>JAPTHN010000008.1:2924838-4387258 GCA_026936325.1 Platynereis dumerilii
TGTGTAAACATGGCTGGGAGGTTGGCTGTGGTGTATGGATGCAGAACATATATTATATTCATGATCTGTGGAGCTTGTTACAATTTCATTTTTTATGGTACATAAGCAACGGACGTTATTATTTCAGATTAGGCCTATTAAATTTTGTAAACCTAGAAATAAGTACTTTTAACACATCTACCAAAGACGGAGCCACTGTGCATGCTGAATTTGGCTGTCTGCTAGTATGAAGGCCTCAAGAAAAAGTCATTTTGTGACAATTCAATAAGGTGTCACCCACTTCTTGCTTCACAAATTAATGGTATTACATTTACTTGACTTGCCTAAAACAGTTGACAGTATAAAATGCTTTTAATAAGAGAGTAATAATCCTATTTTGTCTCCTGTTTACTGGAGCTGGCTGTTCCAAAACATGGTCTGCCTCCCTCTGGGCTAAATTTCCATGGGCTTCAAACATGACATAAAGCCTTCAAATGCCATAGTGTAATCCACTATTAGTTCTCTAAATTAGTTGTGTTGAAGTCTGTGTGGCAAAACTATCAACAGATTGCCTGAAAAATAAATCTATAAAGAAGATGTATTCATTTCCTGTGGAAGCATGTCTGCAAGATTGGTAGAACATTGAGGTCCAGCCTGCATGGGTTGCACATGACTGTAGGTGTGATATCTATTCTATTCACTGATCCCTTAATTGTTGTTCAAGTAGCTTTAATACATCCTAACATTCACAAACACTCAGGAAATAGCACAACAACAGCTAAAACTATACTTTAAGGTGAAATAAACATAACTTTAATATCAATTGTATTTGAGATTGTTATTAATAACTATGGGTTTATAATCTTTATAATCCCATGTAGTTTGCAAAACAATATCAGTCAACTTGGTTCATAGTTGTCTTGTGTTACATAATTGATTGTTTCAGTTTACCAGACTGAACAAGTTAAGCACTTCAAGTGACAAACCCCAATAGATCCTCCCAGTAGTTCATGTCAAGCCTATGAATATTTATATATCAGTCAGCTTTGCAGGTATGTTATAAGAGAAATGGCAGAATATACACAGATGATATCGACTTACTGTTTTGACCTCTGAATATTCCTTCAATGCATATTCTCCCCTGAAAATAAGGATTTGATAATGTTTGTATGATGACCTTAAGTTACAAAATAGACTAAAACACAAGCAAACATTCCCATTCACAATTTTCATGCCAGTTGCATTTTCAGAAAGATCATAAATCAAGTGAAACATATGGCAAGACAGCAAGATAGCAAAGATAGATGGATAGATAGACAGATAGATAGACAGATAAATATAGAAGAGAAACAGAGAGAAGGAGATATTCAACTCTGATAAAAGAAAAAGCAACTTACAATTCTCTGCCAATTCCAGACTGCTTGAATCCTCCAAAGGGGGTCTGTTGTGTGACTATGTCGTAGCAATTGACCCACACACTGCCCCCCTGCAGCGCCTGCACCATCATCATGGCCTTGCTGATGTCGTTGGTGAACACTCCTGCTGCCAATCCGTAGCTCGTCTTGTTGGCTCTCTCGATCACCTCCTCCATCGTTTTGAACTTCAGGATGCTCTGCACCGGACCAAATATCTGAGGAATACAAAAAAAGTCCTCAATATTTGAAAGGTAAGGGACAGCTGTAATATCTATAAACATGAAAGAGTTGTAAAAGTATTCAGAATTTCTTTTAAGTGAATTTTGCTAAACTTTGTGTAAGACTATAACATCCTCATACTGGAGTTTGCAGGAAAAGCCAAACCAGCCCAGTTATGAGGTTTACTACCAAAGAGACTGTTCGTGCAGAGTGGTATATGATTACCTCCTCGGTTGCAATCTTCATGTCGTCGGTCACATCTGAGAAGACGGTTGGTCTCACAAAATACCCTTTGTCTCCAACTCGCACTCCTCCCGACTGCAGTTTTGCTCCTTCTGACTTCCCACTCTCAACAAATGACAAAATCTTCTTGAATTGGGCATCGTCAACCTAAAAAATTCAAGATCAGACAGCTGTTACTTACAACATTTTTTTTTTCTTGAGCAACAAACATTCTAAGATTTCTGTGAATATTAGTCACCTTCATGTTTTCTGGCCATAAAAAAAATAGGCCTACTACAGAATGTAAAGTATAAGGGTGGAATTCACAATGCGCATGCAAAATAACGTATATCGACAGAATGAAAGGTACCTGAGGGCCTTGTTGGGTCCCATCGGCCCATGGACTCCCGACTACCCTCTTGTCAGCTATTGCTTTGGCTTTTGCCACAAATGCATCGTAGATCTCCTCTTGTACGAAGGTGCGTGACCCAGCACAGCAGTTCTGGCCGTGGTTGTTCATGATGGCTGCATGGGCCCACTCCACCGCATTGTCCACTGCAAGAACAACCATGCAGTCATTAAAATTTGAGGTTTATTTAATAATCTTCTCACAGTCATGTTTAGGAGGCTCTTTAATACACTCATGTATTATTCTAGAAAATTGACTTGAAGTTAAGATGATTATAGATGTTTGACGTAATGTAGAACTTTAAATGTATGATAGAAACAGTGCTTTAAAAAACTTACAATCAGTGTCAGAAAATATGATCAGCGGACTCTTTCCACCTAGTTCAAGAGACACTCGTTTTAAGTTAGACTTGGCTGCAGCAGCCATTACAATTCTGCCAATCTGAAAAAAAGTGAAATTGTGAGGTGAAGATGGCAAACTCTAGCCAAGGGCCAAGGTTTTGGGGTGCTTCATGTAGCTGGGATCAGAGAAGGAGTGCACAGGATAGCGGGCTATTCATAGACACACAACACAGGCACAGCAGTGCCACATCAAGTCCCTCATGAGATATCGTTCATAAAGAATTTCCAGGGATTATTGGTCATTTGCATCATCTTTATTGACATTTTCATTCACGGTCTTTTTTACTACCGCGTGCGACTTACTTCTGTGGATCCAGTGAAGGCCACTTTGTCAATGTCCATATGTTCAGCAACCGCTGCTCCAGCTGTGGGTCCAAATCCAGGTACCACATTGATCACTCCAGGAGGAAAGCCAGCCTAGCAACAAAGATATTATACATGACGTTCTCAGCACTCGAGATGAGAAATTTTATAGTATACATATTTGATGGCGACATTGTTTTAGGAGCAAGCAACCAAGATGTTAGATCTTTTATTTTTCTACTTTTCCAATTTCATATCTAGCATACAAAAATATTATCTTTTTTGATAATCATTATCAATGAGCTGCACAAAAAAAAATGGTAGTCTCTGTAAATATGCAAGTTGCACAATCACAGTCTCACTCGGCTAAGTAGAGAAGGATATGTTATGAAGTCAACTTTACCTCCTTAATTAATGCACAAAGGTAGATGGCAGACAGAGGAGTCTGTTCAGCAGGTTTCATCACAATGGTGCAGCCACAGGCCAACGCTGGTCCCCACTTCCATGACACCATGGCTGTAGGATAGTTCCACTGCAATTGACACCAATAGGAATTGCATAAGCTCACACAATTAGCACATTGATCTTTGTGGTTACTACCCTACAGTTACGTTGCCTTAAAATTCAACATAATATTATGGTAACATTTGTAAATAGAGACTACTGCAACACTCACAGGTATAATTTGACCAACGACCCCAACAGGTTCAATGCGGGTGAACGTGAAATAGTCTCCATCTGAAAAAGAACAGCCATCTTATTACATAAGTCTCATGGATATTATTCAACATGAACTAATAAGATTAATTGTATTAACACTGTTTAGAGAGTTTTAAATATTTGTTTAAATTCTAATCTGACTTTAGCCATTTCTTACCGACTGGAATGGTTTTGCCAGTAATCTTGTCGCACCATCCAGCGTAGTACCTCATGACGTTGATTGAAAATTCAATGTCCTCCTTGGCATCCGTGAACGGCTTCCCATTGTCCAATGTGTCCAAGGCCTGAATATCAGTGAGAATTAATTTAAAATGTATGTTGTCGTGTCCTTTTTCATTAACCAACCATCCATCATCTCACTCATTATTTCATTAAACATACTGACTTCTTTTCTTTTTCCACTTATTGATTCTATATATTAAATACTGGGAAACATTAAAAACTGGTAACTGTGCACTCTTGCTTCGTGAGTGTCATGACATACAGACTTACCTTCTTCAAAAGAAACAACCATGTTGGTTGTCAAGAATACTTAAACTATTTGGAAATCTAACTGTGAACCCTAACGACAATCCCAATGTGAATATATTGATAGCCAGACTATATGACCAGGCAAAAAGTAAAATGTTAGCGGATATTAATGACAGTAACAAAAATCCTAAACTCAGAACTTATAAACTCTTCAAAAAAGACATGCGTCTGGAGCCGTACTTAAATATGAATCTTCCTAGATGTCTTTATCAAAGCATTGCCAGGTTTCGATTGAGCTCTCACAATCTTCACATTGAACTTGGAAGACACAAACGACCGTACATTGAGGCAGGTGAACGGCTATGCAAGAGATGCAATTCAGATCAAGTTGAAGATGAATTTCACTGTCTTATGCGCTGTGAAAAGTGGGATATGCTTAGGACGAACCTTTTTGAAGTTGCTTCTAAAAAAATAGAGAATTTCTTAATTTTTCACCCAAAAGAACAATTTCTAAGTATATTGTGTGACAAAGGTTGTGAAGTAAACTTTGCGCTTTCTAAATATTTAGCAACTGTCTTAAAAACGGACAACATAGTTTAAGGAGTTATGTAATAACTTCACTTAAACTTGCAACGATCATGGGCGGCAAAAGGTACCAAACATGTTTATTCATGTGGTATATGGTGGACTAAAATTCATGTGTAAATGATATTGGGAAAAAATATTCTGAATATTGCTTTAAATTTGTTTTTTCCCTGTTATTTTATACAAACTCTTTGTACATGGTTGCTGGATTTTTATTAAATTATGTTTCAATAATAGTTTATTACTTGCAAATTTAGATGTAGTTACTATTTCTGTTTGTATACATACCAATTATTATATTTTGTATATATGAATTATTATATAAATTACTATTTCTGTTTTGTATATAAATTATGTCTCAATAATAGTTTATTACTTGTAAATTTAGATGTAGTTACTTTTCAGTTTTGTATATATAATTCTTCTCTTTTTACTTCATTATATTTTTTCTTTTATTTTATATATATGACACATGTATCTTTATGATATTTCGTTGTCTAATAAAAGTTTATATATATATATATCTTTATCAGTCATCATTCATATATGCCTAATAGTTCACATTCTCAATGTTAATTATTTTTTTGTTATTCAAATATGTATAAATATTGTATAAAAATATATCATAGCTGTGTTACATTACGGACTTTTTAATATATTATATCAAGACATAAAATAAATCTTGACATTTCTCAGAGAGGATATATATAATACAACATACCGCGATGTAGTCCAAATCCCTCTCCATTAAACTTGCAAACTTGTCAATGAGCTTGCCCCTCTGGGAGGCATCCAGGGTCCTCCATGGAGAACCAAACTTAATGGCATTTCTGGCTGCGACCACAGCTGCATCTACATCCACCTGTTGTAGCAAAGAAATTATCAATAGCAATCCCTCAAGTGTTAGTAATTACCAAGGATTTGGAGTCAGGTATAAGTGAACCGACTCCCGACTCCCGAGGCTTTCTGAAAAGCGACTCCGACTCCCGACTCCTTAGTTCTCCTGAATTACGACTGACTCCGATTCCCGACTCCGCTTATCGGCATTATTGTACACAAATATTACTTGGTTAAAAGGGGAGAAAAATTTATTCGACAAATTTTTCACAGGATTCTGTACATGCACTTGTTTTGGAAGTTTTGTGTAAAATTTGGGATAGATCTCATATTTTTTCAACTGAGTTTTTGTAAATTATTTTAATTATTTTTAGGAGTCAGGAGTCACCTATTTAATTTTAAACTGCAACTCCGACTCCTACTCCCGCTGCAAATCAAAGTTTGACTCCAACTCCGACTCCACCCAAAAACCTCCAACTCCACGACTCCTGACTCCAATGCCCTATAACCAGGTGTTACATAATAATGAATTACGGATAGTTACCTTGTCAACAACACAAAAATGTATTGTTGGGAGTTGCAGTGTTGACGATATTTCTGCTTCAAGATATCATACTAAGGCAAGACATAATTGATTTTTATCCTCTCAAGAGTTTTCAGTAGGCAAAAAGAAAAGAAAGCTGCATTCTCAAATCTTATTGTGTCAATCAATGAAATAAAATCATGGGTATTGGGGGCTTTTTTTTCATCGGAAGAAAATTTGTTGGTTCTGACAATTCGGGAAGCTAAAAATCAATTATGTCTGGGCTAGTGTATCTACGAGGGAAGCATGAGATGCATGTATTAAATTTGTGGTGTGCCTCAGAAATTTAAAAGTACATATATTGTATAGTAAAGTTTCCAGCCAACAGGAGCAGCACCAGCTTATTATGCCTCGGACGTTTTATTGGTTTTAAAAATCACAATTTAATCTGAATTGATAGATAAAAACAGTGACCTATATTTTTATTTACACACCTTATCTCCTTCCTGTATGTCACATATCTTCTCTCCTGAGCATGGGTCAATTGTAGCAAACACCTTCCCACTCTCCGAGTTAACAAACTCATTGTTTATAAAAATCTGAAAGTGAAACAGATATGGTTATAATCAATTAATCATGATATCATGAAAATGTATATATATATTTGTATAATATCAAATGACATACATGTGGTTGGAGCAGGGAAGTAGCAGCCTCCCTTAGAATTTGGCAGACATTTTTTAAACATACAAAAATGTCATTTTTCTGCAGTTTTCTAGGGTGCGCATGCCTCCGGATCAGACTCTGCCCCCCCCCTCTAGGATTCAGCCCAGGCTATGGCCCTGTGGAGACAATCGATAACATGAACAATACTTATATTGATTGGTTTACATTACATTGCGATTAATTTTTTTCTGATACTTCATATGAATATTGTTCTAAAATACAGCCAACATTGACGTGTTGCTGGACTGCCAGAAGTTCAAATTAATACGCAGCTCAAGATTGAGCAATGCAATAAAATACAGAGCCAAGTGCAATAAAATAGGGAGACCGGTGCAATGCAGATGTGACCTTCCCAGCCTATAACATACGATTAACCATGTTAACTGTATAGCTGAAAGAAACGATAAAATCAGTAAAATAGTTTATCAATTTAAGCTATTTCATACAGACACCAAGTTGCTGAACTAGCAATATATTGATTTTCTGTCAATCAATTTTCTTTTTTCACTGTATTAAACATTTTGCATGGTCATGATGCAATTGTGACTACCAATTTATTGTCTATCTTAGATAGCATTAATTAGGAATCCAATACAATGGGTGTTAACTTATCACAAAAAAATAACGTGCAAGCACTTTAAGCTGCGTCAAAGATTCATTACTAATCATCAGACTGCATAGCGCATTCTTCGATCCTTCCATTACATTAAATCATTTCAATTCACTTCTGTAATAGGTATCACCCAGTTTTTTGGTGAAGCTGAATGATCCATTTGGGGGACTCAACCTCCCCCCACCAGTGTCTATCTATCTCTCTATCTATCTATGCATCTACCTATCTATCTATCTATCTATCTATCTAGCTAATTAGGGGAGGCGGGGGTCAGAAGTCACAAAATTTAAAAAAAAACCCAGAACAGAGCAGGTGTTTGTTAGATCTGAATCACCTTTGACACAATTATGCAGTATTTAGTTGACTACCTTTGTATCACATCATAGATGCTGTGTTGTAAGTAGGCTTTAGTCAGTTCACGATTATTTAAGGCAGGTCCGATGTGACTTTTTACCCTATGCCAGGGTCAAGAAGTCACAAACGTGGGGTAACAAGTCACATGCAATTGTTGTGAACATACAGCACTATATGAGGTAATATGCAGACCTAGACTTGATAGTCATCCTTGTGCATGAAATTTATAGTGAGCCTTCCAAAGCTGTCGGCATGCAGTGACAATGCACCTTCAGCAAAGCCTGCGTCAGAAATTGCCCAAAGTTTGCAAAATGAAAACTTGCTGCAATACTCTCCCAGATGTATTATTGATGATGGATGATGATAAGATTGTAAGCTAAAAGCCTCAAGTGTGGAATATTTTACTTTCCTTAGCACAGAATATCTAATTCACAGCACCCTATGATAAAATATCACAGTGCTGGGGCGAAATGTCACAGTGTGACATTTCACCCCTCAGTCGTTTTTTTAATTCAACACATGATCATTGCAACTTGGTGACCATATGGCCAAAAATATGTTCACAGCATGAAAGACTATTATCCAAAACACCTTGAAACAGTAGCACAACTTCCTATGACACAGTGACCAGACATTAATAGGCAAAGTTCAGAGTCAATAAAACCTGTTTGGGAACCCAAAAATGCATGAGGAGGGTAAAAACCCACTTTGCATAATGAGCATAATTTTCATATTCCCTGCAGACCTTCTTCTCATAAAAGTGTCCCAGATGATGATTTAACCTTAATAATTAGGTCACTGCAAGTTGGTCAAAAAGGCCTGTGACTTTTTACCCCTGTGACTTTTCACCCCCTCTTCCCCTATATATATCTATTAATTTAGATATATATGCTGTGTCGAAAGGAATTTACTTAGTGTAAAATCTCTAGCAAGAGATTGATCATTCACACACATGTAAAGTGCAACAGTGTATGGAAAAATAGTTAAGGTGAAAGTAATGATAAAATTGGTAATTCTCTGATTAAGCTCTGTGTTTAATTGTGTATTGATAGGTGTGAAGGTAAATTGCACTTGAATGACAAATTGACACATTGGGCCATAAGTGGCATTTGACACAGCACTTGGCACATTAAGAGCTATTAAGTGGTATTCAGTCAATAGCCAAATATCATAGAAGAAAATAAATGTCCATTAATTGGAAAGACACACAAATAGACAAAGAATGACAATGGTTTGGTTGCCGTGAACAGGTCTGTATGAAACGGCGCGAAAATCCTGAAAATGGTGGATCCTCTTGGATCACAACAAAGCGGAGGAAACGGAAGTAAGAAGAAGAAGAAGAAGGCTTGACCCTTGACTCTTGAAAGTCAGTCCATTTATTTTCTTTATTAATTTTTTTGTTACAGTGGGCCACCAAAATCGACTGGCCTCAAGGAAAAATTCCATTGAGACTGTATTTTAAGTTTGAATGAGATTGGTGAGAGAGGGCAATCGTGACAGTGCTAACAAGATTAACCAAAATTCTTGGGGTAAGAGCTGCTTGATGCAGCTAAAAAATGAATAAAACTGAACACAGAAGGAACAAAGGAGTAACTGAGAAGAAACACAGCAAGAACTCAGAAGGAACAACTAAGGAACTATGGAGGAACACAGGAGGAACTTGAAAGGGACAAAGAAGGAACTTAGAAGGGCATGGGAGCAACTGAGAAGGGACATAGAGGAACTGAGAAGGGACACAGGAGGAACTTAAAAGGGACAAAGAAGGAACTCAGAAGGGGCATGGGAGCAACTGAGAACGGACATAGAGGAACTGAGAAGGGACACAGGAGGAACTTAAAAGGGACAAAGAAGGAACTCAGAAGGGGCATGGGAGCAACTGAGATGGGACATGAGAGGAACTGAGAAGGGTCACAGGAGGAACTTGAAAGGGACAAAGAAGGAACTCAGAAGGGGCATGGGAGCAACTGAGATGGGACAAGAGAGGAATTGAGAAGGGACACAGGAGGAACTTAAAAGGGACAAAGAAGGAACTCAGAAGTGGCATGGGGGCAACTGAGAATGGACATAGAGGAACTGAGAAGGGACACAGGAGGAACTTAAAAGGGACAAAGAAGGAACTCAGAAGGGGCATGGGAGCAACTGAGATGGGACAAGAGAGGAATTGAGAAAGGACACAGGAGGAACTTGAAAGGGACAAAGAGGGAACTTGAAAGGGACAAAGAAGGAACTCAGAAGGGGCATGGGAGCAACTGAGAAGGGACATGAGAGGAACTGAGAAGGGACACAGGAGGAACTTAAAAGGGACACAGGAGGAACTTGAAAGGGACAAAGAAGGAACTCAGAAGGGGCATTGGAGCAACTGAGAAGGGAAATGAGAGGAACTGAGAAGGGACACAGGAGGAACTTGAAAGGGACAAAGAAGGAACTCAGAAGGGGCATTGGAGCAACTGAGAAGGGGCATAGAGGAACTGAGAAGGGACACAGGAGGAACTTAAAAGGGACACAGGAGGAACTCAGAAGGAACAAAGAAGGAACTTGAAAGGGACAAAGAAGGAACTTGAAAGGGACAAAGAAGGAACTCAGAAGGGGCATGGGAGCAACTGAGAAGGGAAATGAGAGAAACTGAGAAGGGACACAGGAGGAACTTGAAAGGGACAAAGAAGGAACTCAGAAGGGGCATGGGAGCAACTGAGAAGGGACATGAGAGGAACTGAGAAGGGACACAAGAGGAACTTGAAAGGGACAAAGAAGGAACTCAGAAGGGGCATGGGAGCAACTGAGAAGGGACATGACAGGAACTGAGAAGGGACACAGGAGGAACACAGAAGGAACAGAGAAGGAACTAGAAAGGGGATAGAAGGAACTTGAAAGGGACAAAGAAGGAACTCAGAAGGGGCATGGGAGCAACTGAGAAGGGACATGAGAGGAACTGAGTACCCAGCAAGAACTCAGAAGTAACAAAGAAGGAACTTGAAAGGGGCATAGAAGGAACTTGAAAGCAAAGAAGGAACTCAGATGGGCCAAGGGAGCAACTGAGAAAGGACATAGAGGAACTGAGAAGGACACAGGAAGAACTTGAAAGGAACAAAGAAGGAACTCAGAAGGGGTATGGGAGCAACTGGGAGGGGAAATGAGAGGAACTGAGAAGGGACGTGAGAGGAACTGAGAAGGGACACAGAAGGAACCCAGAAGGGACAGAGAAGGAACTCAGGAGGGACACAGAGGACACAGGCGAAAATAAGAAGAGACACAGGAAGAACTTAGAAAGAACAAAGATGGAACTCAGAAGGGACACAAGAGGAACTCAGAAGGGAAATGAGAGAAACTGAGAAGGGACACAGGAGGAACTTAAAAGGACAAAGAAGGAAGTCAGAAGGGGCATGGGAGCAACTGAGATGGGACAAGAGAGGAATTGAGAAAGGACACAGGAAGAACTTGAAAGGGACAAAGAGGGAACTTGAAAGGGACAAAGAAGGAACTCAATAGGGGCATGGGAGGAACTTAGAAGGGTCACAGAAGGAACTCAGGAGGGACAGAGAGGACACAGGAGAAAATAAGAAGAGACACAGGAAGAACTTAGAAAGAACAAAAATGGAACACAGGAGGAACTCAGAAGGGACACTGGAGGAACTCGGAAAGAACTGAAAAGGGACACAAGAAGAAAGAGAAGAAACACAAGAAGGAACACCAATTCAGAAGAGACAATTAAAGAAGGGACGAGAATGACAAAGAAGGAACTGAGAAAGGACACAGAAAGAACACAGGAGGAACTCAGAAGAGGCACAGAAGAAACTCAGATGCAGGGACACAGGAAGAACTGGAATTTTACTGAATTCTGCAGCTTTCTGTAGAATTGCTGTAGAACTGCAGAAAGAAATTAAGAACTGTAAAAGAATGGTGAAAGAACTTAGAAGGGACACAAGAGGAATTGAGAAGGAACACAGAATAAACTCAAAAGGGACACGGAAGATACCCAGAAGAGATACAGAAGGAACACATAAGGGATATGTCATGAACTAAGAAGGGTCACAGAAAGAACTCAGATGGGAACTCTGATGGGACATAAAAGGAACTGAAAAGGGACACAGGAGGAACTATGAAGGAGCAAAGGAGGATCACAGAGGGATACAGGAAGAACTAAAAGAGTCCCAAGAGGAACTCGGAAACGACACAAGAGGATCTCAGAAAGGACACAGCATGAACTGTGAAGGAAACAGCATGACTAAGAAATTCAGAGGAACTATGAAAGAACTGAGAAGGATTACAGGAGGACCTGAGAAGGAACACGGGGAGGACTGAGAAGAGACACAGAAGGAACTCGTAAGGGACAGAAGGGACACTGAAGGAACTCTGGCGGACCTCAGTAGGGATACAGAAGAACGCAGAAGGAACATTGAAGAAACTTAGAAAGGACACAGGAGGAACAACGAATGGACACAGGAGTAACTCAGAAAGGACAGATAAGGATCTCAGAATGAACATGAAAGGTACATAGAAAGGAAAAGGAGGAACTGAGAGAGACTATGAAGAGAAGGGACCCAGGAGGAACTAGAAAAGCACATGGAATGTGCACCTTCAGAGCTGGATAGTTGGGTTGGCCCTGGCCAGGGGCGGACTGGCCTATGTGGCAGAGTGGCAGCTGCCACGGGCCCATCCTCTCAGGGGGGCCCATGCAAGATATATAAAAAATACATGTATAATTGTACATGTGATGTGACCAAATTAACCAAATTATAAGACAGGGCAGGAGAGGGTAGGAAAGAGCCAGGAATGTCTGGGAGAAGACACAAAGAGGGAAATGTCAAAAATGTATAGGCTAGGCAAGAGTTGAGAAGGAGGCAGGGTAGCCGATGGCAGACAGAGACAAAAACTTATAAATTAGAGGTTTTTAGAATTTGATGTGGATTATCAGATAATTAGTCATGAGTCTAATTTATTCCATTCCATGATAAAGGTATGTTCTCAAAAATATTGGCCCCGCTGTGACTTATGTTAATAAGTGTGTATGTATTTTGATACAAATGAAAGTTCAAAGTTCAAAGCCTTGCCCCTTCCATGCTGGAATTATTCTATGTATTTCTATGGTATCAAACATTTATATAGTGAACAACCAGTGCTGCCACACCTGGAATTATTTTCTGCTTCAGGATGGTGCTGCCACCTAGTGTCTATGTAACTTGAAGCAGCCAGACGACTTCGACCAATCAGATTGCTTCATTTTGGCTGGAACCTGTCAGCTATATACAGGCTCTGCTGTCAGCCTGTGCCGACCAATCCCATTGCTGCATTCCGATTTTGGATTAGGGACAGGCAGGGGTAGCCATTGTGGTTCAGTCAAAACGCATCAGAAAAATCTCAATTTCTGATATTCTCGGCATTGCAGGCATCTATTTACAGTTGTTACAGATAGATCTATCCTTATCTATCAGCCACATCACTCTGACTCATTAGGGACCGTTCAGAATTTATGACTGGGGGGGGTGGGAGTTTTGCTGAAACTCCCCGTCAAAAATTGATACCCCCCCTTGAGTTTCATGCGGATTTTTAGTACCCCACCCTTAGGTTTCACGCGTATTTTTAGTACCCCCCCCTTTCGACATACAAAGCAATACACACATATATATACAGTTATACATGGCCACGCGTACAGATTCGCGTCATTTCGCGGACTTTTGCGCGTAAAAAAGTCCAAATAAGATGAGTTTATGCGTGTTTTGAAACATTTTTTCTTTGTTAAAATTTCTTACCCCCCTTGGAAGTGTTGTCAAAAATTAATACCCCCCCCTTGAAACACGTGTGCAAGCAGCTCTGGAGGAACTAAGAAGGTTCACAGAAGGAACTCGGGAAGGACACAGAAGAAACTCAGAGAAGACATAGAAGAAAGTCAGAAGAAGGGATGCAGAAGGAACACAAAAGCATGAAGGAACATGTTATGACAGGAACAAAGAAGGAACACAGAAGGAACACAGAAGGAACACAAGAGAAACTCAGAAAATAGGAACTCAGATCTGAAAAGGGACACTAGATGAACTAAGAAAAAACGGAGAAGGATTTTAGAAGGAATACGAAGAACTCAGAAGAGACACAGCCGGAGCTCAGAAGGGACAAAGAAGAAACTCAGAAGGAACATTGGAGTAACTTGGAAGGGACACAGGAGGAGTAACTCCTTGGAAGGGACACAGGAGGGAGTAACTCCTTGGAAGGGACACAGGGGGTAACTCCTTGGAAGTGACACAGGAGGGAGTAACTCCTTGGAAGGGACACAGGAGGGAGTAACTCCTTGGAAGGGACACAGGGGGTAACTCCTTGGAAGTGACACAGGAGGGAGTAACTCCTAGGAAGGGATACAGGAGGGAGTAACTCCTTGGAAGTGACACAGGAGGGAGTAACTCCTTGGAAGGGACACAGGAGGGAGTAACTTAGAAGGGAGTCAAGGGACACAGGAGGGAGTAGCTTAGAAAGGACACAGGAGGGAGTAATTTAGAAGGAACACGGGAGGGACTCAGAACGGACAGAGGAGGAACTGTGAAGGAGCGAGTTTGTGTTTTACGTCCCATTAGCACCAATTAAGGGATTGAACTAGAAGGAAATTACATGACTGTGGACAAACTCAGGTGCAGCGAAAGAACTGAGAAGGAACACAATAGGAACTGAGAAGGAACACAGAAGGAACAGAGAAGGGGCACAGAAGGGACACAAAAGGAACTGAGAAGAGACCCAGGGAGAATTATGAAGGGACAAAGTAGGAACTCATAAGGGATATGGGATGAACTGAGAAGAGTCCCAAGGGAACTCAGAAAGGCAGAGAAAGATCTCAGCAGGGACACTAAAGGATCTCAGAATGGACACAGAACGAACTCAGAAGAGACAAAGAAGGATTTCAGAAGGGACAAAGAAGGAACTCAGAAGGGACACAGGAGAAACTATCAAGAGACACAGGAAGAACTTCGAAAGGGATGCAGGAGGAAATGAGAAGGGACATAGAAGGAACTGAAAAGGGACACAGAAGGAACAGAATGGAACACAGAAGGAACAGAAAGGGGACATAGAACTGAATAGGGACACAGAAGGAACTGAAAAGGATAAATAGAGAAGAACAGAGAAGGGACACAGGATGAGCTGAGAAGGGACACAGGAGGAACTCGGGAGGTAGTAGACCAATATACATGCTTGGGTCATGCAAAATTTATAGAGCTATGTGTGTAACAATACATGTATGCAGTACTATGCATGCATGTATGTCACTCTACCAGTTGCCAATGGCAATATGATACCCTTTTATTATTACATCCAGGCATTGCAATCAGACCATTTAAAGCTCACCTGTGTATATCTAATTTGTGGTTTCTCTGGAGCAGGCATGTTTGCATGGACTGTCAGCTGATCAGCAGTGGGAGATATGGTTGAAGTTCACCTGAAGCCTCCATCCCACAATCTATACCACTTATTAGCATACAGCAAAACACCTAGTGGACAAAGTCAGAACTTCCTCAATCCTACATTGCATAATCTCTCAACAACTTTAGTTGAGATTTAATAGGTTAATAGATTCTGTAAAAACCAGGGCTTCGGAGTCTAATATTAACTGAACCGACTCAAACTCCCGACTCCTTTGGCTTTCCTGAAAACCTCCGACTACGACTCCTTGCTTAGGTCTCCTGAATCAGAATTACGACTTCGCTTATCAGCATTATTGCAAACAAATGGTTGACAAGCAGGGGAAAAAGCAATTCTACAAAGTTTCCATAAGGATATTGTGAATGAATACTTGTCTAGGAAGTTTTCTGTAAAATTGGAATTTATTTTGCATTGGTGTAACTGTGACTTCATAAATTATATTTATTAATTTTGGTAGTCAGGAGTCACCAAATTAATTTTCGACTCCCGGCTCCACCAGAAAATCGAAGATCGACTCCGACTCCACCGAAAAACCTTCCTTAAAGTCCAATATGCCATGCCGAAAGAGGAGGATTGGTTCAGAAGAGGGGTTGAGGATGCCATCTACGAGGGACAAAAAGACCTGCAAACATACCCATGCAGTTTTCATCGACACTGGTCAACAATAACACCAAACAATGGACCATCCTTCATTTTGTCATTCATCTGATCAGCTGATGGCAGTCCACAGGTCATAGATGAAACATTTTACATCTATGTATGTTGTGAAATCCAATATCTAATTTGTAATTCACCTGACTTCTAAAGCCCAAAGCACGAACAGCACACTTGGCTAAGACACTGCAGGCCTGTCATACCAAGTGTTGCAAAACCTCAAGGGTTTGAAGGATGAATTCTGAAGGCTTTAACAAAATCCATCAAAAATCACAGTGAATGTAGGGTGAGCCTACTATATCACTTTTCCGTTTTGTATCCCATTACCATATGTATCACAGTGACAATGGGGAGTACTTGTGACAACAATAAGACATATAACTTGCAAAATATTTTTAAAAATTTTAAAAGATAATTAAAGTAACCGAATGTTCACTTATACTCCTTTATTCAGACATTTAAAAAACTGTTGAACTTCTTCACATACATTCATATTATATTATAGCAATCTAAAAACGTTTACAGTATCCAAAACAATAAAAAGTCTATATTCTATCAACATTCAAATATTTTTGGTTGAATGTTTCACTTTAAAACTCAGTTCAACAAGATCCTAGAACAATCGTCTGACAAATTGCCATTAACTTGTGTGTAAATTAAAGAGACTTTTTCTTCAACGAATGCACTATTGATTAAAGCAAAGTGCTAATCTTAGAATTTACTCGTCCTAAACATTGGAAGCAGAATGGCTCTCAAGCACAGCACCCATACATACACAAAGTCCTCTTATCATAATAACCGTATTTGTCAAGTCATTTCTCTGACATGCAACATAATATATAAAAGTGTCAGCACTTGAAAAGTATTAAACCATCATCTAGGCCTTCTTCAAAACCATTGTGAGACTGCATCTCCATGAAACAGAGATTATTGACTACCTACAAGAAGAGATTGACATGCAAGCAACCAGTGTATATCAGTGATGTCATCATTCTCACAAGCTTCTTATCTCGTGGGACTACCTTTTACACAGGGCAGTCCCATCTCCATTCACGCACCTAGAAAACGTTAGTGTCTTAGTTAACAATCCAGCCATCCCCGTACAAAAGTGGGATTTCAGTATAACACTAACTGACTATATAATATTTCAACTTGATAGCTCAACGTGACACTTCCTTCTAGCCGTTACGTGTTTATTTTAGACATGAACTACCTACGTAAGCATGAACTGTCACAAGAGGAACATGCAGTAGAACAGAAGATATCGCACCTGGTACGCAATGCAATGCAATGCATATGAATCACTTAAACGTCACCTCCTTGCTGGATAAATATATCATGTATATGCATAAAGTGTGAATATATGTAACTTGTTTCACATACATTTGAGACATTTGTTGCAGGGGAATTTGTATGTAGAGGGAAAATAAACAGGAACTGTACTTCATAGTAAATATCATTAACAAGTTATGCAACATACAGCCACTTAACATGCTTAATAATAATTTGTAATTTTCACATTAAATCACATATTTAAATTCATCAGCCCAAAATAGCTCCTTAACATTTAGCAGGTAATATAAAGCCAAAAAAACATTTTTAATAGCAACAGCATTTGATTGCTCCATTTATCAATTTGGCCCGTGCCTGCGTATGCATCTGTACTCAATTTACAAAGCTCAGCGATTTGTAGATATCAAAAACAATATATCTAGCTGATTTTTAAAAAGAATTTTGCGATAAAAATAAAATATACGGAAGTAACACTACAGTGTATAAACAAAGAATGCTTTTTAAAGCACATAACAATATAAAAAGTCTGTCTGTAATAAGTGTAAAAATATGCCAAAAGAGTGAAACAATTCAGAGATAAAGAAAACATTGTCTTGAAATGAAGAATGCTTTTAGGCCCTGCAGATTAATTATTTAGTATTCCGGACCATAAAATATCAGCAGATAGTTTCTATGTCCGTAATTAATTGCAGGGAGCAAAATTAGTGAGAGTCCTTTTATTATTGAGTCCATATCTCCAAGAATGTTGTATTGATGGAGTTTCATTACATGGATGAATATTTTATCATCTAAATGGGAGCTTTTTTGGCTTGTGGACTCCTAAAATACTTAGCAAATTTTGACCCCTGTTCTAAACACTGTAATCAGGGATGCAAAACATTATAGGAAATATACTTATCAGCTAATGTCAAAACAAGGAAAGTAGCAAATTGATACCTCTGAACATATATCTTTAAAGGACTGGTATATAACAAAACCTGTAAGGTTGAACATTTAACAAACTTGTATAAAACTAGAAACGTGCGGATGATCAGTTAGACTGTTGATGTATAATATCATGAAGCAAATGCCAGGAACATGAAATATATGCAAAGCGTCCACAAACATGACCCTTGCGACAAAACAATGCAATAAAATGAAGTGTTGGGCTAAAATACTGAATCGTGGGAAATATTCAAATAAGGACATCATATGGCGATAAAACATTAAAATTTAATTATGTTCTATATATATGCAGGAAGTTAGTATACATGCACAATTTGTACAGTTTTGTTTAGGGGTGTGTGGTTTTAATTGTTAACGTGTTATATAGTGTAACATGTTTAATGTCTAATCTAAATCGCAAACAGAAAACTTATGAATCGATTGCCACTATTGGTTGGTAACAACTAACAGACAAGGTTTAGTCGAAGCTTATGTATGGGCATGCATCAATGTTCAACTACTGTAAGCAGATTTACAATCGTCCTATATTTTGGGAACATGCCAGGGACATTTACAAGAATGGTGAAGTTGGTTTCAAAAAACCTCTGCTGTTAAATATACGAAGATCTATACAAGGATCATTGAGGCACAGATAAGATATACATTGGATACATCATCACAATCACAAAAACTTCCTTTGTACAAATATCTTACAGATTACTTCATCATCAAGACTGCATAAATGCCATCACTTGAAATTAAAGAACCACTGACTGTTCCGTTCTAACATGTCTTAAATCACATTTAATATGATATAATAATGTATCATGTCACCAGCGACTATTAGTGTGTGATTAGGAGGGCCCTTGCATTGAATTTGCGACAAAATAACCATGATCATGGGTTAATGACTTAACATTGTTTAAATGTAGATAAAAAGACTGCCAGTCACTGGTATTGATGCATTCTCAAACTACTTGGCATAATTACAGCGCTTGGGAAATGTGTACAGGCTGCGCATCATTACTTCCTAAGAGCGAACATTCCTTCACTTAAACTGAGTTGAAGGAGAGCACAATTTAGACCTGGCAAGGTGACAGAAATGTTGTTTTTAAATGTATTGCCAAATTTATCTTCATATCATCATAACAAAATGCAATGCACAAATGGCAATAAAAAATGTAAAAAAAACTTGATGACCTTGCTTTTTTAAAAGGTTTCAAACAGATTTTTTAAAATGCATCGCAATTTGTTAAACATGTAAAAAAGAATTCCGTTTCATCACCATCATCTCGTAATGATGATTATCTGTTTTGGCGAAACATGGAACACAAGTGAGATGAAGACAGCAGCAGCTTCTGAAGAATACATGAAAATACGCTGGTCCCAGCAGAATTCCAGTTTAAAACTCTCTTCCGAAGACAATCCTTCAACAATCCTTCTTCTTCCTCCATTTATTTTCATGATTCATGATGCGAAAATGCTCGTAAAAGATACAATTTCTCCACTTCGTGTTTGTAAATGGGGTGTTTTTTGTAATGTTCCACCAGATCGTCAATGGAATCAAAACTCTGCTGACCTATGTTGTAGTTATTGTTCTCCACGTGAATGCGGAAATGCTTATTTCTGTCCGGTGCTTTTAACGTGATCGTGAAGTCCCCAAGCTGAAACAGGATAAGAAAACTCATGTTAAATGCATGTTGAACAATGCAATGATACAGAATACATGACACAGTGATTCAGAACATATGTAGCACTTCCACAGCTTTGATAGCTGAATGTTAAAGCAATGTCAATAGATCATCATCCTCTGAAAATAAAATCATTCCTTAAAATGGACTTTGCTGATGTCATTCATCATGTGCATTGCACTTCATTCTTCACGCATGGATCTAGCCATGCTCACCTAATTATCAGATTATGGTTGCCCACTTAATGTTGATGTGGGTTGTTCAGTGGGTGCCAAAAGGAGTTAAACTCAATGCTGTCCACTCTTTCCATAGTTGTTTTTATGTGCTAACTTAAATAATAGAGTCTAGTTTTATGTTTCTCGGCCAATCCACTGACCTCATACTTATCATGCTTATCACATAAACATTGAATGAATTGACTCCTTAGTTTATATCTTCATAAGTCTGCTAAATAAATGCTAACTTCTAATTAGTACTATACGGTCACGAAAGGAGATAGCATTGTACATGTTTTTGCTTGCTAACTTCCAGCTATTTTGCTTCCTACACTAGACACTGCTAGAGCAAGCTTAGTGAAAGGCTGGTGTCGAAAGCTGTGGCACTTGAAGTTGAAAGACAAAATCTAAGACTAGGAGAGAAAATTAAATTTTTCGTCTAAAGACAAGACTATATAAATATATATAATTTTGGTTTTATTTTTTATATAGGTTCCGATGATCCCTGTGCAGTGCCATACATGTGTGCAAACTCCATTCTGACAATATCATCACTCACGGTGACCGTAATGGACTACTAACTGAACGGGCTGAATGATTGTCGTTCAAAATGGTGAACGACAGTGAGTAGATTTATCTGGAATGAGCACTACATAAAATCATACTACATTACTATCATGTTTTAGTATCAGTCTTCCCAATCTATATTCAATTGACGGTTCAGGAAATAAAAATTTGCATCACACGTATAGTAGGGTGTCCCAAAAAAAGTGAAAGTCTGAAATTCATTGGGGCTAACCTCTAAATGTGTTCTATAGACCCTCTCTGACTCCCATGTAAAATTTCAGCTCATTTGAAGGTGTTTTAGATGTTGCTCAAGAGCCCCAAAGATAGATAGGGGTTTAACATTGAATTTTCATGCGAAAATGGCTATTTTAGCAAATAGCTCACAAATTATTGCTTTCAGTCCACCCAAACACATGGGTAGTTGATACAAAGATGTATAATTATTCTGCACACTGTGGTACCAATTTCATATCTGTACCTCACTTGGTTCTTGTGTTATTGGCAAATATATACTATTTAACATGAAAAAATGACGCCAAGGCAAAGCACCTTTCTTAATGAGGATTAATTGCAGTCTAATTTTTAATTTAAACATGACACAATCACATATTGGTTCCATAGTGTGACAGAGACACAAGAACATCAACAAATGTCTTACAATCTGTTCCAGACTATTGAAACAATCTGAAGAAGTTTTTCTGAATCACAGAAAATCGCATAAATAAGTATATCCCATATATGTAGATTTTCTCAATACCCAAGCAAGTTACAAATATAAAATTGGTACCGCAATGTGCAGAGTAATTTATACATCTTTATATCAACTATCCATGTGTTTGGGTGGACTGAAACCGATAATTTGTGAGCTATTGGCTAAAATAGCCATTTTCGCTCGAAAATTCAATGTTAAACCCCTATCTATCTTTAGGGCTCTTGAGCAACATCTAAAACACCTTCAAATGAGCTAAAATTTTACATGGGAGTCAGAGAGGGGCTATAGAACACATTTAGAGGTTAGCCCCAATGGATTTCAGACTTCAACTTTTTTTGGGACACCCTAACGTATAGTTCATCTCTTCCCAATTTAATCATGATGTTAAATTATAAATAATATGACATAAAATGTGAATTATGCATGAACAGTATTGATTCTAGAAATAAATGTCTCCCTTTCCCATGTTTCCCAAGCTAGCACCCAGGTCTCGTTTATCTAAAATGAGGTGTGAAGTTTATCGCTATCATTGGTACTTAACACTTAATGACCAGTGATGACGTAGTTTCCGTTTATTATTACAAAGATAAACACTATGCATGCTCTTACATGCTCTCATTCTCATAACACTTCATGTCAACAAGAATTTGGTTCAGACTTATTTCAGACAGTGTGTTCTTAACCTGTGACCTTCTCACACAGCCATATAGCAACAGTATTGAATAGCATGTTCCTTTTTAGTCACTAATCAAGATTTTATCAAAAATTATGATAACTCTTTATCAATTCATCTATCAATAAGTGCAATTGTTGGCGACCCAAGTCTATAACATTATCTTTATTTTTATTTGAGAATACAGAAATGTTTCAAAGACTGCTAAGGCGTAATTCATGTAAAATAAGTTCTTGTCCAAGTCACAGAAGCCTAAATCCACGGGTATACTGTTAAAGAAATACACAACAGACAGTACCAACATGGATGACCATACATTTTTTTGCAATTTTAAGAACAATAACGGTGCTTAATAATGTTAATTAACCATTATCATGCTTATCACGTTGACAGTGTCCAAAATCTCTTGACTTTAGAATCACAACTTCGAACAACCTTTCCTTACAGGTTTTTAGCAGGACATAAATGGATATAAGAAACCAGAAAATCAGATGAACGAGTTCAGTTCAGAATGACCAAATATTATCAGTGATTATTTACTTCTTAAAGGAAGTAAACAACTTACAATAATAACAGCATGTGACCATCACATTTCAGGCAAGGTTAAAAATTAAAATATGCTTAAACATGCCAGACGTACGGACATCTTATGACACAATACATGTATACTTACATTTGTTTCACTATCGCGAACAATGAAGTCGCCATCTTGGGCATAGGCATTCAACATTTGGTCACACTCGGCTCGAGTAATATTTCCATAGTACCAGTTTTTGTCCGCTAGGGGGCCTGAGATTCGGAACCGGCTGCGGAGGCCACCAGAGGGAGTGCGGCTGCTAGCACCGTGCGAAGAGTGGCCGCTCAGGCTGCTGTTAGACTGTGACTCGGGGGTAATCCGTGGGAATCCTGAGTCTGTGCTTAATGTCTGTACATAATTTCTAGGCACGAGTCCTATCTCCCCTCGCATATTCCTGGCTTTCCACCATTCTGGATCAGCTGAGGGTTTGTCTAATATTTCTAGGTGCTCATCTTTCTCGAAACTCAGTTCCTCACTGTTACAGCTAACGTAACGATACAACGCCACTACCGTCTCCATACAGTCCCCGTTAGAAGAGAATTTGCCAAATTCACCGACACTGCCCGCACTGCGGTTATCTGGCGGATGGCAGTAATTTCCCAACTCCTCAGTCTCCACGTAATTGGAAGGGAACCACCCTGTGTGAATAATACCGTTAGCGTCTTCCTTGCGACCTTTCCACCAACCGTCACTAGACTTCTCTAGGACAATGACCCGCTCTCCCTTGCTCAGGGAGAGTTCATCGGGCCGCTGTTCCTTGTAGCTGTATTTGACCACTCGGGGTATACTGTCACAGAGCAGCTCAGGATATCCTTCAACGTCACTCGAGGGTTCACTGCCGTTCCGTGCCCCTTGTGATAACTGACTACGTGTCTCACTGCCTTTCCGCCGTCCGAGAGTGTTCTTAAGACTCGAGAATATCGAAGGTTTTGCCTTTTTCACAAAGTTTGAAGGGACAAATCCAGCTTGGAGCCTATTGTTCTGAACCTTCCACCAATGTTTGCTGTCATCAAGCAAAAGCAATTTCTCGCTTTTTCTGATATCCAGTTCTTGTGGCGTCTCGGCCCGGTAGTCGTACTTGGCAATGACGTAGACTTCCTCCCCCATCTTTCTCATTCCTAACCTCCTGAAATCACAATTAACACATCATGAGACCTTTTGAACAGGAACAGGTGGACAGAAATACACCAACAATGATACCTATTTCTAGAAATGTTTTATCAAAATATTTATCATCTTTAATAAGTTTCATAGGCAGGAATCTACATTTAATAAATATACGTAGTGTTTATAATTTCTTTTATGTTCATTAATCAGATAATCTAGAAATCAAAGCTGTAGGCCTATAGGCCAACATTTTATCAGTGCGATATTAACGGTTCACACGCAGTCAGAAAACTTGGCTGTAGATTTATACATCCTTGAGCACTAACAACTAAATAAACATTGTTCAGTCATTTTATCAGCACAAATATGGCATAAGTCTCCATGCTTATTTCACAGCTAATTTTCTCAAGACGAACAAAAACATCCGACCACACCTATGTGTGACCTACCAAGTTTCACCATTAAATTACCAAAAATAAGACAAAGATGCAAGACTGATGAGACTTACATGATACAAGGCATGATTCACAAGTAATTCACAGAACCAACATAGCTGAACTGTGGCTCTTCATGGACTGACAGCCAAGACCTACTTTGAGTTTGTCATTGATGACTCATAATTCATATCTCATGATCAAAGATCTAAACTATCCAATTACATTACAGGGCCTTATCAGTACATTTAGGCAAGTCTGTCCATCATGATATAGCTCTTCACAACATGGGTTAAGCGTGAGAATCTCTTCTGATTTCCTAAAACGAAATTACAAGTGGAAAACCACAAATTGTTTTGTTTTGAGTCATGCAACAGACATACAATCCACATTCATGGCATCACAGCCAGATGAGAAATGTGCATTCAAATGCCTTTCGATGACTTCAAGAAGGGCTGTCTGGCAAGGAAAGGGTTCAAGGCTACAGTCTGCTTGCCCAGATGTCTTCAAGGTTTCACAAATATTACAAAAATCTATGCCATGTCTAGACTTCAAGGCCTTATCTCAGCAAAGCCAGAACACTTGTCAAATTGATGTCTATCGAAAAATGCCATCTTGTACCATGGCTTTATGACAAAAGCTAGAGAAACCTCAGTTATCTATGGTGATCAATTCATCCAGAATGTTTCTTTCCAGCCAATTCCACGTTCCTACTTACTTTTAGGGTTTGGATCATCCATAAATTCTTCTAAATCTAAGAGGTATCCCTCAGCATTTTCCACCGTTCGGCCATCTTTGATGGTTGCCTGCCCATTAGCAAAACGAAATCGAAAGTGTTGATAAGCTTCTCAAAGGTTTGAGGTTTCGCCAATCGATCTGATTAATTACGATGCAACAACCCAAGATCGTATAATCAACATTAATTATCGAATAGTTCGTATTTTTGAAGAACTATTTATGACGTCAAAGGCATCCGGCGATTTACTCTGAGCGCAGTAATTCTTGAGCGGATACACAAACACGCCCCCTTTCAGTTTTGTGTTTTGATTGCGCCACCTTCTGATATCTACACTTTCTCGTTGGCCTTTTAGCTTCGCTGTTGCTGTGTTGGTGTAAGTGGTCTTTTGAGCTATTTGGTTAATTAACTAATTGGGAAGCGTCACCGATTGCAATTAGACCGTCTAGGGAAGCAATAGGGGTATATTGTCAATGTTGTACGTAGCAGATATTTCGGTATTTAGCACAACACAGTTAAAAGGCTTTTAACCTGAGCATTGGTACCACATGTTGTCATTGACATTGGATATTTTTATCCACGTGCAACCAATACTGGCAATAGACAATGCAACAGAAACTTACAAGCTCTTGCCGACTGTGCAGGTGGCAACTGATGCAATGTCATAGCAAGAGCATTATCATCATTTTGATGATTTTATGGACTTCCGTGTAGCTAACATGTAAGAAAAATTAACCATTTGGGGCCATTCAAAAATTGCATAACAGTAAAAAATTATAACAGTATTAACACAATAATGGGACTTTTCAATATCAACCCCCCTCACCAGAGACCCCGTCTTCTTAATATTGTCTTTATTAATTTTCTTCAGAAAAACCTGAACTAGTGAATTCGGTACAAAATATTGCCTACCCAGGTATGGTAGCCAATCATTAACAAATGAGGTTTTAATGTGAAGTAATACACGTTTTGGATTACTGGAATCAACAGTGCAACTGGCACTGTATCCAATGAGATATAGCTATATCCTTTATTTCTTGTTCTTAATCATTCATTCATTATGTCACCTTTCTCTTTTGCTCAGAAATTATTGTCCCTAACCATAATACTGGAACTTAAATGGTTGTTCAATTGGCAGAGTGCCAAGTGCTGCTCTGCAACCCTCCCTTGGCAGCTTGGTGCAGTTGTTGTAAATGAAGCCAGCTGCCGCTGCTTATTTTTCTTTCCTGTTTTTTTCTCATTTCTGTATCCATTTTGGCTCCAATCAAGATGTGGTTTTCTTTTGGCCTGTACACATGCCGACTTCTGGGCCAGCCAACTACAGTGTACATCTGTCAGCTCTATAGCTGATCTGCAGATAGCTCAGAGCCAGTCTTCATGTGCTGCAGTTGTACCTTGTGGATTGTTTTTGTGGAATGCTGTTTTGGTGAGCTTGCATAAGACTGTGTGTCATAACAAAAACAAGTTTTACGGCATGAGGGTCACCCTGTGAGTGCAACTGTTGAAGTCTTGTGTGCTATGGGTCACCTCTGATTCCTCAGTACCTGTTTGCTTCTTTCCTTGGAGCAGTTCTCTGGTTGAGCAGTTGAGTTTGAGGTAAGACACCTGTGTGTTTTGTGCAGCATTTTGGTAATGTCCTTCATGGTAATTGGTTTCAACCATGACTGCTTGGTGTGAACCACTACCTGAAGTATATGTGTTCTTGCTTTTGTCATACACTGGTAACTTAATGCACTAATATTACATCTAAATATGATTATTTGTTTTAAAATATCTAGGTGTAATGTTATACCATGTATAGTGATACTATCATCAAACCTTACAATTTGACATTCATATTGTTATTTTTGTGAAAACAGGTTTTTGGGGGGATAAAGTATACAGGTCAGGTCATACATGTTTGTCACTTGTTAGTTTGAGATGTATAACTAACATTTATACTTTCACATCGGTTAACCACTAATTTTGGTCATTCACAGTTGCCTGTGAGGAATCACTGCAATGCAGGCGCTTACCACTTTTGATACATTAGCTGAGTGACGTTCTGTTGTTCCTGACCCAATCAGATTAAACAAAAGTGCTATGTATTTAGTCGGCCAAGAACCTTAGAATCGCATGGTAATTAAATCGCCTGTAACTCCACACTCTAAGGCCTCTGAGCATACTAAAGGGGTTTTCAAAATGGAAGTCAGAAACCAGAACAGACCTGGAGTGGGACAAAAAAGTCATGACTCCTCAGTATGTTGTCATCTGACTTCAACCGGCAATATTCAACTTACCTGACAATATATGAGCTCATATGAGCTGGTAAAAATATCAGCCGTGAGAGCCATGATTCAACTGAGAGTTTGTTAAGTTGGTTCAACTTGGTTGATCGTCTAATCTGGGTCTTAACATGCTTGACAAAACTGCTGATCATAATCTGTTTGTTGTTGTTTCATTACTTGTTTTCCAAAAATTTGAAAATCAAACATTGAGATTTGCAATAATATACAAGTTTACTGCTTACCCATGCAAACTGGTCAGGAGCTGTGCTTAAACACCTGAAGCTGACTGTCAACATATTGTATGCTCTTTTGACACTGTTCCAAGAGCTAGCTACCAAGTGCAATATAAGACCATGCAATATATATAGAATATTGCAAGACTCTCCACCAATCAAAGCCAGTATTTCAGCATATGGTATTAGCAGATTAGAAACTGTCCATTTTCAGAACTGATTACCCTGACATTGGGTAAATGTCTGTGACTCCTGAATCACTTGGATGATTCTCTCCAAATTTTTGTGAGTCTTGAGTATGTACAGTTTGAAATGTCTGATGTATGCGCAGTCAAATATAATCAGCTATGATCATTTGTCATGCTTATAATAAATCTCTATTGCTCGTGTGTTGCAGAATAAGATGCCAGTGCGGGTGGAGGTGCAGGACATTGAGGACATCCGCTTTGAGGCTGACAATGGCAGGGAGGAGTCTCGCTCCAAGGTGGTCCCTCGCAGGAACAAGCCAAGGAAGGAGGCAAAGGAAGAAGCCCAGGGGGAGAGTGTCATTCCAGGTAGGAGCGCTTCTTTCTTTTACGATGAATATCTTTGATTGTAAGCTTATTATTAGATGCTGAATAATTAATTGGTAAATGATAAGCCGTGGTAGTAATCATGGTAATGGTTAATTGGTTATTTATATTATATTTTACAAACTTTTCTCAACTTTTGAAATTTATGTTTCATTACTCTTAATTTAAGAGGTGTGGAGGCGTTAGTGTTTTACAATAGAAATATGGGCCTCTTTCACATGTTTCAGACAATGCTGACCAACTTGTTACACTATGGATACTGTAGAAATTGTATTGTAATTTGTAAATGCAAAGAAGTATGTATTATGAGCGAAAATAAGCTAAGTTAGATCTATAATATTTAATTTAAATATTGTTTCCACAGGCACTCAGAAGGTCTACTTGAAAACATGGGGCTGCTCGCACAACAACTCAGACAGCGAGTACATGGCGGGTCTGCTTGCTGACTATGGCTACAAGATTGTAGGTCAGTAACTAACCACCCTCTTCTTCATGGAATATTTTCTAACTTATCTGGTAATTGTACGAGAGTTGTTTAACTTTTGCCATTTATCAAGTATTTCATTTGTACAGATGACAAGAGTGCTGCTGACGTATGGCTTCTCAACAGCTGCACGGTGAAAAACCCCGCTGAGGATCACTTCAGGAATGAAGTCACGGCCGGAAACAAACTGGGGAAGAGCGTGGTGGTGGCAGGATGTGTGCCCCAGGGGCAGCCCAACGCAGCTTACATCAAGGTGAATGGAGATAATGATATCACAGGCCAATCAATCTCTTCCCCTGATACAACAGTCTCCCATCCCTCACTAATATCCCATTGAAAGTAAAAAGCTGATACATGTATGAAGAGCATTGGAAGGGGCAGGCTTGCGGGGAAGAGATTAAGGGGCCTGTGAATGATATGGAGATTGGTGAGATCACACAAGGTCATTAGTTTATTGAATCGTAAACCTGCTTATTATTATATGCATATTTAGGATTGTTTGAACAAAACTATTCTTTCATAAAACATGGGGGCAATGCAGGTGATAAATAAAAAAGATTTATAGTGGACCTTCATAAGATACTTTCCAGAATGGATTTCATTCGGTTGTGACATTATTCATTAGGGTGTCAGTTCCCTGTGTCAGTGTCTATGCTTGGCAAGTAATATATTGTATGCGGAGAATGTGTTTACAACATGCCTAGGTCCTTCAATTGAGACTGGATATTGACAGAGAAATGTTGCTTTCAGGGCTTGAGTGTGATTGGAGTTCAGCAGATTGACCGAGTGGTGGAAGTGGTGGAGGAAACACTCAAAGGTCAGTTCATTGTCAATTCCAGTTTTTGATTAAACATCAAAATTCTATTTTGGATATGGATTTCAAATATGGTGCTGACTAAAATCAAACTCATTCATCTTTTCTGTTCCCAGGTCACTCAGTCCGACTACTTAGTTCTAAGAAACAAGGTGGCAAGAAGGCGGGAGGTGCTCGCCTTGATATGCCAAAAATTCGGAAAAATCCTCTTGTAGAAATTATTGCCATCAACACAGGGTAAGAATTTCTGTTTTAACTGGTATCTCAAGATATTCCTGATTCACGTGTTAAATGAGTTTAAATTACAAAACAATGCATGAACTTGTAAGACCTCCAAAATTCCATGTGGTCTTAACTGAACTGAAATGTTGATCATGTGATTGAAGTCGTGAGTTACCTGATGTATTCTGTGCTATTGCATGTTGGCAAGATATATTGCAATGGTATTGCCATGCTGTGGCCTTACAGACACTGTTAATATTTGTGTTTTCATTTTGCTTGATGCAGGTGTCTTAACCAGTGCACATACTGCAAAACGAAGCATGCCAGAGGAGACCTGGGCAGTTACCCCCCTGAGGCCATCGTGGAAAGAGCCAAGCAGTCTTTTGCAGGTCAGTGCCATGATCAACTGTGTGATGCAATGACAATGTTATAAAACTTTAATTAATTCATCTTAAATGAAGTTATCCCGAAGTTGGGGTTTTTTGTCAAATTCTCAATACAATTGGGCCAGTACGAGGACTTTGGATGCACTGTCCTGAGTCGAAGGCCTCAGAAAATTGACTAAAGACTCTTAAGTTATTATTCAAAGTTACCCAGAATTCTAGAAATAGTCCAAAATGGCAACCTTGGCTTAGTAGCAATTCATATGTTGCCTATGGACTGTATGGAGTGCGTATTGATTAAGTTCCCGGAAGTTCCAGGAGTCTTGGTTGATAGAAGATGTCACAATTGAACAATGAGATTGTTGTAATTGATGTCATGTGAGATGTTATGTAGCAATTAGTTTTGTGATGTCATTGATTATGGCTGCTAGCTTAAAATATGTGAAAAGAACGTTAGTGGCTCTTCAGAATGGATTATTTATGCAATGACTTCTGTTGGAGCAGAGGGTGTGGTGGAAGTCTGGTTGACCTCCGAGGACCTGGGCGCTTACGGTCATGACATTGGGGTGACATTGCCTCAGTTGCTATGGAAACTGGTGGAGGTCATCCCAGAGGGAGCCATGATGCGACTGGGCATGACCAACCCCCCCTACATTCTCGAGCATTTAGAAGTAAGTTGTGACATTGTATTCTCTGACATTTATTCTCTGACCAGTATGTGCAGGTGAATACGTTTTTAATTGCACTTCTTGGACTAAAGTTGATTATTTCCTTTAATGTTGTGGTGGAAGATGTATTCAATTTTGCTCCGGGTCCAATGAGATGTTTTAGGTTTTGAGAGTAATGCGTCAAATTGCCCACCAGCAACAACCACGATAAGTGTCTATGGTGTTTCTCCTAGCCATTGATTGATTATTTTAAAATTTAGATGTAATTGCAGTTTTCATCTGTCATATATGTACCAAATAAAATACATTCTGTGTATCGTGTATTGTTTGGCATCATGAACTTGATGGAATGACAATGTTTTCATTTCAGGAGATGGCCAAGATCCTGCAGCACCCTCGTGTCTATTCTTTTCTGCACGTTCCCGTCCAGGCGGCCTCAGACAGCGTTCTCATGGACATGAAGAGAGAGTATTGTCAGGCCGACTTTCGACATGTGGTTGACTTTTTGAAAGAAAGGTACATCTGATATTCCCAAAACAATTACACTATTTAATTTAGAAAATTACAACTTTGTTTTTGTAATGACTCAATTACTAGTAAGTATAGCCTGAATTTGCCAGAGTATTTTCAAGGAATACATGACAGTAGAAATGAGAGGTTAAGAACTGAACAAGCTGAGGTAAATTGAGGGTGACTTTTAATGAGTTTGACATAGAAAACTGAAAGCCTTAGCATTTGTAATTGCCACAATGTAGATTTATGTTAAAATGAGATGGTAATTAAAGGATATTTGTCATTTATTTGAATCAGATGAACTATTGCTTTTCAGAGTTCCAGAAGTAACCATAGCGACTGACATAATTTGTGGATTTCCAACAGAAACGGATGAGGTAGGTGTTCCTTTCAATGTAGTTTGCCTGTGAATTTGAAATTCAACTTGAATTCTAAAAGACAAGATAGATTTCCTGAATATGGCCAAATAGTCGTTGCCAGAGACTTGACAAATTGACTAATGTATGTGTAGACGGGCCCTTTGCATAAAACTAATAACACATTGACTTGTTGCAGGACTTTGATGAAACAGTGAAGCTGGTTGAAGATTACAAATTTCCGAGTCTCTTCATCAATCAGTTTTTCCCCAGACCTGGGACTCCCGCTGCCCGGATGCCGAGAGTACCACCTCCAGAGGTAAAGCCCTTTCTTCTTCACAAGATAAACTATCATAGGCCTGCACTGGCTACACACACTAACACAATGTAACACATGGACGTTATGGCTGGATATTTCTATGTAGTTGTCAACTTGTTGATCTGCTCAGTGAGTGTAAAAAGTTAAATGTTAAGAAAGAGCATGCTTAATTGTCCAGCTGCTCTTAAAATGTTCACTGCTTGTGCAAGGTCCCAGTGGTCCTAAACATCGACATTGCTGGGTTAACCAGGTTTTGAAAGGATATTGCAATGCTTGAAATTCTAAGCTTGCATCCTGCTCTGCCTTAGCTGTAAACTTAAAAACAGTACAGTAGATTCCATCTATATAATTCTGTACAAGGATATATCTGATTATTTTGCAGGTAAAGAAACGAACAAAAAGAATAACGGAAGTGTTTCACTCGTATCGCACATACGACCACAAGGTCGGGAGAACAGAGAAGGTCCTAGTCACGGAAACGTCTCACGACAAGAATTACTTCGTGGCCCACAACAAGGCTTACGACCAGGTGGGTAGTGAAGGATAGGAGATGATATTGCATTGTTGTCCATAAGAGTTACATGTGTGACAGCTCTGAATTCACACTTCACAAAAAATTGCCATGTATTCAAGGTTGTGTCCAGTATGTGTCCTTCACATCATGTGATTGGTTTGCAGGTTCTGGTTGACAAGGACGAGCGGCTGATGGGCCAAATGGTGGAAGTTCAGTTGTACGACTCAGGGAAGCATTACTTGATGGGGAAGCTCCTTCCTGGTCAAGTGGAAAAAGTAAGTGAAATGGCCAAGGAAATTATATTAGAATAAATTACTGCGGGAAAATGCTAAATTAATAGGTGTTAACTATGTTAAATATCTGTCAACTGAATGTAATAATAGTTTTGAATGTTTGCTTGCGGATGAATGGAATTTTTCTTTGTGTGTTGCAGTTAAAACCAAAAGACATTCAGAAAATGAAGGAAGCGTCATTAAACAGAGGGGCTAAAACGGTTTCAAATGGAACGGCATCACAGCCGAGCTGCTCACCATCTGGCTGTGGGGACTGTGGGTGCACCGAGGGAGAATCTGTGCCAAGTAAAAGTGAGAAATACCCAACTTGGGTGAAATGGACTGTGGCAGGAGTTGTGCTGGCTGCAACCTTAAGGGTCATTTTAATGTTAAGAAGGTGAAATTAATTGCTCTTAACTTATTAAATATGTTATTATGATCTTACTTGTTTTAGTCAGGGTTTCGTTACTTTTATTCCTCTTATGGACCAATTGATTTAAGTATACTTTGATTTATTACTAAAGCAACAGATTTTCTCAGTATTAAGTTATTGACATAAAAGTGTCTGAAAGTGTATGTTATGTCCATAAGTGTCTCAAAAATCATGTTATGTTCATAACTTTGGCTGATATATTGATTGTAATAACTTATTTTGTTCATAGTTTTATAACATTACCCTTATCTGTGATAGCTGCTTTTTAAATTGTTTCAATTTCTGTAAATCATTTGTGATTTTGCTGCCAGCTTCATCTGTATCATGTAATGCGATACCTGTGACAGAATGTTATTTGATGACTTGTAAATTTGGTAATTGTTGACTCGATTGTGGTTCTTTGAGTCTTGTTAATTAGGATGGTTCTTGTTGCAACCTGCAGTCCTGCATGTTCTGGGATGTGAAGATTTTAGTACTTTACCCTTGATAAAGATATGAGTCACTTTGTTATGGATCCAAATTATGTTTTACTCTAAATCTGTAAATAGCTTTGTTCTATTTATTGTATAAATGAACATTTTGGAGTTGTATTAAACAAAAAAAAGGTTAGCAAGGTCTTCAACATTGAAGCTGTTTTTTGCAGATTCTCGTTACATTTCTTGCCATTGTATTGATGTGGTACCTGGATCACAGTGAGTCAGCTGTCTTATCAAAATGCTGGTACATTCCAGTCAGCATGTGACTTTCATCAAATAAGCCTCCTCTGCTTGGTGCTGCAGTGGTAGCCATATTTGAAATCTTTTGCAATTTGACAATGAAGCTTGTGAATTTCATCAAAGTTTGATCTATCTGATTGGAAAGTAAAAAGCTTTTGCAATTTGGCACTTGAGCGTTTGAATTTCATCTTTGAACTATCTGGTTGGAGGGTAAAAAGCCATTTGGCAATGAAGCTTGTGAATTTCATCTTAGTTTGGACTAAAAATCTTTAGCAATTTGGCAATGTAGCATTTGAATTTCGTCAAAGTTTGATCTGAGTGAAGAGTAAAAAGCCTTGCAATTTGGCAATGAAGCTTGTGAATTTCATCAAAGTTTGATCTGACTGATTGAAGAGTGTAAAGCTTTTGCAATTTGGCAATGGATCTTTTGAATTTCATCTTTCTTTGAACTATCTGGTTGGAGGGTAAAATTCTTGTGCAATTTGGCAATGAAGCTTGATCATTCTGGTTATAGATAGTAAAAAGCTTTTGCAATTTGGCAATGGATCTTTGAATTTCATCTAAGTTGCAATTTGGCAATAAGCTCATGAATTTCATCTTTAAACTGTCTGGTTGGAGAGTAAAAAGCGTTTGCAATTTGGCAATGGATCTTTGGATTTCATTTAAGTTGCAATTTCGCAGTATGCTTGTGAATTTCATCTTTGAACTGGTTGGAGAGTAAAAAGCTTCTGAAATTTGGCAATGGATCTTTGAATTTCATGTAAGTTGCAATTTGGCAATGGAGCTTGTGAATTTCATCTAAGTTTGATCTATTTACTTGGAGGGCAAAAAGCTTTTGCAATTCGGCAATGGATCTTTGAATTTCATCAAAGTTTCAATTTGGCAATAACCTTGTGAATTTCATCATTAAACTGTCGGGTTCGAGAGTAAAAAGCTTCTGAAATTTGGCTATGGATCTTTGAATTTCATCTAATTTGCAATTTGGCAGTAAGCTTGTGAATTTCATCTTTAAACTGGTTGGAGAGTAAAAAGCTGTTGCAATTTGGCAATGGATCTTTAAATTTCATCTAAGTTGCAATTTGGCAATAAGCTTGTGAATTTCATCATTAAACTGTCGGGTTCGAGAGTAAAAAGCTTCTTAAATTTGGCTATGGATCTTTGAATTTCATCTAAGTTGCAATTTGGCAGTAAGCTTGTGAATTTCATCTTTAAACTGGTTGGAGAGTAAAAAGCTTACGCAATTTGGCAATGGATCTTTGAATTTCATATGAGTAGCAATTTAGCAATAAGCTTGTGAATTCCATCTTTAAACTGTCTGGTTGGAGAGTAAAAAGCTTTTGCAATTTGGCAATGGATCTTTGAATTTATTTAAGTTGCAATTTGGCAGTAAGCTTGTGCATTTCACATTTGAACTGGTTGGATAGTAAAAAGCTTTTGCAATTTGGCAATGGATCTTTGAACTTCATGTAAGTTGCAATTTGACATTAAGCTTGTGAATTTCATCTCTAAACTGTCTGGTTCGAATGTAAAAAGCTTCTGAAATTTGGCAATGGATCTTGGAATTAATTTAAGTTGCAATTTGGCAGTAAGCTTTTGAATTTCATCTTAAAATTGGTTGTCCAGAGAGTAAAAAGCATTTGCAATTTGGCAATGGATCTTTGACTTTCATCTAACTTGCAATTTGGCAATAAGCTTGTGAATTTCATCTTTAAACTGTCTGGTTGGAGAGTAAAAAGCTTTTGCAATTTGGCAATGGATCTTTGAATTCATCTAAGTTGCAATTTGGCAATAAGCTTGTGAATTTCATCTTTGAACTGGTTGGAGAGTAAAAAGTGTTTGCAATTTTGCAATGGATCTTTGAATTTCATTTAAGTTGCAATTTGGCAGTATGCTTGTGAATTTCATCTTTAAACTGGTTCGAGAGTAAAAAGCTTCTGAAATTTGGCTATTGATCTTTGAATTTCATGTAAGTTGCAATTTGGCAATGGAGCTTGTGAATTTCATCTTTGAACTGTCTGGTTGGAGAGTAAAAAGCTTTTGCAATTTGGCAATGGATCTTTGAAATTCATCTAAGTTGCAATTTGGCAATGGAGCTTGTGAATTTCATCTAAGTTTGATCTATTTAGTTGGAGGGCAAAAAGCTTTTGCAATTCGGCAATGGATCTTTGAATTTCATCTAAGTTGCAATTTGGCAGTAAGCTTGTGAATTTCATCTTTAAACTGTCGGGTTCAAGAGTAAAAAGCTTCTGAAATTTGGCTATGGATCTTTGAATTTCATCTAAGTTGCAATTTGGCAATAAACTTGTGAATTTCATCATTAAACTGTCTGGTTGGAGAGTAAAATGCTTTTGCAATTTGACAATGGATCTTCGAATTAATTTAAGTTGCAATTTGGCAGTAAGCTTGTGAATTTCATCTAAGTTTGATCTATTTACTTGGAGGGCAAAAAGCTTTTGCATTTCGGCAATGGATCTTTGAATTTCATCTAAGTTGCAATTTGGCAATAAGCTTGTGAATTTCATCATTAAACTGTCGGGTTCGAGAGTAAAAAGCATCTGAAATTTGGCTATGGATCTTTGAATTTCATCTAAGTTGCAATTTGGCAGTAAGCTTGTGAATTTCATCTTTAAACTGGTTGGACAGTAAAAATCTTTTGCAATTTGGCAATGGATCTTTGAATTTCATCTAAGTTGCAATTTGGCAATAAGCTTGTGAATTTCATCATTAAACTGTCGGGTTCGAGAGTAAAAAGCTTCTTAAATTTGGCTATGGATCTTTGAATTTCATCTAAGTTGCAATTTGGCAATAAGCTTGTGAATTTCATCTTTAAACTGTCTGGTTGGAGAGTAAAAAGCTTTTGCAATTCGGCAATGGATCTTTGAATTTCATATGAGTAGCAATTTGGCAATAAGCTTGTAAATTGCATCGTTAGACTGTCTGGTTGGAGAGTAAAAAACCTTTTGCAATTTGGCAATGGATCTTTGATTTATTTAAGTTGCAATTTGGCAGTAAGCTTGTGCATTTCACATTTGAACTGGTTGGAGAGTAAAAAGCTTTTGCAATTTGGCTATTGATCTTTGAATTTCATGTAAGTTGCAATTTGGCAATGGATCTTTGAAATTCATCTAAGTTGCAATTTGGCAATGGAGCTTGTGAATTTCATCTAAGTTTGATCTATATAGTTGGAGGGCAAAAACCTTTTGCAATTTGGCAATGGATCTTTGAATTTCATCGAAGTTGCAATTTGGCAATGGAGCTTGTGAATTTCATCTAAGTTGCAATTTGGCAGTAAGCTTGTGAATTTCATCTTCAAACTGTCGGGTTCGAGAGTAAAAAGCTTCTGAAATTTGGCTATGGATCTTTGAATTTCATCTAAGTTGCAATTTGGCAATAAACTTGTGAATTTCATCATTAAACTGTCTGGTTGGAGAGTAAAATGCTTTTGCAATTTGACAATGGATCTTCGAATTTCATCTAAGTTGCAATTTGGCAACGGAGCTTGTGGATTTCATCTAAGTTGATCTATCTAGTTGGAGGGCAAAAAGCTTTTGCATTTTGGCAATGGAGCATTTGAATTTCATCAAAGTTTGAACCATCTGATTGGAAAGTAGAAAGCTTTTGCACTTTGGCTATGGATCTTTTGAATTTCATCTTTCTTTGAAATATCTGGTTGGAGCATAAACGCTTTTGCAGTTTGACCAAAGATCTTTTGAATTTCATCTTAGTTTGGTTGATCTGGTTTAACAGTAAAAAGCTTTTGCAGTTTGATAATGGATCTTTTGAATTTCCTCAAAGTTTGATTGAATCTTTAGAATTTAATCAAATTTTAATTAATCTGGTTGAAGAGAAAAAAGATTTTGCAATGGATCTTTTGAATTTGACAATAACTTCTGAATTTTCATCTTTCTTTGAACTATCTGGTTTAACAGTAAAAAGCTTTTCCAGTTTGGCAATGAAGTTTGTGAATTTCATCAGAATTTGATTTATCTGTATATCTATATATTATATTTATTTTTTGGTTGGAGAGTAAAATGCTTCTTGGTAATTCCGTGTCAATTCAACAAATGGCTCCCACTCGACCAATTCAGAATGTCTTGAAAATTTTCCAGAATCAAGATTTCTTACCTGAGAGCACAAATCCCAAGTAATGCAGTGATATCTTGAATAGTTTCTCTGAAAAAAATTTTAATAAGAAAAATTCGAGATTAAATTTTTCTCAGAGAAACTATTCAAGATATTACTGTATTACTTGGGATTTGTACTTTTAGGCAAGAACCCTTCATTCTGGTAAATTTTCAAGGCATTCTGTGTCGGTCGAGTGGGAACATTTTCTGAAATTTGATGAAATCACACAGAATTACCCATTATATCTGCAGTTTGACCATGGTTCTTTTTAATTTCATCTAAGTTGCAAATTGGTAATGAACCTTGTGAATCTCGTCTTTCTTTGATCAATCTGGTAGGTGAGTAAAAGGTTTTTTGCAATTTGGCCATGAAGTTTGTGAATTTCATCAAAGTTTGAACTATATGATTGGAAAGTAAAAAGCTTTGCTATTTGGCAATGGAGCATGTGAATTTCATCAAAGTTTGAACTATCTGATTGGAAAGTAAAAGGCTTTGCTATTTGGCAATGGAGCTTGTGAATTTCATTTGTCTTTGAACTATCTGGTTGAAGAGGCTTTTGCAATTTGGCATTGGAGCTTGCGAATTTCATCGAAGTCAGAACTATATGATTGAAAAGTAAAAAGCTTTGCTATTTGGTAATGGAGCATGTGGATTTTTCAAGGCCCTGTGTCACTTAATGCCATTGCTAGTGACAGAGGGTAGGAGTGTCTTGGAGATGGATGGAATGATACTTATATCATTTGAGTCTGCAGTGTTATGCCTGTGTGAGAGTGAGACAAGTAGAGGTCGCAGTGGATAATATTGGTGTTGTGTGGTTTCTGGTAAACCATTGTAGAGGTTGTAAATTGCATTATGAATTTGTCCCTCGAATGGCTTGGTTGCTGCGACTCGTGCTGGGAGAAAATCAATTTAATCTTATTAAATTTTCTTGTTTCTTCAGACCGATCACTATGTTTGATAATTAGCCTGTTAGCTGGTTTCACAGTCTTGAGCAGTTTTCCTGTGTCGAGGATGCTGGAGCCAAAGCCCGTTAGGTGGAGGAAAATGAAATCTGATCTCAACAAGGGAATTGTTTTTGAGTAAAAGTTTATTAAAACCATTACAAGAATGAAAAATATATACAATTTTCACAAAACTATTAATACTAAAGATTTGTTAAATAATAAAATATAATCAACACGAGAAAAGTAATATCATCAATGTTTTGGTTCAGTTTATATGTTGTTTTATCAGTAATTTTACTTTGTTGGAGCTTTTCCCAAAGGATAAAACCAGCAGAGGATGTGGAATGGGCTGATAACTTTCTCATTACCATGGGATATATTTGTTTGACATGCAAAAGCATGACCGTATTAAATGACAGAAAAGCTTGAAGCGTGCAATTCATGGATTTGTCTGTACTCTTGCTTGCATTCTCAGATGTCATGATCCCTTCTGTAACACTATGTTATAAACATAATTTGGATGCAAAAAAATATGTCAACAAGCTCCGTACCTCTGTACTTTAAAAGCATTCATTCCAACATATTCACTATTCAGGGATCATGTTGTTCAGCCATGCAATGCTAACCTGAGAAAATACGCATATTGCAACCTTTTGAAGTCAATTTTTTTAAGTTTTACAAACAAAAAAATATTGTAATGTGTGTAAAAAGATCTGTATCTACTGTAATTTTCAGTTAAAGACCATAACAGCATCTGGATAAGATATATGATAATTCTATTGAGCTTTGTGTGGATGCAGTAGCATTCAGCGTTCAACGACAGGGAGTGCTGAATGAAAGGTATTCGTGGTGCAGAATTTTTGGAAAAGTTGCCAGGCTGCTACACAACTTATCGTGTCGGCAACCGCACCACACCGTACTACAGATTGGAAACTGGAGCAGTCCGCAGTGCACTGCACCATGGTCAAATGGAACCACACTGCACGATAGCCATAGAACACCGCAACTATGCTGCAATAAAAACAGCATTACACCCTCAGCATAAGTGAAGTTCACATTATGAAAATTCTATATTCTATACTTGGGTGGCCAAGTGGTTAAGGTTCCCGCCTGCTCCGCTGAAGGTCTTTGCCTGCATGGGTTCGAACCCCGGGTGGGGAACCCAAAATTTTCAGTGTACCTTCATGAGCAAAATCCCAGCTGGATGTCGGTCGGATGAGACGTTAAATTGGCGGCCCCTTGTATCAGTGTCTATGCTGGGCAAGTAAAAGATCCCTCACATGGGGTAAATGTGTAACATGTTGAGGACTCCCGCTCTCTCTCCCATCTCATCAATCAACCCTCGTGAGCGCCCAGAACTGGGCTTAGAGGGCTGCACTTACCATATCTATCTATCTATCTATCATGGCACTGTACTGCTCAGCCATGGCACTGATGGGGCGTAAAACACTCACTCACTCACTCACTCAGCCATGACACAATGCACTACACACTGCACCACAAGCCCACGGAGTGTGCAAAGTGCACCAACCTCTTATGCTAACGGAGATTATTTTGAACATGGCCTAAGCAGCAGAGTCTGTACAGTGCCGCTTGTAAGTAAGTGAAACGCATGATGTTGTGCCATGGCAATTTTCTTTTCTGTAATCAGAGTTAGGTATGGAGCAAAGTCTTTGATAAGTAAGTGAAACACAGGCCCTATGCTATTTCATACGGAAAGGTGGTTCACCTACTTATCAAAGACTTTGACCCATACCTAACTCCGACTACAGCAAAGGAAATTGGTTGCCATTGTTATCCCACATGCCTCATATATCGGCCTTTTATATGAGCCAATATGTTTTCCTCTCATCGGATGAGAATTCATGCTTCTACAAGCAGTTTGGTTGATGATGTTTAGCATTGATGCAATGGCACAATATCATGTGTTTCACTTCCTTACGGGTGACACTGTATGTCTAAAAGCCGATTATTCAAACTACCCATAGAATATAAAAAGTATGTTGTTTCAAACTGAAGACAGGAAGACCTTGAAATTGGATAGACTGGATTGAATCAGTGTCCATGCATAGAACTTGAGAGAAGGCAAAGTTAGGACACCCTAATAACTTAAAGGGAAAAAGCTGATTACAGCTTTTATCCCTCTCCATTCTTTAAAATTAAAAAAAATTACCAACTATTACAAACTGTCACAGAATTAGCTGAGTAAAGATTGTAAAGGAATCATTCAAGTTACATTTGAGTGTGAACACAATTTGTACTTCGTTTATCATGAATCATATGTATATTTGAGTATTCTTACAATACGAAACTATTTGACGCCAATGATATATTAATTGAGCTTGAGATCACGAAGCCTTTTACTATAGTTTGAATGGGCAAAGTAGCAATCGGAAAGTTGGAATGTGCCTTCATTTAACTACATGTGCTTCTGGTCTGTATTGATTAATTTTAAAACTTACAACAATAGCGGCAAGATAAATATTAATACTTACATGTGGTGTGTATACATACATGTCTCTATATATACTTATACATAAAAATACAATTTAATTTAATTGTGGCCACCGAGATCTTGTTATCAGGTCATTGAGCCGGCAGTTTTGTGAAATTTCATTCAGCTACTTCAAGTAGAAAGATGTCAGAACTTTCTGAACGTCCTAAAAAAAAAAAGAAGATTTTTAGCCTGCACTCTTACAAAAAAGTTTTATATCGAGCCTTTAAAGGTTCTATTAGCTGGTATAGAAAAGGAACCCTAAAGGGTCTATATTCAACTTTTAAAAAGGTTCCAAAAGCAAACGAAAACAACATTTAGATAATCCAGCTGCACTGAACTCTCGCAATGAAACCCCTTTCTCTCAAGTTGGGAGGAGAGGGTCCTATTATAGGGCCTTCCGACAAAGTATACGTATTGACCTTTTCAATTCATTTGAACCTTTCAAAAAGGTAGAACATTTTTTCAGCTGAGGGTTCTTAATATACCTTCAAGAACCTTTTGCATTAAGAGTGGCTTACCGCGCAAGCTCTAGGAGTCTAAATGGGCTGCTTGACCTGACAACAGTATCCTGTGATCACTCACAATTCTTACAATATAACACAGCCATTGAACATTGAGTATTCACAAATAGCAACCGACTTGGAATGTGTACAAGTGCATCAAGCAGAAATTGGTCTGTAAAGGCTATAGTTTGGTTTTCAATGTTGTAAATGCATAAGACATCAGTCACTTAAATAGGCTTAATGATGATCAAAAGTACATAGTGTCATGAGTCTGATCATCAATAAAATACAAAATTATAGGATTAAAAAAATCTATGGCAGAAATGTGTACATACTTAAGTAAAACCATGGACAATGTTGAATATCATAAATGACATAAATGCATTATCTTATACAGTGCCTCCAATAAGTTAAAGCAGGAAGGTGTGTTTTGGTTGTATGATATAATATAATATGATGATGCCAAAGCATAGAGAGACCGTACGATGACGAATTGAAGATCAAATTTTTTTGTCACCTGAGAGTCAATAATTATTGTTAGTTTGTTTTTTACATTTCTGAAACTGTGATTTTACCATTTTCATGATGACACACGTTAAGAGGTTTGTTAAAACCAGTTTTTACATACTGAATGAATTATCATTCTTAAATAGTTTTCAAAATAAAATTGAGTAAAATAAATAGTAACTGCCAGGATTTACCACACATGTTATACCGGTCCTCAAAAAGAAATTGGCATGTAGATTTTCATCTCTCGTAATGTGTTGACTATTAACAAGTGCTGCTAATTGAAGCCAAATTCAGAACAGAATTCAAATTCATAGAAACATTTGTAAAACTGCAACATTGGCATAAATTATTGAATTATTTAGATCATTATTTCTCCACCATCCTCCCTCTCTCTTCAACAGGGTCAGCTAAACCTATAGATGTGCATGAACTTGGTTCAGAAGCCCTGTGCCCTCTTCAAGCCACGCTACAGTGCTGTGACGTTATGAAGCACTCCTGGTTTATTTATAGCTTGCCATAGTGACGTCATCTCTTGCAAGGTTTGTTGTGACGTCATCACCATTGTGTCGCAATTAGTAATGACGTCATATAAACGCCCACACTTATTTTTGTTTGGAGCATGCAAAACTTTTCCTTAGTGTATCCCTGTGTGAATAGCTCTGTCTCCTACCATTTGAAGACCTCTGGTCCCTGCGCTTCGCGCAGAGACCTGACGGTCTCCATTACTTGATTATGCAATGGTACAATTTGATCACCCTGCCAAGACAACCCCTGCCCACACAGGCTGCAAAAGTGACTATTCTGGGTAAATTTGCATATTCATGAGCTGCTGGTCATCACTACTATATAAAATGTATGTGGTTTTAAAAATGGTGCAAACTACTTGCTCATGGGAGTTTATCTCATAACCTGCTCTCTAATATCCAAAATAGACTAACTGTTATCCATTAAGGGGTTGCTATTTTTGTTGTGAGCAAGTTTAAAGATTCAAAAAGACCTCCCTATAAAGATCCCTCGTCTTCAACTTGGAAGGTCACATGAATTATACCCTTAGCGTTTCTTCATTCAGTTACCTGATTGGCTGAGAAGGCCAACTGGGACAAAGCCTGGAATAGTTGCGGAGACTGGCTGTGTGGGCAGGGTAACTGCCTGGGAGTATGAATTTGATGAACCCTAATGTCAGTCTTTGTGTCCCATTTGGCAGGAAGGTTCTGTGTGGGGATTGTTCCACAATGTTGTTTCCCCTTCACTCTAAAAAATTTAGGACAAAAGCGGTTTTTAAAAATATCAAGTGGTTTTATGAGACAACCATGGTGGTTTTTGCACTGAAATTTGGTTTATCAGGTCATTTTTGGTTTTTGTCTTTCGAGTTGGTCTCCCCCTCAGGTAAAATGGTTTTTCAAAAAACCAAGGCCTCTTGTTGGAATGAGTCTACCCTGGTATTAGTGTTTTTCATGCCATGATAACTATTGGTCCATGTGTCAATATGACAAAATTTGTTGATGATACACAAGATTACCATACATAAATAAATTGCTTAGAGATAATGGGTCTCATTTATCTAGTGATATTTAATAACCTAGTACTAGTTTCGATGTATAAGGAACTTCATGGACCTCATAGACAACCTCGATACTGTGCTTGCTGAGACAGATCAGCTCTCCAGAGAACAAAGCCTCCTTCGGTACCACATGTAACGCCATCTATACTGGCATGCATTTGGCAAACACAAGTTCAAATTTAACAAGGAACAAGTGATTAATAAAAATACAGCAGGGAATCATTGCACCTATCAACACTGAAAGCATAACTAAGCTGTAACAAACCAAAAGTGCATTATCTCGAAGTGTGGCTCTATCCCTGCTTACATATATCACAGTTGACTTAAAAAGTAGATTGAGTCTCATGTTTGTCAAAGAATCATGAATGAGCAATGGTGAGCCGAGTAGCGCCATCTATAACTATACTTTTTAAAATTTACTTTGTAACTTTGAGGTTGTGAAGACCATGCTTGATGCACTGGCATGTTGATTAAATGATAGTGTTACAAAATTGTACATGCACGATTTGCAAGAAATCATAAATGAATATCTTTTAACATGTGGAAGAGTAGGTATTAAAGCTAAACAATTTCGTAGAAGTATCATTACACCCAACAACTCCAACATGAGAATGATTCAAGACCAAACTTCAGACAATCACAGGTAACTGATCTTAGAATATCCCATTGGTAATATAGCTTTGCAGTGGCATTTCTCTGTGAGGTAAGTAAAATTTGTTATCTTGGTAGTCCGTAAATGGACTGTAGACTGCTTGGTAAAACAAGGAAGAAAAGTCTACTGATTTTAGAGCTAGCTCCAGTGCTTGCTGGGTGTGTAGCTTCACTCTCTCTGCCCTGTGTTTCTTTATTATACTCTATAGGCCTAACTATTCTGTTTTCTTGTCTTTTCTCTTTGCAGATCTAAACAAGAATCAAAGCACCTCCCCCCATAGATATCCCTCCCCCCCCCACAGATAGAAAAATAAAATCCCCCCCCCTATGAAATACAGCCTATGTTGGACAGCTGTTTGGCAATGCCTGATTTCTGTGTCCTACTGTCCTACTCAGCCTACCAAGTGCATAAATCCTTGACGTAAAGCCTCAATCATCCATCCATGCATCCGCACTTGATAGGCTAATCAGGCCAGCCATGGACCAATTATATATGAGATTACATACTACCACTACTGATATCTCAGATATCCAAACAGCCCCCTATCTGTTTGGTTTATGAAGAAACCAGTTTTATATGGTTTTTGTTAAAACCAAATGAAACCAGTTTTATTTGGTTTTTGTTAAAACCAAACAATTTGGTATTTCCACAAACCCTAGGTGGTTTAATATGCGGGACAAGCTCAAAAACCAAATTTGGTTTTTTGGAGGCTGTTTTTTTTTAGAGTGTTGGCAGCAGCTGCTGTTCCATAATTTCTCCTAAAGGATTTAGGTTGGCTGTTAAAACTTGTTTTCTCGGGACTTTTTGGAGGCACTGTAAATATTTGGTAAAATGCTTCTCATTTAATTGGTAAAGACATGCACAAAATGCAAATGCAATATGTATACCTTTTCATTATAACAACAATCGCGAGGACTCATGTGACAAAATATCAAGTAATCAATGTCAAAATGCCATCCTTTGTAAATTGGGTAATAAATGGGGTAGAAGCTGTGGTGCCTTCTGCATCAAAAATGTGCAGAACTTTTTTTTTAAAGGTAGTTTATATGATACTCACAAAATTTGATTATCTCAATAATGCGATTCTTTACTTTTTGAGCATGATCAATTATTTTAAAAACTTGGTTTCCAGATAAACATGTTTCAAATAGTGTAAAAATCTACCTATCTATAATCTCAGTTCATTGTGAGCTCAATAATGCAATCTGTCATGTTGCAAACAGGTTTATGGAATAAAAGTAAAGACATTTTTAATATAAAAAATTGGCTGAATGTATGTTATATATATGCCAATGTCAAAACATCTACTGTTCCATTTTCAGCTACATGCGTATTATTTGATTATTAATAGGAACGCCTTGGGTAAATACAGTATTTTTGATAATAAGTCTGGTTTTCAAGAAAAGATTTATATATATTGCCTGAAGCTTGAACAGGATACATATATATCTTATATATATTCTGCCTGAATATCAATCAGAAAGTTTCTAGAAAAATGGAAAAATGTTAAAGACACTGACTTTGGATTTGTTTGGACTGATTTACCCTGCTATTCTCAATGGGCACTTTTGCGTTGCAGCAACGTTGTTACAACATGTGTTTAAATTACATAGAATGTATGGTAGAGATGACGTCGTCCCAACATTGTGAAGCAACTTAAAGATATTACATTAGCATGCAAAGTTGTGGCAACGTTGTCACAGTGTTATGAAAATCTCAATGTTATGTTCACGTTGTGGCAGTATAATTGCTACCACATTGCTACAGTGCCGCCTGTAAGTTAGTAAAACGGGTGATGTTTTGCCATTGCTGCAATGCTAAACATCCTCGACCAAACTGCTTGTAGAAAAGCATGAATTCTCGTCCGATGAGAGGAAATCGCATTGGGTCATAAAGGCCTATACTTGAGACATGTGGGATAACAATGGCTGCCAATTTTCTTTGTTGTACTCAGAGTTAGGTATGGGTCAAAGTCATTGATAAGTAGGTGAACAGCCCTTCGCATTGAAATAACATTGAGCTTGTGTTTCAACTACTTATCAAAGACTTTGACCCATACCTAACTCAAAGTACGGCAAAGGAAACTGGCAGCAATTGTAACCCCACATGCCTTAAATATCGGCATTTATGACCCAATATGTTTTCTTCTTATCAAATGAGAATTTGTGCTTCTACAAGCAATTTGGTTGAGCATGTTTAGCATTGTGACAATGGCAAAATATCACCCGTTTTACTAACTTATAGGCGGCGCTGTATGTGACAACAAAAGAGTCCCCCTCCAAAAAACAACATTGTGTTTACAATGTGTGCTATTTGTGATTTGCTGAGCTCTGTTGGCCTGATCAAACCTTGTGCGACAGGAAGGGAATGAAGAGCAACACAACCTCTAATTCAACCTTATGATGATGAGTTGGTAGAAATGGCCTCAGGCTAAATGGCTTCAGTCTTGCTGTTCGTCTTCTTCATCCAGGTCAGCTAGGTTCTTGCCCCAGGAGAAGTAGTGGTAGGAGGGCGCCCAGTTTGCCTTCGTCTTGTTCTTCTCCTCCCTGTCTTTCTTCACTGTCATCGGTCGGTGTCCCCAAACGCACTGTTCAAATGTCAGGGGTGCTGCAACGGGAAATGATAACACTTATTCATGTTTGTAATTTTACACTCAAGACGAGCAGAGTGATTACCAGCATGAGTAGGTTTTTTCAGGATGTCATTAATTAGTATACATGTATTGTGTACACTCATTACAGGACACAGTACAGTCCGGTCCTCTTGTCTTGCATTTGAATATGGTGATGTCATGTCACTGGTGTGTGGCATGAATAATCACAGTAAACCTCAACCAACTTTGGGTTCACTGCAGGAGACAAAACATGTTACCACCTCATCTTTTGCCAGTGTCAGACAGGCCAATGTATTATAGCTACATGTCCAAGTAAAGATCACTCTTGATATTTTTATTGTACTTACGAGGGCGTTCATCCTCCATTTCCTCCAGGTTAACGGCTTCTATCCAGGCCTCATCCTGGTACTTGTCCAGCGCAAAAGAGTTCTTAGCGAAAGACCCCTTGGTGTTCTTCAGAGGGATTGTGCCAATGATGATCTCAATGGGGATTTCCAGGTCCATGGATGGTCCAGAGGGATCAACAATTAGCTGGAGATATAATGTTGAGAATTTGAGTCTAATACGAGTTACCCTCTTCAAGTGAGGGGGTTAAGCTTATTTCCCTAGATTTAGAATGTGAGGATATTTCATCATGCAGCTAGCTTCAAGAAGACACAAAGGACAGGAGATGTCATTCAGCTTATGGTGGTTCTCGTGCCTGGATCAGAATTGAAGCCAGTAACCGACTAACCGTTGGAGGAACATGACAAATTATTACTTCAAACTGGCACCACAGCCTGGGGGGGGGGTGAGTACTCAAAATGTTTTCTGACACGTTTCTAGGCTGGAAGTTCGGCAACCAGACCCGGTGCTTGGCGGTCGGTCGTCGCGAATATACCCGACTCCAGAAATTTTTTTTGTCGCTGCAATGGTCTTTGCCTGTTCTTCCCAGATATTAACCTGTGATGTTCCCCGCAAAGTAGCATCGCGATGCAATAAAAGTTCAAAATCAAATTTAGGGGCAAACTCTAGGAATTATGCCAGATTTTTGGACCCAACTTTAGGAATTTTTCAGTTGAAAAAGGGGGCCTACTGAGCCGAGCATAGGTGCACACTTGAACATAGTGAGTACCCCCCCCCCCGGCACCACAACTGGCTGGGTCATTCTGATTGGTCATTCGTCCTGCTCCTTTCTTGATTATGCATGGTTTCAATCCTGTTCCTGGGGCGAAAGCCATCAGAAGCTTGATGTCATTTGACGTTTTTGTAGAATATTAGTTCCCCCGCACAGTTGAGAATATGGATGTATTAAAGTTGAATCCCACAGAATACAGCTACTCCACCTATTGTACTCCACAGTTCAACAAAAATACCCCAGCTGGTGGCTCCCCCGCTTGGTCAAATTGTTCATATGCATTGGAAAAGCCACAGATTTTTGAAGACAGAGGTAGGCTCACTCAAAAGCTGCTGGCTCAGCCAGAAATAATGGCACTAAACTATAAATGCAAACATTTTGGGTCGATATATAGGCCTATAATCCAATCCAACTTTCATAAAAATCGGAGAAAGAATCTTTGAGATATTCAAGTTTATTTTAAGGGGGACTTATTTTTTTTTAACTGTTTTTCATAATTTTCTCATATTGTACACCACGTAACTCTCAAAAAACGTCGGTAACCCCCCTTCAAAGACTTGTTTTTCAGTAAAGTGTATGTTCAGCTATATTCCTTTAATTTTTCATAAATATCTCATGGATATTGTTCGAGTGATGCTGCTTTTCATTATAAATCCCACACGTTTTATTATTTTACTGTATGTTTTAATGTAATGACATAAGATTTTGAAAAGATCATGGTTCGAAAATTATGTTGGATAGCCCGCCTTTTTTTTAAACGATGGAAAGCTTTATTTTTGAAGACAATTTTGGCAAAGTTTCATGACTATCTCATGGATTTTAGATTTCTTGCCAAGTGTGGGATTCAACTTTAAGTAAAATAATTATGTAGACTCACAATCTAGTGAGTGTGTTTCATTGCAAATTCAGTTACAGTGTAACATTTTAATTTATTACTAAATATCCTATTGTTAAAATGAACAAATTCTCCCCCCTCATCTTGGAAATCAGGTGGAAAAATTCAGTATTCCAGCCGCTGATGCCGATGATCTTGACTTGATCTGAACATCTCATCAGGCTGTGATGGAAATGAGGGGGGGGGGGGGGTGGAGCTTGACGGAGCTAGGCTTCCTTGATCAGACAACTGGGAGAGCTCTTCCCTGCTACAGCTCCCCCAATCATCAGTGGTACAATTTCCTGTTCATTTTTCAATTTCCTGTTCATTTTTTCAGTCCTTCATGTACTATTAGCCAAATAAAAATTATACTCCGGTGGCAGGAGTTTTTTCCCTTTTAAAAAATTGGAAAGGTGCACCTCTACCACATCAGACAAGAGCTCCCCCAACAAAACTTTTCCATTTGCATCACTAATTTCAGGTTGAACCAACCTGTGTGTAATTACCTTGAGGAAGTAAGCAATGTCAATCAAATTGCAGCCTTGCAGCTTGGATGGAGGCAGGGGAGGGATGTGCAGCGAAAGGCCCTTGAAACTGTCCGTCTCCCCTGGTTCCAGTCCGTCTCTAGGGATCTCGCTCACTTTCTTCCAAATTGTTTTATGGTCAGTCCTTGAATGGAATGTCGTCTTCTACAAACCAACAAAAAAATTTGCAAACTGATGAACAGTTATTGGTCTGAAATTAGAAATGATTTCTCCAGAGTGAAATTATTAATTGATTTATAAATACGTATTATTACTCACTGCATATAAGCCGATCCAGTTCTTCTCGATGGGCCTTCTGCTCTGGTTGTCCACCTCCCCCGTCAGCATGACGTACTCCCCTGGCACGAAGCCAGTTCTGTTGATCTTGAGCTGGGCTCTGATTGGTCCATTGGCACAGCACAGGCAGCAGATGGTCTTCTGGTCATGGCTCTCCTGGGCTACCTGCAATTGTTAAGTGTATGATAGATAGATATGGTGAGCGTAGCCCTCTGAGCCCACACTCTAAGTAAAAAAAGGTGCGAGGTGGATGTAAAAACCTTTGGGGTGCACAAGGTTAATCATCATTGCTTTGGTGCATCACACATTGCAAGGCGCATGGGGTGCTTCACCATCCTTCCATGGTTTCTGAAACTGGATATGGAAAATTACGAAATAATTGGGTAGCTGGGTTATTGCATAATGTAATCCTGAGAACCTCAGCATCTTTAAACAAATCTGAATCAGGAATTTTGACTTGGTTAAGCAAAGAGCAATTTCTTTGTCTGACTCAAGAAGTCTTACCTACAGCAAATAAGATTGCATAATTGGCCAGAATATACTATTTAGGTTTATTGCACACCTTTATAGGGATTGTTTAATTAGTTAAGAAAAGTAAGTGGGTTAATCTACATCACGATAGGTCTTTAATGAACTGGCCTGTGATATTTTCTTACATGGGACAAGTGGCGTCATCTATAATGCAAAGCTTTTTGCAATAAATTCTCAATTGTTATGCATGTGGCCCCACCTATAACAGATGTGAACTCATAAAATTTGTTTTTGCATAATTTTAATATTAAATTAACAAAATGTATCATAATGTTTATTTGAATATGTACTACACTCTTGAAAGAACATTTTCAATTACAAAGAATGTGGTTTAAAGCTCATGTGTTATTATTTCAGTCCTCTGAACATCAGACACATTTTGACCACAATAAAGCAAGCGGAATGTGTAGATATACAGAAATTCCAACTTGCATGAGCATTCAATTATAAAATGCTGAGAAGGTGAAGACAACCTCCTTTGCTTCACTCTCACAATGATCATCAGTTATCTGAGGAGCTGTAATCTTCAGACTAACGACCAGAAAGAGGCAATTTGGAAGACAGTGAAATTGTCTCACTGTGAACTATACGTAACACCCACATGAATGAATGAAAGCTATCAATCTACCTTGTGAAGAATGGCTTACAAGCATCCTTGCAAGAGGCCCTTTTCTACCCTAAATTTGGTCATGCCATGATCCCCCAAAGGTTCTACAAACCAATCTACACTGAAGAACCTTGTAGGGTTTTTGTAAACTCCCCAGGGTTCTTTGACCTAGGGTGCTGGGGAGCACCCTACGAAAAGGTGCTTCCAGGTACCCCATGGGGTGCTGTATTTGTGACGAAGTGAAGCACCCTATTTGGTTGTTCTAACCCCTTTTCGTTCTTAGAGTGCAGTTCTGGATGCTCATGAGGGTAACACTTTTAATCATTTATCCCATGTGAGGGATCTTTTATGGGCTGCCAATTTAAAGTCTCATCTGCGACATCCAGCTGGCATTTGCTCATGAAGGTTGACTGAAAATTTTGGGTTCCCAACCGGGGTTCGGACTCATGCATGCAGGCAAAGAAATTCAGTGGAGCAGGCGATAAGGTCTCTAGGTCTGTTTGGATTGCAAATACAGGCCAGGTCAGGCCTGTATAGTTGTTCTTGAATCAGAGCCCTAACTTTTTCTGGTATTACAAACCGTTGCCTGCGGTTCATCGTTGAGGTCCATGTCTGCTGTCACGGTGATTGTACGCTTTGTGATGTGGTTGAATTTCCAGGGGATGTCTATCACGGCCTTAATCTGGTACCTCACGTGGCCATGGTCCCCTTCGTAGGAAGTAGGTAAATCTTCGGGCAGCTGGAACTTGAACGGGTAATGGTGCTCGCCTTCTTCGAGTATTGGATTGTGGCCTGTAGTTTGGCCTGGTGCTGCAAAACATACATATAAGCTGTGATGAGCCACCAATAGAAATGAAAATACACAGCTGCAACTTGCATATTTATGGTTTTTAATTACTTGTGTTATGTATAATTGTGATCTCAAAGTTATCTTTTGGAGGCGACCATCAAACATTATAATTATTGATTTCATGGGAATGCCAAACGTAGTTGTTGTTTATTTCTAACACAATATGTCCAAAGTTGTTTTTAAATTCTAAATTAAACATTACAGTTAAATGTCATATCCACCTCATAGCGAAACTGGGCAGGATTTTTTTTAAATTCCTCTATTTATAATGGTTGCTCCCTTAGCAATTGAATTGAAGAATTAACTCCTCCATTGCGATATAATAGCGGCTGATAACATAAGAACCACCATTCACCGGTTAAGATCACTCATGAATCTTCAGTTGCCAAACACAAGCACAAAGGAAGTAACTTCAAGTAATAAGGGAGACTGGGGCACGTTGGTCCCCTTTTTTTATTTTTCGGCTCTCAATCAAAAGCTTCTCTAAATATTTGAAAAATCTCTTTACTGCCTGACTTCTGAACATGTACACTACCCTTATGCCAAACCAAGTCGATCTACCTTCTATAGTTGTGGAGAAAAATAAGTTTGAACATTTTTTTTTTTCATGGTCCAAGGTGGCCCGGATCCGGGGCACGTTTGACCCCCATGTGGGGCACGTTGGACCACGGAATAAAAGTCCAGGAAAGTAGAAGAAAGTGAGCAAAAACCACATTTTATTCTCACAGATCACAACACACGCTTGTGTGTCAATGCAGAATGATTGATTATATTGGAATTTTTACCCAGATAATTATAAGAAGTCTTGTTTCGGCTAGAAGGGCTGACAGATTAGCCAACTGAATTGATTTTACCCTCATATTGTACAGGAATGACTTGAGTACTCTATTAATGTTAAAAATTACACAGCTGGCATTTTGAAGATTATTTTTTGTCAGTCAATCCAGTTTATAATGGTCCAACGTGCCCCGGCCATGCTGGTCCAACCTGCCCCGTCCCAACCTGTTATGAAAATGTGCATATCTCGCTGACAAAGTTGAATGTGAACTCCAGAAACTTATATCAAACTTTACTTAAGTGATGATAGTTTCAATTTATGAGACTTGTCTGACTAGATCCCCCATAATTAAAGAAGGGTAACCTAGCCATCGAGACTTGGAAAAAGTCACTTTTTATGCCGAAAATCAGGAGACCTGAAATATAACTCACACTTTTCCTTCAATGCTCATGAAATATTTTGGCTAAAAGGTATACCACTAAAAGTCTCTTCATCGGGGATTTGGATAACTTTGCATTGTTTTATAAAAAAAATATTGGGGATGGTCCAACGTGCCCCGAGGTCCAACGTGCCCCGAGGTCCAACGTGCCCCGGTCTCCCTTACATATATTTTTGACAAAATATTTGACCATACTCTTCCCAAGAATACTTCAGATCCAAAAATGTAGAATCATTTAAAAGGTAATTACCCTTTCCAAGAAGGACGACAGTTGAGTTGAAGTAGGTCTCCTTGGCTGTGCTTTTCTCCACTTTCTGCTTTGGACCGTCATCTTCCATGTCTGAGTCTGATGAGGACGAGTAATTCTCCTCCGACCAGTCAACCTCCGCCTCTCCTCGGAATGTGATGTGGATCCCTGCAAGGGAAAAATATATTCCTTCATTCCAACAGTCAGAAATACAACTGGAAAAGATCTCTCTCTATCAATTTTACAGGGAACGACCGATGGCATTGACACTATTTGACACAGGAAAACTGATGTAAACTGAACCAAATTAAAAATGCAAAACTATTTCCAGGGCTTTATTTTTCTGTATATGATTCAGATGGACTGTTAGGTTTATGCATATGTATAATCAGCTGTCAAAGGACTCAATTCCATAAAATCACTAAATTCTGACCTTTGTTTGCGCATCTGCGGCTTGTTTTATGACATTGGGGTATGGTCAGTGGACAGGGCCATTGGTTATCCCATACAGCAAATCTAATGATTTCACGTAATAAGCTACCCTCCAAAATTTTGAATACACCAGAAAAGGTGAGATTTCTTTCAAAAATACCTCATCTACAACACAACTTTTGTTTTATACTTACATCAAACAATATGGAAATTCACATTCAGGCCATAAAGTGTCCATATTTCATGGTTTTAGATTATTTTGGTACAAATTTATATAAATTTCTCGATATCCAATTTTTAATTTTTTTTATAAAAAGCTATAAAAGCACTGTTGTCTTCCATATTTATGACATTTAACAATTTTTTACACATTTCCACTGGTTTGTGATGATTTTACAAGTAGTTTCAGACCAGAAAATGGCATTTGAAAATCAGACAAAAATACTGATTTTGGCTATTTTTGGGTCGAAACAATGCTGAAACAGCTCAAATAAAATAATTTTCACTAGAGAAGATACATTCTATGATTATACTTCATGGTGACCCGAAATTTAAATTTTGTAGTTTTGGGTGGTCAATGTCCAATTTTTCAACTGTGTTTTCGGGGTCAAAAATAACTGTTACGATTCATAAACCTAGAAGATAACTCGGCAGTGACAATTTTCTATAAAATACCAAAATTTGGGATATTGAGAGAGGCCATAAATTTCAACCAAAATGACCTAAAATGACAAAATATAAACAACTTCTGACTTCAATGTGACTTGTTATAGGCTATTGTTTGATGTAAATACTAAACAAAAATTCCATTCAAAATCAAGTATTTTTAAAAGAAACCTCACTTATCCAGGTGTATTCAATCTTTTGGAGCGTAGTGTAGCTTGAAGAAAATGATGCAAAAGGCCAAACAATTCACTCCAGTTGATGCCACTTAACTTGTTAAAATTTTGTTATTTGTCAAGTCATGTGAGAGTTTGTCAAATACAATGATAATCCAGTGAAAAAATGCAACTATGGAAACAGATCCTCAAACAACCTGAGAGTGAAAAAGACCTTAGGGTCTATCGAAAAGACCTCACACAACCTGTATAGCAGCCTTGGACAAACAGCAGTGCCATGTGTGCCTTCCTCGTGCTTTTCGAAAGGGGGTAGATGTGTGGTTGTGAGAACAGCAAAAGGATGACACAGAAAATACTGTTTCTACCTCTGCAGCTGTTGCATAGGTTGTGTGAGGTCTTTCTTTCACTCCGCAGCTATTGAATAGGCTGTTTAAGGACTTGTTTCCATAGTTGCATTTTTGCATTGGAATAGCATTTTGTGTGACAAACTCTGACCTGACTTCTCAAAAAACTAAATTTTTAACAGGTTAGGTGGCGCAAACTGAAGTCAATTGTGTGACCTTTTGCGTCATTTTCTTCAAACTTTAACATGAAATCACTAGATTTGCTCTATGGGGTATGTAATGTATCGGTCCACTGGCCATACCCCAATGTGATAAACTTGGCCACAAACATGCAAAAAATTGACACCCTTGAGTGATTTTATGCAACTGAGTCCTTTGACACCTGATTACATGTATATGCATACACTCACCAACCCATCTGAAGCTTAAACAGAAGTATACAGCCCTCGAAATAGTTTGCATTTTTAATTTGGTTCTGTTTATGAGTTTTCAAAAATTTTCCCAAGCACACATAAAATGCACTTATTCGGTATGACGGACCCGTCAAAGAAATTTAAAAAACATTCCTTGAAATCCCCTAAGACCACCGTGAAACAAGTTGATCATCCAAAGCCCAATGCTATTCCTATGGAGGCTGATGGTTTGGGCCCTGTGGGGCTATTTATACTTGGCAAAATTTGGACATCTATCTGGCTTAAAGACCCCTGCTACAAATTCAATGGCCATGCTAGTAGATGCAGTATAGGAAAACTCAATGGTATGACACAATAAAAAGCATTGTATCAATAATGCAGGCGATATCAATCCTGCTATGTAGTAGTAGTAGTAGTTTATTTAGCCAATAGTTTATTTAGCCAATGTGAAATTGGAATAAAATGTGCTGCATTAAGAGGAGAAACAAAAAAAAAATTGTAAATTAAACATTTGAGAGAGATAAAAAAGTCACTTCAAATTGGATCTGTTAACAAAATTCAATGGCAAATAACTTGCAGGGCCAGTGAGGGATGAAGTTACTCTCAATAGCAACTGCAAGCTAATTTGAAGACTGGGGAAAACAGAGACATGACAAGGCTGTATGGAAAGAAAAAAGAATCATTCACATATATAGCCTGTTATAGGGAAACATGCATTTGGTATACGTCATGCACTGCTCTTCATAATGAAGAAAGACAAAGAGGAGAGCAAAAAACAAACTACACCATACACTGGACAGTATGTGTAGCTGATGATGATGGTGATGGTCAGGCTAAGCACACATTGCTAAACACGCACAGCCACAGATAGTATATATGTCGGCATCCCTGAGATATAGGTTTGCATTATTCCAATCATTTGCTTGGTTATGTCAGAAGAAATACAACCTCTGTAGTCTGTACCAATAATAATTGCAAAGCACACATCAAAACTGCTAAAGGCTTAAATGTAAAGCTAATTGTGCTGTTCATTGTAATGAAAGAAAGGGAATTGTATTATTGTGTAAATATTGTAATCCAAAACTTGGTCTGACTTTCAGTACAACTATGAAATATGGACTGGACATATGGAACTGGCATCTGGCTAAAGGCATATTCATGATCAATCGATCATGTTCTATGTGGGAGGCCTTTGCACCATACACCCTATATGAATGCTATTTACAGCCATTTCAGAAAGTCTGGTCTTATCTAGATAGGCAGGAAGCTATTTGTCAGCATATTGACATTCATTTCATCATTCACATAAAATAACATTTTCATTTACAATATTTTCAAAACGATTTTCACATCCTATAAATATGTATTAATTTAGCCTTCGTGTCTGTCTCTCCTGAAGAGCTTTGAGTCTCTGGTTGGAGATTTCCAGTGCATTTCAACCTAGAAGCGACTGTTCAAAAACTAAAAAGCGGATTAGTTGTTTGTGGCCATTTCTTCTTGTTCCATCTAATTCATGCATTTAGAATTCGAAATCTATACATGTGCTGTTTTCATGATCTGAAATTAAACTACAGTTTTCCTGCATGGTCTTTTTAATATTTAAGGTTTTATGTTGCTAATATGTTTTGTAAGATCCAAATTTATCGTGTTTAGCTATGGATATATAACTCAATTTTTGTGATAAGAGTGATTATCTATAGATTTATGGTGGACTGCAGTTACAGGATTTCATCCTTTACCTCATTGTCCTCTCATCTAGTAGACAATAGCCTACAAAGTGTATGAAATTGAATACTGGACATAAAGCCCCATTCATCCATCAGTTGTTATAACAGTGCCGTTGTTATTACAAAGTCACAACTTACCACTCATCTTGAGTTCCTCGGTGAGTTCCACCAGCACCTTGCCCTCAATCCAATCTCCGGATGAAAAGACTTCATAATTTCTGTCCAGGTAAATGTCGAAGTGTTTCAATATCTTCATTTTCCTGTCGCTTCACGGTCTTCTGAGAATGCGGAAAGAATCCACCAAACACATTTAACGAAAATCTCACAAAAAGATAATTTTGCCAGTATATATACAGAAAAGATAGTTTCCATGCACTAAAATAAATATTCAAGACGTTATAGGTGTAGGCCTATATATTTTATAAAAGCCCCTGTTGCAATATAAGTTGGGTATATACATGTAGTGTGTCCTGAAGTGACTGAACGAAGGCATATTGCTTTGCTTTAATTGGATGTGGGTCGACTGTGTCTGACCAGCTTTATCACACAGATTTAATTAGAGGTTCAGGTTTCTCTTAATTTGATTTCAGGAGCAACCAACTACTTCCGTTAATCAAGAAATTAATGTAAATTTTCCTTAAGCTTAACCTATGTATTCTGTTTAATTAGGCAACCTTCAAGACCTATATCAGTAGAATTATTAGAAGAATATTTGAATGTACATTTGGACTGACTGGACTGCTGCATCAACCACTTTAGACATTTAACAGGCAGCCTGATATTGTCACCAATATGCATCTACAGCTACTGGCCTGGCCAATGTTTAAATGCAGATATATATGATGATAGGCCTGTATACCAGTTAATTTTAGCCTTTCATAAAATAATTTTCTTACAATAGTAAATTTAAAAGATGTCAGTAGTGCCACTGATCTGCATCATGTAACACAAATGATTGACAGCAGTGAATCAGTTCAATTGATGCCTACAATATTGCGTGCTGTAAACAAACCTGGCTGTGAGCTGTAAGCCTTGATCGAATGAATATGTGTTGGCAGGCTGATGCGGTGCCCTGGTGCCAAACTGCTTGCTGCTGCAGCAGCAGGGAATCCTCGTCAATATTCATTATGACGTCACTGGGGAGCCAGGTGGGAGGGGCCCTTGTGGGATTTTAGAAGAAATATTTGCTTGACTGGAGTACAGCTTCTAGATTAGGATGACAAGAGTAGTTTAAAGACAGAAAAAACATATTTGATTATTTATAACGGTGGGATTCATAATTTCCGTTTATTAGAGTCAAAGAAAGGCAACCATATATTCTGCACTTTTCCTTGAGGCAGCAATTCGGATCTCTACACACAATCCATAAGTGACCCATCCAAGAGCAATTGTAGCAGATGCCCTCAGCCACAACTTAAAAATAACTTATTTTCTAACCGCAACTGGACACCCTTTTTTCAAAGTTTTTTGTCCAACATTAAAATTTTTATTTGCATTTGTTACTACCACAATCTGAAGGTGATTGTTGGCTTCAGCAAAAAAAATATGAACAATTAAGTGCCTGATGGTCAAATCGATATTTTTTCAAATTGGCTGATCTTTTATTATATAACAAGAGACTGGATAGTACATTTTAAACAAAATCTTGCTCATTCAAGATAAATATATTGAATAAACAAGACAGTTATGTTGAACTAGAAAATACCCATTGAGTTGGAAGACAGAAAATGAAGAATAATGTGAGCAAGCGGTCAGATTTCTATTCAGCAGAAATAACCCACAACAGTGTTGGCTAGGCTGTAGGTTCTGTATATAGGCCTATATGCACTTATGAGGGTGGTTTGGGACAGGAGGACACATGGATAAGGTGGAAGGATGGGTGCAAGTGGTATAACTGTGGCAAATGAGATAAGTATGTTGAAAATTCAAGGTAGTTTGTTGAATAAACGAGATATTAGGGGGTGGGGTGTTCCTGGGCTTTTATATCTCTGTATTCACTTATGCAGCCCCATCGACAGGGGGAACGACTTTCATACCTCCCGCCCCCCCCCCCCCCTTCCTCTCACAATTATATTGCATTTCCATACTTATCAATTTATGTCCCATCTTTCCACACATCCATTTAGTCATGGGGAATTCTAGAAAGAAAATACCATCTTGCATATAATAGAGAAAGGTAGTATCTTGTTGAATAAACAAGGTAGTTATATTGAATAATTGAGGTGGTTCTGTTGAATAAACATTGAATAAACGAGATAGCTTTTTTGTCATGTCCTGTCTATACACACCCTCAACATCTCATAACTTAAAAGTATAACTAAAAACTCCAACAAATGTGGAAAATAAATTACTCTTACACTCATTATTTGCTTTTAAAACATTATGTCTGGAGTTTCCCCACAAATTACACTCTTGCTCCTTCATCATTATTGAATACTCTCTTGGGCTCTAAAGAGGCCAAACATTGTGAATTGTGGAGTTTGAATGCAATCAAGGTCTAGGCCTATACGCTTGGGATTTTCGTTATAGGACATTGCAGTCTTTTCCATTTTCAGTTTAAATATATATGCGAAAGAAAAATGTAACTATAGTTCCCCTAAGCAAATATTTGCACAGATATTGATTGCCTCTAAATAGCCCAGCCCGGTGCAGATGGGGCGCAAAACACAAACTCACTCACTCACTGTACAGATATGGAAAAACATATTGAAGCAGCTTGACTGTAAACCAATGACCAGCCCTTGACTGAGTTTTTGTATACATTAATAATGACTGAAATTAAAGATCTTTGGCTCCCTTATATTTGTTGATTAATTTTTTTGTCTGAGTATTAGATAATAAATTAGGCCAGCTTGAATCTATTGAGAGATAGCATCTGAATTTCACTTAGAGGAAAAAGAGAAAAAAAAGAAAAAGGTGCAATGATAAGAACATGGAGCAATTGAGATATGAAATGGGTTGACTGAAGAACTTCATGTGAGGAACAACTTTCTTGGTTATTCTAATGCCATGGATTTTCAGCCAGCAGAAGGGGCCATCTACTCTCAATAGGACTTCCAGCAGTTCAAAAGAGTTTGTATTTCATTTTCTATGTTATTGTCAAATACTTTCCTGGAAAACTATTTCCAGATATAGAGTAAATGTGCTTCACTATATCATTTTGCTTGTGACCTCTGATTGCATTGGTCATATTTTATCTGGATATCTTGATTAAAGTGATCACGTACACCAACAAATAATTCGACATTGTCAGGCATGCCAAAGTTATGAAAGTAATATTCTTGGATTGTCCCCCAACTTTTATTTAAAAAAAAAAAAATACAATATTTAGTTAAAACACTGAGTTGAAATACCAACTGATGTAAATCATACATACATGTCAAGATAGATACAGAAGTCACCAAAAGTTTTGATTGCTTAAATCTTTGCTTTCTTTACTGATTTCTCCATGGATTTTCATGCCTTGCTATCAGGCAAGTTTCACAGCGTCCAGAAAGTATATGTTAGACATGTTTTTGCATAATTTAAAACAAACTCGCTCACTCAAAAGGTACACTGGTTGCCTAAATTCTTACAGAGAGAATGGGTAATGTGATTTCCTCAGTGGGGGGTTCCACCAGATTCTCCAAAGAAGAAGACGAGGGGAGTTCTGTGGATCCCGAACCAAAGGAGTTGTCAGAGAAGCACCAGAAACGAAAACGCACAACCTCCTTCAGAGAACACGTCTCAATCCGCTCACCGCTAAATATTCTACAGGTATTTGGCCTTGACTCTTTTTGTGTCTTTTTTTGTTTCAAGCTAAAGTTTTCCTGATGTATTTCCAAATATATTGATATTCCCAAATTATTTTCATTGCAACTCGAATAGATAGACGTAGCATGGGATGCCCTGAGGCAAGCCGCCGAGGACCACCTCCAAGAAACTGGAAATTCAGCTGAGTTCACTCCCGATAGTTTTGACATTGAGAATGACCTGGGCCTGGAAAGACCTGTTAAAATTGCCATCTTGGATACTGGGGTGAACCTTGACCATGAAGCTCTGATTGGTCGGGTAGCTCGTCTGCGTAACTTTGTGCCTCGGTGGTTCCAAGAAGATGCTACGGACGACCTGCAACGGGACAGGGCGGGCAGAGGAACTTTCCTTGCGGCATTGGCGGTGGGTGGGACATACTCCGCCACGTCCGATGACCTTCACTCCAAGGACCCTGCGTTCAGAAATGGAGTGGCTCCATTTGCAAAGCTGGTTATAGGAAAAGTTTTAAGTGACAAAGGCAAGGGAGATGTGGAGTGGCTGGTGAAGGGTAAGGCAATCTAAGGAACATAACTCAGTATTAACACAAATAGTTATTTACAAAATAATCTTCTTTATATATCTATTGTCATACAAGCGAGAGGATCCATATAATGATATAATTCAAGTTCAAATTCAAGTTCATACCCCTTCCTTTGCAATGCCACCGATTCATGAATATTCCACTCTGATCAAGAATTACACTGATGTACATTGCATGTGCTCTGCAGCAGAAATCGCTAAATAATGTTCAGTATGAGTTAAAAAGACAAAATACTTTATCACAACAGGTTTAAAATGGGCTTGTGATATTGAGAAAACAGACAGTCGACGACTAATAAACGCAGACATCATCTGCATCACTTCCGGGGTACCTCGATATGCTCCAGATCTTCGGCTGGCAATAAACGAGGCCATGGCAAAGGGAAAGATCATCGTTTGTGTCTCAAATGTGGAAGAGCCAGGCATGACGTGTGAGATTCACTACCCTGCTCGCTTTGGAGATGTGATTTGTGTCAGTAGCCATTCAGATAACGGCACGCCTTCGGCCTTCAGTCCTCCAGGTTTGTACTCCTCATTCAATGCAGAGACGTTGACAGGAGCTGTGTCTCCTGCTCCTTCACGCAAAAGGTGTATGTCACTAAATAAAAACTGTTTGAAATTAAAATTAGCTCTAGGTCACTCTATTAAAACTTTAATCTAGTTTCATTTGCTAGAGTTATGTCCAAATCATACAAATTAACTACTTGCAGGCAGAGAGACTGAATTTCTTTCCCCTGGGGAGGACATTTGGTCAGCATCCTCTCGGGGCACTCGTCGGGTGTCAAGGCGATCGGGCCCTTTTGTTGCTGTCCCTTACTGTGCTGGAATATGCGCTCTGGTCATTGCATATGCTGAGAAAGTTGGTAAGGGTTTTGCTGTCTGGAAAAGCACTATGTATGTTCAGAGGCTTTGTCCAAAATGATACTGGCTTGTAGCACGGGAATGTGTACACTCACTTTCAGTTTGCTTCTAGAGCTTATATATTTTTGAATATTTATTCTTAATTGTTGCAACTTGCATAAGGTGGTAGCTTGTTTTTCAACGGACAATTTGATATATAATTTGTAAAGGGTCCCATTGTTTTGTGGATCCCACAAGGCAATTTTAGAGTAAAAAAACAGGGAAATTTAGCATTTTATAGGGACACACCGCTGAAAGGGGGTCACAGAAGTGAGAGGAAAATAATTCTAAGCAGTACCAGCTACTTGGAAACACTCACAACACAACAGAAATACATGTCAGTCCATGAGGAAAAGCAATAATGAAGCAGCTGCATATATTTGGTGCCAAAATTTCTTACTTTTTATTCATTTTGTTGATTACATCAAGGAAAACATTTTTAAATCACCTGTGATATGTATATTACCAGATCAAAATAGGTTGTATGTCAGGAGGTTTCAATGTTGTTTTAAGATAGCCATGTAGTGTACAGCAGAATTATATCACAAGTACACCTATCCACTCAGGATATCACTCCATCACCATAGCCTTTCTTGACTGCCGCAAAATGTGAGAGAGTACGGTAATTTAATTTATGGCTGCGAACAACACCCATAAAGCTGCTTCATGAAAGTTTTTTCAATACAACTTAATCATATATTTTATGATTAAAATGTTTGTGCAACATGGTCAACCTACAGCATCAGGACTTCCAACGGTGGACCATAATGCGGTGTGAGAGTGTACGGTACATTCTTGTATGTCACAAAACTCGCGATAGCAGAGACATACCAATGGTTCAAGGCAGCTGTTTATGGTATGTTAGTAGTTGTACTACCTGGGCATATTTTGAGCCTATGTACTTAACTGGTTCTTTCAATGTATTTAAGAAAACGTCCAATAATGATACACAGAAAAATACGTCACGTTTTTCGTACGTCACGCTCTCATTCTTTTTCTAATTGACAGAAACAGTTTTGAATCATGTCAAGAGGTAGTGTATACTGTTGTCTGGAACATACAATAGGGTATTACTTTGAAAAGTTCAAGCGTTAGCTAAAGTTTTCAAAAAGCTCTTTCAATGTTTCTGTCAAAATACGTCACGTTTTTCGTACGTCCCATTTTCGGGCATCACATATTTGGCCAAACATGAAAACCTACTATGGAGAGTTACTAACTTTGGGGAAGTAGACATAGCCACAAGGCCAAGCACTGGTAATAAAAGCATTTTTGTAAAGCCTATGTCATGACTGGGTCAAATTGAAGAAAATAGCCCTTGTTATTGTTCTTCACAATGGGAGTAGATACGTATCTCATCACATAGGAGGTATTAAGCTCTGAAATTTCTCTGGTTCGTGCCTGGGATAGTCCCCTTTGAAATGGCGTTTAACGTTGAATATTACAGGACACTTTATTTTCCACTTGTGGTGGCCAGAATCTGTACACGTTCCCATGCTACAAGCCTACTTTGTCCCAATAAACATAATACTACTACTATAAAAGCTATCTATCTGGATATCAAAGATACAGTGGCAGTGATTGAGAAAACTGACAGTCGACAACAAACCCTCTAAATGCAGTATTGCCTTCACTACTTGAGAACAACATAATCAATTTGCATTTTCAACTCTGAAATAGCTTCTTAGTTAGCAAATTTGACAAAAACATAAACATTAGCTGAGGTTTTTCAGATACATTTATCTCCACACTTTTCAGGTGGGCAAGAATTACGAAGAATCGTCACTCACACCCATGTGATGAAGAAAATCTTAAAGCGGATGTCGCCAACGACAGCAGGGACACATCATGATCCCCTGTCCGGATTCGGTAACATCTTACCTGGCCGAGTTCTCAAATATGGGTCCGAGTTCTTCATCAACACTGTTAAAGATATATTTGGTGTGAGAGACAGAGGTTAGTGTGCCGAAGTCATAAATGAATACAAAATACTTGAAAAGTTAAAATTAATTTATGTGCATGTATGAATTATTCATTTTGCTAAATCTTCGTCCCACAGGGTTCCGGAGTAATGAACACCAAGTATCTGTATCGAATGATCCGATGAAACCAACAATCAGGGAGTTCAATGCTTCATACATCTCCACAAGGATCAAGACTGACAAGAATCTGTTGAGAACTATATTGAGGTCTACGCTGTCCGAAAATGCCCTGTTCCACTGGTACACCGGCCTGGAAGTGCTGCTGACACAATCCGCCTGCGAAGAACCAAACATGCCCCGACCAGAACTCTCCAGTGCTCTTCCAACAGAACTGGATCTTGTCGACTTCTCCATGCCTCCTATTGGATCAAACTTGACCATGACCATCAAAGGAATAAATGTAGAAAGATGCATTGAGACCTACTTCCATAACTACAATGGCCATGTGAAGAAGGTCATCCTTCCTGAGTACAGATATGTGGTTCAGTTGGACCAGGCCAGTCAGCTTGTTACCCTCCAGCCTGATGTCGTCCACCTGCCCGGAACAGTGCCTGTCAACTACTTGATGAGGGTGATTAACAGTCTACTGGAGAAAGAAAGCCACACAGACATCATTGCAGACATACTGGACACCAAGTCTTTGGTGGAGCTGTACCCAGCAGAGAGCGGTTTCATCAGGCAGGTTCTTGGCAAGATGGAGCAGGTCAACATCAAGGTGTACCTCAAGGAGGTCATTGGGGATTTCCCGGAAGAATTCGAAGATATAATGCAAGGGATTAGCAACAGAGGGAGCAAGGCGTTGGGGGAATGCCTGGAGACCAAATTTGACATCTTGCAACAAACAACTGATGAATTGAAGTGTGTTTTCTACTCACATGATGAAGGTACTGAGGTGACTGCTGAAGAATCAACATTGCCAGAATCCGCCAGACCTGAGGACAAAGCCTGCTTTTACCTAAAACATGAATTGACCAAGATATTTCTCAGCAGCAACAGAAACAATGTGTTGAAGAGTTATCCCAAGAAGCAACAACTGCTGAGAAACCACACCATGAGGAGCTATGAGGCTGCCCTGTACCTGCTGCAAAGATGCAACATGGCCGATGTTGTGAGTTGTCTGGATCTTCGTTTTGATGAACTGAATCTTGAAATACCGGACGTGCAACTGGAGAACATGGATGTGGATGATGACACCATAATACAGATACCCGGAGAGATGCGAGGAACCTCCTACTTGTCCATCGCAGACACGAGAACAGTGTCCCTGTCTTCAGTTTTCAAAGACATTTCATCAAGTACCAAAGAATCTGTTATGGTTGAAGAACTGATCATGCCCCCTGTCAATTGCATCCAGGACCTTGCAGATACCATGTCATCCTCTTTCTTGAAGCAGTGCAAGAATATGTACATTCCAGGGCAGACTGCTTTTGTTGACCTTCTCCTTATTCTGAGAAACCTGCCAAGAGAGGAATACCCGATGACAATACATGTCCAGAGTCTCAGGCTCACCATGTCAATTGGCACGATAGCGTCTCGAGACTTTGAATGTCCTCCTGGTGTGAGAATAATTGTCTACCATCACGTGGTGGACTACACTTTCCTTCAAGTTGCGGTGGAAAAAGTTGCGGGAATATATGAAATACTACTCAGGTATTATTATTGTTCAAGCAATCCGAAGCACAGAATGATCAGGTCCACGTCAAACTCTGTAATCGTTGGTGTAATGTTGATTATCAATTTGAATAGTATTGTGTTGGAGATCTGTGGGTCTGGATTAAGAGGCATGCAGATTGCAGTGCAGTGTATAATAATATGATTATTATGATGATATAGTAGATGGTAGTACTGATACACACTCTAAGAAAAAAAGGTGTGAGGGGTGGAGTGAAACACCTGCAAGGTGGACGTAAAAACCTTTGGGGTGCACAAGGTTCATCATCATCGTTTTGGTGCATCAAACAAGAGGTGCATTAAAAAAAGGTGCATCATACATTATAGGGTGCATCACACTAGAGGTCCATCACACATTGCAAGGCGAATGTGGTGCTTCACCATCCTTCCATGGTTTATGAAACTGGATATGGAAAATTACGAAATAATTGGGTAGCTGGGTTATTGTATAAAAATGCCAGGCAGTGCCTAACTAACAAGGTGGTCTGCTGTGGGAAGGCAAGGTGGCGACCTAGGGCATACTTAGAAATGGCCTGGGGGGAGGGAGGAGACATCACATGAGGTGAATGGGGCAGCACTCTGGGTTTTTCCTATCTCCTCTATTTCAACTTCAGGCCTTATGGGAAGGCCATACCCCCCTAAATATACCACTGACTTTGCTGACCTGCCTCCAGTCGCATATCCTGGTAAGTGTAACCATGCCAGCTTCAACGGAATGCTGCATGTGTATCTGTGAGGCAGCTGACAGCAATATTTACACCCTGTCTCTGTTCAGGACTGACAAGTGGCAGCAGAATGCTGACAGTCCCTGGAAAATCAAATTGGGTCAACAATAATTTGATCTGTTTTGGACAGATCACAAGATCAGGTCGCACAACAGCTGTCCATATTCCTACGCCAAACTACTTTCACAAAGCATGGTTGCTGGCAAAGATCCAGTCCACTGCTTTGAATGAAAATGTTTGGAAATCATCAGACAAAAAGGAAGTTTTGAAACTTTAACATAAACTTTACCTGTGATAGGGATGATTTTACTCATCAGAAGTTTGATGGTATTCAATGTACTTATGCCATTTAGTGCATGTTAAATTGTGGTCAGAAAAGTGGCCAAAAAGAATGCTCTCTCACTTATTCAGGTGTCCATACAAAGGCAATGTTTTTGCTTTGTGATATCAAAAATGCTCATTTGTATTTATTCTGTTACTTTATGGAGATTTATTAACTGGGACAACAATATAATTTACAATTTCATAAAAAACTGTTACACTCAACAAAACGTCTTGTCCATACCACAAGTGGCCCCCTCAATACTGGCATTATATGTGAGCTACAATGTATACATCCTCCATGATAAAAAATAGTTCCAAATTATTTTGGTATTTACAAGCTGTCTGCTTCAAATTTAAGCCAACCAAAGTCAGATTGGACACTTATAGAGTTTTGGAAATAAACTAGACCATCACTAAATCATGGAACTGTCCTGGTTTCTTCCACACTGTCCTGGTTTCTTCCAGAGATCGAAATTCTGTTGACCGCTCACAGGAGCTCGCGAATTTTGCACCCTAGGTGGCAGCAAATAGCGGTCAACTTGTAGACAGATTTACACCAGAGCTGCTCTCTTTCACATCTGCTTATTAACTGGTGGGCACAGACATAATAGGCAGCTGTCCCAGTTTCCAATTTGATACCCATCCACCTTAAAATTCACCGTCTGCAACCGCAGCCTATCTACTCTCACCTGCCTATACAGCAGACTGACTTGTCAGGTGGGGCAATGCTACATTATTTGAGGAACCGCCAGAAACCAGATGCCATACTGATTTACCAGCAGTTCAGAAAATCATGACCAAGAGTGGTAAATGTACCATTCACCAGCCTCAGTGCAATGGGCAGCCCATGCTAATGTAATCCTGAAAAACTCAGCATCTTTAAACAAATCTGAATCAGGAATTTTGACTTGGTTGAGCAAACAGCAATTTCTACTCTGGAAGTCTTGCCTACAGCAAATAAGATTGCGTAATTGGCCAGAATATACTGTTTAGGTTTATTGCACATCTTTATAGGGATTGTTTAATTAGTTAAGGCCTATCTCAAAAATAATGAAGCCAAAGTGTGACATGACCATCAAAATTTTAAAATGTATTTTTGTATGAAATTACCTTAGCATGTTGTACAGAACATATTTAAGTTCCAGAAAGTATATTGGCCATGGTGCTTTGATGAGAGGAAATAATTGATAACAGCTGAATATTACAGAATTTTTAAAAGTTTGTTTTTCATGGCAGTGAAACATAACTGGGCTGAATGGTAATTTGTCATGAACTTAAATCCGTTTTCTTTATTTGGCAACAACTGGCACATTTTTAAAAGTCTTCTGGACGATTGTCATTCAAATACACCAAATATATTTTGAGAAACACCCAATTTTTCGCAATTTTTCGGAAATTTCTTTTCAAAACTTACATATATTAACCCCAGAAGCATATTTTTTCGTTTAAAATGATTTTGACTGCCCTATGTTATGCGTCTGTATGTGGGCTTCAAATTGATACCAAATAAGTGCCACCGAAGTGAATGTCTGCTCAGCAAATGATGATAGAAGTGTGATTTTTTGCCCATTTTTCGACATAAAAAGCTGATTTTAAGTACTGGTGTGATATCAATCTTCAGAAAATGTTCTGGTTTTGACTCAAATCGATTTTATATTAATTATCAATCATAACTGGGGGTAAAATACAGCCATTTACAAAATAAAAAATATTTTGTTAATGTTTATTGCCTTTTTAGACAATTTGGCCCCAAATTTTAAAGAATGCTCCATAAATGTTAAAATTTCTGTAATTAGGCAGTGAAACGTAATCCAACTATTGAAATTAATTTTTAATTTTCACTCCCAAGTAATATTAGAATGATCGCTTTACTGTTTGTCAGAAAAAAAATTTAATATGATCAAAATTTTTCAGAGCGTTACGCGTGCGACGAACATAACTTTTGAATCTAATCACCAGAAACCAGTCAAAAACTTGGGTTAGTTCATAGATTAATAAAACTTCATAGATGTACTATATTTTGAGCCAATCCAGATTAAAAACAGAGCTTTCATAGCTCCGTAGCATTTGAAAGTACTCTCGGCGTTACGCGTGCGACACATTCACCTTTCCAGCTATTCATTGGAATTTTTCCATGAACCAGATTTTCCAGAATCATAAAAAGCTCCAAAACAACTAAGTAGATGTAATACTAGATCTCAATGGCAAAAAAATTCAACTGAAATATTTTAAAGGGAAACTAGAGCATTTCTGATCAGGAACATTCAAATTTGACTCAATTTTACATAGTCAACCTTTGAACCCAAAAAACTCAATCATGTCAAAACAAGTGGATGGAAGTGCTTGTTTCAATGGATTTATGAAGCCTGGGGATGTGGAGATTCCAAAAATTATAAGGAAATAGCAATGGAACATGTCAAACTTTGTAAAATTGAAAGAATTCATCAGGTGAAAAAGTCTATGTCACGCTAGATAAGTGAAAAAATGCATGTTTTCCAATATACTTTCCTCTCTATCTCGATAATCTTTTAACGAATTGCCATGAAATTTTCAGGATTTTGGCATAAGAATGTATTTAAGGCAAGACTGTAATTTGAAGTTGTTTCATACAGCTGTTATCAAAATTTGTGACCCTCAGTGAAAACCAGCTGTGTGGCTTCATTATTTTTTAGATAGGCCTTAAGTAAAGTAAGTGGGTTAATCTACATCACGATAGGTCTTTAATGAACTGGCTTGTGATATTTTCTTACATGGGACAAGTGGCGTCATCTATAATGCAAAGCTTTTTGCAATAAATTCTCAATTGTTATGCATGTGGCCCCACCTATAACAGACATGAACTCGTAAAATTTGTTTTTGCATAATTTTAATATTAAATTAACAAAATGTATCTTAATGTTTATTTGAATATGTACTAATTGGGTAGCTGGGTTATTGCATAAAAATGCCAGGCAGTGCCTAACTGACAAGCTGGTCTGCTGTGGGAAGGCGAAGGTGGTGACCCAGGGCATACTTAGAAATGGCCTGGGGGGGGGGGGAGAGGAGGCATCACATGAGGTGAATGGGCAGCACTCTGGGTTTTTCCTATCTCCTCTATTTCAACTTCGGGCCTTATGGGAAGGCCATACCCGCTAAATACACCACTGACTTTACTGACCTGCCTCCAGTCGCATATCCTGGTAAGGGTAACCATGCCAGCTTCAACAGAATGCTGCATGTGTATGTGTGAGGCAGCTGACAGTAGTGATGCAGACTGGACCGCCTTGGACCGGTCCGGTCCGTGGTCCAGCCCTGGACTGCCAAAATATTGGACCATCTACAAAAAACCAGTCCAGTGTTGGACCAGACTGGTCAAGTGCCGGTCCTGACTCCGGAGCAGTCCAGTGATTTTTAATGTCATGAAGAGTATCGCATGAATTTTGTCATCTCTAAAAATGAAACTTATGTCATATAGCATATAGCGTGTTCTAACCCTCATTTTATCATAATTTTTGAAACGCCAATGGACCGCTTGTGTAACGAAATTGGACCACCTCATCCTGGACCTGACTAGGACTGGACCACTTTAGTAAATACTGGACCACCCTCTAAAAGGTGGTCCGGTGTGCATCACTAGCTGACAGCCATATTTACACCAGAGCTGCTCTCTTTCACATCTGCTTATTAACTGGTGGACATTTCTACTGAACACAGACCTAATGGGCAGCTGTCCTAGTTTCCAATTCGATACCCATTCACCTTAAAATTAACCGTCTGCAATCAGCCTATCTACTCTCACCTGCCCGCACAGCAGACTGACTTGTCGGGTGGGGCAATGCTACATCGTTTGAGGAACTGCCAGAAACCAGATGCTGTTCTGATTTACCCACGGTTCAGAAAATCATGACCAAGAGTGGTTAATGTACTATTCACCAGCCTCAGTGCAATGGGCAGCCCATGTTAATGCAGTCATGACAAACTCAGCATCTTTAAACAAATCTGAATCAGGAATATTGACTTGGTTGAGCAAACAGCAATTTCTTTGTCCAACTCAGGAAGTCTTACCTACAGCAAATAAGGTTGCATAATTGGTTAGAATATACTGTTTAGGTTTATTGCACACCTTTATAGGGATTGTTTAATTAGGTAAGTAAAGTAATTGAGTTAATCTACGTCACAATAGGTCTTTCATGAACTGGTTTGTGATATTTTCTTACATGAGACAAGTGGCGTCATCTATAATGCAAAGCTTTTTGCAATAAATTCTCAATTGTTATGCATGTGGCCCCACCTATAACAGACGTGAACTTGTGAAATTTGTTTTTGCATAATTTTAATATTAAATTAACAAAATGTATCTTAATGTTTATTTGAATATGTACTACACTCTTGAAAGAACATTTTCAATTACAATGCAAGTGGTTTAAAGCTCATGTGTAATTATTTCAGTCCTCTGAACATCAGACACATTTTTACCAAAATAAAGCAAGTGGAATTTGTACATATACAGAAATTCAAACTTACATGAGCATTCAAATATAAAATGCTGAGAAGGTGAAGACAAACTCCTTTGCTTCCCTCTCACAATGGTCATTATTTATATGAGGATTTGTAATCTTCAGATTGACGACCAGCATGAGGTAATTTGGAAGGCAGTGAAATTGTCTCACTGTGAACTATACGTAGCACCCACACAAATGAATGAAAGCTTATAAGCATCCTTGCCCCTTTCTACCCTAAATTTGGTCATGCCATGAACCCCCAAAGGTTCTACAAACCTATCTACACTGAAGAGCCTTGTAGGGTTCTTGTAAACTCCCCAGGGTTCTTTGACCTAGGGTGCTGGGGAGCACCCTACGAAAAGGTGCTTCCAGGCACTCCATGGGGTGCTGTATTTGTGACGAAGTGAAGCACCATATTTGGTTGTTCTAATCCCTTTTTTCTTTGAGTGCATGAGCCATACAATTGCTTAATGAACTTAAAATATTTAATTCCACCTTAGAAATTCCATTCAGCACATGTATTTACCATCCAATTTTCAAATCGCAGGTTCTCTTCCCGTCGCCTGCTTGAGCTGATACAAGAGAACTGCCAGGCATTCATAGATGATCCAGATGACCGCCTCCTGCCCTTCAACTGCTATGGCTCCTATACGGCCTGCCACACCCTCTTGGTCTACATCGAGGAAGCTCTCAGGGAGGAGATGATTCAGGATGACCAGAGTATTCTCAGTTTCTCTTCAGATGTTTTCAAGTTCAGGTACCACAAAATATTTGTATTTCATCATAATTAAGTTTAACACTACTGATGTTCTTATGTAAAAAGCTTCACTGGTTTATAGGTACATGACTGCAGCTACTGGCCCACACCAGTTCCGCCTGGCCTTCAAACCACCCCAGCCAGATGGGGATGAGAGGCAGACTCTTTCCCCTAACTTCTACCGTCCGGTTCTGATGGAAAACCGGACGCTGCTCACAAAATGGCGGCAAGGAAAGTTGAGGGATGTCGTTGTTGCAGTCTTTGGTCTTGGCATAAATGGATTTCATCCTGAATTTTACAGTAAACCAGTAAGGTGAATAAACATTTCAAAAAGAAAAATCAAAAATTATGTAAAAACACACATTGAAGATGCAACTTTTCCAGTTCTCACAAAAGGGTATGGCTAGTTTCAAAGGCTTTCTTTCCAACAGAGATAACATTGGGCACTTTGGTGATAAGATAGCGGGACTGGCCTACAATGCTGTTCCGGAAGATTGTCTCCAGTCCTTCCTTGATGACGACTGCACCATCGGAACGGTTGCCGCTGCTCTCATTGCAGGAAGTACATGTGGCGCCGCTCCATTCAGCAAAGTCATCTCCGTCAAGGTGGGCAGGTCTTCTGGCCACTGCAGGCCAGACTGGATAGTAGCCGGTGAGTCCATGGTTCTTTTTAGTATCCTGCAATGTGGAGTCCAGCACATACAGCATTTTTGTGTGTATTTAAGTACTTCTTGGTCCCACTAGGAACAAATTATACTTTGCACCTTTTTTCGTAGTATACATTGCAAAAGAAGATGGTCAAAACAAGGCAATGTTTCTGTTAGTGAATAGGTATGTTCCAAATTTCAGGTTTGAAGTATCTCGTAGCTCAAGAGAAGACCGGCCTTCTTCCGCAGAGTGACATCGTCTTCATACCTTTCACATTTGGATCGTTTGACTTTGACATGTACAGCATGGTCAATCAGCTGACCACCTCTGGCAAGATCATCATCTGTGCATCTGGGAGGTCATCTGTACTCGACTCGGAACTCATCAACTACCCTGCCTGCTACGGGGACGTCATCTGTGTGGGTAAGCCACTTGCACGTTTATCTAGAGACTAGAAATGCCCATTGACGAAAACTGCGGGGGGATTGGCCTCCCAGCCTTACCCCCCATTATTGAAAAACACAGATATTGATTGTCTCAAGCATGCCTATGAACAGGGAAGGTGATGAAGTAGGCACAGTTGGTTTGTTGCTATTTAAGGAACCATTTTAGGGCGATGAAGGCCTCCCTGACTCCACATTATGCAAAAGCACAAACCTTGGTTGCTAGTGGTACACCTAATGCTTAGTTCTCACGAGAGTGGTTAAGTGACGGCGAAGTTGTAGAGGTGCCAGGAACTCAAGTTTCGCCTACTTTCGGCGTTTCAAGCCATTTTTGGACAATTATATAATCAATTAGAGCTTATAAATCGTCGTTGATGGTTCCTATTACGACGAGGCACTCGTTTTTTACGCCGAATCGCTCGTAATTACGGACGAGGCAAGAAGAGACTTGTGTCGGCGAGTTGTCAGGAGCCTCGACGCAGTTCCATTGCTTCAATGTTAAACTAGATTCGCCCAAGGAGTCTCTTTCTTCGCCCTAGCATGCTGTTGCTTCGCCCTAGCATCCTCTTACTTCATCCTAATCTTCAATTACGCCCAAGCAAATACATTTTACGGTGAAGCAAGTAGCTGTTTCGGCGTTTCAACAGCCTGTTTGTGTCGGCGAGTTGTGCTCTTTTTTCGCCGAAGTTCCATTGACTCAATGATAAGTAGCCTCGCCCAACCTGCCTCTAACTTCGCCCAACCATTTTGGGGGGCTTTCTGGTCTCTTGCATCGTGGTTTCTTCCTTCGCAAAGATTCAACCGGTTGAATCTTTCGTGAAGCAAGTTCTTGCTTCACCATAAGGTCACGTGATTTCTAGGAACTTTTGGCGAGGAAGTTTAAGAAGCGCCGTAGACGAAAATAGCGTCGCCGAATTGTTGAATGTAGTTTAAAAACCTCCCTCTTTCCTGGAAAAGCAAGAAGCGACGCGACAAGAACCCTCTGTTACGTCTCCGTGAGAACTAGCCATAAGGTGAGGCAAGGTGCTGACACATGCATGGAGTAGGCGGAGTGGTTTTGTCCTAATTGTTGACCTCTTATTTTTTTATATAGATAGATAGAAGATAGATAGATAGATAGATAGATAGATATGTCCGGAGGAATTCTTGAAATTCTTGATTCAGCATAAGTGACTTTTAATAGACATAATTTATTATGACATTTTCAGGGGGGGGAGGGCTAGCTTGGTTGAAGCATGCTGGGCTGCCAATCGCTGGTCCCAGGTTCGAATCCAGCCCTTGCCGGGTCACCTGGGTCTATGTTGGATGGCTGTTTCAAAAATCCTTTGCCTCGTCGTTTCCTCCTCCTGTCTTAATTAGCCTACATAAATACAAGATAAAAAGGCTCAATCGTCCCTCCATCTTATGACATTTTCAGATCAATTCTTTGATGAAAATACATTTATTTACCATAAAGTCGAACTCCTACAACTGTTCGTTTAAAACACCAAAATATGTTGAAGCATAAAGGCATACCCATTACCCAAATATATGTTTGTGACGGTAAACGTCTATGTAAATTTGATGTTGTTGAATGCCTATTTTATTATTCTGGTGTCATCTTTTTTTTTTTATTATTGAAATAAATCTGTAATTTCAGGGAGCCATCAGAGCAATGGAGAACCATCGCCTTTCACGGGCAAAGGCCGAGAGACGGATTTACTTGCCCTTGGGGAAGTGCCCACAGGAGGGGATCTCAACGACCAGTGGGGAACTGCCATTGCCGCTGCCCATGTCACTGGTCTTGTGGCCTATATCCTGGCTTATGCAGAGACTATTGGTGAGCAATGTTGTTTGTACTGGAGTGTACCGATACTTGCACAGACAAGCGAGGACTCGTCGGCAGAACGAGACCAGGCGGCTGGAAACATCCTTCCGGGAGCATCATGGGAGAAAATTGTTGAATCAAACTGTGGCCGAGTGTGGGGAATCAACTCCAAGATAGTAGCCAAAAACGCATGTGTCCAACAAAAGGTCTGATTCTCATCATGGAACTCTGTGTGATCCAACCAAAATTTTTCCAATAACACCAAAACAGACCCTTCGCCAAATCTGTCACACTCTCGAGTGCCTTACAAGTCTGTCAGAAGTGTTGATAGTCAAGTGAATCTCACCCTACTATTCTTCCAGCTCCAGTTTTAGTGTTTCCAAACAAATTTTTGTTGGATCACATGGTGTTCCATGATGAGAATTGGACCTGTCACTCGGCCATCTGTACCTCAGATGACCTTTATGCAGTTGATTCCCCAAAGTTTACTGGTGATTTCATAAGTATGTGATTCGTAGGTTCTAGATCCACCAAATACATGCCATTTTTAGTTAATCTGGTTTTGAAACAACAGAACGTCACACATTTGATTTATCAAACGTAGTAAGTGCTGGTTTAACATTGATTCCTCACCAGTGGTAGAAATTTCCCGGCGCTCCGGCACTTTTGAGCCAGAAAAGTGGTCAAAAGCGCCGGGAACCTAAACAAACCGGCGCCACAGTTGGCTCCGGGCACTGCCACAGTTATTACACACCTCAAACAGGCAAGATGCTGCTTTATTTCACGGCAAATTGATCGACATCTCGATCCAATTTGGCACCAAAGCCACGAGTGGAAACTTGTGTAAATTGACAACACGTTCTGATGACGTCACCGCTTTGAGTGCGACCTCAACAGGTGGCAGCACCTGCTTTGTTTACAAACAGGCAGAGCACATGGTGTGAGAGGTAAGTTGTCTGGTAGATCATCTGGTAGTAATTATTTCATAACCGTCAATATGCAGTTGACCTCGTGGGGTCAGTTTGAAACTGACACTACAGTTCTCAGCATTCAAGTGATCATGTCTGCTGCTAAAAGGCCTAAAAAAACCATTCAGGACTTCTTTGGAAAGCCAAAAAGTGATGTCAATGAGGCTGAGGCATCCACACCAGTGAGCAAAAGACCAAGAATTACTGATGAAGGGCAAAATGATGTTACAATCCATGATGTGGAGACAGCTACTGCAGCCAGTGATGATGATGATGGTGAGGCCATAGTAGAACACATGGCTGGAGGGGGCAAGAAGAGGAAGCCTGGCCAACGTATCACATCAATACAAACTGTGAAGGAATGGATCAAGCATGGTGGGATTAATCCAAAGACAAAACAGAAGCTTGGCTTGCAGTGGATTGGATTTGAAGAAGGAGAGAATAGAAATGTGGCTGAGATATTTTGTAAGGTGTGCAGAACTCATGAAGATGTGGCCAGGAAATTTATGGTGAAATCTGCAATCAATGATGGAGGAGAGGCCTACATCACAGGCACCACCCATGTCAAAAAGTGCAACATGGTCCGTCATGCAATGACAATGCTACATGTCAAAGCACAAGGTAAATGGTTTTCAAATACATGTATTTCTGAAAATTTAATATGACAGTATGAGTTACATGAGATAGCGTCAAAAACATGTTAATAGTGAAATGACTCAACATATTTTACAATGTTGCTTCTTTGTTGTTATTTCAGAAGCAGAGAATGCATCCAAACAGCAACGAGAAGGGGTGGCTACACCAATTGAAAGATCACTGTGCAATCTGTCTCTGGCCCAGCAGGAAGTGTATAAGAAGCTTTTTCGCACTGCTCTGTATATTGTTGCAAATGACAAGCCTTTCACTGACTTTCCTAAACTCCTGGACTTTCAGAAAATTCAAGGCGTGTCTCTTGGAGAAAGTTACATGAATGATAAGGCAGGGAAGAAATTTGTTAAAGTTATGGCGGAATATTTGAGGAAAGATTTAAAAAGTTTGTTGAAGGGCAAGTCAGCTGATGAGCAGAGCCTCCCTCCCACATATCCTTACCACAGCCTTTTCATTGATGGGTCGACAGATAGAGGTGTAGTTGAAAAGGAGTTGATTCATGTAAAAATTCTAGAAAACGGAATGCCAACGGATAAGCACTTGAAGATAATGGAAATTGAATCTGGTAATTCCGAAGGAATTAAGCAGTCCATTGAAAAGGCATACAAGGAATTCCTTGATGATCCGTCAGTCCTGCTAACAGACATGGCACTGGTGGGAGCGGCAGCAGATGGTGCTTCCGTAAACTTTGGCAGCAAGGGAGGATTAATGAAGCTGCTGAAAGACGATTGTGATTGGTTAATTGCTGTGCACTGTATAGCCCACAGACTTGAGCTGTCAGTGAAAGATGTCATGAAGAAGTCTTTCTTCACAGACATCGAAGACGTCATGATCCAGACACACAGCTTCTATGAACGTAGTCCCAAAAGGTATCGTGAGTTGTGCAGGGCGGCCGAATCACTGGGTGGCAAAGCAATGAAATTCCCTATGGTTTTAGGGACAAGATGGTTGGCATTCAAGGAGCATGCTCTTAAAGCGTTCATGAACAATTTCCCCTATCTTATTATGCACTGGAGTGAAGTGACTAACGACAGTAGAAAGGACATCTCCAAAGTGGATCAGGCTAGAATAAAGGGATTACTGAAGAAGATAACAGCAACATTCATGGTGCTCCTTTCCTTCTATCAGGACATCGTGGGCACTTTAAGCAAAACATCTAGGGCTTTTCAGGATGGCAGAGTCAGCCTACCATCTGCATTAGATGCAATTTCAGCTACAAGACTTGCTTTGGAGAAGCTCCAAAAACCAGATACAGGCATCTTTGTAACAGCCTATCTGGGTCAGGTAACCAATGACGGAGATAAGCATATTTTCCATGGTCATGTTCTTCCCAATGTTCAAGATGCCATGAGATGTTTCAATTCAGCAAGGACCAGCATCATTCCACAGTTGCTGGACAGAATAGATGCTCGTTTTGTGGATCTGCATGAAAATCCTGTGCTGAGCAAAGCTGCTAATATAATTGATCCCTACATGTGGCCCACCAGTGCTGAGGAAATTGCAGATTTTGGAGAAGAAGAGGTCAGCTTCCTGTTGAAACACTTTTCCAAGGTTTTAAGATGTGACACCTCTGAAGCTGCATCAGAATGGTTATCACTTAAGCAGCTAGTGAACAGACAGAGGGCCAGGAACTACGAGTCATATTTGTGCATATGGCAGGATATTTTCAAGAACCCAGCTGCAGAGACTGTTAGCAATATTTTGCATCTGATTGCTGTCATCTTGGTTCTCCCAGTGTCCAATGCAAATGTTGAGAGAGGATTTTCTACTATGAAAAATATTGTGTCGGAGAAAAGGCCAAAGCTTAAAAATAACACTGTTGATGACTTGATGTTTATTAAGAACTTTGTTCCAAGCAACTTCAGCTTTGGAAATAAATCGGAACCATTTGATTTGAATGAAATGATTACCTTGTATTTGATGAAGAAATGTAAAAATTGATTGGCTTTTAATGAATTCATTGCTATATTGGTGCTATCTGTGCACTTCACTTATATTCTTCTTGTTGATATATAAAGAGTTACAAAACAACTTAAATGTCATTGTGTTATTTCGGTTGTTCGGTGCCGATATAAATGCGCAGAATGCTCGATAAAATGTGGCTCCAGGTCTCTTGGAAATGGCTCCAGAGACATTCAAGCCGGGAGCCACATGTGGCTCCAGAGCATCTCCGGCAAATTTCTACCACTGTTCCTCACAGCCAAGTGTGAATGACAAGAATCGCATGGTAATGAAATCACCTGTAAGTCAACAATTTTCTCCCATGATGCTCCTTGGAGGATATTTCCAGGCGCCAGGTGGCGTTCTGCCGACAAGTGTTCTCTTCACTATGAAAACTGTCTTTATCATTCATGGTAAAATTTGATCCATTATCACCCAAAAGTGAGCTACATAACGTTCACTGATCAGACTCACACCAAAAAATTCCTTACAAAATTTAGATTAATATGAGCCTTGTCTGATGAATGAACCCCATGTAGCTTGTAGTGAAAACTGGCCTTAAAAGTTTGAATCAGGGAAATTTCAAAATGGCCACCATTTGTTATTGCTCTCTGCACATGCTCAATAGGTCTGAGCATGCTCAGTGGAATCAGGTCACTCCCGGGCATGCTCAGTGCCAAATTAGGTAAATTTTCCATTGCATTTCTATAGTGCTCTTGTCTGTGCAAATACCGTTAGGTACACTCCTGTACACTCAATAATTAACTCCACAGGTGCTACAGAAAGCTGGAAATGCTTAATGAATAATTCTATCATCAGCACAAACATTAGATAAGTTTGGTTTCAATGCAATACAGCAAAACCTGCTTGCTCCTTTAAATTTTGTGAGCAGTGTAGATTGCTAGTAGATATGTGCAATTGTGCATGCATCCCGTCATTGATTCAATCAACATCAGTTATGTTATAGCAGCATATAGCCATTATACTCTGAGACAGGTGTTGTAAGTTTAGTGGAACTGATAATTTATAGACAAATGTATTTTGTTTGAAATATAACAGGAGGACCAAGCTTGCGGCAGGTAATTTCCAGCAACAGTGTCATCAGAGAGATACTCCGAAGGATGTGCAGCAAGCCAGGCCAACACGATGAGAAAAGTGGATATGGAATCCTAAACCCAGGACAGGTAACATACCCATGAAATTGTTTGCATCTTATTCAATTCTCCATAATTGCTTCATGACTATGATGTAATGAGTATATACTTGCGAATACTAAAAATATGAATAATTGAATGTCAATGGTTTTCTGCAGATTTTAAGACACGGTGATGACTTCTTTCGGCAAATGGTGAGTGAACTCACCGAGGAGTACGGAGCAATCGTAGCTCGGCGTCAGAGCATCATCTCACACAGGAAGAGTGTCGTCAGGAGTGGGGAGGACGTGCCGAGAAGGAGGATCTCTGTGACGAGACCACCCACCAATGAGAAGCTCCATGAAGCTCTGCTGACCAGGCGTCTCGCTTCTGTGGACGGATCGCCTCAAGATCAACCATCTGGCTGGGCCATTGGAAGGAACAGGATTAAGCCACAACTCGCACCAAGGAGGAGGGGGTACAGTGAATGCAGCACAGGCAGTGGAGTGTCTGATACATAGATATCTCCAGCTTCGTGACTCATGCTCTGGGTTTGAGGTGTATTTCTAACATTTTAGTTGCCATATCCTCGATGACAAAGATGGAGGTTGCACTTGTAACCACTGCCAACTAAAGTGTTTGTTGTTCACTGAAAAAACCATCCTATCTAATCTATCTATGTATCTCCATTGTACATATATTGTTTGTCTATCATATGAACTACTTAATATATCCCAGTGTATCTTGTTTTTTATGGCGCAAAACTATATTTTTGTGATTAAAGTATTCCACGCAAGACATGTGTCCTTTTGTATTTTATGAATACTGAAGTTAGGGACCGTTAAGAATTTATGACTGGGGGGGGGTGGGAGTTTTGGCCGAGGGGGTACTAACTTTTCACACGTGTTTCAAGGGGGGGGTATTAATTTTTGACAACACTTCCAAGGGGGGGTAAGAAATTTTAACAAAGAAAAAATGTTAAAAAACACGCATAAACTCATTTTATTTGGACTTTTTTATGGGCAAAAGTCTGAGAAATGACGCGAATCTGTACGCATGGCCATGTATAACAGTATATATGTGTGTATTGCTTTGTATATCGATGGGGGGCGGGTACTAAAAATACGCGTGAAACCTAGGGGTGGGGTACTAAAAATTCGCATGAAACTCAAGGGGGGGTATCAATTTTTAACGGTAAGTTCCAGCAAAACTCCCACCCCCCCCAGTCATAAATTCTGAACGGTCCCTTATTGAAAGGTCAGGATGTTTGAGAAAAAACCCTGTCGATTATATGAAAGACTCCAATCCAAGCTCGATACTCTGATACTAATAAGCCCAGTAGATTACAAAGAGATAGAAAATATTATAAAATTGCTCAAGCCCAGGCTGGGATTGCATGCATGCCTTATCATGAAGTGTACATTAATTTTAGGGATTACTGTGACTCTTAAGCGACACAGCACAGCTGGAGAGTCTGCCAGAAATGGGATGACCTTCAGCTAACACAGTTATCAATATTCAAGTACTACTGAAAAGTGATAGCTGCTGCATCTGAAATTTGTTAGAGCTCACTAACATGAGTGTGAGCTCGATTGCAGTTTTTTTTATGGATTCAAGAGGGCGCACAAATAGCCAAAGGAGGCAGCACATACGCAATTTTGTTCTAAGTGTAGAGTGGGGATTACTCGAAACCAATTACCAACATCTCTAATCTGTGTTTAACAAAGTTGGCCCTTTACTTAAAAGCAATGATAGCAAACACATTTCAAACTACTGCTCTGTGTCAATATTACCTGTTTTATCAATCATGAATTCCATCGTGACGGAAGGACAAAAAAAATTGGAATTTCAACTTTAGACATTTTTTGTTGAATAAAATATAACCAAAACGATTTAAGCATGCTACATATTCAACCGAGGAAAATATATATTTTATTATTATGCCATTAATTCAGATTTCCAAAATTATTATGGAGGTAGAATTTCACTCCAAAGTTTTTGTGACGGAAGGACGGCTAGTTTACCCAGCAAAATTTGAAAACAGATTAATTGGCAATTGTTTGGATTATACATGAGTTTTGGCTTAATTATTGGTTATAACTTTTACTATGTAGTCTAATCTTTGAGTAAAAAGCTCAAAATAACACAGAACTCTCCAAGTTAGCTATTTACAGAGGCAGGAATGTTGTGTGACGGAAGGACACATGCACTGTGACGGAAGGACAATGGCAGTTTGTTGTGATGGTTGTGTGGTTGTTGGTGTGTTGGTGGGGCTTGTGGTTGGTTGGTTGTTGGTTAATTGAGCAGTCCTGACTTTTGGGTGATGCTGAAGGGTTTTTCGAGGAAAGATAGATGTTTGTTGATAGCGGCTGGTCGAATGGTGGTTGGCTCATGGTGGTCGGTTGAACGGGGAAGGTGGTTGATTTAGTGGTGGTTGATTGGGTGAGTGGCAATTGCTTCCTTCCCCATTCAATTTTAGTTGAACGGTGGTGATTGGTTGATTAGAACAACAGTTACTATTGTTGAATAGTGGTCAGGTATAAAAGTGGTTGATTGAGCATTATATTTCTAGAGGTCGGTTGGGCAGTGGTTGGTTAGAGGTGGTCACTGGTGGTTGGTAAGATGGTTGAGTGCTAGGTTGTGGTTAGATGAAGGTGGAAATGATAGTTGGTTGTGTAGTAGATCACTAGTAGCTTGTAATAAAAGCTTAAAAGTGGTGGTTGACTGGTTGTTTTGGTTACGTGGTTGTTTATGGTTGGTCTATGCATGGTTGGTCTATGGTTGGTGACTTGGTGTGCAGAGGGGTAGGTTGCGGTTGTTTGCAATTGGTCAGGTGGTGGTTATACGATGTTTGGTTGGTGGCAGCAGCGGAAAGTATATTTTGGAGTGTGCGAGTCATTATCATCTATTTATAGAACTCAGAAAAACTATATTATACTCGGCACAACTGCCTTGTCCGATATGATATATTTTTCCCCTTTACGTTTCTATTGCGGATTCCTCATTATCTTCCACATACATTTATTTATCATATAATTGTATTTTATATTATTGTATTTTTCATGTTTCCTATCACAGAATTCCTTGCAAACATTATATTATAGTGCAAATAACTTATAAATGCTACTTTGATCTAGATTAATTAAATTCTCTTAAATTATACTATAAGATGTCCTTCCGTCACATACTTTTTAATGGACTATCCTATACATGCAGTGCATTTTCATCTTTACTAACTATTACTATTTCGAATACATGACCAACATGTTCACATCCATACAAGTTTTATTATAATATATTCAACTTCTTTATCATACATCACTTGTTTCACCCAAAAAAGCAAGAAGAAAAAGTTAAGCATTGTCCTTCCGTCACGGGTAATTTTGTTCATTGTCCTTCCGTCACACGGATTTAAACTTGATATTTGGGCAAGTTAATATTGCAACATCTTTACAAGCTATATAGAATACATTTCTACTCTAAAATGTGTTCTAAACATGATAGCAATTGACTTGATATGATACCAGGACTTACTGCAATTAAATTATGTTCCAACAAAACGTGACGGAAGGACACACAAAAATACATAAATCATTTGTTTCAGATTTCCTGTAATTTATGAAAAAAATACTTTGCTATGGTTTATCACAATAGTTGAATAAATCATTTCAAGTTCATTACTTTCAAAATATATCGAAATATTTTATAAATATTTTTATTTGGTATTGGAAATTATATGACAAACATGTAACTATACGCTGTTCTGAGTGAAAGTTCGAATCGAGCCAAAATTAGGTCATTGTTTGGCCTTCATTCCTCTGACGCAGGGGAGTGAAATTTGAAGGAAAATGCGAATTTTGTAAACCCTGGATAGTTAACTGTTAAAAAAAATAATTACATATTGTATTGCATGCAATTTGTTTTTCCTTGTAAAGGTTTACATTTTCATGGAATTCATGCAATAAGTCTGGATTGGCGACTCAATTTTCTCAACAAGCATGATACCCTGTATCGATGTCAGTTTGGTGTAAGAAGGCATCATAGCACAAATTCAACTTTGATAATCTTGATAAATAAAATTTCCAATGCTAACATGGCATTTGATGTAAGTTAGTTGGAGCTTGTGTCCTGCGGTCTCCATAAAATGCAAGGCTGAAGATTACTCCACCAAGGAGGTTAGAAGTATTTGAACCTAATCTGCCGTTGAAGGAAACCTATCTTCGACTACTTATAGCCAGGATTATTGAAAATGCCAACACCGTGCACGGTGGTGCCTGTTATTAACGCAGTGATTGAAGAGGTAGACTTAGTGGAATTTGACATTAAACTTGGTAAGTGGGAAACTGATGGAAGAAGGAAGAGCTGTGGTTGAAGGAGGAAGTGTTGTGGAATCTCCTGAGGAAGTTGGATGATGGATGGATGAATGGCTTTATGTCCTGTATTTATGCACTTGGTAGGCTAATTAGGACAGGAGGACACGGCAATGAGGCGAAGGATGATTGAAACAGCCGTCCAACATAGGCCCCGGTGACCTGGCAAGAACTGTATTCGAACCCTAGACCCAACGATTGGCAGTTCAGCAAGCTACCACTAGAACAACCCTCCCCCCCTGAGGAAGTTGGAAAGAGTCTTCCAAGTTATATTGCTGATTTGTATGAAAAGCCTTTAAGCGGAGTTGTCCGAGGTTGAAAAGGAAAGTTTAAGGAATTGCCTAATAAAATATCACTCCATATTTGCGTGGTTGCATGAAGATCTGGGTCCCACCAATCTTGTGCAACATAGTATAGATGCTGGAGAAGCTAGACCAGTAAAACAACATGCTAGGCGGTTAACCATAGTGATGCGGGGAGTTGAAAAACAACAGGTGGACTGAATGCTGAAACAGAACATAATTGTTCCATCACTGATCCTTGGACAGGTGCAATAGTTCTGGTCAAGAAGAAAGATGGAAAATCCCATTCTGTGTGGATTATCGGAAACTAAATGAACTGACCAAGAAAGATGCATATCCTCTACCATGGATTGATGATTGCATTGACAACTTTTTCTGCACTTCGGATTCACAGTCCAGATACTGGCAGGCACAGATGAATCCAGACAATCTGGAAAAGACAGTAGGCCTATTGTGTAGCAGGTCTGGATTATTTGAATTCCTGGTCATGCCATTTGGACTGACCAAAGCGAGAAAACATCATGATCCAGAGACTAAAAAGATATCGTTTAGAAGAAAAAGGGAGAAGGATTGTGGTTGAGAGAGAGAAACCAAAGACAGAAGCACAGTAAAGATATAAGGCTGCACAGTTTCCTAACCTGTAAATGAGACCAGCAACTTTTGGATTTTGGAAGTTTTTGTATTAAAATAAATGATGTGACTTTGAATTAATGTTTTCCTTTTTGTCGTCCTTACTCCATCAAGCTTGAGGACGATTAAGGGATGGAGTAAAAACGAACCAGCAATGAATCAAAACGATGAAGTATTGAATTTTAGAGATTGCTTCTGAATTTCTCTGATTTGAATCATGCATGCTGATCTTATATGGATAGAAAGTATTGCGTAAAAATTTCAGCAAAATAAATTAATATTTAGAGGTGACACATGCAAAGCCGTTAAAGTTTAACATGCGATTGCCCATTGGCAGACCTCAAAATCATCTATATTTGCAAATCTTGCAATAAAAGTGTATTATTTTGATCAAGGAAAAATTTTTTAGGTTGTCCAGGATGCCCAATCTAGTCCTGATATTCTTTCTGACTTACAAAGTTTCACAGCAGGTCAGATATTACATAGGTTGTTTTATCAAGCCTTTTTCATAAAAAAACAGGCAAATATTTCACTTAGTTTGAACAATAAATAATAGATAATCCCCAGATATTACTTTGCCTTGCCAATTTTATCATTTAATATTTAAAAAAAAACAGGAAAAATGTTCACTTCTGAGAAAGATCTGGGAAATTGTCCAATTTTTCAGTTTTGCTAATGAGGAATTACATTATAAACTTCTAGGACTCTAAATATTGCGTGTATTTGCTTTACTTAAATGTGGTCATCAATTTCCACTTTCAAATTGGGAGTTTTAGGAGATTTGATTTTTCCCATTGAAATGTGGACCACCCTAAGGTTGCCGTTCAGTTTAGTGAGCGCCGATGAGCTGATTTATCTGGAATGGGCGCTATATAAAATCATACTATTATTACATTTCAAAGAGGTTCTTATGCCTGGTATAGAACCAATTAATTTTGAAAAAATCGATTTTTCATTTATAACTGTTGAATGTCACTTCAGCTAAAATTCTCTGGGTGTTGAATGTATCATGTTTACAAAAGATTTGAACAGCATAATACATGAAAATACTGTTTTTTGATAAAAAAGAAGGTCACCATCTCTCCCATGCAAAATTTCACCATCTTCAGCGTCAACATCTTTTCCTAGCCGTTATGGTTGGGACACAAAACCGTTATGGTTGGGACACTTTCCTCTTTACAGTACTGTATGCCAAGTTTTCTTAGTATCTAAAAAAAGCTGAAATGCAATGGACAGTGTATTGGTCAAGGAAACTCAGCTGGGGATTATGGCTTTCCAAAACATTTATTGGTGAAGTGTTGGCTAAGAATTCACATTATAGTTTCAACTGTTATCTCAAATGAGGTGCTATAAAGTTGCATTTATCAGATATTGAGTTAGTTAGAAGTGATGAAGATATATTTTAAAGTATTTTGATTTAAAGTAGTGCCTGAGCAGCGTTATGAATTATTTTTGTGAAACTGCATTTGATCAATTAAAATACCAAACATGTGTGTCATTAGCGTCATGCCTATAACTTGAAATCCGTACCACTTACAGCTGTATAATGTATTACCAACAAATAGGAAAGTGGCTTTTCTGCACATATTGAGCTATATTTCAGGTCTCTATGACCAATAGTCATTGAGATAGAACATGTCCTTGAACCAGAAATTTACAAAAACAAATAAAAATACTCTTTTCATCAATAGTTTGGATTCTGAATAATAAAGATTATCTCCACTCCTTCCTCCAGTGCCCAGAGTCATATTTCAGATGCTAGACAATGGTAAAATGTTACTGGCCCCCCATATTTGGTTAGTAGTTTCAGAGAAGCATCAAACTTCATACTAAGCATGTCAGATGCAAGGAAAATGCAAACATGTTATGTAATAGTCTGTTGAAACATTTATTGATAATATATTTTCAACTGATTTCAACTCCAGTCACCTGCAACAAAATTTTAGTGAGGTAAAGGCAATAAGCCATTTTTGACATGATGCTAATGACAGCGTGATGCTAATGATAATTACATTAAAAATCTTTGCAGGGACCAGTGGAAAACTGGCAGTCTGGCAATATGTGCATGCAATAACCTTATGAACACCAGACACATGTTCACAGTGATTTTGGTTCAGAAATATGTAGTCAAAATAGAGTAGGAAGGCGTTTGCTAATGACAAATTGAGATAGGACAACTGGCATGCAAAAAGAAATACTCTAATATGTTGATTTACATAAATGATACAGAGTTACAGATAGTTCAGTTATTTTCTTGGGTTCTCAGACAACATCAGACACAAGGTTTTCTCACAGAATGTGTGTCTCTTTAATTTTTAATAAGAAACAAATCCCGCGTGATGCTAATGACGCTATATTGGAGACATTGACCCAACAACCTCCTGCTCTTATACAGAATGTTATTTCAGCTATTGGTGACCAGATTTTAGAAGACTGACAGTCAAGTCTTCATGTATGGAAGAGTTTAATTGAATTAGGATCCTGTACTAGTTATTGTGACACGATCTTTCAAAGAAAATGTCGTTGGAGACAGGCCATTTTCAGGGGGGTAGGCCACTTCAATCCCATTTTTGGATGCGATAAAAATATTCTGCCGCATATTTTTTGTGTTAAAAGTTTTGCTAATATCCTTGTCTATGACAAATGACTACAAGAGGTCCTCTATTGGTCTTCCTGCCATCATGAATTATTGTTAAACACCGGAGACAAGAATTTCAGACTTATCAAATTTTGACCCAAATATACATATGAACTTCCCAGTGGGACAAGGGTGATCTTGTTAATTTTTACAGGATTTTTTAAAATGTCTTTCAAATGTCAGTAGAAGTTTTAAAAAATGTTTTTAAAAGTCGGCTGCTGGACTAGAGCCCGGAACCACCGACATTTCTCGCCGCCGCGAGCTGACTTTCCTGTTAGCTGAAGTGAGCTGAGATGAGTCAGTCCAGCAGCCGACTTTGCTAGAAGTCAGCTGAGCTGAAATCCCAGCTTGGGGCCAATTGAAGCACTTGTGTCTGTGGCTGTTGTACTCCAATTTGTGATAGAATGATTATATATATGCATCAACTTAAGAGCCCATCTGATTGATATACAGAAAAATACAGCCCTGGAAATAGTTTCGCGTATATAATTTGGTTCATTTTATTTTATATAAAGCATCACTAATCAAACATTTTGGTTCTTGCTGTTCCCATTTTCATCCCACAGTGCATTGGTCCCACAAATTTTACAAGCTTCAGTTGCAGTTGGAAATGGTGTAATGAAGAGAGATCTTGATTTTGATTTACCTTGGGGTCTCATATTTCCTTCAGATAAAAAATTAAAGGTACTTTTTAAATGGTCATTTTAATGTATGGTATAGATGGCGCCACTTGTGGCATGAAAGACAGCATGAAGCAAAGCATGAAGCAAAGCATGAAGCAAAGCATGAAGCAAAGCATGAAGCAAAGCATGAAGCACAGCATGAAGCACCTATAAAGAAGCTTTCTTTATAGGCCTATAGGTCTCAAAATATGTAGCAGAAAATGACCTAACCGGCACCAATTTCTCAAGATTAATGAAAATACCAGATGAGCAAACATGTCTGGATTAGAAAAATAATTGTTTCATGTTAACAATATTATATTCAAAATTGTCTTTTCAAGGTCACCGAATGAAAAAAAGACCATGTTCCTGAGCCATTCCTATTATCATGGGATTCATGAATACCCCCTTTCTTCAGATAAATTCTTCAAGTAGAAAGTTTGTGCTTTACCTGGGGTGCTCCAGAGCTTCCAATGTTGTAACGGAAGTATTGTTGCAATCCCCCCCCTCCCCCGGGCTTATAAAGTCTGGCCCGGAGACGGCTAAAAGATTTTTTTTTTAAATAAACACCCCCCCCCCAAATATCCCACATTTGGTTGATCTAAAGCTTGCAAGTTCACAAAACGCATCCAACTTAGTCCATGAGCCAGACCCCATATTTTCACAGATTGGTACCACCTGGGGTGGCAAAATCTAACAGTGTTTTTCTGAAAGACATATGCCTATAGACTATAAAAAAGTTGGGGCCCAAGATTGGCGCGGCAGCTTAGTGGTAGTAATCAGCCCTTAAATATGGGAATCTGCGTCGGATTTGAGCACATGAATTATGGGTGGGGGAAACTAAAATTGCTATATCTCCTGAATCAGTGGACCAATTTCAACAAATTACCCCTCAAAATGTATGGAATTTTGAATTTACAAAAGTAGGTCAATATATGACCAATATGCAAATTAAGTAGGTCGTCAGAGGTCAAAAGGTCACAAAAATTGACTATTGCTTAAAATCTGAACCATAGTCCTAATAAACACCACAGCTGCCAACCCAATAATACTTGGTAGGTTATGGAGGGCTCATATTATAGAAAACAAGTATGAAAGTCCATTTTATGCTAATAAATGGATAATTCATGCATGTGTCAGCAGTGGCACACAATGAAATATGGTACATATTTGAAAATGCCCGTTTTGAGGGTGGAGGAAACTAAAATTGCTGTATCTTCTGAACCAATGGTCCTATCCCCACTTGTGGATTCTATAAATATAGGTCATTATATGACCAATATACATATTAATTAGGTCATCAGAGGTCACCAAAATGACCACTGCCTAAAATCTGAACACCTCGTCAAACAACAAATACCTTAGCTGCCAAACCCATTGGACTTGTTGAGTAATTTAGGGAAAAGATAATAGATAACAAGTTTGAAAGTCAAATTTATGTCTAAAATGCAGAGTTTATGTATGTGTCAGTAGTGGGACATAACAAAATATGGCAGGTATTTGACATAAACACTTTCAAGGGTGGGCGAAACTTAAATAATAGCAATATCTCCCGAACCAGTGGTCCAATTCCAACAAATTTCTGCTGCAGATGTCTGGAATTCGGAGTTTTATACATGTTATTTGACCAACATGCAAATCAATTAGGTCATCAGAGATCAAAAGGTTGCAAAAATGTACCTTTGCTTAAAAATCTGAGCTCTCATGAAAAAATTACATACCGTAACCGGTAAACCAATGGTACTTGATATGTAATGTAAGGCTCAGATGATAGACAACAAGTGTCAAAGTCAATTTTATGCCTAAAATTGAACTTTACAGGATATATCTTATAAATACAACACCGAAATGTAAAAAATATAGAGGATGTCACCAGGGACCAGGTGAGTATATCAATCCATAAGTCCTCAAACAAACACCTTAGCTATCAAACCAATGGGACTTATTAAGTCATTTAGGGGTCAGATTATAGATAACAAGTGTCAAAGTAAATTTTATGCCAAAAAAGGAGAATTTATGTATATGTCAGCTGTGTCATATCATCAAATGTGACAGAAAATTAGTTTCAAGGGCGGGGGAAACTAAAATTGCTGTATCTCCTGAACAAATGGTCCAACTCCTACAAATTACCACTCAAAATTTTTTGAATTGTAAGTTCTACACATATTTGTCCTCACATGCTCAATGTGCAAATTAAAAGAGTTCATCAAGGGGCAAAACACCAGAAAAATCTACCCTTGCTTAAGTCTGATCTTAATTTTAAAAAAACAGCTAATCCTCCATAACAAATTTACCAACTGAACTTCCTAATTCATATAATACATGTAGGAGTCAAAATATAAGATTAAACACGTCCAATTATATATTTTATCTAAAAGTACGGAACTTTTTGTCAGCAGTGGTGCAGAACAAATGACACAGACTTAGAAGTGACAGTTTTAAAGTATAAAAAACTGCCGAGTGACGGTTTTAAGGCTCACAAAACTGCCAAATAGAGTGTAAATGATAGCTGCATTAATATCAGTCTCCCTGTAACTGCATTGAAGGAAATTTCTTCAAATGATAGATATAGAACAATGAAACTAAAAAGCTTGGCTGAATGATTCTTGACAGAGAATGTTACCAGGGATCAGTTCAGTGCACGTCAATCCATAAGTCAGCGATTTTTGTTTTCCTGAGTATGATGTCAATGTCATTATGTGAATGACTGAATGTGCCACAAACAACTGAAATGCATGTTTTGTCAATAAGATGAAGAGTTGATTCAAGACATAGTAAAGTAAATATAAAATAGGACTATCAAATTTGCGATGTATAGATGTCCGGAAACTGCTCCTCTTCGCTTCTGGCTTTTTTGAGGACTCAAAACCAGACAGACTGAGTGAACTGGGATCAAACGGTCATTCTAGGCTAATCTGTGACTATTTTCCCAAAAATATGGTAGCACACCACCAATACTCCCCCCCCCCCCAGTTTCCTCCTTCTGGTTAGTATCATCCCTTCTAGTTTCCTCAATCTTCTCTTTCTGCCTTCTCCTTCTTTGTCTCAGGACTACTTCATAGTCTCCTCCTTCATAGTCTCCTCCTTCATAGTCTCCTCCTTCATAGTCTCCTCCTTCATAGTCTCCTCCTTCATAGTCTCCTCCTTCATAGTCTCCTCCTTCATAGCCTCTTTCTTCATAGTCTCCTCCTTCGTAGTCTCCTCCTTCATAGTCTCGTTATTTGCCTCAATGCTTCCATTGTTTCTCCTGTTCCCTCCATCTCAATATACACTGCGTTCCCAATTATTATGCAACTATGCTTTTTTGCATTATCTCAGAAAGAAATAACACTATTTGAATATTCTTTTCACACATTGATAAGTGTAACACGGAGCTAATATCCTGCCAATTTTGTCCAATTCCATTGACTCAGTTGGGAGTTATGCCATATAATGATGTTTTGGGGTGTTCCCAATTATTAGGCCTATACAAATTCTTGGAAATGCATCCATGGCCACCCAAAATCAACAAAGTTGATTATGAATTGACACTAGAATATACCTCATAACCCTAAATAAAAAATGGAACCATAATTTCAAACGTGGATGCCTTCATGACCAAGAAATCAATATAATACAACTGCATTGAAAAACCATTGAAATTGGCTTTTTTCTCAATAAAGAAGCCTCCCATGCTCTTAAAATATTTAATATCAATAAAATTCCAGCTTAGCATATATCTATAGCACACCACGGTCATACTGTGCGATGAAACACCAAATCTGGTATCTCTGCAAAAACTGACACCATTTCAAAAACTCACACTTCTGTTTCCCATTGGAATAGCATTGGCAATTGGATGCGTTCAATTCATTTCAAGATATTTCTCAAATACAGTGGTGCAACTTAATTGCCAATGGTTTACAGGAGAGTTCTAAACCTAAGGCAAGTGGAAAATGACTTTGGTAATGATTTTTCATTTTGTCTGGCTAACAGTGGCTTTTTATTGCAATAAAACTGTAATTTCAATGCTATTTCAATGCAGGCAAATAACATGAATTTCTTCGCTATGAATGCATCTATGTTTTAAATGATGGTTACCCTTTTTCTTTTGTGTTACCAGTCTGGGAAATTACCATCATATGAGGACAATTTCATTTCCGGCCAAGTCCTGGCCCTGACAGGATAATTGAGTTAGTGGGGTTGATCAGTTGGGTATCAGAAGAAAGTCTGATCTCTGTGCAGCCATCCTCATCACACAGCGGCATGTCAGTAGCGGGACTTAATTCTATCCAATTTTGCGAAATACTGAAAAGTCATCAGCAGCTGATGACAATTTCTTAATTTCTCTGGAGCCTTCGGGTTCTTTTCCTCATTATGTAATGGATATGTCTGCTAAAATTCATAGAGTTAAATGACACTGTGATACAACTTTATACCAAGTTTGGAAGTGATAGTTGCATTAGTTCTTTTTAAATAGCCTGTCAAAGATGATTTTGAGCACCGTCAAAGTCATGGCTGGGCCATGACACTTTGAGAGGGTCATGGGAGGGTGATGACAGAGCTTGGCTGAGTGTCATGTGGGGCTGAGGACATTGATTGTCATCAGCTGGTGATAATTTCCCTGACTGGTTATGGGGTATATGTTGATGGCATCTTTAGATTAGTTTAGGTCATTTTGAGTGGCCATTGATGCTTTTCCAAGAATTTGCATAATAATTGGGAACACCCCAAAACATCATAATATGGCATAACTCCCAACTGAGTCAATCAAATTGGACAAAATTGGCAGGATATAAGCTCCATGGTACACTTATCATTATGTGTAAATAATATTCAAATAGTGTTATTTCTTTTTGCGATAATGCAAAAATTCATAGTTGCATAATAATTGGGAACACAGTGTATAGATGTACTCCTACCTTCCAAGCATCTTTCTTTTTCCATGTCTCCACCTTCCATGCTTGCTCCAATCATCCTCGATGATATACAGTACAACCCAAAATAAAGTAAGAACATTTTCAGTCAAAAGTACTCTTTTTACCTATTTTGCCCTCGTTTCACCTCTCCACCCAAAATCTACTCACAACTACCTTAGTCTCCTCACCACAACCTTATCCCATATTAAGAAGTTTATAAGTACTCCAATAAGACAGCCAGCAATGTAATTGCAATTAGCAATGGGGCACAATATCAAAAAAATCATACACAATGGCAGAGATGGAGTTTAAATTGATGTTGGTTTAATGTAAATTTAATGTGATTTTAAAATGTCACCTCTGATGCACCCCAGAAGTTTTCACATCCACCCCACAGGTGTTTCACTCCATCCTATGTACCTTTTTACTCAGAATGTGGCTGGAGAATTTGAGAATAGTAAGATCGAGGAGACTGTGGGAAAGAGGAATTATTTTCTGGTACTTTCATGTGATAGAATCTTCTCCAAGCAAGGAAACTCAAATTGAAGTCTCATGGATTGATATACTCACCTGTTCCCTGGTGACATCCTCTACATTTTTACCTTTCAGTGTTGTATAAGAAATATTCTGTAAAGCTCAATTTTAGGCATAAAATTGACTTTGACACTTGTTGTCTATCATCTGAGCCTTACATGACATATCAAGTACCATTGGTTTACCGGTTACGGTGTGTAGTTATTTTATGAGAGCTGATATTTTAAGCAAAGGTACATTTTTGCAACCTTTTGATCTCTGATGACCTCATTGATTTGCATGTTGTTCAAATAACATGTATAAAACTCCTAATTCCAGACACCTGCAGCAGAAATCTGTTGGCATTGGACCATTGGTTTGGGAGATATTGCAATTATTTTAGTTTCGCCCACCCTTGAAAATGTAATTTTCAAATACCTGCCATATTTTGTTATGTCCCACTGCTGACGCATACATAAACTCTGCATTTTTAGACATAAAATTGACTTTCAAACTTGTTATCTATTATCTTTTCCCTAAATGACTCAAGTCCAATGGGTTTGGCAGCTATGGTGTTTGTTGTTTGATGAGGTGTTCAGATTTTAGGTAGTGGTCATTTTTGTGACCTTTTGACCTCTGATGACCTAATTAATTTGCATATTGGTTATATAATGACCTATATTTATAGAACCCACAAGTCCGAACATTTTAAGGGGTAATATGTTGGGATAGCACAATTGGTTCAGGTGATATAGTGAGTTTAGTTTCCCCCGCCCTTAAAACGGTCATTTTCCAAATATCTGACATATTTTGTCTTGTGCCAATGCTGAAACACACATCATTTCTGCAATTTTAAACATAAAATTTACTTTGACACTTTTTATCTATAATCTGACCCCTAAGTGACTTAACAAGTCCCATTGGTTTGGCAGCTAACGAGTTTGTTTTTGGATGAGGGTTCAGATTTTAAGCAACAGTCAATTTTCGTGACCTTTTGACCTCTGATGACCTAATTAATTTGCATATTGGTCCTATAATGACCTATATGCGGAGAACTTACAAGTCCGAACATTTTGAGGGGTAATTTGTGGGGATAGGACCATTGGTTCAGGTGATATAGTGAGTTTAGTTTCCTCCACCCTCAAAACGGTCATTTTCAAATATGTACCATATTTCGTTATGTGCTGCTGATGACACTTGCACGAATTATCCATATATTGGCATAAAATGGACTTTAATACTTGTTATTTATAATATGAGCCCTCCATGACCTACCAAGTATCATTGGGTTGGCAGCTGTGGTGTTTATTAGGACTATGGTTCAGATTTTATGCAATAGTCAATTTTTGTGACCTTTTGACCTCTGACGACCTACTTAATTTGCATATTGGTCATATATTGACCTATATTTGTAAAATTCAAAAATTCCATACATTTTGAGGGGTAATTTGTTGAAATTGGTCCACTGATTCAGGAGATATAGCAATTTTAGTTTCCCCCACCCCTAATTCATGTGCTCAAATCCGACGCAGATTGCCATATTTAAGGGCTGATTATTACCACTAAGCTGCCGCGCCTATCTTGGGCCCCAACTTTTTTATAGTCTATAGGCATATGTCTTTCAGAAAAACACTGTTAGATTTTGCCACCCCAGGTGGTACCAATATCTGGTCTGGCTCATGAACTAACTAGGTGACAATACATTTCCTGATAGACCACCATTGAAGGTGATCTGTCACCTGGTTGGTATTCCAATAAAATATGTGTCACCTGGATGGTATCTGGGGGTATCTCCTGTCACCTAGTTGTCCAAGAAGTCTGGCCTAGTTGGTAGTGGTATGTCACCTAGTTGGTTGTCGCCTAGTTGGTAGTGTTGTAGCCTAGTTGTCTGTCGCCTAGTTGACCGGCAATCTGTTCTTTGAGTCGGACACTTAGAAAATGAAACCTTGAGTCGGACACTTTTGTAGGGTTCCACAGGCTAATTGAGAGCTTGTATACTAGTATATTTGGTACCAATTTGTAGCCCAAGATGAACTTTACCTATGCCAGAAGTATCAGCATGATATGAACAACGAAAAAGTGTTTTTTACGGCTCTATAGATAGGGTAAAAACCCCGTTTTTCTCTCAATTTTGTTTCAGAAATTTGTAAATTTTTACAGAATTTTGTTATGTTTCAGGTATTTTTTACTGGCCTATGGCTTTGATATTACTTCAGCTTTTTGTCATTCTGACAGGAGTAAGTTTAATTTATTCTGTGCTCTCATATTGGCTTTTTGAATTGAAGGGAAGACTCTAAAGCACCTGTATCTTTGATTCATGTTTTTAGAACACAACTGTCCGACTCAAAGATACCCTATGTCATTTTTTATTTCAGAAATTTAGCCACTAATTTAGTTCTTGTGCTGTCCCAATTGTACATTTTCTGTTAGAATTAGCAAAAATAACGTGCAAGCACTTTAAGCTGCGTCAAAGACTCTCTCTCCTTTATATGCCCCCCCCCCCTCAGACCACTTCTAGATACGGACCTGGTTATTTATCTGTTGATGTATAGATATATGTATTTATGCATTTATTTGTGTGTCTCTCAGTTAATTGTAGTGTTAGTCTATCTATTTATAATCAAAGTCAATGGATTTGTGTGACAATTAAGGATTATCTGACTATTATAGTCACTTGGCTCTTGATTGGTATTGAACGATCAAGTGCGATTCTGAAGTGCAATTAGTGAATTACCCTTCAGTATTGATAAGATGTAATATTCTGGCTGCCTCAACTGATCCCTGAAACAGAATTGCTATTGAATATCCCCTGTTTTAAACTTCAATTAGCCTATTTAAATTTATATGGTTCATTTGAGGGCGCACCCATGAAAGAGTGGATGTGCCAGCTCGAAGAAGAAGAAGAAGATGCGCGCGCATCTCTGATAGTTTGACCCTTGACCCCCAAAGCAACAGTCCATTTATTTTCTTTATTAATTTTTTTGTCACAGTGGGCCACCAAAATCGACTGGGCTTTAGGAAAAAATCCATTGAGACTGTATTTCAAGTTTGAGTGAGACTGGTGAGAGAAGGCGATCATGACAGTGCTAACAAGATTAGCCAAAATACTTGGGGTAAGAGCTGCTCGACGCAGCTAAAAACCTTTAATTTGAGGCCCTGGTTGACAATCAATAACCAATAGACCAAACAATATATCACTTACTTTAAATGTAGGGGAGACCGGGGCTAGTTGTCACAATCTTTTTTACTTCAAGTTTGACTGTATCTGAGAGGTCTCTAGGTTCAGGTTGTCTACCAGTTGGTTTGTCTACCAGTTGGCATGTCTATTACTTGACTTGACAGAATTTATTCTGTGCTCTCATATTGGCTTTTTGAATTGAAGGGAAGACTCTAAAGCACCTGTATCTTTGATTCATGTTTTTAGAACACAACTGTCCGACTCAAAGATACCCTATGTCATTTTTTATTTCAGAAATTTAGCCACTAATTTAGTTCTTGTGCTGTCCCAATTGTACATTTTCTGTTAGATTTAGCAAAAACCTTTAATTTGAGGCCCTGGTTGACAATCAATAACCCATAGACCAAACAATATATCACTTTTTTTTAATGTAGGGGAGACCGGGGCTAGTTGTCACAATCTTTTTTACTTCAAGTTTGACTGTATCTGAGAGGTCTCTAGGTTCAGGTTGTCTACCAGTTGGTTTGTCTACCAGTTGGCATGTCTATTACTTGACTTGACAGAATTTATTCTGTGCTCTCATATTGGCTTTTTGAATTGAAGGGAAGACTCTAAAGCACCTGTATCTTTGATTCATGTTTTTAGAACACAACTGTCCGACTCAAAGATACCCTATGTCATTTTTTATTTCAGAAATTTAGCCACTAATTTAGTTCTTGTGCTGTCCCAATTGTACATTTTCTGTTACATTTAGCAAAAACCTTTAATTTGAGGCCCTGGTTGACAATCAATAACCCATAGACCAAACAATATATCACTTTTTTTTAATGTAGGGGAGACCGGGGCTAGTTGTCACAATCTTTTTTACTTCAAGTTTGACTGTATCTGAGAGGTCTCTAGGTTCAGGTTTTCTGGAAACTTTCAGCCCTGTAACATTTTTGTAAGTCTTGAGAAAGTTTTTATTCAGCTTTCGTCCTGATTTATCAACCATGTGTTTCCCTGTAGGTCATGTTGTAACTCATAGTCATTTTTGTGAAAATGTGACAACTTGGCCCGAGCCCGGGGCAAGTTGTCACACTCATATGGCCTATCTTACATCTCTAGACAGATTTTCTATAATCCAAGCTTGTAATACTTCGGATGCCTTTTGAAAAACAAAAATGCACATCTTGCCAAGACTTCGGATGAATGCCATCATAAATCAGGGCTTATTTCTACCAGATAATTGCTTCTCAAATTGGAGGACAATGAAATGATTGAAAAATTTGTTGAAAATGTAATTTTTAAGTAGTCCACATATCACATGACAGATTATACTTTCTTTCAACCACATCATACAAAAAGGTTAGCAAACAAACAGATCTTGAAATTTATTTAATAACGACAGAACTGCTGCCACCAATAGCCAAGTTATAAGCATTGTGACAACTTGCCCCTGTGACAACTAGCCCCGGCCTATCCTCGTCACGATCATGAAGTCAATCAGATATCTCGGTAATCAAAAGAGAATATATTCTGTTTCCACTTAGAAAACACAGACCGATTGTTCACGGAGACTATGGATTATGCCATCATGAATCAACGCCTTAATCTCCCAAAAATTGTCTCAAATTGGAAGACAATGAAAAATTTGAAAATGGTAAAAAATTGAGTTTGAACTGTCATTTTCAGACATCTTTACATAGCACATGACATACTACACATTTTTGTGATATCATCACAAAAATATTCCCCATGTCAAAAAGGTTGTCTGTCGCCTGGTTGACCACACACCTGTCAAAAAATATCAAAATCGATTTAATTACATGCAGCTGCTACTATCCATAGCTGAGTAATAAGCATTGTGACAACTTGTCCCTGGTCAATTCCACAGAAGTGTACCACTTTTCGTATTTTTTAAAATCTTAGTGATCGTCAAATCATTCACAGTAGCAAACCAGTATGGTCTCTACTGCCCAAAACAAGTTAAATTTTTCTCATATTGTGTTCCGTTTTGAAATAATCAACATTTTCCTCCAATCTGTTCAGAATTTTAGGCAAAAATCAAAATTGAAAGAAGCAGTTGCTTATTATCTTCATACTGATCACACATACATCGCAGAAAAGCAAAGTCATGTTTTTCATGCCTGCAAAGGTACTCGGAAGTTGTTTTGAAAACATGTTTACTAACACTAATGTTGAAGAGGATTCACACTTCATCAACATTAGACATTGCTGGTACATTGTCCCATCAGTCACGCCAAAACATAATAAATTGACCTCACTCAGTGAATTATTTGTTTTTGGCAGACTTTTTTTCATTGTTATCTAGAACATAGTGACAGATAACTGGGCATGAAATGCGTTGAAGATTATTCTCACTCATTTGTATGAAGAATGGTGTGTAAACATTGTCCCTTCAGTCACATTCGAACATGATAAATTGACCACAAGCAGCGAATTACTTGTTTTTTGTTGATTTAGATTAATTATTATTTTGTACAAAGTGACACATGGATTGTCCTTTCTAATTTCCAATAATTTTTATGGCAAAAAAGTATTGAAATCCTGACCCTGAGTCAAAAAATCTTAGTTGGAGCATGGTGAAAAGTATGGTGATGGTGATGGATAACTTGTTGCTGAGTCTATTAATGCTAATAGGAAATATAAGGACAAACTGTTTGGTAGGTTCATGTGGAATACAAGTTAAATATTCAGCCAACCTGAGTCCAGAAACATGGCCTCTTATCAATATGATATCCGTGAAATAATTCAAAAATAAGATGCATGGAGTGTCTATGCACCATACTGCATTCACAGGAACCAAAAATACAGGATTATTTTCAAGGATGGCTTGGATTAAAGAGGATTGCAATTACTCAGTAAATCTGGTGCCAGAAGCATGGAAGCTGTCTCCCCACAGACGTGAAAAACAAGTTGGTTTCCCATTTAGGCCTTTAATAGATATGTTACTAAACATGTTTCTGACAAGTTTTTCTAACCTAGAAATTACACTCTAGCTGACTTGAAGCCCATAGCATAGACCGTAATATCATATTGCACATGTTTAAGCTGTGCCGAGCATAAAAAAAAACAACCATTTCAACAATGATTTTTCTTTTTTCGTATGAAGGGTTTGAGACACATCCACACATTTTGGAACATAGTTAGATATTCACCATAACTAATCACACAAAAAAAACGTAATTGTGAACATTTGCCCACTTTGTCATTTTGCCAATGTAAAACTCCAATTTTCCGCTGTTTTTCATTCCTGACTCACATTTGGACTACTGCTACACCTTGAACAATGGAGATATATCTGTGAATATTTTTTTTGTACACTCTTGGCCTACACTAAAATAATTTTGTGTTAAATGTATTAAATTGACAATGTGGTCTTTTCTGATGGATTATTGTGTTACTTTAATCTTATATTTTGCCAATAATTTGAATCTAAAGACCTTTTTTTAAATACTTTTGAGATACTGTCCCATCAGTCACAAAGAGGTGTCCCATCAGTCACAGAATGAATGAGGCACTGCTGGAGAACCATTGATCCACCAGTCTAAATGTGGGCCTGATTTGAAAGCTTATCTCAATGCAATTACAATGCACTATGACAATAAGGTGTGACATGTGAACTGAGATAGTAATTACATTTTTAGCAAACTCACAAAAAACTGTGGTCAAAAAAGTCCCATCAGTCACAAGAGCATATTTGACCTCATATCAAAACTAAAAATCAAATTCCGGGGATGTTTTTATAATATTTTGCAACTTCATGGGCACAGCAACAAAATGTCATAACATCAAAACCTTCCTCTCACTCCTTCTATTACATTTTGACTCCTATTAAGGTGGAAAATACATTGATTGTCCCAAAGTCACGGTGGAATTGACCCCCTGTGACAACTAGCCCTGTGACAACTAGCCCCGGTCTCCCCTACAGAACATAAGTGTCCGACCCTAGATGGGCCACTGTTTAGTAGATTCCTTCTCAGTTGGTGTCGCCACTAGGTCTAGGTCATAATCCCTCTGGCGGAGAAGTGCGATTTGCTTCCGTGTCTGCGCACTGCATGACCCACAGACGTCACACTTGAGTTCAAAGTTTTGGGAGCTACCTCTGACTGATTCAGGTAATGTGAGCTCTGTGTATCTTAAATTCATAGTAAGGAGCCCAAAAATGTCTGTGAAGGTCTGTTGCATCATTTAATAAACCTTGTTGGGCTGAGAGAAGTTGCTGCGAGTGATAACCTGTGAGAAATGTGACCGGAACCAGACGGCCTTGTCACAAAATCCCATGATCTGCCATGTTGTGGAACGATCTGTCAATCTGAAAAAGGGTGTGTTGTTCTTGGTTTGCTATCCGCCCACGCCCACGTCTCGCTGTCTAGTCCCTTCAAATCGTACGTGCAATGGTGTCATCTCATAATGTTTAGTCTGGTTAAAGAGCAGGGTTAACATGATTAAGATGAAAAGCTGGACATGACCAGAGATGACTTTGCCTGGAGTTGAGACTTCATACTGCTGGTGCCAGTGGTGCAGTGTCACTATCACATTCACATTGTCAGTCTATGAGCATGAGTGACTAACATTGTCAGTCTATCAGCATGAGTGACTAACATTGTCAGTCTATCAGCATGAGTGACTATGAGTACCACTATGAGCCTTAATACGGTATTATGTCTGTGTTCTTGTCGGTGCATTTGAGTTAAATACACTGTAACATTCACAAGATGCTCACTTTCTGATAAATTGGTGTAATCTGCAGTGCAGGATTTACCCATAAGCAAACTAAGCAGCTGCTTAGGGCACCAGAGCTCAGGGGGCACCAAGGTTCCAAAAAAAAAAAAACGGTTGTAGGCGAAAAAAATTGTTGTGTTATTAATTTTTTATCTCCTTTTGCATTTTTGTGGGAGAGGGCCCACAATGACTTCAAGGGGCCCCATGCAGTTCTTGAACTGTCCTTCTCTGATGGAAAGAAATATTAAGGCATTTCAATAATGTCAGCAAAACACTGCAAAACCCAATACTTAAAATGAGTGTTTGTGCTGGTCAGCTTCTTGAAATTAGGGATAGATTTGATCATTTTGAAAGTATGGCCAAGGCGCTCTTGCCAGAAGTAGAGCTATTAGCTAAAATAGCCATTTTCGCATGAAAATTCAATGTTAAACCTCCATCTATCTTTGGGGCTCTTGAGCAGGGGCTCAACTAGAGGTTGTGGGGCCCCTAGGATCAGGGAGGCTGGGGGCCCCTACCAACGTCATTGGACGTCATTTGCCAATCATTGGTTGAAAGTTTATGTTGGTTCATTGAGCATACCTTATATTGTTTCAACTGGATATATCATTGGCTATTGCTGTATGATTTATATTTAATTAGCCTAGGTTGAGGTACCAGAGCAAATTCCCATACCTCATTCATGCAGAAAGACTCCCGGTGCCCCTGAACTACTCCAATATTTTTCAGATACATAGTTCTGCCTGCCTCACTTTAAACTTACTTTGAAGAGCCCCACTAATACCTCATTCATGATGAAAGACATTGGACAGTGTGCCCGAACTGTGTCAAAATTTTTTCAGATACATAATTCTGCCTGTCTGACTTGTAGATATACTTTAAAGTACCCCCACTAATACCTCCTTCATGCTGAAAGATTCCAGGGCCCCCCGAAGTTCCAATATTTTTTGGATACATAATTCTGCCCCCCTGCCATTAATGCCTCATTCACACGGAAAGACTTAGGGGGCCCCCTGAACAAAAAGCCAATATTTTTCAGATACATTATTCTGCCTGCCTCAATTTTAAGACTTAATTCAAAGAGGCCCCACTTCAGCTTTTACAGGGTTTGCATTATTATTTTGTGTAACATCCGCACAATTTGTGATGTTTATTCTTTTGTGGGAGCCCCTAAGGTAACCCCAGGCAGGCCCATGGTAGTTGACCCACTGAAGTCTTGAGCAACTTCTAAAACACCTTTTAATGAGCTGAAATTTTACATGGGAGTCAGAGAGGGACTATGGAATACATTTAGAGGTCAGCCAGAAAGATTTTTTTTTTTTTTTTTTGACACCCTACTGTTGCTCAAAGGTAACTTTAGAAAGCCTAATTAGTTTTGAAGTTTCTCACATTTTCCTTTTCAAAAGTTGCTTTTAATTGTACATGTCTGTTGATTGAGAATAAGGTATTGTAGCCATAAAATAGAAGATTGATGCATTACGGTAATTTATTCTTTCTCACTAACGATTGCCGGTTAATCTTGACGGGCTGGGGGGGGGGGGGCACCATGGTACCATGATTGCTTAGGGCATCAACAGGCCTAAATCCGGCCCTGGTAATCTGTTATAGCCTCCATCACAACACAAGCAAGTTCATGTTATTTTAATACAAGTCAAGTCGTAGACATGTCAAAGCTATCCTCCAAGTCGTAGACACCGCATTTTCGCTTTAAAAAGGCATAACCTCAATAAAATTAACTAACCAGGTCATAGACAACTGCATCATCCAACACATAGACAATATTCTTTTGTTTTCTATCAATTGCAATTGGAAGTATCTTTTGTGAGTCAGCTCCTTAGTAATTGGTTTCTCCAATGGTATTGATTTATTAGGTGTGTACACTTCAACCTCTCTATTACGACCACCAGTGGTTCCAAGGCTTAGTGGTCGCAATAGCGAGGAGGTCGTAATGAAGAGGTTATCAAGTCTTCTCAAATTGACCACTGGGGGCCGCCACTAGGGTACCACAAGGGGGCGATACTGGGATCACTAGGGGGCACTACCTGACTAACGGTTGAACACCATTGAAACAGTCACTGCCATATATTATGTGCTCTTGATTCCAAGGCCTGAATTGTAATTAAGTATAAAATTTAATTTAAAGAGAAGTTTAGAGTCCATAATTGCCCATGATCCTATAAACTTCTATAAGAAAGACACATAAGCCCAATTAATACTTGCTTGAGTTGACTTCTTTGATCCCAGCCCAGATTTGGCCTCCAAAGCCATATGGTTACTGGCATTCATGCACCTCTCTCTTAATTTCATCTTGCTCCAAGCTTCTTAAATTGAGTGTCCATTTTGTTGAAATAAGTTCAGTATTTCTTCTACTAAAATCGCCTAAATTTTAAATCATATTCCCAGTATCAAAATGTGATAGGCCTGCCTATGTATGATGATAATTGAGAGAATTAAAAATATAGGCCTGTAGAATTTCAAGGTATCATCAATTAGAGGCTTAATTGCACTTCGGAAAACTTCATAGTTAGACAATTTCCTTCAATGCCAATCAGGAACCAATTGTGTTGTTAACCCTCACTTACTGAATATATGCTTTTTGACGGATCAATCTCAATTGACTCAGGTCTGAATTGCTTGAATTGAGCTGAATTGGCTTTCTCTTGTCTGTCTTTCCATTGTGATTGTGCAAACACACGGCCAGACAGAGTGTCGCCGATTCGCATTTTCTGCTTGATACAACATCATCAGCAGGTTGATGTATCACTGGTCGCATTAGGTGAGGTCTGTATGGCCATTCTGTACCCAAGAAAGTGGCCGTATTGGCGAGTTGACCGCATTGGCGAGCTGACCGCATTGGCGAGGTGCCCGCATTAGAGAGGTTTTATTAAGCATAAATGACAAGTAAAATATTTGGTTCCAGGCCTATGTGGCCGTAATGGCGAGGTGGCCGTATTAGAGAGGTGGTCGTAAGGTGAGGTTGAAGTGTATATTGTTTTCCTTAAGTGCTATTACAAAAATGTTGGTTTTTCCATCAAGTGAATTTTTCACAATAATAATTTGATTGAAAAATGGAATAAAGCAACTGTGCCCTTATATTAAACTGACCAAAAAGTCTGTGTCTACGACTTAGTGATCCCTGCCAATTTGATGTCTGGTTGGTAGTACATGGTGTCCAAGAGCTGGTTGTCTACCAGTTGGTTTGTCTACCAGTTGGCATGTCTATGACTTGACTTGAAACCTGTTATTTAGTTGCTATACAGTATACAGTACTGTATACTACACTAAAGCCACACTTTTGCAGTCACCGCACAACTTCACAATTAATTGAAATTTTATCATTATTGTTGTATCAACTTGAACTTGTGTTATTAATTGTTATTGCAGAAATTTGTTATTAATTGTTATTGCAGAAAGGTGTGATAAAATGTTGGTGCTAGGCCTGATTTCTAGGGATTTTGATCAGAAAAATCCTATTTATTTGCATGATATTCATAAATAGTCACTATTAGCTGCAGTGTACATGTACATTTTTAGGCTAATCACTTGCTTGAGAATTAATCGCATGTTCTATTGACAACGCAATATGACATGTAGTTATGACATCTCGGTGTAGGGCCTATTAATCATGCAGCCCTAAATCTCAGTGTTGCTGTTAACTTGTGTTTCGGACTGTTTTTGTATATCATCATGATTCACTCTTCGGTGATAAATTATCTCCGTGGCTAAATTCCTCATTCTTATCAGTTCTTGTATCGAAACTGGTTGTAGGTTTGGATCTCATATCTCCTGTTATCTTGTCATCTGCGTTCCTTACGGCTGATTTAACAGTAGTGTTTGTTTAGCAAACAAGTGAAAGAGAAGGATTAGTGCTGCAGTTCAACTTCAATTTACAGAGTATAGCAATGCTGATAAATTTTGATGACATATAAATGTTTCAATAGCAGCAACTTTTACCAGCACTGGCAATACATTCATTAGACTAGCAGTTGCTAGTTAGACTAGCAGTTGCTAGTCTATTGTATTACCAGGCGTCGTCCAGATCCGAGTAGTCCCGCTCCATGGCAACCAAAACGAGGGCATGCAATACCTATCTGAAACGATCGTTTTTATGACTGAAAACTGCTGTTAATACACAAAGTTACTTGCCAAACTTTACCAGCCGTCTTTATTTCGTCAAATAATCGTAAAAATTGTGAAATCCAAGCATTTCAACGCTGCCTTTAAGCTGCTTAAATTCCAGTGCATTGTCGGGCGCTCACTTCGACTTGCTGCCACTACGCATGCGTGCAGAAACCAATTATAACATAACGCTAGGTGTCGCCACAAGTAGGGCGCCGCCTTGTGTATGATTTGGCAGTTACTGAGAAATGGCTGAAATGTTTACAAATATCCAAGCTCACAGTCAGATGGCAATCAAGGATGGCAATTAAGGATAGCAATCAAGGATGGCAATCAAGGGATGCCAATCAAGGGATGCCAATCAAGGGAGGCCAATCAAGGGATGCCAATCAAGGATGGCAATCAAGGATGGCAATGTATTATGATATCAGCCAATGTTGCCTATCTAAGAAGCTTGTCTCTTCATGATGCCTATCAATTCAATAAAAGCCTGAAACTGTGGGCTGGGTGATGGCAATCAATGATGATGATGATAGATAGATAGATAGATAATGGGGCCACCATTTAATATCTACTAAGGATAAGGGGGCGACCATGCATTTAATATCTCCTAAGAATAAGGGGGCAACCATTTGATATCTACTAAGGTGCTAAGATAGATAGATAGATAGATAGATACATAGATACACAGATACATAGATACACAGATACACAGATACATAGATACACAGATACACAGATACACAGATACACAGATACATAGATACATAGATACACAGATAGATACATAGATAGATACATAGATAGATACATAGATAGATAGATAGGATAAGGGGGCGACCATTTAATACCTACTAAGGAGGGGGCGACCATTTAATATTACTAAGAATAAGGGGCCAACCATTTAATATCCATAGATACACAGATACATAGATACATAGATACACAGATAGATACATAGATAGATACATAGATAGATACATAGATAGATACATAGATAGATACATAGATAGATAGATAGGATAAGGGGGCGACCATTTAATATCTACTAAGGAGGGGGCGACCATTTAATATTACTAAGAATAAGGGGCCAACCATTTAATATCCGGTGTGTATCTATGTATCTGTGTATCTGTGGCCCCCGTGGCCCCCGGGGACATGGGGACATAACCCCAGGGACATGGGGACATACCCCCGGGGACATGGGGACTTACCCCCGCGGACATGGGGACTTACCCCCGGGGACATGGGGACTTACCCCCGCGGACATGGGGACTTACCCCTACGGACATGGGGACTTACCCACGCGGACATGGGGACTTGCCCCCGCGGACATGGGGACTTACCCCCACGGACATGGTGACTTACCCCCCCGGACATGGGGACTTACCCCCACGGACATGGGGACTTACCCCCGCGGACACTGGGACTTACCCCCGGGGACATGGGGGCTTACCCCTACGGACATGGGGACTTACCCACGCGGACATGGGGACTTGCCCCCGCGGACATGGGGACTTACCCCCACGGACATGGTGACTTACCCCCCCGGACATGGGGACTTACCCCCACGGACATGGGGACTTACCCCCGCGGACACTGGGACTTACCCCCGGGGACATGGGGGCTTACCCCCGCGGACATGGGGACTTACCCCCGGGGACATGAGGACTTACCCCCGGGGACATGGGGACTTACCCCCGCGGACATGGGGACTTACCCCCGGGGACATGGGGACTTACCCCCGCGGACATGGGGACTTACCCCCGGGGACATGGGGGCTTACCCCCGCGGACATTGGGACTTACCCCCGGGGACATGGGGGCTTACCCCCGCGGACATTGGGACTTACCCCCGGGGACATGGGGGCTTACCCCCTCGGACATGGGGACTTACCCCCGGGGACATGGGGACTTACCCCCGCGGACATGGGGACTTACCCCCGGGGACATGGGGACTTACCCCCGCGGACATGGGGACTTACCCCCGGGGACATGGGGGCTTACCCCCGCGGACATTGGGACTTACCCCCGGGGACATGGGGGCTTACCCCCGCGGACATTGGGACTTACCCCCGGGGACATGGGGGCTTACCCCCGCGGACATGGGGACTTACCCCCGGGGACATGGGGACTTACCCCCGCGGACATGGGGACTTACCCCCACGGACATGGGGACTTACCCCCGGGGACATGGGGGCTTACCCCCGCGGACATGGGGACTTGCCCCCGCGGACATGGGGACTTACCCCCGCGGACATGGGGACTTACCCCCGCGGACATGGGGACTTACCCCCGTGGACATGGGTACTTACCCCCGCGGACATGGGTACTTACCCCCGCGGACATGGGTACTTACCCCCGCGGACATTGGGACTTACCCCCGCGGACATGGGGACTTACCCCCGCGGGCATGGGGACTTACCCCCGCGGACATGGGGACTTACCCCCGGGGACATGGGGACTTACCCCTGGGGACATTGGGACTTACCCCCGCGGACATGGGGACTTACCCCCGCGGGCATGGGGACTTACCCCCGCGGACATGGGGACTTACCCCCGGGGACATGGGGACTTACCCCCGGGGACATGGGGGCTTACCCCCGCGGACATGGGGACTTGCCCCCGCGGGCATGGGGACTTGCCCCCGCGGACATGGGTACTTACCCCCGCGGACATGGGTACTTACCCCCGCGGACATTGGGACTTACCCCCGCGGACATTGGGACTTACCCCCGCGGACATGGGGACTTACCCCCGCGGACATGGGGACTTACCCCCGCGGGCATGGGGACTTACCCACGCGGACATGGGGACTTACCCCCGGGGACATGGGTACTTACCCCCGCGGACATTGGGACTTACCCCCGCGGACATTGGGACTTACCCCCGCGGACATGGGGACTTACCCCCGCGGGCATGGGGACTTACCCCCGCGGACATGGGGACTTACCCCCGGGGACATGGGGACTTACCCCCGGGGACATGGGGACTTACCCCCGTGGGCATGGGGACTTACCCCCGCGGACATGGGGACTTACCCCCGGGGACATGGGGACTTACCCCCGCGGGCATGGGGACTTACCCCCGGGGACATGGGGGCTTCGCCCCGCGGGCATGGGGACTTACCCCCGCGGACATGGGGACTTACCCCCGGGGACATGGGGGCTTACCCCCGGGGACATGGGGACTTACCCCCGCGGGCATGGGGACTTACCCCCGAGGACATGGGGACTTACCCCCACGGACATGGGGACTTACCTCCACGGACATGGGGACTTACCCCCGCGGACATGGGGACTTACCCCCGGGGACATGGGGACTTACCCCCGCGGACATGGGGACTTACCCCCGGGGACATGGGGACTTTCCCCCGCGGACATTGGGACTTACCCCTGGGGACATGGGGGCTTACCCCCGCGGACATGGGGACTTACCCCCGCGGACATTGGGACTTACCCATGTCCGCGGGGGTTCTAGTTAATACTGGCAATCTTCTGTTGCATAAATACCCAGCAACCGCCGCCCCTCGTAAAAAAAAGAGCCCCATTTCTCATGCAAGAGATGGATTATTTCCCTAGTATTGGTGAACTTGGTGAAGTATTGCCCAATCAAATTCGCAAAACAAGGTTTTGGCTTGCGTATTATGTAACACAGGCGATCATTAAGTCCCTGTGGGACAGCATAGGCGATCCATCCAATCTCCACACTACCTCTAGTTTTACCTGGGTCCACAATCACTACCTAATTACCCTAGCAGTCAGAGGGGTGAACTCAATTACTGAGCATGTTCTATAGGCCAACAATATGGACCCTTTGTCGTATTCCAACAATCACTGTTGACCAACTGCTAGTCTTGCATATGGAAATATGCTCATCTAGTTTCTGTATTGGACAAGGCATTGGGTTGATTTTGTGTATTCGGATGTTTCATTCACTTCAGCAAAGCCTTCAGTGATTTAGTCAGACACGCCCACAAAGCTGACCAATGAACAGGCTTTCAAGCATGTTATGTAAATGAGGCCGATTTCGCTCTCACGCATATGCCCGTAAGGGTAAGAGGTGTGATTCTTATATGAGTAGATCTATAGGTCTCTCTGAGACCTTTAAAATGCCGTATCATACGTCTCTGAGGAGTTAGTAGTTGCTCCGCAAATTGCCGGTAAAGTTTCGAAGTCGAGAGTAATACTGCACGCTGATTGGCCATGACGCTCGTGACGAAAATCTATGATAATATGCGGCAGTAGAAGGATTCGTCTAGGGTAGATTCTCTGGGTGGTTTCATTGTATATTGATATCATATTAAAATATTACCCAGGGTTTTTCTTGACGATGTCCGCTCTCACAAAAAAACACAGTGATTTGGCAAAGGACTTACTTACAGAGCTCTGTGTGCATCCCCAAGATGCAGTTATAAAATGCAGTGAGAAGTACAGCATGTATAGATTTCAAATCTTTTAAAGAGTCAGAAAATCCAGAATTGCCATTAAGATTTTAGAGATTCCACTCGTAGCTTCTGTGTGGTTTTGCAGGTTTCACCTTTTTCATTGATTTGTATGGATCGTGCTCTTCAACTGTTGCTTATATATATTTTTCTGTCAGTTGCTCAGAATGCTAAATTTAAAAGTATGGAATAAATCAAGTATTTTAGCGCCAAGCGCATACAGTACGAGTCTGAACAGATTCGGGAATTTGGTCAATGATTTCATAACCTGGGGGTTTTTCTTGGCGGAATTTTTTAAGACTCTGAATTGAGGGATCTTCCCATGAATGATGTAAAATTTGTATTAAAAAAAACTGATTCATAATTTCTTGCTCTTGATTATGCAGCTTTTGTGTATTATGTCATTTATGTTAAATAAAATTCCAGTGTCTGTGTTTAGGCAATATCATTTGTTAAACATGCAGGAACTTCCTGGAAGTATATTATAATGTTAAATTTAATGGTGCTGACTATTCAATCAAAAATGAGCAGAATGACTAGAATTTTATGGAATTGTGTGACTGGCTCATCTGCTCATATATGAAGTATTTTTGGTTGATTTAAGTTACATGAAGCTATTACTTGATGTTGCAGAACCACAAGTATTGAGTGACTGGGCCGGGCGGTCCACACTTCCCTGGTTAGAGAAGATGCCGTTGTTTGGGAGCAGGCACAAGAACCCACAGGAGCTGGTCCGCAGTCTGAGGGACGGTCTGCTCACCCTGCAGGAGAGCAAAGACGACAAGAAGTTCACTAAGGTAATTGCTTTCACTAATTGCTTTCACTAATTGCTTTCACTAATTGCTTTCACTAGTTGGTCTGTTTTGTTCCTCCCAACAAGCTATCGTGAGTTCTGTCTGTAAATGATCTACAGATCATCTTAGACAGTGTTTTAAGTCAGGCAGTGTTGGAATCCTATTCGACCGAGTGTAATGTGATTTAAGTCTTTCAATCTGAATCCCAGATTCCAGGTTGTCCTATTGCCCGAGTCACCCAGATTTTGCTAAGGACGACCAAGATTTGTTAGTATTTTGCACTGAAATAACAAAGCTGGGCAGTGTGCATCGTCTATGTGGTGAAAGACACCTAAAATCTGCCAGCCAATCTGGGATGGGACCCTATTCGAAACTCAAACCATGATTTGTGGGAGTTTTGTTTTGTCCATCTCTTAACAATGTCTTTATCAATATTTAGATACACACTCGTTTCTATCCACATATCAGTGGACTAGCAGGTAGTAGTGACGTAACAAAGCCTATGTGAATCGGCGGATGATGATTCCCTTGATTTCTCAACCAATCAAATCACAGAGATCGGTACTATCTGCCTAAGGTCATAACATGACCCTGGATTCCAGATTGGTTAGATATGGAACCACTAAATGACATAAACGTCAAATTTCTTTGATTGTGATATGAGAATGAATGTTTTGAATGAACTTATGAATTTCCCGTGTGTTTGCTTGTATGTCAGGCACTGGAGGATGTGTCGAAATGCCTGGCCACCATGAAGAACATGTTGTACGGGACGGCCGACCAGGAGCCCCAGACGGAGGTGACAGCTCAGCTGGCCCAGGAGATGTACAACAACAACATGCTGCACCTGCTCATCCAGAACCTGGCCAAGATCGATTTCGAGGTTCGTACTCCCAATAGATCAGGGTGTCCTGGCACTGCTGGCTGGGTTTCATAATATTATATTCTATGGTAATGCTAGAAGATCAGTAGTGGGGGTTTCATTTTAGACTGTTTTACTGATGGGAAATTTTGTATGTGACCTTTTTGCAAACACCCATCCATGTTGATTACTCAGAAACTAGGCCTAGGCTACTACATGATTGTACAACTTTTCCACATTTTACTGTGTGGCTGATAAGTAATAGAATTGCATATAGATTACACATACTTGAATCTCTCGTACATTGACATGTATATAAGCAATCTCAAATATCTGGGAAAATTTGAGAAATCTTAAGAAGGTCAAAAGCTGCTTGGCAATGCTTTGGCAATGCAATATTATCTTGTTAGCCCTGCTTTAAAATTGGTTGAATATGTTGAACTACTCATTGGAACCTGGAGATGTGATATTTTATTAGTCTTTCTCTTATTACAGGGCAAGAAGGATGTGGCTCACATCTTCAACAACTTGCTTCGTAGGCAAATAGGAGCACGACACCCCACTGTAGAACACATCTGCTCACACAATGAAATTCTCTTCACCTTGATGCGGGGGTAGGTTTCCTTCTTCTAGTTATCTAATTCAGTCATTGAAGTGGTGTTAAGAATATGGGAATGCATTACTTAAATTGTCCAGTTCTGTGCATCTTAAAGATGACTGGTGTAGATACATTTGTCGATGAAAATGACTTAATTTGGGTATCCCAACTGCCCTCAAAATCTTGATTTCTAAGGCTGTCAAGAATCCATTGTGTTTGGGATTGACTTTTTTTTTCCTGAAGCTAAAGTATCCCAATTTTTTTCTGGTATTTCAAGAAGTTAAAACAGCACCACTGTGGCAAGTGGTTCAAGAAATTGAGATATATTTTTGAACAACTTGCAGGTATGAAAATCAAGAGATAGCCCTGAACTGTGGAAACATGTTGCGAGAATGCTGTCGTCATGAAGCGCTTGCCAAGATCATGCTCAATTCTCCAGATTTTTACAATTTCTTCAATTACGTAGAGGTCTCCACGTTCGACATCGCATCTGACGCTTTCTCAACATTTAAGGTACGAATGTCTGCGGCAATGTTCTCGTTTTTTAGAAGCCTTTTCGTTTTGTGTATTTGATTAGTCTATTGTGGCACTGGTTTGTTCTCAGAATGTGCTAACACAATATTGACAGAGTCTGATTGTCTGTTCATTTCCATCTAATATCTTTGTTGCTGTGCCATTTGAAAACTTAATATTGAGCAAATTCTTAACAATCAACAATCCTTACTTTGCAGTGGCACTGATGTCTATTACATGTATATTATGTTGGCTCCTGAAATATTTTTGAATTTCAATATTTAGAGGAATCCACAATGAACATTTAATATCGATTCCAAGAAGTTGAATAAACCTAGTATTACAGGTAGAATGTACTAATTCATAAATCATAGCAATGAAAAAGTCATTAATATAATTTTTATTGACACGGATGTGTTTCTCTTTGCAGGAATTGTTGACACGTCACAAGTTGCTATGCGCCGAGTATTTGGAGACCAATTACGATAAGGTCTTCACCCACTACCAAAAGTTACTCAATTCCGAAAATTATGTTACCAGACGACAAGCTTTGAAGGTCAGTTTACCATTCATGATTTGTCTCATTATGAATTTGTTGTTTCCTAATGAAGAAGCATTTTCTAATTGCTCCCTGGACTTATAATAAGACCTATAGTATGGTGGTATTTTGAGATGGTATCCAGACGCGTCTGTTCATCAGCCCCATACTGTTATTCTAAGGAGAGAAACATGTACCTGCATAACATTATTCCATGGGAACCAAAATATTTTTACCTCAAGACTACCACTCACTCATTGGCCATTGTAAAGTGATTTGGAATGGTGCTACATATGCCACAAAATATCTCAATTTCTTTTAAATTCATGAATTTATTTCTCAGAAAGCTAAGTCTCAGGAAAATAATTAATGTTTACAAGGCCTAATACCAGAATATTATGGAAAAATATTGTAAAATTGATTTGTCATTTCAGTTACTGGGAGAGCTATTGTTAGACCGTCACAACTTTACGACTATGACGCGATACATTAGCAACCCAGACAACCTGAAACTCATGATGAACATGTTGAGAGAAAAGTCACGGAGCATCCAGTTTGAGGCCTTCCATGTATTCAAGGTAAGTGTCCTTCAAAAGAGCATTTCATATTGGCTTTGATATTTTATTGCAAGGACGTTTCCTGATACTTAACTTATCCCTTAAGTTGGCCTTCTTGGTAACGAAGGGTTATTAGTATAATAATGAGTGCCTGAACATGGCATTTTATCTTCAAAGCATTTTGACCCTTCTTGTGCCCTATGGTTATAGCTATTGGGCACATAATCAGTTGTCTGTGGATGTATTATAAATTAGTCTCGCTATTTATGTAGCTGCATATGTTATAAAGAAATAGAGCAATAATCATATGTCAGGCAAATACACCCAGTTGCAAAATACTTCACAAAATTGTCCAATATTTTATGCCTGCATTAAAAGTTTGCATTGATTGATGATTTGCTTATTATTTCAGGTGTTTGTAGCCAATCCAAACAAGCCACGACCAATCCTAGAGATCCTGCTGCGGAACAAGGACAAGCTTGTTGAATTTCTCACACATTTCCACACAGACCGCTCGGAGGACGAGCAGTTCAAGGATGAGAAAGCGTACCTCATCAAACAAATCAAAGAACTTAAGCCCATCGAGGATCACTAAGACTCAATGGTTACCCACTTGCTTTCAGTCATTCATCTATACAGTTCATTATATTGAACGCAAGCCGAGTGAATGGACATAAATGCTGCATAGTGACTTTATTTGTGGTGTTTTGGCACCGTTTACAGCTTTTTCATCAGTGACTTTGTTATCATTTATTTCTGGTAATGCCAGTTAATTTCTGGTAATGCCAGTTAATAGGAATTATGCTGTTAAGACTACTGACTATTTACTCTCCGTAGTCTGAGCCCACATTTCTTAAAATTTAAGAGATCACATTAGTTATTGTCTCCCCATGTAATTTGTATATTGGCAATGTTTGAGCAAACCAACAGGTGGCTGTTATGCCTGAATGCCCTCTGGTGGACAGAGGATGGTTAATTAGGAAAGTTGCTTGTGAGACTGTCACCCACTTTAGTGATATTGAATTATGCTAAATTATGCTATTACTTTGACTTTCTTCATAGTAATTTACCATTTTGTTGAAAACTTTGAAAGTACTGGCTTGTCGAAATGCTCACAGCTATCTTTTTACCGTGCTTATGCAAGTTACGTATGCTAATTAATATTAATCTTATGTATTAGTTGTATTTACCTAAGTGAAATCGAGAATGGGGTTGGCAATGTGTCGCTCTTTGGGAGAAAGAGAGCAGGTATTTAGTATTTCACTTAGAAGAACAAATGGAATTGTATACAGTCCTGGAGGGGACTTGTAGTTTGTTGTTCAAGTATACATTGCACAATTTTGTTGATTTTAAATCTTGGATATATAATCTAGGTTCCTCTATGGAAGGATATCATAAATTATTTAAGTTTATTCTTGTTTGTTTATCTTTCGGCAGTTGTCCTTCTGAATGAAGTTCTGATTTGTTTATTTATTTACTTATAACATGTTGATGGATATATTGTAATTATGTCAACTTTCTCCAGAATTAATGTTATTGGCTGACTGAGTTAACTGCCTCTATAGTAATAAAACATGGCTGTATGATTATGAAAGATCGTAATTGTAACTCTTTTAACTGTTAATGGGATCTGGTCCGTAATACGCCAAGAGAAAAAATAAAGAAAATTGGTTTGAGGTTTCATGATTTGTATTAAGTTTTTTTTCGTGCATGGTTAATTTGCTGATGGCTTTTATATTAGAGATAGTTTAAGGATGTAGGTCTCTTTTGTATTTACTAATTATGGCTTTCTAAAGATCAAGAAATAAGATGAGTGTCCTTATAATCCTATTAGAAATGTAGGCCTATGCAGTACTTTGTGGAGTTTGACAAACTGTCCAAATGGAGTGGACTGGCTCCCGGACTGGCTCCTGGTTCAGTGTGGTTGTATTGTATTCAGACATCAAGTTAGTAGCCACAAAGCGGTGGCTATAGTCTAGGCCTATAAAAGAAAAAAAAATTGAATCTGTTTTTTATTTGGTCAATACATACTTTTTTCATAGACAATTAGACATGGGTGTATCACCCAGCTGCTATAGCCTCGGATGACATTTTGCTGTGCACATGAAAAGGCGAATTACACAGCTGCACAATAGGCCTACTTACAATGTGCTGGGCCAAAGAATTTCAATGGCTGTTATAAATGATTTGCCTTCTCTGATTAGGAGCTGTGAGGGGAGTTCTGGTTTGTTTTGAGCTCTTAATTGAGAGCTATTGAGCTGCAGGTAATTTTGGAGCAGGGCAAAATTGGAGTCTGGATAATCCACGAGGTGGCAGCAGCTGCAAGGGCAAAGGAGGTCAGAAGAAAATGGCGTCTGCACTTGTCAAGGGGGTCCGGCTGCTGGGCAAACTGGGCCGCACGGGTGTGCTCAAGGTATAATTGGGCTTAATTAAAACAGGAATTTATTGTAGAAGTGCTACTTTGTATGTGGTGAAATTGTTGAGGTGCTACACCCTCGGAGTATGATTCTATGCAAGGGTAATCACATTCACCTCTCTGGCCATTGAGTGAGTGCATGCATTGACTGAGTGAGTGACATGAGCAGGTCAAGGTGTAATAAATCATGACTATGGCTATTTAGTGAAGTCATTTTATGCTCAAGTCAACTGCTGATGCTCCACAGCCTGTAACCTCATCATGGCTTTGTAATAACCAGAATTTTAGTTGCACTAAGAATAATTCCAGTGACGATGACAATCAAGTGTTGTAAATATGGTCTTGTTTCTCTCTAAATTTCTCACAAATTGACTCAGTTGGGCCCATTATCATTGACATTAATTGTACTTGGTAATTGTAAATATTTGATGTTGATAATTAATTGATATTTATTTCTAGGCACCCACTGGGGCGAGCGCACCATGCATGATTGGCCAGCAGTCGCGCAGTCTGTCCATCCACGAGTACCTGGCTATGAACCTTCTGCAGGAGAACGGCGTCACTGTTCCCAAGTACCAGATTGCGGATTCTGCTGAAAAGACCTTCCAAATAGCTGAGGAATTTGGTAATTGTCTTGTCATTGCCTAATATGTTCATGACTGTCATTGTGTGTATTGGGTCCTCCTGGACTACCATTGACCATGGTATTAGGAAGAGGATGGTCTAAGGTCTAAAAATAGACATGCTGATGTTAATAAAAATACATGGGCCTCAATCTCCAGCATATTGTAATGGCTGAATACTGGAGCTTCTGGGCTGTACAAGTAACACGCTGATAGGGCAATATGGTACTCTTCCTTTCTGGTGGTGGTGACAGGTGTGCGGTGGAATTTCGCTTGATGTTATTTTGATCCATTTGCAGGCAACACCACAGGAACGAAAGATGTAGTAATAAAGGCCCAGGTGTTAGCAGGCGGCCGAGGCAAGGGTCATTTTGAAAGTGGACTGAAAGGAGGTGTCAAGATTGTCTTTGAGTAAGTGCTATTAATTCAATTGATTTATTCTATGAAATTTCTTTACAAGTAGTACTGCAACCTTTTTTGTTGACTCGCTGAAAGCTTCTTCAGTTGACAGGTCAATGTCTTAATTACTCCACTGGAAAGTAAAATTCAAGATGGAGTTGCATTGATATTGTTGATCCATCCTTTGAATATTGAACACAGTAGATAGTTCTCTCCTCATCTTTGCCTCTAAATAGCCCAGACTGGTGCTGATGGGGCGTAAAACACGAACTCACTCACTCTCTCCTCATCTTCATTGCAGTGCTAAACAGGCCAAAGACATTGCCTCTCAGATGATTGGCTCCAAAATCCACACGAAGCAGACAGGAGAGTCCGGCAGAATGGTCAACAAGGTGATGGTGTGTGAACGTCTCTACTCAAGGAGGGAGTACTACTTCGCCATTGTCCTCGACAGGAAACATGCGGTGAGATCATCTTGGATATTTATGTTGGCTTAGGATGGAAGTGACCTTGGTCTATCTTTGTTGTTTTCGCCTCTACATTGCCTCTAAATAGCCCACACCGGTGCTGATGGGGCGTAAAACACAAACTCACTCACTCACTTTTGTCTCTACAATTATCTGCTTGATAACTTGATTTAGGAATAAAACATAAATACGTTTCTTGTTTAAATTAGCGATTTCTTGTTTAAATTAGCAGGGCTTTGAAGTTGGAAGTTAGCAGAAGGGGAATCGGCAGTTAAGAGTCTGTTTTTGGAAAATAATGGAATTGGGAGCCTGGTGGGAATATGGCAATAATGTATGAAAGTTCTGTTGTGTATTCAGGGTCCAGTCCTCCTTGCCAGTCCCCAAGGAGGCATGAACATTGAGGATGTAGCCAGAGATACCCCCGAGGCCCTCATCACAGAACCAATCAACATTGAGAAGGGAATCCAGCCGGAACAGGCCCGCAAGGTCGCCTCCTTCATGGGCTTCGAAGGTCAGCAGTTGGAACAGGTGAGTCAATGGTCTTTGGTGGTCAATATATTCTGATTACTAGCCTAAACAGCCTGTTATGTGAATATATGGTACATGCTCAAATTTCTTCAAGTTTGACCTGTGCGGTAGACAGTAAGTAGGTATTGTCTTGACTGTCTTGTGGCAAAATTCAACCGTCTCTTGCAGTGTTCCAGATTTGTTATGCATGAGCCATTATTAGATTCAAAGTTTTTAACAAGCTTAATTGTCTCTTATAAATTGTATTGGTCCAACATGAACATGTACTTTTAAAAGGAATAGTTTTGATAGTTTGGAAGCATTATTTAAAGATTCAATACACACATTTGATGCATTGTTTTGCAGGCCATAGAAATCATCAGCAGGTTGTACAACCTCTTCATGAAACACGACACAACTCTCCTTGAGATCAACCCAATGGCCGAGGATGCCAAAGGAACAGGTATGCCTTTTTAATTAAACCAGAATAACGTATTAACTAGTATGAGCCAAACCTTCTTCTTTTATCTTTCACTAAAAATAAGCAAGTCACTGTAATAGCAATGCAATCTTATTTCGGTGTACTACCATTGTAACACTGACTCGGTCCATGATCTATTGCTCATACAGTGTATCTAGGTTATTGATTTTGGCCATGAACATTGTAACATGTTGTTTATCTTACCTTAGCAATATTCATGTATGTTTATAAATATTGCACTTGTTCTGTGGCAAAGAATAAAAACCAAATACAAATTGTCCTCTCTGAAGAACTATTTTATGCTGCTCTGTCGGCAGCTTAAAGCCTTGAACTATTCATTAATTAGGCCTAAAACATTTAAATAAAATGTTGAGAAAAATTGGCTCCCGCCGTGGCCCTTTTCTGAGTGTAAATTTATAAAATTTTGAAACATGGAAAAACATCCTTTAATGTTAATGCAATGCAGTTGGGCTACACACAAAATAGCCCCTAATATATTAAAAATGCAGTGAGCACATTTTAATAATCATTACTTTCATGTTATATATATGTATTAAATTGTTAAAACATGTTGTTTAGCCATTAGCCAGTGTAGATCTCTATCACTGACACTGGGTGTCTTACAGATGAATTCATAATTGTAGAAACTGAATGTGATATTTTTTTCTAGGACATAAAAAAGTGACATTAAAAAGACTTAATGTGATATTTTTTTCTAGGACATAAAAAAGTGACATCAAAAAACTTAATGACATCACTTTATCCAATAGAATAACATGTCCTGGAAATTCACATTCAGTCTCAGTGTCTACAAATATGAAATCATCTGTATAAGGCAAAGCTAGCAGTGACTTACTTGCAATCTGATTCTCTCCCTGCAGTGTACTGCATGGACTGCAAGATGAACTTTGACGACAATGCTCAGTATCGCCAGAAAGATCTCTTTGAGTTGAAGGACTGGGCCCAGGAGGACGAGAGGGATGTGATGGCCGCTGAAGCCGACCTCAACTACATCGGCTTGGACGGCAGCATTGGGTGCCTAGGTGGGTCCAGCTATGAGAATCCTTCATAGTGTTGTCAAATTTTTGTAAAATATTTGATAAATCAATGCATAATCCCATATATTGTACACAAAATTTAAAGCAGTAACTTTTATGATGTAATGGGACATTTTTTTTGTTGTGTTAAGGATAGACCTGTAAGACATATATATATATATATATATATATATATATAAGATTCACTCATCTGGTCAGGAATGATTGCTTTTCCTAGTAATGTAACTTTTCAATACTTGATAACAAATTGGCCCCACCAGACTACGTATGAACTAGAACGAAGTATTGCCCTACTTTATGAAATTAAAGGCCCATAAGCAAGTTTCAGCACGACTGATTATTGATTGTCCCTATTTTGTTTCCTTGCAGTAAATGGTGCAGGTCTTGCCATGGCCACCATGGACATCATCCAATTGCATGGCGGTGTCCCCGCTAACTTCCTTGATGTGGGAGGTGGCGCCACCGCTACGCAGGTCGAGTCAGCCTTCAAAATCATCACCTCAGATCCTAATGTAAGTCATGGCAATCTCATTTAAATATTTGCACTGCTCTTTGAATGACTGGTGCATTATTGCTTTTGAGGAGAACTTTCCTGTAGCTAAATTATAGAAAATGTAAATAAAGTTTTGACATAATAAAATATTTCAATAATCAGCTTCAAATAAAATACCTGAATCTTGGTAATTTTGGAATTTCCATAAAGTTGTTCAATGTTCTTTTGTGCTTTCAGGTCAAAGCGATTTTGGTGAACATTTTCGGAGGGATCATGAGGTGTGACGTAATTGCCAAAGGAATCATCATGGCCGCAGAGTCCCTGCAGCTCAAGATCCCCGTTGTCGTCAGGTTACAAGGTACGTCCATTTGTTGCACTGTTACATGCTAATTAATGCAATTTTCATCCTATTTCCTGACAATTATATCTTCATTATCACAAATTAGCAATTATTAGTATTGTATGATTATTATGTTGTCTTGACTTGCGCTATTGAAGCAGTGAAATGGTTCAGAGCATCTAATGCTGCTCATGTCTGATGATATCTTTTGGTAGACACTTTTAAATTTCATTTCTTAGTCTTTAAAAATATTTTTTGTCAGAAATTGATTTTAATAAGTCATTCTTTTAAAAACTATTGATGATATTTTCTGAATAGACAAATTTATTGATGAAGTCTATTTATATTTTAATTGATTTACTAACTTTCCAGTGGTCATTGAGTAAATTTCAATCTTTCTTTTTTTATTCTAGGCACAAAAGTGGATGAAGCCAAAGCACTGATTGCTGCCAGCCAGTTCAAGATCTTGGCATGCGACAACCTCGATGAAGCTGCCAAAATGGTAGGAAATGCTCCATTTATAAATATTTATTGCACGAAGAACAGAGCTCTGTACTGAAACAATCCTACTATAAATTCATGGACCCCTTCGTCTTAACCAGCCAAAGTATGGGGTGCCCATCCATAAAAACTTGCATGCAACCTTTTCTCACCCACAAGAAGGACATAGGCTGGGTATTATGTTCAAAATTAATTAATATTTAGCTATATATATCAATTCTCCAACCAATTCTACAATATGGGAGTTCAGCTTTTCCAGATGATGAAACCTGGCTGGGACTAATCCAGAGAATGAATTCTAGTTAGGCATTAACAACTAGCAATCCTGATTGATGTGTCATAATAACTTAGCTTTGGTAGTTGGATTTATATATATATATTTATTATGACAATTGGCCAGGTTGATGAGTCATCTGTGATATTTTCTAACTCAGTATTTCTGATGCTATAATACTATTCTTAATCTTCCAGGTGGTGAAGCTCTCAGACATCGTAACATTGGCACAACAAGCAGCTATAGATGTAGCGTTTGAGTTACCTTTGTAAATGATTAACTTACTCAGGACTGCAAAAATACTACCATTACTTTATCTGAAGTGCATCATGAAGATGGATCAAACAGTGATGGACCCACCATTACACAAGACTAACAGTATCATGCAAATCTAAGAATAACCAGATCATCAGCTAGTTAGAAAACAATTAATGCTTCTTGATGATTATGTAAATATTGTGATATGTCATGCGGCACTTTTATTTATCTTGCAGTTTTTTTCCTTTTGTTTTTATCATGAAAGGTTAAAGAGTCGATGTTAATTAGTCTTGTTTATGATTGAACTTGATTCAATGTTTCGTTAATTAATACTGGAGACTGGAGATGAACATGAAATGTGTCAGTTAAATGGTGCTTCATGTCAAGTCTCATTGTTCAACAGCCCCCACTTGTACAGTACTGACTGCTACACGCCATTTGATTCTTCTCAACAAGTATTTATTTGAAAGAAATAAACCTTTTTCAATTGAATATTGTACATGTACAACTTTCAAATTGCCTGCATTTTTTTTTATGTGTGTCAAATTGTCACATGGCATGTGAATTTCATCTCAGTCGTGATCAGTGGGTCGCTGAGAGTGAGCAGACCTATAATAGATTGGGAATATGTTATCAGGCTTCAATAATCAATACTAATATATATTATTTTCATTCAATTTATTGAGTTCTTAGTCTCTTATGACCCTGGCTTGTCTTGTTTTTTGGGCTACAGATATGGAGAAGTCTGGGGGAACACTCCAAAGATGGGCATTGGTTAGCCTACCTTAGGTTCTTGATGTGCTTTAGACTCTTCTCAGAATAATATCGTTTGCTGGAAGCAGGTTCGATTATTAGGCCTGTGATAGGCTATACATATGGGTGAGTCCGGGGGTGACCTAACTTCTTGCTGAGGGGGGCACACATGCCGCTGTGAGTTGGGCTCAGCAGAGCCTCAGACTACATATGTGCGATTCTGGGACAGGACAGTATGCAGGGTTCCCACAATTTTCCCTAATGGAAATTCCCGACTTTTTCAAGACTAATGCGTCATTTTTCCAGACCATCAATAAGCTCATATCTCCTGCTTTCACAACTGTTAAAACAGATTCTTCAAGTGCAGTACTATCTGTTTATGAATTAAGTGACTTCTTCACACATCAGACTGAATAAGCAAAACTCTCAAGTAAAGAAAAATCTGGGACTAATCGGACAAGTTTCTACCCAGGACAGATTTTCGTGTTACTACAGTTTACTTTATCATATCGCCACTCATCGATATTTAAAGTAATCGGCAAAATACTTCAGCAAAGCAAAATTCCCTACAAATCACAATTCCCTACTTTTTCCCTACTTTCCAGGTCTGGAAAATGGCTTTTGGAAATTCCCTACTTTTTCCCTACTTCTCAAGACTGTGGGAACCCTGAGTATGGCGATTTTTTTTTTTTTTCGGCAATATAATCAATTTTTTTTAATGGCAATTTTTTTATAACATTACATTTTAATAAATAAACTTTTTGGGCAATTACATAACATTTTTAATTATTTTTTTTGGACGATTGAATAATTTTTTTTTTTAATTTGGCTTTTTTTTTTTATAAAAAGCTATCCCCTTCCCTTAAATTCACATTAAAATACGCAACTGGGAGTTTGCTGGGAGTGAGACTGAGGTATTGATAATCAATAATTGATTGGCAGAGCATCAGCCAGAGGCTGTGGCTGCAAGTGCATGGGAGCTGAGCTGGTGAAGTACCTTGGCAGCTAGCTGGCTGTATAAATTGCTAAAGAGAAGAATGTTGTCCATTAAACGGATGGACCGACTGCTGGAGAAGATGTCCAGGGGGGAGGGCTGGTCCTTCCCGGCCAAAATTCCGCGCGACGACGACACGATCTCCGTGTATTCGGTGGACGTTTCTGGACAGCAAGGCGTCGCTAGCAACGAAATGACATCTTTGATTCCAAGCAGCGGAGTTCTCTTCAATCTCAGTGACACGGCTCCTTCACCCTGCAAAGACTATTGTCAGATTGTCGTGACTCTAAACGATGTAAGTTTCATCTAAAAAGTTCTTTCCCAGACTTGTGTCGAGCGTGTTTCAGTGTAGTATTCAAACACCAATGCTTCATTAGCAACCACTATGCTTTCTCCCAATATCGCCCACACGTTAGCCCAGTTTGTCTGATTGTTTAATTAAATACTGCTTCAGCTGGACCAGCAGACCCTGCATATACTTCAGCCATGACTATGAGCCTGATATTAAATGTACCGGTATGACTTTACTGAAGGGGAACGGGGTGAGCTTCCAGTTTCGTTGGAAGTTGCAAAAATTTATACCCCCTCCGGGCCCTCCCATTAAATTAAGGCTTAATTATTAATTATTTATCAACAAGACAAAAACATACAATTCAATTTACTTACTTACTACTACTACTATATGCACCTTGGTCTTGGACATTCGCACGTCGAGTTGCAGACATTTGCATGTGTACAAATGCGCAGATGAACTGTGTCTTGCACACTTTTTAGGGGGCAACCAGTGCCAAGCCAACCATTATAGATATATTCAGGAGGGAGCTTGCCTCGATGAAAAAATTGTATAGGCTTGGGCCTATATTTATTTCAAGCTATATTAAAATAGCGACAATAATTATAATTATTTCGAGCTTGCAATGTCCTCAAATATTTGTTTCCAAATCTAACGAAACCAAGTTAAGAAGTACCCCCACCAGAAATTAAAAGAAGCAGCCCAAAAAGAATTTACTTCTTTCACCAGGGGCGGACTGGCCTATGTGGCAGAGTGGCAGCTGCCACGGGCCCATCCACTCAGGGGGGGCCCATTCAAGATGTAAAAAAAAATTAAAAATTGATAAAAAGCTGACAAGGAAAACTTAGTCATCAGGTATATGATTTTGTGATGAAACAGTGTCACCTGAATTGGCCAGAAGTCTCTCACATGGGGCCCCATCCTAGAAATACTTTACCAAACTAAATATGCAATAGAATTTTGCTTTTCTTGTTCGAAATAACTCCGACAGTAGCAACTTCGGGGGGCTCCTAGGCTTATTTTGCCACGGGGCCCGAGATGCCGCCAGTCCGCCCCTGTCTTTCACCAAAAGTAGGCAAAATATTATTTGTTTACAAACGCTCCAAGCCAAACCCTCTCCCCCAGAGATCTAAACGGTTCAACAAAAATAAGTCCCCCTTTGGATAAACTTTAATATCTATCGGCTACTATCTGGTATCCGGCAGTTGGTGTTGGCGGATTATCCGGTATCCCGCTAATTTCACTATCCGTGCATCACTAACTCGGAGGGGCACTCGGGGTCTGCTGGCTCAGACAAAAATTAAGCAATAACGCTACATATACACACACGCACTGCCAATATGCAGGCCTACACACTGGCCAACTTTTACAGAAATCGGATAAGAGGTCTTTGGGATATTCACATTTTCGTAAAGGGGGACTTATTTTTGTTGAACTGTTTATATAAATATATAATGGTCATGCCCCTCTGGTCAAATTCCATACCGGTACCTTGATCCCTTAAACATGTTGTAACAAATGAATGAGTGCCGACGCCCTTGAACCACAGAGGTTAAGTTAGTACCCTCAGACAAAAATTCCCCCCTCCCAAAGTGATAAATTCTGACAGTCCTTAATCTGAAATTTGTAGTGATGATGATTTTATTTTGCTCAGGTGACCTTCAGATTATGGAAGATATCATTACGCAACAACATCAAGGTGGCCCCCCTGGAGATGAAAAATACGCATGAAGACTTTCCTTACGATGACAGAGCAAGAAGTAAGTGTCCTCCAAGGTTCCAATTAAATAAAGGCTCTATATAATATCATCATTTAATGCGATAAAATGTTTAATCATCTAGTGATGTTTAAAAATAGATTTCACTTGCAAAATATTGGTATAAATTGTGTGAGCGTAAGTAAAAGAAATTATAATCAGTGGCCTCACTTTGGGGGCACACCCCCCCCCCATATTGGACCTGTGCCGCCCATGTGACCGTGCCCTTCCAGGTGCCCCGTCCCCAATGTGAAAATTGTTGCCCAAGTTAAAACATACAGTACAGTGAGGGCCCCCTTAGAAAATTGCATGCTCTCCCAGGTGCCCCTGCTCAAACACCCAAGTTACGCCACTGATAGGATTGCATTTACAATTTGGAAGATACTTTGCAGGTATCTACAGGGACCCCACCAGACAGGGGACACAGGGAAAACAGGGAAAATGGTGAAAAAAAATTCCCTGCAGGGAAAACTCAGGGAATTTGATATTTGACCTAAAATTCAGGGAAAACACAGGGAATTGGTTTTACATGTGGTAATGCGTGAAAAAAGCCCTCTATTTGAAGCAAAAATCTGCAAAAGTCATTGTTTTTGGTCACTGATTAGCGACGATATTGCTGCGATAACACACCGCTAAGCCCGAATAACGTCAGGGAAAATGTTCGGTGAAACAGGGAAAATTCAGGGAAAATACAGGGAATTCGCTCGCCAAATTTCAGTGGGTACCCTGTATCAAATTAGGCCCTAATAAACTGTCACATTACAAAAATATAGCTCTATGACATTGTGACAATTTTATTGAAAATAACCTAGAAAAAATTTGGTTGCATAATAATTACAAAGGAATTTGTCAAGTCATGCTGAGGGCAAACCATTAGATATTCAGGGAGGAGGCTTGGAGATCTAATGATGTCCCAAGATCTAATGATTGCATACAGTACTAATGATCGAAGTGGCAAATTTGTCTCGCTGTTGCAAAAGCTGCCTCAGTGACTCTTGCAATTAAGTGATCTATCTCAAGAGGGTGGGAATTAAGTATTTGACCTTTGCAGCTTCAGGTCTACTTCAAAGATAAGACTCCTTTTTAATCACGTGATAAACTCTCGTTTGATGCGCTTTTTCTGCTCTTATTTCAGCTGAAATTTTAAGGGTATTTGGCAGGAAGACTTATGACTATGTGGTGAACCTGGTTAATGGACACATCGACTATTTACCGCGACTACCAAGGGACGCCCTGATTAAAATAATCAAGAACTTGGACTTGGAGGACATTGCCAAGCTGTCTGTGGTGTCCAAACAATTCCGAGAGGTACGAGTCATTCCTGCTAATCAGCTGCTAATTGCTCTCTTTTGATCACAACACATCCGTTTGTGGTTGAGGTCAAGAAATATTTAATTACCTATCTGTGGCATGAGGCCAACAGCAGTCAATTAATTATGCATCAATATCTGAGGGCAGGCACTTTATTTGAAGGTCATGAATTTATCACAAGAAGTAAGATGAAGTGCTTTCAATTAATTTAAATTAAAGGTTTTTAAAATTAGAATGTTTGCATTGATTGATATTTCAATTTTTTTGTAGATCTGTAATAGTGATGAGTTGTGGGAGTTGCTCTACCTTCAGCACTCTGATTCCACAAATATCACGGAGCAGCTGTATTCGCTGGGCCGCGAAATAGGCTGGAAGAGGCTCTTCTTCACAAATAAGCTGCAGTTACAGGTCAGTACATTTCTCTGTCATTTTCAGACCAATCCCGTGTTGTTTAACGCTTATCATGCTGATCTGACAGTCTGAGAATTGAAAGGTCAGTGGCTGTTGTTTAAGAACACTTTTCAAATGAAAAGACTGGACAAACAAAGGCGTCCCTCAGCTTCCCTCCACACCGCTTCAGAGCCCTTCGCAAAAACGGTGTTTTCAAGAAATCCAGAGGATGCTTATTGCTCAAGTTATTAAAATGAACAAAAGTTACTAGAAATCCATGCCACATTGGTTCCATCTTGTGCGTGTAGCTCACATGCAAGACTGCAGATAAGCAAGCCTCTGTAGACTACTTGTTCACTGCTATAGACCTATTTTACAATTGGTCATAGCCAAGTCCACACTAGACTAAGTGTGATTGAAGAAATCCAGAGCAACTGCCTTTGGATCTAATCAATAAGTTCTCACATTAACAAGATCAAAAGCTCAATTCTTGTCCTTGAAATTAGTGCTCCTATTTTCATGTGGAAGATCACTATTTCTTTCTTCCAAATTTGATCGAGGTTCAATAAAAGTGAAAGACCACTATTCATTTCTTCCTGATTTAGAATTCTTGATCAGTCTGTAAGTTGCTTTGAGTCATGAAATTCATACATTTGATGCAAAAACCTTATGATGAGTTAGTGCACAATTTTAAAACTCTAATGAGTTTTAGGAGCCTATTTGCACTTGCCATATGAATTTTCAATTGTTCTCTGATTTATATTTTATGTGCAAATATGTTGTGACCTTGAGTAGCCCAATATAGCATGTTCTGAATTAAGTATTCACAAATTCTTGTAACAGGTCCAGCTCCGTAGACAGGCCCAGCGCATGCAAGACCAGTCCACTTCCTTGCAGCACGGAGATGCCCCGGTCTCAGGTCACGATAAAGCGCTAGCAGTGCCAGATGCACGCCCAGCGGAGCCAGAATACGCAGCTGAATATCCTGAGGAATCAGCCTCCACCTCTGAAGACACCAAGGTGGAATCATCAGCATCACAGCCCCATCCTTACAGACTGCCAGAATCAGCGGCTACTCAGGCTCATGGCAGCCCTGCGAGTAAATCCTCGCCCTTCTTGACAGAGAATGGCGATTGATCTGCTCTCTTCATTCCTCGGAAAAATCAGAACGAGCGCTTTTCTGTCTAACTAGAATACGAGTACAGTGTCACAGTACGCCTGCTATTCAACCTATTGACAATTTAAACTAAAGAATTGAATTCCAAGACTGCCTTCAATCAATAAGTGCTCTTTTTCAGCACCAGGAATTGATGTATTGATTGAAGTCAATGATTTTGAAGATGACCTCCAAACTTGAAATGCCGGACTTTAAAAATTGCTGACATTTCTGAGTCTTGTTAAATTGTCTCCACAGACACATAAACAGACATCTAAATTCTTCTTTCCTCATGATTGTCAGATATTGATTGTACAATAATAAATAATATTGTGTAAATAAAACCAGTTCAATATTATCGATGAACATTTTCTATTTTATGCCATTGGCATTGAGTCCAGGGGGTGGCCCCAAGGCCTGGCCCAAGAAGTTGAGGCATTGAGCGCCATGCATCATTATCATCAAGTCAATCAGCCTCACTGACAGTATGCCTTTACCACTAGGCCACAAACTTCTCCAAACAAACAGGAAAAGAAAAACCTCTCTGACCACTAAAACTGACATGCTGCAAAGAGAGCTGGAAATAAGAGCAGGTGGCAGGTCGAAAAGCTTCAAATTAAGCAGAACTTTCTCTCGAAAAATGACTTGTGCATATGAATTATAAGACAAACACCACAATGTTATCATTATTCACAAATAAACAAGGCATTTCTTTATATTTACATATATGTACAATATCTCTTTAATATAAAATAGTTCAAATTTCATAATAAACAATCCTTGAGCGCTGATGTATGACATGTTACAGATGAATTTATCCCATTGACAAAACAGCACAAAAGGCGACATCTAACTGACCTGGTTTCCAATTATTGAAATGCTGTGAATGTCACACACACACAAGACATCATTTTGTTTAAAATAAACAAGTATCAATTGCTTTTAAGATTATTGATATTATCTTTTCATTTTCCATTGCCATATAACATGGGCCAACTCGAGATTACAAAGAATTATTGCAGGCAATGAAATCATGGTATGGGACTAACAATGAAACAATGAAATGCCAATAAATAGTCTACGCATTAGATACTTTCTTAAATTGCTCTATATATATAGATGCAATTCCTCAATCTTGTAGCAGTTAAAAATGATTAAGAACTCACGCCATTTGTAAATGCAATATGGTAGATAAGAATCTTGGTATTTACCTGCAGCGGATTATGAAATGCACACAATGCGCTGGCTTATGATACACGCAAGGTAAGCAGTCAATCACAGTGAATGATGTTCAGCGTAAACCATTTTACCAAGAGCACAATATATTGGTGGTGGTTAAATTCTGCACTGGCCAACTGAACTGTTGTCAATCAGTCTGAACAGTGCCTTGCAGTGGCAAAATATATTTGATTTTTGTACAAGCAGCAGTTAACTTGAGTTAAGAGTCTGGCAGTAAAGATATAACCCGTCTCCAGACACTGAAATGATTTCCATCTGATATCGAATACAAATAGCGATTAGATCATATTGAGATTAAATTATTTTACAGAATCACAAATTATAATACCTTGTGGTTGCCATGTGGTAGACAACACTAATATCAGTTCTTGGTAGGGGTCGTGTCGTCTCCCTTCTTCTTCTGTTTCAACTGAGACAAGAAATGTTCCATTTCTTCCAAAGTTTCTCCTGGCTTCCGAGGAGTTTTGCGTTTCTCCTCTTGGTCAGTCTGTTTGGCAGGAGGGGACACTTTCTCTTTCTTGATTGGGAATGCTGTTTTGCCCTTTTCTTTCTCTTGCTTTATTTGCTTTATTGCCATTTCGAAACTTTTGTGGAAGGATTTCCTGACTTCATCCGCTTTCCTACCAGAGTCACTCTTTTTGCCCTTATCATCACTGGATTTCTCGCCAGCCTTCGTGGAGCTGGCCGACCGGATTTCAGGCAGCACCCCTTTCTGCTTGGCAGTTTTCAGCTTTGTAATGATGTCTAAAATGTCAGAATTGTTCAAAGGTTTCTTGAGTTTTAAGTTCCGATCTGGAGAACTGTTGGGGCTGGATGAGGAGGAGGAGGAAGAGGAGGAGGAAGAAGAAGAGCTGGAAGAACTGGAGGAACGCTCCCACTTTGACTTCTTCACAGGAGAGGAGGACTTCTTCCCTTTGGGTGGCGTCCGTGTCTTTCTGCAGATCATCTTACTCGCACTCCTTGACCTTGAGCGACCGCGAGACCTCGATTTCCTACCTGACCTAAAAGTTGACCTATAACCTGACCTTGACCTCTCATATGATCGAGACCTTCTTGACCTTGATCTGTCATATGATCTAGATCTTCTTGACCTAGATCTACCATATGACCTTGACCTAGATCTCCTCCTTGGCCTGGACCTATCATATGACCTATCATATGACCTTGACCTAGATCTGTATGCCTTAGGTTTGCCATCTGGTTTTGAACGTCCATGTGATCTTGACCGAGACCTATTAGATTTGTTGTCATATTTCTGTGGCACTGACCTAGATTCGTCAGGTTTCTTTGGTCTTTCAGACGACCTGCTGTCAAACTCTTTAACCTTGTCTTTTTTAACGTCAGATTCAGGCGTCTTCTCCTTCTGTGTTGTTGGTGAGCCATTTTGCTGTTTTTTGGTGAAATCAACGGTGATTCTAATTGACTCGTAATTGATGGGTGCTGATGACCTCTTGCTTATATCTGTCGTCAGTGTTTCACTGGAAGTCTTTGCAGCGCCCTCGGGAGACGCAGATTTCCTTTTACTGGAGGATCGTGTGTTTGACTTGGATTTGTATCTATGATCATCTGGTGAGCTGCTTCTGCTCCTACTCCTTGACCTGCTCTCCGACTGCCCTATTGGTTTCCACTTTGTCCCTGCCTGTGACACTTGTTTCTTTTGGCTTTCCAGATTTGGGGAATCACCAGAACCTCGACGTTTCTTCTTGCTCCTGAAGTTAAAATAACCAGTTCTCACGAAAAAGGTAGGAAGGAGAGAAATATGAGTCTGTGACTCTAAACCATGCAGGTTTGCAAACTGTTCAAAATTTGCCGCCTAACCTGTTGTTGCATTATTGTGTTGTTTGCACTTATATATTTTAATACACAAGTTATATTACAAATAGTTTGGTGATCTACACAATTAATGCATGAGCAACTTACTTGGGAGCACTTGAGGCGTCTTCTTCCTTGATAAGTTTGCGAAGTGTTTCAGTTGTTTTTTCCAGGGATGACCTTTCATCGTCCTTGAGCCTTGACCTTGGTTCTTCTTTGACCTTTGACCTTGGTTCTTCTTTGACCTTTGACCTTGGTTCTTCTTTGACCTTTGACCTTGGCTCTTCTTTGACCTTTACCCTTGATGGCGACATTTGCCTGGAAGGCTTTTGGTCAACTTCGGATCCATGCTGGAATAAAACGTAGATCAGTCAGGAACAAACAGGAATCACTTATACATTACATAAACTTCAAGCACTTGGTATTCATTCCTGCTACTACCCCAGCCCTCACGATCAGCACGGACTGTTTGGAGTCTTGATTCTCTCCAGCACCTCTCCGTCATCCATTCACGAAGTGTCAAATTATCAGATTTATTTTTTGCTTCCAATTGAGAACACAATAATTTTTTTACGTACACTGATGTCACTAGACATACAGCCCTGTAAATAGAAATTGCACGAAAAATTGCACCACTGACCATTCGCAAAGATTCTGTCCTCTCCTTGAGGTGAGCCAGGATCCTAGTGACTTCCCTGTGCTCAGGGTTGACCCTCGCAGCGTGCTCCAAGTGAGCAATGGCCTCCTCCTCCTGGCCCTCGTCCAACACACTGCAAATTGAATCAATGAAATCATCAGTAAATATGACTGCATGGCAGGCAAATAATTGTAAAGGACTCCGACCTACAAAGACATTTAACAGAATCTGGAAATAATGTCAAAGCCATTTCATTTGCTATAGGTTAACCTATAGCATGAGAATGATGGGGGTCCGATAATTGTTGACATAAGGGTACCAATTAATGAAATAATCTCAATGTCAGTCAATGTTCACATTTGAAGTTTGGACTCTCAGAGGGCTTTCTGGAAACCATTTCTCACACTGGATTTATCATAACCTCTCCATGATCAGTTTCCAACATATTAATTGAATTCACTAATATCATTTTTTTTCAAAAATCATAGTAGACATTACCTCCTTGCTTGGGCCATCAAAGTCTCGCACATGTAACTTCTGGCATTTTCATGTTTGGGATTCACCTCCAAGGCTTTCTCAAAGTCATACACCGCTGTTCCATACCGTTCGTTATTGGCATGCCTGAAATTGAGTTTATGCATTTAGTATAAAGAGACAGCCATTTGTGTGAAACTACTCACTTATAGCATTAGTGATTCGTCAACTCTTTTAACCATTACCCAATAAACCTCAACTCTAGCAAGGTGTTGGTATGCACTTGAGTGACTTTCAGACAGCAGACCTCACAAAACAGTTCTTGGATGTCTATGTCTCATAAATAACACATGATGATTAATTGAACCAAGATTACAGATTCAAAAGAACAGCTGCAACATGAAAAACGTCCAAGCAATACTAAAGGACATGACATCTCCTAAAATGTGACTCTCAGATAAAAACCAAGAAAGTTAGAATGGTGATAAACCAACATAACGGTGCAAAAAGAAGTTATAAGTGAAAAGGCGTGTACTCACAAGGCCCCTCTAGCCACCAAAGCCTCGGTGTTTTCAGGATCAATCTTGAGTGCTTTATTCAGGTAGATCATGGCCTTGTCATAATTGCCTGCCTTGAATTCCACCACTCCTTCCTGGACACTGGATAGATAGATAAGATTGATAATTTATTTTTCCAACATCACAAGTACAAATAATTTATGAATTTAAGTAAGAGATTACATGATGTTGGAGGGATGCCCGGAGAAACTCCAGTTTGTAACAATGTTTGTTGGGCACCCCAGGCAGACATCAATTGTAACAAGTTCAAGGTTAAATGTATCATGTATGCTATGTATTTTTAGCCTTTTACAAAAAATCAATTAGGATTTAATTTGTCTGACATTTTGATGCTATCAATCAGGCCAAGATGGCACCACATCATACCTTTCCAGCGCCCAACGGTTTGTCTGTTTCTTCCTTAAATTCGGAACAAAATCTTCGGAGAGACATTCACATCTGAAAATATATAATTATGTCAAGATCTGACATTTACTAGTGCCGGACGTTTTGAGATAGCCAGAGCCTAATTCTAGCATTGATGGTAGATCTTTTCTCAGCAATGCATAAAATGGGAAGTAACCATTGAAATCAACATTAAAACATCGAAGATACTTACTTGTGCAGAGATCTGAACAAAGATGTGGGCTTCTTGTCATCAATTCCCAACAAAGTACACAAACTGTTCACATTGCTCGGGTTCTCAAACGCCAGATTTCGGTGGAGACTATCTGCATATGAGCAATTGTCAAAGTCCTCCAAACGCCTGCAAAAGAAAAGATATTCTGAAATGGCAATCAAGGAAGAGCAATATTCTGAAATGGCAATCAAGGAATAGCAATATTCTGAAATGGCAATCAAGGAACAGCAATATTCTGAAATGGCAATCAAAGAATAGCAATATTCTGAAATGGCAATCAGAGATTAGCAATATCCTGAACCAATTTCCTACTACTCTAGTCTTGCTCTAAGAGCGAGAAATGAAAAGTTCTCAACACATCAGATTAGATTTGATTCTATTATCACACACGCCCTTCAGCAGTTTGGCATTTTTTAATCCCGGAAATATATACATTTGAAATTGCAATGTCAACAGAACCAGTAACCTACATTTAATACCTGGATAATGATTTACTCAAGAGTAAAAAGGAAAGGAAAACATAATCACAAAAAGAACAAGTCAACTTACTGGAAATGCAATGGTAAATCTTCTTCATTTATGAGTCCCTGCAGATAATAAAGTAATAGATTAGCACAATTGATAATCTATTCACACAATTAGTTGGAGACATAACTTTATAAAATAACACATTGCATATTACAGGCTCCACAAAGACATTTTCTGACATTCTGTTTTACTTTGAAAGATATGGCAGACAAAGATTGTATCCTACCATCAATTTAATTAAAAATTTAGTAATCACCAATTCATTCACAATATCACAGAATTTCTTTCCGGGATATTAACAGATTAGAAATAGCATGCAATGAAAATTTACAGATATAAAAGCATAATCTGAACAGCCAACTCACTAGGAATCAACCCACTAGGAATCACCTGCTAGGCTGCAAATGTACACTTACCAATTTCACGTCAGGTTTGTTGTAGGGCAGCATGTCAGGTTGAAATGACATGATGATTTTGTTCTCAGGGCTTACATTGATCAGCACACCTGCATGATTTTAAGGTTGTATTAGAAACACACATGTAAGATTTCGCATAATTTTCCATATCCAAGCACAAGCCTTTGGGCATGCAACATAGAGCCTGCTGAAGCTCCTCTGGTCACTTAATTAAAATAGTACCAGTTTTCAAATCTCAAAATGAATCAAATGAATCAGTGGATCCATGCCAAGTTAGCAATTGAAATCAGCCTGTTTTGTCTGATCACCAGCTGGAAGTGAGTCTCTGACAATTTATGGTCAGTCATTATATTCTACATAACTGTATATGATTAAATAGATAAATTTGTACTTGTTGATTCATTGACTTTGCAAATGGGCTCCTCAAAAAGCAGCTTTAACTGGCAGGGTCACCCATGTAAAATATTTTCTCGAAAAACAAAAAAGTTTTATTCCCTAAGTTTATCATACATACACATTCCCACAAGTATTATTCTCACCTCTGACAAGGTCCTTCATTGCAAATGATTCCAAGACGTTGTCATGCGCATGATGTCGGGGGATCTCTCTCAAGGGGCAGAACGCCTAAACACAACATTTAATTCAAGATATAAATGCAATTCATGTAGCTTTTATTTAAATTTTACCAGAAGAAAAAAAATATGCATGTCAAGCTTAAGGGATTTAATCTGAAAACCATTTATAACTCAGCCTTAATATACTAATATATTGCAATTGAATGGTCATGATTGATCAAACATACTCACAGTGACCTTGATATTATCGGTGTCCCTCGCCTTGCCATTGTCAAATGCCATCAAAGTCACAATAAGTCCCGATTCCTGCATGCCACTCACTTTGCCTATCATAATATCTCTGTTTTGCAAGTTCTGAAAATTAAGCAAATCATCATGGCAAATTATATGAGATTTTATGACAAGTGATGTTCATTCTGATATGAGCTTCTGTTATTATCTCGATATGCAATAATTACCTTGACAAAATGCTCATGACGTAGTTGTGTGGGAACAGCCATGTATGTCTCCAGGGGCGGTTGAACAGCATACAGCTCTGGAAAAAATATCATTACATCTTTAACTTTGATCCAATTTTCCAATTTAGAATAACAGGCTCAGATAAAATAGGACGACAAAGTCCTGTCATCTCACCATCTGTCATGTCCAACTCCTGGCACTTGGAAGAGGATGATGTGAACAGCAAGTCCGCCTTCCTTGCGATGAAAGACACAAGTTTTTCCTCAAACCCTCCATCTCTGTAAGATGCAAAATGCTGTTGTAAGCCCGGTATTCAATATATTCAATGTAAGGCCTATATTGAAATTGTAAAATAATTATTAGATATTCAAAGGCCTAACATACAGTTGGTCTCACTATGACTCCCATGCTTCATTGCAGTGGAGTAACAGTTCAGTATGTACAGACAGGAGAAAAATAAGGGGCCGACCAGATGATAGTTGGGGGGGGGGGGCTATGGACTTTACCCCCAGGACCAACTTTTTTTTTCATTAGCAACGCGTCGACAAACAATTTTTTTGCATGCGCACTCGCAGCAAACTTTTTTATCGGTATTTTAACAATACGGTACCCTAGCTACAGGTGGAAACAAACTTTTTTTTTAATTTTCATGTGCTGAAAAAACTTTTTTTTCAGCGTCATGTCGGAAACAAACTTTTTTTTACACCAAAAAACCATAGCCCCCCTTCAAAGATCAATTGGTCGGCCCCTAACTGAGGAGGTTATAGACCACTTTCTTATCATAAAATACTATCTCTTTACTGTTGTTGTGTTTGTTTCTAAAATGAATTTTTTTTTGTGATCAACCGCAGCTCATTGACCAGCTACACCATCAACAACAACACAGCAGGGGCAAGACTAGCACCAACTCCTACCTGGGATTCTCCTGTTGGCAGGTCTTGGTGGACAGAGAGAGGAAGCTGGGCAGTTGGACATCCTGCTGCTCCTGGGCCAACTGGTCCACCAGAGCTACTCCGTGGAAGTCGATGCTCGTGTCTACTAGGTCCTGATTCATCCTTCAGTCACATTGGATCATCTGCACAATCAAACAACAGGTCAAGCAAGTCTATCATATGTATCGTCATCATCTAGAGGATCAATTCCATATCATGAGCATCTGGCATCGTCAAAAAAAAGCGATGTCAACATCGTCATATTTCACAATGTTTTGCAATCGTCACATTTCTCACCAAAACATATTGTGCACAGCAGCAAACCCTGGCCTTGAAGTATCGCGATTTAGTATTGTATCGTGAGTCAGTATCGAGATACTTCGTTGGATCACATGATGCTTTAGAACATGATAATTATTGTGGTAGAATTGGATTCCATTGGTGGTATCGTGATAAGTATTGGATCCCTCAACCCCAGCCAATACCCAACCCTACTATAGGGTAAACCCAGTCGACTGAGTCTAAGGCAGTGAAACGAGAGCGTGCACTAGCTTGAGCTCAGTGGCGTAACTGGGGGGTCTCGAGCGGGGGGGGGGCACGCGATTCTCTGGGGGGCACCCACTATACTATTTGTATATTTCAGCTGAGTCGGAAAGTTCATACGAGGGGGGGGCACCTGGGGAAGCACAGGTCTTACATCGGGGGCACATGCCCCCCCCCCCGTCAAAGGGACGCCAATGCTTGACCTAACTGTGTTTGACTGCACTGTAGTACCCATCCCACAGTTGACTGACTCTCAAGTAGGCCTACCAGGTCCAGGGCCTGCAGGGTTACTTGTGCTGAGTGGGGTACCTGCACTGGCTGACATGTCAGCAGGGGAAAACTTGTGTTGGCTGCATCAGAGGAGTTCACTACAGCATTGTAACAGCAATAACAAATGCAGCATCGACTAATCAATTAATTGTCTATCGATATACTCACAAAACGAGCAGCATAGGCCAATCGAGTGTTGTTGTGATGAAGAAACAGATTTGGATGCAAACAACATGAACAATCCACCATATGCACGAGGTCAAGGTCGTTTCTTCGTTCCCATGTTTAACACCAGATGGGGGGAGGGGGGTTGGTAAAATGTGGATCATGCGGACGGCCCGTGGTGCTACTTTAGCACCTCAGATTTAATATGTACAATTCTCTTTTGTCACTGCATGAACTCAAATGAAATTCACATGCCAGTTATGCTTGACATTTTCATTACATGATAAGATCAAATGATTTTGCAGAACCAATCAAAAATTTGCTGCGCAGATTGCTGCAGAACCTTGAAACTTAAAAGCAAAAAAAGAGCCAAGTTTTCATTTCAAATCAGAAGACTCGCACGGCACCGCTATAGGGGTCATATTTCTCATCTTCTCAAAAGAATCAAATATTTTTTAAAGTTTTGAAAAAATTGTACAACAGAACAGGCCCGTAGCCAGTATTTTTTATGGGGGGGTGTGTTGAAAGCAATGAAGGGGGAAGTGAGGCCCGTCGGGCCGAAACTTTGTGGCGGGGGGTCTGGGGGCCGCTCAAGGCCCCCAGAAGCCAACGGATTTTAGACACTCTGAGACTCACTCTGAGCTTTCCAGAGAGTTAAATATGATTGAAAAAACTTCAATATGGTAACATCTTAAATGCCGAAGAACAGTCTTTGTGAATTTTGACCTTTTCTTATAGCCTGGTCTATACTGATGATTTGCTCAAATTGCAGAAATATTTCACACAATAGTTTATTAAAAACCAAATTTTTGAGCAAATAATTTTTCAAATCACAGGGTTTTTACAATGAAATTTCTCCGCGATTTGAGAAAATAATCCATTTTGACCTTATAAAAAAGGTCAAAATTTACAAGACATTTAAAAAGTTACAATGTACACATGAATGCTTCAAAAGTCCCTGTTTTCACTAAAAGCAAGTTATTATTTTAACATCATGAACCACTTTTGGAGAAATTAATTTAGTATCCTTTACTTAGCTTTTGCGAAAATACATAGAAATATGGAGTTATTTGCAGGGAAATTGGAGTGGCAATGACTCATGTTCTGTTGAGGGCAGTAAGAGGGGGATTATGGGAGGAAAAACACAGGAGAGGAAGGAGACAGGAGATTCTACAGAGGGATGCATGAGGCCAGAGCCATACTGAAGAAGCAGGGCAGGGTGCATGGCTGCATGCATCAGTTATTATGCGCGAGGTATAGAGGGAGAATAGAGACAGGAAAGAGGGAGGGAGTTTAGAGCCATATAGGCCTAGAGGACTAAAGAGGGGGAGGATTGGTACTTAAGAAGGTTAAAGCTATCAGGGGCAGTGGTAGAAATTTCCCGGCGCTCCGGCACTTTTGCGCCAGAAAAGTGGTCAAAAGCGCCGGGAACCTAAACAAACCGGCGCCACAGTTGGCTCCGGGCACTGCCACAGTTATTACACACCTCAAACAGGCAAGATGCTGCTTTATTTCACGGCAAATTGATCGACATCTCGATCCAATTTGGCACCAAAGCCACGAGTGGAAACTTGTGTAAATTGACAACACGTTCTGATGACGTCACCGCTTTGAGTGCGACCTCAACAGGTGGCAGCACCTGCTTTGTTTACAAACAGGCAGAGCACATGGTGTGAGAGGTAAGTTGTCTGGTAGATCATCTGGTAGTAATTATTTCATAACCGTCAATATGCAGTTGACCTCGTGGGGTCAGTTTGAAACTGACACTACAGTTCTCAGCATTCAAGTGATCATGTCTGCTGCTAAAAGGCCTAAAAAAACCATTCAGGACTTCTTTGGAAAGCCAAAAAGTGATGTCAATGAGGCTGAGGCATCCACACCAGTGAGCAAAAGACCAAGAATTACTGATGAAGGGCAAAATGATGTTACAATCCATGATGTGGAGACAGCTACTGCAGCCAGTGATGATGATGATGGTGAGGCCATAGTAGAACACATGGCTGGAGGGGGCAAGAAGAGGAAGCCTGGCCAACGTATCACATCAATACAAACTGTGAAGGAATGGATCAAGCATGGTGGGATTAATCCAAAGACAAAACAGAAGCTTGGCTTGCAGTGGATTGGATTTGAAGAAGGAGAGAATAGAAATGTGGCTGAGATATTTTGTAAGGTGTGCAGAACTCATGAAGATGTGGCCAGGAAATTTATGGTGAAATCTGCAATCAATGATGGAGGAGAGGCCTACATCACAGGCACCACCCATGTCAAAAAGTGCAACATGGTCCGTCATGCAATGACAATGCTACATGTCAAAGCACAAGGTAAATGGTTTTCAAATACATGTATTTCTGAAAATTTAATATGACAGTATGAGTTACATGAGATAGCGTCAAAAACATGTTAATAGTGAAATGACTCAACATATTTTACAATGTTGCTTCTTTGTTGTTATTTCAGAAGCAGAGAATGCATCCAAACAGCAACGAGAAGGGGTGGCTACACCAATTGAAAGATCACTGTGCAATCTGTCTCTGGCCCAGCAGGAAGTGTATAAGAAGCTTTTTCGCACTGCTCTGTATATTGTTGCAAATGACAAGCCTTTCACTGACTTTCCTAAACTCCTGGACTTTCAGAAAATTCAAGGCGTGTCTCTTGGAGAAAGTTACATGAATGATAAGGCAGGGAAGAAATTTGTTAAAGTTATGGCGGAATATTTGAGGAAAGATTTAAAAAGTTTGTTGAAGGGCAAGTCAGCTGATGAGCAGAGCCTCCCTCCCACATATCCTTACCACAGCCTTTTCATTGATGGGTCGACAGATAGAGGTGTAGTTGAAAAGGAGTTGATTCATGTAAAAATTCTAGAAAACGGAATGCCAACGGATAAGCACTTGAAGATAATGGAAATTGAATCTGGTAATTCCGAAGGAATTAAGCAGTCCATTGAAAAGGCATACAAGGAATTCCTTGATGATCCGTCAGTCCTGCTAACAGACATGGCACTGGTGGGAGCGGCAGCAGATGGTGCTTCCGTAAACTTTGGCAGCAAGGGAGGATTAATGAAGCTGCTGAAAGACGATTGTGATTGGTTAATTGCTGTGCACTGTATAGCCCACAGACTTGAGCTGTCAGTGAAAGATGTCATGAAGAAGTCTTTCTTCACAGACATCGAAGACGTCATGATCCAGACACACAGCTTCTATGAACGTAGTCCCAAAAGGTATCGTGAGTTGTGCAGGGCGGCCGAATCACTGGGTGGCAAAGCAATGAAATTCCCTATGGTTTTAGGGACAAGATGGTTGGCATTCAAGGAGCATGCTCTTAAAGCGTTCATGAACAATTTCCCCTATCTTATTATGCACTGGAGTGAAGTGACTAACGACAGTAGAAAGGACATCTCCAAAGTGGATCAGGCTAGAATAAAGGGATTACTGAAGAAGATAACAGCAACATTCATGGTGCTCCTTTCCTTCTATCAGGACATCGTGGGCACTTTAAGCAAAACATCTAGGGCTTTTCAGGATGGCAGAGTCAGCCTACCATCTGCATTAGATGCAATTTCAGCTACAAGACTTGCTTTGGAGAAGCTCCAAAAACCAGATACAGGCATCTTTGTAACAGCCTATCTGGGTCAGGTAACCAATGACGGAGATAAGCATATTTTCCATGGTCATGTTCTTCCCAATGTTCAAGATGCCATGAGATGTTTCAATTCAGCAAGGACCAGCATCATTCCACAGTTGCTGGACAGAATAGATGCTCGTTTTGTGGATCTGCATGAAAATCCTGTGCTGAGCAAAGCTGCTAATATAATTGATCCCTACATGTGGCCCACCAGTGCTGAGGAAATTGCAGATTTTGGAGAAGAAGAGGTCAGCTTCCTGTTGAAACACTTTTCCAAGGTTTTAAGATGTGACACCTCTGAAGCTGCATCAGAATGGTTATCACTTAAGCAGCTAGTGAACAGACAGAGGGCCAGGAACTACGAGTCATATTTGTGCATATGGCAGGATATTTTCAAGAACCCAGCTGCAGAGACTGTTAGCAATATTTTGCATCTGATTGCTGTCATCTTGGTTCTCCCAGTGTCCAATGCAAATGTTGAGAGAGGATTTTCTACTATGAAAAATATTGTGTCGGAGAAAAGGCCAAAGCTTAAAAATAACACTGTTGATGACTTGATGTTTATTAAGAACTTTGTTCCAAGCAACTTCAGCTTTGGAAATAAATCGGAACCATTTGATTTGAATGAAATGATTACCTTGTATTTGATGAAGAAATGTAAAAATTGATTGGCTTTTAATGAATTCATTGCTATATTGGTGCTATCTGTGCACTTCACTTATATTCTTCTTGTTGATATATAAAGAGTTACAAAACAACTTAAATGTCATTGTGTTATTTCGGTTGTTCGGTGCCGATATAAATGCGCAGAATGCTCGATAAAATGTGGCTCCAGGTCTCTTGGAAATGGCTCCAGAGACATTCAAGCCGGGAGCCACATGTGGCTCCAGAGCATCTCCGGCAAATTTCTACCACTGATCAGGGGGCAGCAAGGCAGCCACAGGAGGCTGCATATACAGAAGTAGTCCAAAATTGCAGAGAGATATAGATGATTAGTGAAGGAGGAAGATGAATAAACTGGAGAAGGCTTGAGCTAACAGGAGGAAGCAAAAACTAGGGAGGAGTTAGTCCGAGCATTGCTTCTGAACATAGAAATGCAGAAATGTAACAGAGGAGGTGGAAAGCAGAGAGATGCTGTAGTGAGGAGACCTAACGTAGGGAGGAACCAGTGAGGGAGCTGTTACTAATTTGTTAGGAGCCCTAAGAACTATGGAGTAGGCAGAAAGGCAGAATACAGAGAGAACAGAGTAATACATGGAGAAGGTATATGTCAGGGAGAGGTAGGACGGGGAGGAGAGAAGAATTGTTGTGGAGGAGAGAAAAGCTGTCGAGGAAGAAGAAAGGACAAGGAGGAGACAGATGGGACAGATGTGGTCGCATTAGGATAGGAGGCAGTGAGAGAGTAATAAGAGAGGTCCAAGAGATGTAGGAGGGTGCAGAGACACAGGAAGCAAGAGATATAACTTAGCGGAGGTGGAAAGAGCTATCGGGGAGGAGACTAGAACTGGGTTGAGGCAGAAAGGGATAATGCAGGGAGGGGAGAGTCAAAGATAGCTAGAATGAGGGTAACTGGAGAGGTAGGAGGATAATGTGGAGAAGGGAATGGCTGGGGAGGAGACAGAAAGGGAGAAACACAGAGAGAGAGGAAGGAAGAGTGGAAGGAGGCATGAGCGATGGAGGAGGCAGCGAGGGATATGTCTTGAGAGGAAAGAAACTGAAGGAGATGGCACACAGGGAGTAGAGAATCATTGTGCCCCCTCCTAAAGTGTTCCTTTTTAAGGGCCTGATTTTAAGACACTTTCTTTTGTTTTTGGAGTTTTGTTTCCTCTTTTCTTCACTTTCCCTGTTTAGACATTGGCAGAAGTTCTGGTAGATACACTGTGTGGGGCAGTGCAAACACACCCTTCATGCCCCCTGGCCATAATTTCATTTTGGAATTTCATACTTTAGAGTAGAGCTTGAGCCACATGGACCTTAATAACCTTATGTTTAACGGCAATACAACTTCGCATGCTAGTACGTGCTCTGTCCCTTAAGACCATTCAGGGTTCCTTTGTGAGGGGAGGCCTCATGACAGGACACACCCCCTGCTCCTTCTCTCTTTCCCGCAATGTCAGTTATCCCCCATTTGCCCGTTCTACCTCCCTCTTCCATCCTCTTTCCCCTGCTTCCCTCCTTTTACTCCCCTCTTCTCCAATCCCCACTCTTGCTCCCGTTTCCCCCACAAAACCTCCTCATTGCCCCCACTTTCCCTGCCTTTCCCCCTCACTGCCTCTAATTAATGTTCTTATCTTAGCGTGTATCTCCTTAATACCGATGCCTACTCCAATTTTGGATGCAAGTTTCTTTCACCTCATTGCCCAGTGCCCATCCAGATAAAAAAAAACTCCCATATATGGATGAGTCACACAGTGTAATTCTTTTTCTTGGCAAAATATACATAAAACCTCTTGAAATCGAAAAAGAATTTCGTTAAACCCCCTCTTTGAAAATACTACAACCTAGGCCTATTTAAAAATAATTCTGGGTGGTCCCTCAAATGGTTGCTGTGTTACTTGAGCAATGCATACATTTATTTTTGTTTGGAAATAAATCCAATCAAAAAGCATTGCAACCATGTGAATCGACATTCGCGGATTCTCGCAAAAACGCGTAAGATCATTGTGGATTCAAGGGGGAGGTTGGGCTGTTGGGGGGTGTGTACACACCTTACACACCCCCCTGGCTACGGGCCTGCAGAATAGCTAACAATAAAATCCTTTTTCAAACTTCGAAAATTTGATGTCCCTTTCTTATACAAATTGAATGAAATTCACATTAAAGCATTTTAATGACAAAAATATTCTAACTCATGTTCCCTTTCACAGGGGAAAAACAAAACAAGCCATGCCGCAGATCTATAGTACCTATGTTTTTAAGAAATAATGAAATATTGATTACATTAATTATTTTACACTTGCCAATTGCCATTTGATGAAAATTACATGTCACAAAAGTGACATTTTCCAAGTTCAAATTAGATCAGGTAATCAATTATCATAATAATCATGCCTTGATAGACTTTATGACATGAACAACATCTGTTTCATGACCACCATCTCATCTTTTTATCACAATGAAAATGATAATGTGAAATTCATACTTTGAGCTTGGCTAATGATATACATAAACACATTCACGTCCTTTAAACCTTTAATAAAATAATTACAATTTAACATTAAATGAATAATGCTAAGTCTTTTTAGGTTTAGAGGCGAAAAAACTTGATATGCTCTTCATTCCAGATTTATCCACTTTGTCCAGTTTGGCTTGAGCTGTCGTCCCCTTTCCCTGTTAAATAAATAAAGTGGAAATTTTATAATATGTATCAACATACATGTCACCAATCAGGACATCTGATGCTTGGCGACGCGTTCTTAACATCTACTTGATTAAAATCATTTGTGTAATTTCTGCATCTTGGTAATAGAAGCTATTAGAGCAGTGATCCATTGAAAAAGAGAAACAGTTGGCAGAGCTCTTATTTTATTATTTCGAAGATGCCCTAAAAATGAAAATCTTCAAACTTCAACTACCTTCTTGTCGTCTTTCTTCTGCTGCACATTTGATGAATAATCTTCCAGAGGTTCAACTTTCTGTTTCTGCAGGGGGGAAAGTGTACAGGGTAAGCAAGTTAATAATCAAATTGTAATATTACTCTCTAGGATTAGCTTAATGCTTATTATATGTTTAGGGAAGCAGCTAAATTGTGAGAACATTACCTTCGAAGGTGGCTCCTGAACTGCAGGTTTTTCATGGACTGGAGTTTTAATACTACAAGAGAAACAACACATAAAATTAAGTTTGATGTCTAATTGGTATTTTTGCAGCTGGTGTATTGTAAGATCAAATCAATTATCTCCTTGATTTCTCACCCCAAATGTTGTTTCAGTTTTTCTGATAAATCCAACGACAAACAATCACTTACAACACCGTGAGCATAACGAACAACATCCTCTGCAAAAGAAGACAAAAGGGAATTGATTCAAACACCATTGAAACAGTGATGGGAAAAAAAATGTTAGAGATGCGCCAATACTGATCCGAGACACCAGTTAGGGTCATGTTTTGTACTTGGTTCAGTACATCATATTCAGCAGCACTGGATCATTCTATATTGGCAGTATTGAATCAGTAATTAGTATAAATTTGATGATCAAATAAATTATGGATAATGTATCACCAACATACCTCTCTTTGAATGTGAATGGCTATCTTTTTTCTCTAAAAAATTTGCTACCTTCTCAACCTGAAATTTAAGAAACACTTTCCCTGAAGCAAAATTATTACAGCTGAACGAAGATGTCACAATATTATATTAATATCAATGCAAAGCACCCCTGGGAAGAGGCCATACTATTCAATTAGGCCAGACATATCTTTAGCTCCCACGGAAAAAATTTTGCTTACCCAGTACCCACAACTGTCATTGAATTGACATGAAAAATTGAGATTACAGCTTCTTTGCCTCAAAAAGATCCAAGAAGCTCAAGATCAATTATGTAATTTATGTCTGGCCTTATGAATGAATACACTGAATGACATTATATTTATATGGAAGTTATCAATGACTTGTTCATCGCAAAGACTGACCAGTGCCATAATGCATAATAAATAAAGTGACAATCTTTTCAAGACACTGCACGTTTAGCACACAGTTTGGCAAATTATGCATGCATATTTAAGACATACACAACATTGCAAATAAGGGCAAATACAAGTGTGCGATGAACTTCAATTTGCTGCAACAATAAATTTTCTGATAATTATTCACCTTCAGACTGAGCCATTTCAACGTCTTCTCCTCACTGTACTTGCAGACTACTAAGTCCTCAGGACCTTTCAAGTCAGAAATAAGACCTAGCTGCGTTTGACTGACACAGCTGCAGAGGCGTGCACATTCGGGATATTCGTCGTCAGTAATCTGCTGATCCAACGGAATAAATTTCTCCTGAAACAAAATTAACAAGAATCCGCGGATTCAAAACCGACCTAGCGCAATGAAATTGAAGGTGCCATTGCTTAAACCACTGAGCAACTGATATTGGAAGATAGGAGAAATAGTTGATTGGAAGATGCTAGACTATTAGAATAGAATCAATGCAGTTTGAACAGATTTCTAAAAAAAAGGAAAGATGGCTGTCAAAATGGCTGCCACCTTGGATTTCTCAACATGTTCCCGTCTCATACCCACAAAAGATAGCTGCCAACATGGCCACCACAATATGGCAGCCATCTTGGATTTCTCGACATGTTCCCAATCCATACCCAGAGGCCCATACCTGTACCAAATTTCATAACTGTAAGGTGAAATATTATGGTCACAATGGGCAGTTCAAGAATGAAGAAAGATGGCTGCCAAAATGGCCACCACAAATGGCCGCCATCTTGGATTTATCGACATGTTCCCAATCCATACCTAGAGTACTATACCTGTACCAAATTTCATAACTGCAAGTGAAATATTAAGGTCACAATGGGCAGTTCAAGAATGAAGAAAGATGGCTGCCAAAAAGGCCACCACAAAATTGCAGCCATCTTGGATTTCTCGACATGTTTCCAATCCATACCCAGAGTACTATACCTGTACCAAATTTCATAACTGTAAGTGAAATATTAAGGTCACAATGGGCAGTTCAAGAATGAAGAAAGATGGCTGCCAAAATGGCCACCACAAAATGGCCGCCATCTTGGATTTCTTGACATGTTCCCAATCCATACCCAGAGTCCCATACCTGTACCAAATTTCATAACTGTAAGTGAAATATTAAGGTAACAATGGGCAGTTCAAGAATGAAGAAAGATGGCTGCCAAAATGGCCACCACAAAATGGCCACCACAAAATGGCCGCCATCTTGGATTTATCAACATGTTCCCAATCCATACCCAGAGTCCCATACTTGTACCAAATTTCATAACTGTAATCGAAATATTATGGTCACAATGGGCAGTTCAAGAATGAAGAAAGATGGCTGCCAAAATGGCCACCACAAAATGGCCGCCAACTTGGATTTCTCGACATGGTCCCAATCCATACCCAGAGTCCCATACCTGTACCAAATTTCATAACTGTAAGTGAAATATTAAGGTCACAATGGGCAGTTCAAGAATGAAGAAAGATGGCTGCCAAAATGGCCACCACAAAATGGCCGCCATCTTGGATTTATCGACATGTTCCCAATCCATACCCAGAGTACTATACCTGTACCAAATTTCATAACTGCAAGTGAAATATTAAGGTCACAATGGGCAGTTCAAGAATGAAGAAAGATGGCTGCCAAAATGGCCACCACAAAATTGCAGCCATCTTGGATTTCTCGACATGTTCCCAATCCATACCCAGAGTCCCATACCTGTACCAAATTTCATAACTGTAAGTGAAATATGAAGGTCACAATGGGCAGTTAAAGAATGAAGAAAGATGGCTGCCAAAATGGCAACCACAAAATGGCCGCCATCTTGGATTTCTTGACATGTTCCCAATCCATACCCAGAGGCCCATACCTGTACCAAATTTCATAACTGTAAGTGAAATATTGAGGTCACAATGGGCAGTTCAAGAATGAAGAAAGATGGCTGCCAAAATGGCCGCCACAAAACGGCAGCCATCTTGGATTTCTCGACATCTTCCCAATCCATACCCAGAGGCCCATACCTGTACCAAATTTCATAACTGTAAGTGAAATATTAAGGTCACAATGGGGAAAAACCGTGGTTTACATCTGGTTTGTGGTTACTGGTTTGTGGTTACTGGTTTGTGGTTACTGGTTTGTGGTTACTGGTTTGTGGTTACTGTTTATGGTTTCACCTGATCCATTTACAGCTCCTGTATTAACCGGCCTCCGCTGTTAGGCCGGTTAAAAATCAGCATTAAATATTGCAGCAAATTCTCTCTCAAAATTTCACTGACAATTCATATTAACCTAAAAACACAAAATTAAGCTTAAAGCGAGGCAGAAATAAAATATCAGACGGAGGCAAGCAGACAAAGTCTGGCAGGAATACGCTATTTAGCCATCAAATGTCCATTTTCATTATTTGTTACATCTATTTAATATTGTGTCTTTACACTTTTCAATGTAAAATTGTCGCATTAAGTTGGTTATCTTTTTATTAATTTACTCCTAAACAATCACATTAACCTAGTTACTAGTGACAATGTTACATTGTCTGCTTTGTTATTAAGGATTAGCAAGTTCATGTCCACATCACGAAAAATTAACTGAAGTCGCCAAAAAATTAATTGAAATCTGAAGAGGATATCTCACCTGGTTTTTCACAAGATACTGTAGCACCAAAAAGAGAGGGTCAATGTGTGTGGTCATCATTAAACTTCCATCTGTGAAAAATCAAACAAAACGTGCCAAGAGCAATAATAGCATGTGCAATTGTGCCTGAGAGGATAACATTCCACTGTGACAAAAATAAGGATATTTTCTGATGCTCTTCTTGCTTTCTATTTGCCCAAAATACAGGCCTAAGTTCTCTCAACATAAACCTACAAAAGAGAATATAAAGACATCTCTAAGCCTTGATGTCAGATCCTATACTCACCCTGCTGTACCGTCTGCCCAATAAACCAAGATCGGTAAGGGTCATCAAACTTCAATATTTCTAAAACAGTCTTCCCGTTGTCTGTGAACATGAACATTGCTCCATTTCCGGACCTAGGATGCCTGATCTTGACCATTTCCAGTTTCTCATTTTCAGTAAGACGGGATTCTGAAAAAGCAAAAAACAAAAACTTCATGTTACTCACAATCACGTACACATCTTTAATACGATTGTGTTGGGGATTTTACACAATATGACCTATCATGAGTCTGTCGATAAAATTACAAATTGCATGCTGGCAGAGACTCAATCTTTAGCCACTTAACACAGCTGGACTCTGAGGCCACGACTACAAACTCTACGTGGAGGGAGGAGTAAAGCTGAATATCAGAAAAAACTCCTTCAGACATCGAGTAACGAAAGACTGGAACAGCCTACCAAACGACGTAGTCAATGCGCCATCTACAAATTCCTTCAAGAACAAACTGGACAAATTCTGGGTTGACCATCCAACAAATACATTTTCCCTTACTAAAAATAAGATCCACCCCCAGCTTTCAACTTCGCATTACCTCGGCAGCACTTGCGGCCTATAAACTCGACTTTTTCCACTTCGGCAGCACACTGGCTATAACTTGACTTTTTACCTTGGCAGCACTGGCGGCCTGAAAACTCAACTTCTCCAACTGTGATATTTAAATTAATTTCTTGTATATATATAGAGACTGTATTTTGACATTGTACATCGACTGTATATATAGACACTGTACATATATTTATATATTTATACATTTACTTTGGTATTTTGCTGCACTCGCCGGGCCATAATACACACAGCCCAGGAGCTGGATATATAGGATCTTCCTGCATCCAGTAATAAACTAAACTAAACTAAACATGTTTGGAAAGAAATACCCATCATCTGTGTCACACAAGCTACAGATTGCCAGAGTACCAGGTGACAGACAACTAGGCTGTAGACAACACTAGTAGCCCCCCAACTATCGTCTGGTCGGCCCCTTACCTTGGACTAAATTATTTCCCGCCGAGGAAAGTCCAAACCCAGGGTTCGAAATTAGCATGAATTTGATGGGAGTCAGACGGACTCCTATGTTTCATATTTTGGGAGTCCGTATGAAGATTTGGGAGTCCACATATTTTTGTCAGAAATTGAATTGGCAGATTATCATTTGGCAAGTTGCATTATTGACCATCCTCTAAGAAATAGGAGTCTGACCATTTAAAATATTATTGGCATTGTTTAGTGTAAGTATCTCTTGATGAACACTATATATATACAGGCTGCAAAGTCCTACATGATCCAAATCAGTTTAAAATCACAATACTGAATAGTGAATACATGTTTTGTTGAATAGTCAGAATAGCATAATGCCATAGCTAATCAAAGGTAGCAGATCACAACATGATGAAAGTCAATGCAGCATTTTCAAAAGGGTTGAATGCTGATTACAATTAGTCATGACACTTGTTCCTTTACCCCAATCGAGTTAAGAAAGTGTGAAAGGAACCCCAAAAACATCCTCAATTGCAATTAACATTGTTAGATGGTCTATTTCATAATTTTAAAAAGCAACAAAAGCCTTTTGTTCTTTGCTGCTTTGACACGCAAATCAAGATCGTGAGCTTAAGCGATGTTACCGTTTGTCAGCTTTTCCAAGCGCTGTGTACGAAAAGCCAGGGAGTCCCACGGACTCCCTACTTATCTACAAAAGGGAGTCCGTGAACAAATAAAGGAGTCACGGACTCCCGGTAATTTCGAACCCTGCAAACCCCCCCTGAAAATCAAACAGGCTACCATGTCATGAAACATATACCGCGCGCATGCACTGCGTCGCTTGCCGAATACACTTATATTTTGACTGGCCACTAAATAAATTAAATAAACATAAATTATAGGCCCAGTGAATTTGCCGCCGTCGAAACCAGAACGCGCTGAGTTCACCTGCTCCCGTCTGAGTTAGCAAGATAAGCCTGCTAGTTGGTCTAGTAGTAGTAACTAAACAGGAACCCCTCAGGTAAATGGGTGTACGGTCAACTAGGCGACAAACCAACTAGGCGACACCCATCAGTGCAAACTAGGTGACAAGCAGTCCAACTAGGTGACACAAATGTACACAGCACTTCCAAATAGGTGACACCAGTTCACAAAACACATCCAACCAGGTGACAATACATTTCCTAATTGACCACCATTGAAGGTGATCTGTCACCTGGTTGGTATCCCCAATAAAATATGTGTCACCTGGAGATTATAGGACGTTTCACCGCTGGGACGTTTCACCGTCGGCAGTAGTGGGACGTTTCACCGCTGGCTTATAACAAGGTTAGCCAAGTAATCATTGCCTTGTTATAAACTTGATAAACCATAATTCAACAAAAACAGGCAGAATATTGTCTGTGCTGCTACTCTATCTACATGATCTATGATTATCAACGTTTTTTGTTACTTTGTAGCAAAAAGACGCAACATTTAGTTTTGTCTGAATTCAAATGCTACAATGTAGCTAAAAGTATGCAAAGTAGCAAGAAAACGTAACTAAATGAACAATGTGATTACCAGAATAACGAAGGAGAACAATATTCACTAAAACAATCAACTAAGTAATAGTTTAATAACTAAATAGTGAAATTAACTGGCGGTGAAACGTCTCACACTGCCGACGGTGAAACGTCCCAGCGGTGAAACGTCCTGCTACCCACCTGGATGGCATCTGGGGGGTATCTGCTGTCACCTAGTTGTCCAAAAAGTGTAGCCTAGTTGGTAGTGGTGTGTCACCTAGTTGGTTGTCGCCTAGTTGGTAGTGTTGTAGCCTAGTTGTCTGTCGCCTAGTTGACCGGCAATCACAAATGTGTACTGATATACCCAGGTTTATTGAAGAATTTTGCTCATTCTCTCTTCTCAACAATCAACCCTCTATTATGAATTCCAAACACTGGGCTTAGGATTGCACTTACATGACTTATCATATTTCCCTTACAATCTGTTCAGTCACATTTTCCATGATTTGGTATGATTTGTTTACAAACAATGCTTGGGCGATATTTAGTTGAAAACACATCTCACAGTTGTTTCATCGAAAAACAAAACCTGGTCGAAACATTAAATCATTAGCCCTGCTCTGAATGAGTGAGTGTACCTTGCGTGATCATGACCCACTGATCTTGATCTTTGGCAGCTCCATTATCAGATGCGTTGCTTCTCCTTGACATTTTGCAAGACCAGCTGGAAATTTCGCGCGCGTTTTTTCCGTCCTTGGCCAGACTGACCCGGTATTACGTTATACCGAACCCGGGCGAATCTGAGCGAACCGGAGCGAACCTGGCCCAAAATAATAAAATAAATAAAGTTTTATCTTTTTTTGCGTTTTGTATGTAAGCATCTATCACATTTTGATACAATTAAACAATATTTGTTTACGTTGTAGCTATATTAGAGCTCTACTTACGTTATAACTAAATTTCAACAAGTTTCCGGGGTGAGAACACCTCTCAGTGTACCTGTGCAGCAGCTGAGACACACAGGCTCCACTGGGTCTACTCTACTGAGGGAGCAGCTAGTTGCTAGTAGTTTGTGGGTAGACCATGCAGGCACTTGCTGTCAGCGAACTGCAATTTTACAATAGATTTAATTCCAGCTTATTTCATTGTATTCAAGGTGGTTTACTGCAGTTAGCTGGGGAAAATAAATGCAAAAACCCCCAGGAATGCTGAAAACCCCTTGAAAAATTAGCAATTAGTAACTTTAGTACTTCCAAGTAGACCCAGGAGTCAGTTGATTTAATGAGTCAACTGACTTTTTTCATTTCAACTGACTAAGTCGACTAGTTGATAACTTTTCAACTGCAACTGACTGAAGTAATTTCAACTGACTTCAACTGACTTTTAAGTGATTATCAATTAACAGACCAAAAAGAAACCTAGATCTTTCCACATCAAGTGTTGCACAGGAACCATTCAATGTGGATTGGTAAAAGATTCTACAGGTGAAAATCAGTTTGGATATAGGCAAAAGGAAAACTTTATATAGGGCCTAATCAAATGGAAATCTTAACATTTGAGGAATTATATATACAGAATAGTCAGGAAACTACCAAAGGAAGTCTTCTGAATGGTGATATTATTAAACATAAAGAAATTTAATATAAATGGTGGATTGATGATTCCAAAATAATGCAATATATGATGACTCAAAATATTGCAATATAAAGAATTGGCAGAAAATATTGGCAAGTCCAAAAAATTAATTTTCTGAATCATTGACATTAATCATTTCTATTAATCAATCAAAGACAGTGTAGGCTCTGAAGTGATTGGTCTTTTGTTCACTTAATTGCTTAGAACAATTAGGATGTATACTTTGCTTAACTAACCATTGTAATTGGTATAATAGGGGTTCAATGGCAATTACCTTTTTGGCGGTCTTTGTAATAACAATTAAAGAGAAGCCACAACTTGATACAACAGTACAATCAATTTTGTTTTATTCTTTTATTTAATCAACAATTTATAATGCAATATATTTCAAGGATGGCAGGACTTCTGTTTAACCAACCAATTTATTGGGTCCAATGGCAATTGTGTGCCTGGTCAGTGATAAAAAAAGAAGCCATTTGATACAACTGCAATAGGTCTATTCTGTAGAATGAAAAGGTGCACCAACTCTATTCTAATTATTTTAATTAAATGTTGTTGTTTTTTTACTAGTCTGAATCAATCATGTAAAATCAAGATATAAATAAAACTTTAAAGCTAAATGTGACTTTCATGTCAACTCCTTGTTTCAGTTTCATAATCTTCATGGGTCTTGCCAAATAACTCTGGTTTTCAGACTTGCTCTGTCCGACCTTGCTGAGATTGTGAGAAATAGATGAAAATTGGCTGTCAAGTGTCTGGTCAGCAGTCAGGGAAATTATCACCAGCTGATGACAATCAATGTCCTCAGCCCCACATGACAATAACCCAAGCACTGTCATCACCCTCCCATGACACTCTCACAGTGTCATGGCCTAGCCATGACTTTGGCAGTGCTCAAAATCATCTTTGACTGCCTATTTAAAAATAACTACTGCAACTATCACTTCCAAACTTGGTGTAAAGTTGTATCACAGTGTCAACTAACTCTATGAATTTTGGCAGACCTATCCATTACATAATGAGGAAAAGAACCCGAAGGCTCCAGAGAAATTAGCAAATTGTCATCAGCTGCTGATGACTTTGCAGTATTTTGTGAAATAGGATAGAATTAAGTCCCGCAACTGACATGCTGCTGTAAGGTGAGGATGGCTGCAAAGAGATCAGACTTTCTTCTGATACTCAACTGATCAACCCCACATACTCAATCATCCTGTCAGGGCCAGGACTTTGCTGGAATTGCAATTGTCCTCATATGCTGGTAATTTCCCTGACTGGTCAGAGAAATGAAAAAAAAGGCCTATATTAAAAAATCTTGATTAGTTGATATGTTGTGAAATGAAATTCTTGAGAAGTTTGATTATTTCTTATGAGTATGTCTATTTAGCAAAAAGAAAGAAGAAATTTGCTCAAAGCGCTGAATTCAAGTTATATTGAAAACCAAATCAAAGTATTTTGATCAAATATGACAAAGTCTGAGGTGTCAACAGCCTTTTAGCAGGCTTCGCTCAACTGAGACATCATTTACAGATCTATCTTGAGATCTTCCTATTCTACCTGTTGCTATCCTTGCAACAATTCCAGGATCTATCCCTGATCCCTGGCCTATGACATCTACCTATTTCAAAAGACAAGTTAACTTCACAAAACTTCCACTTTGTTAGGCTTTACCACAGCCTCACCATAATCCAGTAAATCCAAATTGTTGATAAAGTAATGTTCACTATGTTTCAAGGCAAGACAAAGTCAGTAAGGTCCCACTCCACTTGACTGTCAAGTACCATGCATCCACATTTTTATAAATCTGCTGAGAAATTTAACAGAATAAGACATACCCATACATGCCTATAAAAAAGTTATTCTGTTACTGGTGCAGACTTAAAAATGTGGATTCAACCAGTAATCTATCAGTTCATACAAGAATGTCAGAACAGGAAATTATATTGGGATGTTTTCAATATCAGTGTAGGTCTAGGCTTATATACCACAGCCAAAAAAAACCCATCAAGTTAATTACCGACTGCTCCCCAAGTTAATTACCGACTGCTCCCCAGAGCCAATCAACCCAGTGGGGCCACTGGCAGCCCACTGTACAGGCAGGTACTCAGTGAGTGAATCCAGGTTCTAGCGCAAACAAAATCAATCGCACGAACCCGTCCATTTAGAGGGCTTTTTAATCAACTTTTGTGGAAGAAAGCAACTGGAAACCTTGTGACAATTGCTCATGAGGGCTATTCCATTTAAAACTCTGGGGGGGGGGTGGTCGGGTTGATTTATTTTTCGTAAGATGGATGGGGGGGTCGGCGAAAATTCACTTTAGATGTATGGAGGGATGCCAAAGAAATCGATATAGATGCAGGGGGGGTACCCGAAAAATTCGATTTAGATGCATGTAGGGGGGCCTCTGACCCCCTCCTACACCTAATAAATAAATAATTGCCACATACATGCTACAAGAAATTAAATAAACCATCATTTCAGACGAAATTTGACAGGTCACCGCTTGGTCAAAATTCGCGAGCGCCGAAATTGGCTCACTTCGGGGCTTCTGCTGACCTGAAATGGACATGAAACCACTAAAAAACTATTTGGACATGTGCCCAAACACTTTAATAAGTAATTTTCGGTACCTGTCAGTCATTATTAAGCTTATTATTCCAAAATGCAGCTATAAAAGTCTTCATCAAAAAAGAAATAAACATTCAGACGGCCATGACCCTTCTTCTTCTTCTTCTTCTTGAGATTGATTCCCACCTCTGTCTAGGGCGAACCTCCCTTGGAGAGTAATGGTATACATCAAGGGTGCCGGAACAGGGGGGGGCAGGGGGGGCAATTGCCCCTTCTGCCCTTTGCCAGGAGGGGCAGGGGGGGCAAGGATGCCCTTTTGGTCGAAAAGAAAAACCCTTATTAAGCCTTAATTTACAGTAAAATTAGTCAAAAATTTATAAGAATAAAGTCAAAATTATTATTGCGCTAAATTCAATTTTTGTGGCGCGAATTACATTTGCCCTTTCTCGACCGACCGCCCCAGCCGCCCTCATTTCCTTCCGGCACCCTTGGTATACATCCTCTTCAGTATGTTAGGAGTTATTTTGTAAGACATGATTTGATTTGATTTAAATTTATTCACTGTACTTAAAAATGAAACAGTAGGATTACACAATAAAGATTACTCTTATTTCCATTGTGGTCCTTTTGATGGGAGTCTCCAGAAAGTTCATTGACAGTGATTAATTAAATAAAATTAAATATATACCTTGACAGTTCTTGTGGGGTCAGCTGAATCTTGAGCCAGATCTTAGGAGGCAATATAATTTAATGGATGCTTCACATCTGAATTCTGCCTCAAGACAAGTTACAGTAATACAGAAAATGCTAAAAATTGAATAAAATGACTTTTTCTTGAGAGAATCATCAATTAGATCAAGGGAGCACCCTGGAATCATTTGAAACAAAATTGGCAATTTTGACTATCTTGTGAAATTTAACATTCTTCTCTGATGCCTCCGTCATTATCAGGGAGAGGCCTCTGTCATATATCAGGGAGAGGCCCCTGTCCTATCACGGAGAGGCCTCCTCCTCCGCACGGAGAAGCCTCTGCCTCAGTATGGAGTCATCAAGACACTAGAAAATATTGGCCAAGAAAAATGGAATAATTAAGTCCCTTCCAAAAATAAATATTAATTTCAAGAATTTTGGAGGATTTGACTTCCTCCTGCATCATGTCACGGAGAACTGCCTCCACCTCCATCATATCTCTGAGAGCTGGTTGGAAAATAAGAAATAAATTCAAGAATTTTGGAAAGTCTGGCTGGCTTCACCCCCATATTACGGAGAACAGTTAACCTTGCGGAAGTCAGACAAAAATAGATTGCACTATTCTATCCAAGTTAAGAGAATATCCAGGGCCGTAGGCTGGGCTGAATTCTGGGATTGGGGGCAGAGACAGGTCTGGAGGCATGTGCACCCTGGAAAACCCTTGAATATCTGAAATTTTTACATATATCATTGTAATGCACCTTTACTGGCCAAATTCTAGGGGGGGGGGGGCACTGGGCAGCCTTGCCCCTCTGCAGGCAACGGCCCTGATATCAGACAAAGAACTCTTTATAATAGTCAGAAATATGAAGCAAGTTTTCCGATGAAAATTGTCTGAGATCCATTAGCTTTAATGCAAATCCGACTTTCGAGGTTTACTGTTTGCATTTAATAGCCACAGAAGATTAAGATAATTTCTTGCAGTTCATGAAGGCAATTCCAACTTGGAAGTTAAAAGGTAATAAAGTGCAGCCAAAGACCACATTTATTAGATTGCGAAATGGAAAGTTTGGCGTCTGCAATCGAACCAGCAAATTTAATTTTTGATGGTGAAAATTTAAAAAAAATTATATGCATGTAGGGTTGAGATTTTTTTTTTGGGGGGAGGGGGTCAAAAGATGTTTGTCGTGGGGGGGGGGCGAAAAAAATTTGGATTTGATGCATGTAGGGTGGGTAAAAAATTCGCATTTAATGCATGTAGGGTCTCCAAAAATATCGAAGTTGACGCATGGAGGGGTCGAACTTAATTCACTTTAGATGCATGGGGGGGGTCCAAAATGTAACCTGACCACCCCCCCCCCAGGTTTTTAAATGGAATAGCCCTGAAGATATTGGAACCTTTTGCTATACTGATTTTATAGTTTAATACTATATTTTAGGCCGGGTTCGCCACGGTTTGCCAGGATTCGCCCGGGTTCGCTATAACGCAATACCCGACTGACCCGCATTTTACATTGGCCCTGCCAAGCGTCGTTTCGTGGAACTAATGCAGAAGGTGCGCGTTGGTCGCAAAATGTGGTGAAAATGTCTCACAAAACGGGTTTAAAACGACCTCACTTCAGCTAGAAGTTACGGAGAACAACCCACGGAAGAGTCACACCGTTTTGACCGGTTATTTTTTCGTATAACCTGGTAAACATGGACGGCTGGGACAATCCAGGTAGTGTTTTAATTCTTCTCATTATCGCTCATTTTATAAACTTGTGAGATATTTGTATTGCATTGCCATTGTTCACTTGTCAAGTTGTGTATTGGTGACACACGTGTCTTGAATTCGTGCCATATGGTCGATTTCGTGTCATATGTAAGAGGGACTGTCAACAGTCCACAAGTGTCAAGCCAGGCCAGACAGGTGCATTGGATCTTCAATGACTTCATGGCTGTCAATGCCACAGTGCCCCAGCTGCTGACAAATTGCACATCAATCACCATTCACTGTCACCAATGCATGACATTGACTTGAACATTGTCATGATTGTGAAGGCCGCACTGGCAACAGCAGCAAAGTAAACTTGGCAACAACCAATAGGCAATTAGGTACAACCAACATGACTCTTCTGTGGAGGTGATAGGCAAACTGGGCGACACTGTGACTCACTGACTGTACCAGTGTGGCCATATTTTGTCTGTCTTCGCTTGGTCTCAGTTGCCAAACCCTGGACAATTGAAAACCTTTGGACCAAGGAAGTATCATCAATTTGTACAGGATCGCCGATGAAATAGGCAAAACTTTGTAAAAGTTACATATTACTTTGCACATTCATTGAATATATGAACTTGAATATTGATATTAAGATTATTGTTTCAGCTACACCTGGTGGTGCGACACCATTGCAAGATGAAGCTGACTTTGGTTATGATGCAACGGACCTACTTGAGTCAGCAATGTCAATGGATCTTGATTCGGGAATGATGAATCCTTCCTTTAATGATGGTGGCATCCCTGACATGATGAACTTGCCTGATGTTGAAATGAACAGTCCTGCAGGAGGTCCGATGTCCCCTGAAGGAGGCAGTGCTCCCAGTGGCTCCCCAATGAGTACTGGGAATGACAATGAGGGTCCTGCATCTCCAACTGGCAGCATGTCTGGCCCTGCAAGCCCACAAGATGGTCCCGCCAGTCCCACTGGCAGTGATAACCAGCGTCCCTCTCCTGAAGGTGGAAGTGCTCCAGGTTCACCTCAGAGCAGGAGTCGGAGCGCAAGTCCAGCTGGCAGTGCAAGGAGTGGTAGCGCACGAAGTAGGAGTGGCAGCCCAGCTGGAAGTCACAGGAGTGGCAGCCCAGCTGGAAGTCGCAGGAGTGGCAGCCCAGCTGGCAGTAATCGAAGTAAGAGTGGCAGCCCTGCTGGTAGTGTCAGGAGCCGAAGTGGCAGTCCAGCTGGCAGTCACAGAAGTGGTAGCCCTGCTGGCAGTCATAGAAGTGGAAGCCCTGTCGGCAGTCATAGAAGTGGAAGCCCAGCTGGTAGTCATAAAAGTGGAGGCCCAGCAGGCAGTCATAAAAGTGGAAGCCCAGCCGGAAGTCATAGAAGCAGGAGTGGTAGCCCAGCTGGCAGTGCAAGAAGCAAAAGTGGTAGCCCAGCTGGTAGTGCCAGGAGCAGAAGTGGTAGCCCAGCTGGCAATGATAAAAACAGGAGCAGAAGTGGGAGTCCAGCTGGCAGTGCAAGGAGCAGGAGTGGAAGTGCACGGAGTCGCAGTGGAAGTCCAGCTGGTAGTGGCAGAAGCAGGAGTGGCAGCCCAGCTGGAAGCAACAGAAGCCGAAGTGGCAGCCGAGCGAGTAACAGAAGCCGAAGTGGCAGCCGAGCTAGCAACAGAAGCCGAAGTGGCAGCCGAGCGAGTAACAGAAGCCGAAGTGGAAGCCGAGCTAGCAACAGGAGTCGAAGTGGTAGTGCTAGAGGTGGCAGCCCAGCTGGAAGTGCCAGGAGTAGAAGTGGCAGTGCGAGGTCTAGAAGTGGCAGCCCAGCTGGTAGTCGCAGAAGCAGAAGTCCAGCTGGTAGTGGGGGAAGCAGATCTAGGTCTAGGTCAAGGAGTGGTAGTGCCCGCTCCATGCGCAGTGGCAGTGGTCGATCCAGGAGTGGCAGTGCCAGGTCCAGGAGTGGCAGTCCAAGATCCAGAAGTGGCAGTCCAAGGAGTCGGTCTAGAAGTGGTAGTCCACGGTCTCGCTCGCGAAGTCGCTCTGGAAGCAGGTCTCCTTCGGGTAATTTATTCCATTGTTCAGTGTGGGGATTTGTTGATCTGAATTACACATGTTGAGGCTTTAGAAGTCCATGTACTAGCTACTATGTGCAATTTGAACTTTTTAAAATTTGCTTATGTGCAATTTGAACTTTTTAAAATTTGCTTTTGTGTTTTCTTTCACTTTTAGGAAGTGCTACGAAGACAAAACAGAAGAAAGCGAAAAGGTATCACTACTATTTCAGTATTACATATTTATTATGCCTGAGGCATCATGTTGTTAAATATTACATTTTGTTTTGATATAGATACAGCAATATTCATTATTTAAACATGATCTACTGACCAGTTTATGAAATTGATTTTAATGTGCAATTTTCGTGCTTCAGGGTTATTGACAGTGATGATGAGGATGACGGACCTGCACCTGAGGCAGAAGGTAATTAATTGTGTCATATGTGATCACATGTCACAGAGTCATTGGGTCTGAATTTCTTTAGATCTATAATTATTTTAATTGGTCTTCTCATCCATAAGCTCATTAAGCAATGTCAAGCTTGTTGTCCTTGGTGTATCATGTCAATTTTTGAAAAAAGCCAGTTAATATAGTGTTGTGTTCCAGGGTTTCTGACACAAATGACACGAATAGAATTCCCCAGAACTCAACTCCAGGGGCCTATTGAGTAAATTGGTTGTTATGTTCCAGCAGAATTAAGAGAGTTGTGTGTCATGTTTTCTAAAGCGTGTTGATAATGCATCTCCATTTCTTTAATTAAAGTTGGTACAACTGACCTTTTGATGTTTTGAATTACAGGTGCTGCCAAGGGAAGTGATGACGACAGTGACAAGGAGTAAGTTGCGTCTTCTTCTATTTTGTTTTTCAAACCTTAAATGTATATATATGTGTAGTATTGTGTACTGCAAAAAACTTTAGTTCCATTTCCTTGAATGACATGTCATTATAACTTTTCATTGTAGGTCAGAGGTGGGAGAACTCATCAACGATATTTTTGGATCTTCTGATGAAGAAGAGGAGTTTGAGGTAAAGATCAAAATAATTTCATCTTTCTTGAGAAGTTGATAATCAGAGGTTATTTACTTCGTCAGATTACTAATACCATTAATAGACTTTGAATATAATGGTTTGTGTAGTTTGACCTCCCAGCTGCCTCCAACAAAGGATGAAGAGTTTGAAGGATGTTTATTGTCTAACTTGTACATATTATTGTTAACCTTTACTTTATTCATTTCAGGGTTTCGGAGCGGCTGATGTAGAGAAATCTGCCCAGAAAGAAGGAGAAAAAAAGAAGTCAGGTATGTTCAACTGAAAAGAAAAGAATACCATGCTTACCGGTCTACGAGCAGCTTTGAAAATTGACTATCAATATGTTACTACTTTGTCAACATATCTCAGTCAAGTAGAACTTCAGTTGGTCAGTTCATAGTATTTGGGAAAGTGAATTCTTGATAGCATCAGTTTTTGATTATTAATTAACCAGGAGGACTTTTTGGTTCCCATGTGATGCCCATTCTTTGTAAAAAGTTTCGAAACATTTTTGTTTTGCTTCATTTTTGAGTGGGGAAAGAATAAATGCAAATGCTTGTTGAAGGTCAAGATAACAATGAAAAGAAAAATTGTGGACATAGTGCATTGTTTTTGCAGGAATAATTTCTGACGATGATGATGATGAGGGTAAAGCGGCTGGAGACGTTTTGCCAGAACTGTCTTCGGATGACGAGGGCCCAGAGGACATGGACAAACCCTCCAAGAAGAAGGAAAAGGGCGATGACGAGGAGGGAGGGTGAGTTAATTCTGTACACTAATATATTTTATGATTTGTGCAGCCCTACCTTGATGGTACAGCTGTCTTTGGGCAAAAAGCGTGCAAGTTGAAGTTAGATTGTATTGTAGTATAGCACCTTAGGCCACACATAATTGATCTTTAGCTTCTCGGATTCCTCTCAAGGCACTTTTTCTAGGGTCGGTCGGTAGGACAAAAAAAAAAGGTGAAAAAATTATTATTATTTTTTTCTATTTTTTTTTCCCATCGGCAGGAAATCTATTGTGTCGGCTGGTCCGCGAAGCTAAGAATCAATTATGTGTGGCCTTAATATCCAGTAATGCAACAAGGGTGGAAAAGTGGAAAAAATTTGTAAATTACACAATGTGGAATTTATGCCATTGGTGTGTTCAGTCATCAAGCCCTCCATTGGTGTAGGCCTATCATCAGTGTATTAAATTTTTTTTTTACATTGAAAATGATGAATTTTTCAGTGACTCTGGAATATCAGATTTTGACTTGATGTTGATGAAGAAGAAAGAAGAGATGGGGAACAGGAGGAAGAAGAGGAAGGACGTGGACATCATCAACGACAACGATGACCTCATTGCCGATCTCATTATACGCATGAAGCAGGCCGCCCAGGTAGGTCACTCTCTCCTCTTTTTTGGGCAGAATTTTATGTCTGCAGGGTGCCCTCTCTTCCTATATTTCCTCTATTTTGTGTTGGCCTCCTATAATTCCTAAATTATTTTGGAAATTTCCTATAAATTCTAATATTTTTCAAGTTTCCAAGATATTTCACACGTATATGCACACTTTTGACTGCAATACAAATTTTTAGCATCTTTTTTCCCCAATATATGAAGTTTTAGGATGGTTTTTGTACGCAACATGAATTTCTGGCTTATGATAGAAGCGATACCATGATTTGCCGATGGTTTCACTGCCGAATAATTCCTATATTGTCCTATTTTATAAAGTAGGTAAAATTCTCCTATATTTTACGCTAAAAAATTCCTATATATATATGTATTCCTATAATATTTTATGCGATGTTCAGTGGACACCCTGTGTCTGATGCATTCATCCATTTTCCATCTTGTTAAATAGTTGATGTGAACTCTACCAAACTGGAGGAGTCCTTGGCTTGCTGTTTTTCGTGAACTCCATTGCAGTATTCTCATCATATGTATATAAATAGAGTATATCAAGTAAGTTTTAACGTCCTTTCTACTCGCAGGAGGATCGTGAATGCAACTCCAAAAAGCTACCAGCTACAAGGAAAATCAAAATGCTGCCGGAGGTTTCATCCCAGTTGAAGAAGTAAGTCTTTCCTACTAATCAATAATAATCATGTATCATGTATGCTATTTGCATGAAGTTTGAAGTTTTTTATTTTTTCTTGATAACATCTGAATTCAATTTACAAAAGTATATAAAATATAAAGTTCCATTCAGTTAACGAGAGGGAAACAAACAGAGTTAAAATTAATTTAAGTTGTTCCCTTTAAATAAATAAAATAAAGAACTATATATTGTTGTTGAATTATTTATGGTGAATGTTCAATACTGGCCCTGTCCAAGTTTTTGTCACAATTAAAAAATATTTTATAATTAATACTATAAGTTATGTAAATTACTAGAAGTTTTGTAACATAATGATAATTATGATAATGAATACTAATGATAACATTGTTCGAGGCTGTTTCTGAAAAAGTGTCTTGAAGGTTTAATCCATATTGATCCTTTGGTCGATCATTTGCCTTGTCAATTTATTTAGACTGGCCTATTTTTTGTTTTCAGAAAAGATCTACAAATTGCCTTCCTGGATCAGGGGGTCTTAAACGCGATCACTGAATGGCTGGCTCCCCTCCCTGACAGAAGTTTGCCTCATCTGAACATCAGGGAATTCATGTTCCGTCTTTTAGTTGCAGTGAGTGGCATTGTCAACCATGTTTTGCAAGGAAGACTTGATTCTGTCATTGATACACAATCAATATATATTTTTTAAATAACTTGACTTCTACATCTTTTGCTGTATTTTCAGTTTCCTGAAGTTAGCTCAGAATCCCTGAAAATGAGTGGAATAGGCAAAGCTGTGATGTATTTGTACAAACACCCGAAAGAGATCAGAATTCACAAAGAGATGGCTGGAAAACTCATCAGTGAGTATTTATTTGCTTAATCTTTTTACCTAGTTTGATGAGAGCCTTTTAATAGCCCATACTGGTGCTGATTGGGCATAAAACACTAACTCATAGAGTTTGATTATTGTGTAACTTAAGAGAGTTACCCTCACCCTGATCTTTGATTGGGCACCCTCCTGTCTGACAGAAGTTGCTGTTACTCACTAAGAAGTCTGTCATATTTTTTAAAGGTCGTTGATATTGCCAACTCTTATGATATGCCACAAAATTATGATAGACAAAGGACTATCAGTCAGACAGTGCCATCACAATATATGCGCACATATATCTCAATGCCACTGGCACCTAAGGTACTCCTTCTATGAGCGGCCGCCAGAGGCAGACATAATGATGAGATAGTAAGAATGCGAGTCCACACCAAGGTTCTCCCTGTTCCCAAGGGCGGGATCTTTCACTTGCCTCAGCATAGAGCACCAAGTACATCTTCGATCTGTGTGTGGATTGTGAAAAGCACCAATCAGCCTCAGTTCAGTATACAATACAGGCCTACCATGGACAATAATTAGATAACAAAAGTCTAAGCAATATATTATATGTACAAATCTCTTTCAGATTCCTGGTCCAGACCGATTTTCAATTTGACAGCCAACTACAAATCTCTTTCAAAGGAGGAGAGAGAACAGAGAGATTACGCTCAGCTGCCCAAGAAACGGAGAATAAGGTGAGTGGCACCGAGTGCCAGGTTTGCTCGCTCCATAACCATGGACAAATGTTGCACTGTCATGCACAACAACAATTTCTTATGGAGTCCCAACTTCCCAAGATAGACCTGAACTACTTAAAGGTCTTAATGGAAAATCCTTTTAAATTATGATCTTGCTGAAACGTTGTGGTCAAAAAGCTTCATTTAAAACTTAAATAAATGCCTTTCCCTTTGCAGTGCTGAAGCAGGCATGACGCCGAGAAGAGATATCGACAAGGCATTAGCAGGAGAGCACACGTAAGTTGATGAACAGTGCTTGCAGATATGGTGGGGTTAATGGGTGAGAATATTTATATGTTATCACACCATTTGTTTGAATCAGTTCAGTAAATAAAGCATAAAGCTGTCTTTAGTTAATGATGCTTATGTAATATCCATTACAGGTTATTAAATTTTGCTCTCAGGAATATAAAATATATAGAACCATAACTTCACATAATCATTTGCCTGTCAGAAGAGATGCCAAGTATAATAACATGGGAACTAAAAGTGAGAATTTTGAAAGTAGCTCATGAAGCTTAGGCATGGATAATTAATATGACTGATTGTTTTCTGTTTTCAGGAACCTGCGACCTGGTGACCCTGGTTGGGTGGGCCGAGCGAGAGTGCCAGCCCCTTCCAACAAAGACTACGTCGTGCGACCCAAATGGAATATTGGGGAAGAGAATATGGGAGGTCCTAAGGTCAGTTTAATTGACTACTAACCAAATAGTGTTTCTGACTTTGACACTATTGAAATGCATACTATTCAAATAGTATTCATCCAAGCGTAAAGTGGCAATGTTGAGCAATTCGCTGATGCTGAAGATATGGATGAATCTCAATGGTGTGTTGATGCTGTTCATCCGTGAATACAAGTTTACTGTAACTTAACTACAAAATTTACTAATCCCCCTGTAATTTGGTTGCAGCGTGCTGTGAAGAAAACGTTGAACAGATATGAGAAGAAAATGCGAGAACACAAGGAAGCCCAGAAGAGAAACAAAGCTCAACGCGCGATCACCATCAGCATAGAGGGCCGAAATATGGCACTATAACAGCACCTAATGGACGTAATATTTCATACTTTTAGTATTAAGTATTTCCTGTTGGATATAGTAATGCTTTGGTTGGTAGGCATTTAGTCATGAAGGGACTGCATTGAAACGCTAATTGCCAATGTTGTCAAATTTGTCCGTTTGCAATTGGTCTGCTTGCCCAATTCAGTTCAGTTGACTGTTTACAATATATGTCCTGATGTAGCAGGACACTAAAAACACACTCTTATCCACCGTGGAAAAACACTTTATTTCACATTTACATGGTACAGAACAGTCGCTGGATTACTGGTGGTACTGCATCATATCTTCAGTTCGAGTTGTTCAGTTGTTCTGTAAATTAAGTTTATCTCGAATTCCCGATATGATATTGTACAGAATTGTATGTTTTTGAAATGTATTTATAAAATATATCTATGTACAAGGAAGAAAGGTATTTGTTGTTGGCACAGATTAAAAAAGAATTTAACTGCAAAGAGGTCACGAGTCTTGCTGTCAGACAGTCATGAGATTTGGGAATCGGATAGAATGTCCTCTGAGGAGTTCCTGACAGAGATTATTTGATCCTTTGCGAGGTCCTTAATTGTCTCTCTACATATTTTATAAGGAAATTGAGTTCAGTTCCGCAACCTGGCGTGCATTTTGCAGTGGTCACATGACGTAATTGTCACACAGTCTCTTGAGACCATTATGTTTCTAGCATTTCTACAAATGTATTTCTCTTTATTGATGATACGGTCTATTGTAGAAACTATATTTCGTGTAGGGCCTTGTTTGCCCTCTTCTAAAATGCCTTCAGAAGCAAATGTAGAATAATTTTATGGTAATCGTTGCGGGCCAAGATATTGAAACATAAAACTTGAGATGAAAAGAAAATATAATTCACAAGTATACTGATTATATATCTCATGATTGTTGCTTGGAACGGCTCACTGGCCTGGTGTAGGATACATCACAGTTGGAAGTTCTTTGGCACATGAACTAACAGGATAAAAATGTGTAAATATGCATCACAAAACCTGAGATACAGGATTAATACTTATCAACAAGAGAAGTTCTCTGCTAAACATGCACAGTTGCAAGAGGATCTTGCAAGAAATATGCATCTGTAAAATTTTGGTTGGGTGGCTTGTCAGGCCTGTAATACAGCAGCAAGTTGTTGCTGCATCTGGTCTTGCATTTCCTGAGACAGGTCTCTCGCTTGCCTGGCTTCCTTCATAGAAGCAGTGCGCACTGCGTTGTACTTGGTTTGGACCTGGAGAAGAAATGTACAGTATAGAATTATGACAGAATTTTGTGTGGTCATTGTTTTAGAAACTTCAATGTTAGGTCATTTTGAAAACATTGTTCCGGGGTTTCATTGCAACTTAACAAATACCAAAGGAGACCTGAAGTGAAGAATTCCGTGAAGTAACCAAACTCAAACTTCAAACATGAAGAACAACTAAACATTCAACTATTACTTTTTAACTTACGTCTATTTATACTGGTCATTAAGCTGTGAAAAAGATTCATTATCAATTTGGTAATGGAGTGCACAAATTTCATTGAATATTTTTAACCATTAAAGTAAGGCATTTGAATGTTGAATGGTATGATGTAACATTTGGATACCTCTTGTAACAGTCGTGCAGCCTCATTGTAACTCTTCTTGGAGGGTGGTCTTGCCTGGAGTATGTCGTCCAAGTTGGCCTCCTTGATGGTTGGTCGCTCTTTCAGATTTTTCAACACTCGTCGGACCTGGTCATGTTTTGTTTCTCTTGGTTTTTGTGGTGGTGATGGTTTCTGGAACGCAACAGTCCAATGGTCAGGACATGTGTTTGCTATGTTAGGGTCCAGAGTATAATTCTTGGTTGAAACCAGTCAAAACAAAGTTATTACCATCCACACAGCTAGACGACATTACATTTGGCAATAAATTTGTTGGTATATATATATGTAGTTCGCATCAATTGTGTAAAATAAGTAAAGGGTCTTCATGCATTGAGTATTGGCATTGTGAGTGAAGAATCCGTGAAACTGATCATGAATCTGAACTCGGGCAAAGGTTGAGGCAGGCTCTTTGTCTAATAGCTTGTTGTTGGTGACGTACCTTGTACAGAGGATGGAAATCCAGCGGTTCCACTAAAGTGGATACTTTGTCTGCGTACTGGAGTGGGTGGTCCAACACTTGCGCCAGGGCTCTGACTTTGCTGTTGACATCTGAATTTGGCAAAAGAAGTTGCTTGGAAAAAAAGGAGTTGCATGGGGCAAAGGAAGGTGCAAGGGGCAAAAGAAATTACATGGAACAAATCCAACAAAACTACAGTGTGAAAGTTTGTAGCATTGGTTGGCCTCGTCTTGATTGAATTGCACAAGTTTACGTTGTGGTCTCTTTTTGGTACTCACCATGTGGAATGACCATCTCATCCCTTTCTTCGGTTGTTGCATAGTCTTCATACAGGATGTCGTAATGTTCCTCTTTTTTACTTCTCTTTTGTTTCCTGAATTTTAAGGGGTGAGAAAAACTTCTTGCTACATGATTCTCAGAAACTTAAGAAATTCCGAAAAAACCCCACATAATACGGCATAGTATCAGCACGATCCCATCGCAACCTTTCAAAACACATTAACTCAGGTGTTTCAGAAGAATCTTTTACATTCTTATATAGATTAAGATCACATGATAATGAAGCGTTGATGTACATTGTACAACAGACAGAAATGGCGAGAATAGTGTTACAGCCCAAAATGAATTTTGTGCAGTTTCATGTCATGATGCACTGTATTCATGATGATCTTTTGACTCCGTATTTTGTTCAATCCAAGAAAATACATGTCACATTTGTGAATGGATAGTTTGGATACCTGGTTTTTGTGGTCTTTTTCTTTGGGCTTTCCATTTGGTCCTCTGCTGCTTTCTTGGGAATGGCCCCACTGCTTTGCTCCGCTTTCTTCTCCTCCTGTTGCTCTTCAACCTGGTTGTCATACAATATTGGGAATTATTCAATTGTTTGTATCGTGATAATAGGTCAATTAGATTCATTTCATGAATGGCAAACGAAATTCAGTGACAAGTCGGGCGTGTCTACTGTTGACCTCTGACACTGTATTCAGAAGATAAATATTTTTTATCACTGATGGGGTAATAGGCTTTTAAGAACCACAATTTCGAAATTCAGTTTAGAAGCAAGGGGAAAATGGAGGGTGAATCTACAAATACAGGCAGAGGCTCAGGTGCCAATATAATATAATCACAGTAAGAGCATACCTGAGTCATGAAGAAGGCATCTGCTGCCGTCTGACTGTCTTGCCTGGGTTCGGGTGAGTGTGGTTTTGGCATTTCTTCTTTTTGAGCGAATGTTTGAAGACCTCTGGGAGATCCTTGGACGGGTGAAGCCTGGACTGGTGAAGGACTCTCAATGGCAGGGAAAATTGCTGCCTTGATTGCTTTTATGACATCTTCAACATCTTGTCTCGGCACCTTGGGTACCACATCTGACACCTGTCATTGGGATAAGTGCAAGTGTGATAATCAGGCATTTTCAGAAAGTTCCCTGTTTAAACTAAATAGGTTAATTCCCTTAGCTAGCTTATAAATAATGCACCATGAAGGAGCCAGTTGCTCACCTGTTTGGGGGACATTGGCATCACCTCAACTTGAGGTTTAGGAAGGGGCCCGGGCTTCTTCCTTGAAAAGGCAGAACAATTGTTCTAACTATACTAGTTTAGGTCATTTTTATAGACGGGACAGAGCCACCGGCTCACCGAGCGAAGCGAGTTGTCTCGTCCCTTATGGCTATCAGGCGAGTGGAGTGCTCCAGATGGTTCAATCAAAAAAAGTGATTCAGACATCCCATAATATGATCCTGGCACTTGCTTCTCTTCACGCGTGACTACAACGTGACTACCTTCTTCTTCTTCTTCTGTTGGATATTCCCCCCAAAAAAAAATGTCCGAAAAAAAAAAAAATTCCGAAAAAAAAAAATTTAAAAAAAAACAAAATTATCCAAAAAAAAGAAATTCCACAAAAAAAAAATCTAATTAGCAAAAAAATAATGCTTGGATATTGTCAACCAATCGAGTAGTTACAAGTCCCGTCTTCTATGCTGCGGCATTATCATATTATTAATTCGTTTTTAAACCTGAACCTTTTTGATCGAATTCCAATGTTGAAAGGTGCATTTGTACACAGTCTTAAATTTTGGTTAGACTTAGAAATTTCAGACAGACCTGACGATATGAATTCCCAGGCGTTGTATGAGGTAGGTCTTCAAGAGTGGTGGATCCCCAGTGTGATCTGTTGTCAGAGGATTGTTGTGAATGACAAGTTCGGTCAGGGCTGGCCAAGCAGCCACAGCCAGAAGACTCTCTTCATAATAGATCTGAAAATAACAACAGTGCCTGGTTTCACTATAGTGTGCCTCCTTCGATAGGGAATCTAGAAAATGTTAGTAAGTTGTTGTTAGACTTGTGTATATAGAAAAGACCACTGAGGCACATTAATAGGTCTATAGATATCTATCCATGAACATGCAATTAAGGAACTGTAGGAAAATTTAAGAAAAAAAAATTGGCCAGAGAAATTTAGGGAATACCTTTTTTTAGTTGGGGGTAAAAAAAATAAAGAAACAATTTTGGAAAGAAAAAAGTAGACCTGTAGCTATGTCTGCACTGTATAGCACGCAGACCTACCCTGTAGCCTAAGTATGACTATGTAAAAGTTCACTGTGTGAATTTTGTGGTAATAGGTAAAAAAATTTATAAAGTGAAAAAACATTTTTGGAAAACATTTTTTTTTAGAAATTGAGAAAAAAAAAGGCCTTGGCCCTTTTAAAAGTATCATACTATAACAATGAAAGTTCATTGTGCGAATTTTGTTGTCGTGGGTCACCCAGAGGGGGAACGAAATTATAAAAGTTGCCCTTTAAATAGTAAGATTTGAGAAAATTGTTTCCCCCAGCGGTAGTTTTATTGGGCCTGGATTAATCTGGATAAATCTCTCCAAATGTGTTCCCACCTTGTTGTATGACAAATCCAGGTGGACTAACTCAGGGAAGGGGGGCGGCCAGCTGCTCAGGGTGTCTTGTCCCTTTTCGGGATTTGTTGATTCGCTTTCATCCTCTTCATTGATCACATTCTTTATTTCATCCATGTAACTCGAATAGTTCTTGTCTTGTTGTGTCCTCCCTGCAATCCAAGAAATTACTTTTGATTTTTGCAGTCCATGAGCACTGAGCAGTCCTCTGTGGGAAAGGATAATTATTAAGTTTAATTGTCTGAAAGAATTAGTTAATTTGCCTGGTATCTGGAACAACATCAGTGTTCTGCACATTCAGAGTAGTCTGATACTCAGAAGTTCAGCAATTTTCTCTATGAAATATTTTCCTTTTCCTGTAGGTGTAGAGTCCTAGAGCTATTAATTTTCAGATAAATCACAACACTTTTTGGTTGTTTTTGGTTCTAGAGACTTGATCTGTTATAAAATTGTCTTTGTCAATCCATACCTTGGTTTTCTGAGTTGACCTCTGTGCTGGTCACGGCATCAGTTGTTACGGAGTCTGAGAACCCTTCATTGACTGATGCCGGGGGAGTCTTCATTGGCGTATTTCTTTTCGGTAGACTTGAGCGGTTTGATTTTCGACTTGACTTGTGGCTTGACCTAGAGGTGTGCCTCCCTGACCTGGCTGACTTCTTTGAACCTGGACGGTCGTCCATGGCTGAGAGGTCCCTGGAGATGAGTCTGCCGTCCAGCACCAGCAGCTGTGGTACGCCACTCAGCTCATTCTTAGACAAACTTAAGTGACGCAGACTGAAAGTCAACCACCAAACTCTTGTGATTAATGTCATCACAGACCCAATGCAAAAATGTGGGGAAAAAACACACTAACACAGGAATTCTTTAAAACAACATTCTCGCTGACTTTTGAGTTTGCAAAAATGTGTGGTAATTTGGACAGTTACTTCAAAAATAAAATTCTTTTTAAGTTTCTAAATAAAACACCTTTGAATTTTTTTAGGCCAAATTGATCTAGGTGAAACTAATTAATTTCTCTATAAAAAAATCTCCTGATAAAAAATAAGCCTCTAATCTGAAATACTTACTTAGGTAGTCCTGCGAGAGCAGCGAATATACTCAAGTCAGTCAGACGATTGTCTTCTATCAGCAGTATCTCTAGTTTCTGGTACCGAGGTAACTTCAGTTTGCTGCAATATATATGTGGCCTTCATTGAACACGTATATATATACACATTAAATTTGCCCAGCAAATCTTTGAAGAAGTATTGCCTCAGTAGAATTGATAAGTGATGCTCACCTGTCCTCAGATATGTATGGATAAGCGATGTTTTCTGGCAGTTTCGAAAGACCATTCCCCGTGAGATGAAGTATTTTCAAAGCAGGCAAAAGCCCAATGGTCAGAATATCTGCTTGGGACAGGTTGTTGAAGGAAACGTCCAGCATCTAGAGAAAGAAATTAAGGTCAAATCAGGGTCAAGGCTTCCGTCAGGCTGTAAAATAATTCAGCTGAAGCAAAAAACTAAATTTGGCATAAAATGCCAAAAATATCTAATTCCAGACCTCTAAATGAGGGAAGTCTCCGGGGTTAATTTGGATTGACCTCAAGGCATTCACGGACATCTCCAGTTCACGCAATATTGGAAAGGATTTGAAAGGCTCTGAAAAATGAAATATGAATGTTTTTAATGAATGAATTTAATGTTAGCTTTTGTTGACTCAACAGATCATCTTTTTTTCCCCTCCCCCTCTGACTCCCTGGACTAAGCCTAGTTACGCCATGGATCATGGAAATATGGTACATTATGAGTTCCAAGTTTGTTTGTTAAACTCAGGAACAATTAAGCATACCCATTGGTAATAAGTTGTCAGAAGCATTCACATAGGCAACATTGTCAAACAGCATGAGGTCCTCTTCTTTGATGTCCACCAATTCCTGTCCACTGACATTAACGGAGCACAAGTCCGAGGGGTCCTCCACACAGCAGTGCTTCATCTGCAAGTAACAAATTCCGTTACACACTTTTTTCGGACTGGAAAGGGTGGGGTGAAAAAGAACTCATGGTGGATTCTACTGAACAGCACAAGAAAGTTATCAAATGCCCATTAAACACTATGCGCTTTTGATAACATTCTCTTGAGAAAAGGAGAAAATTGGATGCTCCAGTGGTTGTGATTTAGTCAACCATATTGTGCTGTTTAGTACTTGTTATTAATTACAGCCTGTCACTTTGATACCGAAAAAGAGTGTACTGTTGCACTGTGAAAATGGCACTTCGTGTGTCATCATGCTGATGATTTGTCATGATCATACCCAATACTTTCAATGTTAATTTGATTCAAGGAGACTTATCCCTCTTATTGGTGACAGCCAAACGAAAGGATTATGTATCTGATTTTCAATCCAAAATCAGTTATGACTAGTCAAATGGCGTTCTCTTGATCATGACTAATCAAACTGCCTCTATGTTTCCCATGTTGAAAGTAGAGAAGATGACACTTCATCAGCTATCATGAGTCACAAAGTTCATTTTCTCAGTGAACTGGTCCTCATTTCTTCTTTATCAAAGTGAAAGGCTGTAATTAAGCTTCTTTAATAACCCATAGTCAATACATGTATATTCCGAAGCAGATAGGTGAGACGATTAACAGAGACTGTATAATATTAGACCATACCAAGAAAAATCCATCGAGTATCTTGTTGTCCTCCTGAAAATCTTCTTCATCCAGAGACGGAGGAGGAATGATGATGGTCTGAGTCTGGGTTCGGCTGCCTCTTTCTGAGCGTCTTCTTTGCTCCTTGATTTGATCGTAAGTGAGTGGGTTTGCGCACAGAACAGCCTTGAACCTCCTCCTCTGCTCGGCCTGGTGACTGACAATCCATGCTCCCCCACCTGAAATATGCAACTTGATACTAACATGCAGTATGGCCTGTATTGACTTCACTGACGTCCACAAATGACTCAATTGGCTCTGGTCAGAAAAATGAATATATCACACACAGCTAAAGAACTACAGTCTCCATGAGACTGCTTATGTATTAGAGGCAGTGCAAGCATTGCATTGCAGTCTCCGGGAACTGGCCATGCAAATGAGCACAAGTAGCATGCAAATCAGCAAGATGTGGCAGAATTAACTTCAAACAAAATTGTTTTCTTTAAAGTGTGGGAATTTTAGAATTATTGGTTAACAAGTTATTTGTTTATAATTTTAGTTATCAATCCCAATTGCAAGTTATAAGGTGCCATTAGCAGAAATGAAACAGTGACATAACAGGTTTATAGACAATTAATCACACAAGTGTTTTTGGACATAAAAATCCAAAACAAAAGCCAATGTTTATGAAAGGTTATGTAACCAATCATTAAAAAGTTTTCAAAAAAATCATTGTAAATGAAAAGTTATATAACCAATCAGTCAACATTTTGTCAACATTTTTGGACAATCCAATTAAATTTTTCTGGAGTCTCTGACACTGCATGTCATCGGAAAAAAAGATACTAGAGGGACTCATGGAGTCTGAAAGAACTACAAGTGCTTTCATTCAGCTGTTTGCAGACCTCAATGATCGTGTCACTACAGGCCATATCCTTTGCATTAAAATTAACTGTAAATTTTTCATTTGGCAACTTGTGAGTGTTGTGACTCCAACAGTATCTTGTCCTGGGAGCATTGCAAGCATAGGATATGACTTCGCTATAACGACATATATATGAGTCATAAAAGGTAACATGTCATGGATTGGGAAATTATGACCTCACTGTGCACAAGAAACTATCCAGTGCGTTTCTGTAAGCACTTGTAAGGGGGCGACCAGATGATCTTTGGGGGGAAGGGGGGACTTTTGGTGAAAAAAAAAAGATTGTTTCCCACTTGACACTGAAAAAAAAGAAGTTTGTTCAGCATATGGAACTAAAAAAAAAGTGCTAGGGAACCGTAATGTTAAAATTCTGATGAAAAAGTTTTTCGCGAGTGCGCATGCGAAAAAAAATTGTTCGTCCCTGGGGTGAAGTCCATAGCCCCCCCCCCCAACTATCGTCTGGTCAGCCCCTAAATCACACCATGTGAGGCCACACTATTTTCTGGTGGGGGGGGGGGGCACTCGCTGTGCTAATTGCATGTTATCCAAAGTCAAAATGTTCATATGGGGGCACAGCCCCAAAATAAAAGGGGCAAACCCCCAATAGAGGCGCACTATGCTGAGCGCGGACCTGATAGACAATAGCCCTAGTAACCTATTACCTAATACCTATGGCTAGTATATCAGCCAATTCGATTACCAGTCCACTTTGAATTTGGTCTGTTTGCAGCCTCACTTCGTTGTCTGCCTAAAGCCCTATACTAATTGTTGTCAGTCTTACATCTAAGGGGGCGACCATTTAATATCAAGGGGGGGGGCTTGGAGTTTTTTTTTTTAAATAAATAATTTCTTGGATCTGCAACTACAGTATTCCGCATAACCACAATTAAAATAAAAACAATTCTGTTGGGGGGTTATCATAACAAGGTGTACACTGGGGGGGGTCTCGAACGGGGGGGCACCTGGGGGGCACGCGATTCTCTGAGGGGAACCCACTATACTAATTTTATATTTTAGCCAGAGTTGAAAGTCATATGGTGGGCACCTGGGGGCACAGGTCCAATATGGGGGGGCCTGTGCCCCCCATAGGGACGCCTACTTCATTGTCTACAAGCAAGCCCTCTCTAAGGGTCTCTTCAATACCGGTTCGGTGTTTTTTAAAAAGTAAAAAATCCAGTCCTTGCATTAAATTATCAGATTATAAGTTGCAAGGTTCATACCATTGTCTATCGCTCGTGAGAAGCGTACAGGGAAACAATTAGAGGCGAATCCACCTGATTCATCATCATACTTGATTCCCGGGACCGCCATTTTGAAACGTTTCCATAGCAACAAATTGGCCTTGACCTTCGTTGTGTTGCCTCGCATGTGGCTACCAATACGTTTTTTCTCAAGTTAAAAAATTATTACAGTACAATTATGTATTGGTTCATTGTTTCGGGTGTTTTTCTCTATTGTTCGGTGAATAAGGCTTCCTGTCTTTCGTGAAAAACGTGATGTCGGCCCAACGAGGCAATTTGTTTTTGTTGACAAGTGACAGGTCACAGCCTGACAGCTGAGCAGGTGCTCTGAGGTGTCACTGTTGGCTTTACCTGTGTACATCAGTTCAACATCTATACAACCAATAATAGTGAAAGTTCAATGCGTCTTTGCAATTATTTTTTACCAGCTAGTGGCTCATGGATATTGTTCTTTAAGAATTTAATTAGGCCTAGGCTACATGGTCCTGCTCATCAGGTTTGCTGGAACAGGCCAAGACTTGAATCATGAAGAATCATGAACGAGTTTAATACCAAGTACAGAGGTGTAGTGATGCAAGATTGAAACTGTGTGGCCACCTTTACTAAATTTTAATTGTGTTTGTGGATTACGGTTGACCAAAAACAAAACAAGGATGTCCGGACAATACACGTTGAAGAAGTGTGGAGTGCGGTTTGATCCACCTGCAGTCGTTATCACATATGTCGTTAAGTCCTCTGGAAAGCTTCATCGGAGAACCATGCCTTTACGCAACTTCAATAAGAAGTCAGGGGTGAGTAGGGTGGCTGAGGAATTGAAAACCAGTGGTCGACACCAAAAATACCTGCTTGGTATGTCCCTGCCACAACTGGAGAAACTTATAACTCTGATTAAGGACAAAATGAACGGGATTGATCTCAGTGAAAGTCTTGCCAAAAATCAGAAAATGGACACTTTGGATCCCGAAGAAGATCTGAACAAAATTTCAGAAGCTGATTTAAGTAAGAAGAAAGCGATTATGGATCAGACATTTGAGAAACACCGCAAAAAGCCCGGAGATGCAGACTTCCAGTATGATGTTGAGGTTGACTTTGAAGGCGCAATTGAGTCTTGTGACTGGGACTCAGCGTCAGACAATGAATTTTGAATTTTGTTAGTATTGAACTTACATTGTAATGAATGTATGTATGTCTATTTGTTTACAGCTATAAAACTGTTGATGGATGATTTTAAAATTTTATGCAAAAAATCTGCTTTTGTTTTACTTTTGAGTTCGATTCCAAATGCAACTGGATATTGGGAAATTGCATCTTTCATGTGCATTATAATTAATGGCATCGAAGTCCTGTGGTTAAGACTTTATTGTTCCTTCTCTCAGCTAATTTTGAAGTTAGGTTCTCTTACACATTTTCTGCACACTTTCTTCATTTATAGACTTCAGTGTTTGGCAGTATTTGGGTTCTGCAATCTCTATGTTGCTTGCACCTTTTGTGATCCCTTTTGATGAATTGGAAATGAAAGCCCTTCAAAAGGTTGCTCAAATCTCCATTGCATTCCTTCAATTGGTCACTCGGGAAGCACACTGGACTGCCAATCGCTGGGTCCCGGGTTCGAATCCAGCTCTTGCCGGGTCACCTGGGCCTATGTTGGACAGCTGTTTCAATCATCCTTCACCTCATTGCAGTGTCCTTCTCCTGTCCTAATTAGCCCATCAAGTGCATAAATGCAGGACGTAAAGCCCCAACCATCCATCCATCCATCAATTGGTCACTCGCCTCCCTGTGGGGGAGAGCGGGGCACTGTGAGATAACAGGCGCAGTGAGACTAAGCCCACTGCGTCAAAGTGGTACTGTTTGGGGAGAGGCAGGTCAGTTGAGATGTTTCTCAGAAAAGCTCGCCTCCAAGCAAAATGGACGATGATATTGGAATGACAAACAGCTATGGATGTGCTTGGAGAAATACATTGTTCAAATACACGGAGAAACTTGACTATTTATGTGAGATAGTTTTTACCCCAGATGACGTCAAACGAGGTATCAACTAACCCACCTGGTTAGTTGATACACCAAGGCAGGTTAGTTGATACACCAAACCCTGATCGACAATCCAAAGAAAAAGTCCCATGTTTCCAGCCTTCCGCTTTGGTAGCATATTATAAAACGATACGCCTTCATCAAACTACTTTATGTTTCAATGGATGCATATCTACTTCCATTTAATGAAGTACAATGAGACGGGGCACAGTGAACCATCAAACAATACACTAGAAATGTCTTGAATAAGGGATAAATTCTGTCTCTGTTTGGGACTGACAAGTGGCAGCAGACAGTCCCTGGAAAATCGAATTGGGTTAACAATAATTTGATCTGTTTTGGACAGACCACAAGATCAGGTCGCACAACAGTAGTACATATTACTACGCCAAACTACTTTCGCAAAGCAGAGTGTCATTTTATTGCATTGGCAATGATGTTGGCTCCTTTCTTGTTAAGGTGGATGTTATCTTTCTCAAGGATTACTTCATCTGTGAATTTTCTATATTCGGCTTCAACCAGGATCATTTTGTACCCTCCTCTTTCTTCTTCCTCTTTTAAGCACTTGTTGAAAATGAGCCGTTCGATTTTTTGAGTCCTGATGTTAATTGGGGGGGATCTCTATGACGTACGTTTCACCCCGGTATTTGGATCGCAGGTTTTTCAGGGCAGTTATAAGTTTCCTTGCTTCCTCTATTCCATCTTGGTCAGCTTTTAAGGGGTATGTTCCAAGCATGATGAAAAATTGATGTGATGCCCTCCCGTCCATACTTCTCAAACTTGTTGCTTACTACTTGGAGGTCCTCTATTTTGAACATGCTTTCATCGTAGATCCACTCAATTTCATCATTCTTTGGGATTTGAGGTAGTATAAATTTCCTGTTTGAGTCTGCGAAGAGGAGTAGTGACTCCTTTTTTAGCCTGGCTCACCAGGCTAATTCAGGAGTAATGGTCTGAAAATATTGTCTGTCAATTAACTCCACTGTTCAATAACTATTGGTTCAATATATGTTTTTGTGTTTTATTGGTTTGTTACGGTAGCTAGATGTATTTTTCAATTTCGAAATTTTTTTTTTCCCAAAATTCTTTTTTTCAAAGATTTGAAAGAAAAAATAATTTCGACTTTTTTTCAAAATTTTACACAATTTTTTTTTTCAAAAGAGGAAATCGGGCAACTTCTGTTTTTCAAATTTAAACATTTTTTGTTCCAAGATTTACAATTTTTTTTCCTAAATTTAAAAAAAAAAAAAAAAGTTTTCCTAGATTTAAAAAAAACTATTTTTTTTGCTCCATATTTTTTTCAATTTCGCCAATTTTTTCAAAGGAGGAAATTGGGCGACTTCAAGATTTGAAAAAATCGTACACATTCTTTTCGTGGTTATTTCGATATTATTTTGTACATGGAACAACTAACAACACTTAACTTGCCGCAATTCAGAACCACCTTTCTCGGCCATTTCCAAACCATAAAGTAGACTTAACTATTTCACCAGCATTGCTACATATTTTGCCGTCTTCACTGCCACTTGAGCCAGGCATTGAATCCGCGGATTCTTGTTTAAGGTGTTGTCTATATCTTCTCTGGTGTGAAGTTTGTCAAGCATCGAGTTTATCACCTCTTCCTTTTCTTGGATGATTTTGTTTTTCCTATCGATTTCCATTTTCAGTTCCTTTGTTTTTTCCTGGTTCCGTTGTCCTAGTTGTTTTAGGTTTTCAATTTCTTTTTTTTTTATTTGTTAGGCGTCTGTTAATTCAGTTCCTGAATTTTATTCTCTTTCTTGGAGACGGCATTATTTTTGTTTGCCAATGCCCCTTTTAAGGCTTTGTTTTGGGTGTCTGTTCTGTATGGGCTTGGCTGTTTGCCAGTTGCTTGGTGACATCATGTCTTTTCCAATTAGCTAATGATTGTTGGTTTGTTGGGCTTGGTCTTTTATTGTTGCCTCATTAGCTTCTTGTGCTTTATTGGAGTCTTCATCCTCTTTTGTACCCTTTTTGGCCTCAGCTGCTTTTCCAGTAGTTGTTGGTGTCTTTTTATTGTAGTTACTTTGGGAAAATTTGTCCGTCCGGCGGGCGGGCGGGCGGGCGGGCGTACGGATAACGGGCGTCCCACTTGTGTATTGGGAGTAAAACCAAAACTATGGGATGTATACTTTCTATTTTTGGGACATTAATGTATCTTTTATCCTAGTTGTGCCTTTTAGGGGTTTAATCCACATGAGATTAATACTTTTTTCACAATTATTGAAAAATGTGAAAAAAAAAATTTTTGTGTATTGGGTCTCAAGCCAAAACTATAGCATGTATATTTATCATTTTTGGGTAAATATGGTATCTTTTATCCCAGTTGAGCCTTTTATAGGTCTAATCCCCATGGCATTAATAGGCCTACTTTTCTCACAATCATTGAAAAATGTGAAAAATTGTTTTTTTCTGTTTCAGGGACAGGAATAAAAAACCGCTGTACTTTTGACTCTGAAATTTGCATATTGTATGCATTAAATACCCAGAATGTGTTTTTTGTGGGTCTAAATGCTCTGAGAAAGTTGAACTGATGAAAATAAAATATTAAAAAATACTATTATTTCCAACCTGCATGATTCAGTCATTTTTGGAGTTAAATCTATGAAATTTTCCAATTAGGTGTCTAAATTATGTCTCTTTAAATATCTCAACTCAGTTGGAATGTTGGTCCTATGAATTTAAAAAAAAAACCAAAAATGAGAAAAAATCCCAATTTTCCAACATTTCTGAGTGAAAAGCCAGAATGGTAATGGGTAAATTATTTAAATTTAAAGCTTATTGTAGTTAGACACACTATGAACTAATATTCACAGCCATTGCATGAGTTATTGCAAATTTTTCCATTGAAAATTATGAGCTTTCAGATAGACATCCGTTTTGAAAATTTGAGTTTTCGGCCGTTTTTGGGGCTCTGCCACCAATTGGGTAATAGAGATATTTCAAATCTGACACCAGAAACTGAAAATATGGGTGCAATTGTCCTAATAACCGAAATATTAGACCTCTAGTTGCAAAATGTAACTTTATACACTGCTTCAAAATCAGACGAAAATGCATTTCCCGAAAAGTTACAAAATCACCCTAAATTTCTAATGGTCATATCTCCATGACTTTTGACAGCACAGACTTCAAATTATGGTCAAGTGCTTAGATTAGGTAGCACTACATCTGAGATATTTTAAAAAATTTTTTGGGATGATGACCTGAGGCAAGTCTCTGATTCTGGCTGATTTGGCATGGAATGGCCCACATGCATTTGTTTGTTAATATTTTAAAATGTTGACATTAAATCCTGAACTCCCAATTATTATAATATTATGGCTAATATCCAATCTAAGTGATGTAAATTTTAGAAGATAAAGTAATGTCAGTCCCTTTTATTTAGTTATTAGCATGAAAATTAAATGTGTATGAATGAGACAGACTGGCTTTTGTTGAATGGAGCACTGGAGAAGTCTTGATTGTGTGATGTTATGTCAGAGTGTCATTGTCTTCCCTGCTAATTCTTTCAATGACTGAAGCCAAGATCACTGGGGTAAAGACTTCAGTGGATATCAGGCTTGGCTGCTCCATGTGTCTGCATTGTGTAATTGTTATATAATCTTATGTCAGTCACACTTGGTGGTTAAGTGGCTGGCAAATATGCACAACACATCATGAAATTATGGAGATATTTTAATGAAGAAAAATGCTTTCAAAATATAATTTTCCAAATCTCCTTTTGTTAGTTAAAATCTTCTTTATTCCGCAAATTTAATTTTATTTTACTTTATTTTTCTTCCCTAAAATGGCTATACACTCAATACTATAATGATCATCATTAGATTTGTAAGTACATTTTTATGAAAATAAACATGCAATGTATATCAGTTGTGAAAATCATGACAAACTGGAACTGGATTTTTAAACATCTTATTATTGTTAGACAACTACACGGTATGACTGACTTATTGTCTGAATCATACAGGCCAAAAGAAAATGTCGATAGAGAAAAACCTCACATGATAAATAGATTCAGATAAAAATTGGTTCCCATGGAGATTAGTGGCTGAAATATTATAAGCTGTCAAGTAAATCTGAATTCCAAAATTGCTAATGGCCTTTCAAAACCTTAATTATTGTCTGTACCCAAGTTTTACTGTTCTCCAAATTGTTTTGGGAGGCGGCCTGTCCTGCTACCCCCCTCCCCAAACCCCCCGGTCCCTCCCTGCAGAATAGCCTGCCGAATAGCCGAGGGTATGCTGCTGCACAGCCTATGTTTTTTCTTTATAGCGAGTTTATTTTCTGCAGTGGCTTTTGGTTCACTGGTTGGGGTATTTATAAGTAAAATACTGAACGCAGGTCGTTAGACCTCTATGTTCAGATCTTTGCCTTCACAGTATCGAGGTTTCTTCACATTTCTTTATTGTGAAAGGTTCGTAACATCTATCGACATGCATGGATATAAAATAAAATTATTTGCTAAACTCCCGAAATTGAAAAAAAAAAATAGAAACAAATGTGATTTGTAGTTGTTAAGAGGATCTGAATTCAAACTGTCCAAAATTTTATGTATGCCATGCGGGTCAAAAGAAAACATTCTCTTGGACTTTTCTCCAATATATGGAAAAATAAGCATGGGGTTTAAACCAACTAGATAATGGAAATTGATGTCAGAAAGTGATGCCTCAATTCCTGGTGAGGTTTTGTTAATTTCTGAACAACAATCAATTAATTGACTGACCTAATTTCACGCCAAGGGATGTGACAAGTCACTGCACACATATATGTTGTTTAAAATTTTCAAAACATCTTGAAGGGAAAAAAGCATGCAGAATATACATCAGAAGAATTGCAATATCATGTGGTATGTGAACAATTTGACATGCCAATGTCTTCATTTAGATGACCATCGAGCACTGCAGCCCATCGTTCAACAGAATCATTGCATAAGTAGGAAATAAATAAGACCTATCTGAAAAACAAGAATGCATTTTGGTCAAAAAGGTGGATCACAACTCAAAATTAAGAAGAGAGTTCTGTGGAGTTACTGGCATAGTGGACATAGCTGTGAGCAAGCATTGTCAAACGCACTTTGCACCAACACAGCCTGATAAGACTTCAATGCAATAAAATGTCACTTCATCTGGTTTCAATCAATTCAGATTCATAACTTAAATTTACTTCATATCCTGACTTTTTAATTCAAATTTATGACGGAGACATTTTAAAATATTACCTCATTCGATGAGGGTTCTCCTGCCACAGAGGAGGAAGCTACAACTAGAAGTTCAAGTGAGATCTCTTAGAGGCCATGTTGGTGCAATGACAGTTACATACGTCCCCTGTGTCCATAATTCTCCACAGAGCTCTTTCATTGTCAAGTTGATGTTGTTTGTAACCTTTCTGACCACCGTCCACTCTTGTCTTGCAGACAGCCTCGATCCACTTCCTACTTGTGCAATGATTCTGTTGAGTGTTGACCAATAGGTAACATACGTATTTCCTCGTGGAAGTCTGTATAGTAGACCTTGGCATTTTAATTGCTCAGATACTAGATAAAATTTTTTCCCAGACCCTTTGTACTCAATTATTCACCTTTTCGTGCATTTGCCACATGTTTTTTCCTTTAAACGTGTTTTGAAAAATGGAAATAATATATCTGAGTGGTTAACTTATCACATCCCTTGAGAAACACATCGAGCTTGAAAAAACTTTGGGGTTAAAAAAATTGACCAAGAAAACGATTAGCGCAATGATGTAGAGGAAGGTCAGACGAACATTTTGATGTATCAAACGAAAAAATCTGTTGGTAATTTTTTGAGATATTTGAGTTTAAGATTTTTTTATTTATCACACCCTATTCTCAACATATAATCTCCATGAAAAAGTGAACAAAACTGTCCATTTTTCCTGTTAGGTAATATCTAAGATAAAAGTCATTATTCAGAAGTAAATATATGCAGTCGTTGTCTCCGCAAAAGGAATGTACCACTTCATCCCGACTGAAGGGGTGTGATAAGCCTATAACAGCTAACATTTCTGGCTAAAGGCCTGAGAAAATGTTTACAATACTAGGTCGAGTTAGTAACATAATTCTGGTAAATAACTGTAGCAAATTTGGTCTCATCATCTCATTGCAACATGCTTTGCTGAGTTTTTTGTGCATTTTATCACACATTTGCCACCGTGAAACAAGCATTTCATAACAATGTAAAAGGATAGAAAAAGTTGAGTAAATTATAATCAAATGCATGCATAGAATGTTTGTAAGTATCTGCTTCACTATGAAGTTGAATCTCCTAATATTACATGAAAAGTCTTCACAGTTGGACAAAAATAAGATTAAAATCTATAAATAAACAGCAATATCCATGCTTAATGTATTTTGAGTACTTAAAATGGATGTTGGGTGTTTAATGTTGATGTAGGTTATCTGGAATCCAAAATCAAGCAATCTTTTATTGTATAGAACAACAAAAATAGCATAAATTCAGTAAATTATGTGAAAATGTAGTTAATACAAATATGTACAACTATTGCACATTAACACTGCAATGTCAAAGTATTTTACTCCACACTTAACTAAATGCTTCCAAATATTCTATCGATTCGTTTTCTGATGATTCACTCAACATTGGCTACACTTTACATAGTTGCAAAAGTACTTCACAGCACTTGGTGAAATTTCTTCAAAAACACATAAAAACCTCAATAATACACCATACAATTGAAAAAGTGAGATAGATTCTACTACTATTATTTACCAGAATGATGAAACTGAGGACAAGCTGGCAAATAAACATATCGTATAAATTTTCTGAGAAAAGTTTACTGTTATAGGTTTATCACACTCTGTCGGTCTGAATGAGGTGGTATGTACTTGCTCTAGTGGCAATGACTGCATATTTTTACTTCTGAATAATGACTTTTATCTTAGATATTACCAAACAGGAAAAAAATGGCAGTTTTGATAATTTTTAGATGGAGATTCAATGCTTACAATAGGATGTGATAAATAAAAAGTTTAAAACTCAAATATCTCAAAAAGTTCCCAACAGATTTTTTCGTTTGATGCATCAAAATGTTGGTCTGATCTTCCTCTACATCATTGCGCTAATCGTTTTCTTGGTCAATTTTTTTAACCCCAAAGTTTGTTGAAGCTCGCTGTGGAAAAAATAGGTCAGCCAATATGGTTTACTTTTCCGAAATTAACAAAACATCATCAGGGATTGAGGCATCACTTTCTGACATCAATTTCCATTGTTTAGCTAGTTCACCAATGCTTATTTTGCCATATATATTGGAAAAAATCCAAGTGTATGTTTTCTTTTGACCCATCAAATTTTGGACAGTTTGAATTCGGAGCCTCTTAACAACCACAAATCATATTTGATTCTTTTTTTTTTCAATGCCATGAGTTGAAAAACAATCACAACAAATAAGCTGAAGTGTTTTCATACCAATATTGACAAATTTTACAATGCCACACAACTTTGAAAACATCACCCTGCGCTGTATGTTTACATTTGACCTCAACTGTATTATAGTATACATATGTCCAGTCAGAAATGATGTGGAGTCAGAGCCACGGAAAGACAACAGAGAAAGAGCCATGTCAGGTTGCAAGTTACATCCATTCGACAACGGCATTTACAGAGATGAAATTTTAGACTGGCGGGATTTCTGAAATATGTGAATGGTACGAGCATTTTGGGGTAAAAGTCGGGAACCCATCTTTTTAGCATATTTCAGGTATGCTGAATCCGAAAAAACCGGTTCCCAAGCGATATTCCGGGTCCTTCACCTCCTAATTTGCATAACAAAATGGCCGCCAAATTAGCTATTTTTGATCGTTTCAAAACCATAACATTCAATATCTTATGGTTTAGGAAAGCAAAAAAGGCAAACCAAGTGGCTCAAATCAATGTTATGAAGACCAGGGAATAACACACACCATTTATAAATCAATTATACAAGTTTGATGGTCATTAATATGCTAATTAGTAGCCGCCATTATACAAAAATGTTTTTTCTTCAATAACTTCCTTACTAATCAAGCAAATTAAACAAATTAAAGTTCTATACCAATGTTTAAGGGTCAAGGAAGATGATGAAATCCTACTCTTAAAAGTCTATCTCTTCAACTTTGATGTCACCTCTACTCCTCCATCCCTGCTCTAGCCACAACCACTGCATTCTGCATGAAGTTTCGTACTGACATTGCCTTTGAGTGTGGCTAATAAAATGCCTGGAAATCCTCCCTTATTTCTTCCAAATCCACCTTTTCTGCAGCCCCTTTCACGAAATTCGTTCATGCTCCTCTTCAACGCCATTTTAACTTGACACTCTCTTTACTTGCACCCACGCCCACTGCTCTTCTGAGTGAGCCACTGTGTATTTCGGAGGGAGGCACAGCCACTAAAGCACCAGCCTCAGGTGGCCTGCGCTGTAATCAAGCATTTTCGTGGGCTTTGGCCTATATCTATAGGCCTATACACGGGGGATAATCATAAAGCGTTCTATTTGAGGGTACGCGTTCTTATTGAGTTGTGGACACGTTCTAATGCAGGCCTTATGAGTAAGTGCCACAAAAATGCCAGAAAAATACCAGAAAAGACAAAAAAAGAATTGTGGTAGGGAAAATTTTTGTATTACCATGGAGTAACGCATATTGTAGAGCATCATTATGGTGTGGTTTTACACTGTTTACCAAATTACAGAGTGCAATATAATGGGCACAACTTCAGAAAGTTCTTGAAAAAATTAATACTATCTCCAATATTGCACCCATTTCAAAGTATCAGGCATTAAGTGGGATGTCATAATGTGCATCAGGGCCGGATCCACAAAACATTTTACGGGGGGGGGGGGGGGGTTACACACAGCACTTAATTTACCCCACCCATTCATCTTCAATAGGCCTCACGTATAGCACCAAAACATATCCCAATACACATATTGTACAAACACTCTGATCAGCCAGGCTTTCACAATTTTCGCACACTTCTGACATTCACTTGCAATTTGCAACCATACGTATTTGCATGGTAACTGTCATGGTCTAAGTGTGAAAATAATGTTCTTCCATCGAATCCTCGCACAATTGCCACGGTGTCTACCATTTCATAAACTCTCAATGGTAGATGACATGTTCGTAGCTGCACTCATACATCAAAGGATAGATAGATAGATAGATCGATCGATAGATAGATAGATAGATACATACATACATACATACATACATACATATAGATAACACCGAGGGATACACAGATAGAGACATACATTGATAGCATTGATAGATCTCAACTCACTTCCATTTTTTATTATCAAAACTATAACGCATGCATGGCTAATATAATGAGTATTTCCCTTCTATATATTCTTCACAAGTATATATCATAGCAAACATGAATGCACTTCAAATATGAAATGCATTTTCAGGCAACCTGTCTCTCCAACGGGCATTCTAGTCATCTATTAAGTCATAACACTCATCCTGTATTAATCATGCAAGAACAATGGTCATTATAGTATGCTAATCAGCAATGAAACATAACAGAAAAGAACAGTCTTCAAGTATCTTCTCTGCCAATTTGGAAACTTTGCAATTTAATGTTCTATACCAATGTTTTAAGAGTCAATGAAGATGATGAACTTATCTATAAAGTCATAACATTCATCAAATATTAATTATCGAAAATAATAGTCATTAGTATGCTAATTAGTGATGCCATATTTCAGAAACGATATTTTTTGTATCTTTCACGCTGATCCAGCAAACTTTAAAAATAAAGTTCTATTATCCCAAACTTTTTATGGGTCCATGAAGGTGATGAAGTGATTCATAAAGTAATAACACTAATCAAATAGTAATTAGGGGAAAATAATAGTCATTAGTATGCTTATCATATGGGTGAAGTCATTTTAAATGAGGCCAAAAGTGTCACATAAGGGTAAATTTTTAAATGCATGTTTTAGGATGTATTCCTCATTCAGCCTGTGCTCCATAGTCTTAATTTTTATGAAATATACTTTTTATGTCCTTAAGTTACACCGACACTGCCCCACATAGAATTTTGCTGAGGAGAGTCTATATATATATGTTGTCACGTAGGTGAGAAATTTTGGTTGACTCCACTTTATTTAATCCCTATTGTTGATAATAGCAAACATTGATCATTTAATCATTGTTCCAGTTATAGATGATCATTTAAAACAATTTTAGCCAACAAATTACCATTTTGCTTTGAAATACACACATTGACGGAACAAAAATATATGTTCGTCAATTTTGCTTCTTCAATGTTCTGTCAAAATAAAGCACATAGGTATACTCGGTAAATTTTTGGATTAAAATGTAAAAATACACAAAATGTGTGAGAGAATGGTAAAATCCAAGCCATCTAACCTGTTGTGTAAAAGATATAGGCATATTTTTAGCGTTACATCATATTTGACATAGTCCTGTAGGTGAGAATTCTGTCACACGTACATCATAATTGACGAAGTTAAAAAAATTATGTCAAATTGTGTATTTATAAACTTTACCAGTAAATGCAATTATAAACATTTCAATAAAAACAAACAAGTGTCAAATGTTAATTCCCCTTAATATAACACAAAAGAGAGATTTCACAAAGAAGCCGGAAAATAAGTTGCCAGAAGCTACACACATGCACCAAACACTGAATATGAATAACCGACTCAAGCTAGAACTTAAATTCTCTGAAATTCCATAAAATATATAAAAGAATAAGTAAGGTAAATTAGATTTGTTAAAACCTTCATTCATAACAACAGTAAAAATACAAATAATCAGAAGAATTTTATATGAAGTGTCAATTATGATGTACGCCTATTAATCTTGGCTGAACGAAACCAAACACAATGTATTGTTGAGATAAACTGCATTAGCAAAGGAAGCTAGCCAAAATAAATGATAATTCTTAATTTAATGTAGAGATTACTGTCATATATCTAAGATTTATGCTGTACATCATATTTGACATTACAAGTGTCAAACATGATGTACATCAAAGAATCTATGTTATTGTCAGATAAGAATGAAATGCATGTGCGAAATCTCATGACAAGGACAACAAAAGTCTGGGAATTTAATTAACACAACTTTTCTCGACTTTGGTAATCTTTTCGTTTCAAAAAGCATGAAAATTCATCTGTACATCATAATTGACCAATAATTACTTCTTGGTCAATAATGATGTACTGTCCATTATGATGTACCAGTTTGATACTTTTTGACATATGACACATTTTGTTGTGTGACAGTCTTGTATCTTCTCCCAAGGCCAATTACAGAAACAAAACTCACTATTCACAGCAAAATGAAAAATTTTGATTGATGTGATGCTTCTCTACACATCAGAACACCCCTATCAGTGGCGTTACATCATATCTGTCCTGTAGGTGAGAATCACAGAATTATTGACATTCAAAATTTGCAACCTCCATATCATAGCCTTTGCTGCTCTGTAGGACATCCTTTTAAATATTTTAGATAAATCTTGTGGAATTCTTATTTTGGCAGCATACAAATCCATAAAAATATTACTGGTTGTGTCAAAAACTTTGGGTTGAAATTTTGGCGTCCTGTAGGTGAGAATTTTTTCAGAGAATGTAGATGTCACGTTTAGACTGCGACCATTTAACTATAGCTGGATATTCCCTTTAAAGCTGACTGGTATGTGATTATTTATCATAGACTTTCTTGATTCAATGGAAAATAAATCAACCAAACGCCACTTAAATAGGAAAAAAACCCATTTTTAGAAAACATTTTTTCTGGATTGACCATGTTTGACATTTATGATGTACGTGACGGGAGGTTTCGATGGCCCGAGAAATATTCCCAGAACATTTCACATACCGAATGGAATTAAAAAACTTAAGTTCAGGTATATAGGTTGTCATTAAATTTACAAAAACTGAGCATAACTTACTTCAATTGCTAACCATCAGCTGTCAAAATAACACTTTTTGAAAATGTGACGTTTGACACCCCCAAAAATGGACCATTTTGAGAGTTTGCTGTCCCTGATCTCAATGATGAAGCCATAATTTCACGTAAAAGTGGATTTATTATGAAGACAAAATTGTATTCTACATCTCAGGGAATTTTAAAGAACTTATTACCAGCCAAACATTTTTTATGTCATGTTAAAGGTCAAAATCCTGGCTGGCCTCGTTTAAAATGACTTCACCCATATATTAGCGTTGAAATATTACAGAAAAAAATATGTTTTTTTCATATCCTCCCTGCTAATCCAGCATACTTTACAAATAGATGATCAGTACTAAAGGTTAAAAAGTCAAAGGTTGATTAATTAATGGCATTCATCAAATATTAATTATGCAAGAATAATCATCATTAGTATTTACTAATAAGCAATGCCTTATCACAAACAAAATATGTTTTTCTCATAGTGTCTTCCTTACTCATCTAACACATTTCACATTTTGCAAATTAAACTTCCATACCACTGTTGTAAGGGTCAATGAATTCATTCACAAATACATACAAAATATATTAATAAAGCCAGAATAATAATAGTTATTTGTATGATTATTAGCGATGCCATATTTGCAGAAAAAGGTGTTTCTTCTGAATTTTCAAGGACTCAATGCATTGCAGCACATTCCTTGCCTTGAAATTCAGCAAAGGTTACACCATGGATGTGTCAAGATGACATGATAACCCTCAACTCAGAAATGAAGTCATCTTGCTACTCCTGATACGCAAAAAAATATTCTGAGGCAATCCTGTCAATCCTACTATAATAAAACCACTAATTTCCCAAGGTTACGACCAGTAAGGCCTACAACCATTCTTTTAATTAAAGAAAATGGCAAAATGATGTGTGCATGGCACATTGGTAGTGAGAGAGAAAGGTAGGGATGGTCTGGAAAAATTGGAGATAAAAAGGACAAATTGACGGAGACAACTGAGGGAGTGGAAAGAGTTAAGAGAAACTGGGAGCAAGCAGGGAAGGAGGAGGCAACTATATAAGCTAGGAGTAGGCAGAGAGTGATGGAAGAATCACTCTAGAAGAAGGGACAAGAGCTAGGGGAAACAGAAAAAAGCAAAAAAGAGGGGAGAGCCGGCGAGTAGGAGGAAATGCAGGGAGGAGGAAACCAATATCAGCGATGAGCTAAGAAGTAGACAGCGAAGGGGATACAGATGAGCTATTGAGTAGGGAGGCAGGAGTTGGGCAGGAGGCAGAGGAGAATGCAGATAATGTTGGAGGCAAAGAAAGATTAACAGAGAGGTAGGAAACAATTTTATGAGGCAACAGCTGTTGGAATAGGGCAATAGTTTGATAGGGGGCCGCATGGAAGAAGACATAGGCCAGAGAGAGGAGAGAAGAGCTGTTGCGGAGGCAAGAGCTAGGAGGAGGCAGTCAGGCAGGAGGAGACAGAAGCTATCAGGCAGGAGGGGAGAGCTGGGAAGGAGGCGGAAAGGGAGAATATGGAGGTAGGGGTCACTGGAAAGAATGGAGAATGCAAATGAAGGAGGCTAGAGCTAGAGATGATGGTTCAGACCCCACTATATAGCCATATCTAAAGTCATCTCAGTAATGATTTGCATTATTTCCATTTAATATGTGTATGATGTGCAATATTCACTAAATTGGACACTTCATAAAATGATAATATATACAGTGATTCCTCGTCTTTTATGGGGGAATTATTGCTTCAGATTGCTTAGAACGCATCTCGGGCCATCAAAAGACACTGTTGGATTCTGGGAGCTCCTGACTAATTTTGCATCCCCCAAAACAGAATTCCAGCTATAACCCTCATCTCCTCTGCTGATCTAGCAAATTTAAACATACGAATAAGCTTGTTTTTTGGTCATATGACACTGCTAATATACTACTGACTACAGGTCTTGCATAAATATTATAAGATGTGTGTAATGTCTTTCTCATTGACTTCTTCATTGACCATTAAAATATTGGATACCAGTATATAACTTTATTTTGTACCGTTTGCAGGATTAGCAGCTTCGTTACCTGAAATATATCATCGCTATTTTTCATGCTAATGACTATTATTTTTCCATAGATACTTTTTGATGAGTGTTCATTATCTTCACTGACTCTTACAACATTGGTATAGAACTTTACTTTGTAAAGTTTGCTGGATAAACAGAGAAGATATTAAGAGGATTATTATTTTCGGTAATATTTCGTCACTAATTAGCATGCTATTGACCATTATTCTTGCATGATTAATATTGGATGAGTGTTATGACTTAATAGATGATTTCATCATCTTCCTTGACCCTTAAAACATTGGTATAGAACTTTAATTTGTTTAATTTGCTTGATTAGTAAGGAAGTTATTGAAGAAAAGACATTTTTGTATAATGGCGGCTACTAATTAGCATATTAATGACCATCAAACTTGTATAATTGATTTATAAATGGTGTGTGTTATTCCCTGGTCTTCATAACATTGATTTGAGCCACTTCATTTGCCATTTTTGCTTTCCTAAACCATAAGATATTGAATGTTATGGTTTTGAAATGATCAAAAAAAGCTAATTTGGCGGCCATTTTGTTATGCAAATTAGGAGGTGAAGGACCCGGAATATCGCTTGGGAACCGGTTTTTTCGGATTCAGCATACCTGAAATATGCTAAAAAGATGGGTTCCTGACTTTTACCCCAAAATGCTCGTACCTCTCTAAATAAAGCCTTTTTTTCAAAATCCCACCTGTCTATAACTTGCAAGTAGGCTATCCGTCCATATTTCTGATGTTCACTTTCCGGCCAGGTCATCGCATCATATGTACATAAATCATCATCTTACAAGATCTGATGTAGAGGCCCTCAGCCTCAAGGGGCCTGCTATCAGTATTATACCTAACCTAACCTAACCTCACCTAACTAATAAATATACTTTACTTACTAACTCCTATGCAGTGCTGTTTTCACACCTTTATTGCTATCTATAAGTTTGTCACATCTAAAGTGTGTGATACTCACATGTTCTGCAAAATTATCCTCAGAAGGCCAAACTTGCCAGTAAATACTGATTTGGATGCCTAATCCCAACCCTAACCACAACCCCCAACCTTAAATCTAACCCTACATTCTAACCCTAACTCTATGTATGTAAAAGTGTAATGGTTTGTTTGTCAGGAATTGTACATGTGTATTGTGAATCACCTTTTTGGATGAGACTAATTTATTTCAATCCTTTTTTGGGTAGCCATGAAACTTGTTATCATTTTATTGAAAATTCATTAAAAATAGCACCATAGCACAATAAGATGGACACAAATATTCAACATACACAAAAACATCAATTTCTAAAATTTTAATTTGTACAGCCAAAAAACAATTCAATATCAAACAGGCTTTGCCCGAGGGTATCTGCATAACCCAACCTAGAATGGTCCTAAAACAACCAATGTCACCCACACATTAAGTTTTCAAAATTCATTTTAAGAGTAAAATTCACACCATTGATTCAAAAAGCGCAAACTTATTTTATATGGAAAGAAAATTGGTTTTATTTTGGCATTTGAACTGCTTAAACTGATCCCAGACTTAGTGACAATTAATTAATGTCAGTTTGTCAGTTTGACTTGTGGTAGTCCAAACGCTGTTATAGGAGATTCATATCTTTATACGCATTGTTTGAGAGAAGCACTTTTAAATGGTTTATGCATGGATGAAAGCTGCTTATAATTCATAAGTATAATTTATGTTCTTCTGCAGTACCTTGGAAGCCCCAGCACTACAGTGCTGCCTGAAAGTGAGAGAAACGGGTGATGTTTTGCCATTGGGTCAATGCTAAACATCCTCACCCAAACTGCTTGTGGAAGCATGAATTCTCATCCGATGGGATGAAAACATATTGGGTCATAAAGGGCGATATTTGAGGTATGTGGGAAACAAATGGCTGCCAATTTTCTTTGCTCCACTCAGATGGGGGTTCACTTATCAAAGATTTTTCATGTGAAACTGTTTGTAGAGCAAAGAAAGTTGGCATCTATGTGTATGCAACATGCCTCAAATATCATCATTTATGACCCCATAATTATATTCTTCTCTCATTGGATGAATATCCTTGCTTCCACGAGCAGTTTGGTTGAGGATGCTTAGCATTGACCCATTTGCAAAACATCACCCGCTTCACCAACTTACATGTGGCACTGTATCGTAGTTATGGTTCGTTGTCCTTTTCGTTTTCATTGTCAAAGGATGTCAAAGTCAACATATAATAGGACTTGTTTACAGATGTTGGGATGTTATTTTGCTGATTGTCTGATTGATTGGTGGACTGTGTTGTTTCTAAGGCACTTTGCACAATGTCGGGAACTTCAGAAGTGAATAGTATGTTGAAGTCTTCATCATCAAGCACCGTTTTGATTTTGTCTTCTTCATGGGGGTTGGCAGAGTTGCTGTCTTCTCTTAGAATCACTTCCATGTATTCAAGAATGTCTTTCGTTTCGCTTTCCATGACATCTGCGATCTCCTCCATCCTCTTGGCCACCTCACACCGGCTGCCCTTGCTGATGTCCTTGCTCACCTCCACCAGTTGTATGACATCAAATATCAGAGATATCCCAGAGAGGGCGACACCAATGCCTCCTAACACTCGCGAGGTCATAACAGCAAATCTTGCGCCACCTTCAACGACTTCCGAGGTAACTCCTGCGGCACTTCGGATCACGTCTCTCACCACCGTCAGTGTAATTTTTTCAGCTACCGTATGGGCTCCGCTCAGTGCCTGCAACGGGAAAATGGAAGAACACTATAATTTATACCCAATGTCAGTCTTCAAATAATATATGATTGCCAAAATTGTCCATCACAAGAGCTATCAATGTCATCAAAATGCATCAATACAGGACATAGAGCCCCAATCATCCATCCTCCGTATGACAATAAAGGTGTTCTCTGTGAACAATGTAAATCAGACAGAAACAGCTACAGTACTGCTTCAAAGTAAATGAAACAGGTGATATTTTGTCATTGGGTCAATGTTATGATTATAAGTAGAACAAACAAGATGCTGCCATTTAGCTATTTATATTTTAACTGTCTTGTGGTAACCAGGTGACGTCATGTCTGGTTGCTATGGGCAACCTCTGACATTGCTGCCCTCTATTGAACAAAACCATTATCACAACATCTTCCCTCTTCCAGAAATACAATGAAATTCAAAAAACTTATTCAATAAAATTATGATACAAATATGACAATCATCATTCAAAATAAATATTAGGTATTTGAAGTATTGAACAGTATGGCTATACATGATGTTACATTTCAATTAATCTGAGTTACATAGTTTCAATTAATCTGACAGGTCTTCTTGTTATTCTGGCAGAACGTCGCAGCGGTTCGCTTTGTTCAGCATCACCCTCATTGACCTGCACAATTTCCTCATTATCTTCATCTTCATCTGAGTCTTCAATATCATCCATTTCTTTCACTTTCAACGGAGGTGTAGTAGATTTATCGAGCAATAGATGTTTGCGGTTCCTGCGGTATATACAGCCATCCTCAGATTGAACACGATACGATCTGGGAGCTACCAACTGAAGTACTCTTCCTTTTTCAGCCCAATTTTTCTGGTCCGGGGTCCGGATACGGACAACATCTCCTGGGCGGAGCTCGGGCAGAGGTCTTGCGTTAGCATTATGATATCTGGCTTGTTGTCTTTGTGACTTTATTTTCCATTCTATTGAGGAATCTGCAGATTCCACTGCAATGAAGGGCAAATTGGTCCGGATTAAACGACCCATGAGTAACTCACTAGGCGATTTACCACATTCCAGCGGAGAGCTGCGGAAAATCATTAGAGCCATGAAAGGATCTTCCCGACTATCCCAGGCCTTCTTGAGCAAGGTCTTAACCACCTTCACACCAGATTCGGCCATACCATTAGACTTCGGAAATCGTGGACTCGAAGTGATGTGCTTGAAATCCCAAGATTTGGTGAAGGCAGAGAATTCCTGGCTGACAAAGCACGAGCCGTTGTCACTCATCAAAATGTTAGGAATGCCATGCCTAGCAAAAATACCTTTTAATGCTTGTACAACATGTTTGCTGGAAGCTGCAGAAATCTCAGCTACTTCTGGATAGTTTGAGTAGTAGTCCACAGCAATGAGAAATAATCGTTGACCTAATTGCATTAAATCTGTTGCTACTTTGTCCCATGGAGCTTTACAATCTTCAACAGGATGGGACAACAATGGTTCAGAAGGTTGCATTGGACGATGAGTCAGGCAAACATCACATGTATCAACCATGTTCTCGATATCCTGGTACATGTTGGGCCAGAATAATACTTGCCGTGCTCTACGTTTGCATTTCTCTCTTCCAAGATGTCCAACATGAATCTTTTTCAGCATGGAAGAACGCAGTTGTCGTGGAACAACAATGCGGTTGCCCTTGAAAATCACACCTTCTTGTATCACGAGCGCATCACGGTGATTCCAATATGGTCGGACAACTGATGGACAATGGCCTCTGACAGCCGGCCAACCTTTCAAGATGGTTTCACTAAGCTGTTGGAGATCGCTATCCAGCTCAGTTGCCTTCTGTATCTCGACAAGACGACCTTTTTCCACCTGGAGTGAAGCTATAACACTTGCTACGACGGCTTCCATTTCCTCCTCTGTTTCGCTGACAGGACACTCACCACCGTTTGGAATACATCTGGACAGTGTATCAGCAACATACATTTTGTTACCAGGTGTAAATGTCAGCACAAAGTCGTATTTCTGAAGACGTAGGCGGAATCTCTGAAGCCTTGCTGGACAATCATTGAGAGCTTTTTGGAAAATTGTCACTAAAGGCTTATGATCAGTTTCGACCTGGAATTTGCTTCCATAAACATACTGATCAAACCTTTCACACGCATATGTCATGGCCAACGCTTCTTTCTCAATTTGTGCATAACGGGTTTCAGCATCTGTCATAGACCGGGAAGCATATGCCACTACTCTCCAGGTATCACCATGCAACTGCATCAACACCGCTCCGAGGCCTGATTGCGAAGCATCACTTGATATCTTAACAGGTCGTTTTGGATCGAAGAACTGCAGAACAGGTGCTGAGACAATTATCTTCTTTAATTCCTGCCAAGCTTGTTCCTGGGCAGGGGACCACATCCATTCGATTCTTTTGTCACGCAACTGATTCAAAGGGGATGCCTTAGTGGACATGTCAGGGATAAAACGTGCCAAATAATTGACCATTCCAAGGAATCTCTCAACTGCTTTCACATCTTTTGGCCGCTCCATGGCCTGAATGGCCTTGACCTTTTCAGGGTCCGGTTTCACTCCTGAACTTGTTATTAACTCGCCAATAAACACAAGTTTCTCAACCCCAAACTGACATTTGTTGAGGCCAAGAGTTAGACCTGTGTCTTTGCATCTTTGTAACACCTCTCGGAGTGTCTTCTCATGACTCACTAAGTCAGCACTAGCAACAACAATATCGTCCATGGTAGTGTGAACATCGGGCATATTCTCAAAGATAGATTTCACTATTCTGTCAAAAACTTCTGGAGCCGACTTGATACCAAAAGGCAAACGCTTGAAACGATATCGACCGAAGGGAGTTGCAATAGTGCATAGCAATGACGAGGAGTAGTCAAGTTTAACCTGCCAAAAACCATGTCGAGCATCCAATTTACTGAATATTCTCTTTCCAGCAAATTTGGCCATTAACTCCTCGCGAGTAATTTGGGGAAAATGTTCTCTTTTGACAGCTTTGTTCAAATTTCTTGGATCGATGCACAGCCGGAGTTCACCATTCTTCTTCGTTGCAACTACCATACCACTAACCCAATCAGTGGGCTCAGTCACTTTAGCAATAACTTCAAGTTGCTCCATGCGGTCCAGCTCAGCTTTCACACGATTGTGTAAAGCAAAAGGTATACGTCTGCAGGGCTCAATAACTGAGTCAACAGTAGGGTCAAGTCTTACTTTATAAGCGCCAGGAAGACACCCAAGACCTTCAAAAACCTCGTTGAATTCAGTCAGAAGACGTTGCCGCAAGCCATGAGGTTCACTTGGCGCTGTAGATTCCATGGCGAAAGCTCGTGTCACAAGGCCAAGTCTGGCACAGTCAACTCCACCAAGCAAGGGCAGGACTTTAGCAGTTGTGACATACCACATTGTAGAATAAGTCCTCCCTGAAACGGTGACATCAAGCGAAGATTGACCAAGAAGGGGAATATGACTTCCACCATACGCCGTTAATCGGACTTTGGAGTGTTCCTGAAGAGGTGACTTGGCAACCATTTTATAGTCATGTTCGCTCATTACATTGACGTCGGCAGCAGTGTCCAGTTTCACTGTTAAAGGTGTGTCTTTGAAATACAAGGTAACCTTCCATGTGTCCATAGTACAGGCATTGTCGGTTGAAACAGCAGCCACAAAGAAGGTAGCAGGATCAGGATCATCCACATCCTGAGATTCATCACAGTTAACAAGGCGGACTGTACGGGATCGCCTCGGGCACATCCTAGAAAAATGATTCGCACCATTGCATCGATGACATGTTTTGCCAAAAGCAGGGCATCTACCGGGGTTGGAAGCAGCCTCGGCTACTCGACATATCTGTATAATCTTATCGAGGGTCACGTCGTTCTTTTCACGAAAGAGCCGTTCCCTGAGCGACTCACTATGAATGCCACACATGAGTCTGAACTTCACCATTTTGTCTGAGATCGGCTCAAATGGGCATTTCTTCGCCAGTGCCTTCACTTCAACAATGTAACCATCAGTAGATTGGTCGGGGCTCTGTCTGCAGTTAAAGAATCGCTGCACGTGCATGGCGTCACTGTCTCTATCAGCGCAGTAAAGCTTGTATTTTTCTATGACTAGGTCAAGTTTCCACTCATCTCCTTCAGAATTCCAGGAAAAGGCATGGTACAACTCTGCAGCATCCTCACCAACGACATGTAGAAACAGGGAAGTTTTGTACTGGTCATCCACCGATTGGCCATGAGTCTTCAAGGAATAGTAAACCTGCCAGGCCTGGTAAAATCGACGCCAATTCTCGCTCAAATTTCCTTCCAGGCTCAGGGGTCTAGGCTTCTCAATTGTATCCATCACAGAAACTTGACAATCACAATAACAGCAGGATATTTAACCTGACACCATGTTATGATTATAAGTAGAACAAACAAGATGCTGCCATTTAGCTATTTATATTTTAACTGTCTTGTGGTAACCAGGTGACGTCATGTCTGGTTGCTATGGGCAACCTCTGACATTGCTGCCCTCTATTGAACAAAACCATTATCACAACAGTCAATGCTCAACATCCTCAACAAAACTGCTTGTGGGAGCATGGATTCTCATCCGATGAAATGAAAACATATATGATTCCAAAGGCATTAGGGATACACATAGCTGTCAATTTACTCAGCTCTACTGCCTCTACAGTTACCTACATTTGAGTCAAATCTTATACAAGTAAATGAACCTCCTCACAATTGAAATTACATTGGCCTTATGTCAATGCTGAGCATCCTTGACCATACAGCATGCGCAAGCACAGGTTCTCATCTACATGTAACCGAATGAAAATTGAAAATGTATTGCAACGCTATTGTTATTTATCAACCAAGGAAATGTAGACAAGGTAAACTCCATGAAGGGAGCTGACGAGGTGCAGGCATATCACGTGTACCATATATAATTATTCTAATAATTTCCTGTAAATATGATACTTAGCACTTACTGCTATGACAGTTCTTGGAAGGGCGATGTTGTCTTGCTGTTGGGTCATTTGCATTAAGGTTGATAGAATCTTGTCGTATCTGCTGATTCCGCTCCTCATGGACTCGGTGATCCTGCTGTCTTCTTCTACGATTTCTCTCAGAATGGCCCACCTCTTCTTTTCCATTGATCTCTTTGTGACGAGAGCACCTGGTTTATGCGAATAATAGTTATTTGGACACATAATCAGATTACTAAACACATAGTTCAGAAACTTAAACATTGTCAATTATTATAAAGCTCCGTAAATTTGATTAATCCTGACCTATTGACATTCAAAATTATTGTCTCTTTTTGACTCACCAAGGAGTTTTGCTCACCTCTTGTGAGCTTCTTCAGCTTCCTTGTTCAGCTTGCTGAATCAGCAGATTCGAGAAGAATGAATTGAGCACAAAAAACAGTTTACTGGAAGATGACTATAGTAAGCTTTGGGAAACTGTAGTCATCCACTGGTAGACTTATCAGTAACCATGCATAGATACCAGTCCCTTTCTCACTTGGCAGAGTTATGCCTCCTCCATTTTCTGCAGCCTCAGGTCACATAACAAGGCCCTGGCCAGTAATGCGACCTACTGAGCAAATTCAGTAAGCTGAAGAAGCCCGTAAGAGATTAGCAAAAGCTCCTTGGTGAGTAAAAAAGAGACTCTTAATTGAGTTATGAAATCGAACTAATAAAACATCATTGTTATTTACCACTTTATTAAAAAAAAGTGTTTTTTTTTTTAATCTGGGAACTTCTTATAAATTACTCACCTAAACTGGTGCCCACCCCAGCTGCGCCGACTGCCCCAGCCCCCATGCCCATTCCTATGAACATGCTGGTTCCCGCTGTGAACGGAGCCAGGGCCAGTCCTGTGAACACCACTCCTGCAACAGTTGCAGCTGCTCCTGAATAAAAAGAGTAAACTTGTCAGGTAAAGACAGGAATAAACAATGTCACCCTTGGGTTAAAGGTCTATTTTTTCTTTTTTTTTCAAATTATTGCCACGGAGTCAGAAGTCCACGCGAGAAAGTTCGGAATATAGAGGGAACCGTAATCCGATTGAAGTGTTGCGCATTGTTATCAAACACTTAGAGCTCTTTGCAGATTGGCGGTCCACTGGAAAAATTAATTTTCTTATTTTCAACTTGCAAACTGGCTTTGATACATCATCAACAGTTTTCTTCTTATTTTATGAAGTAACTCAAGTCATTTAATTGGTCTGTTTATTGTTGCCTATGCTGCTAGATATGATAAGCACTGAATCAACTGATTAGTTAACCATAACTGACAGAAACAAAACATTTTGAAGCCTGTGACATCGCACAACCAAGTTTAAAGTTAAATTTGAAACTGTTTGGGCCGCTTATCCGTTAACAGCTCTAAATAAAACGCTGACAAAGATGTCGTTCAAAGTACATTCTCATTCATGATTTATTTCATTTTTACTGAACGGATTAGATAAAATTTACATGCATTCTTTGAATAATGCTTCATGTACATGGTTGCAACAAGTTATGGCAGCCATACATGGAAGCGGAGGACGGTGAAATGAAATCACATGATGTATGACTCATAAAAAAATTTGCTCTAGCTTCACAATCTCAATGTTTGCAGATCAGAAGCTGCTTACATATGATGCAATATATTATACATGCAACAATGATTAGGGCATTTAGAATTTCATCGCTCACAGATTCAGTGTGTGTTCGGAATTTTTGAGATGTTGGGGTTTAAATTTTGTTATTTATCTCACCCTATTCTTTGCATGGAATTTCCATCAAAAAATTCTCAGAATTATCTATTTTTCCTGTTTAGTAATATCTAAGATACAGGTCATTATTCAAAAGTAAAAATATGCAGTCATTGCCACAAGAGCAAGTACAAACCACTTCATCCAGACTGACAGAGTGTGATAAACCTGTAACAATTCAGTTTCTGTTTGAATGTTTCATTGCTGTCTTTTTGTTGTTTCCAAAATAGTCTTTGTATAAACCACAAACAATTATATCATGGATTTTTTGCATCGGAAAAAGGCTGTTAAAGCTCCCCTTACTTTAAGGCAGTTACCTGTTAAACAATGGTGCCTGCCATAAATTTGCATAAAAGCCACGGTTTTCTACTGTAAATGGTAATTTTTTTGTTTCCATTACAGCAACTGCTGTTCATGAGATGCAGCTGCTCTTACAGTTACAATGTACATTCTGCCATAAAAAGTGCATCCCAATGAACTCCGTGTTCTGTGTCCAAATGAACCCAAATGTGACCGTTACACCAAAATGCTAATTTCTCAGTCTTCAGCAGCTATGCGCTAGCTATGTACAGGTTATTCACCACGGGAGAGGGGATATATGATTTATCACCTGAGGGCTTTAGCCCAGGGTGTGATTAACACATATGCTCGATCCTATGGTGAACTAGAATTTGTGTCGCAAGCGGAACACATGCGAGTTCACCATGCTTATGTTGTTTTGCTTTGATGTGTTGATTCTTGGGAAAATGGTGTCGCCTAGATTTTCATACATGATCGGAGAAATATAACAGACGATAAGCTTAGCAGTGGTACGACCAGGAGGTGCCGGGGGGGGGGGGGTAGTGCCCCTTCCCCCCGAACTTCAGATACTGATGGTTGCAAAAAGTGGAAAAATGGAATAAACAGCTTAATGAAGTAAAAAAGAAAGTACAAGCGGCTTACAACACAATTATGGCTATAGCAGGAAGCCCAGATCTAAAAGATATTAAGATGAGAACGATGTGGCAGGTGATAAAGGCCTGCATAATACCAATTGCCACATGCATGGGAAGCAGTAACCGCTACGAAGAAGGAACACAAAAACCTAAAAAGGACCATTGACAGCGTCATAAAAAGAGTCATCTGCACACCCTGATTTACCCCTTGGGAACTGCTTAACATTGAGACAGGACAGTTGGAGATAAACAAGCTCACCGGTCGCAATAGGATAATGTACACACACAGAAAAGGTTAAATCCAGTAACACCTGTGCAGCTACCTCTGCATCCATTAGATGAAGTGTTTGTTTTTTACCTGAGAGTCTGGGACTGGTGGGGTTTGCAGCTTTCAGAGCGGCTGCGCCCTTGTCCAGCGGCTTTATCCTTTTTGGGATCGGGACTCATGGTATGGAATGATAGTGATGATGGGAGAGATGATGAAGGAGGATAGGAGAGAAAAGATAGGTTTTAAGTGGAAAAGGTGGTGTGGGTTAATGGGGGTAAGTGAGGGTAAGTGGGGTAATTTAAGTGTAGGAAGTGAAGGGAGGAGAAAAAAGAGATTTTTGGAGGAAAAAGTGATGGGGGGTAAGTGGGGGTAGGTGAGGGTAAATGAGGTAATTGAAATGTAGGATGTGAGGGGAGGGAGAGAAAGAGGTTTGAAGTGGAGAAGAGGTGATGGGGGTATGCGAGGGTAAGTGGCACTGGGGGTAAGTGAGGGTAAGTGAAATAATTTAAGTATAGGGATGAGGGAAGTGGAAAAAGTGAAGTTTTGGGTAAAAGTGGTGATAGGGTAAGTGGGGGTAAAGTATAAGTAGGGTGGGGTAAAGTAGAAGTAGGGTGGGGGTAAGTGAAGGGAGATGGAGTGATGAGAGTGAAGTAGATGTAGGGGATTAATGTGATGAAAGGAGTTATGATCTAGATGGTGAAAACTCTATACACTGTTGACAAATATGAGTTCAGGTCCTAGATGGTGAAAATCATATACAATGTTTACTTTTGATTCCTAGTAGGTGAATATGGGATGCAATGTTTAAAAATAAGGGTTGGATGGTGGATGGTGAAAATCAAATACAATGTTTACAATGAGAGATGTGGTGGTTGGGAAGTCCAGATGGTGAAAATCATACTATACAGGCTAGATGATGAAAATGACATACAATGTTTACATTGACAGCCAGTGAGCTGACAGTATGATGAGAATGTGGAAAATTGAAGTAAATAGTGAATAATAGGAAGAGGAAAGGGAGAAGGGGAAGAAATTAAGGATAGTGGAATGTGATGAGGGGATAGATGAGGTTATAAGAGGGATAGGTAGATGAGATAAGGGAAATTTGAAATGGAGAGATGTGATTGGCTGTTGGGAAGTAGGCCTATACTACAAAGTGTCGCGGTGAAATCACGATGTGCAACGGGCGTTTTTTTAGGGCTTAAGGTCAACAATTTGAGAAAATAAAAATTACCAGGTTGTAGAGAATGAAATTGCGAACAAAATGAGCCTACTTAGAGGTTTCTACGATGATTAGAAGTGGTTTAAATCGACAGCAAAGTTGAAGGTGATGATCGAAAAGTTGAAATGAAGAACTGATTTGCTGTATATAGACGTTACCGAACGAGCGAAAATAAAGGGTCTTAATGAATAGTCGGAGCGGAAATGATGGTTTTGTTACTTCAGGGAGGTTCTAAACTGCGTTGTGTGATAATTTGGTGAAGATCTGATGATTCTAAGTGGCTGAAATGATCCTGCAAGATTCACACCTTTTCCGAAAAATAGACCAGCATCAACACTGTACAAAACTTTTTTCTTTTTTTTTCAACGAATTCTCGGCAATGAATAAAGATATCTCTATGAAAAAACGAATTCATATGGTTTAAGGATTTGGGATTAAAGAGAGCCTAAAATTATAATTTTAGCCCCATTAGAAGTGTCCGAAAAACTATCACAACTGCTTCGGCCAATCAGAGGGCAGAAGGACAACATCAACAATATTTCTATTTCCTGTCTGGCTGTGATTTGGTTGAAACTAAAACCTCAAACTGTAAATAAACAAGGCACAAAACACATAAAAGGTCAGTAAGTTACTTTAAGTTGGCTGATTCTTCATTAATTTCATGAAAAAAGAACTTAGAAGGGTGCTTCCTTATCTCTCACAAACGATCCAAAATTTCTGACAGTCAAATACCAATCCCATATGCTATCAGAACCTGTTTCGGCCAATCAGAGGGCAGGAAAACAATAACAAATATTTCTATTTCCTGTTTTGCCGTGATTTTGTTGAAACTAAAACCTCAAACTGTGAATAAACTATGCACAAGAGGCACCAAAGGTTTGAGGGCGCCTCAAGTTAGCCAATTCTTCATTCATTTCACGAAAAAGCAACTCTAAAAAGTGCTCCCTTGTCTCTCACAAACGATCCAAAAATTCTAACACTCCCATACCGATCCCATATGCGAGGTGAACTCGCAAATAACCGACTTATACCATGAGACAACCACTCAAACATGAGATACAGCTAAGAATGCAGGAATTATAGCCCTGAAATACTGACGTGTGAAGGTGTGATTTGCTGCACGTGTCGAATGGCATAAGTGTGTGTATCACTTCATGAATATCAGGATAGTAATTCATAATCACTTGTTTCGAACTTATACAAGGGTTGATAAAACCTGGTTGTTCATGGTTTGGCCAGAGAATGGTTCAAGTTGAACTCCTTTGAATTTAGTGTTTGTGCAATGTGCATGTGGGCACATGTTCATGTTGCTCAGTTGTCGCCGCATTTGCATGCATAGGGTAAATGTGGGTAATATCACGCACCTAGTGCTTGAAATTACACTGCAGTGTTTCTATATGGGTACCAGGCCTGAAGTATAATAACTATCATGACCAAAAGTAAAGCTTTTGATTGATATTGAACTCAAGGGTCAAGAAAATATCAAATTCCATTGATCGGCAGTTTCTTGGAGCAATTGAGACATAGTTAAAACAACTAGGGTCATTTAGCATTTTCTGTGGGTAATATCACGCACTTCTGTTTAATATCACGCAGCAGAAGGTGTTATATGACGCATATTGAGCTATATTATGATTCATATGATTCAGATTGACTTCCTGCCTATGTATTCATCTATCCGCCCATGCATGTACATGTGTCAATCAAATGTCTGTCTGTCAGTCTGTGTCCCTGTCTAGCTGTTTAGCTGGCTGTCTATCTATTTATTCATGTTGTATATGTAGAAACCGGGGAGGCAGGGCAGCGACTGCCCCTAAAAATCTGCCTTGTAAATTGGCATTGAATTCGGGCAAAGATCTGAAAAATTTGGACAGAAACAGTCTGAAACACAAGCTCCCCAAATAAATCTTTCCTACACCTATCTATCTTTCTATCTATCTATCTATCTATCTATCTATCTATCTATCTATCTATCTATCTATCTATCTATCTGTCTATCTATCTATCTATCTATCTATCTATCTATCTATCTATCTATCAATCTATCTATCTATCTATCTATCTATCTATCTATCTATTTATCTATCTAATTCATCTATATATCTATGGCACTGTATGGCAGTATGAGATAATTAAGTTGCTATTGTTTTCAGATTTTGCGCCTGCATGCATGGGGAATTGAGTATCAATATCATATCAAATAAATAACAGTTACTCTCCTGCTGTAAAACGAAAAAAAAAGTTCGAAATCCTTCCAAATAGACCCATTTTAAAAGCCTAGCCAGGCCGTAGGCTTAGCAGAATCCTTGGGGGAACTGGTCCAGAGGCATTCGCACCCCGGAAAAAAACTAGTAAAATTTTAAAATATTATATATATTATGCACTTCTTGGCCCAATATCAGGGGGAATGGCTACGACCCTGTAATTCCAGGACATATCAAAATTATACAAAATTGAGTTTTCTGGGCACCTTAAGGAAGTTCCATCGCGCCCAAATGGCAAATGCAAGGACCAAGAGAAAGGGGGAATTTGGCAGAGAATCTGGAAAAACATTTTTTACTTCATAAATGTCGACAACACATCATCTAAAATTTCCCTAAAATTTGAAAATAGGAAACTGTTTCTCATTACGGAGGCGTTTAGGCACTTTAAATAGCCCCAAGTTAGCCATTTTATTGACCAAGTATCAAGGTATTTGGTAACAATAAGCAGAAGACCTACCTCATGTAATCAAATAGGCCTACATCAGAGTTGATTTGATTAGATACAGTGAGTTTTCCGTAGTCACGAAGATCAGGTAAAAATCCAGTTATTTCTAAATTTTGTGTCAGAAATTTAAGACTTTTAGTAATTTTTTTAATCAGGAAAATGTAGTATGTGTCTGAAGTATATCATATACCATAAATCCATGCTCAAACCAACAAATAACGAGGTGTAATTGGAGGCCTCAACTGAATTTAAGGTTAGAGGTATTTTGAAACTTTGGGTGCATGGATTTTCAAAAGATGCGTGATATTACACCCAATGTGCGTGATATTACCCCAAATATGCGTGATAATACCCCAAATTTGCGTCATATTACCCCCTGAACATGAGTGATATTACCCCAGGTCTGTATCCATTACATTTCCATGCATACCGATGGCTTCATCAGTTCAAACATTCTGCCCAATCATTTTTTGTAATCCTATGTCATGCCTTTCACAGATCATGGGGATCCATGGAGTGCACCACTGGGCATTATCCTACTTTAGCCCCCTTGAGGGTTTAAACATTTTATAGGTATTTCCATAGATATTGATCAACAAAAACTGAAACTGAAAAATAACTCAAATATGTTTCCAGTCTGTATATCACAGAATAAATACTGTAAAAGTGTGAAGGGAGATCATTACCAAGAATACTCACAGTTATATGTTTCTTAAAACATTCAAACTGAAGTGTGATATATTGCAAAATACTGTCTTATGTATACTCCCACTTTAGCCCCCTTTTCCATTGACTGTACCATTGAAAAGGGGGCTAATGTAGGAGTATATATAGACACTGGGATATAGCAAAAACTGTCTTATTATATTCCTGCTTTAGCCCCCTTTTCCATTGACAGTACCATTGAAAAGGGGCTAAAGCAGGAGTATATATAGACAGTTGGATATAGCAAAAACTGTCTTATTATACTCCTGCTTTAGACCCCTTTTCCATTGACAGTACCATTGAAAAGGGGGCTAAAGCAGGAGTATATATAGACAGTAGGATATAGCAAAAACTGTCTTATTATACTCCTGCTTTAGACCCCTTTTCCAATGACAGTACCATTGAAAAGGGGGCTAAAGCAGGAGTATATATATAAGACAGTATTTTGCTACATTTTGGTGGCATTTCTACTGTATAAGCGTCATTGTGTTTATACAAAAGATGGCGTTTATTATTATTATTATTATTTGAACATTTTTATACCGCTACATATAATCTTCCAGATCAATCTAGTGCGGTTTACAATGAAATGTACAATCTGTGATGACTGGCAGTCTTCAGCACTCCTGGTGACAGCTTTCCTTGTTGTGGTATTCACTTCCATGCTTGTCCAGTCATCCAGTCCAGGGGAGTCTGGCTGGAGTGTTGCTGCTCACACCTGACAGGAGGGTGAACTCCTGCCAACACAAGTGGCCACCCTCCCCGGCCACAGCCACAACCAACTCACTCCAATTGAGTTATACAGTCAATGTAGCAAAGAAACACTTGTCTCTTTTTTAAAAAAATACTGTCTTATATATACTCCTGCTTTAGCCCCCTTTTCCATTGACAGTACCATTGAAAAGGGGGCTAAAGCAGGAGTATATATAAGACAGTATTTTATATATCCTACTGTCTTATATATACTCCTGCTTTAGCCCCCTTTTCCATTGACAGTACCATTGAAAAGGGGGCTAAAGCAGGAGTATATATAAGACAGTATTTTATATATCCTACTGTCTTATATATACTCCTGCTTTAGCCCCCTTTTCCATTGACAGTACCATTGAAAAGGGGGCTAAAGCAGGAGTATAATAAGACAGTATTTTGATAAATAGTTAGACAATTATTTCTTTGTTACATTGACTGTATAAGCGTCATCTTGTGTATAAACATAATGACGTTTATACAGTAAAAATTACCACCACTATTTCCCATGAAAAAAGGGCCTAAATGTTTAGACCCCTGAGGGGGCTAAAGTAGGATAATGCCCACCACTGACACAGCAGCCGCAGTTACATACTATTAAGATTCAGAAAATTGTATAAAAATGGCATAAATATTGGCAGAAAACACATAAGTAGCTTTAAACCTGTATGCAATGTTGTCAGTTGTACAGACAAGTATGAGGGGTTATCAGGTCAAGTCACCAGATTCACATGCACATTTTTTCAACTAAAACATTGGTGATTTCTTTCATAGCTGTTCTTTAAATGACCATTAAGTAAGGTGCGTGATATTACCCACGTGCGTGATATTACCCACTTTTACCCTATAAATATACTAGATATACCCATTGAGGGACACTTTTAGGGGGAATGGAGCGTCCCCCCTTCCCGACCCCCCACTATATGTGAAAATGAAGAGGTAGATTCCCAGTGATGGGACTGGAAATATTGACAGGGAAATTATAAAAAGCTGCAGTTTGTGTGAAAGCATGTGCTTTGATTGAAATGGTAGAGAAGTACGTGAGCAGGGAAAAGATGTGAATGGATTTCAGGAAGTATTGGTGATGAAAAAGAGTTAGTGACATTTTGGCACATTGCCAAATCCTACACAGCAGGCTTGTGCACTGAGTCCTGTGCTGTGAGATTGTGCTTGAACATGAACCTGGCCAAAGTGAAAAATGCATTGGTGATTGGATTGTGCTATGCAGATTAGACTTGAGAGATAGCGTGTAGGAGCTTGGATAATAGTTGAGACATGTACATACGTTTAGGGCTTGGAAAGAGCTTTAAAATGAGGGTAAGATGACGGAGATACGATGAGTAGAAGTGGGTCAGCCAGTGTGCAGGCATGGGAAGCAGCTGACACTGGAGTGTGTGGATGGTTTTGGCGGGAAGAGAGACGGTGGCGCCAGTCCTAAACGTGAGCAATAGCGGAACTACGATGGAGATTCATGCGCCCCTGGTGGGGGAACAACAGTAGAGGCAGAAAACGTAAATAAGGGAGCTGTTTCACTGTTATTTGCTGTTATCAGAAGGACAGGATAGAGCAATAAGGATAGGTGGACAGTTTAGGTGAGTGGCATTGCTCGGGGAGGAGTTTTTAGCTGTTGCAGGGGTGAGCATGTCACCCATGATTTGTGCATCTTATACCCGGCAGGGATTGCATATATATGCTCCATTTGCTACAAAGAAGTTGAGACTTAAACCCTCTCTGAACAAACAGCATACATATCATACTATTAATTCACGGACCCCTTACGCTACTCCAACCAATTAAACTACTAACTACCCAGCCATGAACTTTTTCACGCATCTTCTTACAACTGCCTACAATGTCCTTAGCCAGCTTTGGTGCTTCAATCTTATCAACCAACTTCATGGCCCGGCTAAGGCTGGCTTCACGGGTATAATGCTAGTTGCATTAATAAATGAAAAATTGTGTCATAAAATCACCACATACCCACACTGGTCCCTGTAACTCTGGCGATGTTCACATTTTTCTGATGGCCGTGCAGCTCATTTGCCAAGTCTCGTATTTCCTCAATACTGCTTAGTCTTTGTGCCAGCCATTTCTAGAAACAGACAAAGACACAATTATTCAACTTTAGTCAGACTTCATTATGGGATTGGGAATTTGTGTTTATCACACCTTGGGCTAAAACCCTCGGCTGATAAACCACATATTACCTCTCCTGTGGTGAATAACCCAGTGGTCCCTGCCACAGATGACCTCCGAATGAGCGACCATACCCATATATACTACCAGAGCTCCATAAGACTGCATTTACATATTTCTTGAGAAATATCTCCCCAATATGCGACTGTCATAATATCTATAAATAGCATTGATAATTAATGTGGCGCCAAACACCTGATTGTATAATTGTAAACCCCACGCATGCGCAACGTCAATAAATATACATGTGCTCAACCCAAACGACATGGCTTCTCCTGTGTTATGATATGGTGGCAGCCGAGGCGAACTATGGACTTTCTGAGGATTGTCACGCCTTCTGAGGATGTTTAATCCATAGTACAAGGTTTCTAGCATCTAATGGACTAGTTACGGACTGTACGCACGGATTCCCGATCGAAATGGCGAAGTTTTCACCGCCCGGAAATTTCGATTTCACCAAGCCTGAAGCATGGCCGACATGGAAAAAACGATTCGAACGATATTTGATCGCATCAGAAAAGTCAGAAAAATCAGGAACAACAAAGGTGAACATGCTAATCTATGCTCTTGGTGATGAAGCTGAACATGTGTTTGACTCTTTTGCTCTAACTGCTGATGATGCAGCAAAATTGGACGTTGTTTTGAAAAAGTTTGATGACTATTTTCTACCCCAGAGAAATGTGATGCACGAACGCACTGTGTTTTATGAACGGTTTCAAAATGCAGATGAGAATGTCGAGTCGTTCGTTAGAGGGTTGCACAAGTTGGCAACGTACTGTGAGTTTAAGACGACCAAAGATCAGATGATTCGTGATCGATTTGTTGTTGGACTTAAAGACACTAAAACTTCTGGTGAATTGCAAATGAAAGGAAATGATCTAACATTGGTTGATGCTGTGACTTATGCTCGCCAAGCGGAGTCTGTTGGTGCTCAGTTGGTGGAACAGAAACCATCGAGGACAGTGACCGAAGTGCGCAGAGGTGGATCCAATTACAGTGGTCGTCAGTCGTCCAGTTTCCGAGGACGAGGTCAAGGCCGAGGTCGTTTTCCACGTGGTCGAAGTCGTGGAGGGTCGCACCATTCGCAGAAGACACCAGCTTCGCAGGAAGAAATCCAGTGTAAATTTTGTGACCGGAGACATGTTCCGGATCGTACTGTCTGTGGTGCAAAGGATGCCAAGTGTCACAAGTGTCATCAGAAGGGACACTTCTCCCGGTGTTGTCCGAAAGGCCGGAAAGTTCGTGAAGTGGTTGTCCCCGGTGAAAATGATTATGATGACTATGGTGACTATGATGATTATGATGACAGTTATGGTGACAGTTATTTTCTAGGCACTGTGTCGTCTAGTGGGCATGAGAAGCCCTGGGAGTTAGCCTTGAGAGTGTGTGACAAGATGGTCAAATTCAAGTTGGACTCAGGTGCAGATGTTTGTGTGCTAAGTGAAAAGACTTACAATGAATTGTACATCAGACCTGAACTGAAGAAGTCGTCTGTCAAGTTGACAAGTGTCAGCAGCAAGTTGACATGTAAAGGCACGTTTGCGACAAGAATCAAGCGTAAAGGAACTTTCTATGTACTGACTTTCTATGTTGTTGATGGAGCTGTGAATAATTTGCTGAGCCGAGCAGCTTGTTCTGCCATGGGATTACTCCGAGTTCATCTGGATGAAGCCAAGTTGCAAGATGATACTGTGTTCGGAGATTTAGGCAAGATGCAGTGTTCTCCCGTTAAAATCCGTCTCAAGTCGGATGCACAGCCGTACAGTCTTCACGCGGCTCGCAGGATTGCGATAGCCTTAATGGACAAAGTTAAGGCCGAGTTACGGAGAATGGAGGACAAAGGAGTCATCAAGAAGATAACGGAGGCTACTGAGTGGTGCGCCGCGATGGTGCCAGTGGTTAAACGAAGTGGTGATGTCAGAATTTGTGTTGACTTAAAACAGTTGAACAAAGCAGTGATTAGGGAGCGGTTTGTGTTGCCGTCGTTGGATGACCTGTTGCCAAAGTTGGCTGGTTCCAAGGTGTTTACCTCCCTGGATTGTTCGAGTGGATTTTGGGCTATCCCTCTCGATCCTGAGACTGCTAAACTGACTACTTTCATCACGCCCTTCGGCAGGTATCACTTCCAGAGACTCCCGTTCGGAATCTCCAGTGCTCCAGAGATCTTCCAGCGTGTGATGAGTGATCTGCTCAGAGATCATGAAGGAACCGTCCTGTACATGGACGACATCTTAGTTTGTGGTTCGTCACAAGAACAACATGACCAGCATCTCAAGAAGGTGATTGAGACCATAAAGAGAGCAGGACTACGATTGAACAGGGCCAAGTGTGTGTTTAGCCAAGGTAGTCTGGACTTTCTGGGACATCGTGTCAGTGGGGCCGGGATAAAGCCTGCACCCAGCAAAGTTGATGCTGTTGTGAAAATGAAACCACCCCAAAATGTGTCAGAACTGAAGTCAGTGTTGGGACTATTTAACTATTTGTGTCGTTATGTGCCAAATTTGTCAAGTGTTTTGAGCCCAATGTCTTGTCTGTTGCGTTCAGACAAAGTGTGGATGTGGAGTGTTGCTCAAGAAGAGGCTTTCAGAAAAGCCAAAGAATTTATTGTGAATTCGCCAACACTTTCCTATTATGACCCTTTGAAGCCCACAGTTGTTAGCGCCGACGCCAGCAGTTACGGATTAGGAGCCTGTCTTCTCCAGGTGCATGGAAAGGAGAGGAAGCCTGTGGCGTTTGCTTCAAGAACTCTAACAGACGCGGAGAAGAAATACGCACAGATCGAGAAAGAGTGTCTCGCTTCTGTTTGGGCCTGCGAGAGGTTCTCGCAGTATCTGTCAGGATTGCAGAGTTTTGTGCTAGAAACTGACCATAAGCCGTTGGTTCCGCTTATGATGACACGTGACATTGACCAGGTGCCGGTCAGATGTCAACGATTGCTCCTAAGGATGCTCAGGTTCAATCCTGAGGTGGTCCATGTTCCAGGGAAGAGCCTGGTGATTGCAGACTCATTGTCGAGAAGACCCTTGCCGCACAATGCAGAAGATGCTGAATTAGCACAAGAAGTTGTGGCGTATGTAGAAAGTGTGGAGTTGGGTACTTTCAGTCAATCCAAGTTGGAACAAGTTCGTTCCGCTACAGACAATGATGAGGAGTTACAAACTGTGATGGACTATGTGCTCTCTGGGTGGCCAGAATACCTGAGAGACATGCCAACTGCCTTCAAGAAGTACTTTGAGATCAGACATCACTTGTCTGTGAGTGAGAGGTTGCTTTTGTATGATAATCGCATTTATGTGCCTGGCTCGATGCAGTCAGAAATTCTTGAGAAAATTCATCATGGCCATCTAGGCATTTCTAAATGTCTGGAAAGAGCAAGAGGATCAGTGTACTGGATAGGAATAACTGCTCAGATCCAGAATGCAGTAAAGTCATGCTTATTCTGCCAGGAACACCAGAGGACTCAGAGGAAGGAGCCCTTGATGCCAACTCCTTTGCCAGATCGACCATGGCAACGAGTAGCGGCCGATCTGTGTGACGATCATGGTGTGATCTACATGATCGTTGTTGACTATTACTCAAGATACTTTGAAATTTGTAAGTTGAACAAGATTTGCACTAGGGACGTCGTGCGAGAGTTGAAAGTGCTCTTCGCTAGATTTGGAGTGCCAGAGGTATTTGTGAGTGATAATGGGCCTCAGTATTCATCTGAAGAGTTCCAGAAATTTGCTAGTGACTTTGGATTTGTTCATGTGACAAGTAGTCCTCACCATGCCCAGTCAAATGGTGAAGTAGAAAGAGCCGTCGGGTCAGCAAAAGCCATTCTCGCCCAGGAGGATCCCGAGCTTGCCTTGTTGACGTATCGTTCGACTCCAGTCACGTCAACGGGTTTCAGCCCATCCCAACTGCTCATGGGGAGACAGATCCGTACGACCCTTCCGACTCTGTCCAGGAATCTCCAGCCTAATTGGCCTGAACAATCGGTAGTGACTTCTAATGATGAGAACGCGAAAGCCCAGCACAAGCACTACTACGATCGTCGTCATGGAGTTCGTCCGTTACCCCCAGTGTCCCCGGGTCAACAAGTGCTTGTCAAGACCGATAAAGCAAAGACTTGGTCGGGTCCAGGGACAGTTATGTCTCACGCAGAGACCCCTCGATCGGTTCTAGTCAAGAACCAGTCCAACGGTAGTGTCCGAAGGAACAGAAGGCACTTCCAGCTGATCGACCCAAGCCCAAGTGTCGAGTCGCAAGGAAGACCCCTAACTCGTTAAATTCCCCGTTCCAAAGTGAAAGAGTGTTAAATTCCCCGTTTCAAAGTGAAAGAGTGTCAAATTCCCCAACTGCCATGCCAGCTCTTCCAGCTGGAAGACCCCCCGATGTTACGACAAAGTCTGGCAGGATATCTCGACCGGTGACGAAGTTGGATTTGTAAATTGGCAAAATGTTGAAATTGTGAAGTGCCTCAGTGAATTGAAGTGTTCTGATAAAGTTTTTCTTAAGTTGACTGTGACAGGACACTCCATTTGTGATCTTTATTTGTGATATGACACTATTTTTCTTCATTTGTGCAAGGACACTTATTCCAATGATATTATTTTGTGAAATGACACTTCATCATGATCAACGCCTTATAAAAATTTTAATTTGTGAAATGACACTCCTTTATTTCCATTCGTACAAAAAAAAATGCTCAATGTCTTCAAGATTTATTTTGTGAAATGACACTTCGTGATCAACGCCTTAAAGATTTAATTTGTGAAATGACACTCCTTTATTTCCATTCGTACAAAATAACGCTCAATACCTTCAAGATTTAATTTGTGAAATGACACTTCTTTATTTCCATTCGTACAAAAAGAAGTCTGAAGAAAGAAAATCATCAATGCTCAAGAACAGTTATCAATTTAATTTGTGAAAAGACACTTTTAAAATTTCAGTTTGTGAAAAGACACTTTAAAAATTTAATTTGTGAAAAGACACTTTTAAAAAATTAATTTGTGAAAAGACACTAAATCAAAAAGTTGATTGCTACAAAATTTGTTGAATTTTGACATTTCATGTGCGCGAATTTACTGTGCATTGTTTGTTGGTGCTACTAACAAATTGTTAGTTTCTTAAAGTTAAAACTTCACAGTATTGTTCTATTGTGTATTTTTAAAGTTAAAAAAAAGTATGCACTGTTGCTATACTTTAGAGACTAGTACTGTTCATCCTATTTTTCAAAAAGGGGGAAAGTAATATGTAAAATTTCAAAAGTAAATTTCAATTGTAAATTCCAATTGTAAAATTTAATTTAATTATCTCAAAAGGGGAGATGTCATAATATCTATAAATAGCATTGATAATTAATGTGGCGCCAAACACCTGATTGTATAATTGTAAACCCCACGCATGCGCAACGTCAATAAATATACATGTGCTCAACCCAAACGACATGGCTTCTCCTGTGTTATGATAGCCACCAACCTGTCTGATGCGACCAAGGATCGCTCAATTGACCAGGATTGGTCAATTTTATCCTCATATATGCGACAAAAAAAAGACCAGAAATGACCGAAACGCGGCAATGAAGCTATGATGTTTTGCGACACTCAGGGGGGCACCAAAATAGATTGAAATCTTTTAAAATAGCTGTTTCAGTGGGGCATTTCAAGCTTGTTTATACGTTGGTAGAGTTCAATAGTGCTTCAATGAATCAGTTAATTGCCATTTTAATTGATAACTGTCACTTCAATTGATTACTGTCACTTTGAACAACTGATTGCTTCTTCTCTTGATCGCTGCTTCAATTGAGCATGCATTTTAAGAACGAGAAAAATATCATTTATTTTTTAAAAAACTCCAAATGCCCCTGCCTGGATATCTAATGGTTGCTCTTTCTTTCAAGAGCAACTGCAAATGATAGTCAAATTGCATAAAAAAGCTTGTTTCTTTGAAACAAATTAGTCTAAAACTAATTATCGTACAACTTATGATACTCCGCCCTTCCCAATATAGTGATAAGAATAGGGCATCCACCTGGGAGAGGGAATTCGTGACTTATCCAGTGTGGGGGTTTGCCTGAACTGAAGGCCCGAACTGCGATAAACACATATTCCTGATCCCATGGTGAATAACCGGCCTATACCATGAGACCAACACATAAACATTGTAGAATAAGAGGACAAGTATAGGTTATTCACCTAGGGAGAGGCGATATGTGATTTATCCAGCGAGGGCGTTAGCCCGAGCTGTGATAAACACATATTGCCGATCCCGCGGTGAATAACCGGCTTATACCATAAGACAAAACCGAAAGTTGTCATTTGTTGCTGTTGGTTTTTCACAGCTTCACTTATTATTCTCCCATGGGAGGATAACTGGAAAACAAAGAATATGGGTTTTATTGCAGCGAAATACTGGCTCATGATTGGCTGGCAGAGGTGTCGAATGGTATAATAAAGAATACTGGATAACTGCAGTGGAATCCTGGTTTGTGATTGGCTGACATTGACAGAGGTGTCAAGTTCTATATTATTTATGCTTCTCTTTCTTGTGTGTATCAGCTGGTTATGGAATGTAAAGTATAAAATATAAAACCTGCCTTGTAATTGGAGTACAAATCCTTTATAGCATCTTCTAAGGCTGATATGATGTCACTACACCCAGATATGGAAAGATCTTCAGGATCCACAGAGCTCTCCGTTTGCAGACTCCAGAATTCCTCCTGTTCCTGCAGATCCGAATATTTCATGGTTCCATTCATTGTCAGATGTTGTTATGATGCATTGCGAATTGAAATGTCACCTCAATATGATCCAACTTGCGTATGAGTCACAGGTGGTAATTTGCTGATAACAGGTGTATGACCTACATAGAACTTGCACACAGTGATATACATCATAGACATGTGGTCATGGTGAAATATGCATGAAAAAGCTCCTATTAAAGTAAGTGAAAGGTGATCGATTTATGGCTCTCAATAATATTACAGAAGTCAAAATTTACAAAACACAAAATTCTCGTCTCCAGTCTCTACAATAATTCAAACAGAAAAGTTGAATCTGTCCACAAGTTGACCGCTATTTGCTGCCACCTAGGGGGGCAAAATTTGCGAGCTCCAGTGAGCGGTCAACAGAAACTGAGAGTGAGGAACACACACAACTTTGTCTGGAAGAAACCAGGACAGACCGTACAGTCCCAGGCCCCAACATTTGGTGACAGCCTAGTCTGTATCCAAAAACTCTGTAAGTGTCTTGTCTGACTTCGATTTAAGCAGAAAGATTGTTTAATTTGGAACTTTTTTTTTTATCATGGAGAATGTAGATCTATATATAATTAAAAAAGTGAGTAGGCATTGGCAATTGCCACTTCATTGATATGCCTGGCCACTTCTTTGGGGCAATCAGTATTTTGAAATCAACAAAGGAAACTGAATGTCCTTCATGTACACTGTGGAAACTACTCATACAATCCCTCTTCCAATTATGACATTTTTTTCTTATCAGATAAGAATCCATGCACCCAAAGGCAACTTTCTGTAACACTGATCCGATGGCAAACAAAATTCTGTTTCCAAACTTTTGGCCTTCAGTGTACAATGACTGACAACAAATGTCTCAAAGTGATTTGAAATTGTGAAGATGAGTGTCTTGTGAAAAACAACAAAACAGGCTTTGTTTGGAACATTGAAACATAAAACTCTACTGCCAAGGTGTAACAATCAGCTTAGACAGAAGTTGTTTGTTGTGGTTGCATACAAAACATAAGATTGCCTGGCAGTTTTAATTTCCTTTGTGATGTCAAACTCCGAACTGATATGTCACAGATTGAAGATTAAACCAATCACATTCACAAATACCCCAATGATGTCACAGTTTAACTGAAAAATGAAGTTTTCAAAAAACATGTAGCTTTGAAAATGATAATAACAAAAGGCAAAGCTAGAGTCACAAAACTGTTTCCTTTCGTCTGCTGATTTCCAAACATTTCCATTCAAAGGAGAATACTGGGTCTTCAACAGCAGCCATGCTTTTTGAAAGTAGTTTGGTGTAGTAATACAGACAGCTGTTGCGTGGCCTGATCTTGTGACCTGTCCTATATATGTAAATGATGACCCAATTCCATTTTCCAGGGATTGACAGCATATGCTGCTGCCACTTGTCAGTCACGAACAGAGACAGAGGTTGAACAGTTTTTCTGTGTGCTCAGATCAGTCTTTACGAGACTGCTTTCATTGCACTGCAAATCAGCACCAACAAGCATGCATGCAAACTGGCCCTGAAAGGAAGAGTGAACTATAGAAAGAAAAGTTTTCTTTTGAATGTGTGGACATGTTTTGGATTAATAATAATGACATTGAGTGAGACGATAACTGTTAGTGTTAGAGCTCTTTGAAATAGGGTAAGGTGGGGGGAAATCCGCCCCCCCCCCTTTTCACATATATTCCTTACTCAGTCTGTCACCTTTATGAAAAACATACATTTTATTTCAGGGAATGATAGAATGTGCATATCTGAACATGTTTGGAAACTTACAAGCTTCAATTCGACACCTTTGAGCCGACACCACCATATCAATGTTCAATCTCAGGGGTCGGATTTGCCCCAAAAGTGTGGGGCAAATCCGTCCCTCTTGAATTTTGTTGACCAAAGACAAGAACATTTTTTCTTCTGAAGTAAATTTTACTCTGCAATTAAGCACTGATACTTAAAGGTATATTTACTTATGTGCAAGGATCATTTCATCAATTTGTTTGTGAAATCAAGAAAAGTGTGCGTATGGCTGCACAGGGCCGGATTAACCCTTTATGGTGCCCTGAGCTGCCGGCCGACTTGGTGCCCCTCCCCACCCCGCCCAAGCTACATTAAAAATTTCCAGATGAGACCTGATTTTCGGAGGCGCTCAACTTGAGCTGGCAGGGCCTCAGGATCAGGGCAGTTTTTTCCCATTGGCAACTGTACCCATACCGGAAACCAAGACTGCCCATACTTTACCACATAGGGATTTTATTTTTAATTTACAAATTTTACATTCTCGAGTGTGGGGCAATTTTTTTCATGTTTTATTTCGGTCATTTTAATGAATTTGTTTTGGAGAGCTCAGGGGTGGGGGCACGCTGAGGGGGCACGCCTAGGGGGCACCCTGAGGGGGTACCCTGAGGGGTGGGGGCATTTTTTAAAATGTTTTATTTCAGTCATTTTAATGTTGTTTTATTTTGGAGGGCTCATGGTGCCCCCTGCTAGCATGGTGCCCTAAGCTGCAGCTTTTTCAGCCTATTTAGTAATCCTGCTCTGGTATGGCATATTCGACATACCATAAAACCTGGCAAAATTCTCAACTTCATCTGAATTCAAATCATAACCACCATCAATGGTGCATTATGGCAAACAGAGTGACTTACAAAACATATTTCTCTGTTATACGGTATTAACATGAGAATCAGAGGGGGCGGATTTGCCCCGTCCACAAGGGACGGAATTGCCCCGACCACCAGAAAGACATGAGTGTGTCATTTTCTAAATATGGATTATATTGATAGGTGAAATCTCTTGGACATGTAAAGCAGTTGAGTTAATGTTGCTATTGATGACAATAAGTAATGTGTTTACACGAATTGTTCCTGGACCAATGCCACAAGTTGGTAAAATTTGGAATTTCTGGTGAAATTGGCCAAAAAATTAATAATCACTGATATGCTTCCTATGTGTTATTAAATTCCAAATCCAAAAATTTTGAGATTGTATATGCGTTTTTGTGACGTCTATGCCACATTATGCTAGTAAATTTAAACATAAATGTGAAAAAATACTAACTTAAAATGCAGTTTATTCAAAACGAAACTTTGTTTCTTCAAATACCTCTGCAGCAAAGACTTTTCAAGATATCACTATGAAATTTGCACATGTTTTGTTGAATAATATTCTTAAAACAAACAAAAAACAGATTTTTCATTATTTGTCTTCTCATACCTTTTATGGTGTAATTACCAGGTAATGCCGAAAGCAAGCTTTGCACTTTTTGTCAGCTGTAAACACAGGGCCATTATACCATGACAGGTTTGACTAGAAACCATATTGTGTATATACCAATGGAAAGCTAAGCTCAAGTGTAACAACGCAATATCAAACAAGTGAAAATTCCAGCAAAGAGTCTTTATCACAAAGCATTTGAACAAGACATGTCTGAACATACATTTTTACAAAGTGTAAGAGTGCCACATTTGTTGTCAGTGACAAAGACAGGCCACTAATACCATGATAGGTACATTTACAACCGCGTTCTATAGACCAATAGAAATCTGGGCTCATGAGCAACAAAATCATATCAGAAAAGGTAACTTCCCTTCCACTAGCCTTCATCAAGAAGCGTGTAAAGAAGAAAGGTCCTCATAAATATTACAAAATGTGAGAGTGTCACATTTTTTGTCAGTCTCAAAGATAGGGCTCTAATGCCATTATGGGTTGGACTTTCTACCCTATTCTATACACTAATACAAAGCAAGGCTCATGAGCATGACAATAATACCAAAAATGCAAGAATTCCAACAACAAGCCTTCATCAGGAAGCACCTGAACAAGAGAAGTCCCACAGAATTTTTGCAAAATATAAGGGCGTTGTGCTGTTGTCAGTCTTACTCAAGCCATCACAGCTTCTGGCACAACAGCCTTAGCCACTTTTAGTGATACAGTCAGCACAGAAATTATTTGCACACTTCGGTTTTTCATCATACTTCACAGAAAAAATACCAATATGATACAAAAAGCTGTGCTGTGTTTCAGAGTAGTGTTAGTAGGTTAGGATCACATGCATTTAATTTTTTACCAAAATGTATTTTTTTGGAAAAATTGAAAAAAGTTAATCACAAAGACAAAAAAGTATTTGCACACCTGAGCCAACTACCAGAAACAGCATTTCAAAGATAATATTCCAATTATTTTTCAAAGAAACAATGTTGTTTATGGTATCTTTAACATGTTTACACCAATCAAATATTATTTGGGTTTCACAGGTGGAATTACAGGGGTTACCCGAGGAATACACTCAGTCCCATGTTTTTTTTCTATGTATGGCTATAAAAACTGATGATGAAAATGAAAGTCTGATGAAACTGAATAATAAATTTCATTATCATGTCTATTTAGCATAAAGAAATGAATTGGCAAGTTTTGTTTGATTGTTTTGTTCAATATGCAAATACAAAATGCCAGAAACGAGTGACATTGGTAGAACCAAACTGAAAAAATCTTAATTATAAGACATACTTTTGCCCTTATGAACTATTTTGATGGTGAGCGGTGAAGAAAAGGTTGTAACAGCACAGGAGAAAGCCAGTTGAGATTATAAAGAAAGTAGTTTTTAAATTTTGCACTAAGTCATTGCTATCAGCCAGCCTGCAACCAGGGTGTCTGCACAGGGTGACCCAATGGAGGCCATTAATGAGTGAAAACTTCACATCAATGTTTTTCCTTTGCAAAAAGGAGCAGTAAAATAAAAATTAATTCCCTATTATTATAATTTAAGTCATATTTATCTAATTGGCAAGCCTCAATGAGTCTTGATAATCAATGCATGATCGTATGCGAAAATGTCATGCTTGCAATATTGTAAATTCAAATAAAAAATCTTGTTTTGTATGCAAATATTACGGGAAACAACTCTAAATATTCTGTCTTAATCATTATTATTGGTTAGCCAGTCACTAATTAAATTGGTTAGAGGCTGATTATCAGCAATATCAACCGTTTCTCAGCTCAAATTCACTGCAAGCACTGTTTTCTGGCATTTTTTGGTGGCATATAGCGTAAAGTTCTTCACTAGAACCTGCATGATTAACCTTCTTATCACAATTCTACTATGTTTAAGGCCTTTACAAGTCAATTTCATGAGTATTACTGCTTTTAAGTCCATTTTGATACCCATATGTGGGAGAAAAAACATGCAAAATAGTGTACTCCTTGGACAAAACCTGTAATCCCACCTGTGAACCCCAAATAATGTCAGATTGATGTTAATGTGTTAGAGATACCATAAAAATCATTGTTTGTTTGGAAAAATTGGAGTATCATCTTTAAAAATGCTGTTTCTGGTAGTTGGCTCAAGCGTGCAAATAATTTTTTGTCATCGGGATTCAGTTTTTTCAAGTTTTCCAAAAAATAAATTTTGGTAAAAATTGAAATGGATGTGATCCTAACCTACTAACACTACTCTGAAACACAGGACAGCTTTCCGTATCATTTTGGCATTTTTCTGTGAAACAATGCCTTGGTATAACAAATTTTCCGAGAATGTTTCCATCAGTGGTATATCTGTAGCATCAAAAAACACATTGCACTTTTAAGCTTCACCCGGGACACACCAACTGAGGTTTACAAAAGGTGTATTAAAAAATTATAGAAACATCCAATTGCCATTTTTCTGGATTCACAAGATGCCCGCATAATCAGGGAACATTAGTGCATTGCAATTCTGATCATAAATCCATCCCTTTTCCTGTATTTGAAAGTTGTATGCAAACATTTTACATGCAGTGTCCAGGCGGGACACCAAAAATTTCCCTAACTGCAATTATGTATTACTCATTATCTCAAGACCAGTGACATGTGGATGCAATTGCTGCTATTTACATCAAAGAAGATATTTTTGCCTATCATTCGAGCCATAATACCGGCATAAATTCCTTCATGGGGCTGAGATATGACCTAAAATGTAAGTGCATATTGGCCCAAAACTGAAACTTTACCAACTCATGGCACTGGACCTCCTGTAAAACGCCTCAGTTTTGAAAGTTCCAATTGCACATTGAAATTGTTTTGTGGTGAGATGCCTGTCTTCTTTCCCAGTTGTAGTCCAAACTAAACTATCTTACAGCCTAATATCTTTGTTTCATTAACCTCTAGACATAGTAGCACTGACACGCATGAGAAATATCCATTGGCAACTATATTTTGGGCCGTGAGTGAACATTTTCTCCTCAAGGGGGCGGATTTGCCCCGGGGGGCGGAATTGCCCCACCTTACCCTACAGGCATCCCAAACAGTTTCAAAATTAACATTCAACTTGGTCTTGTGATGTCACTGGCTTAAAACTGTTTTTTTATTTGTTTGTGTCAGTTATCATCAATTCAGGTCATTCAGCACATACAATATCTGGCATCGTTATTGATGTCAATACATAAATCCATTAATTTATTTAAGGTATGCACCTGATAGTGATAAGAAGATTAGGAAACCAACAAGTAATTGTGAATGACATGACAAAGCCAGTCCGTAAATTAAAAAAAAAAAAATTTTTTTTTCTAATGGATCTGCAAAGAGTTGGCTTGTCTGCCGCAGAGAGTGGTATAATTATCAGAAAACAGAGGGCTTGTGAAGTCTCTACTCAGATTGAGTGCCCGGTTTTTTGGCATTTGGTTGATAACCTTTCCCGTGCTCTCAGTTTATAGTGTGCTTGGATTTTGGGATCAGGTCTGATAAGTTTTTCTGTGTTCTTATATATAAATATTGAAGTTTGTCACCACTCACGCACAGCTACACAATATTGCTACATTCATCTGTGAGGCACGGTAAGTCAAAGGCAAAGCTATTAATGCTAAAAAAGTGTTGCAGTAGGTTTGTATAGGAAATTATAGTTCTTTGCGGATTGATGGTTGATTGGGGAAAAATGCGCTTCTTTTCAATTTACACATTGGCTTTGCCGAGTCATTCACAGTTGCTTGTTGATTTCCTAATCATTTTATTTGGTGCATACCTTAAATAATTTAATTTGTTTGTTAATTGACACTTAAGCAGCCAGATATTGTATGTGCTGAATAATCTGGTTAAATGATAACTGACACAAACAAATCATTTTTAAGCCAGTGACATCACAAGATCAAGTTGGATGTTAATTTAAAACTGTTTCGGATGCTCATGTGTTTCCGCAAAGTGCTCTAATAATAATTCTATACAGCAATAATGGTCGGCCGTGTCACCCAGTTGACTTTTCCACAGATTTTTTTTTGCCGTTTACTTGTACATGACATTTACTAGAATCGCCAAATCTTTTGATTGTTGAATATCTTATGACTGTAATTTCACATCAAGATGTCTAATACTTAAATACAGAATACTAGCTATGCTATGTTGTAATCGAATTGATTTCTAGTCCAAAATTTAAGATTTTATGATAACTAGGTCGCTCCACATGTTGTAATCGAATTGATTTCTAGTCCAAAATTTAAGATTTTATGATAACTAGGTCGCTTCAATAGAGCGAACGGTACACAATACATCTAGTTCTTGTCTGTGACACGCAGTGTTGATTTTAATTGTTTGTTGATGTTAACTGATTGGTTTGTATAACTTATTATAAACATTTGTAATTTTCTGATAAATTTAACTGATTGGCTGATTGGTTTCTGGCTACGTCCCTGTGTTCCATTATTTTCCAGCCACCATATTGGTAAAAGGCCTCATTTTTCAGTTTTTTGCTAGTTTCTCAGCTATTCCACATATTTCGGTCCTGAAAAGACATTTACATTTGAGTCTTTGGCAATCGGATATACTTTCATCAAAGCAGGCCGTCCTGGTAGGCCTACTACATTCATCTGGGAAACGGTTAAGAAAATTCTGACAAAAGCTGGCTACCCCGCAGTTGTGAATTTTTGGTATAATTTCACCTTAACTGCTATTTTAGGCTTTTTTAAATTAATTTTAGTCAGGGGAGTAGCCAGAAACCAGTAAAAGGGGGGGGGTGGGGTTCGTTCCAGATGGCTTTGACGAGGCCTGTAGGGCCGAAGCCTATTCGGCGGAGGGTTTGGTGTCCGCTTTAGGCCAACATATTTTATGTTGCTGAATATTGATTCTGAGCAACTATATGAGGCTATCATTCTTTCATGGAAGGTCTGGTATATAAAAGCTTTTCTGTAACTTATCATTGTACAAACTATTTGAGAATCCCCCCTTACTCAGCGCCATGATCAGGATACGGCAAAAGTGTTCAATAATGATTTTTTAAAAATTTTGTTTTGTGCTTTCGCGATTGGATTGGAATATTTGTCAAGTTTAAAGGGAGTGTGTGAATATAAACTCTCATCCTTGGGTTGTTAGCATTATCAGAGACAGCACTGGAGATTCCCATACGAATGCCATAAATTCATTCTAAATACATGTACAATACACAAGCTAATGATTTTCTGGAATCTAAATCAATTGATTTTAAAACGTTATCATAGACTCCTGGGTTTAAAATGACCAACATTCTCCAATTGGCAAACATGCTACCTGTTATGATTGGTCTTTTGGTAAAGTGAAGGAATGCAAAAAGTGTCTCTTGATCAAAAGAAAACACCATAAATTTAAAAGACAATTTTTCAAAACAAAAGTGGCATTTCAGAAGAACAATTTTCCATATATTTACATCAAAGCCGACCAGCAGACTTTCCTCCAATTTATATTCTTAACCCATTAGAGTTGTTATATAGGGCTCATCTGACAATATACACTTAATCCTTATAGGTTATCCCATGGCTGGGCCAGTATTTCCCTGATATTGGCACCAGAGACCAAGTATTTTCCCGAGACCCGAAGGGTCGAGGGAAAATACTGGTCGAGGGTGACAATATCAGGGAAATACTGGCCCAGCCATGGTATAACCTATTTATCCCATGTTTTCTATATTTGTGCCTGAGAAAATAGTGAAATGCTAAAATTGAAGCTAAAAAAGTTTACCTGGTCATTTTCTAGATACCTGGTGCATCATATAAATGTACAGATGCATTAGGCCTAATGCAAAAAAAAAGTTTAAATAAATTGCCTGAGTCATTTATAATTCCCTGTTTAAACATTTTAAGGCAGTAATCTCAGACAACTCTCCTGTATCATTAGTGCCAATTGCCACTTGAGTAGGATTGATTTAATTTTAATGCAAGTGTCAAAATCAAATCAACCTTGTCCACTCTGATAAATCCAATTGAATTTTAAGCAATTTAGGCGAAGGTGTTATGATAGCAATAAAATATTACTGCTCTAATTAATTTCTTATCATATGTAGGGCTTCAAAATAACTGTGACTTTTAAAGTTACCCTGAATGACAGGTTGGGGTTGGACCAAAAGTTTCTCTAATTTTTGCATCATCTTGTCCAGCCTGCATATGTTAGTAAGTGTGTAAAGTCTCTTTGGTGTACGATCATTTTTTCCTTTTGAAATGATCAATAACTGTACTCAATGGCCCCTAGATTTTATTTCGGGTACGCATGGAAAAAATAAACAGGCTTGAGTTCAATCAACTTTGTGACGTCATCACCATTGTTAGAATTAGTTAACTTTTAGCTATATATTTATAACAATGGTCATTGTGACGTCATCAGCAATGACGTGAATGATCCAGGGAGGAACTCTCAATAAATGGAAATGAAATAACTAAATACTTTTTTCCAATGAATAAATCAAAAGAAAACAGCAAATAAACTTGTAAAAAATATTCCCAAACATATTTTTATGCCATTATACATATAAAAGCGCCAATATCAAGACAGTAATTTTATGGTTCGGGGTAACTTTAATAACGGCATTTATTGCATGGCCAAAATCGTTTTTTCCGCTATAAAAAAAAATCCTTTTTTGGCCATGCAATAAATGCCGTAAGGCCTAGAACCAATAAAACTTCCTTCAGTAACTTATGTGTATCACATCCTTAATGTATACCTGTTTTCCTGGTTTCCAGAAGCAATTTGAACTTAACATACTCTAATAGCATGTTGTTGTTTTTTTGTTGAGACAAAATGAATTATATGTTATTTATACATGTAAATTTAAGAAGAAAAAGATCAATTTTAAAAAGTGATATTAAAATGATAGAATCAGAGTTCTAATTGCTATTAGACCCAAGTTGTGATTGGTTTACTAGCCTAATTGAACTTCAAGCTCGTCTATTGTCAAGTTTACTCAAATTAATCCAGTTGAAGGGTGCAGCAGTTGACACAAGTGAGGACGTACTAATTGCAATGAGTGCTAATCAAGATTATTGATTTTTTCCTGCTTGGCTGGATGACGGCTGATGACGCTCTCACAGCGTCGGCGGCTATCATATGATATATCTCTGTTATTTGATTGGTTTGTTTAAAGTAATGAATATTAATGAGATCGTATTTCCCTGTAAATGCCGTATTTCCCGCTAAATGTCGTATCCTCCCGCATTTTGCCCATATCCTCCCTCATATTTTCCTGGCTTAAAGAATATTTACCAGGGAAATTTAACAGTATCAGGGAAGAAATGTAGCTAGACATGGGATAATACTATCAGGGGCACACCATGACCATTATTCACTTTTATCTATTATTCACCTCCAGTCTGGCTGGCTGGATGAATTACCCAGCTCGCACATTACTGGGACATTGCCAGCTGGCAATGATCCAGCTGGCTATTTTACCAGCTGGTTGTAGCTTGAGTTTCTCATTCCAACAGCTAGCTGTATATACTTAGAATGACTTCCAGCTGGTTATTGTACTTGGCCAGCTGGGTGGTTGGTTTGACTACCCCATGCATACTTCTGTTTTTTTTAAAAATATTTTATATAAAATACCTTTGTTTTGATAGGATTGGCATTATTTTTATTTGAACATAATTATTTGACATAATCAGCGCATCTAGCTGCTTCAAAGGAACAATTAGATCTACCTGTATAATTACTTGTCGTTCTCCATATAGATTCTTGTAAATATATATTTGTCTTCTTCTTTTTTTCTTTTCTTAAGTCAAGCCAATTTGATTTTATTCAACAATCGCTGATACTAGCCCAGGAATTTCTCTGCAATATGACCAGATTACAGCCATTGGCAGTGGCAGATTCAGACACTGTTGTTTCTTTAAAATGCTACTTTAGTCTCTGGAAGGACCTGTCCCCTTGACCTCCCACTGATCGGATTGGTTGTGGACAATTTTAGGACTTAAAAGAAATTTTATTAATAAATTCAAGAACACAGAGAAATTCATTGAAAAATATAAGTATTTTATTAGGGAATTTAACAATGAAAGAAGCAAAAAAGAAATCATCAACAAAGGATCAAAATTACATTTTCATTCATTAGCAAATTGCTAACTGCAATGTAGTCCATACGAAAAATACAATCTCAGATAAAATCTGCCCTTTGACTGTTATTCACAAATATCAGAATGAGGAATGAAAGCAGAATTAACAACTTTTGACTCAATCACATAATTTTAGATATGCTTCACCAACTAAGCCATTGAAAACAAAGTCTCACTGATTGACTGTTACACAACAGCACACAATTTATCTAACTACATGACCATGAAATATATGAAATGAGCACTATAATACCACCAAATATCTGTATTCAACTTCACACAAACACACATGATGAAAAGACAATTCCCAACATTAAAACTACATTTCACACCATGCAAAATGCACATTACACACCCATATGGGTGAACCGCAATCATAAGTGCAAATATGTCAAATAAGGTAAGCCTCTACTGCACTTAGTGAGCATTTATAGGAAACCTTTCATTTAATGAAGAATACCTTTCACTTAACTTTATGTGAGATAGTATGCAACTAGGTTTCAGAAAATAATAATATGTATGTATACAACTGTCTGTGATTCCGAACAAATCAATCAATCAATAATAAAAAAAGGTTAGTTGACACAAAATTTCAAAAATGAAATTGTAAAGGCTAATAAACTTATTTAGTGACACAATTCAGAATAAGAAGCACTCAGTAACAATGCCGGCTTGCTTGTTTATAAATTTCTCACACATTACAAAACACATATAGTCATATACCATATATACATCATTATAAGACACACATCTGCTGAGTGCAAGAATGGTAAGTTATATTATGGATGAAAAAGAATTATTTTAAGTTACTTAACAAGAACATTTTTTCAAAAAAAAATAGAGGCGATTTTTAAAGCAAATTCAGCTTGTTTCACATATTTGACCCCAACCGCATTTAATTGCGGCCGATCCCGCAAAAAACGTCCCGTTCCGCAACTGTGTATCCGCGTTTTATTACGAAATCCCGCTGCCCGCCGTTCCGCAAATTTGGTCCGCATTTTATGCACGACGCTAGCCCCCGTTTTGCTTACGCAGTTTCACAGGATGATTTTCCCAATCTTGGAAAAAGCCTCCTGTCGGGAGTCCTGTGGCCATCTATACAGAGGCGAGTGGCTATATATAGAATCACTAAGAATATATCAGCGCATGGCTGAAGCATCGCCTCTAAAAAACACCCATTATAGCATGACATCAGGCAAATTACATATATATTGCCACTCTGTACAATGATACTGTCTCAAAGGTAAACTACTTTGTAACTGGTCAGTTTCTGTGTTTCCACTGTCTTGTCTTAATTACTTGAGTCAATCAATTTATACTAATGTGACAGGAACATTAGAAGACCCAATTTATATAGTTTCAATTGAAATTACTTAGTGCATAATTGTTACATTTCCAACACCTTCAAGGTATTGTATTGTATTGTATTGTATTGTATTGTATTGTATATACTATCAGTCATGCACTGCAATGCAGGCACGAAATTTGTGGTGAGCCTTCCACAATGATACAGCTCAGGGCAGCCATAGTACGGCGCCCATGGGCAGAGACAAGGGGAACATTGCCCAAGGTTCCCATGCCTTAGCATTCTCCAGTGTTGGTGACCGCCGTATGATGATGAGTGATGAGAAGACTGTGAGTCTGGTACATACCCTATTAATTCAGGGATGTCCAGGGTCTTTCAGTTGCCCCAGCACAGAACACAGGATACAACCCGCCTCCATTTAATGTCCCATGGGCTCGGACCAAATTGAGTTCCAGGAGTGAGATATCCACTGATTTTAGCAAAATTTGAGTGTCAGTGGACTTTTTTTTCAAACCTATCATATGACTGAGGAGAGAGACAAGTAATAGTTTGATTTCCACGAAACGAGCAAAGCACATACTTTCAAATCCTTTTACATGAAATTACCCTTGCCTGTAGATGGACTATTCTTTCTGTGCCAGACTGTACTGCAACATTTCTCAATGTAATATGTTGCCAAAAACTGTCATAATGAACATCATACATCTTTTTGATTTAAGATAACTAAGACATTCACATAATGATAAACAATTGAAAATTCAACAATGTCCATTTGAGCAAAGCACACACTTTCAAATTCTTTGGACTGGTCAACATATATTCCAATGACTGCTAAATAAAACTTTTAGTACATGAAATTACACTTGTGCCTATAGATGCACTATTCACTCTGTGCTGGACTGCACTGCAACATTTCTGACTTAAATGTAGGATGTTAAAAAAAAGCCATAATGATAATTAGCTCATTAACATCAGACATCTTTTTGCTTCAAGATAATTATGACATTCACATAACGATAAACCATTGAAAATTCAACAATGTCGGTATGAGCTAAGCACACACTTTCAAATTCTATCAGCCAACTAGAATTCAGAAGACTGCTAGATAATAGTTTGAGTTACGTGAGACGATACTTGTGCCTATAGAAGCACTATTCATTCCATGCTGGACTGTACTGCAACATTTCTGACTTAAATGTAGGACGTTAACAATAACGGTCATAATGATAATTAGTTCATTAACATCATACATCTTTTGGATTTAAGATAATTATGACATTCACATAATGATAAACAATTGAAAATTCAACAATGTCCATATGAGCAAAGCACACACTTTCAATTATATCAACCAACATAAATTCGGAAGACTGCTAAATAATAGTTTGACTTGCGTTTGATTTACTTGTGCCTATAGATGCACTATTCATTCCGTGCTGGACTGTACTGCGACATTTCTGACTTAAATGTGAGACGTTAACAAAAATGAGCATTAAAATAATAAGCTCATTAATTGTATCTTTTTCATTTAAGATAATAGTAACATTTACATAATGATAAACAATTGAAAGTTCAAGAACCTAACGGCTGACGATGTCCATATGGGCAAAGCGCACACTTTCAAATACTCTCGACAACTCATATTCTGGCGATTTATAAATAATTCTTTCATTCAAATGAAACTACACTTGTACCTATAGATGCACTATTCATTCCTGTACTGCAACATTTCTGATATCAATGGAAGATGTTACCAAAAACAGTCATAATGATAATTGGCTAATGAATATCATATATCTTTTTTATCTAAGATAATTATCACATTCATATAATGATACACGATACTCAACAACCTAACTTCTGACAATGTCCGTATGAGCAAAACACACACTTCGAAATTTTTTCAACCAACTTTTATACATGTAGAAGACAGCTTATGGAGCTGCAATCCGTGCCCGTCCATTTGATATCTCTGTGACATCTATGTAGTTTGAAGGATCAGTTCTCGCAAGGATACTCTCAGCACACTGCAAAACAACAACAAAATTTATTACATTTTATAAATAGCTGAGGTATTTTTAGAGATGACGACAATTTTATTGCTGTAGGGGAGAGCCGGGCACAGTTAGACGGCAGGCACAGCGAGACAGTGCCCCTTGCATCAAAGTGGTACTGTTTACAGAACTAACATCTCTAATGATCTCTTAATAATTATGTTGAACAAAAATTACATAAGTGAAAGGTAAACCCAATTCCGGAAAAGTTTCACAGCATAGGGCGAATGTAAATTCAAGCTTTTGGTTTTTAGCCTAAATAAGTAAATAATCGTGCCAAGTGACTTTTTGTTCTGATGCGTAGGCATCAGGAGTTAATGCAAATAAATCACCAGGCATTGAAACTATGGCTTTTTGACTTATTTTGCTATGCTGGAAATCCCTGGTTTATGCATGTGTCTCCATGGAATTTTCAAATTTAATAAAGAATGCTGTGTGGGGTACAGTGAGACAATGCACAGTGAGACATCACAGAATAGACTAAAACACATTGAATGCAAGGTATAACTCATAATTCACAAATGAAAAAGAGATGCCTGTCACGGACCTCTTGTTTTTAGAGAGTTATATCAAGCGGGAAACATCAGGAAAGATTCTTGATTAGTAAGGCATAAGAAAGTAACAGGTGCGGCAGGTTAAATATGTTAAACACTTGTCCACCGACATGAACTGCACAAAAATGGAACTAGAAACTCACCTCACCAACTTTTAATGATGGGATATATCAGTTTTTAGAATATCCATTGATAAAGTTATTTTATCCATTGATAAAGTTATTTTGCATAGGCATGCAAAATAACTCTAGAGGGTTTGCAATTGTGGTAGCAGACTTCCACGTCTCACTGTGCCCCGCCTGCTGTCTCACTTGGCAGATATTTCTGTAGCATTTAATTAATTCTTTTTCTCCCAAATTAGAACAACTTACCTTCATACAAAAGATTACACGTGAATGACTCTCCCTCCGCTGGCAACAAGGAATAACCCTTTCATTCCACAGCATCTCAGGTTCTTTCCTCTTCCGCACATGTTTCAGCCACATTCTCCTGAAATAAAACAAATAATATTTAAATATGCAAGATGCATGAAAAAAATATATGACCAAAGGTTGATTTAGCCGTGTAACATGTATTTACTTCATTACTGCAAAATTTCAGTCATTTAATCTCTTTTTTTGTGACAGTTTATTTACATATCTGTAGAATAATATCATATGAGTCAGGATGTTTCCTATCTTGGTCTAGTACCTCAGAAAGCAACCTTAATTTGAGACTAATATAGCTTATGCACAATATCCCCTCTAGTTGTTTGAAAATTAAACAGGAATATATGTAAACTGCTCAGTGATGAGTGATATCGTTCAGGAATTTCATATAATAGTTGTGTTAGCACGATTATTTCATGTTATATTTATGATTACCTGTAGTATGGACCATTAAACCCTAGGCATTAAACTGCTCCAGCCATGTTTCCAGAAACTTTCTAGTTTATGTATTATGGTCACTTTGGTTGGAAATATCAGGCAAAACATTTGGAATATTTTACCTGCATGAGCCAAGTGGCTTGTTCCTCTTCTTTTCTTTACATCTGGCTAATGACTTTCTGGAAATTCAAGTTATTAAAAGATATGGATGAGACATTGTACAGGATAAAATAGACTAGTTTAAAAAAATTTAAACAGGAGTTACAGACAGAGTGCCAAGTTACTGACATTCTTTTAAGCAGTCTTATCAGCATGATATAATTGTACGAGGGGTTTTCCACAAGTTCTGTCCAACTTGTCATAACTTGAGCTGTATTTGATATACCTAGGGACATGACGTTTTGATCAGATGATATTGAGGTAATTCACAAATAATCGCAAAAAAAATGATATCATAAAATTAAAAGTAAATGGTAACTGATTTCCATGGAAATAACAAGTAATGCGGCCCGGAGTTGCTTTTAAATAGACACTAACTCAATGTAACTTGTAAAAGATCAAGTTATGACAAGAGATATAAAACAGGATCCATCCAAAACAGGAATTATTATTTCATAAGTCCCCTAAAGTAATCAACTGGATACTTGAAACATTTCCTCATACTTTTTATCTGTTAAGAAAACAACATCCTTTGTAATCTACATGTTGAGGTCAATTTATGGAGTTGTGTAGCCATCCTGTTCTCAGGCTGTCTAATTTGTCTCTCTTTCCTTCCGAAAATGTTTGGGCTCTAGCACTCATACTGTCTATTTGTATGTTTGTTTTAGAATGTTATTCTCTGTCAGACAGATTTTTTGCAATCAAATTAAAGAAAATTATTACCGATAGCCTCTTTCGCCAATTTTGCAATCCATATCAAAATATTTGCTAACCTCATGAACAAAATCCAATTAGCCCCAGCTGGTTGACATATGAAGACAATGCCATTTTTTCCAGTGCAAATCATTTTCCATTCTTAGCCGATTGTGTTTAAAAAAATTGTCTGTAAACTTCAATTTAGTCAGTCAGAACGCCACACTGTAGTAGTGTTACACTCATTGCAAGAGGGTCCTACAAAATCTGGGCCGCATTTCATTGACTTCTGGTTTCCATGGAAACTAATCAACAATTTGTTTTTTATTTCTATGGCACAATTTTTTGTGGATAAATTGCTGATTACCTAAAATTAAAAAGACCCAAGTATCAGGTCTCTATGTCAATTTGCCAAATCTACCAAATATTAATGATTTGTTGGACATAACATTTTGAAAGCCCCTTGTAGATTTCGACTTATCAACCTCATCACTATACTAAAATAAATAAAAAAAGACTGAACAACAATAGACGGTTACTGAATTGAGCTCTTTTCACAGTCTTACACTGTGATATACATAAAAATCAATCAAGGAACATACCATGCCTTTCACTGATCCCAGGAGCAAATCATATTTCATGGACCAATGTTGCATGATGAAGATACATTCGCTGATTTTCCTCATAATTGAAAAAGAAACAATTGTTTGTTAATAAATCATAATGTTTTCAGACTTGGCATTAATATTATCTAAGCAGGTTACAGCACTTGGCATAGTTGGTCATAGTTTGAAAACTACCAACCTGACAAAATTGTCAAAATATGATTGTGAGGTTATTTTCAGATTATTAACGTGATAAACGAGGGTAAATATGCAATTGGTAATCACATTGTTTTTATCTGATAATGAAGAACGTAATTATCTATTTCAAGCGCGCAAAGTCCCTAAATATTCATTACTTAATCAACACTTTCTAAAGAATAACCCCCACCAGAAATTATTAATTTCAAGATTGCTCAGAAAGAAAATTTATTTCATCGAAACTGAGCAAGCAATTACATATTTTAAACAAAACCTCAAAGCTCCCCCCCTTGATATTAAATGGTCTCAACTTAACCCCAAGTTCACCGTCGAGGATAGTCACACAAGGAAATAAACAAGAAATGTGCATGAAATCACATGAAAATTTGTGGTTATTTGATGATAATCAAGGAAGCAAGCAATGAATGCAAAATTGTGATAGTCCCTGTTTTGTCTCATATGAGGTTTTGCGTTTTGTATTTTGAGGTACTAGTCCTAAGTCCATGGGTAGATATATCATCAGGACTATTTAAGGAAGAAGGTGAGGAAGGACCATCCCAACATCAATTGTGGTGTTCTGAGACAAGTGTCTAATTTAAACCAGAACTTGTCAAACAGAGCTTTTCATTGAACCTTTACACAAATTGTCAGGACAGGTATTAAAGTTTCAACGCAGCAAACAAGAAATTTGGCCCCATATACATTTTATCACCACCAATCCTGCAACCATGTGTCCGTTCAGCAATATAACTCAGATCCGCGTTTTACTGTGACCAGTTGTATTAGATTATTATACTGTTAGTATATTTATTGAATAATCATTCATTTATTATGCCTGCTGCACCTACCTGAGAATATCCAAACTGGGACAATAATGTTGTATGTATCTGTCAACAGAAATATACTGTATAAATTACTTTGACAGAAAGTCACTGTACTGTGTTTCACAAACTGATTAATGCACTGTATTGCGTATATCGAATGCCCTGATGTGTTGTATTGTGACAATTTATATGATAATGTCTTACTTATTTTGAAATAAGTCACTGTGCTTTGGCTCATCAACTTATTATACAAACCATATGTATACACGATTCATTATTTATTCAAAGAGCTGATATTTTGTAAAAAGATTATTCCGGTATTATGAAATATGTCATTCATTTTGGCAAAAAGTCATTGTACCACACCTTACAAACTTATTATGCAATTGTATGCAATAATTTACTGTGGCTGATTGATACATTTCAGGTCCTTCACAACTCATTATTTTTTTAAAGGGCTGAAATTTTGTTTAAAGATTATTAGAATATCATCATATTATTCATTTTGGTAAAAAGTCACTGTACTGTGCCGCATAAACTTAATTTACAAAATATAAGTATAAGCAACAGTTTACTGATCGTCAAATTTAATGACACGGAATATTCAGACTCCATGAGTCCCTATTTTCGCCGATGACACAAAGTGTCAGAGGGACTCCTTGAATTGGATTGTTTGGATTCTACAAAAATGTTAACTGGTTGGTTACATAATGTTTTTTATAAACATTGGTCATTGCCAACTAATTCTAACTGATTGGTTAGGTAACTTTTCATAAACCTTAATTTCTGTTTATATCTTTTGTGACTGATTATCAAAACTAGTTATGTCACACCCATTGTTACAGTATAACATGCAGAGGTGCTGATAACTTAAAAGTATAAACATTCATTTTGTTATCTAATGTTATTGTTATTAATCTAAGATTCCCACAGTATGAAAGGAAACAATTTTTTTCTGCCATATCATGCTCATTTGCATGCTGCTTGTGCTCATTTACATGGCCTGTTCCAGCAGACTGTGGAATATTGTATTAAGATTATTCACATGCACATATTATTGTCTTAATGATGCTGTCCAAAAGTCACTGTACTGTGGTTCAAAGACACATTATCCAACTGTATGCATATATTCAATACCCTGAGGTGTTGTTTTGTGACAGTTTCTATAATAGATTATTACTTATTTTCAGTCACTGTACTGTGCCTCATCAACCTATGATACAAACAATATTTTTACATAACTCAATATTTATTCAAAGACCTGATATTTTGTATTAAGATTATTAAAATATTATCATATTTAAGGAAAAAGTCACTGTACTGTGGTTCATAGACACATTATCTAACTGTCTGCATATATTCAATACCCTGAGGTGTTGTTTTGTGACAGTTTCTATAATTGATTATTACTTATTTTCAGTCACTGTACTGTGCCTCATCAACCTATGATACAAACAATAGGTTTACATAACTCAATATTTATTCAAAGACCTGATGTTTTGCATAAGATTATTAAAATATCATATTAAAGGAAAAAGTCACTGTACTGTGGTTCATAGACACATTATCCAGCTGTATGCATATATTCAATACCCTGAGGTGTTGTTTTGTGACAATTTCTATAATAGATTATTACTTATTTTCAGTCACTGTACTGTGCCTCATCAACCTATGATACAAACAATATGTTTACATAACTCAATATTTATTCAAAGACCTGATATTTTGCATAAGATTATTGAAATATCATATTTAAGGAAAAAGTCACTGTACTGTGGTTCATAGACACATTATCCAGCTGTATGCATATATTCAATACCCTGAGGTGTTGTTTTGTGACAATTTCTATAATAGATTATTACTTATTTTGAGTCACTGTCCGGTGCCTCATCAACCTATCATACAAACAATATGTTTACATAACTCAATATTTATTCAAAGACCTGATATTTTGTATTAAGATTATTAAAATATCATATTTACGGAAAAAGTCACTGTGCTGTGGTTCATAGACACATTATCCAACTGTCTGCATATATTCAATACCCTGAGGTTTTGTTTTGTGACAGTTTCTATAATTGATTATTACTTATTTTCAGTCACTGTACTGTGCCTCATCAACCTATGATACAAACAATATGTTTACATAACTCAATATTTATTCAAAGACCTGATGTTTTGCATAAGATTATTAAAATATCATATTTAAGGAAAAAGTCACTGTACTGTGGTTCATAGACACATTATCCAGCTGTATGCATATATTCAATACCCTGAGGTGTTGTTTTGTGACAATTTCTATAATAGATTATTACTTATTTTCAGTCACTGTACTGTGCCTCATCAACCTATGATACAAACAATATGTTTACATAACTCAATATTTATTCAAAGACCTGATATTTTGCATAAGATTATTGAAATATCATATTTAAGGAAAAAGTCACTGTACTGTGGTTCATAGACACATTATCCAGCTGTATGCATATATTCAATACCCTGAGGTGTTGTTTTGTGACAATTTCTATAATAGATTATTACTTATTTTGAGTCACTGTACTGTGCCTCATCAATCTATCATACAAACAATATGTATACACAACTCAATATTTATTCAAAGACCTGATATTTTGTATTAAGATTATTAAAATATCATATTTAAGGAAAAAGTCACTGTACTGTTGTTAATAGACACATTATCCAACTGTATGCATATATTTAATACCCTGAGGTGTTGTTTTGTGACAATTTCTATAATAGATTATTACTTATTTTGAGTCACTGTACTGTGCCTCATCAACCTGTTATACACAAACAATAATATATATACACAACCCATTATTTATTCAAATAGTTGATATTTTCTATAAAGATTTTTCAAATATTATCATAATTTTTTCATTTTGACAAAAAGTCACAGGACCATGCCTCACAAACAAGTGTTTGCATGAATTTAATGACCTGATATATTGTATTCACCTTGAAGTTGTCCTCATGGTTTATATTTTTTGACAGTGAAGAATTTTTGGTTTCCAAATTTGATTTGACTTTCAGCTTCTTTATCTCACTAGTATGTTCATCACCTGAATTTGCTAAATCATAAAGAACGGTCGATGATACAATGCGGTGATTCTAAAGTTCAGTGTGAATTCAAAATATACCTTGTTGCCAAAAACAGCTGATGGTAATTGAGTGCATTTCCTGTTAGACAAAGAGGAAATAAAAATTTAGCAAAAAGCTAGTGGCTCAAGGACCAAAAGTCAACTTAAACGCTTATGTACACATGTACGTTTGTAAAGACTCATCAAGACATTGTTCTTTACCTGGGTCAATTAATTGTGTTTCTTACCATTCAATACCATTTTCGCAGCTATCTAGGATTTGTCCACATTTTCCTGATCCACACTCACTGGGTAATAACCCTTAGTGGAATTCTGACACTTACCCAACATTAGCTAGGATGACAATGACAACAACTTTGAATGGGCGACAACAAGCTCTTCGTTTTCAAAGAAAACAGAAAAGCTCAAAATGGATTTATCATCTATGTTTCTTGATCTAAAATTGCGGACTTTAATGGGTATGTAGCTTTTTGAAAATGTATATGAAAGGACAGCAGTTCATTACATTGATTTCCTGATTTATACGTAATGTAAATGAAAAATCATAGACCCAAGAAATTAGAGCCAAAACTACTTGCAAAACTTGGTTTTAGAAGTCATTTTTCAGAATGGGTGGCTAATGAGGTCTATGAAATAACATCCTTGCAATAAACGTGTTTTGATTAATGACACTATTGCATTACTTTGGTGTATCCATGGCAAACATAAATGAATTTTGTCCGCAATTTTAGATCAAGAAACATAAATGATTATTATAAATTTTGAGTTTCACTGATGCACTTCTCATTATTCATTGCTTTGCATGGCATAATGCTTCATCTAAAATTAACAAATATGGTTAATTACTTTGGTCACTGTCATAAGTGTAACTAAGCTATAATGTAGCCCAATCACTATGGGGGATTGCCAGTAATTATAGACATCAGAAAGATCACAACATTAACATTAAACAATCACTACTTATTTTAGATTTTTCATTTTCTATTCCTCTTGCCAGTAATTATAGACATCAGAAAGACCATGCATCAAATGAGTTTAGTCCCAAAAAAACACTGGTGTAAACATGAATAATGTAACATCGCTCACTGTCATAACCACTAGCTACATGGCTCCATCACTCGTGGTGACAATATATATTTGGTTTTGAGGACAAAACAGATCACAGACTAATGTAACTGCCACAACCACTAGGCATGGTGCCTGATCACAATTGTGATAATGTAAAGTTGGTTCTGAGGACAAGGCAGAACAGAAGCCTGATCACTGTGTAACCATGAGCCATAATGTAGCCCGATCACAATAAGTGACCAAATAATTTGGTTCTGAGGACCTGACAGATCACAACATTAACATTAAACAATCACTACTTATTTTAGATTTTTCATTGTCTATTCCTCTTGCCAGTAATTATAGATGTCAGAAAGATCATGCATCAAATGAGTTTAGTCCCAAAAAAACACTGGTATAAACATGAATAATGTAACATCGCTCACTGTCATAACCACTAGCTACATGGCTCCATCACTCGTGGTGACAATATATATTTGGTTTTGAGGACAAAACAGATCACAGACTAATGTAACTGCCACAACCACTAGGCATGGTGCCTGATCACAATTGTGATTATGTAAAGTTGGTTCTGAGGACAAGGCAGAACAGAAGCCTGATCACTGTGTAACCATGAGCCATAACGTAGCCCGATCACAATAAGTGACCAAATAATTTGGTTCTGAGGACCTGACAGATCGCAACATTAACATTAAACAATCACTACTTATTTTAGATTTTTCATTGTCTATTCCTCTTGCCAGTAATTATAGATGTCAGAAAGATCATGCATCAAATGAGTTTAGTCTCAAAAAAACACTGGTATAAACATGAATAATGTAACATCGCTCACTGTCATAACCACTAGCTACATGGCTCCATCACTCGTGGTGACAATATATATTTGGTTTTGAGGACAAAACAGATCACGGACTAATGTAACTGCCACAACCACTAGGCATGGTGCCTGATCACAATTGTGATAATGTAAAGTTGGTTCTGAGGACAAGGCAGAACAGAAGCCTGATCACTGTGTAACCATGAGCCATAACGTAGCCCGATCACAATAAGTGACCAAATAATTTGGTTCTGAGGACCTGACAGATCACAACATTAACATTAAACAATCACTACTTATTTTAGATTTTTCATTGTCTATTCCTCTTGCCAGTAATTATAGATGTCAGAAAGATCATGCATCAAATGAGTTTAGTCCCAAAAAAACACTGGTATAAACATGAATAATGTAACATCGCTCACTGTCATAACCACTAGCTACATGGCTCCATCACTCGTGGTGACAATATATATTTGGTTTTGAGGACAAAACAGATCACAGACTAATGTAACTGCCACAACCACTAGGCATGGTGCCTGATCACAATTGTGATAATGTAAAGTTGGTTCTGAGGACAAGGCAGAACAGAAGCCTGATCACTGTGTAACCATGAGCCATAACGTAGCCCGATCACAATAAGTGACCAAATAATTTGGTTCTGAGGACCTGACAGATCGCAACATTAACATTAAACAATCACTACTTATTTTAGATTTTTCATTTTCTATTCCTCTTGCCAGTAATTATAGACGTCAGAAAGATCATGCATCAAATGAGTTTAGTCCCAAAAAAACACTGGTATAAACATGAATAATGTAACATCACTCACTGTCATAACCACTAGCTACATGGCTCCATCACTCGTGGTGACAATATACATTTGGTTTTGAGGACAAAACAGATCACAGACTAATGTAACTGCCACAACCACTAGGCATGGTGCCTGATCACAATTGTGATAATGTAAAGTTGGTTCTGAGGACAAGGCAGAACAGAAGCCTGATCACTGTGTAACCATGAGCCATAACGTAGCCCGATCACAATAAGTGACCAAATAATTTGGTTCTGAGGACCTGACAGATCACAACATTAACATTAAACAATCACTACTTATTTTAGATTTTTCATTGTCTATTCCTCTTGCCAGTAATTATAGATGTCAGAAAGATCATGCATCAAATGAGTTTAGTCCCAAAAAAACACTGGTATAAACATGAATAATGTAACATCGCTCACTGTCATAACCACTAGCTACATGGCTCCATCACTCGTGGTGACAATATATATTTGGTTTTGAGGACAAAACAGATCACAGACTAATGTAACTGCCACAACCACTAGGCATGGTGCCTGATCACAATTGTGATAATGTAAAGTTGGTTCTGAGGACAAGGCAGAACAGAAGCCTGATCACTGTGTAACCATGAGCCATAATGTAGCCCGATCACTATACGTGACCAAATAATTTGGTTCTGAGGACCTGACAGATCGCAACATTAACATTAAACAATCACTACTTATTTTAGATTTTTCATTTTCTATTCCTCTTGCCGGTAATTATAGACGTCAGAAAGATCATGCATCAAATGAGTTAAGTCCCAAAAAAACACTGGTATAAACATGAATAATGTAACATCGCTCACTGTCATAACCACTAGCTACATGGCTCCATCACTCGTGGTGACAATATATATTTGGTTTTGAGGACAAAACAGATCACAGACTAATGTAACTGCCACAACCACTAGGCATGGTGCCTGATCACAATTGTGATAATGTAAAGTTGGTTCTGAGGACAAGGCAGAACAGAAGCCTGATCACTGTGTAACCATGAGCCATAATGTAGCCCGATCACAATAAGTGACCAAATAATTTGGTTCTGAGGACCTGACAGATCACAACATTAACATTAAACAATCACTACTTATTTTAGATTTTTCATTGTCTATTCCTCTTGCCAGTAATTATAGATGTCAGAAAGATCATGCATCAAATGAGTTTAGTCCCAAAAAAACACTGGTATAAACATGAATAATGTAACATCGCTCACTGTCATAACCACTAGCTACATGGCTCCATCACTCGTGGTGACAATATATATTTGGTTTTGAGGACAAAACAGATCACAGACTAATGTAACTGCCACAACCACTAGGCATGGTGCCTGATCACAATTGTGATAATGTAAAGTAGGTTCTGAGGACAAGGCAGAACAGAAGCCTGATCACTGTGTAACCATGAGCCATAACGTAGCCCGATCACAATAAGTGACCAAATAATTTGGTTCTGAGGACCTGACAGATCGCAACATTAACATTAAACAATCACTATTTATTTTAGATTTTTCATTTTCTATTCCTCTTGCCAGTAATTATAGACGTCAGAAAGATCATGCATCAAATGAGTTTAGTCCCAAAAAAACACTGGTATAAACATGAATAATGTAACATCGCTCACTGTCATAACCACTAGCTACATGGCTCCATCACTCGTGGTGACAATATATATTTGGTTTTGAGGACAAAACAGATCACAGACTAATGTAACTGCCACAACCACTAGGCATGGTGCCTGATCACAATTGTGATAATGTAAAGTAGGTTCTGAGGACAAGGCAGAACAGAAGCCTGATCACTGTGTAACCATGAGCCATAACGTAGCCCGATCACAATAAGTGACCAAATAATTTGGTTCTGAGGACCTGACAGATCGCAACATTAACATTAAACAATCACTACTTATTTTAGATTTTTCATTTTCTATTCCTCTTGCCAGTAATTATAGACGTCAGAAAGATCATGCATCAAATGAGTTTAGTCCCAAAAAAACACTGGTATAAACATGAATAATGTAACATCGCTCACTGTCATAACCACTAGCTACATGGCTCCATCACTCGTGGTGACAATATATATTTGGTTTTGAGGACAAAACAGATCACAGACTAATGTAACTGCCACAACCACTAGGCATGGTGCCTGATCACAATTGTGATAATGTAAAGTTGGTTCTGAGGACAAGGCAGAACAGAAGCCTGATCACTGTGTAACCATGAGCCATAATGTAGCCCGATCACAATAAGTGACCAAATAATTTGGTTCTGAGGACCTGACAGATCACAACATTAACATTAAACAATCACTACTTATTTTAGATTTTTCATTTTCTATTCCTCTTGCCAGTAATTATAGATGTCAGAAAGATCATGCATCAAATGAGTTTAGTCCCAAAAAAACACTGGTATAAACATGAATAATGTAACATCGCTCACTGTCATAACCACTAGCTACATGGCTCCATCACTCGTGGTGACAATATATATTTGGTTTTGAGGACAAAACAGATCACAGACTAATGTAACTGCCACAACCACTAGGCATGGTGCCTGATCACAATTGTGATAATGTAAAGTTGGTTCTGAGGACAAGGCAGAACAGAAGCCTGATCACTGTGTAACCATGAGCCATAATGTAGCCCGATCACAATAAGTGACCAAATAATTTGGTTCTGAGGACCTGACAGATCACAACATTAACATTAAACAATCACTACTTATTTTAGATTTTTCATTTTCTATTCCTCTTGCCAGTAATTATAGACGTCAGAAAGATCATGCATCAAATGAGTTTAGTCCCAAAAAAACACTGGTATAAACATGAATAATGTAACATCGCTCACTGTCATAACCACTAGCTACATGGCTCCATCACTCGTGGTGACAATATATATTTGGTTTTGAGGACAAAACAGATCACAGACTAATGTAACTGCCACAACCACTAGGCATGGTGCCTGATCACAATTGTGATAATGTAAAGTTGGTTCTGAGGACAAGGCAGAACAGAAGCCTGATCACTGTGTAACCATGAGCCATAACGTAGCCCGATCACAATAAGTGACCAAATAATTTGGTTCTGAGGACCTGACAGATCGCAACATTAATAATTTAATGTTATAGTTTATGTGCCTCAGCTGCCAGCCAAGAATGGTAAATCTCAGTTGCTGATGTTAAATAATTATTATGGCAAGAGAAGAAAAAAAAAAGTTTGGATGAGGATTGGCGAATGCAATTATTTCTACATTAATTTCAATTATACATTTGAATGGTAATAAAGCGTACCTTAGTCCTTGTGCAATTTCTCTGCTGAAGAACGAGCTTCTTTTGCCTTCTTGTTTTTAACCTGAAAGAAAATACACAAAGAGTAAATAGGATGGTAGATTGTATATATATATGAAAATTAAACTAACAACTAAAACTGTGAACACCACCTAATGTCCATCTTTCCCTTCATTTAAGGCTGATGAAGCGCTCTGGGGGAAAGAGCATGAAAGCTGACTTGTGAGTAGAGTACATTCTTATTGAGGAAATGATTTGAATTTCTACAAGTGCATTACTATAATAAGGATGTGGTTACTACAACAGCTGCCAGTAGGTGCAATGTACATTCCAGAAGAGAGCATTGGCATAATCAAACACATATCTATAACTTATTTGCGACATATCAGAATTTTCTTTGTATGATCAACTTATACTAAATCTAGTGGGTCATAGGAGGCCAAAAAGGTAATCTCTTCTCACTTCAATTATAGTTGATTTAAAGTGGCAATGCAATAGTGACCAATACCTTAGCTCTTGACTCTGTGCCATGCGATTTTGGTGTAGCATTTTCTGATGTATCTTTCAGCACTCTTTTCTTGCTCTGTAACTGAAATGAAATTAGAAAACTTTATACAAGGTGCATGTGGAAAGCTATATATCTTAGTGGAATTCTGAATTTAAAATTATACTTTGTTGAAGCTGGAAGGGTGTATTGGAAATCCACAGTGGCGTCACCAGGAGGCAGGGCAGGGGAGGCCCCCCTCTGCCCCCCTCAGTTGTCGCATAAGTCATTTCAAGTCACATGCCCCCCCCCCCCATGTTGAACAGCTTGGCCCCACCATGCCTCCCCTGAAATAAATCCTGGTGATGCCATCTTTCTTTATAACCTGAAAATTAATTGCCATAATCATGTGTTCTGAGCTAGGAGAACCCCCCCCCACCTTTTCATCCCCTTATTGAGATATTCCCACCCTATAGAAGGTCAGTTGAGTGCAACAAGCTATCTCTGTCAATCTTCTTTATGGGGGTTAGGCAAGGAAATGTGACAATAATCAGTGATTAATGATAAATATGCCAGAAGTAGTGCCCTCCCATTCATAAATTTATATGCAGTAATGCTGTGATGATTTGGGTGTTATAGATTAAAGAAGATAATTAGTCAGATTGTGGAAATCAAAGGAGTTGATATCCACAATATCAGGATTTGTGAACTCTGGCATGTGAGACTAAGGGGGTGGAGTGCATAAAGTTTTGTTGTACTTGTACAACTAATATGCGGCAGATAGAAGTGCTGACTTCATTAAATCTAAACTGATACTCTAAAACTTGATACTCCAAAAACTTGTAAATTGACAAAACCCAAAGTGTGCCAAAAAAGGAGACTTTAATACTCTGATAAGCATAGGCATCAAATTTCACAACATACATACAATAGTACAGCATACAGTACCAAAAGAGTACAAAGACATTCAAGCATACAAGCATAGAAATTAAGAGACTCCAGAGTGGAGATAAGACCAACACTGAACAGAGAACTGATTACTGCATCAAAGATAAGCAAAAAATATTTAAGTCTCCCACTACCTAGACTAAGATGGCCACACCTCATTAAGCAAAGGGGAGAGGTGAGTGGGAATTTTTGAAGATGTTTACAGCTTGGCTGTTCTGGAGCAAGTGGCTGGACTGATAGCAAGAAGGGGTAATTAGCTTTGATCACAGCCCATTGCATTCCCCTGAAATTCTATCACTACACTGAAATACAAGTGCCACAAAATATCAAAATGGCACACTCTAAAAATATTATTAAAATAAGGTAATTAGGGCCTTGGGTTATCAGAGCATTAAGCAGCCAAAGGGCCCTGTCAATTTACCCACTTCCACATGTGAAAGTTTGATAAAAAAAGGGAAAAAAAAGAAAGAAGTCCCCTCCTGAAGAATTCATGAATATCATAAATATAGAAATTATACATGAAATACAGCACAAAAATTCCTTGCACACTTTGACTTTTCATCTTATTTGGCAAAATAATGCCAATATGATCAAACAAACTGTGTTTAGGAGTAGTTTAGGATTAATAATATGAATTTCATTTACTATCAAAATTAATTGTTTTGGAAAATTTGCAAAAAAAAGGCTAACTTAGATGCCAAAAAAATTGTTTTCACACTTGAGCCAACTTTAACTCAACTGTGCTAATTTCAAGTATCCTGCTGAAGTTGCAGGAGCAGCAACGGCCGCAGCCTATTGTGAGCACGGGGGAGTGTTTACAATTATATATTAAAAAGCCTGGAAACGCCATAGACGGAAAGCAGGAAGCAAGCAAGGGAGGGCAAGGAAGCAAGCAAGGGAGCAAGCAAGTGAGTGCAAGGAAGCAAGCAAGGGAGTGCAAGGAAGCAAACAAGAGAGAGCAAGGAAGCAAGCAAGGGAGTGCAAGGAAGCAAACAAGAGAGAGCAAGGAAGCAAACAAGAGAGAGCAAGGAAGCAAACAAGAGAGAGCAAGGAAGCAAGCAAGGAAGCAAGCAAGGAAGCTAGCAAGGGAGTGCAAGGAAGCAAGAAAGGGAGCAAGTAGGGGAGCAAGCAAGGGAGTGCAAGGAAGAAAGCAAGGAAACTAGCAAGGGAGTGCAAGGAACCAAGCAAGGGAGCAAGCAAGGGAGTGCAAGGAAGCAAGCAAGGAAGCAAGCAAGGAAGCAAACAAGGGAGCATTTATAAATAGTGACAATTCATAATTAACTTACCTTTGACTACTGTCTGCCCTTCTACCTGCCAAAGAATCGGGATCCATGATGCAGCAAAGCTGTTTGTTGTAATCCAAACATAAAGCCAAAGAAACCTGTCCAAGAAAGTTTCACTGTTCAGTTGACTGTTCCAATTCAGAGGCAATGAGAGAATGGCCACCTCCAGTGATAAGCTGTCAATTTTCCCGCTCCAATTTTCCCTCCAAAATGCTGGCCAGAGAGGGCTGTCCAATCATGGGTTGTTTACTTGGCCATGCTTCTTGTGGTCCAAACAACCTCTAATTAGTAACATCCCCCCCCCCCCCCCCCTCCTCCCTGCTTAACAGTCAAGTGTGCACCCCTCTCTCTCTGAGGCAATGCTGAGCAACATTTCATCTAGAGGAATATAAATAATCCTATATTTTGCCTGGCTTTCCATTAAAAAATTTAAAAAGTTTATAAATAAATATGGAATTTTGATCTATACAAAGACAGAAGGAAATTTTCTCAATTTACAATTTACAGTTTATGTGTTAAAAATTTGATTATGCTTCATTGATAATATGTTTGTAATCTCTTGCAATATACCAAAAACCTTCTCTGTTTATTCCATTCATAAGTTCCTTTTTCTTTTAATCTTAGTAAGTGTTATTACGAAACAGAAATGTCCTTCATTAGCATGTAATTTAACAAACAAAAACATTAAATTGGGAGAAGCAAGTAAGGGATTTATAAGCAGTATAGGACACTAAAGAGATAAAAATTTTGAAGTGCAGTAAGGGGGCCGAGGCCCATGGGGCCAAAGCCTATGAGGCAGGGGTCTGACATTTATTGACAAGCAAATGGCTTTACATGTACATGCTTTGTTTATAATAGCAAAATAATTTATAGAATCATTTATTTATATAGAATCAACTAGTTTCAATTAGGAGTTATGCTATATATATAGGACTGACAGTATATTGACTCCATGACACATTTATCATTATGTGTTAAGGATATCCTAATACGGTTATTTCGTTTTTAGATATCATTAGAAAGCATGGTTGCATAATAATTGGGAACGCAGTGTATGGTAACTGATGCTACCCTCAAGTTTGGGAAAAGACTCAAGAATGATTGATTACAGAAAGTTACGGCATAAATTTGATATAGAATTTATGATTCGACAATGGATATATGACAAAGGCAGTCGCCCAACTTATCCTTATAATTATTACAAGCCAGAATAAGTTGGGATGATGTCACTCCATACGGTAGTGGCGGTGGCTGATTCTTCCTTCTTGCTGTGGGAGTCACACTTTATTTTGGGTTGAACTGTACTTATTACTTGATATCTATCTATCTAAATAAGAGTGTAATGCCAGTGGCACATTAACCACTTGGGGTCCCAGCTCCGACGCCATCAAAATCACAAAATTTTTGCCTCCTGCCCATTCAAACACTCCCATATGCCTCAAAAACATATAACTTGCCATATCCACAAAACCAACTCGCCAATAACACCCTAATTTCTCTTTTCACACAATGCCCATTTCAGCCCCCTCCCCCAATCTGGATCTGCCTCTGGCTGCCTTCACTGTGACAATCCTCACCCTGTCTATTATACACATCCCTCTTTTTTCATACACGACTTTCTGATGAACTCACATCATAATGAATTTCTTGTAAACTTTTCCCTTCGATTCAAATGCCCAAAGATTGATAGAACAATTATCTCGCCAAGCAAGCCATTCCCTTCGTGATCATACTTCCGGCCTTAGCTGAACAGTTCTTTGTGATCCAGCAGATCCAGCATTTCGCGCCGTTTCGTAATACTCAATTCACGGCAACCAAACTTAAAACAATTGTGATTTTCTGTCTGTGTAATATCTGTCTCAATTAATGGCAATTCCTTTTATTCCATGATATTATTAGGCTGTATGTCTGCCTTCAGTTGCTGCTTTGTTCAATTGGATTGAAATGTGCACATATGCAGTGCAGCACGCAAGCAACTAAGCCAATTAGACATTGATGGCAATTAGCAATTTGACAAAAGAACCATTCTAACAAATTATAATGCCCTTGTCATTAGGCTTTTTTTCCTTCAATATCCACATTTGCCTTTTAAGACAGGCTTCAACGTCAATTTATGAATCTTTTTATGTTTAATCGTGGATCTATAATTTCAATATAACTCTATGGTTTCACATTATATAGATAGTAACATCCCCACCCCCCCCCTTATTATCTGTTAGATTTGTGATTATCTTTACTCGGTTTTGGTTTGTATTCAGCCCATCTACTTGGTAATTAGCTGTAATACTTGTGGGCTTACAGGAAGTTCTCAAAACATCCAAAATCCCATGGGTCACTCCCGGGTGTTTTTTCTGGCCAGATCTGCCCCCCTCTGCTCCCCCCCCCCTCAGCCAGGGCACTGCCAGATTTTCTTGTTGCATCATGTAGTTGTTGTCAGAAATATGAGCAAGCTATTATAGTCCTTGTCATACTTACGCGGAATCTCAAGTTTTTTTCTATGCTGTTGAACTGTGATGTCAGAGATGATTCTATTCTAGCATTGCAATATATGTAAATTAACTACAAGCTGTGATGTCATTTCAAACTGGGTCGGATTCCCCAGCTTCTAACCAATGCGAATCCACCAAACTGAGCATCACAGTTTCAACTCAGTGTCAGAGTTAAAATTGGGTCTGGGAAAAACCCATGCAAGTTTGACATCACAGCCTCTCAGCCAATGGGCTGCTAGAACAAATATACATAACATAAGCCATGTGTTTACAAACAAATTGTCAAAGCCTTCTGTTTATACCAACTTCCATCAAAGTTTAAAGTTGTAAGTTAGCAAGTTTGTAGATCTATCAAACAACTCTGTGGGGATTATAACAGTTGTCTACTGTGAATGCTCACAAAGCTGCCATTTGGTAGGATTAGACTGGTGATTGCTGTGATAAATCATTGGGATCAAAAATGTAATGCTTCCTTCAATATATCAATGTTTGAACTGTGATGACGTAGTTTATGGTCAGCCCATTGGCTATCAAGCTGTGATGACGTAGTTGTAGAGGCTATCCCTGATAAAACTCTTACTCTGACACTGTGTAGAAACTGTGACGCTCAGTTCAGGAGGATCAACATTGGCTAGAAGCTGGGGAATCTGACCCAGTTTGAAATGACATCACAGCTTGAAGTTAATTTACATATATTGCAATGCTAGAATAGAGTCATCTCTGACATCACAGTTGAACAGCATAGAAAAAAAACTTGAGATTCCACGTAAGTATGACAAGGACTGTAATAAATGTTGAGGACGGATAAATGAAACAAAATATTTTGGTTATGATGTCATATATTGTTGAAGCTGTGGTTTAATATGATTCAGAAAAACCTCAATGACAATATTACTGCTTTGAAAAACAAATGGAAGTATGTGAAAGATTACTAAACATAAAATATATTAATGTTTATAAAGATACATCTAATTCCAGTAATTATATAGTGTTTGCAGCCAAAAGTTGTTCCAAAGTCCACACCTATCAAACATTTTACACCCAAGGCTTTCCCCACAAGCTAACCCCCCCCCCCCACCAGCCGATGGATGGGATGGATAGATAGATAGATAGATAGATAGATAGATAGATAGATAGATAGATAGATAGATAGATAGATAGATAGATAGATAGATAGATAATGATACTGCTAATTCCTGAGCACTAAGTGAGGTCATGACCTGCATGACCTCTTGCACTGTCCAAATGCACTGTCTGTATATCCTTATCATCACTATACACCTAATTAATGATAAGAACTCCTGCCTTACAGGGGGCTCCTCATAATTTTACTGATACATTGCAGATAAAAATGGTGCTCCTTATAGCTAATCATTCACATCTGGTATCAACTCACTGCTTGCCTCAGAGACCTGGATGAAATCCCATGTGAGTTGTTTTGTGAGCTGTATTTGGGGAGTACATCTTCACAAGTTAACAGCGCTCAGGGAGAGTATAATGACAGATTCCCAGTTAGGGAAGTTGACAATTAATTATAGGGATGTTTGCATGCTTCACACACAGGAAATAAAGATAAATCGTACATGGACTGACTTTCACCAAACATGTCAGAATTCCAAAAAGAAATGAATTTTCCTCTGGAGGTCCAACTTTTAGAGTCACTGTAAATTCAAAGCATATTCTTTCGTTATGTACTACTGGCCTGTTGGAAATTGTAAAAGGTGGAAGTGACAGGTTTGATGAATATAAGCAGGTTTCATTTGGTTCACTCTCAAATCCAATTTCTTTTACAGAAAACAGCACAGATTGTGCTGCTGATAAGAACAGGGGGTGGAGAGTGAAAGGTAATCAGCAAGTCCAATCTGCTATATATATGGCCCTTAATCTTGTTAATGGTCAACAAAAATGTGGGATGTAGTGCCACTTTCTAGTCTGCCTGGAACCCATTCTTGGTCCATGTATCAAAATTTAGGGATCAAAGTTGCAGAGGATCTGTCAGTCTTACACTTTCTGAGACATACATGTCATTTATTTCCTGTGAATGTAACATGATTGTAACATATAATTCTAGAATATCAGCTAAAGCCTAAGAAAAAGTAAAAACTCTCCACTAAACTTATTTGTTTTACTCATTATTAAACGAAATATTATTGTGTGAATTTAAGGAAAAAAAACCCGACTCAGACCGACTTCCAATATTCCATTATGGTCTTTAAAATGTTGTCATACATATACCACCAAGTTGCACCTACCATTTCTGCCAAATTTTGGGAACATGAATGTCCTATTTTACACAGTTATCTTCATAATGATAATCTGTTACTAATAATTGGTATATATTATGATTAATAATTGTTTTTAAATTATATTTTATTACAAAAACACGATTTTACTTAGACCTAAGCTGATCTCTTGCATTCATAAAAGATCTTGACAAAGTGAAACTGTAGATGGGATAGGATTGGATAGCATAGGGTAGGATAGGATAGGATGGGATAGATACCGGATAGAGTCAGATATGTAGAGTAAGACAGATAGATTGATAGATTTATATAGATAAAAGATACAGTGATAAGAGATAGGCACTGATACATTGTATTTCTTACAAAGCTAACAACAGGACTGTGATGGCCTACAGATGCTATCTACCAGGGGAGGATCCATGATTTTTTAAAAGGGGGGAGTGGCAATATATTTAACATTGGAGTCTCTCGAACTAATTTTTGCCAAATAGCAATATGAAGGGTACATTTATCCGATGAAAGGGGGACCCCCGAATCCGCCTATTTCTACCCTCTATGGACTGATTATTTGAGTTCAATTATAATTTAGGCCATCTTGGTCAATAAAACCACATGTACAGTAAGCATTTTTCAAGTCAGATGTAATTCAAATGCAGCAGATTCTGTTTGTTTGGATATACACTGGTCTGAGAGGCATTCTTAAAAATTGTCTCCAAATGGTAGAAAAGCAATGAATTATGCTTCAGGGATGTCATGTGTGCATAAGTTTTCACAATGAAGGATTATCAATGTTGTTCTAAGGTGCAAGTTTGATAAGCAAGGTGCTTTTCTGGCTTCCTAAACTTTTAAATAGATTTATCAATCGTTCAAAATATCCCAAACTAAATAATGCCAGTTTTAGCCAGTCAAAATATGGAAAGATGCCTTGGCCTTGTTGGGTGACAAGTTGATTCCTGACGTGCTGACAACATATGGGGGAAATCACCCCCAACCCTGTTCCTTGGCCACTAATAGGAAAATTGAAGGAAGGAAGGAAGGAAGGAAATGAATCAAGACAAATGAGAAATTAAGATTGTTAGATATATGAAATTACTTCATTTCTTTATTCAGTAATTGCCCTGTTTTAAACTCATTTAAAAAAGACCAAACAATATTTAAATATTAATAACTTACCAGATTTTCTGTAAACTACTACTTCCTTCTTTTTCAACCACCGTTATAGTACCTGAATATGTTGCCACTGTATGTACTCAAGACATTTATTAAAAAGACTCAAGATTAACAAGGGGAAATAAGCCTGAAGCCCTCATCACAATCATCTGAGAAAATTACAAAAATCTTTGCGAATTTTGGGAGAAGAAGGAAGTAGGAAGAAGGAAGGAAGAAGAAGGGAAAAGAAGAGGGAAGGAGAATGAGGAAGAAGAAGGGGGAAGAAGAAGGAGGAAGAAGGAGGAAGAAGGAGGAAGAAGGAGGAAGAAGGAGGAAGAAGGAGGAAGATGGAGGAAGATGGAGGAAGAAGATAGGAGGAAGAAAAGGAGGAAGAAAAAGATGATGAAGAAGAAGAAGAAGAGAATGAAAAAGGGTGTAAGTAGAGGAAGGAAGGAAGAAGAAAAGGAGGAAGATGAAGGGGAAGAAGAAGTAGGGAAGAAGAAGAAGGAAGAAGAAGGAAGGAAGAAGAGGAAAATGAAGGGGAGGAAGAAGAATTGATGAAGTGGAAGGGCAGGGAGATGATGGGGAGGAAGATGAAGGGGAGGAAGAAGAAGGGATGAAGAAGAAGGGCAGGAAGATGATGGGGAGGAAGAGAAGGGAGGAAGAAGGACAAAGGAAGAACAAGGAAGGAAGAAGAAGGGAGGAAGAAGAAGGGAGGAAGAAGGGAGGAAGAAGGGAAGAAGAAGGGAAGAAGAAGGGAGGAAGAAGAAGGGAGGAAGAAGAAGGGAGGAAGAAGAAGGGAGGAAGAAGAAGGGAGGAAGAAGAAGGGAGGATGAAGAAGGGGAGGAAGGAGAAAGGGAGGGAGAAGAAAGGGAGGGAGAAGAAGCTCTAGAGGAAGAAGAAGGAAGAAAAAGAGAGGAAGAAGGGAGATAGAAGAAGGGGAGGAAGAAGAGGGGGGAAGAAGAAGAAAGTGAGAACAAGAGGAAGAAGAAGGAAGGGAGAACAAGAGGAAGATGAAGGGAGGAAGAAGAAGGAGGAAGAAGAAGGATGAAGAAGACGGGGAAGAAGATGAAGGGAATAGACTCAAAGAAGGGTCATTAGTGGCCAAGGAAGGGAGGTTGGTGTGATTGCCCCATGGAGGTGTTTATCTCTTTGATGTCCTGATATGTTTGCAGCATCCCATACAGTTGTGGTCAACAGGACAGCTATCAACTGGTCACCACACAAGGTCAAGGATGTTGAATAACTTTGAAATCCAGATTCTGTGCATTTCTCTATATCCTTCACTGTGTTAGGGGGTACTTGGCAGGCTAGAAAGTGACACTGCATCCTGCAGTTTTGTTGACCACTGACAAGATTAAAGGCCATTTAATGTAGGAGATAGGACCCATGCTAATTACTTTACACCCTGCACCCCCCTGTTCTTATCAGCAGCACAATCTGTAATTTTTTGGAGTCTAATTCCAGGAGTGCAGTGTTAAGTACCATTGTGCAACAACAGGTATGGCATAGAAATCAGTGGCGTTGTCGTGGTCAATTAGCAAGATAAACGATGTGGTGGCCATGTCATACAGAAGCTAATGCCACATGAGATTACAGCAATTAAATTTGATAAGCTTGTTAAGATAAAGGCTTAAAGGGCCCATATCTATGAGAAGCCCCACAACTGTAGAAGCTGACCACCCTCACAACACTGATATACATAGAGTTACTCCAGACCTTTATAATAGTGTAGGATACTTATAACTGTGGCTTGCAGAGATGTATTTCCTCACCTGAATGTATAGGCCTGAGCCCACAGCCCTCTTGGCAACAATCACTCCATCTCACAAATTATTCATTACAAAAGTTGAAAAAAAAAAATTCAATAAAATTACTTTATAGAGGTAAGCATGAAAGAGTTCATATTTACATTTTGCTAATTTAACTGACAGAGAAAAATAATCACCATTCCTGAAGCAAAAATAATATGTTTGTTGTAAATAAAACTAAACATTGGCACTTATTGATAATACAAATAAAGTTTTGCTTTCAGAATGAAAATTCAATTAAATATATATATATATATTAGGCCTATTCCTTAAAATGGTAAATGTACTCTCGTCCCTTTAAATGTCTTCCTCTTCTACTTCTTCTATAATTAGCTTCCGTCTATTTCTTTAGACTAACCTCCATCTAAAAACATGACTAAATCCCCCCAGGAGTAAAATTTTATTACCACCTTTGTATTTTGGGTAAGACATTTCTGTTAAAAGCATTAGGCCTATTTAAAGCAAAAAAAAAATAAAATTTTCTCTTCAAATTTTCAATTTTATATTATCTGGACCAACACAATATGGAATCTCTATGGCAATAGACCTGTATAATATTGTATGTGGACAATAGATTCTTTGCATTGCAGTAGATAGCACAGGATAGATAGATAAGTTTAAAAAATAAATAGATAAGTTAAAAAAAAAATTAAAGTCAAAGTTATTGGTTGATAAAATCGCAAAACATATTGTCTAATTGAGCCACCCTCCTTGCACAGTTACTTCCCCCTGACTGCCACTGGTCCAACAGATGTTTGTGGTCTTGCAACTGCTGCCATCTTGAGGAAAATTCAGACAAAATCAAAACATATGAGATGTACACGAGTGTTTGTACAACCAGAAAGATATATATTCATTTCCTCAATAAATTTTAAAAATGGAAACGTTATAGTTTATTTCTTATTTCCAAAGATATACCTTGCAATTAAGGTGGACTAAGGAAGACAAAGACATCCTTACAAGGTTATAAAATGAGGTACAGGTAATTGGTAGCAGAAAGATAAATCAGGCTTTAATTAGCATTTCCATGCATCTCCCATAAAGTACACCCAGCTGGTTAGTTTGAAGATAAAAGCATCTCCCAGCTGGCAACATACCAGCTGGTTATTTTTGCTAGCCAGCTGGCTACAGCGATATAGCTGGGTAGCAAACGTTGTACATACAGCAGCTGGCTAGGAGATATCATGACCCCACCTGGCTAGTTGGCCGAGAAAAGTGAATAATAGATAAGGTGTATCCAGCTTCAATAGGATGTTACTCCTTAAATGTCCAAACATATGGAAACCAAATCCCACCCTCCTAGCTCAACTTTTAAAAAAGCAGTCATGGTGTGCCCCTGTACTATATATTCATGGACCCCTTTGTATTCCCCAGCCAAAGTATAGGGTGCCCATCCACAAAAACTCGCATGCAGCCTTTACTCGCCCACTAGAAGGACATAGGCTGGGTTCAAAATTCATATTCAATATTTTGCCCCCCCCCCCCACCTACCCCCATTTCACTAAAATTGCAATTGATGGAATTTATGCTAAGAATAAGTTAGATCCAAAAAGAATGTCAAAGAAATATTTCAAATTTTTGTAAAATCCACGCTCATTGCCCCGTAAATATGGGTCAGAAGTCGAGGAAATGCCATGGAACAATCTTTTGTGATGAAAAATATAATTTTAGAATTGTATTTTTGCATCAAGTTCACATACTTTTGGCGCTTGTGAGGACTTACTTTTAAAAGTCTGGTAAATTTGACTTTAGTCTTGGTAAATTTGACTTTAGTTCTGACCCCTATACCCCCCCCGGCCAAGCCCCTGATTTTAGTTAAAGCCTTGTGGAATGAAACTTAATTTTTTGCCTGGCCGCTACAAATGCGGTTTCCGTTATTTCAGTAAAATTGATATGGTAGGAGTAACTAGTTTTAGGTGTTTTTTGGTAATTGTGCAAAAAATTTTTTTTTTATATTTCCGAAAAAAAATGTTTTACAAGGCCACTGGTTAAATAATTTTTTAAAACGTGTTGTAGCAAAATTGGTTTTCCCAGTTGCCTAGTTTTGCGGCAAATTGAAAAAGTCGATTTTGACACCTTGTAGTAACCATTTATTTTTTAGCTGGTTTTGCTATAAAATCACTCAGATAAGCTCTGAAGGCTTCGTAGGAAGGAACATAATATATTATTTGACCTAGATAGGTTTTTGCACAAAAGGGGCTTCCCTGGCACTCCAGTCTTTTTCGTGACCGTGAAAATGAAGCTTGCTACCTGATTCTATTGCTTAATTTCACCCAAAAAACGTTAAATGATTCCTCTTGTTTCATTCCAGAAAGCAAACCGGTATATTTAAATTACTTTTTTAACCGGACCAGTTTAGTAAAAGTCCTCATATTTCAGTTTTTTGCTAGTTTTGTGGCTATTCCACATATTTCATTTATGAAAAAGATTTTGTGTTTGAGTCTTCACCCTGAAACAGACTCCGACCGGTAGCCGCACTCTAAGAAAAAGAGGTGCGAGGGGTGGAGCGAAACACCTGCAAGGCGGATGTAAAAACCTTTGGGGTGCACAAGGTTCATCATCATCATTTTGGTGCATCAAACAAGGGGTGCATGAAAAAAGGTGCATCACACGTTATAGGGTGCATCACACTAGAGGTGCATCACACATTACAAGGTGCATGGGGTGCTTCACCATCCTTCCACGGTTCTGAAACTGAATGTGGAAAATTACGAAATAATTGGGTAGCTGGGTTATTGCATAAAAATGCCAGGCAGTGCCAAACTGACAAGCTGGTCTGCTGTGGGAAGGCGAAGGTGGTGACCCAGGGCATACTTAGAAATGGCCTGGGGGGGGGGGTGAAGAGGGGGCATTACATGAGGTGAATGGGCAGCACTATGGGTTTTTCCTATCTCCTGTCACAGTTTCCAATTTGATACCCATTCACCTTAAAATTCACCATCTGCAACTGCAGCCAAGCTACTCTCACCTGCCTGTACAGCAGACTGACTTGTCAGACGGGGCAATGCTACATTACAGCGAAACACTTTATTATAGAATTAAAGAGGACTGTGGCACTGTGAAAATGGCACTTTGTGTGTCATCACGCTGATGATTTGTCATGATCAAACCCAATACTTTCAATGTTAAATTGATTGAAGGAGACTTATCCAACTTGTTGGTGACGGCCAAACGAAAGGATTATGCATCTGATTTTCACTCTAAAATTTGTTATGAGAAGTCAAATGGCTTACTCTCGATCATGACTAATCAAACAGCCTCTATGTTTCCCACATTGAAAGTAGAGAAGATGACACTTCATCGGCTATCATGAGTCACGAAGTGCCATTTTCACAGTGTACAAGTCCACTTTTATTCTATATCAAAGTGTTTCGCTGTAATTGAGGAACCGCCAGAAACCAGATGCCACACTGATTTACCAGCAGTTCAGAAAATCATGACCAAGAGTGGTAAATGTACTATTCATCAGCCTCAGTGCAATGGGCAGCCCATGCTAATGTAATCCTGAGAAACTCAGCATCTTTAAACAAATCTGAATCAGGAATTTTGACTTGGTTGAGCAAACAGCAATTTCTTTGTCTGACTCAGGAAGTCTCACCTACAGTAAATAAGAATGCATGCAGAATTGGTTAGAATATACTGTTTAGATTTATTGCACACCTTCGTGGGGATTGTTTAATTAGGTAAGTAAAGTAATTGGGTTAATCTACACCACGATAGGTCTTTAATGAACTGGCTTGTGATATTTTCTTACATGGGACAAGTGGCGTCATCTATAATGCAAAGCTTCTTGCAATAAATTCTCAATTGTTATGCATGTGGCCCCACCTATAACAGACGTGAACCCTTGAAATGAGTTTTTGTCATAATTTTAATATTAAATTAACAAAATGTATAATAATGTTTATTTGAATAGGTACTACACTCTAGAAAGAACATTTTCAATAACAACGCATGTGGTTTAAAGCTCATGTGTAATTATATCAGTCCTCTGAACATCAGACACATTTTGACCACAATAAAGCAAGCGGAATGTGTAGATATACAGAAATTCCAACTTACATGAGCATTCAAATATAAAATGCTGAGAAGGTGAAGATAACCTCCTTTGCTTCCCTCTCACAATGGTCATCATTTAGCTGAGGAGTTGTAATCTTCAGACTGACGACCAGCAGGAGGCAATTTGGAAGACAGTGAAATAGTCTCACTGTGAGCTACACGTAACACCCAATAAAAATGAATGAAAGCTATCAGTAGTTATCTATCTTGTGAGGAATGCATCCTTGCAAGAGGCCCCTTTCCACCCTAAATTAGGTCATGCCATGAACCCCCAAAGGTTCTACAAAGCAATCTACACTGAAGAACCTTGTAGGGTTCTTGTAACCTCCCCAGGGTTCTTGACCTAGGGTGGTTGGGAGCACCCTACGAAAAGGTGCTTCCAGGCACCCCATGGGGTGCTGTGTTTGTGACGAAGTGAAGCACCCTATTTGGTTGTTCAAATCCCTTTTCGTTCTTAGAGTGCAGGCCCAATGTCCATTGGTAATTTTGTTAAAGTTTAAGCTACTCCGTTAAATCAAAGTTACGCTAGTATCTTTCTTTTTTGAAGGGCACTATTCTTGTTAACTTTTTGGGCCAGATTTGCCCCGGGGCCAAAGGTTTGAAATTGTATGTTAATATGTCAGTATGTTGCATACATGTGTACAATGGCGACCCACTGAGACCACGTGCCTACTGGCTACCCAAAGCAATGCTAAGTGTGTACACAGTAAAGGGGGCAATGGGGGGCAAATCTGTGTCAGTGAACTGCAGTTCTGCAGGGGTAGATAAAGGGGTGAGTCAGGAGGGGAGAGTGAGCACATCTGCACATACATTCCAACACACTAGTTTAGAGCAGTTATAGTGATTCACTGACTTAGTTGTGTCTTAACTTGTGTCTATACCTGCAAGGTTCTTACTCACTGTACATTATAGTATTAATACTACATGATATATAATATAGTGCAGTGAGACCTGCAGTGACTTGTACACAAGTTCTGTGGAGTGGAACTGCACACATTTCCCAGGATCCACCAAACACCAACACTCAGCAGCTGGCAACAGGTTAGTGTACAACACTACATAGTGTTCATGAATTGTGTGGTCTCATCAGTAAATACAACCTCTACAAACAACAGACTGTTCTAATTTTAAATAATAAGTGTCTTGTCAAGAGCACTTTTTATACTTTTAAAAGGCAGTATTATATGACGTGGCAGCTATTTGATTTTGATAGCCATTATATGATAAGAGTTTCACAAATATATGTCATGCATAATGCATTAACACAATCTAGTTTTTGCAATAAAGTTTTATGGCAGAACAGCTATCCTATATGGGATGGTTTAATGATTCTTATCATCCTTACCAACACAAAATAGTGTACACTCTAAAAACTGATAACACATATATGTGAATATTCCATTTTTCAGATCCAGAGTGAAGATGTTGCTGAAAACACTGGTTTGCTTGAGTTGCCTGTCATTGGCGGTGTCATATGATGATGAATACACAGGTCAGTCAATCTCTTCACAGGAATGATGCTTTCTTACTATCCATCCAATTAATATGTATCCTTCAAATTTGCCTTTTTGACTGAGAGCATGATGTCATGCTGAAGTTTGGTTATGGATCATCCTTGTGTTTGGCAGTTAGAGATCAGTAAACAGCTATAGCAAACTGCGGTACTCAATAACACAAACAGGCTTACTGTACATCCAGTCACAACTATGGTTTAGTTTAGTGATTTTAAGTCTTAATTGCCAAACACAAGGATTATCCCTAAACAGCCTCAGCATGACATCATGCTCTCTTGAAAGGAAGAAAAATTTGGGGATACATAATTATCGGATTGATAATAACAGAGCTAAGACCAGTTTAAGGGTAAACCTAGTCTTAAGTATTTTGCTTAGAAGGCAATGCTGCTGTTTTATCACTTAAATTGATGTTAACATTAATTTTGGAACTACTTAGTCCAAGTCTAATGCTTATACTTGGCTTAGCTCGGTTGGTGAAATCCGGCCCATGAATCCCGCTAGAAGTTTGTGCCAATGACACACAGTCCCGGGCATACAGTGCCAGAGGGATTCCAGAAATTTGATTTGCCAAATAATGTTGATATTGGTTACATAACTTTTCATAAACATTTGTATTTGGTTTTTAATATGTTGTTCAAAAATAAAAAATAAAACACCTTCTGTGATTATTATCCATCCAATAACTAAACTGCTCACACTTACAGTCTGCTTATTAACTGATTGACCAAAGATTTTGAAGGTTTGAAGAAAATATATTCAAAGAGCCAGAAACAATTTTGTAAGGTTGTTTCAAATTTGTGATTAGCAAAGTAGAATTAGGCTGTAATGCGAAGAATACTCACCCCATCCACATGTTACAGTAGACAAACTTCGAGTGCTTACAAGTGACTGGTTTCAGAGTATCAATGAGGTCACTAAAGCTGTTGCTTCAATCTTTACCATTGAAACTGGTGGCTCTTTCACTGACTCATAGGACTTCTAATGACATGTATAGATGCAGCAGTGACCAACATCGGACTCAGTGACGTGTATCAGAGCAATGCTAAGTGAATGGGCAGTAGAACAGTTGTCATATAAGTGCAGTCACTGAGTCATAAATCTGACCCATTTGACAATAATCATTGCTCTCTTCATGAAAGATGTGGTGTTGACACAGTCAGTCAACATGAAAGCTTATCCATCTGAATTGCGATAGTGAGTTATAAATCATGGCAGAAGTGCGATGGAATTATATGCATGCTTGTGTCTAAGCAGGGTTTTTGTGTATATAAAATGTAGCAACCTGTTTGATGAACAAGGGAGCTACACAAGAAAGCCAGGGGCATCCCTCCATTGCATAGCTCGTAGTATTCTAATCCTTCACAGCTTTTTCTGGCCTGAAATATCTATAATTTAGATAATTGTTTGTGTTTTTCCTCAAAGAAATATTTGGAACAACAAACAGACAACAATTAAACATTCAAACATAGATACAATTGCTTTGAATATCTCAAACTGTGAATTCTGTTTGTCACACCAGAGGAAAATTAATCTGTTTGTTATAACTTCGCTAAAATGAAGCAGACGCCAAGATCAGCTGGGGATCAGTAGCATTGACAGTGGTCAAGCTCTGTTGATTGCAGGCCTATTACTCAGAGAGACAGGAGTGAGGTCACTGGTGAATGCTATGACACCTATCACACAACATGGTATGTATGGGCTATGAGTCAGTCACACATTTATGAGGTATCAAAGTTATGGTCACTTAACATGGCAGGGATAGGGCTGTGATGTCAGTAACAGCCCAGAAGTGTATTGCATGTAAACACTCGAAGTTTGTCTACTGTAATGATTTCAAATTGTCAACAAAGAGGCCCAACAACATTGCATTGCAAAAAATTGTCACATTGGGGTAATTGTCCAAGTTTATGCCACAACATTTTTTAATAGAATGTGACAAACAAAATGTGAAAAACACCAACTTGGGCTAAAATCCAACTCAAAACCAGCAAAATGCGGTAAAAGTGCTTGAAGGGGTCAATGGAACCACTTTCAGTTTCCATGAACTCCAAAAATTTGGTCCTGATGGACTAAATGCAAAATTGTTTTCTGGCTCGATTTGCATTGATTGTGATTTTGCTTTTTGAAGCAGTCTCACTAAATGCGAACTGATGCCACCAATTCTCAATGTTTTTCGATGAACCTTCTCAGACTCGAGGACTGGATATACAGCCACATCAGTACACAATTTCATGGCCATATCTCAGTTAGAAGTTAGTTTTTAAGCTGTGTTGAAAGGTGTGTGTTTGTAAGTGTGAGCAGTGTATGTATCCTTCAAATGTGCTTCATTGACAGACAGCATGACGTTATGCCGAGGCTCGTTGTGGATACTCCTTGTGTTTGGCAATTCACGCTTGCAACCACTAAACCAAACTGTGGATATCAATAACATGTACAGGTTTAGAATAACTGTTAGCGATTGGATGCATATAATAAGCTTGTATGTCACTGATTACCACTGTTTGATTTATATTAGTCATCTTTAACTGCTCAACACAAGAATAATCCACAACCAGCCTCAGCATGACATCATACTCCCAGCCAATGCAGCAAATTGAAAAATACACAGTTACTAAATGGATAATAATTATCTGAATTTCTTGTATTTTTTGTTTTGTTTGTCTTATTGTCACTTAATAGCTCTCAGGTGGCACGGCACTGATGACTGTAAACCATGCAATCAAACCGAACTGCAAGCGATTTCAATGCTTGTCTGCTTTTGTGGAAATCTATCAATTAATGTGTTATCAAATTTCATAACTCTAAGTGAGATACTAAGGTCACAGTGGAAAATTTAAGAATGGGAGGCATTTCGTGGCAGCCATTTTGGCAGCTATCTTGAATTTCTCCCTATTTTCCTGATCCACACCACAGGCCAATACCTGTACCAAATTCCGTAACTTTAAGTGAAATACTAAGCTCACAAATGGTCACTTACACAAACCTTAAAATCGATTTTGGTTTTAAGGGAGGGTTTGGGGGATGGTTTCGCAATCATATTGAAAAACTGATTGCTGACAGGAAATATGCAATGCAAGCAAATGTGTGCATGGTCTATTCTTAAATATGATTCAGTTTGAATTATTGAGTGTAACAAGCAAAAGTAATTCACTCAAACCTTTCTTTTAAAAATGCCATGAACTGTAGGACTCCTGACCCTTTTCACATGGAACCAAGTATACGTGACATGATTCTTGCAGAGTATGATTTTTACTGATGTGTCATAAGTTTTATGACTAGAATATAATTATATCAGATCTATGTGTTCCACTTTGCACAGTGCATATAGCCTATTTACAATTATAAATCTACTTTATCATTCTATGATTTTATTGGATATCCTAGTTCAGCATCCACTGACAACTGCAGAAAAATATTTGGCATATTTGGCATTTTCTGAACACTCAAGTCAAAACATGCTAATATGCATGCAAATAACATGCCACTAAAACATCAATTGTTCTGATTTGTCATAGACCAATGCAATAAGTAATAATTAGTGAAGGAATCTCTCTATGGCTCCATGTCCACTGGGGGTTGCTAAAATGGTTAGTAGGTCCCAGACTATATTCAAACTTTGTCTGAAACTAATTTTTGACAGAATGGTCAGATATCATTTGTCAATCAAAACATGTTGCTCCATGGCTGCAGTTGGTGCTGGGCAATTCCGTAAAGTCTGATTCACATATTTGACCCTTTAGCAGCTTGTGTAGCCCTACCATAATTTACACCTCAGATATTTCATTGTTATCTAGGCTTGAGGCCAGGTAATAGGGGTATCAGACAAGCCACCAACCAACGCTCCAAGTGTAACAGGAGCCGACCTACAAGCCAAATGTCATGGTGTCGGATGTACATCACACGATGTACGTCTGGCACCATGACATTTTGCCATAAGTCAACTCCTGTTACACTTGGAGCTTACGTTGATGGCTTGTCTGATACCTCTATTACCTGGCCTCATGCCAGTTTAACAATGAAATAGCCGAGGTGTAATGGTAGGGCTACACAAGCTGCTAAAGGGTCAAATCTGTGAATCAGACTTTACGAAATTGCCCTGCTGCGCTTAGTTTCAAATAATAAAAATGCAAGCTTTCTTCGTTGCAGAAACATCAAAAACAAGAAAAAAGCGAGACTTGTCCGGGAAGACTTTAAGATTTGTTTACATTTTGGTAAGTCAATTAAATCCCTTCAATGACATCTATATTTTGTAATTTGCAAATACAAAAGCCCATATCAGATTTGATCCAAAATATTTAAAGACATAAAAATGTGAGTGATCGCCAAAATGCTCCTTGAGATGTCACACACATCCCTAAACGAGCCAGTTTATACCAATGTTCTTTATTCAGCGCATGAGGTTATATCCCGGGTTATATCCCATACTTTCCAATGTTCCTGAGTTATTAGCCAGTCAATGGATGAGTCATGACTCACCATTGAGGTCATATATCTTCCCCATGACAAATTGACCATTCACCTTTGTAAATGATGTAATGGAACATGTAATGACATCATTGATGTTCTCTAACAGCTCAATGCAATCACTTATCTTTACTTGGCGCATGGAAAAGGAGAGCCTTCTAGCTGCCATGTCATAAGCCATTGCCAGAATTATAGTACTAGTACTATTTAGCTTTCTTTCTTTAATTCTTAGGAAGACCCTTATGTGCGAATGAGTGCCAATAACACATTTGAGGGTTTTATACCAGACTTGGTGGAGACGCTGAGCAGAAGACTGAAGTTCACATATGAAGCATACCTTGTGCCAGATAGCAGATATGGTGCGAAAGACAAAGAAGGGAACTGGAACGGGATGATCAAAGAAGTCTTGGATCATGTAAGTATCACAATATGTAACTGGGGTGTACTTACTACAAAGCAAGGCAACTTTCATTATCTGAACTTGTTCATGTTAGGACATTCAAATTTCACTTGCTTCAGATGTATGTATAACCAATGTTGGACATGTTTAACATGTCAATAAATAACTAACTAACTAACTATGAGGGAAGCTAACTTAGGTTTTTACCCTAAAAATACACCTATAATATTTAAATATGTGTGCGTGTGTACATTTGTTTAATTGGGCAAAGAAGATCTCAGGCTTCACTAACATTCAAGAAGCAAGACACATCGGTCTCCACAATACGCATCCTCCTCACCAACAGGCTTCCCGCCCACACTCTTATGGCAAAAGGTTCTTTATGGTATATATAAAGAACCCACAGCCGAAATAAGGTTCTAATTTTTTAGGGTTCAATTGAATTTTAAAGCTTTAATACTTGGTGGGAAGGCCCTATGATAGGACCCTATGCTCCCAACTGCAGAGAAAGGACTTCCATTGCGGGAGTTCAGTGCAGCTGGATTATCTAAATGTTGTTTTTGTTTGCTGTTGGAACCTTTTTAAAGTTGAGTAATGAACCTTTTAGGGTTCCTTATCTATACCAGCTTATAGAACCCTTAAAGGTTCTATATATAACTTTTTTGTTAAGAGTGCAGGCCCAAGCTTAGTCTATTCTTGTCTACAGTACATTCAAAATACCAGGTTCTGATTCAGCCTGCTAACTTTTTTCGGGATAGAAAGTAGGTCACTTTTGGATTCAGCCAATCCAAGAAGTTCTTACAGATGCGACCTGCATACGAACTTCTCTGATTGGCTAATTCAAAAAATGACCTACTTTCTGTCCTGAAGAAGTTAGTAGGCCCAGTCAGAACATGATTCTTGTGAAAAGTTAAAATAAAGCGCTGCAAGGCTTGCGCCTGCACTTCTGTAATACGAACCTCATCTTTCGACCCCAAAATCCACCATTGAACTGTACGATGACATGTATCATGCAAGATGCACTGATTTCATTCAACTTAAACAACTATTATACGGAAGAGTTGTGAGATTTCCTGAACTGCCTCAGTAAGCAATGTTCTCTTGCAGACGCTTGACAAGACGAAAGGGGCAGACATAGCTGCAGCCCCCCTGACCATTACAGCTGGCAGATTAGATGCTGTTGACTTCATCAAACCATTCCAGCACACAGGACTGGCCTTCCTCATCAAGAAGCCTTACAAGGAGACAGACAACCCGCAGGACATCATGCCTTATGTATTCCAAGTCATGGGACCATTCGCCTCTGAAGTTTGGGCTCTCACTGTTGTGGCATTCCTTGTGGTATGTTTAGAATTTACATTCTCATTTCTCGATCTTTCGGTGTTGCACTAAATCTAATTGTTAATATGTAAATGGCACTGCCATGAAATTCACACAGCACTTTAACGAGTTTTTGTAGGACTTATAGTGTTACCATAACTTTCATGTTTATTTCATATTCAATGTATGAAAGGCAGTTATGTAACTGTTTCAGAAAATTAGAAAGACGGATACATGGAAAGACAGAGAAAAATGTAGAATAGCAAGATAAACTAGACAAAAAATGTAAGAGATAAATAGATAAATATATCGATAAATAGAGAGATAAATAGATAGACAGATAGATAGATAGATATATTGACAGACAGATAGATAGATAACTTGATAGATATATATATATTAAATAGATAAATAAGATTGATAGATAATGAGCTAAATGGTAAAAAGGCAGACAGCATTGAAAGCTGCCTAAGTCAAGTCTATGTTAGATTGTTGATATTACATAATAGTATAAATATATAGTTATACAAAAACAATAACATTGCATGTAGATTAACTGTTCACTGTTACATAATCATCAGTTTATAAAGATTATGTAACTTTAATTTTGTTATGTTTTCTTGTTGTCTGATTGAAATTAAATGAATCACATGTTAATAATTTGATTTAGCTTGTCAATGCTAATAATTAACTATTCCATTAAAATTATTGGTACAGGATATACTACTAGAGAAAATGGATTTTTTAAGACACTTCTGAAGATGAATATGTTATATTTTGTTAAATACGAAACTAAATCATTGATAAGAAGCTGGACCTACTTGACCTAATTCCCAGCTGTGGACTGTTGATGTTGAGACCATCACTGCACAGATTTTTGAGTCTTCTCTTGCACTCAATTCGCTTCGCTCAACGGCCTTCGGCCGTTTCGCTGTGCGAATATCAGGTCTCACATAAAACTAACTGTACCTTGATTCAAGCAGGGATCCATTACAGTCTGTAAATTTGATATACAAAAATAGTGGACTATTGCACTGTAAAAATGGCACTTACTCATCATGATTTGTCATGATCACACCCAGTACTTCCAATGTTAATTTGATCGAACGAGACTACTCCTGCTTGTTGGTGGCAGGCAAGTGAAAGCATTACGCATCATTTTCACTCAGAAACCATTCATGACAAATCAAATGGCCTTCTCTTCAATCTCTTGATCACGACCAATCAAACAGCCTCAATGTTTCTCATTGTGAATGCAGAGAAAATCACACTTCACCATGAGTCACAAATTTCATTTTCACAGTGAACAGGTCCTCTCTTTTTGCATAACTAATGGATAGGTAATATGGATCACGTTTCAGGTGGCAGGGCTGCTGTGGGGATTCAACTACGCCAATCCTTATGAATGGGGACCAAGGTTCCAGATGGGCCGAGCCTCTGAAACACAGGGCAACCTATTCAGTCTACAAGGGTCGCTTTGGTTTACTTTCTCAACACTCCAGTGGCAAGGCAAGTCATGTTGTTATCTGCTTCAGTTTCAATAGCTGCTGTTCTGGCTGCCATTGCCCAGGCCTTGACATCATAACGGATATCCCAATTTGTTGTTCTGTGGTTGGCTGTCAAGGGATTCTCTGGCAACTAAGTTGACAACACTGCTGTTACGGGTCAGCAGCAATGAACAACAAACACAGATAAAGTTTACAATTTTAATAAAACATCAAAATTATAAACAATTACAATATTTGCAAGTTTCTTTGCAAGTTTTCAAGTTACTCCAAATTTGTGACCCAGAGTAATTTTAAAAAACCTTTCTGTGTAATATCCTGCGGTTTAATGTTCATAGAACCTTCCGGATTCCGAAGGGTGTCTTCCAGATCAGTCGTATTTCCAGTTGGCCAATAATGTCTGTGTTAAATGTAATCCGCTGAAAAAATGTCTGTAAAAATAATCCAGAGTCCTGATCCTGTATAATCCGATATAGTATCCAGTCTGTCTCTGTTCGGGACTGTCAAGTGGCAGCAGAATGCTGACAGTCCCTGGAAAATCGAATTGGGTCAACAATAATTTGATCTGTTTTGGACAGATCACCAGATCAGGTCGAACAACAGCTATCCATATTACTGCACCAAACTACTTTCACAAAGCATGGTTGCTGGCACATATCCAGTCCACTGCTTTGAATGAAAATGTTTGGAAATAATGAGACAAAAAGAAAGTTGTGAAACTTTAGCATACACTTTGCCTGTGAAAGGGATGATTTTACTCATCAGAAGTTTGATGACATTCAATCTACTTACGCCATTTAGTGCATGTTAAATTGTGGTCAGAAAAGGGTCCAAAAAGAATGCATTCTCACTTATTCACGTGTCCATACAAAGCCAATGTTCTTGCTTTGTGATATCAAAAATGCTCAATTGTATTTATTCTGTTACTTTATGGAGATTTATGAACTAGGACAACATAATTCACAATTTCATAAAAGCTGTGTTACACTCAGCAAAATGTCTTGTCCATGCCACAAGTGGCCCCCTCTATACTGGCAATACATATGAGCTACAATGTATACATCCTCCATGATAAAAAATTGTTCCAACTTATTTTGGTATTTACTAGCTGTCTGCTTAAAATTGAAGCCAACCAAAGTCAGATTAGATACTTGCAGAGTTTTTGGAAATAAACTAGACCATCACTAAATGATGGAACTGTCCTGGTTTCTTCCACACTGTCCTGGTTTCTTCCAGTGATCGAAATTCTGTTGACCGCTCACAGGAGCTCGCGAATTTTGCACCCTAGGTGACAGCAAATAGCGGTCAACTTGTAGACAGGTATCCAGTGTAGTAAATGTCCAACAGTGTGATCCTATATATGGCACCGGTTAATCCAATGTCCAGTCCAATGATAATATGAGGTTATATCATGGGTGGGGGCAGTATATCCCTGGTATAGTCACCCAAGACCCAGTATATCCCGAGACCCGAAGGGTCGAGGGATATACTGGGTCAAGGGTGACTATACCAGGGATATACTGCCCTCACCCATGATGTAACCTTTTTATCCCATGTCTTTTTTTTTTTAATATTTCATTTTACATCAATGTAATACATTTTAAAGCACTTAATGTGATTGCAGCTGTGCTACAAAAAAATCAATACTCTTAATTGCCAGCACTTAATTGCCTTAAATCACAACAATCAGCAAATATGCTGGTATCTACATGCTATTAATCATGATATATAGGGGCACTGTTGTCTTTTGATTGGTCAGTTCCAGTATATCCCTGTTAATCTCATTATCTTTCAGTATATCCTGCTGGTTAATTAGCCAAAGGAATTTGATTGGTTGAAGTAAATATAGGACTGTTTCTTTCTGTTGTATTTCCCTCTCTCAATCAGTATTGACCAGGGAAAAGCTCAGTATCAGGGCAAAAAGTTGACTAGACATGGGATAATGCACATCATATTTTGAAATACAAATCATTAGTCAAATATTTACTAAATTTTTATCTGAGGCATGAGAGACAAGTAATAATAAACATCACTTAACTATATCTTGATCATAAAATTTTTGAATTACAACGTAATATTAATGTGACTCAGTTATTGATTAAAATTGTAAGGAATTTCTTTTACAATTATAAACAGATTGCTTTTATCATGATAAACAACTTCAATTTCACAACAGAGAAATGAGTGTCAGTGGAAAGTCAATCAGGTTACAAAGTCAATAGACCATTATAGGTCGAGTTTTACTGGCTTGTTGATTCGCCGACCGCTTCTTGATGTTTTTGGGGGCACGATTTTCGGGGCGGTTTGGTCAGGTGCACGGGACGGGGACTTTGGGATAAGAATTTCAGTCGGGGGCTCAATTGTAGAATTGAGATTTGGTGCACGACCTTGACCTTGGGGAACATTCACTTGGGGCACCGGGGGATCGAAATTACGTGGGGGCGGTCTGAGTGTGAAGTTCTCCTTGGTGGGGAAAATGTGCTTTCGATTCCTGCGCAGCACATTTTGTTGGTCTGTCTGTAGGTGGTAACTTCGGGGCACACCATCAACAGCATTTCTCACGACAGCAGGGATCCAATGGCCACGCAGTGATTTAAATCGGACGGTCTCTCCGACTTCTAGCTTTCTCTTGTCTACACTGGCGTGTCGGTCAAAGTACTTTTTCTGTTTCTGCTGTCGGACTTTCAATCGATTGTGTACTTCTTTGGGTCGAGATGTCACGGGACGAAGTAACACGGGTTTGATGGGGAGTTGGCTGTTCAGCCTGCGAGACATGAGGAGTTGTGCGGGTGATAATCCAACGCCTTCAAGTGGGGTGTTTCGATATCCCAACAAACACAAGTTCAAATCACCTCTGCTAGATTCAGCCTTCTTTAGCAGATTCTTGATCGTCTGGATGTGGCGTTCAGCTTGACCGTTGGCTTGCGCATATCCAGGGCTGGAAGTGGAATGTTTGAATTCGTACTTCCTCGAAAACGATCGAAATTCTCGACTTGAGAATTGTGGGCCGTTATCACTCATTACTTCAGCTGGAATTCCGAAACGAGCGAAGATCGTTTTCAGTGCCGACACCAGAGTGCTGGTAGTTGTGTCTGGCAAATAGGCAATTTCAGGGAATTTCGAGTGATAATCCACGCAAAGTACATATTCGCGCTGCTTAAAGTGGAATAGATCGACTGCCACTTTGTTCCATGGTAACTCTGGGATCTTCTGAGTTTGAAGTGGTTCCTTTGCTTGGTTCTTTCTAGTGCTTTGGCACGATGCACATTGTGCGATTACGTCCTCCAGCTGACTGGATAGACCAGGCCAGAAAATAGCTTCTCGGGCCAAGGCTTTGCTCTTCACAATGCCTAAATGTGCTGAGTGTACTTTGTCCAACATTTCCTTTTGGAGAATCTTGGGGATTATCAATTTGTTTCCCTTCAAAAGTAATCCATCTTCTTCCGAGATGTCATCTCGGTAAGAAAAATATAGTTTCACTTCAGGAGGTATCTTGGTATCTGTTGGCCATCCTTCCCGAGTGAATCGCTTTACAGCTTGTAAAGTGTCGTCTTTTTTGGTCGCTTCTCGGAGCTCCCACAGCTTGTCATCCGATGCATTGATGGCATTTACCTCAATTTCCTCATAGAACAGTTCGATGGCTTCTGTTCTCGACAGGTTTCTGATTGGGGCTCTCGAGAGAGTATCCGCAATGAACATCAACTTTCCCGGTTTGTGGGACACATCTAGGTCGTATTGTTGGAGACGAAGTCTCATCCTTTGCATACGAGCTGTGATTGCGTGCATTGGTTTGGCTAAGATTCCCAATAATGGCTTGTGGTCAGTCTCAACCTTGATTGTTTTCCCATACACGTATTGGTGAAATTTCTGTGTCGCAAAGCAGATCGCTAATAATTCTCGTTCAATCACTGCATAATTTTGCTGGGTTTTGTCGAGCGACCTGGATGCATACAAAACTGGCTGTTCATCCTGCAATAATGCAGCTCCAAGGCCATATTTGCTGCTATCCACTTGTAATGTCACAGTCTTCTTGGGATCGAATAGTTTCAACACTGGAGCCTCTGTGACGTCTTTCTTCAATTGTTGGAAGCTGTCCTCGTGCTGTTTCTCCCAATGAAATTCAACCTCCTTCTCTAGGAGTTGTCGGAGTGGTTTCGACTTTTCTGATAGAGCTGGTAGAAATTTCTGTAAATATCCAACGAGTGCAAGAAATCTACGCACTTCTTCTTTCTTGGTTGGCACCTCCATTTTCAACACGGGGTCAATGTGGTCTGCGCTGGGTTTCATACCTTCAGCACTCAGTATATGTCCACAATACTTCACTTCATGTTGTCTGAACTTACTTTTCTCCTTGTTCAGCGTTAGGCCTACTTCTTGGGCTCGCTTGAGAAAGGATTTCACACGGTCATCGTGTTCTTGGATCGTCTGTCCATGTATCAGTATGTCATCCACGATAATGCTGACGCCTTCGAGATCACCAAATAAAGCTGTCATCACTTGGTTGAACGCATCGCCACTCGTGGTTACTCCAAAAGGCAGTCTCTTGAACCTGTACCTTCCCCAGGGGGTTTGAAACGTGCACATCTTGGAGCTTGTTGTATCCAATGATATCTGCCAATATCCTGAGTTAACATCAAAGGTCGAAAAGTACTTGGCATCTGGCATGTGGGCTGCCAGCTCTTCGACAGTTTTAGTCGGATAATGGGCACGCTTAACAGCTTTGTTAAGCTTAGTTGGATCAATACAAATGCGGACCTTCCCATTTGGTTTAGTCACTACGGTCATACTGCTTACCCATGGTGTGGGCTCATTTTCTTTCGTAATCACATTAAGTTTCTCCATTCGATCCAATTCTTGTTTCACTTTGTCTTGAACTGCATGCGGTATCCTTCTTGGTGGATCCACACTAGGTAAGACACTTTTATCCACACTCAATTTGTAATTGGACTCGATGCATCCGAGTCCTGTGAACACTTCCTTGTATTCCTTTCAGGGTTGGGTTCAAATACAGATAAAAGTATTTAAATACAAATACAAATACTTTCAATCTTTCTAAATACAAATACAAATACAAATACACCTGAGCTCAAAAGTATTTAAATACAAATACAAATACTTTCAATTCTTTCAAATACAAATACAAATACAAATACTCAAATTTTGAAAGTATTTAAATACAAATACAAATATATTTGCAAATATATTTGAAAATACTTTCAATAATTCTGTCTTGGAACTTCAAACTTGTCTTTTTGAATTGTTTCCAATCTTACACTGGCTAGTGTTTACGAATACAATAAAATGTTATGGGTCTTTATATTATATTAACTTTTAAGAAGTATAAGAATAGTTATTAAGTTTTTCCAGAATTTTAGTATCAAGTTCCTTCATTAAAATCTGTTCAAATCGGGGTATTTTGGGTCATATACTTACCTGATCATAAACTGAAGAGTTGCATATTATGATTTTAAACATGTAAAAATAATTATTTATCTTACTGTGCTGATTAAATATGGTATTCTGCATATCAATAGATCAATATTGATTTATCTATGATTATTTCAGAAAAAAAACCCAGTCATTTCAGGTGAAATACAAAATGTTCACTGATTAACAATGATTTTCACTTGCCTTGGTGATGATTGCAATCGCTTTCAAAGCTTGGTACTGTTGTCTATTCACATTTGTGCTTTGTACTTAGGTGAAGCTGACTGTAACTAAAAATGACAAAGTAAATTAAAATTACTTCCCACACTATAAGTCAAACCCTGTCAGCGTGCCTCGGCGGTCCGACGTCGGCCCGGCGTCAGTCCGATGTCAGCAGCATTGGACCGGCTTTGGGCCGACGTTGGGCCGCCGAGGCACGCTGATAGGGAAGGACTATAGTCAACTTAAAGTGAAATGATGGGAAGGTGCACTGGTGAATACTGCTCTGTATCTGGCCGAGACAGAAGGTTCTTTGGACCAATTTTGTAAGGGTTCTTTTGGGGATAGAATAATCGTGTTAGATTTATTAAAATGCTGTGTTTTTGTTCTATAGGTCACATTTGTTTCATTACAATATATATTTTCAGTACCAGGAATTCATTGAATGCTTAAATTGGACAATTTGTGAAAAATAAAGCACAATAAAAATTAATATAAAATAGAGAAATAGGTGTTTCGTTCATTTAAAAACATTTTTCTTTAGCTAATAATAAGTCAATACTGGAAATAGGCCTATAACCTTGCTGAAATATAGTTTCAATCGAGTCAGAACATATCTATACCATAAAAAGCCATCATACTTTCACAGAGGGCTGCTTGGATAATGACCTTATATCAAATTTAAGAAATTCAATTAACATTTATAAATAGATGTTTCGGCTTCAGTTAATTTCTACTCCATTGTTGACAGCCCTCTCAATTATACAATATTCAACAGGAAGGCATTGTAAGAAGCAGGAAAGCAAGAAAGAGGCGAACAAGCCAAAGGAGAAAATGAAGACGGCACAGCCAATCAGTCTCGAAGACTTTGCAAAGGAATTTCCTTTGCAAAGTCTTCGAGACTGATTGGCTGTGCCGTCTTCATTTTCTCCTTTGGCTTGTTCGCCTCTTTCTTGCTTTCCTGCTTCTTGTCTACTTTCGGCTTGCTTTCTTTTGTTTCTTCTTGTAGTGGTTTCACATCCTTCAAGTGGGTTTTCTGAATCAACCCCAGCGATTGGCATGCTTCTTTGCCTAAGATCGCCTCGCCTTTCTTGACTACTTGAAATGTCAGTTTCTGGCCTTTTAACTTCAACACAGTTTTCCCCAATGGCACCATTCGATCACCACCATAGACTCGAAGTACCACTGATGTTGGGGTCAATTTGCATTCAGCCGGGACAAGCTTTTCTGGCAGGGTGTTAACTTGACTTCCTGTGTCCAATTTAAAATCAATGTCATTGATCCACTCCATCCATGGTTTGTTGGAGATTTCATACACTTCACATTCCAGTTCAATAGAACCTAAGAATAGTTCATCATCACTGCTTGATGGTTCCTCATCAATTTCGTGTAATTTCCTTGATCTTTGCTTCTTTTTCCCCTTCTGTTTCGAGTAACATAGATCCGTGTAATGGCCTTTCTTGTTACATTTGGCACATGTAGAATAATACGCAGGGCACTTAAATTTGGCATGTGACTTGCCACAGTTCTTGCAATCCGACTCCTGGCTTGAACTTGCTCCATCGAACTTGTAATTGTTGCGTTTCTGAAATGGGCGACCACGTGCGCTTCCGAACCTCCGATTGATGGCTTTTACGTCCACCTGTTCGGATTTTAGGTCAGTGGCATTTAGCTCTGACACACGGCACATGTCGATACATTTTGTCAATTTCAGTTCATCAGCTTGGAGTAACTTTTCCCTTACAGTGTCATCTCTTAATCCACAAATTATGCGGTCAATCATGAGTGAATCTCGTAAGTCTCCATAGTCACAGTGTTCGATTTTGTTCTGTAGGTCAATAAACCACGTGTCGAACGATTGCCCTTCAGTCTGGTTAGATGTGTTAAATCTGTACCTGGTGACTGTTATATTCTTCTTTCCATCGCAGTGAGCCTTCAGTTTTGCCTTAAGGGGTGCAAGCTTGCCTGTTTCTGCTTCAGTATACTTGAAAGTCTTTGCGATTTTCTGAGCTGCCGGTCCAGCCACGTGTAGATACACGCCGCATTGGGTGCTTTCTGTCTTCTCAGTAATACCAGCCGCGACGGCGTATATTTCGTACTGGCCGATCCAATCTAAATATTCCTCTTGTAAGTTGCCTGTCAGGACGAGATGCTTAGGGGGTTTTAAGCCTGTAGCCATCGTGGATTCGTCTGATAAATCCCGATTATGACACCATGTAAAGTCCGTTAGATAGAAGAGGCAACCATAGGCTTGGGCGGATGTTGACAACTGGTCTTTATTACGCATGCGCAGAACAGAGACATCTAGCGTATAATACAGACATCACACCAGCCATATTTATATGCTTCAACATTTTCTGATTGGTTCCAGGCGTTCCAGAAGGCATTACTCATCATCTAGCGAGTTCTAGAAATATTATTTCTTATATGGAACAATCTAGTGTTTTCTACATTCAAATAGACAACTTAACTGGTTCACAATGTGAACACAATTGTTTTTTAACTGATTATGTAATCATATCATATAATGATAGAATAGCAAATTGATGCTAGTTGGTGTTACATAACAACCATGCAATGTGAAAGTAAACAATAATATTATGCACAATAGCAAGTGATTGTAAACAATGATAATATACAGAAATAGATGAAATATACAGTATGATTACAGATACCATTATGATTTAATATTTATATGATAATAACCATATACAGTAGGAATGATATAAAATATCCATACTGTATTTACAATATTTATGTTCATTGGTTGCAGGATACGAGAGTGCCCCACGCAGCACCGCCTCCCGCGTCCTCTCCTGCTTCTGGTTTGCGTTTGTGACCTTGACACTTGCGACATACACGGGCAGTCTGATGAACCACCTTTTCTGGGCAAGCACAGTGCATGGGAAGGATCTGAAAGCTCCACCATTCCACACTATTTCGGAACTTCTACAAAATAAAGTGAGATTTATCTATGTTTTGTTGGTTTTTAATTTGTCTTTAAATTCCTTCAACTGTAGGGTACCTATTTTCTCAGCAGATTTAGCAACAATATATGATAAAACACCCGTTATGGTACTGTCTAATGATCCATTGAAAAAAACTAGGACTTTAATTTGCTGCTGTACTGCTGTATCTCTCAATAAATTTGGAGTAGGGAGAGCACTGTAAATTATTTAACTGACACTGTGAACACTGATCAGCCATTTTTCAAGGCTTGATTCCTATCATCATTTTTTGGCTAAAGTGGTGTCCAACAGCCATGATTGGCTGATAAGGTGTGAACTAATGTGTACATAAGTCAATCCTGTTGTTAATTTGGTTAGGGAATACCACTCACTATTTGAGGCACTATTTGGGTTACACAATTTTCTTTGTCTATTTTTTTCCTCCCCAAATTTTATTTTTTCCATATCTTTCTTTTCGCAATATTTTTTTCTGGAAATTTTGAGTAAGCCTAATATATAACTCATTACAATGTACTGTTTATAAACTTTGTATTTTTGGTCCTGTTGTTGTTGTCTTCATGCTTAGCTATTATTACAAAGTATATATGAACCCATAGCAGTCCTGTATAGTTTTCGTATTCATACTTCAAAATGTATGTTTTATCCATAATAGTAACTCCATACTTGGAAACGGCCTTTGGCGATTGTTTGTGTCATGCTCATAATTAGATTCATTGACATGAAGGTAAAATAAATCACTGCCATGATTGACAGTTTTCCTGTGCTTTTTCAGGATTATTCCTATGGACTTATAGAGGGCGGTTCAACCTATCGATATATTAGGAACAACAAGAGAGCAGATTTTGAGCGTATGACAGCATTCCTTTCTTCCTCAGAAGGCAAAAAAAATTTATTCAAAAGCACAAAGGAAGCTGTAAAACGAGTCAGACAGGTGAGCAAGCTAATGTGAACAATTAATAATACAATGTACATTACCATAGACCTTGGTTCATAACATCTGTTTTTAGAACTTGGACGGCAGCAATGCTTCTCATTTTCCTGTCCAGGCTGTCCCAGCTTACATTGTCCCAGGTTAAATTGTGCCAGATTACTTTGGGTAACATTGTCCCAGGTTACGTTGTTCCAGGTTACTTTGTCCTGGGTTGCATTGTCCCAGTTACATTGTCACAGGTTGTATTGTCCCAGGTTAAATTGTGCCTGGTTACTTAATAATAATAATAATAATATAGTATGATTTTATATAGCGCCCATTCCGGATAAATCTGCTCACCGGTGCTCACCACTTTGTCCCAGGTTACATTGTCCCAGGTTACATTGTTCCAGGTTACATTGTCCCAGGTTACATTGTCCCATGTTACATTGTCCCATGTTACACTGGAGGGGGTGGGGTTCCAAGGACTTCCTTCCCCTGGATTTTCCCCACTTTTTTTCACATTCTCCCCCTCAAAATGTTTCTTTTGCCTATTTGTTTTTTCAATTTCTACCCTCCCCCACAAATTTTTCCAAACATTTTCTTCTCCAATATTTTTTCTCCAACTGCTTTTTTTCAGACCTTTTTCCCAAGCATTTTCCCCCTGACTTTCTCTATGGAGTTTGAGTATTGGGGAGTGACATGTGTTTACTTAGCATCAAGGACATGGGCAACCCAGACAAAGACAGTGATGATCTCAAATAGTTCACTTCAACTATTTTAAAAGTACAATGAACATTTCAAATATAGTTCAAGTGAACTATTTGACGACTTTTTGAAAATCCGGCGGACAGACAAACATTTTCCATACTAACTACAATACCCGATGGCAATTGCCAAGAGTAAAAATCATTGAGTAGGCCTACATACACCATTATTCAGCTTATACACTATTATGTTTACTAGCTGTACCACATGAAAACCAGTAGACAACATCAATCTAGCATTCTGTAATTATTTTTAAAAGCTCACAACATCATTTATCTGATACAATTATTGTTTTTCTTAGGGAAAATTTGCGTTCATTATGGAAGACATGTCAGCGCGTCACCATGCCAACCAGTTACCTTGTGACCTGATGGTTGCTGGGGAGATATTTGCACCACGGTCATATGGAATGGCCGTCTCCAAACACATGGACAAGGACACCTCACACAGTCTTCACCAGGCCATATTGGAACTGCACGAAATGGTAAGGGAGGTCACAGGATTTTACTTAGGAAACTGCAGGGAGATGCCAAGATTTAATTTTCATTATATTACAAATAAAGTTTAGAATGTCACTGAATGTGTATCTGGCATTAGGAAACCTCTGTGTGTTGGTATGGAGGAGTAGCCGACGTGTACATCATGGGTCCTGGATGGCACTATAGAAATGCAATGGAAAATTTGCTCTGACCCAGATAGCACTGAGCATGCCCAGAGGTGACCTAATTCCCACTGGGCATGCTCAGACCTACTGAGCATGTGCAGAAGGCAATAACAAATGGTGGCCATTTTGACATTCCGCTGATTCAAATTTTCAAGGCCAGTTTTCACTTTGAGCTACATCGGGTTCACTGATCAGACATGGTTTTTATGAATCTAGGATTTACCAGAAACGTTTTGATGCATGTCTGATCAGTGAATGTTATGTAGCTCACTTTTGGATCAAATTTTAGCATGAACGATAAGGACAGTTTCCATACTAATGGATGGAGCAAATTTGGCTCCTGCCATTTTATAATGAGGGCCATTTGAATTGCGTGATTTTTTATGTGCATCCCTGATCTAAGCGGGCAGCTCTTAATGTTATTGCAAGCCAAATGTATAGATCCACTCCACTCCAACTTTTTCAAAAGATAAATGCATACTTGATCTCAAGGATTTAATTGAAAAGGACTTTCTTCTGTGCTGTAACTGAAATATATTGTTCCAATTCATTGATACATTGATACCTTTCACAATATCATATTCCAACATTCTAAATTCAAAATTGTATTTGTTTTTTACACTCAGGGTGAAATAGAGGCACTGGAACAAAAATGGTGGATCGACAAAGGGGAATGCTGGAACATGACCAAGTTTGAAAGCGAGGCTACTCGTGCCAACCAGTTGTCGCTGAACAAACCCAAACAAGTGACGATGCACGAATTCTGGGGTCCCCTGGTTCTGCTCGTGGTGGGAATGATATTGAGCATCTTGGTGTCAGTTGCTGAAATCATCTACTACAGATACAGAGGGAGGGTGAGTCTTGTTGCTTTATCAACCACAGCCATGGGCCATGGCCCTAGGTTTTCATTCAGCTGCAATGCTTTATTGTGGGGCTATCATTGTGGCCAATCATAACGAAGTTAATACTTGCTCAAGCTTCACCAAAATGTCAGGCATTATAGTCTGTGCACAATAGCGTGCATTCTGATAGATGTGTGGCATTAAATGATGCTGCATCGTAACGGTTAGGCAAGATACACTGTAAAATTTGAATTTTGAGTCAGCTTAAACGATTGAGTGAGATGGTTGCACAATTCCTTTGAGCTAAGATAGCTTGTTGTTTTAAGTTATGACAACAGAAAGATTATCATAACTCAAAACAACAAGCTATGTTAGCTCAAACAAATTGTGCAACCATCTCACTCAATCATTTGAGCTGACTCAAAGTTTCAGATTTTACAGTGTACTAAATTTGTAAGAAGCAACCTGGTAGTCGTCACCAAAGTGTCTGGATATGTTGAGTAAAATTACAATTAAACACATGGTTAAATTGTTGGATAATTGGGGTTTTAACATTTTTTTCCTTAAATATGGCCAGTTTTCTAAGTAGGTGCAGCAAGATAGAGCACTTCTCATCTGAAAAGAAAATTGTGTCAAATGCCTTATTGCTGTTGCCGTTACTGTGAAATAAATAATTTCCCATTGAGGAAAAGTCTAAGCCCTAAATAAAATATAATGGTCACCCCAAATGAATAATATACTATTGTTCTGTTTGGCAGTACCATGCTGGCAACCGTCATGAAAGTCCTTCTTTGAAGCTGGATGAAGATGGAACGTTTGACTCCTGAAAAGAAATCCTTCCAATTAAAACGCTCAATCAACCCTGCAGCAGTATTCCTCCAAAGAAGACATCTATCCACTCTTAATACATGTTTTGAGCAGTAATCCGAGTTTGAACAATTCAAAACATTCTATTGACAAGACCGTCACCAATGTAATATAAGTATATGTACCTAATTTCTGTCTGTCATTTCCAATTCTGTGCATGTAATATGTGTGAATGTATTTTCTATGTTGCCAAAAAATAAAAGAAACAAAACATACTGAGACGCTTACAATAAAAGAAATTTGTTAATTTATCATTTACAAAAAAACAATGCTGCAAACACTTAGAGTGGGTTGCAGAATGCAGATGTATACACCCCATTGGAGCTGTCTTGAATTTCCTATCATATCTTCCACCAGAACTGCATCATCAATCCCATACTTATATATGCTAATACTAACCTCTCTTGCAACCTATATTCACCAGGGCGTAGATTTTTCATTTTTGTAGGGGGGGATGATTTCAGGGATCGCAAACTTCGCGCGTGGCCCAACAGGCCGAAAGTCAGGCAGCGGTAGATTTTGAGGACCACTCAGGAGCCAAAAAGGCAATATATTACAGATTATCGCAGGTTATTTTTTAGGGACCGTTCAGAATTAATGACCGGGGGGGGGGGGGGTTGGGAGTTTTGCCCAAGGGGGTACTAACTTTTCACACGTATCTCAAGGTGGGCGTATTAATTTTTGACTGTCCAAGGGGGGTAAGAAATTTTAACAAAACAAAGATGTCATAAAACACGCATACACTCAGTTTATACACGCTTTTTTCCGCAGAAAAGTGTGCGAATTTGTACGCGTGACTGTCCAAGGCCACATGTATAACAGTATCTATATGTGTGTATTGCTTTATGTCGAGGGGGGGTACTAAAAATATGCATGAAACCTAGGGATGGGGTACTAAAAATCCGCATGGAACTCAAGGGGGGGTATCAATTTTTGACAGGAAGTTCTGGCAAAACTCCCATCCCTCCCCCAGTCATAAATTCTGAACGGTCCCTTAGACTTTTTTTTCCACACGAAAATTGCAAAATATGACAGATAATTGTCAATACCAAGTATTAATAATTTGAAATTCTAGGGGGGGGGGATAATCATATGATCATCCCCCCCAGGTTCATCCTAGGGGGGGATGCATCCCCCCATCCCCCCAGGATCTACGCCCCTGATATTCACCAAAAAATGCTGGGTGGAAAGTCAAGAACGCGTAGAAAAAATTCAATTAGTGAAAATGAGTGTTGCAAAAGTATACACCCCCTGCACGTTGTTGGGATGCATGTAGCTATGAAAAGTTTCCAGCTTCCAAAATTCCAAGTGAGCATTATGTGAATGATTATCTATATTGTTTAAGCAGTTAGTGTTTTACGGTCCTCGTTATATTCACGCGGAATCTCAAGTTCTTTTCTTTGTGGTTGAAGTGTGATGTCAGAGATGACTCTATTCTCAAGCATTGCAATATATTTAAATTAACTACACATACAAGCTGTGAGTCATTTTAAAGTGAGTCAGATTCCCCAGCTTCTAGCCAATGTGAATCCACCTAAACTGAACATCACAGTTTCAACACAATGTCAGAGTGAAAATAAGGTCTGGAAAAACCCACATCACAGCCTGCCAGAAGAAGTATACATCACATAATCTATGTGTTTACAAAAATTGTCAAGGTATTTTTGTTTATAGCAAGGACAATTGAAGGTTAAAGTTGTAAAGTTGCAAGTTTGCAGATTAATCACAGGCAACTCCCATTGAGGTAAGATCTATGTGTCAATATATATATATGGAAGGTTCCTCACTCCTGATATTGGTGATCCTATCAGAAGCCCTGGATGACCTCAGTGTCTCATCTCATTGGTTTATCTGATCTGGGCCTAGTAATCAGAGCATCAAAGGTCATGAAAGCATTTAGCCAATGGTGGAGTGTCTTACAATCCCCAAATAAACAGTTGTTTTGAGTTTCTGTTGTTGTCAAAAGAATTCAGCAACGGGGAATACAACTGAGCCAAACTGAAACATAGGAAGGCCTTGCAAGTTGTTCAGTGCATTAGTCAATCAATTGATCCAATGTCAATCACAGCTTGGTCTCTCAACCATGCCCACGGCTCTTCACACCTACTGAAATTGCCAAATTATAATTGCTGTTATCATGGTTACAGTCATCTCTGATTAAAGACAAGGAAATCCTCTCAGGGCCCCTACGTGAACTGACCTGGAACTGGAGCATGCAGATGTCACAGGGATTCTAAGATGTTGAAGATGTAATATACAGTGAGGAAAATAAGTATTTGACCCCCTACCATATTTTCTGGTTTGGGCACTTGCACTCGCGCTTGCGCCAAAACTCTGAAATTTCTCAGGTAGATCTTGTCCAACATTAGAAGACAGGTAATGCACAAAAATTAAGTGAAAGAAGCATTATGTAATATTTTCACATAATAATCCCAATTGTCTTCGGAAATAAGTATTTGACCCCCCGTTGCAAACTGTTTATTAACAGACTTTTACAAAACAAACACTTGGAAAACTATCATGAAAGAAATTTATTGCAATCAAAACCTATTTCAGTAGTTTTCCTCGAATTTCATTTAGTTTTTAACGCCCTCAGTTTAACCTCCAAGATTTTTTGGTAATTTCTCCATTTTCAAGATTTATAGTTGAAAAAGAAAAATATCCAAGGACAAACTCTAATGTTGGACCAGATGTACCAGAGAAATTTCAGAGTTTTGGCGCAAGCGCTAGTGCCCAAAACAGAAAATATGGTTGGGGGTCAAATACTTGATGAACTCATGCCAGGCAGGCTAAAGGTTTTATCCAAATAGAGTAGTGATGTGGGACCTTACAAGGTGGCCTTGTTGATTTGTCCAAATCTCATGTGAGGCACCTTCCATATATATACTGACACATGGATCTTACCTCAATGGGAGTTGCCTGTGCTCTAAACCCAGTCCCGAGACAGGCTAATCACATTGTTCAGCTCTTATGATGATGACACTTAGAATCATTATCTTGTATCAATGACCTCAATATAAGGCAACACAGCCTTAATCTGGACATGAAGCTACAATCAAAGCGACCCCAATTAAATGCTAAAAACTTCTTCTAGAAAGACTTGCCTTTTTGAGGCAGAAAGTTTGCAGTTTCTAATTTTGACCATTGGCAGCCTATGGTTTGTTGCTTTTTAAAATACATTAGAGGTTAAAACTATATTCATTGTCACATGAATTACCTCATAGATGCACTAGTGAGATAGATGACTGGTAATTTTGCAACTTCGCCTCTGAACTATCAACTGTAACATTAAGCCTCGATTTAAAGTTTTTGGCAAGATGCGTAAGACAAAATAAACGTTCACTAAAAGATTAAAGCAAATTTTCATTTGTGGATTTCTGTTAAAAATTTGCTGTGTACACAGATTGCTCATTTTAAATCCTGCATGAATCATATACTCAAACTGTGCATCCAGATCAACAATGGATCCTTGCGGTCAATGAGCAGCACGATTTATGTTGAATGTGTGTCATCCATTGTGTGGGAAAGGAAATCAATGGCGGATTCAACTGTCAATATTAACCAACATTGCATCTTCTTCTACATTGAAAACATGTATTAAATAAAGTTAAAGGCAAATTGAAACCTGTGGTCCTTACTAAAATATATCAATGGAAATGTTAAAACAGCTCAGAATTAGTTCAATGATGTCTTATAAGTTCAAGATTAGACATACTGGACATCAGTGATTTGGTCTATATTAATTAAAGGTAGAAATCTGTTAAGTTAACCAACAGCAGTTTTATGACAAAACATTTGGTGAAGCCTATACATTTCATGTCAAAACTTTGCAACTGAGTAGTGAAATTCAGACAGCCTGGCCACTGGATATATCTGCTGCATGGATCTTCACCAAAATCTCATCAGCTCTTTGTGGTGAATGGAATGCGTTTCATGAGAAACCATGCAGCCCTTTTTCCACAATCTTGTCGACAGACAGACAGACGGACAACCAGCTGGATGGATGGACAGACACACATGCGGATGAAAACATTAGTCCCATCCTGTGGCAGAACCAAACAGGTGAGCATAAAACATTAGTCTTCAACTTTAATCAGGTCGCAGTACCATCCATCAAATGGTCCAGAATCGTCCCTCAAAGCTCTATTTCCGAAAGATCACCGAACTCATCGTCAACCTACATGAACGGGATAAGTTTAATTAAGTTTTAGTTGATAACAGATTAAACCATTCCCCAGCAATATCTTTAAGGGACCGTTCAGAATTTATGACTGGGGGGGGGGGGTGGGAGTTTTGGCCGAGGGGGTACTAACTTTTCACACATGTTTCAAGGGGGGGTATTAATTTTTGACAACACTTCCAAGGGGGGGGTAAGAAATTTTAACAAAGAAAAAATGTTAAAAAATACGCATAAACTAATTTTATTTGGACTTTTTTATGGGCAAATGTCCGCGAAATGACGCGAATCTGTACGCGTGGCCAGGTATAACAGTATATATGTGTGTATGGCTTTGTATGTCAAGGGGGGGGTACTAAAAATACGCGTGAAACCTAGGGGTGGGGTACTAAAAATCCGCATGAAATTCAAGGGGGGGTATCAATTTTTGACGAGAAGTTCCAGCAAAACTCCCACCCCCCCAGTCATAAATTCTGAACGGTCCCTAATACTTCAACTTAACTCTCACTGCAATACATATTATAAAAGTATGTAATCCTTTGGATAAAGAGCAATACCATTACTTGGTGAATAAATATTATAAAATTATGTAATCCTTTGGATAAAGAGCAATACCGTTACTTGGTGAATAAATTTACCTTTGGTCCTTTGAATGTCTGTTGGAAAGTTCATATGGGGGGCCCCTGGGGGCACAGGTCCAATATGGGGGGGGTACGTGTCCCTCCGTGCCCCCCATAAGGACGCCACTGAACAAGTGTCCATAGAACAAAAACATCTATAGTACATAATTAGACAAGGCTAATTGGTAAATGTTGTATTATTTGCTGAAAAGTTACATATTGGTATACAAGAGGTGAAATTGACAAATGTTGCTCTTTTTCCTGTGTAATGGTAGAAGCTACTGAAAGGCTGTGCACTAGTGTACTACTGGTTTTAAGTTTACACAATTTTATTAAACTTGGCTTGTGATAGGCGCTCTCATCAGCCTCTGAGAGCATGATTTGGCCCATGACATTGCTGACAAGAATGTCTGCTGAATTGTTCCAGGAATGGGTCAAAATTTGAAAACCTTGAAATTTCAGCTGAAAAAATTTGAAAATTTTTCGCTCCAGAAATGCCTTTTAAGTTTGCATTGGGTAGGACAAACAATCAGCTATCACTGCACTTTCATGTCCCAGGGGCCCAATGCTCTGCTGATCTGTACTGAGGTGACAAACACAGCTATATTTTTTGACGGTCATTTAAAATCCACTTATCACTAAAAAATCCTGATCACTTAGGGCTAAACAATCTATTTCTAATGACTAGACAAGTTGCTCGCACATTTTGGGCCAAGTTCCAGGTCTCTAATGCGAAAGTTTTGGAGAAAATGCATTTTGATCAATTAAAATACCAAATATGTGTGTCATTAGCATCATGCCTATAACTTGAAATCAGTACCCCTTAGAGCTGAAGAATGTTGTACCAACATATGGGAAAATGGCTATTCTGAACATATTGAGCTATATTTCAGGTCTCTTTTTTTAAATTTTTTAAAATATATTTTACAAGGGTAAAAGCCGGATCAGCAGAGCTGTTTTGAAACCGGGCCCTTCGGTAGATAAGAACAAATATCAAGAGAAAAATAAAAACATGTAAAAACTAATCAGTAACAAGAGAAAAACAAACATAAAACCATAAGTAAAATTACAACAACATCTGTAGATACATCTCCTAACAATAAACGTTCATCTTCTATTTTTTATATAACTCTTCAACAGTCTTTTAAAGTTAACAATGTCAGAGCACCCTTTCAAATTAGCAGGTAATTTGTTCCATTCTTTAGCACCATTACTAAATAGCATATTTCGATGAAATTCGTTATCAGGTATACCTACATACAAATTCATATCATGCCTTCTTGTATTTCTAGATGATACCTCAAAATCAAACACAACATTATTTGTAAGATAATTCGGCTCCAAGCCATAAATACATTTGAAAATTAACAGTTTCTGAAAATAGATGAAGCGCTGATGCACATTCACCCAGCCAATACGTTTAACAAGATCTAAACCTCTAATATTAACGTAATCAAAATTATGTTCAATAATTCTAGCACAATGATTGCTCTATGACCAATAGAACATATCCTTGAATCAGAAATTTACAAACACAAACAAAAACACTCTTTTCATCAATAGTTTGGATTCTGAATAACAAAGATAATCTCCACTACTCCCTCCAGCGTCCAATGTCTTTGCTGAACCATATTTTAGATGCTAAACAATGGTAAAATGTTACTGGCACCCCATATTTGATTAGTAGTTTCAGAGAAGCATCAAACTTCATACTAAGCATGTCAGATGCAAGGAAAATTCAAAAAAGTTATGTAATATTCTGTTGAAACATTTATTGATAATATATATTAAACTAATTTCAATTCCAGTCACCTGCAACAAAATTTTAGTGAGGTAAAGGCAATAGGCCATTTTTGACATAATGCTAATGACAGCATGATGCTAATTAATGATAATTAAGGAAAAAATCTTTGTACGAAACAGTGCAAAACTGGCACTCTGGCAATATGTACATGCATGGACCTTATGAACAAACCAGAAACATGTTGACAGTGATTTTGGCCCAGAAATGCAGTCAAAATAGAGTAGGAAGGCGTTTTCTAATGACAAATTGAGATAGGACAACTGACATACCAACAGAAATACCCTAATATTTTGGTTTACATTAATGATGTAGAGCTACAGGTAGTTCAGTTACTTTCTTGGCTTCTCAGACAATGTCAGCACAAGGTTTTCTCACAGAATGTGTGTCCCTTTAATTTTTTATTAAGAAACAAGTCCAGTGTGATGCTAATGATGCAATATTGAAGACATTGACACCACAACCTCCTGCTCTTATACAGAATATTATTTCAGCTATTGGTAACTAGATTTTAGAAGACTGACAGTCAGTCTCCATGTTTGGAAGAGTTTAGTTGAATCGGGATCCTGTACTAGTTTTTGTGATGCGATCTTTCAAAGAAAATGTTGGTGGAGACAGGCCATTTTCAATGCTATTTCTCGATGGGATAAAAATATTCTGCCACATATTTTTTGTGTCATAAATTTTGCTAATATCCTTGTCTATGACAAATGACAACAAGAGGTCCTCCATGTGCCCTCCTGCCATCGTGAATTATTCTTAAACACTGGAGACAAGAGTTTCAGACTTATCAAATTTTGAGCCGAATACATTTTAAGCTAAAATTTTTAGGATTTCATATGCGGGTCAACAGCCGGTCAACCAAGTCATAAGAATATTGCTCTCTTTTTCTTAGATCTCCAGTTTGAACTAAGTGGTATCGCTGGCAGTTTTCTAATGGAATACCACATATTTTGCCCTGAATCCCCAGAAAGAACTTGGGGACTCTCTTTCTGAAATAGACTTTAGATTTAAGCTTACCTGTTGTCTGGCTATTAAAACATTTTTGTGCAGGATAGTGCGCGGCTTAAAAATTTGCACAAACAACAACTATGATTTATGAATGCTATATTTCTATAACTAATGTGTCAATCAATATTAAATGGGATATAATCAAGATATATTTCTAGATTGATATTTACTCAAAGTATTTTCCATTCCTATAGATTATAAATTACTTTTTATATTCTTGGTCCAAAGGCCATGTCTGTTGGTTTTACGCAGGTGCATCACATTTTTTCAAATGCATAGTCTCTCTCTATACAGAGCCAACCAGCAGAAACAGCAAAGTTCTTTCTTCTGGCATCCATATTTCTAAAAAAAAATCTACGGATATTCTCAGGTTTCTTTTCAACATCCAATGTTAATCAAAAAAATACCCATAGAATCTGCTTGTTAAGCAGACTTCCTTAGTACTGATGTTGCGAAAATACACTATTGGTGTGAATTAAGGCTGGAAACAATACATTCTTCATCTTTGTTGATGGCCCCGTTGTTCTTTATATCCAGATGGCTTCCCTAACATGTTTCCAACTTCGGTTTGATTTTCCAACATTGTCGCATCCTCCTCACAGCCTCCGGCTCAAGTTAAGTATCCAACTATTAGTGACCTCCCTGGACTGAATAAGTGGCAGGATTGGTTGAAAAGGTGTGAACAACTGTGAATAAGCCAATCCTGTGGCTTATTCAGTCCAGGGAGATCACTAACAGTTGGATTCTTAACTTGAGCCCAGCCTCCTGATGCTTCTGGTTAATGTCTGCTTGAGGGTAATTTCAACTTATTTCTTTTCTCCTCTTTTCTTGTTTGCATAAACGGAGATGAAGAATGTTTTCAGCTTCACACCTCTAGGATAGTGTACAGTGAGTGGTGCCTGCGTTATAAGACCACTGTTGTAAGACCAACTTGCCTTATATGACCGCCTTCCTCCTGCACTAAGTAGTATTTTGCACACGGGCGAGAGACCTCAACCCAATGAGAAACCGCTTTATGACCGCAGAAGGGTGGTCTTATAACACAGGGACCACTGTATTGTCACAACATTGGTACTGAATAGGGGACCGTTCAGAATTTATGACTAGGAGGGGTGGGAGTTTTGCTGGAACTTCCCGTCAAAAATTGATACCCCCCCTTGAGTTTCATGCAAATTTTTACTACCCCACCCTTAGGATTCACGCGTAGTTTTAGTGCTCCCCTCTCGACATACAAAGCAATACACACATATATACTGTTGTACACGGCCACACATACGGGTCGTGTCATTTCTCAAACTTTTGCGCGTAAAAAAGTCCAAATAAAATTAGTTTATGCATGTTTTTAAACATTTTTTCTTTGTTAAATTTTCTTAGCCCCTTGGAAGTGTTGTCAAAAGTTAGTACCCTTGAAACATGTGTGAAAAGTTAGTACCCCCTCGGCCAAAACTCCCCCCCCCCCCAGTCATAAATTCTGATCAGTCCCTAGGTCTGCTTGACCAGCAGATGAAAGTCTCCAGGTAATTTTAATCCACATTGGATGTAGCTGTACACAAATATAAGTATATCTATGCAATTCACTTGATGAAATATACATGGTGAGATGTTTTTAAGATTGCAAATGGAGATTGTGGTATTACTGCTAAATTGTATACCTAATGAGTCGAAAGTCATAACCAGTCACCACAGATGGTCAAAATATGACAAGTGATTAACTTACATTGGGTCAAACAAATGGCTACCACTTGGACAGCCAAACATCAAAACATGCCTCACTTTCAAAAAAAATGACATAACTCAAAGTACAGTATAATATATGTTTTAACATATATTTTAAGAGTCAGCTTATAAAAATGGGTATTGACTGACACACCCACATGCTTGCCTGCTGCAATTAATACTTTCCAGCCTCTCAAATCACTCACAGCTGTGAACAGGTAGTGCTCCATTTCGGCTGCATCCACAGATCTACATCCAGGCCATTCCTGATCAGTGAAGAAGAGAGCTCTGGCCTCTGAGGTAGGCTAGTCAATCTTGTACCCATATTACATCTCACTCCAAAGTGAATACATGTCGCAACTATATTTTTGTCACAACTATTTTTGTCAACTTAAATAAAATCAGGCGGGCCAAAGGGGCAGCCAGATAAAAAAAGGTAAATCAAACTCGCTTGCTGAAATTTTCATATTGCTTAGATATACAGTGTATATATAGTTATATTTACGGAGTCGAGCCTTTTAAAAAGACCTATACCTTTCCTGGAAAAAAGCTCGTTCATGGATAAGGCTGCAAGAGGTATCAACCTATTTGACCAAAATGAAGTGGAATTGTTCTTGACTTGACGCCAAATTGCTGTTTGTGATCCATATACTTGCTACTCATCGCTCGTCTCATTTAAAATAAATGTCTCAAAAGCATAGCAACGGTAGTAAATTGCATAGGCCTATTTTTTTGGAAGGTGTGATAAAACACCTTTTGAGGAGAGGCATTCAGGCCCTGAAATACATTTTATATTGTCAGGGGTGATGGGGATGATCATGGCTTCTGTTCGAGCCAAATGTTAATGATGAACTATTACACAAATAATGGACTGAGATTATTTGCAGGGCCCAAGGGGTTCCAACATAAATTCTCCTGATTATGGATCAATGCAAAATCTGGTGTGAAAAACAAAATCATTTCAGTTATTTGACCTGCTAATTCATACAAAGACAGCACAGCATTCTGGTGACAGTACAGGAGGTAGACACAACTTCATACAAGATGATTGCTTCGAGAGTTAGTTTAAAAAATAAAGCAGAGGATTACACTATTTTATATAAAGTTTGGGGGAAACGAGAAATTACAAGCATGCACCACCTCTAATTATTACCTTTATTGTTTTCATCTTTCCACTTTTATGTTGTATTTGTTTTGCTATATATCAATGATATATACAATAGTGATACGTTAGCACCACAATGAAAATCATGTAATATCTCTGATTGTGCTGCCCTGCTTAAATATATATATATGGTGTTATTGACAATTTTCATATCAAACAGATACATTTGTCAGTAAACAACAGAAAATAGACAACTACTCTACATCTACAGACAGCTGATACAATAAGAAAAATATACAATATTAAGTACATAATTTAAAAGTTATTTGGTCCGGATATCGGACTTGTACCAGGTCTACCAGGTAAGAATCGACATGTTCTTTGAAGGGATTGAGAGCAAAAGATATGGTATTCATGTAACTTGTAAGCAAATTATTCCATATTTTCAGGATTTTTGCAAAAAATAAGCATGGGCAGCATTAACGATAATGCACAATTTGATTGGAGGAGGACTTTACTTTTAAGAATTAGGAAACACTGGAGAGCCCAGTTGTATGTGTAATGTCTTTGTGGTATCTTTTAGCCTTGTCTAATTATTATGTATTAAACAGTATTATGTTTTTGTTTATATGGACATTTGTTGTTTTTAATAAATAAATGTACAGCATAAGACATGACTGGTTATGTTTCAGATACACGATGCGAAGGTTATTCCCATGTTTCTCCGTTAGGCACAACATCACGGTTGTCACAGGGGACAGACCAAATGCAGGGACGCATGCCAATGTCTTCTTGGTCTTGTACGATGACAAAGGCCACAAGTCATCCATGCTCAGGTTTGACAGGATCCTCAGGTTTGACCTGGAGAGAGGCACCACACAGACATTCAAAGGACCAAAGGTAAATTTATTCACCAAGTAATGGTATTGCTCTTTATCCAAAGGATTACATACTTTTATAATATGTATTGCAGTGAGAGTTAAGTTGGAGTATTAAAGATATTGCTGGGGAATGGTTTAATCTGTTATCAACTAAAAACTTAATTAATCTAATCCCGTTCATGTAGGTTGACGATGAGTTCGGCGATCTTTCCGAAATAGAGCTTTGGAGGGACGATTCCGGACCATTTGATGGATGGTACTGCGACCTGATTGAAGTTGAAGACACCAAGACAGGTGTTAGGGATGCCTTTCCTGTACAGCGGTGGGTCAAGCCAGACTTCCACTACTTCATACCAGTAAGACACACAACTCTGCCCCAGGATGACAAATATCCAGAACAAAGGGCAAAGGACCTCGCCCATAAAAGAGAGCTTTACCAGTATACGCAGAAGCTATACGGCCTTCCCATGCAGGTAATTCATTGTAAAATTTATTACACTCAACATTAGCTCATTATCGTTTTCATAGCTGTGCGTTTTTCCACTTTATACTCAGCTTTATCCCAAGACTGTGATGTCAGAGATTTAGGCGCATAACTTTGTATATTACAAGCATATATTTTATAACAAACTGACTAAAACACATTGACTGATGGATTATGTATTTTTAGCTTGTTTGGCATTGATACCTGCACTGGTTAATGGATGCTTCAATGAACTATAACTGAATCAAGTGGACTACTCATCCTCAAAGGAGATTACAATGACTTTCAGCAAATTTTAAAAGGTTATTTGAAATTGTGACAACTAGTGTCCTGAGAAAAACAATAACACACTTTGTTTGCAAAACATTGAGACTCTTCTTAATAGGTTTAACACTTGGATCAGACAGAAGCTGGTTGTTGTGGTTGTACACAAACAATAACATTGCCTGGCAGTTTTCAATTACTTTGTCCTTAACCGTGATGTCAAACTTTAAACTGAGTGTCAGAGGTTAAAGATTAGACCAATCACAATCACAGATACCCGATGATGTCTTGGTTTAACTGCAAGACGAAGTGTTCAAAAAACACATAGCTATGAAAACGATAATAATTTGGTTCACGCAACCCAATATTATCACACACTTGATAATAGTTGGATTCTTCAGATATTTCTCAATTTTGTGTCATTTTCAGATCAAGGATCTTCCCGAAGATGAAAATTTCTCATTGAAATACACGGTGAGATCTTCTTTCTTCTGATCTCTATAACCAGTGACTATATACATTCAAATTTCTTTGTCACCCTCAGAAAAGTCAACAAACTTAGAAAAGTTAAGCTAGGCTATCAACACTATCTAGAGTTAATGTTTACAGCAGAAAACTAAATGTTCACATCAGAAAACTTAATGTTGACATAGAGTTATAAACATGTTCACAGGGGTGTTAAACCAGGCAAAGGTGAAGTAACAGTGCAGCAATTAGCATATATATACTGTCAGCCGAATAGCTCCAGCTCAAACATACTAGGTACCAATAACAAAGCATGATGTGGGCTGAAAAGGAATGATAAGGTACATCCGAAAGCTCATTTCTGGCTCTTTGTATCCATCATGTTTAATCATGGTGGCCATTTTTCAAGATAGCCGCCATAAAAATGGGCACACACTAGTAGATTCTTGGGTCAAAATATATTTTTCCTTTCATGTATATACAACAGTTTGACCTGGCAGCAGTGGCTGTGCCTGCATTCGGGAAGAGCAGAGTCATTCAGACATTGGATTCCCTCAAGAGCAAACTCTCCGGCTTTGAAACGCACACGAGGTGGGAAACTACAGATGACATACAAGGATTGTACAAGTTTGACATATTTCCCAAGCCAAGGGTAACTGACTCTTACTGTTTTCATCACTTTCTTTATACACTTACCTTTCATGCAGTATGCCTGCCGATATTACCTTCGATATCTGGGGTTTAGCATGCTTGCAGTAAGTTTATGCGGAATGAGTGCGAACAATGTGCTATGCTATTACCCCATTTTACGGCCTTAAACTTAATTTGGTCTGCATAATTATATATCATACTTTAGTAGGTTTAGTTCTTGATTCTAAAAAGAATATGGCATCTAGCCTATCAATGTATACATGTGCTGTGAGAAATCCACTACAAATTACATAAATCATAAAATTTCCTTACTCTTTTTACCCAGGCGGTCGAATTCTACAAGGACGACGTTTGGTTTGCAGCGAGGAAGCTTGCAGGAACTAACCCAACAGAAATCAAACTGTGCACAGCAATCCCAGAGAAGTGAGCAAAAACTGAATAGATATTTCCACTAAGCTTCGTGTGTAATAGTAGTACCTCATTGTAATACATGACAAATGTGTCATATACAGCACTTTATTATCGATGAACAAATTAACATGTAAATACTTAAAATTATTTCAGATTTGATGTGACAAGGGAGATGGTTGAAGAATTCCTGGAGGGAAAAACCTTGTCAGAAGTGATTGAGGAAAAGAAACTGTTCATCATCGACCACCATTTAGTTGAAGGCATCCCCACTAAATCTCCGGAACTTGAGGTTAATATCATTTTAATGAAAACGAAGTAGTCAATTTATGTAAAATTAATGTTTAAAGGCTGTATTATGATGCACTACTGAGTTTCCTTGCAGTTCCCTGCTCCGATGGCCCTCTTCTTCCTGGACGGCTACAAGACGCTCAGACCAATCGCCATCCAGCTCCAGCAGAAACCGGGGCCTGAAAACCCTGTAAGTTACTTAATTATAATATATATGACACCAACTTCAACTGTATTACTGGAATTGTATCTCAGAAGGATTTTCACACTTACGGAATTGAGTATTGCCGGAAAATGTGAAAGAACGCAAAATTAGGGTGCAGCGTAAAAATGCCATTAGAAGAATTTTAAAAGATGGTGACCCATATTACTTACACAAAACTTCTAAAATTCATTTTCTGACACCCCATCAAAATTATCCAGTGCAAAATGTCAGCATTTTTGCAATCTTGGTTTAGACTCATCTTGTATCCAGTCTGGTCTTCACTTTAACACCGCAAGAGGTTGTAACTAAATTATGTCGGATTTTATGGGCTGTTTCTCTATTTCTATTGTTGTATATCCCCACTAATATTTGAAGAAAATCTAAGGTCACATGACCACCGCAGTTGCCAGCTATTAACACCTCCGTCACACTCGTTACTCACTCAAACTATCCTCCTAACCTTCTTTTTTCCTCTCATACTTCAGATGGGCCCCCACAATGGTCTAACTCCTCTCTCATTTACGTTTTCATACTCCACCAATCATCTGCCACCAGGAGTGCATGAAACTGCATATCTCTCATATTTCACTCCACAGAGGGAGACACTTCTCATAACCATTTTCCCATACCTGGCAGCATATGTCGTTTTTTTTTAAGCTGGAGACACTGCCAAACCACTCTGGGACCACTGAGTACGGTAATTAAATTTACCGTCTCTGAAAATGGCGACCTCTAAATTTTCAGTCTGAAGCAAGGATTTATTTTTCCTGATAAATGGTTAATAAAACCTTTTCTGACAGTGGGTTTTGCATGAAAATGAAAGATTGAGTTCCATTGCTAAATTAACCACCACAGTTTTGATGTGAACATGTCTTGCTTTTATGAATGGAGGGGGAGAAGATCTGAAGCGAGAGACGGTAAATTCAGCAGAGGGAGACGGTAACTTCATCAGCAAAATTATTGAGGGAGACGGTAAATTTCGAAAGATGAGCAATAAAACTGCTTTGTTAGTGCCCACAGAAGGACGATAGCTGAATGAATAGTGTTAAAGCATGGAATGCAGTCTACAAATTTGTACAGTTGTGTTTCTGTTATTCAGCATGTGGGGGTACGTTAAAAGCCTACCAAAAATCACTCGGCAGACAGACCAACAGACAGAGAATGACATTTTAATAAATGACATAATATTAACAAAGGTTATAGCGATAAATAAATGTTGACACATATTTTACACAATTTACATAATTTATAGGAAGACCCCTGCGAGACCTAATAGTTGTTTTCCATTGCGGAAGAGAGGGAATAAAAAGACAAGAGTATACCTGTGCCCAGAACTTCAACCACACAGGTGACAAATGTATCCTTGATTAGACCAGGGGCGCTAGTTCAATAATAAGTACAAACACTAGAGTCATCAAACTTGCAGGAAACATTTTTTTTCAATTTAAAATAATTTAAGGGGTCCAGTATAGTAGACTAGACATGTGATTATGTATGTTTGGTCATGGGTTCAGATCCAGGTCAACAGCAAAGTTTCGGAAATAATCAGAATATATACTCTACCATTTTTCATTTGAATGTGCTAGCACGGCTTTTTGATAAATCTTATTGAACTTAGCATCATTTATTATGGATTTAGTCCAGAATTATTAATCACCAACAAAATTAGCAGAAAACTACAGTATTTGATTGTTTTCTGTCATTTATAACTTTTTTTTAAAATCTGCATATTATCAATGGAATTGACCTCCGAATTTCCTCAAAATAGATATTTTGCATATTGAAGACGTTTTCTAATGTTTAGTCATAAGAAGCAATCACTTAAAGAAGCTGGAAAGTATTGATTGGGGAAATAATGGAGTGTCCCGATTCACCCCAAACTGTGGGGTGAATTGGGACAGTGGTTTTTTGGACCCTGAGTATTGGGAATTTAATATATCATATCAAGCTCCAGTGGAAACTTTGTCCTTCTGCCTGGACACAATTTGACACCATATTCAATTTCTGAGTCAATTTTTGTATAGGCTATTACAGAAAAACTGCCAATTCTGTCCCGATTCACCCCATATTACGGTACTGGAGATTCCTGCACCAATAACATGAATGTCCATTATACATCAGTCCCTAAATACTACATACATGAGGAATACGCAAGGAAGTGATTTTTTGGAATCTAAATCCATTGATTTATAAACTTTATCATAGACTTCTCGGTTCAAAATTCTCCAGTTGTCAGACATGTTACCTATGGTTTGTCTTTTGGCAAAGTGTAAGAATGGAAAAATATTCTTCAGAAGAAGAATTTACAGGCCCCGCAAGCAGTGGCGTATTTAGGGGGGCCATTGGGCCATGCCCCCCCCCCCCCCCCCCCCCCCCGGCCCAAAATTAACATGGAAGAGATAGGAAAAGCCGTATAACGCTCCAACGTCCCCCCGTATTCACCCAATGTAATGCCCCCCCCAAGACCATTACGCCCCTGCCCGCAAGACTTGGATTATCCATTATATTTACATGTACATCAAAAGACTGGCATGCACTGCTTTACATTCTTAACAATTAGAGATGTTGCAGGACTCACCTGGTAAAGTACACAATTACACTTAAAATAGCAACAGAGGAAATTGTGTTATGAATAGGTTTGATCTAAAGGAATGAATCAGAGAAATGCTTGTAAAATCCACGGTCATTATCCCCAAAATATCGTTCTGACATCAAGGAAAACCCTGAAACGAACATTTGTGACGAAAAATATAACTTCAAAATTGCACTTTCACAGTCAAACTTACATGCTTTTGGCACTTGTGAGGACTTATCTTTAAAAGTGTGGTCAGCATGATTTTAGTTTTGGGTCATACGGGTTGCATGGGAACGGGGGTCCCATATTGGCTATGACCCTGGATTGGAAACCAGATTCCGGAGCATTTCCAAACTGTATACTAACTATCTCAACCTCAAAATCATCATTTTTCAAGTCAAACATTCATGACCATTTCCAAATGATTGAAAAGGAATCTCTCAAGATAGGACAGCTCTTCGTAAGTTTAATAATTATGTCATAATCAGAGTGGTCCGATCCAGGGGACCCTCCTCTATGCACACTTTGTGGGCATATTCAGAAGTAAATTTAAAAGAAGGGACCATATTGTGGTATCTATATTTTGCTATATGATTATTTTAAGCAAAAAACTGTCTCACTCAAAGATATCCCATGCCTTACTTTGATTCATAAAGCAACACTTCTTCTGTGTTTTTACGAGGCTAATAAGCTTTTTTTTTCTATGTGTGAAAGTGATCAAGTACCACTTTTAATTAAGAAATATCATTCCAATGCCCCTGGATGATAATGCACATCAACCAGGCCCACATAATGGCTGAATATTGTGAAAACATGTGAAGTTATTCAACTTGAATGCTGAATTTACCGTCTCTCTGAATAAAATTTACCGTTCTCACACCATTCTCCCTCATATGAATTTACCGTCTCCCGCTTCATTTTTAAAACGATCAAGTTCTCAGCAAGTTCTTCATTAAAGACATGCCCACATGTCTCTGGATCTTTAGAATGGCTGTAACTAACATGCCCAGTGCCAAAATACCATTAGAATTTGGCATATGATGTGTAAATCCACAATAAAATCCACGATTTTGAAGGCCAGAAAGACAGGTCGCCATTTTCGGAGACGGTAAATTTAATTACCGTACTCAGTGGTCCCAGAGTGCAAACCAAACGCCACCTACCAGGACGAATTTCTCCGGCAAACTAACCAGGCTCTACCTGTCTCTTCATAACATCTTAGCCCTCCAGCCAACATCTGCTTCCCATCTACATGAACATTTCAACAATTAACCACTTTCAATTTGATAGCCCATTCAGGTTTAACCACCTGCATGTCACTCTAAATACCAGTACCAAATGTCCATAAAATATTCCCTTACTTTTACATTGTTTACTGCAATTTCAAGAAGTATGAGTTTCTCTGGCTGTTTTTCTCAGTATCCACGTAGTATATTCAGCTTGACTGATTGGCTGGTAAGCAATGAAACGTCTCCCAAATCTCTTAGTTGAACGTATGAAAGTATGAAAAACATAACATTCTGCTTCAGTGATCAGCTGCTTTTGATAAATTGATAAGATTAGCAGGTAAGAACAGGCTGTTAAAATCACCATCAGACACGTCAACTGGCCTTGAAATACGTTTCATGCTATTAAAATTAGATTATACTGTGTAATACAGTGCCTCCACCAATCACATGAAGTGCATTTGCTACGTTTCACTGTCCTAAAACAGAAACTCATACTTCTTGAATTTGCAGTAACAAGACAGCATCACTTCACGATGATTCATTGTAAACTTCTTTTATTATAATGGGCATTTTCTAGTATAGGTACATTGCTGATAGTGTTTTGTATTTGAGAAACATTGATAGTAAGGCAAACTGTTGGTTCATCGGGGTTTTACTTGAACTAATTTGTTCTTTAGCTATAGCAAATGTTTGAGTAGGCGCAGGAAGGTAGAACCTTGTAATCTGAAAAGAAAATTGTGTGGAATTTAATGAAACAAATTTAATTAAACCCAAAGAAACAATTTTTACAACAATATTCTTATTTGTGAAATTTGCAATATTTCTGATGATGAACACTTTCAGCAAACCCCGATGAACTGATGTTAAAGCTGCATATTTAATTGCGATTTTGTCATGAATGCTTAATTTGATGTGTGTTCAACACATCCATACACTTCGGTGACTATTGCCAGCATGCAAATAGCATATATCATCAGAACAGATTCATGCTTAAATTTAAGCTAATTTTGTATTTTGCCTTACAGTTATTATGTAACATTATTCCATTCAACAATTTTTATCAGAAAACCTGCTGCTTTGTACAGACTATAATTCTTGAAAATTTGGTGAACATTGAGCAAGTATTGTTCCGTAAAATTTTGGTGAACATTGAGCAAGTATTGTTGTGATTGGTCACAATGATAGCCCCATAGTGAAGCATAGCAGTTGACTGAGTTGAGCTAAAACTAACGGCCATGGCTGTATCTAACTTCGGTTCACTGTAAACCCAGGTACCGTTACTTTTACATCAGTTACCGCTAAAACAATGGAACCTGCCATAAAAACAACAGTTTTCTGTGGTAAATTGGTAATTACTTCACCTTCCAGTCTCCTTACGGGGCTTTTTATTGTAAATTAGTACCAATGGTATTGAGATAAGTCATCATTTCCATACAATTGTGACCAGTAGTGCATGTAAAAACCATCTCCAATTTTAATTCACAACATTGCTCTACATTTACAGTAATGCTTAATATGTGAGCCACCATCAAAAATAAATATTGTCTTATTTGAACAGTGTGGTGGAAAATCGTTGAAAACATGCTTTCTCTATTGATTAAAATGCAATATTATTTTGAACTTTAATCTTTGTGAATCCAGATTTATATATAACAGCCTTATATACAGGACTAAGCTTCTTCATGATTTATCACAAACTTCTAGTTGAAATATATCATGATTGGATTTTCTTGATATTTCGATACCATTTGGGCAGTTTCAGTATTCAATCATGTTGTTGACAAAACAACTGTATCCTGTCCAAAAAAATCGAAATTGTCCTTAACAAAAAAACATCGGCACTAAAAGGAACTTTGTTGAAGATGAAGAAAACTGTAAATGTTGGTGTACACTTGAAAGCTCCCTTCATGAGGAAGCGAAAGAAATTTGATCAATAATGTCTATATTTATAAGATATGATACACAACATTTACAGTGCCGCCTGTAAGTAAGTGAAACGCATGATATTGTGCCATTGCATCAATGCTAAACATCCTCAGCAAAACTGCTTGTGGAAGCATGAATTCTCATCCGATGAGAGGAAAACATATTGGGTCACGAAGGCCGATATGTGAGGCATGTGAGATAACAATGGCAGCCAATTTTCTCTGCTGTAGTTGGAGTTAAGTATGGGTCAAAGTCTTTTATAAGTAAGTGAACCACCCTTCCCTATTAAATAACATTGGGCCTGTGTTTCACTTACTTATCAGAGACTTTAACCAATACCTAACTCCAGCTACAACAAAGAAAATTGGCCGCCATAGTTATCCCACATGCCTCACACATCAGCCTTTATGACCCAATATGTTTTCCTCTCATTAGATCATGCTTCCACAAGCAGTGTTGCTGAGGATGTTTAGCGTTTACCATTTCATGGGTTTCACTTACTTACAGGCGGCACTGTATCTACAAAACGAAACAATTATAGCATTACAGTATCTGTTAAACACTGTGTACCATTTGCACTATGCAAGGCGACCTAGTTAATCATAAAATCTTAAATTTTGGACAAGAAACCTATTAAGTTACAATATAACATAGCCAGTATATTGTATTTATGTATTAGACATCCTGATGTGAAATTTCATGCATTAAATATTTAGAAATCAAAAGTTTTGGCGATCATAGTAAAAAAAAATGCACTAAAAATGACTAAAACTGCCTAATCTCCCACAAGACTTAACTGATTGATTCCAATTTTTGTGTGTGTATCAGTTGTACTACGAGACAGCATACTGGCTATGTGGCAACGTTATTTTGCTCTATATATGAGAATTAGCCAAATGTAAACAAAAAAAATCCTTAATCAGCACTTGGTGTACACAGTGTAAAGTATGCATTAATTTTTCCAAGATCTTTTAGGATTTTGTTCAAAACATAATTGGGGTCTGTTAACTAACTAACATTAAAGCTTCTCTGGTTTCAGGTTTTTCTGCCGAGTGACCCCAGCAACCTGTGGATGCTTGCCAAGATGTGGTTCAACCTGGCTGATTCTATGGTTCACCAGTCTCTCAGCCATCTCGGTTGGTATTTTGCAAAAATGAAAAATGATGCCGAATACCAATTTGCAGTAGAAGGATGACACAAATTCTCGAACTCATGTTTCTTGCAGGCTTCACGCATCTTGTGATGGAGGGCATCTGCATCAACATGCACAGGAACCTGGCCATGAACCACCCCGTGTTCCGACTGCTGGCCCCACACTTCCTCTACCTGCTTGCTATCAATGCGTAAGCATATTTGAAGAAACGGTGGTTATTTGATTATCTTTCGTCATAGAACTTATCAAAACATCATCCATCCATAAACAGATCCTTGGTGATTTGACCTAATAACAATAACGATAACGATATACTTTATTTCAGTCTCAAAAAGAGAAACTCTTTTTGGTTTTGCAGTGCAAGTCAACAAGTCTACAACATAAAACATACAAAACAATCATTGACTAGAGCTAAAGAACACTGATTTAAAAACAAAATAATACTGAAAAACCCAATACTGAGACTAAATATTTACATTAAGCTAAGATATACATTATTTATTCACAAAATTTTAATATCTGATACTTGAATAACTTGATAGTACGAAAGTATGACCATATCTGCTTGTTCGTTGTACAGGTGTATTTAGTCTTTTACCAGATCTCCAGTATTCATACTGGTTGTGCAGTGGATGTTCTTTGTCTTTCAAAATCTTAATAGACTGGCGGGATTTTTGAAATATGTGGAAGGTACGAGCATTTTGGGGTAAAAGTTGGGAACCCATCATTTTAACATATTTCAGGTATGCCGATTCCGAAAAAACCGGTTCCCAAGCGATATTCCGGGTCCTTCACCTCCTAATTTGCATAACAAAATGGCTACCAAATTAGCAATTTTTTTATCGTTTTAAAGCAGTAACCTTCAATATACTACTGTTTATGAAAGCAAAAAAGGCAAACTAAGTGGCTCAATCCATGTTATGAAGACCAAGGAATATTCACACCATGTTAGAATCAATTATACAAGTTTGATGGTCATTGATATGCAAATTAGTAGCCGCCATTATACAAAAATGCCTTTTCTTCAATAACTTCCTTACTAATCAAGCAAATTTAACAAATTTAACTTCTATACCAATGTTATAAGGGTCGATGAAGATGATGAAACCATCTATTAAGTCATAACACTCATCCATTATTAATTATGCAAGAATAATGGTCATTAATTTGCCAATTCGTGATGAAATATTACAGAAAATAACAATCTTCTTAGTATATATTCTCTGCTAATCCAGTAAACTTTAAAATTAAAGTGCTTTTCCAATATTTTGAGAGTCAATGAAGATAATGAACTTATTTATTAAATGATAACACTAATAAAATATTAATTATGGAAAAATAATATTCTTTAGTATGCTAAATAGTGATGAAATATTACAGAGAAAAGTTTTTCATATCCTCTCTGCTAATCCAACCTACTTTACATTTAAAACTTCAGTACCAAAGCTAAAGGATATTGAATTTATTTATAAAGTCATGACATTCATAAAATATTAATTATACAAGAATAATCGTCGTTTGTAAATATATATATATATATACTAATAAGCAGAATGTTTTTCTTAATATCTGCCTTACTAATCCAACAAATTTTGCAAATAAAACTTCCATACCAATGGCTCAAGGGTAAAAAACTCATTCATGAAGCCATAAACTCATAATATATATATAATGCAAGAATAATAGTTATTTGTGTGATTATTAGCGATTCCATATTTGCGGAAAAAGGTGTCTCTTCAGAATTTTCAGGGACTCAATACATGATGGCACATGCCGGCCTTGAAATTCAGCAAAGGTCCCATCATATCTTCCTGACTGGGTGTATCAAGATGATATCATATGCATTATTGGAAGATAGCTCAACTCAGAAATGAAGTCACCTTGCTACTCCCAATACGCAAAAATATTCTGAGGCAATACTGACACTCCTATTATAATAAAACTGCTACTTTCCCCATATAACAATGAAGCCTACACGAAGAGCAGACAGTGTATTCATTTTTTTAATAAAAAAATTTGATGTGTGCATGGAACACAGGTAGTGAGAGAGAAGGGTAGGGATGGTCAGGAGATATTCTAATAGGACCACTTGATGGAGACAATATAACAATAACATGACCTGTGGAGGGCGTTATGGGCGGTTGACAGCCCAAGGGCTTGCTTGTCAGCCCTACGATTTCTTGTCAGCCCGAGGAACGAGGGCTGACAATCGTAGGGCTGACAAGCAAGCCCGAGGGATGTCAACCACCCATAATGCCCGACACAGGTCATGATATTACTATTATCATTACCTCTTACTCAAACAATTCACCTGCCATAAAACTTTTCAGACCTTTCCAATTACAGTGCTTTAAAATCCCAATAAATGTATGCACTCTGATGTCCTTATCAGTTCTTGTGCATTAAACCTTATTCAGGATCCTGAGCGAATTTCAGTGTATATCAGATCAAAAGGGACTGAGAATAATAGAAATAACCAACAAGTGCTGATTCAGTGAGATTTCAACAAAACTTGTGACGCTACCACTTGTGGCCTTGAAAATCATGACGTCATGATCTATTTATAGATTCAGATGCTCATGGTTGCCAGGCAGCATGAGTCATGACGTCATCACAGGGCCACATGTGGGAAGCCAAGCCGTTTTCGGGAATCAACTTAGTTCGCGCCCAAAACTCAGAGGGCAGCACATGTTTTTTGTTTTTTTTGTAGGATGTGAAAAACATCAAAAGTAAACACACTAAAGATGATTGTTTCCTTGTGTAAAGAAATAATATAGGAATCAGATTATTGTGCTTGTTGGTTCAGGTTATAAAACTGCACCGGGCGACCATGGCGACGCCAAAAAGGTAGTCGGTCGTTAGTGCAGCCATGACGTCATAAACAGCAGCCTGCTGCACTGCTGCTCCAGCAGGCCTATGTGGCGCGAAAAAATCTGATCACCAGCAGATACCCCTTTCACACCAAGTTCGTACAAGATCGTATGAGCCCATTATTCAACCAGCCATCCTCCGAGAAGGCATACGAAATGATAGGTAATGAATCAGCAACCATCAGCAGTCATCAGCAACTGTACGTCAGACTTTTTGGAAAAATTAAACATGTTTAATTTTTTCTTGCGGATGCTGGCGGTTAATTTATACGAGGTGATACGAAATTCCTGCTTAATTAACAAGAAATGCACGTAATAGCACGGAATTACAGGAGCTAAGCACGACACAAAACGAGTCTGTACGAATCTGTACGAGCTTGTACGAGCCTGTACGCAATTCAGAACGTGGCCAGTACACCAGTAAATCACCACCAGTCAACAGCAGTCCAATACCAGTTCATTTGCGTACTAAGTTGCGGATATAAAAGTGCCACAATCTGCAGTTCTTTCCGTGCTATTACGTCAGTGTGAAAGGGCTATGAGCAGAGTAGCTCTGTGTTCCTTGGCCCTAGACCTGTCAGCCGCAAAATAGTCAGCTTAGCCGCCGATATTGAATGTATTGAGCCGCCGACAGGTCTTCTCTGTAGCCAGCCAGCCAGCCGCCGCTTATGCAAGATCGCCGGCGGCCGCCGATTGGCCTGGCACAAAAAGCTCTTCTTGGGGTTGGAGAAGTATAGGCTGTATTATAAGGCTGTCACGGCTCTAGCAATCCTGCATTGCAATTAGTTCACCTTTACTGATTTATTCAATTGATAGCTCTAGTTTCTTTGTGTCAAGTTAGCTCAAGTTGCTGACACTTGAATTGCAATTCAGTCAATTAACCCCTGATGGCAAGTAGCAGATGAATGAAAGAAAGAGTTGCAGGTCATTGTCTATGTGCATAGTTGAACATTTGTTTTTCTGTTACTTTGTAAGTTAGTATAGTTTGATTTACAGATTATTTCATATTTGTACACACTGAGACAAAATGTAGATTTTTTTTCTAGGATGTGTATTCTATGTACAGGGAAAAGAGCCACAAAAAAAAGCGTACGACATCATTTTTCCCAATGGAACAACATGTCGCAGAAAAAACATTGCATTCTCTTTCAGTGTCTACAATTAAGAAATCAACTGTAAGATAATTAATTGATTGAATTATATAATATTCAATGCATGCATCTTTTTCCTGGGGGGGTTCTCCCCCCGAAATATGACGGGGGTGCTCAGCTGAGCGTCTCGCACCCAGACCCAGTAACGGAGTGCCGGAAACCCAAAAATAGGACCCTGGACTAGGGAAAATTCGCCCTCAACGAGGCATTTTTTTTGGGTCGGCTGTATTATTTTAATTATTTGTCCCAAATAATTTCTTTTTGCCACCATGGATGTCCTTCGGAGGGTGATTTTAATGCGAAATTCGGAGTGCTGGAAATGTTGGACCATGTCTAGGAATATTCAGACCTCATTTTAGGACCCTTGGCTAGGGAAAATTAGCCCTTGAAGAGCCCTTTTCAGCCGAGCATAGGTGTAGACCAACATATAGTGAGAACCCCCCCCAGGATCTTTTTTAGCCTCAGCATAGACAAAATATGTACATGCAGGCAACACCCCTTTGTCATGAGGTTCTGGTGTAGGTGACAAGTTTGTAAGAGAGATTGCAGCATCTGTGATGTTGAAGACACAAGCAGAGGTAAATTTAGCAGTGTCTTGAAAGAATTTTGTCACTGCTTGTTGATGAAAAAAAAAAAAAAAAAAAAAATGCACTGGGAATAGGCCTAATTGATTCTTACACTAATAAAATCAGCTGTGACACAGGATTGATCAAGATGGATCATCACTTATATAGGCCCTATAGGCTATACAAGCAACCTTTATACATGCACAATATATGATTCCTAGTTGGATAGATGATCTTTATTAATTTAAATAAACCAATTTTGTAGACCTGCGAGTAGCCTAAAATTATCTTCCATAGCATAATCAGGACAAATCATCAGCTTTCATGACTCACAAATTGCAATTTTAACTAATGTTGTCTTCTCTTTTCCCATAATTGGTGGAAATATTTCAAACAATGCCAGTTTGTTGGGTTATGGGTATTCTAGACACGTTTTTCCGGAGTACCTATAATAGATCTGTGTTTGCACAATATTTTCTTAAATGATTTTCTTTTTAAAATACCATTGCTTTACTGTAACACAGGTGACAGGAAAAATTCTGTCTTTAGCTCGTCTGTTTTCTTTGAAAACGAAGAGCTATTGTCATTCTCAATTTTTGGTTGGCCGGCTGGCTAACAGGTCTACTTGGCCCATGGGGGGAAGGTGGACTAATATCTAAATAAATTAAATCATACTTAGACTGATATATATCTGTTATTTGTTTTTGGTGGGCTGCACCACCATTTTTGGAAAGCAGAGCGATTTCTCTATTCTCTGGAGTCTGGAATAATTTATTTTTGGATAAAAATATGTCTTTATCTATATATCTATCTATTTATTTAGCTAGCTATCCTTCCTTCTTCTCTTCATTCCTTCATTCATTCCAACTTCTTTTTTTCTCCCTCCTTTTCTTCCTCTTTTCTTTATTTCCTTTTCTTCCTTCCTTTCTGCATTCTTCCTTCACTCACTCATTTCTTCCTTCCTTCATTTCTTGCTTTTCTCCCTTTGTTCCTGATTCCTTTGCTTTCTTCTTTCCTTTTCTTCCTTTTTTCTTTATTTCCTTTTCTTCCTTCCTTTCTTCATTCTTCCTTCACTCACTCATGTCTTCCTTCCTTCCTTCATTTCCTGCTTTTCTCCCTTTGTTCCTGATTCCTTTGCTTTCTTCTTTCCTTTCTTCCTTCATCTCTTCTTTATTTTTAATTCTTAATTTCTATTCTTCCTTCTTTTCTTCGTTATTTATTTTCTATACATGTACTGTACAAGTTATTGTGATATAGGGGCGACCATTTAATGATCAGTGGGAAATTATTTATTTCAGTGTGACGGTGGCTGAAATTACTTATTTCAAGTCGAAAGCATCGCCTTCTCAACAAAAACCCCATTAGAAATTATTTATTTCAAGACTGCCCGGAAAGAATTTATTTATTTCACCAAAAACGAACAAGAAGTTATTTATTTTTAAACCCCCCCCCCTTTGAGAAGAAATGGTGACCAATTAATTTCTTTCTAAATGCGTTGATGCAGATTCTTTTTGATTCAGCAGTTGACCTTGACAAAAAAAAACCAACGGTATAGCTAGATTAAGTATCTAAATAATGATGAAATAATCTTCCAATTAGGGCCCAATAATTACTAATTCAAAACTAGCCAAAGTAACAAAAATGAACAGAAAGTAACGTTCTGGCATCTTTATTAGGTAGGGACCGTCTTGGTTATTGGCCGCCAATCGCGGTGGCCGTCTGAGTAATTGGCCGTCTGGACTAGATAATTGGCTGTCCTGGATTAGGCCGTTTTGACTGTCCCCCAGATCTAATGCTTGTCCCTCTAGTGAAAAATACTAGCATGGTGCCCATGGAGTTGGCAATTTAAAGATAAATAGTTTATATTTATATAATTTTTTTAATAGGAATTTTGCTGCCATAAAATGTATTTCTTTCTCTGCTTCAATACAGAACCGATTGTGATTGGTCAAGCTTTAGCAGAATGGGTTCCGAGATGATCAAACGTGCCTTGATTCATAGCTACCTAACTGCATGAACGGATATCATTCCTGAATCAATCAACACCTTGTTTTAAAAGAAAGAAAACAGAAATTACTCATTTCAATGCCACCCATAAAGACTTTATTTCACCAATCCTGAATATAAATTTATGTCTCCCTGATAAAGATTGCATCTATATATAGGCCGACATCTGAATCTTCATGGAAATGATTAACAGTATCAGGGCTAAATGGTTTAATGCCACATTCCATTGTAATTTGTAATCCATGCAATAAATAAACAGACACCCACAAAGATAATTCTTATTTAACCTTTCATGCTTTTGGTTGATTTTAATCATGTTTTTCTGTGACGTATGTATCTTTTCATATTGAAGATGTCAGTAAAATTGTGGGTCTATATATTTTATGAATATTGAAAAGGACAGCATGATACACATTTTAAAAACAAAAAGATACAGTAGGCCTATTGTCCTGATTTTTTACCCCCAAGTTGCCTACACCTGCAGCCAACCTGCTCTGCTGATCAAAGCAGAGCTCTGCTGAAATAACAGAATTTTCAGGGCATGGTTTTGGGGTGATTTGAGGCTTTGAAAAATCTAAAAAAAAATCGAAACATCTAGATTTTACTATTCGAAAACATGTTGAATACTTGAAATATTTTTATCAGGCTGATTTTTTTAGAAATGCCAGGAAAAAGAACATGTCAACAAAACTTCCGATATCAACCTCGAGTGCTTCGGACGAACTTTTGACATAGAAAGAATGGTCGTACAGAGCCCAAATTTAGCTTAAAATGCAGGAAATTAAATTTCCTAAACACTGGTACCAGTTAGAAGGTGCTGCGCCCAGTAATAGGGACGCGACAGCGTGCATCGTCATTGACGCAGCAATTGCACAAGAAAAGGTTGGATGGATACTGAGCTCTGCTGTGCTGATCTACGTGACGTTATGAACATGATGAAGCCAAGCGTGTGTAATAGTGTGGCGCCCACTCCCCAGGTGGCGTCATGATTTTACGATTCCCATGGAGCCCTATGGTGGCGTCACATCTTGGGTACATAATCTTTGACATGATGAAGCCAAGCGTGTGTAATAGTGTGGCGCCCACTCCCCAGGTGGCGTCATGATTTTACGATTCCCATGGAGCCCTATGGTGGCGTCACATCTTGGGTACATAATCTTTGACAGGGCTGACAATACCATTGTCGGCCCCCAAAATCATTGTCGGCCCTCAAAATCATTGTCGGCCCTGCAAATGAGGGCGTTATGGGTGGTTGTTGCATGGGTCATCTAATGGCAATACCCTACTTATCTCATGGCCGAGGTGATGATAATTGCGCGACAAGGGAGGAGGAGAGTACCAAGAGAAACTGGGAGCAAACAGGGAAGGAAGAGTCATTTAGTTAGGAGTAGCCAGATAGTTTTTGAAGAACCACTCTGGGGGAGGAGGCAAGACCTAGTTGAAGCAGACAAAAGAGGGGAGAGCCGATGGGGCAATGCAGGGAGGAGGAAACCAATATCAGGAAGGAGCTAAGAAGTAGACAGTGAAAGGGGAACAGATGAGCCATTGAGTAGGGAGGCAGGAGTTAGGCAGGAGTTAGGCAGGAGTTAGGCAGGAGTTAGGCAGGAGTTTGGCAGGAGTTAGGCAGGAGTTAGGCAGGAGTTACGCAGGAGTTAGGCGGGAGTTAGGCAGGAGTTAGGCAGGAGTTAGGCAGGAGTTAGGCAGGAGTTAGGCAGGAGTTAGGCAGGAGTTAGGCAGGAGTTAGGCAGGAGTTAGGCAGGAGTTAGGCAGGAGTTAGGCAGGAGTTAGGCAGGAGTTAGGCAGGAGTTAGGCAGGAGTTAGGCAGGAGTTAGGCAGGAGTTAGGCAGGAGTTAGGCAGGAGTTAGGCAGGAGTTAGGCAGGAGGCAGAAGAGAATGCAGATATCGTGGAGGAAAAAGAAAGATGAGCAGAGAGGTAGGAAACACAATTTGACAAAGCAAAAGCTGTTGGAAAAATTTGGGATCGGGCTGAGTGGGAGAACACAGAAGTCAGAGAGAGAAGAGAATGGCTGTTGTGGAGGCAGGAGCTAGGAGGAGGCAGTCAGGTGGGAGAAAGGAGCTATCAGACTGAAGGGAAGAGCTGGGAAGGAGGCGGAAAGGGAGATTATGGAGATTGGGGTCCCTGGAAAGGATGGAGAATGCGATGAAGGAGGCAAGAGCTAGAGATGAGGCAAGATCTTTTGAGAGGAGGCAAGAGTTATTGAGAGGGAAGAGCCATGAAGAAGGCGTAATATAATTGAGTTTTCAAATTAATTGCTGCATCTGATCCCACACAGAGTACCAGATAATAACAATTTGAATTGTTATGCCCTTCTTTATTTTACTCATAAACTTTCATGATGACTGTTTAATTCGAAGCATTTAATATTTGTGTGACATTCAAACTTTACTAATTTTGACACTACATAAAATGATAATACAGTGATTCCATGTCTTTTATGGGGGAATTGGTGCTTCAGATTGCTTAGAAGGCATTTCGGGCCATGAGACACTGCTGAATAATTGGAGCTCCTGCTTAACTTCGCCTGCCCCGAAACAGAATTCCAGCTACAGCCCTGATCTTCCTCGCTAATCCAGCAAACTTAATTATGTTTTGAATGAGTTCATGACCTGCATTGACCTTTGAAGTATTGCAGACTAACTTTGAAAAAACTAAAATTGTTGGAGGACTTCATTTGCTTAAGTTTGCTTGATGCGTAGGAAAGGTATAAGAATGCACTTTTTTTGCAGTTATATGACACTGCTAATTTACTACTGACTGCAGGTCTTGCATAACTAATATCAGATGAATGTAAGGACTTTGTCAATGACTTCTTCATTGACCCTTAAAATATTGGCATATACATTTTATTTTGCAAAGTTTGCAGGAAAAACATTGGTATAGACCTTTAATTTGTAAAGATTCCTGGATTAGCAGAGACAACACTGTGAAGATTGGTATTTTCTGTAATATTTCATCGCTAATTAACATACTAATGACCATTATTCTTGCATAATTAATATTGGATGAGTGTTATGACTTAATAGATGGTTTCATCATCTTCATTGACCCTTAAAACATTGGTATAGAACTTTAATTTGTTAAATTTGCTTGATTAGTAAGGAAGTTATTGAAGAAAAGGCATTTTTGTATAATGGCGGCTACTAATTTGCATATCAATGACCATCAAACTTGTATAATTGATTCTAACATGGTGTGAGTATTCCTTGGTCTTCATAACATGGATTGAGCCATTTAGTTTGCCTTTTTTGCTTTCATAAACAGTAGTATATTGAAGGTTACTGCTTTAAAACGATCAAAAAATTGCTAATTTGGAAGCCATTTTGTTATGCAAATTAGGAGGTGAAGGACCCGGAATATCGCTCGGGAACCGGTTTTTTCGGAAACGGCATACCTGAAATATGTTAAAAAGATGGGTTCCCGACTTTTACCCCAAAATGCTCGTACCTCTCTAAATAAAGCCATTTTTCAAAAATCCCGCCAGTCTATAAGCCTTTCAGCTTCAGACATAAAACAATTATTTGAAGCGTATTCAGAATTTTAATGTTTGTTGTAATGCAGAATAGGTGTTGAGAGACTGTTTGCACCAGACGGATTTGTCGCCAAGACTATGCAGTGTGGAGTGAAGGGGATGCTGGAGCTCATTGCCAGAAAGTAAGACATTTTCAGTTTCATATAATTAGAGCTGTTTGCGGATTAGCGGCCCAAACAGTTTAAAAATAAACTTTCAACTTGGTCGTGTGATGTCACTGGCAGAAAATGTTTTTGTTTGTGTCAGTTACGGTTAATCAGCTGATTCGGTGTTTATCATATCTAGCAGCATAAGTGATAATAAACAAACTAAAAATGACTTGAGGTACTTGATCAAATAAGAAGATTAGGAGACCAACAGAAAACTGTCAATGATGTGGCAAAGCCATTTTGCAAATTGAAAATAAGAAAATTAATTTTTCCAGTGGACCGCCAATCCGCAAAGATCTATAAGAGCACACACTGAAATGTTGTTTTTGATGTCACAGGTTTAAATGCTATCGCTTTGACATCGATGGCGTCCTACCAGAACAGATTCGGCACAGAGGGGTATGTTCCTGTCACCTACATATTAAACCTGATTTTTTTCTAAAATATATGGGCTTAAGTGTCTGATGAGCTACCATGTCCTGCCAACATACAGGTCACTACAATAGTTTGGCTACTGAAACATATCAGTAACATGCAGCATTCAAGGCAACATGTCCTGCACATGCAGACAAATAATTCAAGTTATCCCGTTTCATGCTATTTCTACTAGTAGAATATCCCAGGAGAAATTTTTTTAAATCACAAAAAGCAAAGTGATCAGTGATCACCTGTGAAATTTTATAATATAAAACTTGTTGGGCAACCTGCTAATCTATTACAAAAACAATAAAAATATAGGCTATGAAATGCAAATATTATGTAATATGCTGCATGTGGTACAAATTTGAAACTACTGAATGTCCACATTGTTTGTGTCATTTTAAGATGGACAGTCAAGAAGTTATCCCAGTGTATCCCTACAGGGATGATGGAGTACCAGTGTACTATGCAATCAGGGACTATGTTATGCGTATACTCAATCATTACTATGGTACGTTGATGAACTGTGTTATGCAAAAATCTTATTGAGTTATTAACCGAGGTCTAATCAGGTACAGTGCCACCAATAATTAAGTGATTGTGTGCCATTTGGTCAATGCCAAACATCCTCAACCAAACTGCGTGTGGGAGTATGAATTCTCATCAAATGAGATTATTTATATTGAGTCATAAAGGACGATATATGAAGCATGTGGGATAACAGTGGAAATTGGCAGCCATCTGTTTATTATGTATAAAATAACAAGAGAAACAAGATAACAAAATGTCTGGTGCATTACAAAGTGTTGAGATCCCAGAACCTGACCTGGTAAAGGGCAGAGGAAGTAAACCAAAACAACCCAGAGTCAGGTGTAAGGAGGTGTGAGACTTAGGACTCACATGTGATGTTAAGGCCTTTAAGGACGTCCAACCTTCCATCTCCTCCCACAAAAGACCCAGGAATGAAAATCTAAGAACTAGAGCTTCTGGGTATAGACCTAACTGTCACAAAACGAGTACTACATGCCATCACCGGAAGAGGAATCACTTCTTTAATCTCTTCGATGGACTTTGCGTATTTTATAAACACTGTTATGTGTTTTTTGTAAACACTGCAAAGTTGTTTGCATAAAAAACTTTATTTAAATATTTATATCCCTGCCTGAGGAGAGAATCACATAATGAAATGTGCCTCACTGAGAACTCACTGTAATGATCACAAGCCCTGGAAAAATGGTGATGCGAGAAGCATAGACACCATAAGCTGGCTTTTCTGGAATATTGGATGCAATCACACATGCCTCAAAAATCTTCCTTTATGACCCTATATGTTTACATTTCATTAGATGAGCATCCATGGTTACACAAGCAGTTCAGCAGAGGATGACCCAATGGCAAATCATCACCCGTTTCACTTACTGGCGGCATGATATTCTGCGATTGGCAGTATGGCAATTTGAGAATACTTCACCAAAAGTGTTGCAATTGGCCACTAATTGGTGAATCCCCAAAAAGTGTATGTAGTGAAAAACTCTCTCACTTTTCATCCATGGCAGACACTCCACAGAAGCTGGCGGATGACGCTGAGATCCAGGCATGGGGAAGGGAGATGGCAGCCCCAGAGCCAGAAGGCCTCGAAATACAGGTACTCATTTTCCTGTGAGCTAAGTGCTGTACAAGAGCATTGTACATAGTGCTTTCATTTAGCATTTGAAGTTTACAGCCTAATTAGTGAGACCAAGAACAGACAAAATGTGTAAAAAAAAAAAAAGAAAGAAGAGAGTTATACATACCTCTACAAGATGTACACTGATCGCTCAACAGCATAAGTAGGGTGGGGTGATAATCATCAATGTCAGAATTTCAATGGCCCACCATCCTAACTTTGTTATGGTTGAAAATACGAATTCAGTGATGTATGACACAAGGGTGTACCTTCATTATTGATGCCTCCCAAGCGGCTTTGAAAATTAGACAGAAATCCTGGTCTTTTGCCAATATACGATAACTCGCGGTTCTCCGTAACTCACTTAATATTAGATGTACATGAACGATAATGGTTTCTTTAGAATGCCTATATATATATATAGTCAATAGCTTCCAAATGAATACCAACAAGCTATATTTCAATGAATTTTAACTGGATATATTTCCCATTTAGAAGCGAGTGTCGAGGTTCTTTTACAGGATTTTGTTCTGGTTCAAGCATCTTCATGCAGAATTGATCAACCGACTAATATAAGTTAATCATAGCATGCTGGTTTCAGATTTAATGGTTTTCACTTCCCACCTCTTTTTGTAAGCCCTCAAAATTACCTTAAAATCTGACCCAAAAATTGTGATTAAAACAATAACTTCCGCACAAAGTTGAGAAAGTATCTGAAGATAATCTTCACACAATGCAACCTTTCACCACCATGAAATGGATGCCCAAGCATGATACCAAAATACTTAGTCCACAGAGTTGGGGGGGGGGGGGTTGGTCTAGTGATAGTGTGTTGGACTGCCAGGGTCCTGGGTTAAGAATCCAGCTCTTGACGGATCGCCTGGGCTATGTTGGACGGCTGTTTCAATCATCCTTTGCCTCATTGCCGGTGCCTCCTCCTGTCCTAATTAGCCTACCAAGTATATACATATAACATGTACAACCCCATCCGTCCATACAGCTAGGGAAATAATATGTATAGAACTAAAAAGTTTTACATAATATCAGTAACTGTAAAATTAGGCACCCAATATGACACAAGACTCTTGCATGTTTTGAGGTTCACAAAGATATTTGTCTTAACTAGTCTAAATGGAGGGTATTATGGTACAAAACAATTATACAAAAAAGTAATTGTGAAACATGATTGACACATGCAGGATATGTACACCTTCAAATGGCTTACACAACTTGCCTGTCAGGTTTGTTTGTTGCATATTGACATTTGTCACATTCCAGATTTTCTCACTGATATTTTACAATTGCACATTGTCCAGTATGAAAACAATTTTCTTTTTACACAAAACTGTAAAAGAAAAAGCATAGTCCAGACACATGTATTTGCCTTTCCTAAACTTCTTGGAAATTTAGTTTTAGGTGTTTTATCTAAAATGCATTTTTGACAATTGAGAGAGTGACATGGCTCATCACAGCAAAAGTCAATGGGACTGATTCAAGCAAACTTGAGTACCTGAGGAGCCTGAGTATGTCACATTTTCCTACTATTTGATTGGCTTAAAACAGCCTAAGCCCTAAGGGACCTTTTAATTGGCCTTGAAATTCATTTATTTCTTATTGAGTATAAATGTATAGCCCATGTACTCTAGGTCCCTCAGCCAATGAAACTCAAATAAATTATGCAATCTGAAGACAAATCTTTACTGATAATTTTGCTGTGAAGCAATATTGGCTATATTGATGTTCCAGTGTGTATCAATGAGAAACGTTATGCTAAGACTTTCCAAATGGTATAATTGGTTTCTGGTCCAGGTGGAGCAGATTATATATTATTATTACTTAGCCTTGTACACACTTGAGGAATATAGGTAGCTTCAAATTCAGGCATTAGCAAAACAACTTAATCAGGTCAGTTAATTAAAACAATCATGCCTAGACAATTTGTCATGGACAGTGACAACAAATAATTAGATTTGTAATTATAAGAAGGTAAAATACTTGGTCAGGCAATGAACTACTAGTCTCAAACCCATGTTGTTGGTATTCAAATTGAAGCTCTTTTTATGGCAAGTGCAGTGATGGGCTTTTTATGATTCGAAATCAAATATTAAGAAAGATGCGACTTCTTTTCGCGACTTAGCGCTAATGCTAAAATTCATAAAAAAAGGTCAAACGTTTCAATCGGTCTTGGGAGGCATCAAAAATAAAGATATATGGACATATTATACATCATTGAACTCGTATTTTCAACCATAACAAAGTTAGGATGGTGGGACTTTGAAATTTTTAAATTTTTTTTTTTTCCATTGATTATCACCCCACCCTAGCATAAGCTTAGTAAAACCATAATTATCTTTGTTTAATAAATTGATATCTGCTTGGTATTTTAGCTCATTTAACATACCAAGGGGAGGATCTCGAATTTGTCTCAAATTTGCTTTTGCATATTTAGTATGGCATATTTGGAATAACTAAATGCACTTCTTTGTAGAAACATGACAGATTGTCCAGTTTTACCTTGACAATTTATAGCTTCATAATTTCCTAACACTGCATATAATAATTTATATTTAGGGGCTGCCAAACAACGGCAATTTCACTGAGATAGAAGACCTAGGCACGGTGGTGACAGGCATCATCTTCACATGTAGCGCTGAACACGCAGCTGTCAACTTCCAGCAGTACGAGGAGTATGCATTCCCTCCAAACTATCCCGCCACTCTCAATGGCAAAATACCAACGAACAAGGTAAGTTAGCATGCTGTCCAAATGTAAATGATTCATTTACATAGTACATATGCATACCGTACAACGGGGTGACTTTGAACAGTTTTCGCATCAATTTTCTTACCTTTAAAAGTGCATAAGATCCTCAAATTATTTCATGTGATAAAATGTTAGCTACTGGCATGTAGTTTAACTGCGCATCGGCATTTTGAAATATTCATCATGTATATGCCAATGTCAGCGGATAAATGGGCATTCAAACTCACCCCGAGATACGGGGTGACTTTTTGCAGAGTGTGTTCCAGTGAAAGAAAACCATCAATTCTAAGAAAACAAATATTTAATCTCTATTTATAATTTTTTTAGGGTTTGATTGCCATTCCATAAAAATTTGTTTTGGTGTTTTATGCTCTCTGAAATTTTTATTCTTGGTGTACTTCTGAGCCATTGGGGCTTAATGATTGTCCAATATCAGTGTGATAAAGCATTCACACATTAAACTATATGCATAGTGTTAAGATATATGATACAACAGTTACTATAGTGTACTCGAAAATGTGATGGTCTCTGCACTCTCTGTCACAATGTTGTGTTCAAAGTCACCCCGAAGTGTGTTGTAAGTCAACATCATCCACTGGTCGGTCTCTTCAAAATAGCTTGCAATAAGTTTTTGGTGGATTTTGGAAGTATTTGAGTGACATTGGAATGAGGCAGGTATTTATGGGCCAGGCTCATTCAGTACTGTTGCAGGCACAGAAGTTTACATGCTATGGTAACTTGCAAAAAAATGGTATGGTGAGTTTATTTCATCAAAATTAAGAAAAAAATTATTCAATCGCAATGATTTTATGCAGAAAGAAACTGGACCTTAGTAGAATATTATCAAAAGTCAAATATTTCCAGTATCTCATTTAATTTTGCATTCAGAGACGATGAATCTTTTTTAGAAAAGTGTTCAAAGTCACCCCGGGCTGTTCAAAGTCACCCCGTTGCACGGTATGTGTAAACATTTTCAATGATGTTGAATGACATAATGACTTAATTAACTAAAACTAGGACTTATAAATCGGTTGTTAGTTATAACAAAATCAGATAAACGTGTGTCCATTCCAGGATGTTCCTTCGGACCAAGACCTGGTGAACATTGTAGCTGACAGGAAGATCACATTGGACACCATGATAGTCACCAAGCTCCTGAGCGAAAGGGCAACGCTACACCTGGGAGACTGGGAGCTGGCTTACCAGTACGACGAGTTTGCCCTGGAGACAGAGAAGCAGTGAGTGCGAGGATTGCATTGGTTTGCCAAACTACTCTTCATACAGAAGATAGTTATTTTTACCCAAGCTTGTACATACAACAACTGATATATTAAACATAAACATTATCAGAACAACATGCTCTGGTCAGGCAAGGCACAGGAGTTATCATAACTATATTTAATTGTGCATCCCCAAAATAAGGTTTATATGCAAAACAACAACTGATATGAAAGGTTTAGGTTTTGAAACCAAAGAAACACAAGTCAATGAGTGAGAGTAAGAAGAATTAATAGCATCCAATAGCATCCTTTCCCCCTTGATAATAGAAGCAGACAGCTTTTATGTTAGATATAAAGACACAAGGTGTAAACTGCAAGAACAATGAACAAACTTAATCATTTGATGTAGATTTTAACCAAAATCAACCAATGTTAAAATATCTACTAGCAATGAAAATTGCGTCACCCTGTGTCCAACTCGATACCTTTCCTCTAATTTTCCACATTCTATCAAAGCGTTTTTTTAACAAAGTTTCTTTGAACCTGTCAAAAGTTTTGTGTGAAACAGTCAAAATATAGTCAGCTCTGAAGCTTTTGTCTGATTCAACAGTTTGTTTGGACGTGAAACAAAGCTATTAATTTTATTAACACTCTTTTTTTTCAAAAAATCACACAACTTTACACTAGCCATCCCTTCCATTTATAAAATGCATAAGTGCTTAATCTGAAAAGAATTACTTAATTTCGATTTTAAAGGCATCTTCTCCCATTTTTGCAGATTTAGAGAGGAGTTGAAAAACTTATCAAAGCAGAATGAAGAGAGAAACAAAACACGAAGCGACTTGTTGAAATACGACGTGCTGGATCCAAGGAATATTCCAAATGCAATTAGCATTTAGGAAAATAGGAAATTATATTGTACTAGATGGTAGTCAAGACACTGACAAAGTCATTATTTTTTCCCACAGGGGTAAAACATGTATCTTTTAACCCCAGAATCTTTATAAATCAGGGTATTTTGGCACTTTCCTATCAATCTGCATACTAACATAATTCTTATCAAATAAATATATATGTGTGATTATTATTCATAATAAATGTATTATTATAACATACACTGCTATATATATAGATAACGACACATTCTGTCATTAATAATTATGATTAAAAGAAGGCTTTTGAAAATAGTGCTTCAACCCACTGAGAAGCTGAATTGTTCAGCCTGTAACTGAGGTCAGCAGAGTTTTTAACTGTACAGTGTACATTTCTTTTCATTATTTCTAATTGTGTTTTTCTAAAATTAAAAAATCTGTCTGGGGTCTCGAGTGAAGTATTTTTGTCTTTCACTATTGAAAACAAAACATAAACAATGGAGGTAACGAAATTGTAAATTAAAGATTGTAAAATTAATAAATAACCCATTCATGTTAAATACATGCTTGTGGCAATGGTGTTGGTTTTTGTAAGGTCCAAAATACTTAAGCTAGTCAAGACAAGACTTGAATAGCTCAGAATGTTTTAAATTTACCCTCCAAAAAACTACGATTTTTAACCAAACAAAATTAAGTTTGTTTCACACTGACATTTACGTGATCTGATTGTACATACAATTTCGCGACCTCACATGAAAAGGTTTGAAATCATTATCAAAGGTCAATAAATAAAACCACCACAGTGCTGTTTGTAAGTCAGTGAAATGCATGGTGTCTTGCGGTCAAGTCAATGCAAAATATCCCCAACCAAACTGCTTGTGGAAAATGGATTCTCAACCGATGAGACAAAAACTATGTATGTATGTACGTATGTCATGGATAGCTACCAATTTTCTCTGCAGAGCTCAAAAGTTAAATATGGATAAGTCTTAGATAAGTGAAAGACAATTAAGGCCAATGTAATTTCAAATTCAATTGGAAGATTGTGTTACTGTAGAGCATAGGAAGTCGGCAGCCATTTATTTGCATCCTATACATGGACCTCAAACGTCACCCTTCATGGTGCAATATGTCTTCGTCTCAGAAGGGATTCCATGCATGCTTCCACAAGAGCTCACAAGCAGTTTGGTTGAGGGCATTCAGCATTGACTCAATGGCAAAATACCATCCGTTTAACTTAAACTTAAAAAGTGGCACTGTCCATTTATATAAGTATAAAGTTGAAACAGCAATGTTCAAAGAGATACCTTGCAAGGCTGTGATTTCAAACAACCTGTTTCTGGAGTGTGGTTCTTTTTCAATACTCCACCGACCACCGTACACACATTATGTCTTTAATTCCTGCCTGACTGATCCTATTGACCCACAAAGCCAGAGATGACAGATGTCAACAGTGAACAGGAGGATATGTTCAATGCATGTTTGACATGGTATGGAATGGAAATCACTGGTAAATTCAACAGTTAATGTAGAGGATCACAATCTGTGGACATTTGAAAAGTCAATGAAATTTAAGGTAAGCTGTTATATATATAGGTCAACTCACCATTGCTTCGCAAGTTTGGGGCAGTTATTTGACAATATTAAGAAACTGGGTAAATGCACCAGATCAGATGTCTCTGCATAAACTGACTCTACCAAATCATCAACTTTTGCATGCAATTTGAAAAAAAAAAAGTGCAATGGTTATCCTACAGGAGATGATTTGTTGCAAAATTCTGCCCTTTTTTGGGGTCACCATGTTTGGCAACTTTTCTTATAAAAAGTGAATTCAGCCCACAATTAATCACTGTCTGGCTAAATCAAATAGCCAGTCAAGTCATTTGAACCCTTGTGAAGGTTCCTGGTTAATTTTTTTCTAGTTGTTTTAAAATTATGCGCCAAAAACATCCTTTTTATTTTTCAAAGTCAAGCAAAATGACAAAAACTTTAAGGGGAGGTATGGGTGACAAGGGCACTTTTTTTGCGATTTATAGAATAATGGTTCATATTTGGTATCAAAAGGTAGGTTTTAACTAAATTAGATAATTTCAGTTAATTTAGCATTTTTGTGATGAATGGTTGCCATGGTAACCAGTTTAAAAGGCAAAAAAAGGCTGATTTTTACTTCTCATGGGATGTGCAATTTCTGAAGTTTCAGGCATTGGAAAATTATTTGGAAGAAATTGATGAAAGAAGAAAAGCCAAATGAACATATATACTGAGGGGATTTTTGATATTCCTTTTAATAGTCTCAGGAATTGGGGTAAAGTAGACAAAAGTCATTTTTGGGGGAAAAAATGCTTGTTTTTATGGCTGCAATATCAAATAATTTTGTTAAACAACAAAAAATTTCAAAATTTGTTTTGTAAATATGAAGACATTTTTTTAAGGATTCCGCTGATGTATCCCATGAGTTCCTAGGTTGAACAGTGGTCAAGATTTTTCACCCCCAGTGCAGGGTAAAAGTGTTTTTTTGCACATAGCGGAAAATGGCAAAATTGTGACGTAACGTCATTATAGGCAATTTATCAATGAAAACAAAGAGGCCTATCAGTGGCTATTTCTCCAAAACTAATGAAGCTACAGGCATGATATTTTGCAAAGATTCAGTAATCATTGTCATGTTTCACCAAAGTAAATACTGTGCTGCCATGGCAACTGCTTTCTTTTGTGTACACCTTTGAAATGACACATCGCTGCTCTTTCACTTCCAAAGTGTGTTGATGATGTTGTATTTGACATTGTTTTAAGTGATAAAAGAGACATATTTTGACATAATCGAAGTTTGCACTGGGTGCCCAAGTTCATGTAGGTCGAATATATGAAACAAACTGAATTTGTGTACCTTAATGAAATTTGGGTAATTTCTCACACATTCCTCCCCTTGAAAATCCCATTTTTGGTCACATGACCATCCATTGTAACATCACCATAACAGAATAACAATGGTGAAGCAATGAAAGATGTTGAAAACTATTCACTTCACATTTCTGATCAATTAAACATGCATTGGCATGCTTCAATGCAAAATTATTGTACTGTAAAGTCAAAAAGTTGCCAAACAATGGTGAGTTGCGAAGCAATGGTGAGTTGACCTACACAACTTCTTACACTTGTACTACTGTACTTGTGAATCTTTCAAATCACTAGAGATCTCTTGAGCAGTGTTGAGGAGACTCCTTGTTTTTTACACAACTGCTTTGGAATGTTGCATGGCATCACTGCACTGAGCTGATCAAGAAAATCCATAAGTTGTTCCATAATTATTACAATTCTGTTACTACTTATTATCACATGTAAAACCACATTTGTCTTGTCTGATAGGCCTATTCCATTAAATAAATAATGTGCAAGCTGAATATAAATAGCCACCCAACGTGTCAGAATGAAATTTATTAACGAGCATGGTCTTTGAAAATTAAAGGTTAATTTCACTTACTTCACTAACCTTTGGAAGGATAACATGATTATGGCAAATTTCGGCTAAAATGTGATATAAGAAACCATTTTTGCCTTTTTTGCTGAGTTTAGGAACCGCTTTTTTGGAGCTTGAACTTCATTTCTAGCCACCCCACAGATTCAAGAGGGTAGGGAGTAACCTGCTTCAGGAGGCCAATGTCAACATGAAGAGCTTGGTCTGCACTGTTGTCTGCCATTCACAAGAAACTTTCAATAAACATTTTAGCTGAAAATGTAGCAAACGTAGTGTACGTTTTCAGGTCAATATTGTGGATGCCAATACAAGTGGTTTGCTTAGATGAAAATTAAGCCTCTGACTGACACACAGTATTGCCCTGGACACTCTACTGGTCACTCAACTGGTCCACAACAACCAGAGGCACAACTATCATCTGGGCGCATTAATCACCCAGAGCAGTGTACCAGTACTGCTCTACTTCAACAAGTCCGCAGCAGTGAATAAATCAGATGCAACTGCACAGGTCTGCGTGTAATATATATTCCTGATCTGCAAAGAAGACCTGGCCTCAAAGGTATGCAAATTCTAACTCATATGTCGTAATTCAGACTATTACCAATTTACCATATTGTGACATATTTGCAATAATTTCAAATCACACTGCAACAGCATAATTTTGTCCAGAGAATGCTGAACGAAATTAATCTAATACCAAATTTAAATTTTAGAATCTACACCCAATTTTAAATTATTGTGGAAAGTGTCCAGCTGAAGTACATTGTCAACCAAACCTAGTTTTATTATATAAGTTGTATTCAATCAATTGACTGCTCTACAATGTGCTGCAACTTGCAAGCCAATGGGGGGAGAGGCAAACCTCTCAAAATGTACACAAGGGGTGTGTCTCAGCACTATGAAGTAGTGTTAACTTTACACCAGTACTATTTTATTGCATTGGAGGCATTTTGCTCATCTCGTATAGACATCTTACATAAAAATTGAATAATCTGAGATAACAGTCTTTAAATATGCGTAATTCATCTTAATAAACCATGCATCAGTTATGAGAATTGATCATATAAGTTACCAATGAAGTAAAATGAAAATCATAGATAGTACACATTACTATAATTTGTATGTGTCAACCAAAGGGGGCAGGATTGGTTTGATGATAATGTGCTGGGCTGCCAATAGGTGGGTCCAGGGTTCGAATCCAGCTCATGTCGGGTCATCTGGGCCAATGTTTCATTGCTGTTTCAATCATCCTTCGCATCATTGCTGTGTCATCCTCCAGTCCTAATTAGCCTATCGAATGCATAAATACAGGCGTAAAGCCCCAACCACCCATCTTTCCATCCATATGTGTTGACCAATGCAAAGGAAGACTTGACATCATGTAAATGAATGACATCATGTAAATGAATGACATCATGTAAATGAATGACATCATGAAAAGGAGACTTGACATGGAAATCCATGTTTCTCTGCCACAAGGACACAACTCTGGGGACACAAATAGGTTTTCTCCTCATTTTTGGAAACAACACCTGCCATATAAAGAGGTATTAATATTCTGTGACATCAAGAAAATGTTTTTTCTCTCAATACATTTTTTTCCTTCGAAGATTTAGAATGATGCACATCAATTATAGCTTTTTAAGAACTTCTTTCTTAATTCCTAACTAATTGAACTAGATGGTTGATAGTTTTAATTTGAATATATATGCAAAAAAAACTCCACTTACATCGTGTTGGAATGACTTCCAAAGAGTAATTTTCTATATAAAATACAGAGGAAGTCTGACGTTAAGGCTCCAGAGGTGTCGTGGGATACTTACCAATTCATATATTTATAGAGTACCATTGAACCAAAAAATGCATGGAATGAAATATAATTGACTAAACAGTTCAACAAAAATAAGTCCCCCTTTGGATAAACTTGAATATCACAAAGATTCCTTCGCTGATATTTATGACAGTTGGCTAAATTATAGCCCTATATATCGACTTTACAAGTGTGTATTTATAGCTCAGTGGCATTATTCCTCACTGAGCCAGCAGCCTTCGAGTGAGCCTACCCCTGTTTTCAAAAATCCATGGCTTTTCCAATGGATATGCACAATTTCACCATGCGAGGGAGCCACCAGCTTGATAAACCTCATCATGTTTCTGGATAAAATTTGTTTCTCAATTGTGTTTAGAAGATAACTAAGGACTTCTTTTGTAACAGTTTTACAGTTTAGGTTCCTTGGATGCAATAACAAGTAATTTTAGTGGAGTTTAAACACCTTTCGGTAAATTTTTTTATGGAAAAACCAAAACTTAGGATTTTTGAAAAGAGGGGTACGTGCACTCGTGGTCTGCTGGCGCAGACAAAAATTTAGCAATAAAGCTACAAATACACACGCAGACTGTCAATATGCAGGCCTACAAACTGGCCAACTTTCACCAAAATCGGAGAAGAGGTCTTTGAGATATTCATGTTTTCGTAAAGGGGCACTTATTTTTGTTGAACTGTTTATATGAAAAGGATGAACCCTTTTCCAAAATTCACCTTGTCACATCCCTATCTGATGCATGGATAGGTGGACAGACAGAAATAAAACAAAAGAAGACAAACACCAAGAGTGAAATACCCAAGTGAACAACCTTCTGATCATGGTTACTTTCCAGACACAAGATGCACAAATTATTCTCCAGCATTTACTTGAGACACAATGTCACGGTGACCACGGGCGATCGACCCAATGCGGGAACTAATGCCAATGCCTACATGGTCATGTACGATGACAAAGGCAACAAATCGCCCATCCTCAAGTTTGACAGGATCCTCAGGTGCGACCTGGAAAGGGGCAGCAAAGAAACTTACAAAGGGCCAAAGGTAAATCACAAGAAACTGTGACCTTTCTTATCAATGCCAAAGAAATCAACGGTTAAGCCTGGGTTCTTTCCCAGGTAAATTTTAAATTTCATGATATAAATTTCAAATTCAATATATATTCATTTTATTGCTATCCACTTAAAGGTTGATGATCAATTCAGCCATCTGATTGAAATAGAGCTTTGGCGAGACACTTGTGGAGCATTTGACAGCTGGTACTGCGACCTGATTGAAGTTGAAGACACCAAGACCCATGCCAAGCACGCCTTCCCTGTACAACGCTGGGTCAAACCAGACATCCACTACTTCATACCATTGCAACATACAACCCTGCCCCAGGATGACAAGTATCCAGAGCAAAGAGCAAAGGACCTCGCCCATAAAAGAGACCTCTACCAGTATCAGCAAAAGTTACATGGCCTTCCTATGCAGGTAATTCATTGTCAAAATAAATCAAATGTCATGGTGTAGCTATCAAACTGAGTAACTTTTGATATCTCAATGTTTGTTTCAATTTCAGATCAAAGAACTTCCCCCAGATGAAGATTTCTCATTACAGTACACAGTAAGATGCTTCTTCCCTGATCGATAATGCAACAAGTTGTTTTGTAAGATGAACATGAATTACTCCTCAGAATCAATGAACTGCTGAGATGTCTTCTTCTAAACGCAGGCCAGTGCAGCAGCTACTTCTGGAACAGTACCACACACATCAGACAATGTTAAACATCAGGGGCGCTTTAACAATTCACCCCTACTAATTCTTCAGTACATAGCAACATTTACTGCGACCAGAGACCTCCGTAACATGCCATCATAACCCATGATCTTAGCACAGTACAAAATGATAGATGTACTTTTCCTTGCAGTTTGACCTGGCAGCAGTGGCGGTCGCAGCATTTGGGAAGAGCACACTTATAAAGACAGTTTCCTCCCTCAAGGGCAAACTGTCTGCTTTCCAAGTGAAGACGAGTTGGATGACTACTGACGACCTCAAAGGATTGTACAAGTTCGACCTGTTTCCCAGACCAAGGGTGATTGCTTCTCATTGTTCACATCCACTCAGTATAAATGCTGGTTCAACTAGAATTCGTGTCGCAAGCGGAACGTACGGGAGTTCGCCGCACGCACGTAGATATCGATGTAAAAGACTCGAGAGAGTGTCGCAGCGAGACTCACGCAGATCTCGAGGAAAACAAGAAATTCTGCTGTCAATGCATGATTGGGAAAACAGTGAAATCCAACATTCCTTTAGATCTGCAGGATTTCAGCTGAAGTACAGCAATCTCGTAGATTTGTGAGACCTTAAACAAGTCCTTCAGATTCGCAGGACAAGTCGGTGGGAAACTCAGTGCCTTGTTTTGCAACATAGATTGAGTTACAGACTCGAGGCAGGCAATAAAATTTATGTCATCCTAGTGCTGTGTTTCTTTCACATTTCATTGATCACAATACAGATTGTTTTTATGCCATTTATAGGTCTGAAAATAAGATAACTTCGAAATAACGTGCAAGCACTTTAACAGCTGCTTGTAGATAGACTTAGTATCTATCTATCTATCTATCTATCTATCTATCTATCTATCTATCTATCTATCCACATGTTTATCCTCCCTCCCTCCCCTCCCTTTTTCCCTACCTACTTTCCTTTCTTTTTTCGTTCCTTCATTCGTTCCTTCATCCCTTCCTTCATTCCTTCCTGCCTTCCTTCATACGATCCTTCTGTCATCCCTTCCTTCATTCTTTCTATTGAATCTGACTGCTGCTGTTGGTGCTGGTTTCATGGAGCTGCATGGTCATTTGAAATTCACGCCAAAAAATGAATATTTTAGTTTCGTAAATAAAAATTTTAATGTCACAGAAGTTTACCAAAAGTTGATGGCAGCAAGATAAAATTATAGAGACTGTATGCTAAGTTTCAAGGTGATAGGTGAAATAGTGCGACTTCCTATATGGTCGGAGGCTGACTGAAAATTCCTCCTGCAATACAGGCTGCAAGCAGTTGTAAAAATCTGACATTGGATTTTAAAATTGGACTATGGATTTCTTCTACTTGAAATAAGCTTTAATTTGAGCCTATTGCCAAACCTGTAGACAAAATACAGATTTTTCCTGATAGGTTTTTGTGTTTCAAATGGCTTGAATCATACTATTAATTCACGGACCCCTTACGCTACTCCAACAAAACTACTAATTGCCCAGCTATGATATCTTGCAAGCTGCTTTTCTACACTCTCTACAATGTCCTTAGCTAGGTTATACGTTCAAATAACAGTCACAGAAGCTGAGGTGATGTTTTTTCATAATCTAACTGTAGGCTGTCACAAAACACCCTTTATTTTCCCCCTCCTCACATGCATGTCTTCACGGGTGTTATGCTAGTTGGTTTAAATACTGCAAATCTGCAGGCATCTTCCAGGGAAGCTACAGTCTGTCACTCTGGTACAACACTTAGGAGTAAAGGATGCGGACCAAGTAGCTGCAGACCCAGATTAATGCGGACCAGACAGATTGAAGACAAAATAGGCCTATATTTTTTAAGCAATGGCACTCAACTAGCACTGACTAAAGCGCCGTGAATAGGCTTGCCTATTTCCGCACCGTTTTATTTGGTCCACATACTTAGTATACTTGGAATGCCTGTTTATCAACTTGCTTACTAAAGTTCAGAAATAGGCTTTAATATTACTTATTTAGAAGTAATAATAATCCACTTTTTAAAAATTGTTTGGTATATATATAGTCTGAAAGTTGAATGTAGTTATGTGTGACAGAGACAACATATTCTTTTTTTTATTGGCCAATAGACCTATTTCACTGAATGTGCTGAACATTTGCCCCAAATAACTTCTAGGTAATTCCATGATTCTTAATTTGCTTTCCACACATGGAAGATGTATGCCCATTAAACCTAAAAACACTACTTCCAAAATTTAATCTGAAAGAATTAGGAAGTTATAAAGCCTCAACAGTGCTCAAAGTTACATGAAACAATACCCATGGAAAGTGCCCTGCATTCATGTTTCTTGAGGTTGTATAATACTATGATCTCAGGGAACAACAGGAGAGTTGCAGCAAGTATTAAGGTTTTGAGCTCATCCAAAGGCAGCATTAAAGCACGTAATCTGAATTGGCATGGGGACAAACAATGCTATGATTAATTTTGGACTCAGGCTTGGAAGGCTCAGCAACTGCCATAAGGGAACTTTCACTTGCGGTGCAGAGGGTTTCAAAACTGAACAATTGGACCTCACAGGAGATGAAGGACTGCATCCTCTATTTATCCTTAAATTGACGTTTGGTTCCCGAATATCATTATTAATTTAATTACATTTATTGATTGTATTATTTTCAAAATACGTAAAATGGTGTGATAAGCACGAATAAATGGTATATATATATACATATTAAAAGGCATTAAAAATACTCCAGCTTGGAGACACCTTGGGTGGACCAATCATAGGCAAGGGCGGGAAATCTATCAGCCAATGAAATTTTAAGAGTACTGACACCAAGCACCACTTTTCCCCTAGTGTTTACTGAGAGAACCATCCCTGAAATGAGTCTATTAGTTCAGGTACTTCCAACAGCCAATAAGAACAGATTGAGTTTCAACCAATAGGAGAAGATCATCTTTAAATATTAATATTCAGACTAAAAGTCTAAAAGAACTGTCACACCTTGCAGCAAATATACTTTGATCAAGAAATGAAAGGGCAGTTATTTGAAAGACATGACTTAAAGTGCAATTATATTCAAATCTGGCAATCAGAAGTGGGTCTTGCAATCAATTGGATTACAGAGAGTGCCATTCTTTGGCTTGGATCAAATGCAATTGAAAATACACATTCAATTGTATGGTCCAGATTACAGCCTACACTTCCAATTCATGGCTTTTGAAGAGATCAATTGTCTTGACAATAAAAAAATATTTATTTTATCACAAAGATAGAATGAAACTGAATTAGTGTGATTGTAATTAATAAAGAAGAATAACAAATCATCTTATTGTAAAAATGTGCTATTTAACATCATTTAGCATCAACAATGCACAAAAAAAGTATAGGCCAATGCATTTTCAACGAATTCTCAGCAATGAATAAATATATCTCCATGAAAAAACGAAATAATACAGTCTAAGATATGGGAATTCTAAAGAGCCTAAAATTTTAATTTTAGCCCTAACAGAAGTGTCCGAAAAACTATTGGAAAGACATGAGCCAATCATGGACCAGGTAGCATGAACCTAGGATCTTGACCAATCAGAATCCCTTTTACATTTACACCATGGCTGATATATGCATTTTCAACGAATTCTCAGCAATGAATAAATACATCTCCATGAAAAAACGAAATAATATAGTCTATGAATTGAGGATTCTAAAGAGCCTAAAATTTTAATTTTAGCCCTAACAGAAGTGTCCAAAAAGCTATCAGAAAGACATGAGCCAATCATGAACCAGGTAGCATGAACCTAGGATCTTGACCAATCAGAATCCCTTTTACATTTACACCATGGCTGAGTCTGTGTGTAACACTGAGGGAGCAGTCAGTGAATGTAACTGAATTTATGAATGTTGATAAAACACTGGAATTTGTCCTTTTCCTCAAAATATTTACCAAATTACCACTTAACTTTGTCAGGTACAACCTTAAAGACATAACAAAATAAATTTAACATGTAAGAAACAAATTTTAAAACTTTAATTTTCCATGTCAATATGAATTACTGGCTGCTCCCGCGTGAATAAACACCCATTTGGTTTAAAACTAAAACCTTAATATAAAATAAACCAAAATCACAAGAAGCAAAAAGTCATTACCACGCCTCTTTTATGCATCATATTAGTCCCTTGAATCAAAAAAACACTTTGGAAAGTGTTCCCTTGTCTCTGACAAGCGATCCAAAAATTTCTGACAATCATACCGATCCCAGAGGGAGAGAGCTGGCTCTCTCCCAAATACTGAGACCAAAAACACTCGTTGAAACTAACAAGGAAGTCATCATGACTAAAAGCTCTTTTAGCTGCCCATAACAATTCCTAAATGAACATTCAACTTGGCCTAGTGATGTTACTAACTTAGTAAGTTTTCAATGACTTGTTAAAAGTCACTTACTGTTTATTAATTTTGTCAGTATGTGTACAATGTAGCTGACCAGAATTATCCAAAATTGTGTGGGAGCTGTCCATAATTGAGAATAGCAAGTGTTCTAGCCTACATTTTACACAAATTTAGCTGGTAGACACCTGCCAATATACTTGGGTTGATATCCTATCTCTCAAAAGGTTATTTTGTACATATTGTTCTGTTTGGCATGCTGGAGAAGTTAAGATGGTGCAAATTTTTATGCCTCACCATGTAGTTGCCCTGTTTGGATTTGATAAAGTCCAGATCTATGTTTTTAGTAGTAGAACTTGGAAATTAGAAACAAAGTCATCAAGTCAAAGAGATTTTTCTGCATTATTTCTCAACGGGATAAGGGATACTATGAAGTTGTACTCTTTACATATATTTAATAATACTATATTACCAATTAAATTGGCAATTGTATTTGTATAACCCCCCAATATAACTTCCTAAGCAACATCGTCAAATAATTTTCCAAATTCTTTTTCTCCCAGTCTGTGGAATACTACAAGGACGATGCGTGGTTCGCAGCCAGGAAGTTGGCAGGAACTAACCCAGCAGAAATCGAACTGTGCAAGAAAATCCCAGACAAGTAAGAGAAAACACTGCTCCTTTCACTTAATTTTTAAATCATGCAAGGGAGCTCCTGACCAAGGAAGTTGGCTGGAGCAAAGGCAGATAACCAAGGGTGTAGAACTGGCCATACTTTCCACCCAAGCTTATTCCATTGAAGGATATTTTAGAAAAACCATATGTAACCATTTGCGGTTTGGAATGTCCTGTTGAGTGTCCACACGTCAAAGTTCAACCAAATTCCATTGAAATGCACAACTGCAACTGCTAATTTGACATCTGTATAGTGTGGAAAACAACTTAGATTGTAATTCTGAAGGTGCCAGTGACAAACCACATGTGTTTTGAAGGAGTAAAAAGCTGGCTACAAATATCATTCATTGGAATACACATGGGGGTAAAGGGAAAGTTGTAGGCCTTTGGTAATCTGCCTTTGGCTGGAGCTATTGCTGCATAACAAAGAGTACATTATCATTTGCAGATTTAAGGTCACTGAAGAAATGGTGAAGGAGTTCCTTGAAGGAAAGACCTTATCACAAGTGACGAAAGAAAAGAGACTCTTCATCATTGACTATTATTTGGTTGACGGACTTCCCACTAAATCACCTGAACTTGAGGTTAATATAAACAAAAGTATATTTCTGGTAAAGAAAGTTACATCATGCATTGGTTTAGGTTGATTTATGTATATATGTTATATATATTATATATAAAAACGATTCCACTGCTTTGTCTCTTTGTAGTTCCCTGCTCCGATGGCCCTCTTCTTCCTGGACAGCTACAAGACGCTCAGACCAATCGCCATCCAGCTCCAGCAGAAACCTGGGCCTGAAAATCCTGTTAGTATAAAAAGTGTGAAACCAAATGAATACCTTGAAAATATGATTGCAGACAATTAAAAGAGAACCTTTTGTTCATCCAGTTCATCTTAGACATTCAAGGGTTTTTTCACAAGAGTAAACCTCTTTTAATCACACAAAATTGATTTAAAATTATATCCACAATGATAAATGTTTATCCATGAACTTTTCAGACTAGAGATGAATGCTTAGGCGAAGTTAGGAATTTAAGTTCGGATACAACAAAGATACAATAATTATTCCAAGAGCCTCACAGAGCATTACATTTTCAGGTTTTCCTGCCAAGTGACCCTGACAACCTGTGGATGCTTGCAAAAATGTGGTTCAATATGGCGGATGCTATGGTTCACCAGTCCCTCAGCCATCTTGGTTGGTCTTTTTATTCATTCAATCTTTCCTCATCTTAATTCTTTAACCATCTCAGCAACATAAAAAAAGCACACTTGGCAAAATTGTCATACTTGTTTAACCATTGCAGTAACTAGTATGAACTTTCTCTTGCAGGCTTCACGCATCTTCTGATGGAAGGCATCTGCATCAACATGCACAGGAACCTGGCCATGAACCACCCCGTGTTCCGACTGCTGGCCCCGCACTTCCTCTACCTGCTCGCTATCAATGTGTAAGCAAAGATTTAAATTCGTCTTAAATCCATAAATCCATGCAATAGTAATAATGAACCATATGCAATGCTAGGAGTAATAGTTAATTCCAAGAAAGATGTTGTTGCCCAATGAATGGTGTTTGCCAAAAGGACCACTGCCACTGTAAAATAAGATGTATATCTAGAGTAAGGCTTAAGATTTGTTTAAGTTACATTCTTCTCTTCTGTAACCTTTCAAAAGTACTTTCAAATCCATATGCAATCTAGAAAATGCATTTTAACTTCAGGCAAGCCATCGATAAACTGCTGGCCCCAGATGGATTTGTGGAGAAGACCATGCAGTGTGGGGTGAAGGGAATGTTGGAACTCATAGCCAGGAAGTAAGTAGCATCACATTTTAATAAATGTTGTTCATATTATTTAAAATTTTGATAAACTAAACATCATTTTCAATACTACAGGTTTAAATGTTGGCGTTTTGACGTAGACGGTTGCCTGCCTGAACAGATTCGACAGAGAGGGGTAAGTTGCTATCTTTACAGGGGTTTCAACAAACCATTTCAAACTTGCTAAATAGCATCATAGCTTATCTTAATATTTCTGATCATATCATAGCTAGTTGTGAACAAATCAGATTAAGAATAAAGCCTTTCTGGCAAGTTGAGATAGAATCACATGCTTTTTGATACCGCTGTAAAATGAAACTTTTTTAGTGAATTTAATGAATTTTTTGACAGGCTCGCTTTCTACCTTCTTACATCCAACCATAGCCAAATTTATTAACAAAGGCCCAATGTCATATTAAACTTTGCCTGACACCCATTATCTCATAATTTGGCTACTGCAATGTTGATGATGTCATACTCTGTTGAATCATTCCGAATACCCTGTTCAGAGCAAACGGCCAATGGCGAAGTCCTTATTACGAAAATCCAAATTGTAATGAGTGTTTCATTATGCGACACATCCAGTGGTTCTTAGATACAATCTTGTCTCCAGAAAGTAAAATGACGTATGACTGATTTGATTATGACAGTGATTGTTATGATAAATTTAATAAATAATTTGAATAAACGCACCTGTATAATTTTAAGATGGACAGCCAAGAAGTGCTCCCAGTGTATCCCTACAGAGACGATGGACTGCCGGTCTACAATGTCATCAGAAGCTACGTACTGCGCATTCTCAACCATTATTATGGTACGAAGAGTCAACCATAAAATAAATCTAAATATCATTCTAGACATGACAATAATAAAAGTTTCTATGGCATCAGCTTGATATTATGACAAGTACACTGAACTAAATTAAAAATCCAAGACTATTTCCAAGGCTGTATTTTTCTGTCCATAAGGGTAATGGGCACCACATAGAGCAAATCTAACGATTTCATGTGAAAGCTTGAAGAAAATGATACAAAAGGCCACAAAATTCACTTCAGTTGGTGCCACCTAACTTTTTGAATTTTTTGCGCAGTCATGTCAGAGTTTGTCACACACAATGATATTCCAGTGAAACAATGCAACTGTGGAAACAGGTCCTCAAATAGCCTGAGAGTGAAAAAAGGCTTAGGGTCTATCAAAAATACCTCACGCAACCTGTATAGCAGTTGTGAACAAACAGCAGTGCCATCTGTGCCTTCCTCATACTTTTCTTACGGGGGTATTTGTGTGGTTGTGTAACAGCACAAGGAGGGCTCCAACAATACCAATGTTTACCGCTGCAGCTGTTACACAGGCTATGGGAGGTCATTCTGATAAACCCTATGGCCTATGTCTTTTTAATGCCACAGCCAATCAGCCATTGTATAGGCTGTTTGAGGAATTGCTACATTGGAATAACATTGTGTGTGACAAAACTCTGACCTGACTTCCAAAAACCAAATTTTTTAACAAGTTAGGTGGCACCAACTGAAGTGAATTGTGTGGGCTTTCACATTTCTTCAAGCTTTCAAACGAAATCATCAGATTTTCTCTATGGGGTGCCCAACACCCCTGTCCACTGGCAATACCCCAATGTGATAAACTTGGCCATAAAAGTGCAAATAATGGTCACACTTGAGTGATTTTATGCAACTGGGTCCTTTGACACTTGATTACACATATGCATACTCAAAAGCCCATGTGAAGCACAAACAGAAAAAAAAAAGCCACGAAAATAGCTTTTTAATTTGGTTCAGCTGATATTAAGAAAATCTATAATTTTCCTCATGGCAGACACCCCACAGAAGCTGACGGATGATGCTGAGATCCAGGCATGGGGAAGGGAGATGGTGGCCCCAGCACCAGGTGGCCTCGAATTACAGGTATGCTAGTGCTAGAACATTATAAGGTACTCTTTTCTGGTGTTTGCAACTGAATTGATTGGAAATGGTGCTACATAGTTGTTGTCCAGAAGGCTTCATAAAAATAGCATCAACATTTCACACATTGCATTGTATTTGGCAGGGTATTCCAAACAACGGCAAGTTCACTCGGATAGAGGACCTTTGCATGGTGGTGACTGGCATCATATTCACATGCAGCGCCCAACACGCAGCTGTCAACTTCAGGCAGTACGAGGAGTATGCATTCCCCCCAAACTACCCTGCTACCCTCAACTGCAAGCTACCCAGGAACAAGGCAAGACGTTTTTTTTTTGTTCAAAAGAATATCCAACATAGTTTGGAGATGCAAATAAGATGGATATTTACATGTACATTAAAAAAAAAATTTCCAAATAGAGTGCCTTCCATACTATAACAATATCTTTTTGATATCAAAACAGCTTTGTCAGCCATTGCCATGTATGTTTACACTAAACACTGTGTATCCATTAGGGTGGTACAAAAACATTAAAATTCTAAATTTCCCTGATTTGAACATTGTATTCTGATGGCCCAACCATGAAAAACAGCATTATTGTTTCTCTGTGTTCTACTCATGTCAAACACACATTCATATTAAAGTACATCATAATATATTTGAAATGGCTGTTTTCTTTCAAGATGACTGAGCCATGATAACAGAAAAGAAAATGAGTAAGTCCAACACTTATAAAATATTATGTGAACATTTCACTCTGACAGAAAGATGTCCCTACAGACCAAGACCTGGTGAACATCGTAGCTGACAAGAAGACCACCGTGGACACCATGATAGTCACCAAGATCCTGAGCCAAAAGGCAACGCAGAGTCTGGGAGACTGGGAGCTGGCTTACCAGTACGACAAGTTTGCCCTGGAAACAGAAATGCAGTGAGTGTACAGTGGAGACACCTTTTGCTTTTAGCATTAGACAAATGACGTTCTTCCAAGCAACATTTCCATAACTTTGGTTGTGGAAAATACTTTAATGTATGGTTTCATTCTGGATCATAGACTATAGACTCACCGTATCAACAAATCATGTCTTAACCCTGTTGTCAGGCCTACTGAATGACTTGCCAACAATTTGTACTGCCCATCACTTCTGGCTCAGAACTTTATGCACTTGCTTTGAGGATAAATGGTTGTAATTAAATAATAAATGCAGTTAGCCAAACTTTGTTTTCTTTCACAGTTTTCGGGACCAGCTGAAGAAAATATCAAACCAGATCGAAGAAAGAAACAAAACACGAAGCGAGCTGCTGAAATACGACCTGCTGGATCCAAAGAACATCCCCAATGCAATTAGCATTTGAAATAATCAGGGGTCTGTGTTATCAGCATCTTTCATGACAACACACAGGGTAATTTTTTATAACAGGCCCAATTAAGGCCTTTACAGATGTTTTTGCATTACTGAAATATGTAAGACTTTCAGCATCATTGTGAAATTATACTTGCTATCAATAACTCATCGATGTATGTCCTCAATCTATGTTTACAGTTAATTAAAGCAAGATTCCCACAGAAATTGCTTAATTTCAGTCCATGTTAATTGCAGCTAGTGTTTCCAACGAGAACGAGAATTCTCGAGAAGTCTTGAGATTAATAATGATTCAGCATTTTCTCGTCTCGCTGAGCGAGTCTCAAGAATTGAAATGTTGATCATTGTTTGACATGGCGTTCATGTGTTTCATGTTTATAACTGTTACAAAGCATTGGGTTGTTGTTTTGTTTTGATTGATATTATTGTTGTTGTGTACTTGCTCCATTGTTCAATTTAAATATCCGTTGATGATAATCCCCATTGTATACCTGATAAATGCTGATGTTGAACTTGTCATGTACAAATGTTTTAAAATTGTGTAATATCTGGATTGTAGGCCTATAATATCTGGATGTTCGGCTGTGGTTTATAGAAACAAAACACAGATTAACATTAAAACTACAAAAGATATCATAGAAGCAAAAAGATATGATCAATTGCATGATTAAATCTGTCTTGCTTTATCATTGTGCCTATGGAAGGACAGTGTCCTTGATTTCTCAATAATTTCTCGAGGCTCGTTCACTAGACCATTCTCGAGAGTCACGACTCATTGGAAACACTAATTTTGGAATGAGAACTGATCCAGCTGTTTCATCCGGTGTTTCATCATTCTCAAGTAAAAACAAATAAAAATTGAAGTCTGAACATCATTTATTGGAGATGGTAAAATATAGCAAAAATATTGGCTAAAAACACATCCTGCCAAGAAATAGTTAAGGTCAGTATAGTACAGCCAATGACAAACATCCAATGATTCAAGTCTTGACAGAGTGCACAATACTACATGCAAGGTATCAAATGCCCCCAAAACACCAGGAGGACCAATAACATCACACACGACAATCATTATCAATCAAGCACACTGTCAGTCAACATTAGTCTTTTGCCCATGTAAAGTCTTATGTACAAAAATATATCACAAATGCAAGATAAATGGAGGATGCTGGCAAAAGGTACCAAATATTTCCTTAAATGGAACATAACAATGAGCTCCAAAGGTGTTTGAGAGGGACAACGCACATCAATTGACCACAAGGGACTGTGGAAACAGCTTTAGTTACTAGAAGTAAGACCTTCCACAGGAAGACACCTTCAGGTAATTCTGTATATACATATAAGCTGTGCACAGACCATAGTGTATTATATGGACTTCTTGACATAGTTATAAAAGTTGGAAGTCCCTCCTCAAAAATAAATAACATGAAAGTGATTTTTCATATGTCACTAAAACAGGTGACCATGGATAAAATGGATTTCTGATATAAATACATGTAAATGGAGTTGATTGCCAAATAAAATCATAAACAACTTTGAATGTATTGAAACACAACACAAACATATGGAATTCCATTGAGGACTGTTTTGGCTGAATCATTCTTAAGTCTGTAATTTCAAGTGACCATGAAGCAAGAATTCAACGGCACATTAAAACATGGAAGACGCACATGCAATCAATTAGCATTCGCAAAAAAATTAAATTATCAAACTGAACTTATTTTTCCTTAGGTATAATATAGAACTGATGGCTATCACTATAACAATGAAATATTTGAGTTATCAGCTTGTCTTAACTGTTAAACATACAGGTTATACTGACACCAACAGGGACTGCAAATCACATAATATTAGTTTTAAAGGCTTCAAAATCTGAGTAAAATACTTTACAAGTAGTACATACACAAAATGTAAAATACAAGAAACATGGCACACGATCAAAGGCAAGTCAGGTTGAGCACGCTTCATCCGAAATCACACAGATGAACTAGGCTAAGACACAGTCAGTAAAACAATGGAATTCAAATCTCCCACAACATTATGACAACAATAATTCCAGGAACCAAGTCCAGTAAAAGAGACTATTTGACAGCATACTGATTAAAAGTCATCAGATTCTAACCATTTGGAAGTCCTGTTTTCAAATAAATGGCAAGTTTGGGTGCCAGTATGTGACACCCATTAAGTCTTACAATTTCAAAACTGAGAGGAAATTTTCCCCTCAGTTGCCAACTGTCATTCATTTTTTCTCGACACATGGAAGACTAGAATCTGTGAGGAGGAAGAAACGTAGAATAGTTGGAATGTCTCGTAAGCACTGGACTTCACCTGGAACAAGGTTGCGACCTGAATCCCACTATATCTTATTTGTAACCTAAATAGCACCAAAAGTTACTCAACTCTTCACGGGCAGGTCATCACCGACGGTGAACTGCACGGACGGTTCATCATTTAAGTCTACATCATCAAAGCCCTGATTAGAAACACCCTTAGATGGACTGTCATGGATGGATGTTACCACATCCAATGTCACTTGGCAACTGTCAGAAATGGCCGACTCTCCCTCTTTCGAGCTTGTCTCTGGCTGACTGCAGCTTGTCTCTGACTGACCATCTGACTGACCATCTGGCTGACCATCTGGCAGATCTGACTTGCCATCTGGCTGATTTGACTGACCATCTGACTGAGAGGGCATTTCAATTTTGACCTCATTCTGGTCCTTCAGTTCGTGCAGCACATGTCTGAGAGCGAGGGCGGTGATGTCTTCCTCCGTCAGTTCAGCTTTCCCTCGACACAACGGACAGTCTCTCTTGGACTCCAACCATGTCCAGATGCACTCAAAGTGGTAAAAGTGGCCACAGCTTTTGATTTTCCCTATCAATATAGTGGCAGGGTCTCCCGCGTAGTCCTCGAAACAGATCGTGCAAGAGCCCGTGGTCCCCAGGGAGGACATCTCCCGCACCATTTGCAATTCACTGAAACAAGAAAACAACCTCCTCAAGTACTCACACCACTCAAAGATTATATTCACAATTCTGTGAAATTATAAAAACTCAGCACTCTTCTTAGATTATGGACACATGACGTTCACATATGAATATTAGGACATGGGAAAATGTAATATGCCTGAGGACAATCTAGGGGCATTTTAATTTTTCCAGCTTAGTTTCACTGATATCACAACACACTTGAGGAATGCAAAACTCACTTGACATTTCCCGTAGGAGTTCTCTGCAGTTTGCGTAAGCTATTTCTGAATTGTTTTAGAAATCGTCTTTTCAACGTATCATTTCTCTTGTTGCCTCCTGCCGCAGCATTTCCTGATTGCCTCATTTCTCGACTCCGACGAACACTGAAAAATACAAATGCATTCCATCAAACCCACAAAATGAAAAGGGCAAACTTGAGGTACTGTCAGTCAATGTTTTTAGTTATTGTAATAGGATGAGGATCAACAGATCAGAAAGTTACTCGATTATTAACAAGTGCAGGCTGGGACACTCCAGAAAGAACAAAGGCCTTACTCGACTTAATTGTAATTGGGAATTTAAGATATTCCTGGACCCGGTGGCACACGTTTTGCAGGTTTCCCACTGAGATATGAATATATTAATCTGGGTATTGGTACCACATAGATTCTAATTGCGATGCATCAAGCACTGGAATACCTGCTTTAGAATCCAGTACTTGTTGTACATGTATTTGGAACAAATTTGCAAATTCGGTGTACCTTCCGTACAAAAAATGATGACTCATTTTGAAGATAGGGCCTAATGTCGTTTACATTAATACCCAACTGCAGCGGAGAAGGCAAATAGTAGTTTCCTAAAGATGGCCCTTAGCCCAGTACCGTCAAATTACATCAAGATATCGTGATCATTCTTTGTAGATATTTTGACGTCAAATGTTTAAATATAGAAGGACATATCTTTTTAAGAACATAAGATAAATTCCTAAGTAGAACGATTGAAATCTGTTTGACATACGCACTGTTATTCTAAAAGAGGCATCCACAAAGTTCAAGGATTTTTTCATATGGACACTTTATCTTTTTGATATGGAATTATGAACTCTTCACAGAACTAAATGCTAACATTTTTGGAATGTCGTTTCGTAAAATGGACAATTTGGGGGATTTTTAAGTCATTCTTTGGTTGCAATGGAAACTGTTACTTCAGTTAGTTGGCATGTGTAATTTTTCGGCCAAGATGCTAAATGCATTGCAGTTACAGTTGTGGAATTACAAAAGCCTACAGACATGTAACAAAATGATCCTTGCGAGTTATATCCCAACACTTTCTCTGTGTTATTCTTAATGACTAATATCTAGCAAATGAGGTCATATCAAAGTTTGTCGATGACAAATTGACAGTTCATTTCGTCCGTTGGGATGGAAAGAGCCTTTTTTTGGATTCATTGATCACAGGAAAAATCCTTTGAGCCTAGACCTATCCATCAATAATGAAATACAACAAGGTGCCTCACATGAGAATTTGTCAAATGAACAAGGCCAGCACTAAGGCTTCCCTCATCACCACTATCTAGAGAAAACATTTACCCTGCCTGGTATGAGTTAATCACAATATTTGACAATGTTTTGAAGTGTTACCTGCACATATCACACCTTCGACATCTTAGAATTCCTATAAATTTATAATGCTGAAGAAAGATCAAAAGCTCATGAGAAATTCAGAAGCCCACAGTGACCTCTGCCTGCTCCAGTTGCTTCAGTTGGCATTGGGGTTCATTCTAACAGCAATTGTGATTGGGCAGTTTTAAGCAGGTTTGAAACAAAGAAGAGGTGTGAGCATGGTTGACAGACCAAGCTGAGAACGACATTGGACCAATTGCAAAATTTTACAATGTTTCAGTTTGGCTCAGTTGTGTTTTCTCTATTGCTAATTTCCTTAATTACCACAGTTTATCATACAGGTTCTGAGAACAATAGAAACTAACAACACAAAACAACAACTGTCATTTGAGGATCACATAAAGGTTGATCAATTTGTAAAACACTCCATCATTGGCTGAAAGCTTTCATGACCTTTGGTGCTCTGATTTCTTGGCCCAGATCAAATAAACCAATGAAACGAGACACTGAGGTCTTCCTGGGCTTCTAATAGGATCATGAAAATCAGGAGTGCAGAACCTTGTTGTATTTCATTGCTGTTGGACAGGTCTGAGCTCAAAGGATTTTGCCTGTGCATTGATGTCCAGAAATATATTCATACAAGTACTTGTAATTGTTAAACTGTAAACCCTTTGAAGAAAAAATTGGAAGTCTCCTGAGACAACAATGAAAAGGCTTTTGTTATCCAAAGCCTCATCTCCTGTTGTGCCTTAGATTTTAACACCAGCTCATGTAAGAAGGGCAAAATCCCAAGCTTTATTTCACTTGGTAAGATTATCAAGTTAATTTCCTTCTGAAATGACTAGTGATGAGACATGGACTCGCCAGTAGGCCTGTGACCAAGACACCAAAATGGACAGTATTGTTAGTATCACCTTGACCCTTTTCCATGAGGCCTATTGCAAATAAAGATAATACATATCTGATGCTTTTGACTTCTAAGAACTCCGTTCTAATTTCTTTACAGCCGGTCTACTTGTTTTTTGGGAAAGAGTGGACAGTCTGTTGTGAGACATAGCTAATTGCTGATAATTTGTAATGATCAAAGCATTCACTTCAGTAGCACTTTAATTTCAAGAGACTTATGTTGCATGTTTGACTGTTGGTGACCGACAAACAAAAGGATTATGAACCTGATTCTTGAACTAAAATCTGTTACGACAAAATCAAATAGATGGTCTCCACGGTTCCCATACTAAAAGTTGATCATGAAACCTCATCAGTTAAAATGACTCACAAAGTGCACATTTTATACAGAAGGCTTGTCTTTCAATAATAAGTCGATAGGCAGTAAGGTTTTATTTCATGCATACTTACAAAAATTGGATAATACAGCAACAAAAACAAACTAAGTAGGCTAGTGACGTCACAAAGAAGCCTGAAATAGAAATGAAAAAGAAATAAGAATAATCAGAACATAAATTTGAGATGAAAAGGGAGTGGCAGATAATAAACATATTGACATGCCTTGTCACTCAGTCGACCTGCATTGCAGTCCATCATTTTGGGACATTGCTATATAAATGACCGACATTTAAAAGCATCTTTGTTTTTAGTGTCACTAAGACAAAAAAAGTTATGTAGATTAAATGGAAAAACAACATTATCTTGATATATAGCACATGGTACTCCTAACTGTAACACGCAACTGACTTTTTTATTGAACTGCATTACAGTCTTGACATTAAGAAGGCCTGAAGGCCAGAAGAGGAACATAAACCGATCAATCTGAGCATTTTGAAATTATTTACAACCACTGTAATTATTTTGTGTCACTTCCGGGACAAATTCGAAATTACATATATATATATATATAATATATATAAAGTTGTATTTGACATTTGAATATCAAGAAGGTACATGTGTCAGAAAAACCAACAAACCAACCAACAAAAAATGTTTAAATTGAGCATATTCTTTATCTCAAGGTTTCACAAGTGTATTTTTGGTAAGTTGCACAAGTCAATATAAATAGGGTATTTGAAACACAGGATTGTTAGAAGTAGGACTGGGAGTACATCAGCAAAACCCAGTGATGGAAATGGAAAATCTTCGTCGAGGGAGCTCTCGGCTGGTGCACTAGTGGCACGTCATTCCAATATCATGTAGAGTTCTCTCACCAGGGGCTTGGGGAGGCAGTCCGCTGTGCTGTGTCTATAAATAGCAGTTATAGCACTACCCTACACCCCAGCTCTGATACTTGGCTGTGTGAAGCTACCCCAACACCTTGGCCCTTGGCCTCTTGTTATAACCGTTGGCTGAATCGTACGTATAAGGTGCTGAGTACTAAGTTGAACACACAATACTAATAATAATCATTCAACTGAAATCCACTTGTGTCACAATCCCACATGTGCACATTGGTCCAGGAAACTCGGAAACCATCATTTGCAGTTAATCACTTCCAGGAAAATAGCAGTCAAAACAAGCAAAGAGAATAGACAAACAGAATACACACCTGTGACAACTATGCTCATGGGAAAACCAGGGTATCCCCCGTCCATGGCCCTGGTGGTGGCTGAAACAGACAAACAGATGACTTCAACAACATGTGGCAGTTATTATTCAGGTAATTAGGTAAATTATGATCAAGCAACAGTTTGGTTTAATAACATGGCTTAATTGCAATATGGCTGTTGAAATGGTATGATATATGAAATTGCGAGGCAACAGAACATAATGAAGTAAAATAGTGCTTGGTCTTTTACACAGTACGGAGACGACAAAAGCTCTGCAAGGAAAAAGTTGTTGAAAACTATTGTCCAAGGATCAAGAGGTAAGAGGGTTAGGATTGACAAGCGGCGTGCAGTCATCTCATGCCTCATTGCTACTGGCTCTCAAGTTATTTCAGCTCATTTGAAAACCGAATACAAGGCACCCGATAGCTTGACATCATGCACCTGCGATTGACTTAATATGTTGGTCAATTTGTTGCTATTAAATGTGATACGATTTATTTACTGGGCATGTTTTCATAAAACGATGTGTGGATATGACCATTAAAATCACAGAATAGGGGCCATCAAAAGCATCTGTATTTCATGAGCTAAGTATTGAGAACGACATCATTCGATCAAACAGCATTTTGTGCATAGAAAGATGCAGTAGGAGTTTCAAGCCTAACCGCGTTCCATTTGCTTGGCCGAATACAAGTCAAGTCGTAGACACGCCAAGTCGTAGACACACCAAGTCGTAGACACATTTCATAGCTATCCACCAAGTCGTAGACACAGCATTTTCACTTTGTCGCCCCATTGCTTGAAAACGGTACACTCCACCAAGATAGCCAGTCCAAAGCAGAGGTCTTGAACAGACAATTTTGCTCCGTTTTCACTAACGAAGACCAGTCTACAGTCCCACACCTTATGGGGCCCAACTTTCCTGGAATAAAACCACTTCGAATCGAAGAAAAGGGCGTCATAAAACTACTGTCAGGCATTAACATTCACAAAGCCTCAGGGCCTGACTCTATCTCGTGCAGAATTCTCCACGACCTTTCTGAAGAACTTGGCCCAATACTCACCTTATTCTTCAGGCAGTCTGCATCCACCGGCATTATACCTACGGAATGGAAAAAGGCATTCATCACTCCTATCTACAAAAAAGGCAGGTCTAACCAGGCGGTCAATTACAGGCCAGTGTCTTTAACTTGCGTGTGCAGCAAGTTAATGGAGCATATTATTTGCAAACATATCATGCTCCACCTGGAAAATCATCATGTCATCACACCACGTCAACATGGATTCTTAGCAGGCCACTCGTGCGAGACCCAATTGTTGATCACGCTTCAGGACTTTATGTCCTCATGGGACGCAGGCGAGCAAGTCGACATTGCCGTACTAGACCTGTCGAAGGCGTTCGACGTCGTCCCCCATCAAGCATTACTGGGCAAGCTTCTGTTCTATGGCATCGACGGACCGATTCACTCCTGGATCTCCGACTTTCTCAGGAACAGGTCACAGAGTGTGGTATTGGATGGCTCCCAATCGTCATGGGAGGATGTTAGGTCAGGCGTGCCCCAGGGCACCGTATTGGGGCCAATCCTTTTCCTCCTACACATTAATGACCTCCCTTCAGTGGTGACTTCGGAAGTAAGGTTGTTCGCCGACGATTGCCTTATTTATCGCCGCATTAAGAATCCGGACGACCAGGAAGTGCTGCAGCAAGACCTATACCGGCTGAACGACTGGGCTACAACCTGGGGTATGAAGTACAACCCGAGCAAATGTAACATTATATCCATGAAGAGGGGACGTTCAAAACTGGAAAAAACGTACACACTTGCCGGCGAGCCACTAGCATACGCCGCGGAGTCGAAGTACCTTGGCATCACCATCCGTGATGACCTAAAATGGTGTACCCACATACAAAACATAGCGGCCAAGGCAAATCGGACATTGGGTTTCCTCCACAGGAATTTAGCAAAGTGCCCCCGCAAGCTTAAGGCTACCTCATATCTGGCACTCATACGCTCCAACTTGGAATACTCTGCCAGCGTTTGGGACCCTCACTTCAAGGGCGACGTCAAACACCTGGAGTCCATTCAGCGAAGAGCAGCCCGCTTCGTACTGAACCAGCGCCGTGAGGACCACTCTAGTATTACTGCAGCCCTGCTTCGCCTTCAATGGCAAACACTAGAGGAACGCCGGAAACACCAGAGGCTAACAATGCTCTTCAAGATGGTAAACAGCCTGGTGGCCGTACCGGTAAAGGATTATCTTAACTTTGCCACCCGTAAAACAAGAGTGGACAATTCTATGAAATTTACCCAGATACGAACGAGAACGGATGCATATAAATACTCGTTCTTTCCAAGAACTGTTTGTGACTGGAACAAATTGTCAGAGCTTACAGTAACCAGCAAAACAGTGGACTCTTTTAAGAGCAGACTTTTAAAATAGACAATCCTTAACTTGCACCAACCCCCTCATTCACGCAATACTCCAGTAGGAGGCCTGTGAATTATTTATAAGAAGAAGAAGAAGAAGAAGGAGAAAAGCTATAACCCACTCGTAGACACAAAATAAAATTAAATAACCAACTCGTAGACACTGCATCATCCAACCCGTAGACAGCATTCTTTAAGGATCTACCAACTCGTAGACAATAATTAAAAGGCATTAAACACAAATGACAATAAATCTTCAAAGTATCCCAAGAACAACTGATTACACTCACAAGTTAATTGAATTAATGATTACAAAATTGGGGCTGCTATTGTGTGTACACTACAAAGAAGAAGCAACGCAATTAATTGCAATTCTGTTCTCCCCATTTTATTTCTGACACTTGGATTGCTATCAATATTTCTGTCATATTAAAATAATTGCTAATTTGCTATTAATTGCTAATTTGCTATAATTGTTGAATTTTCAAAAGGGGCAGTGACAACAGCGTTATAAAATCTGAAATTAATATGTCTCCTAGTTGGTAAGCAGAAAAACTACTGTGTCTACGACTTGGTAATTTTAAACTGACCAAAAAATCTGTGTCTACGACTTGGAGACCCCTGCCAATTTGATGTCTACCAGTTGGTAATACATGGTGTCTACGAGTTGGTTGTCTACTAGTTGGTTGTCTACCAGTTGATTTGTCTACGAGTTGGCGTGTCTACGAAGTGTCTTGATACCGCTTGGCCACTTTCCGGCATGATATCACCAGGTGGCTCCTTGTCAGTATCTAAATATAGCAGTGAAGCATTGCCATGCAGTGGAATCGAACCCTGGACCTCAAAGTTACAAGGATAGCATCAAACCACTCAACTGCCGAGACAAATAACATTGCAGTGTGAAAAAAATCTTCACACCAATAGGCATCATAGCATCGTGGAATCTTTAATAGAGATTTCTGGCAAGACAGGAATTGGGGGCATATGAAGTAACTTGATTTTGCACATTTAATTAAGAACAGTAGAAGAAGGTGAAATGTTCTGTTGAGGCCCCCCTTTTCCTGGCTTGCCTGATATTGGGTACATTCGATTCCATCTACTCCAACTACTCCGGAAGTTATGCATCTACTCCAGGAAGTGACGTTTCTACTCCGGGAGTAACTACTCCAAAGTGCCCCCAAATCGAATGAAAGGGAGTACTTTAGAACGTCATTATTTCGGGGTTCCCTTGCTATGGGATTCCCTTGCTAATAGCAATTCACGTCGTCATTTGACATCGTCGATCGATTGCCTTAATTGTGTCAATTGAATTCCTCTAATCCACATCAAAACAAAGCAATCAGTCACGAAATCAAAGCTTCTGAAGCGTCATTTATTTATGTAAACAATCATACGTCATGGATATCCCAGTTGAAGGAGTACTTCCGATCTACTCCAATCTACTCTGATCTACTCCCGGAAATGCCAAACGAATGATCTGGAGTAAACTACTCCACTCCAAGAGCACTTTGGAGCAGGTGAATCGAATGTACCCAACAAGTGGCCAATCAGAGACTTTCATTATAAGTAAAATGTGGTTTCCAGTTGCAGGCGAGAAAAATATCCCACAGAACACTGTCCTGCTTTTCAAATTCGGATTTTGTTTGCAAAAAAAAATATCACAAGGGGGAGCTAAAGTGTTCATTTTATTGGGAACGACAATTGTCTATGTGTTTTGGCAATCGCACAGATTGCCTCAAGCTGTAAATAAGCAGTGCATTGGGCAATAGCAGAAGAAGTAGAAAAATATGTACTGGCATTGTTTCTCCTATTTAAAGATACGGTTATTACAGCTGGTCAATTTATTATTGTGAAAGATAAGGTCACTTCTCTATGAAATGTGCACTTTGTGATTGATGATAGTTGATGAAGTGTCATGATCATACTTTTGGCATGAGGACCATCATTTGCCATAACAGATTTTAGTGCAAGAAGCAGATTCATAATCCTTCAGTTTGTCAGACACCAACAGTGTCCAACACGCAACATATGTCTCTTTAAATTAAATCGCTATTGAAACTAATGCTTTGATCATGACAAATCATCACCCTGATGAATCAGAGAGTGCAATTTTTGGTGCAACAGTCCACTCTTTCCCAATAACAAATCGACCGGCTGTATTGACATTATTATTGGCACAGGAACAATATTCCCTTTACATTAAAACTGGATAATCCCCTGGCCAGAATTACAAGTAGTTGGGTAAGTCACGCCCTTGACGTCACACACCACTCAACTTTGAGGAAACTCTTCTGAAATTTTGTATCACATGACATTGTATCACTATTTTATATTTCCAACAGAGAAACTCCAAGTCACCGTGACCACAACAGTGATGCTTCCTGTTTCACTGCACACAGTTAGTTTTGTATTATGTTAGCAAATAAATTATCATATTCTATTTTAAGACACAAACTGCAGCAGGCGAGATGAATCTACTTTACATAGAAATTGTTCTTTTAAATACTTTTCTATTTGAAGTGGAACTAAACAGAAGTTTTGTGAGTAAGATTGTTAAACAATGCAACCAATGCCATAGCAGATCTCGTACAAGTAGCCTACCAATAAAATTCTGAAGTTTTCAAATCATTTAACAGCTTTTTGTCTGGCGTGATTTAAATAGCCTAATTGTTTATGCTTTTCTATGAAGAAACTCATTGAAACCAACAGCCAACAATGAAACACTCAACCATCCATTCAATCGCTTTGAGAAATCTCAAATTGTTACAGTCTGTCACTTTCATAGAGAAAAAGAGTGGACTGTTGCACAGTGAAAATGGCACTATGTGTGTCATCATGCGATTTGTCATGACCATGCCCAATATACTTTCAATGTTAATTTGATTTAAGGAGACTTATCGCGCTTGTTGGTGACAGCCAATCGAAAGGATCATGCATCTGATTTTCACTCTAAAATCAGTTATGACAAGTCAAATGGCCTCCTCTTGATCATGACTAATCAAACAGCCTCCACGTTTCCCATGTTGAAAGTAGAGAAGATGACACTTCATCAGCTATCATGAGTCACAAAGTGCATTTTTCACAGTGAATTGGTCCTCATTTTTCTATATCACAGTGACAGACTGTAATTAAGCTTTCATAAGATCTTCCTCCAATGAACCCAGTTTCAGCTTGCAGCAATCTTTATTATAATCTTTATTACTAGAATGCCCGTTGGAGAGACAGGTGGTCTGAAAATGCATTTCATGTATAATATTCGTGGAAAGTGCATTGATTTGTGCCATGATATGTTTGTGTGTTAATTAAAAGTATTAAAAGAAGGGCATACTTCTTTTCTGGCATTATTTTCTCATGTATGATGTTTGTGGAAGTGAAGAGGAAAGCGAGTAAGGGTGAAGGATTTGTAAAAGCGAAATACTCATTAGCCATGCATGGGTTGTGGTTGTGATAGTTTGAAGATCATCTATATATCTATATCTATATATCTATCTATCTACCTATCTACCCATCTATCTATGTATCTATGAACTATGTACTTATGTATGTATGTATATATCTATCTATCTATCTATCTATCTACCTATCTATCTACCTATCTATCTACTCATCTATCTATATACCCTCCATTTGATGTACGACTGAAGCTATGAACATGTTATCTGGCATTGAGAATAAATCAAATGAGAGTTTATGAAATGATAGGCACATTGGCAATTGTGAGAATTCAATACTTTATTAGGGGGTGACCATTAGATCTGCAGGGCGGACGGGAGCTTGGGAGTTTTCCCTGATGGGAAATTATTTCATGGTAATGGCGAAAGTTATGATACTTCTGTTGTTATTTTTGGAACCAGAACAGACAAACACGAACAAAAAACTTAGAAAAGCAACAAATCATGTTTAAAATAAACGTGAGAGTTGTAGCGTAGGAGAAGAACGTGAGTTTCATGCCCCGATAAGCAGTGGGTCAGTGGACGAGTCCCCTTGTAAACAACGAAGAATAACAACTTGACTAACAACTAAAATACAGCTGACTGAGCTGGGTCACCCACAAAAGACTAGAATTAAACAGACCAAGAACATTTCAGCTAACTCACTTTAGCTAAAAAAATATCTCTTTTGAAACTGCTTCTGAAAGAACAGCCCAATCAACATTAAAATCAATTCAGGGATGAGAATTCCCATGGATCTATAGCTCTAAGGAATTCCTAAGTTTAAAATGACCTTAGTGACTTTCTAAAACTTCCCCCACTCCTTATTACATTCGAGAGACATATTTGCCAACATTCAAATGTCGCCATCCACTCCAAATTAGTACAAGATGACATGGCACAATGACAACTCGAACGATTTCTAGAACTTTGTAAGAACTTTGTAAGCTGGGCACATTCGAAAGTGGACGAGCCAAGAGACTGGTATGTCCATACACAAAAACACAATTTGCATAACAAGCACACTACACATGTCCAAAGGGCCAAGGCCACTCTCTTGTTACTGAGGCATGAATTGCATCACAACAAACAATGATTACTCTGCCAGTAGCAAAAAATAACAATAAACAGACAATAGAGATGGATGCAAACGTATCTATGCAGATAAACAACATTCCAACATACTACACAGGAGATACCTCAGTTTGAGGCAATTAACTTTCTATGCACACTTTTGCACAGTAAGCAGTCACTGTCTCAGTCTGACAAGGCCTTGATTACATCTTACTGAATATCTTGAGTTCATGTTCTATATATATGACTAATGATTACAGCCACTGCAATTAGGCACTATATTAAAGGTCATCATTTTCACCCTGCAGTGACTTCATGAAAGAGAAACCTTCGCAAAAGACAGACATCAATACAAGGAACTGTGAAGGAACCAAGAAGGAACTGTGGATGAACTCAGGAAGAACTATGGAGGAACTCAGAAGTAACTGAGTAGTAAATCAGAAGAAACAGTGGATGAATTCAGAAGGAACTGTAAAGGAACTCAGAAGAAACTTAGAAGAACTCAGAAGAAACTGGAGGAACTCATAGGAAACTGTGGAGGTACTCAGAAGGAACTCAGAAGAAACTGTGGAGGAACTCAAAAGAAACGGTGGATGAATTCAGAAGGAACTGTGGAGAAACTCAGAACTGAAGTAACCGAGAAGGAAATTGAAAAAATAAATTCACAGGAACAGTATGGTACTAAGAACTTTAGAAGACACTCAAAAGGAACAGAAAGAAAGAACTAGCTGTACAATTTTAAGAACCCAACCGAAAAAAAAGGCTTCTGCTCACTCAAGACAACACATGCTATTCCAGTAAAAAGTTATTGCATTAACCACAAAACCGAGTAAAATGGCCTACCTGGTGCTGAGTGGTAAATCTGTTTTGACAATGGCAGTGTTTGTGGGACACTTGGGTAATCTTTACGGTCATATTCAACTCAAGAGGCACTCGGCCGATGAAGGATTTAAGACAAGAGATAAAGACAGTTTATGTGCAATTGAATAACACATTCACCGGAATCAAAACAAGTCAATTGATAATGCCAACTTATCAATAGCTGTACTCAAAGACACAACCAAATAAATACACCTCAATATGAGCTGACAATAAGCATGATAAGTAACATGACATTTGACAGAAAGCAAACACCAACAGTCTCATGTTGCCATCTCACAAGTCTCTTATCATTCTGACACTAGAAGATTTCTGCCAATTCCAAGTTCATGACTTTGTCTTCAAGTTGGATATCCGGCCTAGTTCAATTTTGGGTACATTTGCAGAAAGGAGATCAAGGAGCCACACGTGCCAACCCTGCATGTGGTCCTTAACAATAAAACAAAAGCCACAATTTCTCAGTCTTTAATTAAAACATTCTTCCTGCCAAGACAAACCGCAAACTCCTCAAATTGGTCCTGATGAAGAAGCAATTGTCAAAAAAAAAAATGCTGGGATTTTGATCTCAAGAGAGAAATGTAATGCTTTTCCGTATATAGCTTTGTTCCTTTCTAGACAAGAGCCAATTTCCATACTTTTCTGAGATTCAAACGAAAGTACCATGCCTTTCTGTGACTTGTGATTTCAAGAGCAAAATGCCATGCTTTTCTATTACTTTCATAATTCCAAGAGTAAAATGCCATGCTTTTCTGTGACTTTCATAATTCCAAGAGTAAAATGCCATGATTTTCTGTGACTTTCATAATTCCAAGAGTAAAATGTTGGGCTTTTCTGTGACTTTCATAATTCCAAGAGTAAAATGTCATGCTTTTCTGTGACTTTCATAATTCCAAGAGTAAAATGTCATGCTTTTCTGTGACTTTCATAATTCCAAGAGTAAAATGTCATGCTTTTCTGTGACTTTCATAATTCCAAGAGTAAAATGCCATGCTTTGCTGTGACTTTCGTAATTCCAAGAGTAAAATGTCATGCTTTTCTGTGACTTTCATAATTCCAAGAGTAAAATGCCATGCTTTGCTGTGACTTTCGTAATTCTAAGAGCATAATTTCATGCTTTTTTGTGACTTTGATTATTGTAAGTTTGACTTTTCCCCGGAGCAAAATATGTTGCAGACTGAGTGTAATATTTAACTAGAGATGTCCTGAAGGTCGAGATCTCATTTCACTGCATTAGTGTGAAGCACAAAAATCTGAGAGATTGGTGTTTGAATGTATGCAGGGCCGCAGTTTGTAAAACCACAATAATAGAAGTGCTTAGCAGATAATTACGGGATCTCTGGTTATGATTTCATAAAGATTTATTTCTGAAACACAATTTTTGACAGTTGTCGTTTCTCTAGGGAACTGATCAGCACACAACTTCCTTGCTGGTCTGCAGCAGAATGGAGAAAATCTTCTTTTGACTCAGGAAGAGAAATAGGCAGCCTACAGTGGTCCATAAATCCATCGCAGGATCAAGTGGGTTGGTCGGAATTGAGGTCTTGGGTTGGCTAAAAAAAAGTCAAAGTGGAGCAAAAAAGAGTGATCGTAAATCCAGAAACTGGGAGTGAACTGGGTTGACGATTCAGTCAAGCTGACACAAGACCAGATTCGACAGAGTCAAGTGCATTGTTTATCACGTGCAGGAGTGTTTTTCTGAAGGTTTGAGAATTTCATTCGATTTACAAGCTCCATATTCATGAGAAGTAGAGCTAGGAGATCTCTCAAGTTAAACTTTGTCCAAAAAAATGAGGACAGGTTTCCTCCATTAAATTCGGAATTGGAAAAGATCAAGTTCTATGAAGTCACCCATCTTATGAATTATATTTCCCTAAGAGAAAACCCCAAAAGTTTCAAACTAAATCCAAGGAATCGGCACCCTGCTGATGCTTCGCTGCATGCGAAAAGTAACATCATGGAGACTGCGTGTCATTTTGGAATTTAACTGAACTCCAAAACCTCCATGGGTACAAAATGTGATTACATCACTATTCTCAGAGAACTTTTTGGTAAGCTTTTCATTTGTCACCTGATTTTGGCCATGACATATTCTGGTAATTATTTACATGTACGTTTTGGTATGCCATTGTGACGATTCAGTCATTAGCCTCCAAAACTTTTTTCAGAATTAGCCTCACAACTTCCCCATCATAATAGTTTCCATTCTGTGTCTAGCTCTCTTTCCAGTCTCATCAAGCAACCCTTGTGAACAACCAGTACTGACCTCATCCTACCTACACTGCATGTGTCTATCTAATGTTAACACAATTCAACATGTTTGTGTGCATCCATAAGCAAATTCCAGATAGGCCTATATGTCACATGTATGTACTAGGATGAAACGAATCCTAATAGGTTGTGTTTCTTGCTGGGAGTCATTGCCTTCAGGACACTCAAGAGCTGATGGTGGCCTCAATTAGCGAACATTATTCGTTTGTTCACATGATTGTTATTGTTCTAAAGCATCCAACCTTCCCTTGTAGCATTCCTCACAATTGAGCCCATGGTATTACATAGTATTCAGGTATGGGATTCGGGAAGGGCTTGTTTCACAAAGATACGCGGGAGAGATAAGCCACGAGACTGGACAGAGAGTGGCCACTGGCAAGCCTTAAGTCTGCCTTGAGCAATTTACAATACAAACATGACCCAAATATATATATAGGCATCAGAAAGGTCAACCTCCGCCATGCAATGACCTGTGCAACTGGACCAAGACCCCAAATATAGGACAACTGCTATAAGGGATTACTCATATTTTCATGGAAAACTGCCAAAAATGTATGTTTCGATAAATCCAACAATACTCTATAAATTTTCACTGGAATACAATTGAAATGCACGCCAGTTGCGATACACTACACAATAGTATACATATTTATAACTTGTTACCCAAAAAATAAAAAGGAGCCTTTAAAAAATCCCCCGACACTGGCCACACGACCCTTTCATTATATTATGCATGTATTTTATCGACGCATAACTCTCTAGACAAACATCAGCCACTCATATGCTCTCACATATATACGTACATTTTCCCAGTCAATCAATATATTGACATGTCTGACAAATAAACAAGATAAAGCATAGTAATGTGAAAACATATCATGGGATACCATCTGACTATACAACATCAAAATATCTGATAAAAGTACATTCAACAGACTGTCCTATAAGCAGATCATTTCATAAGCAATGATTTAAGAAAGTTCTGCTAATTCACCCTCACCTTACAAAACCAAGTTTTGCCAAATGGGTGCAGTGTTTTGAACATGTGTTAATTAAGAAATGTCACATAAACTTGCACTATCAGTATTTTATCTTATCAGTTATTAATATGATATGCCTGTTGATAACAAGTTCAATGAATTAGACTGGTTTTTATCAGAACTACTTTAAGCTGCCACTACAATGTTTCTTGGAGCGAATCAATCAATTGAAGAATCCAGAAATAAGAACAAAAATGTTCTGCAAGTTTTACACAAGACTTTGACAATTGAAAAGCACTTCAAAGACAGGTTACCAGTAGGGATTCGGCTTCGATGTAACAGATCAAAGAAACGATTTCGTTCTGCACTTCCAAACAAAATGTTTTGATTTACTAAACTATATATCTGGCATTTACCCCATTGCTCTCCAAAATACTCCACAAACAAAATATATTCATGACATGACTCAGATCCACAAAAAGCTAAAAATAGGCCCAAGTGTGTCAGTGCAATGAAACAACATATCAACACATGCAGCCAAAGTGGACGACAGATGAACAGTGGAATAGCATAGCCAGTGGTCAGTTGAGTCGACTGTTTATGAGATGGATAGTTATGAGATGGAGTGAAATTCACGTGTATTGCCTTGCATACTCCTTTCTGAGTGGCTCATCTTTCAAGCAAACATTCGTATTCAACCCGGCTTACCTAATAATTATGCAAGGACAAAGAATTGCATAAAGTGTACAAAAAAGTCTTTTGACGATATATAACTTTTTTGCTCCTCCATGCACCCATCACTGCATCCTGAAACTAAGTCAACCGTTCACTTCAACAATGATGTAACCGTTGCAAAACTTCCAAGACCACAAAACATTGGCCAGATTACATATTGGAATCCAGTGAAAGTCACGTGGATCATCGATGAATGTATTGAGACATTATTGACAGGGGCTTTATGCAAAAACTATATAGAACATGTATATAGGCCTGTTACTCAACTTAGAGTCAATCAACTTGCCAAGACCATGACAAGCAGGTTCAAATGTATAACTTTTTCAGCAGCAGGCCAAGTCAACTTGAAGTTGTTAATGGGAGGACATGTGTATATTTGTAAGGCTATCCTCATTAGCCTGGCTCCATCGTTTTGCAAACAGGTAGGCCTATACACCGAGACATCTGCCTGTATGTCGGTGTGCATGCAAATTCAGCCTTAGCACACATCTCCCAACTTGCCACGCATCAATGAACACTAGCTATACATTGATTTCAATATTCTCTTCATATGAACGGACATATTATGAATGGACACATTATGAATGGACATATGGCCGTTCATTGCCAACAAAACCAACCCATGTGAAAAGTTCAAGATAGCATCTAAACTGGTCGAAAAACAGCTGGGCCAATGTGAACAAGAGAGAATTTCACTGCGAATGACAGTTGAGATTTGGTTGAACATTTCACTTCGGATGTCACTGAGAAACACAAAACAACCCGAACAGAGCTTTATATATAGATATACACAACTGTTTACATACAGAATGAGCATTATGAATATTTAAGATCCCTCTCAATTGTTCAGACCTGTTTCATATCGTTACACAAGCACATTATCTAACAGGAGAGCCTATAAATAGACAAAACATGAAATTGACATGTCTGTACTTACTGAATGCGGGTACGGTGGTGCTGGGCAATTTGCTATAGTCCTCTGTCGACATAATGAGTGATTGTCACTTCTCGGTTTTAGTGGAATATAAACATTGATGAAGTTCTAATCAAGTTGAATTGTCACATTAGATGTCACAAGAGATTGTCACACTAGACGGTGTCTCTGACAGGGTAGTCCATGACACAGCAATGATCAACAAACGGCAGGTGTGTGCTATGGCAGTCAGTGGTCTGTGTGCAAAAACAGTTGCTCCGCATTGACCCAATGTTCAGAGTTGTATGGCAAGTGCACAGGCTGTGTGTGCAGGTGGACCAGAGCTGAGCCTTCGACTGTCGCACTCCAGTGGCGCAAATGCAAAACATGGGGCACCTTCGCCTCGCAGCACCTCACAGCACTTGGCCCAGAGCACAGGACATTGGCCACAGGACATTGGCCACAGCACAGGGCATTGGCCAACACACGACCCACACACCACTGCAGCACGTAGCCACTGCAGTTTCAAGTAGAGCTCCGCTATTATGTGCTTTCACCTCAGAAAGAATGACAGCAATCCATTTACGTCAATGAACTCAGGATAACAATGTGTCAATGTGAACTTAATATGAAAATTCAACTTTGATATATGTGAAGACGAACTTATAAGGTGAAATTTTAACCTGTCTTCATTTCCTCTAAACCTGCTTCTCCATGGATGGACAAAGTACAGGCAAATATACCACACATTTATAGACTTTCCAGGGACATTAGCCTACCAGGGCCACCACTCGCCAGGCTATTTTACGAGGACAACTGAACTCAAGGATTACCAGCATTCACTTCCTTATATGTATTAATCAAATAGGTATATATTCACACTTAAACGCACACCTTTTACAGTAGACGAATGACAAGTGCTTGCAGAAAAGTACTGGGATGTTTCCTGTGAGGTCATAGCCTTATCTCTGCCATGTTATTATTTTTGCTATTAAGACACGTCACTTAACCTATGACACCACTGATCAATGAGGTCACAAGTTTGCGGAATTTCACACTTGCCACTAGGTGGCAACACATGACAGCGTATGTTCTGCCAAGGCTGGAAAAATCAGTGGCAATGAGACAGCGGTCCACTTGTGACAGTCTGTTACGAGTATAAAGGGCAACCATTTAATATCCAGGGGTTTGCAGTTACTGGCTTGCAGGTTTTTGTGAAATAAATAACTTCTTGCTCAGTTTTGGCAAAATAAATAAATTCTTTTCGGGCAGTCTTGAAATCAATAATTTCTGCCTCAGGTATTTCTTCACAAGGTGTTGCTTGATTTAGGAATGAATATTCGGGGACTTTGCTCACTTGAAAAAAATAATCACTGCGGCTGTTACAGTGAGATAAATAATTTTCCACTAAGGAAAACCCCTGATTATAAAATGCTCGCCCCCTGAGGTGCCACCAATCTAATATGATGTCTCATTCTAGGGTAATTCCATGTCAAATCAACAAATTTTCAGAAAATTTCCCACCCGACGGTCTCAGATTTTTTTCATGTTACTGTCACCACCAGACTACATTGCAACTGGTATTGTGCAAAATTGAATACAGTGCAATTCAATTTCATCGATGTGCAATGAAATACAGAAATCACGGTTTGGTTTAATTTTGTCAATTCAAATCACACAACATTAATTCTTACTTTTACCATTGGACAGGCTCATTTAGACCTGCATTTTGATTACCAACTTTGATGGTATCCAAAAAACTAAGGGTCCATATAATCTTCAATACAATGCATGTATTTAGCACTCCAATGAGCAATGTGCAAATATTTTTTCATAATGAAGGACTCCGAGGAGCAAGTTGTATCTACCATAAAATGAAAGGTAAAAAGCTGTACTTTAAGACAAAATGCAAGTTAAGGCTATCCTATTTATCCCAAATGGTAATTTTTGGCTCTGAAATACTTACAAAGAAGCTGTTTTCGTAACTTTAAGTGTCAGGAACTCGTAAAAAATAAAATTATAATTTGTTATACTGTACAATAGTATACATATGGGAACTAGACAATCATATGAAGTGCTAGATCGAATAAGTATGAACGGATTTTGACAAGTAATAGTTGAGTCAATGAACCCTGAAACATGTAATTTAGCTCTAAAAAGCATTAAACCAACAATGCGTACAGATAGCCATACGAAGTGTATACAAATGTCAAATGAACAATATGAAAAGTTTCAAGAAGACCATGAACTGCAATGGAAATGCAATTTATGCAGCGTCCCCTTCATGTTTAGTGACTCGTTTATTGAATCAATAGGACGACCCAGTGAAACGTCCTCTGTATGTGAATCTGATGACCAAGAACTGTCAAATGCTACTGATGTCAGTGGCAACCAAGAGGAAGAAGGGGAAAGCCAACCAGAAACCTTCTCGGAACTTCGAGCTACAAGACTCAAACACCACAAAAGCCTAGTCTTTGGCCATGTCAATATAAACAGTTTCCGCTACAAATATGTAGCACTACTTGAGATGCTATATGACGGCCTCGTGGATTTCTTGACCGTCCAAGAAACAAAAATTGACTCATCCTTTACAAATGAGCAATTTAGTGTTCCAGGATACCAGATGTATAGAGCCGACCGAAACGCGCACGGTGGTGGAATAATGACGTATGTACGCAACGACATACCATCCCGATGAAGACGAGACCTAGAGATGCAACAAAGCGCAGAAGACCTTACTGTGGAAATAAACGTGAATAAGTCTCGATGGCTTATTAAGTCGATCTATCGCCCACCAAGTGAAAACCCGAAGACTTTTACGGAAAATCTCCAGGACAAACTAGAGGCAGCCTATATTCAATATGAAAATATTGTGATTACCGGCGATATAAACATTGACATGTCAAATGAAGATAAATGTAAACAAATGAGTGACTTATGTGACATTTTTAGCTTAAGAAACCTTGTTAAGGATTTTACCTGTTTTACTAAACAATGTCAACCCTCAAAAGTCGATGTATTCCTTACAAAATTTTAGTAGCCTGCTAAACTTCGACACGGGGCTAAGTGACTGTCATAATATGATTGCGAATGTGATGAAATGTACTCTGCCAAAAACTGAAAACAAAAAGTTCTTGTATAGATCGTACAAAAACCTTGATGAAAACATTTTGAATGATGAACTGTCACGTATATCTTACCATATTGCCCATATTTTTGATGACATAAATGATGTGTATTGGGCACATGAAATGTTAGTAAATGATGTGTTAAATGAACATGTACCAATTAAAGAAAAAACTCAGAGGAAAACAAGAGCGCCCTTCATGAACAGTAAATTGAGGAAGGCAATTAATGCCAAAAAAGACCTTTTTAGGAAATTTAAGAGAAATAGAACCGATGCTGCCTGGCAGGCTTTTAGAAAGCAGCGAAATTATGTGACCAAAATTAAACGTCAATCAATTCGTTTCTACTTTGCGGACAGGTGTGGAGGTGGCACCAAGTCAAAGTCGTTCTGGCCTACTATTCGTCCCTTTCTATCAAACAAAAATAAAACCAACGACTCTTGTTTTCAACTGAATGAAAATGACAAATTGATTAGCGATGGAAATGAAGTATCTGAAGTGTTCAACAATTTCTTTGTAAATGTTGCTAAGAACATAGGTGGTGATTCCTCAGTGGAGGAAAATCCAGAACATCCCAGTGTGGATGCTATCAGAAAAAATATAAAACAAAGAAACACCAACTTTACCTTTGCAAATATAGATGAATGTAAGGTCAAAAAGTATATTAGTAAAATTGGTGTTAAGAAATCAACGGGTATAGATAATCTTCCCCCAAAAATTTTACGAATGACATCAAATGTAATCGCAAAACCAATTGCAAACATTGTAAATTGTATGATCAACTCTAGCAAATTCCCCGACCAACTAAAGTTAGCTAGGATCTCGCCTATCTACAAAAAAGAAAATCCCTTGAGTAAAGAAAACTATCGCCCCGTGAGTATTCTTCCCGCTATTTCAAAAATCTTTGAAAGGGCGATCAGTGAACAACTAGTATCCTTCTTTGACATCGTTTTTCACCCCATGCTTTCAGCTTTCAGAAAGGGCTACAATTGTGAATCAGTCCTCCTTGCTATAACAGAACAATGGAAATTGGCATTGGATAAAAACAATAAAGTCGGAGCAATTCTGATGGACCTGTCGAAAGCTTTCGACTGTGTACCGCCTGGATTGCTGATAGAAAAGCTGAGGCGTATGGGCTAGGAAACGATGCCATTGATCTTATACAAAAATTATTTAAGTGATCCGAAACAATGTGTAACTATAGGAAATCATACCAGCTCATTCCTGGATGTAATTAAAGGGGTACCCCAGGGTTCCATTATGGGCCCTATTATCTTTAATATTTTCTTAAACGATATATTCTACTTTACGGACAAAAGTACCCTGTTCAATTATGCCGACGACAACACCATCAGCTATAATCATCGTGACTTAGATAAGGTTAAGGAAGTTTTAGAAAACGAATCAAACATTATGATAGACTGGTTTGCTCAAATAAAATGCAGGCTAACCCTGCTAAATTTCAAGCTATCACGCTGAGTAGACAAAAACTGGACAATATCACATACAATATCAGAAATTCAAATGTAACAAGTGAAAATTGTGTTAAACTCCTAGGAGTAAAAATTGACTCCTCTTTAAATTTCGATCTTCACATTAAGGAACTTTGTGGAAAATTGTCCAGACAAACTAATGTACTCAGCAGGATAGCTAATTATCCTCAGTCCAGTGTGAATCCTCGATTCTGATTGGTTGAGAGCTGAGGTGTATGACACCGTACACCCTGTCTGTCTTCACCAGACAGGGTGTATGAGATAAACAATGATGTCACAATTGCGACCATAGGATTGTTATGACGTCATCCTTGTGGCAACAATAGTCATGACGTCACAATGCCATTGTTTGAGCCATTGTGACATCATCCTGGTGACAGCATTGGTGATGACGTCACAATGCTGTTGCTTTGTTACTGAAAGACATTTCAGACTCAGTTTGCAAGAAAATCTATTGGCATCAATAAAACAAGAAGTCTGAGGATAAAACCGTTACACCCTGTAGTCCAGGAGCAATCACCCTCCCGTGGATGATTTTTGAGGGCAGGTAGAGACCTATGTCAATGTGTTGCTGGCACCCCAGCCTATCAAAAAATGATTGTCGGCACTTTGGGAATTAGCTGTGGTTGCCATAGCAACCGTTTCTATGTTGACAAAGCAATCAGAAAATAACCAGACATTGTTACATTTAATGGTCATTTTTAAGACAGGAAATAGCAATACAAAAAAACGGTCAGTTCAGCCATATTTAGAACTAAATTATGCTATTTTACGTATCTTAAATATTGACACTGGTGAAAAGGGTTAAAGGTAAATTTAGGGTAAATATCCAAAAATTGATAAATTTGTGATAACAACTGTTATTCATTAACTCTACTGGAACTGCAGATATGCTAAAGTATTGTTTTTTCACATGATTGTGTGCTCATGACTCCCCTCTACACCTTCCCAAAATTTCAGGCAGCTGCGATGAATTTAATAGCCCCAAAATGGTTGCCATAGAAACCAATGTCATAATTTTTTGCCAAGATCGCCACATCTTGATATCACTGACTAAATAAGACTGATAACTATAAGCTTGGATCTAGGGGTAAATAAGATAATTAAGATATCTACCACTGTCTCAACAAGAAAGTATTTGATAATTGTTGATCGCTTGTTGCCTTGGCAACCGTTTAAACTGAAATCTTATAAATGAATTTTGGAAAAACCAAAACATACATTGGAAGCTTTGTCAAGGTACAATGCATGTCATTTTGATAACTTCATTTTTAGAGATAAACAATATTTTAATCTCTCATTACATTGTAATGGTATTTAGAACATGGCAAAAACTGTCGCCATAGCAACAGCTGTATATGTACACGTTATTGTCAAACTTATCCAGAAATTTGAATATTCTTGACATTATGAATTTCTTCACAACCAGCAGTGCAATACATGTCAGAACTCATGATGAGGCACTTAAAGACTTTTGGCATTTTCTTGTCATATGCTGTTGCCATGGCAACATATTGCAACAATCATTACAATGTCTTTGGTAGAGCCTACATGGGGTCAGAAAAGTTGACATAGCATCCAGTTAACCAGTTTATTTGGAGTAGAAAGTTGTCTGACACGCTAAATTAAAGCAAACTTGCAACAGAATCTGAAAGAAAAAGAAAAATGTATCTAATATTCAGATACATGTTTTTAATTCAATTTTTTTGGCAGCACTTTTGATAAGTTTGCAATCTAGTCATTCACAGCATAGCTTTTTCTAAAGGTGCCAACTCAACTATTCTTTTTGAGATGGGGCGGTGCGGAGGGCAGTGCACTTTTGGCGAAAAAGTGGGCACAGAGGTCGAGTTGTTCCCCTCCCCAATTATTTTTTATCCTTACCTTCCACTGCTATTTAAAATACATGTTACATGATACATTGCAGACTAACATTTCTGTCTTTATACATATATATTTAGATCATCAGAGCAGAGCTCAGTATCCATCCAACCTTTTCTTGTGCAATTCAATGACGCAGCACGTTCCGGAAACCTTAATATCAGGCGCAGCACCTTCTAAGTGGTACCAATGTTTCACAAATTTAATTTCCTACATTTTGAACTAGTTTCGGGCTCTGTACGACCATTCTTTCTATGTTAAAAGTATGTTCGAAGCACTCGAGGTTGATATCCGAAGTTTGGTTTACATGTTATGTTTCCAGTCAATTCTCCATAAATCGGCCTTATAGATAAAAATATTTCAAGTATCCAACCTTTTTTTTTAAAGACAAAAGGTAAATGACTGTATTTTTTTTGGAGTTTTCAAAGCCACTAATCACCTCAAAACCATGCCTGAAGATTCTGTTATTTCACCCAAGAAAGGATATTATACTAGAAAATACCCATTGAGATTGATTGATTGATTGATTGATTGATTGGTTGATTTATTTGCTCATTATAAAAATGAAATACAGAAATATGAAATAGAAATGAAATATACAGACATGTCTCGAGCAGGGTAGAAAGGAAAATATCTGAGTAAGCCATCAGATTTCGATGCAGCACAAATGACCCACTGCAATGGCCTAGGGATTGCTGAGGGAGCATTCTCCGTTATTAGAAGATATACAGGCCAATATATTGTTACAGATACCCCACTATATTATATATCCAAACTGCTGCGTCCATCACAAAAGAGGTGTCCAATATTAACCACATTTCCGACCCTTTATAATTATGCTGTGTTTTTAAGAACAGCTTTGAGAAATTCACTTGCTTTGAAAAGACTGCCAGAACGAAGAAACTGAACACTGAGTCTTGTCACTGCAACACAGAATTATTATTGTCATAGAGGAAGAAGAAGAGCTATATTGGGTCAGCAGTAAATGAAAATGAAATAAGTATAAAATATTTGAATCATAGATCAAACAACGATTGTGAGATTGTCCAGACGTAGGTTATGTTCTCGGTTGATGAGAAAAAGTCATGGAAATTTGCAAAAAACAAGAAGAGGTGCAGTGAGGCCATTAAAATGGAGAAAGGTAGAGAGCTGCCGACTAGAATATAAGATAAAAATATAATTATAGTTGAACGCTTGGCTTCTGATCCATATCATGGTGCTGTGTCGCCAGCAAAAGAGAACAATAAGAGCAAGTTTGTTGATTGGGCTGCCTTTTCTTCTCCGTCCTTCATTTTCCTTTCCTTTCCTCCCCTTCCTTCCTTGTTAATATATATAATTATTCAATACTTTTCTTTCTTCAAAGGCCAGGAGTATACTGATTTCCCCCAGATGGGCGTCAAAGAAAGCTTTGACACCAGAAGTATCATCTTATCCAATTGTCACAAGGCCACATCATTGTGTTTAATCAGAGTTGGAACTTCACACTTGCATATATCTCCCTTCTCCCCTTCTCCTCTTTCATGTCCTCTCCCTTTCTCATCTCCCCTTCACCTATCCTCATCTACAATTCTCAAAGATCTCAACCTCCTTTGTCTTGTCTCTATCTTGTGAACGTGAAGAAATAAAAAAGTATTTTGAAGAAAAATGTCAAGGGAGCACCAAGAATAACAATTTTTGGGAGAGCTATCTAGCCACTCTTCTCATAAACAAAAACTTAGTCAGATAATATATCTTTGAGGGTAAATGGTGAAATTATTACTCATTGTAACAAATTCTGTGAAATATTTAATACGTTTTTTAGTGAAATAGGTTCTGACATAGGTCAACCTGAAGATAACAATAAAACGATAGAAGAAATTTTAGCAGGTTATGCAAATCACCCTAGTATAAATATGATAAAGAATAAAATAAAAACTGAACAAAATGAAATAAGTCTATCTGAGGTAACAGAGCGTGACGTACATAAAATTATTTCAAAGTTATCCTCAAAGAAAGCGGCTGGCTACGATGAAATTCCGGTGAAATTTATAAAAATGACGAGTAGGTCCCTTGTAAAGCCTCTTACTAAATTAGCAAATAAGTGCATTCAACAAAATGTATTTCCAGAAAAAATGAAAATGGCTAATATAACGCCTCTTTACAAGAAAAAAGACAAATTAAACAAGGATAACTACAGATCTGTCAATTTACTAATTGCCTTATCGAAAGTCCTAGAAAAAGTCCTTTCAAATCAAATCTATGAATATATGCAGTCATCATTTCATGAATACCTGTCAGGTTTTAGAAAAGGTCATGGATGTCATGACATCTTAACAAGACTAACCGAAGATTGGCGCCAAGCATTAGACAATGGTAACACCGTAGGAGTAATTGCTATCGATCTATCAAAGGCATTTGACTGCATGCCGCATGGCTTACTGATGGCTAAACTACATGTCTATGGCTTCAGTCTCAATGTATGCCAAATGCTTAAATCATACTTAGTAGATAGAAAACAGAGAGTAAAAATAGGTGAAATGAAGTCTGGATGGAAGACTAATACAAAAGGTGTTCCGCAAGGATCTATTCTGGGGCCTTTGCTTTTTAATATCTTTATAAACGATTTCCTATTCCATGACTTATATTCAAAAGTCTATAACTATGCAGATGACAATACTCTATGCTGTATTGATAAAGATATACAACAAATACAATCAAAGCTACAAATGGACTGTGCAACAGCTAGGCGCTGGTTTCAATCTAATAACATGAAAGCTAATGCAGACAAGTTCCAGTTAATGTTCCTTAACCGCCAAAACTCTTACTTAGATCATACAGTGACCGTTGACTCTAACGTCATAACTTCATCAACTAAAATAACAATCTTAGGAGTCGAATTTGATAATAAACTTAGTTTTGAAAGTCACATAAATGAGATATGCAATCAAACAAGTAAACAAATAAATGCTTTAAAGAGAATGAAACACTTCCTTGATAGAGACTGTAAAAGGGTAGTGTATAATAGCTATGTAAGTAGTAATTTCAACTACTGTCCTACAGTGTGGATGTTCACTGGAAAAATGAATATGGAAAGGCTAGAGAAAACTAACAAAAGAGCTTTACGGTACGTAGTTAATGACAATGATGCTAACTATGATGATATGTGCCGAGACGAAAAACTCCTAAATATTCATAGACAATGTATAAAAGCGGTAGCAGTACAAATGTACAAAGTAAAAAACCAAACTGCACCCAGGTATATAAGAGAACTGTTCATAAGAAGAGAATCAAACTACGAAATGCGAGATAATGATTTGTTCAATATACCCCGCTTTAAAACTGTAAGTTACGGAAAGAAAAGTTTCAGATACTATGGGGCAAAATTATGGGCTAACATACCGAAAGAGATTAAAGATAGAACTTCACTTGTTGGCTTCAAGGATGCTCTGACAACCTGGTTATTAAATGTCGATAATGTAACAAATATAGATTTTCAATAGTTCTGCTAATTTATTATATTTTACAGCATTGTTCCTACTGGTGCCCTCTACCTCGTGTGCAATACATATTGGTGCTGACAGTGTAAATGTTTTTTAATGCTGTAATGTGCTTTGTGATGTAATCTATGTAAGATTTCTCTTTCTTGTTATTAGTTGTAGTTTTTAGAATAGAGTAGTTATTTCGCTGTTTTTAGTCTGTCGTACAGAAGCATTGTGCTTAAATCCATGTATTGTATTACTGTGATATATGTGATTTGATTTAAAACGACAATAAATAAAATTTACCTACCTACCTACCTTGTCTTCTTCTTGACTTCTCCCCTCCCCTTCTCCCAGCCCCTTCCAAAATGTAATTTTCTCTCCTGTTCTTCTCCCGCCCCCTTCATCTCACTTTCCCCGTATTTTCTCTCCCTCCATTCCACCCCTTCCGCCCCTTTCTCTCCATTTTTCCTCAATCTCCCTCTACTTCTACATCTGCTCCTTTCTTTTATTCCCTTATCTTCCTCCCTTTTCACTTTCCATATAGCACATGCGCATTTTCTTTAATTCTGTTGTACTGTTATTCATTACGCTATGATGCGTTGCTATTGCTTTTTGAATGAAAAGCTTGAAAGAGAATTTACTGGATAAATGCGAGAAATTGATGCTGAAAGGTATTGGTCTTGCTGTATGCTGGGGTGGCCTCTCATCTCTTGATAGCTGCATGCTCTTGAAACAGACAAATAATGTATACATCCTTTTTCTCACATGATGTGACCTATACTGTAATTCTTGTGTCTTCTCTCCTCCTCTCCTTCTCTCCTCCTCTCCTCATCTCCTCCTCTCCTCATCTCCTTCTCTTCTTCTATCTCTCCTTCTCTCCTTCTCTCCTTCTCTCCTTCTCTACTTCTCTCCTTCTCTCCTTCTCTTCTCTCCTTTTCTTCTCTCCTTCTCTTCGCTCCTTCTCTTCTCTCCTTCTCTTCTCTCTTCTCTCCTCTCCTTCTCTCCTTTTCCTCTTCTCTCCTTTTCTCCTTCTCTCCTTCTCTCCTTCTCTTCTTCTCTCCTTCTCTTCTTCTCTTCTTCTCTCCTTCTCTTCTTCTCTCCTTCTCTTCTTCTCTCCTTCTCTTCTTCTCTCCTTCTCTTCTTCTCTCCTTCTCTTCTTCTCTCCTTCTCTTCTTCTCTCCTTCTCTTCTTCTCTCCTTCTCTTCTTCTCTCATTACACTTAGACTAGTCAGTGCTAAAGGTATTGCGTGTCCACATTTTAGTGGACATTGCATATTCAGACAGGTTAGATATTACACCGATGCAAGGCAGAGATACACCGCATTACATTTAGGCAAGTCAGTGCTAGATATCAGATCTTGCAACATCTAGGCCTATATATGCCCCTCCCGATCTCCACTCACCGTCATAACCACTCCCAAACTCAAATCTGATGAAATCTGGATTATAACATTTGGACGAATGTTGCTCGTCCTGCTGAAAAGTTTGTTTGCGTTATGCCTATGCCTCTCTGTACTCTCTTGTTATAAAATTTATCCTCTATACAAATTGGGATATACTTTAATTTTTCTGTCAAACATGTATTGACCAAGCGAAAATGCATAATTATGAGAGTTTCAAAATTAAATGATAAATTGGAGATTTCAAAAGTAAATTGATGTTTTCCTTCAGGTCAAATGTGCAGCTTTTTTGGAAATTTTGATCATTTTTGTGCACATTAGACTTGGATTAACTGAAAAATAATATATCCCCTTGATCATATTCACCATTAAAGTTGCCATTCCAAATGATTGAAATTAAGGTCTAATTACGTATATATGTTTTTCAAATCTGACACGTTCACATCTTGCAGTGCTGAATGAAAGGTTTCATTGTTTACTGAAAAATCACCCAATAATCTCAATGCGACTCAATACAAATTTGAAAATGGCGCATCTCTTTCCTTCCAATTCACATGAAACTTTTCAGATATATTGGAGTACAACCAGAAGGGAAGTGTACAAATTTTTAGCCCTGTATCTTAACAAGAAATTCTTTTAAAAAAAGAATTGTAGGAACCTTTGTATGAAATATGAAATTTCTTCAAACACATATTTTATTTTTATAATATTCTGTTGATTTGTTATGCATGTGCAGTTACATATACCTCCAATGTACCAACTGTGATTTCACATTTAGTTACCTCATTATTAGGCCTAATTACAGGTGTCACAAACATGGACAGCAAACCAGGCAATGAGAAGCCCTTTTATATTATTTGTCATGAACATGAAATTTCTATTGCTATGACAACAAACTTATGATGGGTTGCATATTTAGATTATCACACCTTTCATGTGCTAATGAAAATCACAGGAGTTTTGAGGAGTTGAGTATATAATATTTTTATACAGTGCTGTTTGGCCACATCTGTTATATCATCCCAAATCTTTACATACATATACAGTACTTATAATCAACCAATTTTCTGAAGGAAATCTCTATGAGCTTCTATTGGATATGCTCCAAGTGTCATTTTTATATCCTACATTATTCAAAATGTACACCCTTTGAAATAATGAAAAATTTTCAAATTTTCTTTAATTTTGGAGATAGGCATTTCAAATTTTGAATATGTTAGTTTCTCCCAGTGAAATAAGTGTACACAAAATTTCGTTAAAATCGATGATGGTGAGGTTGGGGCCAATGGTTTTTTTGACATGGAATGACCCTTCAATAACACCTGAGATGACACCACGAGCAATTATTCTCCGGCTGTATTTCAATCCGGTATCTTTAGACGAGCAGGTTAACTCGTAAGTGGACCAATGTCAGAAGTTGGTAAAATTTCGAATTTCTGGTTAAATTGGCAGAAAAATCAATAATCGCTGATATGTTTCCTAAGTACCAGTAGATTCAAAATCCAAAAATTTTAGGTTGTAAATGCGTTTCTAAGATGACTAGGCCACATTATGCCAGTAAATTTAAACCTGAATGTGAAGAAAATACTAACTTAAAATGAATTTATTAAAAACGAACCTTGGTTTATTCAAATACTTCTGCAGCAAAGACTGTTTAAGATTTCACTATGAAACTTTCACAAGTTCTGTTGAATAACATGCTTATAACAAACAAAATACATGTACAGATTTTTCCTTTTTCGCCTTATACCCTCTATGGAGTACCGGAACAAGAGAGGTCCCACAAATCTTTTGCAGAATATAAGAGTGTCGCGCTGTTGTCAGTCTTAATTAAGCCATCACAGCTTCTGGCACAATAGCCTAAGTCGATTTAAGTGATATATTCCTGACAGACAAGGTCATGAGCAATGCATTGGTATATCAAATGTTCCAAAAATGTTGGATCAATGTTTTATCTGTCGCATTAAAAATCACATTGCACTTTTTAGCTTCACCCGGGACACTCCAACTCAGGATTACAAAAAGTGCATTAAAAAAATTAAGAAACATCCAATTGCCTTTATTCTGGATTCATAAGATGTCCAACTAATCAGGGAACAATAATGCGTTACAAGTGTGATCCTAAATTTATCGTTTCCTGTATTTGAAAGTTGTATGCAAAAATTGTACATGCAGTGTCCAGGCGGGACACCAAAAATTTCCGTAACTGCAATCATGTATCACTCATTATTTCAAGACCAGTGACAAGTGGATCCAATTACTGCCATCCACATGAAAGAAGACATTGTTGCCTTTCATATGATCCATAATACTGGCAAAAATTCCATCAAGGGGCTGAATTATGATCTAAAACGTATGTGCATATCGGCCCAAAACTGAAATTTTACCAACTCACGGCACTGGACCAAGTTCAATTACAGCGGATCTACTTGTTATGGGGAAACATAGACTGTTTCTCTATTAAATGTGCACTTTGCAAGAATCATGCTGATCGGGCATGCAATAACAATTAATTTAGAATATTTCAGTCTCTATTCTTTCCAAAATCACCAATCTACATGTAGTTTCCTCCTGAGAACTTTCCAGTGTTTTTGCTGGAAACCTTATATCTTATTTGTCACTTTTCATAGAACTAAGTCATTCTTAATATGCATTTTTTAATTGAGTAAATTTTCTCCCTTAATCATGAGACATCAATACAAAAACATCCACACAATGCAGGGAGCACAGTTTATGTAACTAAATGAAAGCGAGCAGCCAAGGGTGAAAATGTGACAATTTTTGCTCCATTTAAAAGTTGCATAAGCAACGGCTTGTGCTATCTCATCATACATCTGGAGTTTTAGTGCAATTATTATTCACACCAATCCCCTTTTTGATCACACGTTTTAATAACACACAAACGAAAAAATGAATTTTCCATTAATAAACACCTGTATATATATAGATCACTAGAATTTCCCATGAGATAGGGCAAAGTAGAAAAGATTACGGAAAGGAAGACCCCCTTCCTGTGGAAGGCATCGCAGACAGGACAAATGTCAGGGAAGCATTCACCCGCATACTCCTACATGGATTAGTCAACTGATATTCAGTGTAATGTATTACTCATCTGTAATTATGTACAGAATGTACAACTTGTCAGTACAGTCCTGGACAAAAGTTCTGGCGCTAGAATATTTTATGGATGCAATTGCCAATAACTTAACTTGTGGTTGTCCAATTACAATCAAAAATGGCCTAAAATGAAAGCCAGAAGTCAGTAGATTATCAAATGATTAACAAATTAGGTACAAACAGCATGGTTTATTGGTCATAGTCTGCTGAGGCATGGAATGTCTATTTTTGGTTCGATAAAAGTCTTGTCGCTCTGTTTACATGGTCATATAAACTGTGGATAATTGCCTAACAATAAGACTTATCATATTCCTTACACAAACTCTGAGGTCAGTGAATCAATTGCTTGAGCTGTGACAACATGCCAAAGAAAAGTTCTGAGAAAAAAGGTCTGATTGTCAAGAATTTGAAGTCCAAATCTTCAGCCGAGATTGGCAAGTGCTTTGATGTGTCCAAGCGCCGAGTATAGAAAGGATCCGGAAGAGGTTCAATGCAACTGGAGAGGTCCAGGATATGCACAAAACAGGTAGACCCCGCAAAACAACAAGATATGAAGATTGCCCTCTTGTCAGTCCAAGTCCAATCCTTTTGCAACTTCCTCCAGCTTAAGGAGAACTGGTTTCCAGAAAATGATGTGTCTACAAGAACTGTACGCCGTATTATTGTTAGAAATGGACTTCATGGACATATTGATGCTTCAAAACCAGCTCTGAACAAGAGGCAACTAAAGAATGGTGTTGTGTTTGCAAAGGCACACAGTTTTGACAATGGCTTGACGGCATTAAATTGGCAAAAAGTATACTTTTCTGATGAGTCTTCAGTCGAACTTCAGCCCAGACGAAGACAATACTGCATACCGTGGACCTGTGCAGGTACCCGTTTAGATCCGAAATATACCAAAAAAAACTGTCACATTAGGAGGTGGAAAGATCATGGTCTGGGGCTATATTCAGTATGGTGGCGCACGGACCATATGCAGGGTACTTGGAAACATAAACAGCTTAAAATACCAGGAAATTCTTGCTTCCCATTATGTTCCCAATAACAAGAGGGGTCAGATTTTCCAGCAACATGGAGCCTCTTGCCATACGTCTGGGTCCACGCAGAAATTCCTGAAGAGCAAGCAAATCAAGGTCCTGCAGAGATGGCCTGGCAGTCCCAAGACATGAATTTGATTGAGCATAATGTCACAGCTAATTACAATCAACAGAACAACAAACCTCTTTAATTAGTAGAAGTTAAATATTTACATCTGAACTTATTTATTTGATCACTTAAGCACAAGTATGGTTATAAATCCTCATTGTCATATGAAAGAGGTATCCTACTTCGAAATACAGAAAGAGAAGACAATAAAATCCATACCCCCCCTAACTCCAGTCGCATGTCCTGTTGTACCCTAAACCCCAGAGGGGGGTAACCCAAAACCCCAGAGGGGGGTAACCCTAAACCCAGGGGGGGGGACCCCATACGGGGGGAGTGGACCCCAAAACCCGGGGGGGGGAGTGGACCCAAAACCCCCCGGGAGGGGGGAGTGGACCCCAAAACCCCGGGGGGGAGTGGACCCCCAAAACCCGGGGGGGAGTGGACCCCCAAACGGGAGTGGACCCCCAAACCCCGGGGGGGAGTGGACCCCCAAACCCAGAACTACAAACCTCTCTTTACTTAGTAGAAGACCCCTGGGGGTGGTGTACCCGCAGGGGGGGGGGTGTAATAACAACAAACAGCAGTCCCAGTTTCGAATTGGACACCTTAACATTCACCGTCTGCAACCGCAGCCTAGCTTCTCTCACCTGCCTGTACAGCAGACTGACTTGTCAATTGGGGCAATGCTACCTTAATTGAGGAACTGCTTGAAACCAGATGCCGTACTGATTTACCAGCAGTTCAGAAAATCATGACCAAGACTGGTAAATGTACCATTCACCAGCCTCAGTGCAATTTGCAGTCCAAGCTGCTGTAATCCTGCGAAACTCAGCATCTTCAAACAAATCTGAATCAGGAATTTTGACTTGGTTGAGCAAACAGCAATTTCTTTGTCTGACTCAGGAAGGCTTACCAACAGCAAATAAGATTGCATTATTGGCCAGAATATACTGTTTAGTTTTATTGCACACCTTTATAGGGATTGTTTAATTAGGTGAGTAAAGTAACTGGGTTAATCTACATCACGATAGGTCTTTAATGAACTGGCTTCTGATATTTTCTTACATGGGACAAGTGGCGTCATCTATAATGCAAAGTTTTTTGCAGTCAATTCTCAATTGTTATGCATGTGGCTCCACCTATAACAGACGTCAACTCATAAAATTTGTTTTTGTACAATTTTAATATTATATTAACAAAATTTACCTTAATGTTTATTTGAAGATGCACTACACTCTTGAAAGAACATTTTCAATTACAATGCATATGGTTTAGAGCTCATGTGTAATTATTTCAGTCTTCTGAACATCAGACACATTTTGACCAAGATAAAGCAAGCGGAATTTGTATATATACAGAAATTCCCACTTACATGAGCATTCAATTACAAAATGCAGAAAAGGTGGCAACAACCTCCTTTGCTTCCCTCTTTAGGGTCTCCTTAATAAAGTATTTTTCATTGTCTTTGTCACACCAGCAGGAGGCAATTTGGAAGATAGTGAAGTTGTCTCACTGTGAACTGTATGTAACCCACAAAATGAATGAAAGCTATAAAAAGTTATCTACTTAGTGAGGAACGGCTTATAAGCATTCTTGCAAGAGGCCCCTTTTCACCCTAATGCCCCAGTCTCACGGCACGTTACGGAGAACTTTTTTGCCACTGAGGGGTAGCTTGAGTTGAATTCTAGGAAAAAAATGACTATCCCGGCGACATACAATGTTTATAAAACCATTACATAATTAATTAAAAGCATATCACGGCAGGGTTCTTTTTGTTCACTGCGGGGAAGAAAAGTTGTATGCCGTCCCCAAAAGTTCGCCGGGGGAAAGGAATTTCCTCCTCCTGAGGGATACTTTTATATCGCCCCGAGATATAAAAAGTACCCCTCAGGGAACCTATAACTGCCCCTCAGTGAACCTATTTCACCGCGGCGGGATGTCAAAAACTGCCGGCGAGGCTTCAAAAGTCCCCCCAGGGGCAAGAAAGGTCCCCGCGGGGGCAGGAAAGGTCCCCGCGGGGGCAGGAGAGGTCCCCTCAGGGGCAGGGGATGTCCTAATATCCTGCCGGAGATGTTTTTGAGGCGTTCTCACTGAAAAAATCCACGCCGGACATCCAAAAATCAAGAAAATTTTGGGCTCTGTTCCGCCGTCATGAAAATAAAGTTTGTACCTGTTGAATCTTTTTTGACATCCACGGTGCAGTTTTTCCATTTCTAGGAACCGCTGAGGGGAACAAAAACTTCCCCTGGGGGATGTGAAAAGTCGACGGCGGATCACCCAAATTCATCCAAATTACCAGGAAATACTTCGACGCCGATTTAAATAGTTCTCCGGGAGCCGCTGTGAGAATGTAGCATACATTTGGTCATGCCATGAACCCTGAAAGGTTCTACAAGCCAATCTACACTGAAGAACCTTGTAGGGTCCTTGTAAACTCCCAATGGCTCTTTGGCCTAGGATGGTGGGGAGCACCCCACGAAAAGGTGCTTCCAGGCACCCCATGGGGCGCTGTATTAGTGACACCCTATTTGGTTGTTCTAATCCCTTTTCGTTCTTAGAGTGCACAAAGTATTAAATGATGCAGATTGCTTCAGTTGACTATAACCTATCACATAAGGATGTGACTTACACCATTTTTTAACCCAAAGTATTTGTTGCTAAATATTGTATACTTGCAACAGGACTTTTGTCCAGCCTGCTGATGCCGATGTGTTGTTATTTTTGCAATAAAATTTCATTAGGCCTTGTTGGAAGTACTTCCAAATCATTGTCATATTTGATAACTAGCATCATTAGGCTTACATACTGGCCATCAGTGACCCTCATGATCAAATACTTACAAAGTTATGAAGCTTTCCCTAATTATCATTGTGATGCGACAGAACTTTAGTCCACGACTGTATCATGGGGAACGCCTGTGGGGCAAGGGCATAAGAAATGCGACTGTTTTTCCAAGAGACAAGATTTCATGAAATGGATTATTCAATATTAGATGAATTTCCTGAAATAACTGAACATTGTTTTGAAAGGCTCCTCTACAATAATTATGCAAAATGACTCCCGCTTAGTGCTAGTAAAAGTTTATTCAGTCAATATGAAATCCGAATACTATCTGCTGTATAAAATAGAATAGTTATATGCAGAGTATATTATCACAGACACAAGATACATATATGAGAAAAATTGAGTGAGCAATTTAATTCATTTAAATTGGATTGGTCAAGCACATTCAGTAGCTCTTGAAAGTAAGTACACCCTCAGTGATTTCACGTTGAATTCCAAGTTACTGCAATTTCAATGAGTATGACCCTCGGATTCCTGAGGCGCAACTTAAAAACTGCAACACAGAAGACGAAAGAGACATCATATAAAGCTCTACTGAGACCACAGGTGGAATACTGTGCAACAATCTGGGACCCTTACACCAAAGAGGCGAAGAACAAGGTAGAAATGATCCAGAGGGCTGCCCGCTTCGAACTACGTAGGTACCATCAGACATCAAGCGTTAACGCCATGTTACAGCAGCTGGCCTGGGAGACACTAGAAGCAAGAAGGGCAAAAAAGCGACTGATTCTACTCTACAAGGCCATCAACCACCTCGTAGCCGTAGACTGCCATCATCACCTCATCCCACACCACATGCGTACGAGAGTGCAGCACAACAACACGTTTCAGCACATACAGTCAGCCCAGAATTACCACATATACTCGTCCTATCCACGTACAGTGCCGCTGTGGAACCATCTACCAGCCAGTCTAGCGGAAGCACAGGAAATCAACATCTTCAAGAATAGGCTGGCCAAATACATCTTACAACCACAACTCACTTAGATACTCCTTGCTTTTAACTGTTTTTAACCTCTTTACCTTTTAACTCACTTTACTCTTTTACTCCCTTTTATCTACTCTATTATCTTGCATGCTCCCCCACAGAGTCATCAGATGTGATGTTGTGGGCGTATTATGATGATGATGAAGGACTGTCGCAATCGGAGTTGAATGGGTAATCGAGTCGGACTCGATAGAACTACTGAAACAAAACAATGACACAAAGAGGTGAAGTAGATGGTTGATCTGATGGAGGAATACAAGAATGACTTGAAGCATATCAAGATTAACATCAAGAACAATGAATGGACACTGAGAAACAAGACTTAGCAAATCAAATGCGAAGACGTGACCAGATTCCAGCAATCTTAACCAACCAGCTAGAAAATGAGAAGTGTCATATGGAGATGGATTGATGATTGGGTATTTACATCCTGTATTTATGCACTTGTATTAGTAGGCTAATTAGGACAGGAGGATTGAAACAGCTGTCCAACATAGGCCCAGGCAACCCGGCAAGAGCTAGGTTCTAACCCTAGACCCAGCAATTTTCAGCCCAGCATGTTACCACCAGATCAACCCTCCTTCATGTCATATGGAGAAAGACAAGACTGAAGCTGCTGAACACGAGAAAATAACGGACATTTTAAAGAACGAAATAGCAGCTAACTAAGACTCAACGACACCACCCGTCGTGAAGCACTGCAAAACTAATTGGAAGCTGCTAATCAGTTACCAGAACGAACCATGGTTGAAATCAGAAGACGGAAAAACAACTCATTGAATGCTGACCCGGAACAGTTAAGATTGTAGCAAAATTTTGCAACATCTAACCTACAGGTATGCTGGTTTCAGACAGAACAAAGGAGAGTAGTAAGGGACCTCGACAATACAATTAACTGGGCTGACCACGAAAATAGAACCTTTCATGCCAGTATTGCGCAACAGAGCTCAGGATCAACTGAAAGAGCAAAGGAAATATAGCAATGCAGAAACTATCAATGCAGACACAAGAATCATTTACCTAAGAAAATGACACTTTACATGAAATTCACATGCCCTCTGTACAGAACATTTTCAATGCCTTTATTTTGGACAACAGAGCTCCAGATCAACCGACAGAGCCAAGGAAATACAGCAATGCAGAAACAATCAATGCAGACAAAAGAAACATTTACCCATGAAAAAGCCACTTTTCATAAAATACACATGCCTTCTGTACAGAACATTTTCAATGCCTTTATTTTGGACAACAGAGCTCCAGATCAACCGACAGCCAAGGAAATACAGCAATGCAGAAACTATCAATGCAGACACAAGAAACTTTCACCTCCGAAAATTGCACCTTTCATGAGATTCACATGCCCTCTGTACAGCTGGGTGGTGTAGTGGATAATGTTCTCGTCTGCTCCACTGAAGGTCTTTGACTGCACGGGTTCGAACCCCAGGTGGAAACCAGAAATTTTTAGTGGACCTTTACGAGCAAAATCCCAGCTGGATGTCGTTCAGATGAGACATCAAATTGGTGGCCCCTTGTATCAGTGTCGGTTCTGCGCAAGCAAAAGATCCATCACGTTGGATAAACGTGTAACACGCGAGGACTCTCTCATCAATCAACCATTGTGAGCGCCTAGAACTGGGTTTTGAGGGCTGCACTTCCCATATCAATCTATCTGTACAGAACATTTTCATCACCGTTATTTTGAGCAACAGAGCTCCAGATCCACCAACAGAATAAAACAATTCAGAACTTATAAATGCAGACACAAGAAACATTTAGCCCCAAAAATGGCACATTTCATGAGATTCACATGCCCTCTGTACTGAACATTTTCAACACCGTTATTTTGAGCAACTGAGCTCCAGATCAACCAACAGAGCCAACCAAATTTAGCAATTGAGAATCTATGAATACTGATGCAAGAAACATTTACCAAAAAAAAGGCACCGTTAAAAAAAGGCACCGTTCACGAGATTCACATGCCCTCTGTACTGAACATTTTCAATGTCTTTATTTTGAGCAACAGAGCTACAGATCAATCAGAGCCAACCAAATTTAGCAAAGCAGAAACTATTAATGCAGATACAAGAAACATTTACCCCTGAAAATGGCACCTTTCATGAGATTCACATGCACTCATTACAGAACAGCTTGAGCACACCTTTATTTTGGACAACAGAGCTCCAAATCAACCAATAGAGTGAAGCGAATTCAGCAATGCAGAAATTATCAATGCAGACACTAAGAAACATTATCCACGAAAATGCCACTTTACATGAAATTCACAAGCCTTCTGTACAGAACATTTTCAATGCCTTAATTTTGGACAACAGAGCTCCAGATCAACCAACAGAGCCAAGGAAATACGGCAATGCAGAAACTATCAATGCAGACACAAGAAACATTACCCACGAAAATGCAACTTTACATGAAATTCACATGCCCTCTGTACAGAACATTTTCAATGCCTTTATTTTGGACAACAGAGCTCAAGATCAACCAACAGAGCCAAGGAAATACGGCAATGCAGAAACTATCAATGCAGACACAAGAAACATTACCCACGAAAATGCCACTTTACATGAAATTCACATGCCTTCTGTACAGAACATTTCCAATGCCTTAAGTTTGGACAACAGCTCCAGATCAACCAACAGAGCCAAGGAAATACAGCAATGCAGAAACTATCAATGCATGTGCTGGTTTGATCATCAGCATTATTGGTTTGATCATATAAATCATATTGTTTGATCACTTTGTATTACTTTTATCTGATCTTCCTTTAATTACAATTTGATTGCTCTGTTGTCTATTGTTTCATTGTTGTAATGAGTTTGCTTGTAACAGTCACTCTATTATCTGTGTTTCACACTTTGCTCTGTATCTATGACATCTCTGTGAAGCTCACTGTTTTCTGTTACATTTTGTCAGTTTGTGGACATCTGTATGTCTTTCACACTTTATTGTTACAACTCAACATGCTAAATATCCTGCACAAATTGTCATTCTTCATTTTTAACTGAACAAGAAAGCTTCTCTTCATTCCATCTGCTAAAATGTAAGTTGATTTAATTTATATTGCTGTGATGTGGGATAAAATATGAATTTGTTGTATTTAAAGTATTTGTAGATTTTTTATACATTTTAATTGCTTTAAACTAGCAAAGGTTTTGTACTATCAGTGTAGCTATTATTTATACAATTCATTATTTGAAATTACAGTTGCTGTTAGACTGTATCTGTAGCTGTATGCGATCTGTATCTGCATCTGTATCATTGGTGTTGGAGCCCTGAAGGCATTGAGATTGTGAGTTAATCTATAAACTTGCATTTATCTTGCTCACATTTTTATACTGATTCTTATATTGGCTACAAGATGTTTATATGTTGTTTCCTTTATTTCTAGGGAACTCTCTTCGACTATTTTTCGACTATTCTTTGCTTACTTCTGCTGTCACATCTGAATAAACGTTTGAAAGAGTACCAACATGTCTGTCATCACTCCCTCACCAATAAAGTTCCAATCCGCCATGGACTGATGTTTCGATCTTCAAGACTGAACATCTGCAATGGAATGATCGCTACAGTCCGTCCACAGCTGAGCAAACATCTACAACCTGAAAGATGCCTCCAGCGGAACCTTCCGAGCTGATCGATTCTGCAACTGCCCTGAAAACTGACCAGTCAGCAAAGAAACGGAAGGTAACAATAACCGCTAAAAAGCTGAAAAGTGCCGTGTTACTGAAGAAAGACTTTAAACAAATTGAAGAACTTGTTAATGATCTAGAAGCCTGTTATTTCGACTTCGAAGAGACTCACACAGAATATTGTGAGCTTGTCTCTAGCAATGAGGCACTTGAACAGTTCAAAGTGGTAAATGGACAGACTTTAGTAGAGTATTCGGATATTGTTCAAGAAACGTACGAGTCCGCAATCAAGTCTTTTCGAACTCACAAGGATGATAGAGACACTTCCGTTCGTAACATCAAAAGACTTGCTAGAACGTGTGATGACGTCAAGAGTATGATTTATGAGCCTTCAGCAAACTATGCAAATATACTGTTACATTAGAGATGATCTTGAACCTGTTTTAAACAATTGTACAGCTAAATTAAATGAATGTGAAGAGCATCAGAATCTAGTGGATATGGTCTGTAACAAACTGGATGAGTTTAAACTGCACTGTATTTTGCATATCTCTGAAGCAGAACAAAGTATAGTCAAATCTGAAAGGTCTGCCACCAAAATTAGTGATTTTCACACAAGTGTTTCTTTCAGTCCTGACTCCGCTGATCAGGCTAATGTCCAGTGTAGTGAGAGTTCAGATTTGTCTGTATTTTCATCTGAAGGGTCTCAGCAGCCACAAATCTCAAATTCTGTTCAATCTTCGGGTGAATCTCTCAGTGGTGCACATGTTTCTGGTGCACCAACTTTTGTTAACAGTAGTGTCACATCACTTGCTCCACCTTTGATGTACCCCTATAATACAGGTGTATTTAGTCAGGGATCACAACATGTGGTCGGTGGCTCTGTGTCTTCTCCCACATTTGGTTTGCAATACAGCGATGGATTGCAGACTCAATATGGTGTCACTGTTCCGTCTGTCGTCAGTTATCCGTCCTCACTACCAATGCAGTCTGCAGGTAGTCTGCACCCAGGTGTTAGTTCCTATCAAGGGGCTTATGGTTTGTCGCCTTCTAGTGTGCCTAATCTTGTCCATACTCCTGCTCCTAGCCACAAGAATGATTTTTATCTGAAAAGGTCTTCACTTCCTGAATTTTCTGGTCATAGACGTGATTGGCCCGAGTTCAAAGCGGTGTGGCGGGAGTTGGCGGAGAAAGCTTTCTCAAGTAAAACTGCCTTGGCACATGAACTAAAGAAGGCATTGAAGGGTGTAGCTAAAGACCGGGTAAAAAACATCTACATCACCAGACCTGAAGCCTATGACTTGATGTGGGTGCGATTGTCCGAGTATTACGATGATTGCAGTGCTTCTGTTCAATGTGCACTTGAAGGCTTGTACAAGTTGAAGTCTGTGCAGGAAGATGATTTTAAAGGTTTAGTCCACTTAATTGATGAGGTTGAAGTAGCATATGCACAGCTTCTAGAACTTGGTCAAACTGAAAGTCTGACTTCACGTGAAATTGATAAAATTTGTGAATTACTTCCTAGCAATACACGGATGGTCTGGAATAGAAAGTACAATGAACTTGAGGCCAGAGATAAGTTAAAGCCACTTGACTTTTTCATGAATTTCCTGTCTAATGAACGTGCTTCTGTGCTGCGTTTGGCTGATGCACAAAAGAAGAAAAGTGGTCAAACCTCTCATAATTCCGGATCCTTTTCAACTTCTGTCAACACTCCGAAGTCTGATGAGCATCCTAACAATGGTAAGCCAACTTGTGCCCTGCACAAAGACACTTCAAAGCATAAAACTTCTGATTGTTCTGATTTTAAGAAATTGAATTTGGATGAGAAATACTGTGTCTTACGTTCTGTTCATGCTTGTTTCAGATCTTTTGGCTACCATCGAAGGGATCAGTGCAGGAGCCAAGTGTTCTGTGATGTCTGCCAGAATTCTCATCACCTCACACTGATGTGCAAGAAAGCTCAGCCAGACTCTTCTTCATCTGCTGATTCGCCTGCACCTGCTTCCAGTTCAAGTCACTCAACCAAAACACCTGCCTCTGGGTCGTTGTATGCTATTTTCCACTCTCCTGTGTTGAATAGTCGGAAGCGTGCTACAGTATTTTGTGACAACGGCTCAAACTCCTCTTATATAACCCACACAGCTGCTGAACGTCTCGGTGCAAAGGTACTTGGTCAGTATACTTTGGATGTCACTACTTTAGGAAATGTTGAAGCTGAGTACAAAACAAAATTGTATGAGCTGACTCTTCAAACAACTACTGGTCTGAGTGTTCCCATAGTGGCTTATGGAATGAGTGAAATCACAAGTACTGTGTCAATCCTAGACGAAGATGTCTTGAAGACTTTATTTCCTGACCGGGATCCATCTGCAATGCAGCGCAAGTCCCCACAAGTTGACATTCTTCTTGGCTGTGACTATTTTGGACTCCATCCAAAACATGAAGTGTGTCGAGTTGGAAGTCATCTTAGCCTCATGCAGGGAGAGCTTGGTATCTGTCTACAAGGCAACCATCCTGATTTAACTGAATCTACTGCCATGAGCAGCAGCATGGTCAAGGTACTGCACAGTGGTCATTTGAGGGCTGAATGTCACTTTGTCAACCAAGTCCTTGACAAATCTGAGTTGTGTCAACCGCAGAGTAATGTCCTGCCCACATGTAACATTGATGCATCGTTATTATCTTCTGAAACTGCATGTGTTCCTTCTGTCCCAGATGAAAATCTGCCAGCTGAATTTCCATTTCCAGGTGAAGTTTGTCCGCGTGATGAATTTCCAGCAGTCAGCCGATCAAACTCGTCTCATGAGCAGCAAGCACTGATACCTGAGAATTTTCCCTTTGATGACGAGCGAACCTGCCATGATGCTCATAATTCTTCATCAGTTGACTTCACTGTCCAGGTTGAGGAGAATTTGAAGTTTGCTTGCCAAAATGATGATGATCTATGTGTAGAAAAGTCTGATGCAGAAGTTGTCTGTTGGTTAAGAAACTGCATTCATGCTTGTACCTGCAGCAATGTTGATAAGATTCTTTTTATTATTACGCTGTTCAGTAAATTATGTGTGAAACCTGCATCTGTGTTCCTTTATTTCATGCTTGACTTATACATGGTTACAAGAGCCGTACTTATTGAAGCTCTTTGTGTGCTTCTCTTGATCTTCTTTTCGTTTGTGAGCATTCCTGGGTCTCAATTGGTTGCAGCAGGAATGGAGCTTCGAGGAACTTCGAAAAATCTTGATCCCACAAGTGGCATTTCTTGGATCTGTGATGCACCTGATAGTCCTTGGGATCGAGCTGTGAAATCATTGGTCAAGTCAACTGAAATATGTATTGACTTCTTTTTGTCCCAAACTGAATTTCTTATGCTGGTTGTGATGAATCTGATAGATTCTTTTCTGAAATGGTGGATTGAGTTATGTGTACCAACTATAGACTTCCAATGAAAGTGGCATATTTCCACTCATAATTTGAGATCTTGAGATGTTGTGGTTGTTGCTGATAAGTGGAAGGGAGATGGCCAGGTATACGGAGTCAAACTGATGTATAAATCATTCAAATTGAATGACAAAATTTACTTAGTGACTGACACTACAGTCATTTGTGCAGTCCTGCGATTTGCTTTACTTGTTCCTGTTGATGATCAGTGTACAATTTTCTACTCATGTATATACTCATGTATATACTGTTAACTGAAAATGTAAATACTCAATTGTATGTTTTCATATAATCTATATTTATCCCCATCACAGCAACCTCATCCTCCCGGTGTGCTGGTTTGATCATCAGCATTATTGGTTTGATCATATAAATCATATTGTTTGATCACTTTGTATTACTTTTATCTGATCTTCCTTTAATTACAATTTGATTGCTCTGTTGTCTATTGTTTCATTGTTGTAATGAGTTTGCTTGTAACAGTCACTCTATTATCTGTGTTTCACACTTTGCTCTGTATCTATGACATCTCTGTGAAGCTCACTGTTTTCTGTTACATTTTGTCAGTTTGTGGACATCTGTATGTCTTTCACACTTTATTGTTACAACTCAACATGCTAAATATCCTGCACAAATTGTCATTCTTCATTTTTAACTGAACAAGAAAGCTTCTCTTCATTCCATCTGCTAAAATGTAAGTTGATTTAATTTATATTGCTGTGATGTGGGATAAAATATGAATTTGTTGTATTTAAAGTATTTGTAGATTTTTTATACATTTTAATTGCTTTAAACTAGCAAAGGCTTTGTACTATCAGTGTAGCTACTAGCTGTTCACCCGTTAAGGTTCTTGCTTTTCAAAAATGCGCCAAGTTCCAGGTTCTTCGCAGGTTCTTCGCAGGTTCGACGTTCGAGTAATGTGAAGACAGGTCCTATTTGCAGGTTCCAGTCAGCTACTACAGCGTGGTGTACAGCACTACAAACACTGAGAGACTGGAGTTGTTGGAAATATGATTTTTTCTAAATGCATTACGCAATTGAATTTGTGGGAGCTGGGTAGTTACATATATTGGACATAGAAGTTCAATCAGTGTGGCAAATGATGCGGAATTTAGTGGCCTGCAATATGATATGCATTACTGGCGTTGATGTGGCAGAGAAATATATAGGTTCGAAATTTGTGTGTGGTAAATGCGCTTTTTGTGAAACTGCCAATAGGAATATGTGGGAACTGGGCAGTTATATTGGCCATAGCAGGTCAGTCTGTATATCAAAAGATGCGGAATACAATGGCCTTTAATATTAAATGCAACACAGCCGTTGTTGTTGCAGATAATTATACAGATGGAATATGTATGTGTGAAAAAACGTGTTTTTTGGCCGAATTCTCAAGATAAATTTGTGTAACTATGGAAATACTGAATTTTGATAGGTAAAAGTTGCCCTATCGGGAACTTCAGATGAATTGACAGGCTGAGGAGTGTAATTGAAGGTCTTATGATTTGAGAGAAAAAAGCCTTATGAGTGAGATGAGATTTCTGCTATGGCTATTATTATGATTAGATTATTTATACAATTCATTATTTGAAATTACAGTTGCTGTTAGACTGTATCTGTAGCTGTATGCGATCTGTATCTGCATCTGTATCATTGGTGTTGGAGCCCTGAAGGCATTGAGATTGTGAGTTAATCTATAAACTTGCATTTATCTTGCTCACATTTTTATACTGATTCTTATATTGTCTACAAGGTGTTTATATGTTGTTTCCTTTATTTCTAGGGAACTCTCTTCAACTATTCTTCGACTATTTTTCGACTATTCTTTGCTTACTTCTGCTGTCACATCTGAATAAACGTTTGAAAGAGTACCAACATGTCTGTCATCACTCCCTCACCAATAAAATGCAGACACAAGAAACATTATCAACGAAAATGCCACTTTACATGAAATTCACAAGCCTTCTGTACAGAACATTTTCAATGCCTTTATTTTGGACAACAGCTCCAGATCAACCAACAGAGCCAAGGAAATACGGCAATGCAGAAACTATCAATGCAGACACAAGAAACATTACCCACGAAAATGCCACTTTACATGAAATTCACATGCCCTCTGTACAGAACATTTTCAATGCCTTTATTTTGGACAACAGAGCTCCAGATCAACCAACAGAGCCAAGGAAATACGGCAATGCAGAAACTATCAATGCAGACACAAGAAACATTACCCACGAAAATGCCACTTTATATGAAATTCACATGCCCTCTGTACAACATTTTCAATGCCTTTATTTTGGACAACAGCTCCAGATCAACCAACAGAGCCAAGGAAATACGGCAATGCAGAAACTATCAATGCAGACACAAGAAACATTACCCACGAAAATGCCACTTTACATGAAATTCACATGCCTTCTGTACAGAACATTTTCAATGCCTTTATTTTGGACAACAGAGCTCCAGATCAACAACAGAGACAAGGAAATACAGCAATGCAGAAACTATCAATGCAGACACAAGAAACATTATCCACGAAAATGACACTTTACATGAAATTCACATATCCTCTGTACTGAACATTTTCAATTCCTTTACTTTGGACAACAGAGCTCCAGATCAACCAACAGAGCCAAGGAAATACACACAGCGTCCCTGAATAAAGTTTGGGGTTAAAAAAATTGAACAAATATGACACCTATATACAATGAAACTAGACACTCATACGAACATTTTAAAGCAAAAACGAAAAAAATCTGTTGGGAATTCTTTGAGATATTCACATTTCAAATATTCTTGTTTACAACACCTTGATATTAGTATAAAAATAGCCATGGCAACATTATTTAACATGATTTAGGCTTCAAATGAAGTCCTTAAAGATGATGTATGCAATATCTAAGGAAAAAGTTATTAGTGAAATGTGTTTGTTTGGCCTAAGCTCCAAATTGGTTAATAAATGTGATAAACTCATAACAACACTTAGCACACCTAGTTAATTTATGCAACTTTCGCAAACTGCTGAACCGGGGAATCTTAAGTCTAAATCTATACATGATAAGCATTGAAATGCATCACACCGCGGTAAAGGTGATTTGGGTAATTTGGATGATCAATGTTCTTAATTCTGTAACTGTTGAACAGCCTATCGAACTTTGCATGGCTATGCTCCACCACCTGCTCAGAGAAGAGACCAAGAGGCTTAATTTGTTGACTTATGAACTCAGGGACATGACGAATCAAGATGTGTACCTTTGTTGTCACTGAAATGTTCAAGATTTTGTAACATTTCTCAAAATTATCAATTTTTTCCTTGAAGTTTGGATCCAGAGTAAAGCCCAAAGATGCATGCATGGCATCACGGAATGCAAGGAAACATTCAAGGAAAGGACTGAGATCACTTGGGAGCATGTTTTTCAAGATGTCAAGGTTATTTAGCAATTTATTGCATTCATTCCCTTCAAACGTTTGACCGTGGTAGTTTTCTCTCGTGATGTAGAGACTCTCTGGCCATTCATTCAGCTTTGGAAACACCTTTTGGAGTTCGTCATACAACTTATTGACGATGCCCAATTTAATGTGAAGGGCAGGAGGTGGAATGATCGAAAGGACTGGAGTTGATAGATCCTGATTGCCAATGATTAGGGGCTCATGAGAGCAATTGTAGTATTCTTTAAGCGATGTCTTCTTTCCACTTTCCGCCAGCCACTTGTTGTGATTATCAGAAATACTCTCAAATGTTCGAACAGGTGCCTCAGCCTCAAATTCGTTCTTTTTTCCTTCACAATAGGGGCATGGATGCAGGGAAACATGCGACATAATGCCGAGGCAAATGTTGGACATTTTAAGATCCGCTGCAAAGTGATAGGGTATCTTGTTTACACAAGTTTCATCAAGAAAGATTTTGCAATTTTGATAGTTTTCTGGTGTTTTAGGCGCTGCCGCCAGAAGAAAAACTTTATTTACACCAGTATTTTGGAACTTTACCCCGGCACCTACACCCTGTGCCCTGGTATTTCGAGTTTGTGGCAATGTCGCTACAGGAAGTCTATCGTCAGGATCATACAATGAAAGGGTCAGTTTGAGGATACCTTTACCGTCGTCAAAGCCCACTTTGTCATCTACATGTAGCCTTTCATCTCCTCTGAACAACAAGATTCGATTAACAAATTCCTCTGTATCATGGCAAAATACGAAAGGCCGCTTCAGAATGTTTCCTTTGGAATCTTCAAAATCAACAGTTTCCTTTGTGAAAAGATCTGCGAAAACAGTTTTTTTCTCAATCAGAACAGAACGTATGTTGGCCTCAACACTGTGACGGCCAAATTTTAACCGGATGTCTTTTAGGATATAGCAAGAAGTTGTCTGTCACTCAGACCTGCATTTATCTGCATAGGTATAACATCACTTGCAGACAAACTTATGCTTGAAGCCTCTGCTTTTTTCTCAAGAGAAACTTGCACAGGAGTGCCTAGAGTGCTCAGCTGTACAGCTTTACTTCCGTCAACCTTGAGATCCTGCAGGACTCTAGAGGCGACTTGTTTTCTGAGATGTTTTTCAGTTTCATCTTTTTACCTTCAGCGAACGAAGTTCGAAGAAGGTATTGTAATCACTTGGGTAAAAATGCTGTCCGTCCGCCGGGCGGGCGGGCGGGCGGGCGGATAGATCGTTTCCGGCCCGGCACTCGGCCTCTATTGAATGTATGGGGATGAAATTTGGTACACATGTAGCCTGTATGGTCTAGTTGTGCCTTTTGATGGTCTGATGAAAAGATCTTAAATACTTTTTGAAATAATTAACAAAATATAAAAATAATTTATTTTTCGTTTCCGGGCCAAGGCTCGGTCACTATTGCATGTGCATGGATGAAATTTGGTACACACGTGGCCTATATGGTCTAGTTGTGCCTTTTGATGGTCTCATTGACAGATATTTTATACTTTCTGAAAAAATGAGAAAAGATATAAAAACATATTTTTTTGTTTTTGAGCTAAGACTCGCTCACTATTGCATGTACATGGATAAACTTTGGTTCACATATGGTCAATATGGTCTAGTTGTGCCTTTTGAAAGGTCTGATGGAAAATATTATATACTTTTTCAAATATTGAAAAAAACATAAAAATTATTATTTTTGTTTCTGGCCCAACATCCGGTCACTATTCCATATACATGGATGCCTTTTCATGGTCTGACAGATGGCTATTCTATAGTTTTTGTAATATTGAGAAGAAATATTTAAAAGAATTTTTTTATATCGGCGCCAAAACTATTGCATATACAGTAATGCATTTTTCTAAACAAATCACCTATGCAATTAATTTAGCAGTGCTTTTTGATGCGTATGACACTTTATGAATCATTGGAAAAATAGAGATAATGGAAGGCCACTACTCGACCGCTATTGCATACCTATGAGCAATTTCGTAAACGCACAAATTTTATGATATTATTGTAATCTTCTAAAGGTGTTATTCGCTGAAGGTTTGCTGCAGGGCAGCCTATGTTTACTCTTGCATTGTGCCTGGCTGTGACTACATCCTTGGTACAAGAAACTAAAGCAATTATTGCATAGTTTGAACTTTTTCTGAGGAGTTTCATCTTGTGATGGAGGCCTACCTCTCCTCTTTTTCTGTGCCTTGGCCACAAGACCATTAGCTGCAGCAACAATAGGGTAAGGTGGGGGAAATCCGCCCCCCTTTTCACATATATTCCTTGCTCAGTCCCTCACCTTTATGAAAAATGAACATTGTATTTCAGGGAATGATGGAATATATACATCTGAACATATCTAGAAACTTACATGCTTTAATTCAACACCTTTGAGCCAACATCACCATATGAATGTTCAATCTCAGGGGGCGGATTTGCCCCAGAAGTGTGGGGCAAATCCGCCCCCCTTGAGTTTTGGTTACAAATGACAAGAAACATTTGGCTTCTGAAGTAAATTCTATTCTTAAATTAAGCCCTGGCTCTTCTAGGTGTACTTACAAACATGTAAGCATCATTTCACAATTTATGTGTCAGAATAAAAAAAGTTGCATTTGGCATATTCAACATACACTAAAACATGGCAAAAATTCTTAACTTCATCTCAATTAAAATCATAATCACAGTTAGTGGAGCTTTATGACAAAATAGAGTGACTTACAAGGCATATCTCGTGTTTGTATGTTTTTAACATGAGAATCAGAGGGGGCGGATTTACCCCATGGACAAGGGGCGGAATTGCCCCAACCACTAGAAATTATGAGGGTGGTATTTTCTAAATATTCATTTTATTGATTGGTGAAATCTCTTGCACGTGTAAAGTCGTTGAATAAACATTGCTATTAATGACAATAAGTAATGTGTTTATACAACATGTACCTGTAAAACACCTCAGTTTTGAAAGTTTCAATTGCACATTGAAATTGCTTAGTGATGAGATGCATGTCTTCTTTCTCAGTTGCAGTCCACAAACAAAACTATGTAACAGCCTAATCTCTGTGTTTCAGTGGTCTATAGACACATAAGCACTAATCTGCATGAGAAATATTTATTGTTATTTATATATTGGGTCATGAGAAAACTTTTTCTCCTCAAGGGGGCGGATTTGCCCCAGGGGCGGATTTCCCCCACCTTACCCTACACATCTTACATGCACATTTAGAATGGCCTTGAGTCAAAATTCGAGTACAGGGTTAGAGTCACTCACTACAGGAAGACGCCTTGCTTAATTACCATTCCTACACTCAGACAAGATTCCAAGACAAGGGTTACAAATGCCACAAGGAAGATCCGGATTATTCAAGTCATAATTCTCAATGACAAATTCCTTCACAGCATCTACATCAATAGACCTTAATAACCTAGAAGCCTTATGATAACAAATAATGCAGACTCTCTTTCTAGCCTCTGAATGATTCATGATGAGAAAAAATACGAAACAACACAAAACTGAACCTTCCAACCAGTCACTCAGAAGTGACTGACTTAACTTTTAAGTATAACACACTTTCAATGGTTGAGCTAACAATGCAAGCAGTTCATGTAAGCATAACTAATCTTATTAATAACAAATTTAAGGTTGGTATATTATTTAAGCTTAATCTAACAATCTGTAATGTATACTGCAAACTGAAATTGCCATAAATAAGGGTCAAATGCTATATTTTAATGTTATAACAATTTATGTGTTTGCAACACTCTTTCTGCAAATAGAACACCTCTGAATCATATATTTTGACATATTGCAGAAAAAAGATTATATGGAACTATGCCTGCTATTACTATCTGGCCATTTCTAATTCCCTGGGTTATATTAGTCATAGTTAAAACGACCACCAGCCTCTTTACCATATACTCAGTGTATGTGAAAAACACAATTTTTGAAATGTGAATATCTCAAAGAATTCCCAACAGATTTTTTTCGTTTTTGCTTTAAAATGTTAGGGGTACACCCTAACCCGGGGGGGGGGGGGTACGCCCTCCAAACCCCCGGGGGTACGCCCTCCAAACCCCCCGGGGATACGCAGCAGGACAGGCCACCCCCCCCCCCCCAAAAAATTGGAGAACAGTTAAAACGTGGGCATAGACATCAATTAAGGTTTTGAAAAATAAGGCCACTAGCAATTTCGGAATTCAGATTGACTTGACAGCTTATAATATTTCAGCCACTAATCTCCATGGGAACCAATTTTTATCTGAATCTATTTATTATTTGAGTTTTTTCTCTATCAACATTTTCTTTTGGCCTGTATGATTCAGACAATAAGTCAGTCATGCCATGTAGTTGTCAAACAATAATAAGATGTTTAAAAAGCCATTTCCATTTTGTCATAATTTTCACAACTGATTTAGATTTAGATTATTTATTTTTTCAAACACAATGTACATACATATATATATTATCCGTGAGTATCACATAAATAGTGTGTTTGAAGTGGATGCATGCAAGTTTGATAACTGTTACAGGCATAGCCTGGCATGCACCCACATTTAAACAAAACAAGAACAACACAAAAAACAAATAATTAAAAAAAGAAAAGAACAGAAAAAAAGTACTTGTAATCATACAACAGTCACTTCGTGATATGAAATTCCGCCAGAAGTAAGATTGATTTTTTAGAAGAGTCAGCACACACAAACAAACTTAATTTCACATACATATAATCTACAAATAAGATAAATAAATATAATGTACTGCCAGGTGTCAGTAATCAATTAGTTTATCTTTTGTAACACCTTTTATAAAAGACCCAACCCTTGTTTTATTTTTCAAATTTTCAGGCAGACTTATCCAATAACCAGGTGCCCGTCCAAGAAAACTTTGATTGTATTGGAAGGTAGTGTGGTGTGGTGCCCTTAAACTATTTCTATGTCTTGTGAGATAATCATGATTACTTAGGTTAAACAAATTGGTAATACGTATTGGTAATTTATCTTGTGAATATCTAAACGAGATTTTTAACAATGCCAGCTTAACCTGATCTTTAATTTTTAAAATGCATGTTTTTTTATAAAGTTTACTTAGGTTCGTCCTTCTTCCAACATTAAAAATTATCCTTATTGAGTTATTCTGTTGCACTGTAAGTTTCTTAATGTCACTCTCTTTAATACATTGTATGTTTATTTTCATAAAAATATACTTTAAAAACTCTTGATAATCATTATAGTATTGAGTGTTTAGCCATTTTAGGGAAGAAAAATAAAGTAAAATAAAATGACAATTTGCAGAATGAAGTAGATTTTAACTAATAAAAGGAGATTTTGGAAAATTATATTTTGAAAGCATTTTTCTTCATTAAAATATCTCCATAATTTCATGACTGCTGCTTTTGATGTGTTCTGCATATTAGCCAGCCACTTAACCACCAACTGTGACTGACATAAGATTATGTAACAATTACACAATGCATAAACATGGAGCAGCCAAGCCTGATATCCACTGAAGTCTTTACCCCAGTGATCTTGGCTTCAGTCATTGAAAGGATTAGCAGGGAAGACAATGATCCTCTGACATAACATTACATAATCAAGACTTCCCCAGTGCTCCATTCAACAAAAGCCAGTCTGTCTGATTCATTCACATTTAATTATCATGCAAATAACTAAATAAAAGGGGCTGACATTACTTTATCTTCTAAAATTTACATCACTGAGGTTAGATATTAGTCATAAAGTTATAATAATTTGGAGTTCAAGATTTAGTGTCAACATTTTAAAATATTAACAAACAAATGCATGTTTTTTAATATGCTTAATGCTTTGAAAGTCCACATATATATATATCTCCTATTGATAATATTTGATGAGGAGTGGTACAAAAAGTAAAATTTAGACATTATTGTGGCAAATTTGATTGACCAGGGCCAAAGATTGACTGATATATATGATCATTTGAAAATCATTTATATTTATCTAATTTTTGTTAAATAACAATTTTCATATTGCTGTAAAAAAAAAATTCATATTGTTGAAAATTAGCATGATGACGATGAGAAACATGTCAGGTTTATTTCAACAAAAAAATGTCAACGACTGGTATGACATCAGAATGAAAATGGAGAGTAAATAGACATTTTAACAATTTTTTGCATTTTAAATGATAAATTTCAATGGAAAATTTGCAATAACTCATGCAATGGCTGTGAACATTAGTTCATAGTGTGTCTAACTACAATAAGCTTTAAAGTTAAATAATCTACCCATTACCGTTTAGGCTTTTCATGCAGAAATGTTGGAAAATTGAGATTTTTTCAAATTTTTGGGTTTTATAAAAATCCATCTAACCAACATTCCAACTGAGTTGAGATATTTAAAGAGACATAATTTAGACACCCGATTGGAAAATTTAATCGATTTAATTCCAAAATTGACTGAATCATGCAGGTTTGAGAGTTTAGTTATTTTTTATATTTTTGTTAAATTTTCGTCAGTTTAATTTTCTCAGAGCATTTAGACCCACAAGAAGCACATCTTGGGTATTTAATGCATACAATATACAAATTTCAGTGGCAGAAGTAGAGCAGTTTTTTAGTTCTGTCCGAGAAACAAAAATAAACAATTTTTCAAATTTTTCAATGATTGTGAGAAAAGTATTAATGTCATGGGGATTAGAACTATAAAAGGCTCAACTGGGATGAAAGATACCTCATTTACCCAAAAATGATAAATATACAGGCGATAGTTTTGGCTTGACGCCGTATACACAAAAAATTTTTTTTTCACATTTTTCAATAATAATTATTGTGAGAAAAGTATTAATCTCATGTGGATTAAACCCCTAAAAGGCACAACCAGGATAAAAGATACATTAATGTCCCAAAAATAAAAAGTATACATCCCATAGTTTTGGCATTACTCCCAATACACAAGTGGGACGCCCGTTATCCGTCCAACATAGGCCCAGGCAACCCGGCAAGAGCTAGGTTCAAACCCTAGACTCAGCAATTTTCAGCCCAGCATGTTACCACTAGATCAACCCTCCTTCCTCAGTGTCATGTGGAGAAAGACAAAACTGAAACCAATGAACACGAGAAAATAACGGACATTTAGAAGAACTAAAATGCAACTAAGACTCAATGACACCACCCGTCGTGAAGCACTGCAAAACTAATTGGAAGCTGCTAATCAGTTACCAGAACGAACCATGGTTGAAATCAGAAGATGGAAAAACAACTCATTGAATGCTAACTGGAGAAAAATTACCTCCCGGAACAGTTAAGATCGTAGCAATTGCAAAATCTAACCTAAAGGTATGCTGGATCAACTGAAAGAGCAAAGGAAATATAGCAATGCAGAAACTATCAATGCAGACACAAGAAACATTTACCCACGAAAATGACACTTTACATGAAATTCACATGCCCTCTTTACAGAACATTTTCAAAGCCTTTATTTTGGACAACAGAGCTCAAGATCAACCGACAGAGCCAAGGAAATACAGCAATGCAGAAACTATCGATGCAGACACAAGAAACATTTACCCACAAAAATGGCACCTTTCATGAGATTCACATGCCCTCTGTACAGCTGCGTGGTGTAGTGGATAATGTTTTCGTCTGCTCCACTGAAGGTCTTTGACTGCACGGGTTCGAACCCCAGGTGGGAACCAGAAATTTTCAGTGGACCGTTACGAGCAAAATCCCAGCTTGATGTCGTTCAGAAGAGACTTTATATTGGTGGCCCCTTGTATCAGTGTCTGTTCTGGGCAAGTAAAAGATCCATCACATTGGATAAATGTGTAACACGTGAGGACTCTCTCATCAATCAACCATCGTGAGCGCCCAGAACTGGGTTTTGAGGGCTTCACTTCCCAAATCAATCTATCTGTACAGAACATTTTCATCACCGTTATTTTGAGCAACAGAGCTCCAGATCTGCCAACAGAATTAAACAATTCAGAACCTGTGAATGCAGACACAAGAAACATTTACCAACGAAAATGACACCTTTCATGAGATTCACATGCCCACTGTACAGAACATTGTCATCACCGTTATTTTGAGCAACTGAGCTCCAGATCAACCAGAGCATTGCTGAATTCGCTTCACTCTGTTGGTTGATCTGGAGTTCAAATTTAGCAAAGCAGAAACTATTAATGTAGATACAAGATACATTTACCCCTGAAAATGGCACCTATCATGAGATTCACATGCATTCATTACAGAACAGTTTCACAACTTTATTCTGGACAACAGAGATCCAAATCAACCAACAGAGTGAAGCGAATTCAGCAATGCAGAACCTATCAATGCAGACACAAGGAACATTTACCCCCCGACAAGGCCACCTTTCACTAGATTCACAAGCCCTCTGTAGTCTGTACAGAACATTTTCAATGCCTTTATTTTGGACAAAAGAGCCCCAGATCAACCGACAGAGCCAAGGAAATACAGCAATGCAGAAACTATCAATGCAGACACAAGAAACATTTAACCACGAAAATGACACTTCGCATGAAATTCACATGCCCTCTCTAAAGAACATTTTCAAGTCTTTATTTTGGACAACAGAGCACAAGATCAACCGACAGAGCCAAGGAAATACAGCAATGCAGAAACTATCAATGCAGACACAAGAAACCTTTACCCACGAAAATGCCACTTTACATGCCCTCTATACAGAACATTTTCAATGCCTTTATTTTGGACAACAGAGCTCCAGATCAACCAACAGAGCCAAGGAAATACAGCAATGCAGATTGCAGAAACTATCAATGCAGACACAAGAAACATTTACCCACGCAAAAGCCACTTTTCAGGAAATTCACATGCCCTCTCTAAAGAACATTTCCAATGCCTTAATTTTGGACAACAGAGCTCCAGATCAACTGACAGAGCCAAGGAAATACGGCAATGCAGAAACTATCAATGCAGACACAAGAAACATTTACCCACGCAAAAGCCACTTTTCATGAAATTCACATGCCTTCTTTACAGAACATTTTCAAAGCCATTATTTTGGACAACAGAGCTCAAGATCAACCGACAGAGCCAAGGAAATACAGCAATGCAGAAACTATCAATGCAGACACAAACATTTACCCACGAAAATGACACTTTATATGAAATTCACAATTTCACATGCCCTCTATACAGAACATTTTCAATGCCTTTATTTTGGACAACAGAGCTCCAGATCAACCAACAGAGCCAAGGAAATACAGCAATGCAGAAACTATCAATGCAGACACAAGAAACATTTACCCACGAAAATGCCACTTTATATGAAATTCACATGCCCACTGTACAGAACATTTTCAATGCCTTTATTTTGGACAACAGAGCTCCAGATCAACCGACAGAGCAAAGGAAATACAGCAATGCAGAAACTATCAATGCAGACACAAGAAACATTTACCCACGAAAATGACACTTTACATGAAATTCACATGCCCACTGTACAGAACATTTTCAATGCCTTTATTTTGGACAACAGAGCTCCAGATCAACCGACAGAGCCAAGGAAATACAGCAATGCAGAAACTATCAATGCAGACACAAGAAACATTGACCCCTGAAAATGGCACATTTCAGGAGATTCACATGCCTTCTGTACAGAACATTTCCAGTGCCATCATTTTGGCCATCCAAGCTCCAGATCAACCAGACTGTGTTACATCAAATGTCCGATTATTCGCTGATGACTGCATCATCTTCAGAGAAATAAAGGAGCCAGAAGACACAAAGAAACTTCAGGAAGACCTAAACAACTTGGCAGCTTGGGAGCGTAAATGGGGAATGGATTTTCACCCAGATAAATGTAGTGTCATCCGCATCCACAGGAAGAAGTCACCATTAGAACGGGATTATTACTTGAAAGGACATATGCTCAAGATAGAAGATCGGACGAAGTACCTCGGAGTGGAGTTAACATCGGACCTCAGTTGGAAACATCATATAGATAAGATCACGAAGAAGGGAAACAGCACACTAGGCTTTCTGAAAAGGAACCTGAGAATAGCAAATCGGGACCTCAAGGAGACAGCATATAAGACCCTGGTTCGCCCACACCTCGAATACTGTGTGACTGTCTGGAACCACAGGAGGAATGATCACAATGGCTTAGCAGTTCTAGATAATAGAGAGGAAGGTGTATGGCTCAAGTGCCGCCTGGTGGAGTACAAATATAGAAAATTTATTGAAATTGCTCAAGGAGCAGCCTTTCACAACATTCTTGTTAGTTCTGTGAGATAATAGTCTCTCAGCTACACTTAGAGATGATTTTCACCCACTACACTGCATTTAGACTCGCATTAAACCTTGTTTGGCCAATCTTACCTATGTGTGCACCCATATCAGCATACATCACAAGGGAATTCCCTTTGACAGCCAATCAGAATTTAGGAGACCACAGAGCCATCTCTTGATTAAATTGGAACCTCAGTCTGCCCTTTGGTGAGCATACTATAGCCTGTTTCCCAGCCACCACAAAACAGGCCTGGTGGCCATGGGATATCCCAAGAATACTATTTATGGCAACTTCCGCAAATATGAGCGCACACGACGACTGTCATTTTCCCATAGGGGGAGCTTGAGCAATACACCTTGGTATAATATAACAGAATAAGGGCAAAGCGTGTGAACACTGCCTGTGCTGGAACCCACATCAGAAGACCCAGGTCAAGAAGATTGAAATGGTGCAAAGGAGAGCGGCACGATATGCAGTCAACGACTTCGAGTTCAGAAGCTCAGTGACGAAGATGCTAGAGAGACTGAAGTGGGAAACCCTAGAGGAAAGGAGGTCAAAGGCTCAACTAGTAATGCTGTTCAAGATCATCAAAGGCCATGTTGACATAGAAGCCCAGGGATACCTCCAGAGAGCTGAGACCAGGACAAGATCTGGACATGCAAACAAATTTAGGATATTACAGGCCAGCACCAACTGCTATAAATACAGCTTCTTCCCTCGGACCATCACATCATGGAACACCCTCCCAGCAGAAGTCACCAACATCACAGAGCTATCTGGTTTTAAACAACGCTTAGCATCAATACATTTTTAACACTCAGCATCAGCTGCAAGTAGACCCACATGACCCTTTGAGCTGTACCGGTGGAGCTTGCTCCTTAGCCGCCACGGTTGCCGGGGAGGTCAAAGGGGATGGGTTGAACACAGCTGATGTGTTTTTATCCTACGCTTTTATTCTACTCTTACTGTTTTTATCTGAATCTTATCCTTCTCACATTTCTTCATACAGCACAACCCGTTGAAAAATAGTCGTCTACGACTGCTCAACGTATCGTATAGATCTAGATCTAGATCTAGATCTAGAACCAACAGGGCCAACCAAATTCAACAATTCAGAAACTATCAATGCAGACATAAGAAACATTTACCCAACGAAAATGGCACCATAATCAGAAACACTAGTTGTAAAGGTCAGTCACATTTTAACAGCATCTAGAAAGATGGATTCTAGATGGAAAACTCATCCAACCACATTAGCCACTTGATATGCTGCCGTGACATCATCCATACTTGTAATATGGAAGTGGCACATTCACAACATCTCTTCACTCCCTTTGATGAAATTCACATGCCCGTAAAGTACCCAGGCAATTTGAGAAATGTTTTTCAAGACAATTGCTTGTAATGCCATGCAGCATTTTTCACCCAGAGAATCTACCCTAGATGAATCACTCCATCGTCGCATATTATCATAATATTTTGCATCAAGAGTGTCTGGGCCAATCAGCGTGCAGGATTTCTGTCTACTTCAAATGTTCAACGGCGATTTGCGTAAAAACTCTTCGCTTCCCAAAGATGGAAGCCCCGTCATTTTAAAGCGCTTGGAGAGACGAATCTATTGATGTGTGAATCGTACCTGTTAATCTTACGAGAATGCGTGTACAGTCCTAATCGGTCTCATTTGCATAACATGTGTGAAGGCCTGTTCATTGGCCAGCTTTATGGGCGGGTCTGATTTATTCACTGAAGGCTTTGCTGAAGTGGCATTTTTGAAAGATAAAATGAAAACACAAAGCCAGTTCTATTAGACCAGATAGTGATAATTTCATTAGGAAATATACAAATGGTAATGATTAACAACTTCAACGTAATTTGTGTTGCAAGATAATCAGTCATAATTCAAGTCCAACTAATACATTCCTAGAAACAAACTACAACTCTAAAAAACATTTCTGTCTTTGGACAGCTACATAAAAGGATTGTTGCCGCCATCAGTCGTACACATTAAAAGGAAATAATACATCTTGGTTAACCTCGGGTATAAAAATAATAATGGTACTTGTGTGACACTTAGGCAGAACTAATTCATGGCCAATAAATATTTCTATAAACTCAGAATCTAAAAGCAAGCAACAAATTGGAAATAAAATTCTTTGCACATAAAAACATGAAATGCCCAGCTTTGCTCCGAAACAACAAATACACAACTGCCGAAATATTGTGAGGAAACTTAAGCATGGCAGTGCGATGATTGATGTCAGTACAGGACACCAGGAGTTACCAAAGGTATGCAATGAATGTGAATGACAATTGAATAACACAATTAAATTTATCCATGATAATTTCCTATTCCAATGTTATCAAACAACTTTATCATGAGCTAGACTATATCAATATGGGTTATGAGCAAAGCTTTGTAAATGGTAATGGACTACACATACAACAAACCAATCTTGTAGTTTGAACAAGATTCGGAGCTAAATCGAAATTGTGCAGTTGTAATGTTAGTCCTGCTGATATGTTAATTGCATATACAGTATCAAATCGTAGCACAGGTTATTGTGACCTGTTCCTAATTTCGAAATGTGCTAAGATTTTACTTGTTAAAAAAAGAAGACGCAAAATAAATTCATAAAAATAATTAAAAGGCAAATGCTATGAGAGCTGCAGTGCATGAATGAAGTGACATATTAGCAGTTGAAATAATTTAAAGAGACTTGCAAGACAAGCCATGTAATACTAGACCTCAAATTGGCAGTCATCTTAATAACACTCAGGCCATTCGTATAGCATCAGTCTTAGCATCAATTATTGCAAATAATCTGCTCCAGGACTTATAACAACAGTTAACAGGCTCGACAATTGACCTTGCAAAGCACTCAACCAAGATTATAAAAGGGCCAACACACAACGTATCCACGGAGTTCCTCCTTGTGAATATAAAAAGCTATGTACATATTACAGCAATGTGTCATAAGCAATAACTGGATTCTCTACCTCAGACAAATCAACAAGATACATGCAATGCATCAATCAAACATGTGTATCGTTAACAAAAACTTATATATGTTCATTAAAAACCATTCATACCTGCAAGTCTATGATGCAAAATACTAGATTTATACAAGTAGCTAATGGTTAAGCAGCACAATGCTGCCTGGTAGCAAACGGTAAGACAATCACTTCATTAGAATAACCGCACAGGTCGGATCTCAATGAAACACAACTTCACACTGAAGTCACTCTCATTTTCTCACATTTAAAAGCCACGGTAATCGGCTGGAATATAATCTTAACAACAGCAGCCACAACTTAAGATTCATAAGCAGTAATTCCGATAAAAACACATTATGATACATTATGAGTTCTCCTGAATTAGAAATGCTATCTTAAAAAAAAATGTATAAAGAATTTCTGATTTGGTCAGTCACAACACTTGAAAAGAAGTACTTGTAATGAATAACGTAAACGTTCCTACCGCCTGCGTACCAATAACATGGAAGGCAAAACCAATCTTATTTCTTTCTATCACATTTCTCAGGACTATTCACAGTCATTTGTCCTCATGAACTCTTCTTCTTAGTCAATTTAGTATTCCAAGACAACAAAATGTCTGTTCCCATAGCAACAACAATGAACGGTTTCCATGGAGACACTTAGCAACTGTAACTGTCCAGGCGGCTGAATAATCTGTTCCTATGAGCACTGTCTGTCACGCTTCCCGTAACTTCAATCCACCTTGAAGTAAAACAAAGACAAAAGTTTGTCAGTCGCAACTTACAGCATGAAAAATTACAACAAACACACAACAACCACCAACAAAACAAACAATATTACTTTGATTTGGCTGAACATTATAACACGGCAATTATCACAAGAAGTAATAAGTTACAGCATCAAGAATCAACCATTATGTAACTAAGGCAAGACATGTACCTCTCAAAAGTGTACTCGCTCTCTGCTCTGAAGAAGTAGACGTGGTTCTTGAACTGCAGTTTGAAGACGTAATCTTTGTGGATGCCGTCTGCCTCAGTGGGCGTGGTCACTGAGTAGCCAAGAAGAGGCAGGCTGGCCAGAGGGAAGTCATCCTGCAAAGGACAATTCAGATTTCATTATCTATTCAAGTACGGCTGGTGACATCAAAAAGACCACCACCCACTCATCATAAGAGAACAATCATTTCAAAATACATGACCAATATCAACTAGAATGGAGTGCATGAGATGCACAAAAGTATCTCTGCTAGGAAAATAAATAGATTCTAATCATTCTATTTGACTCATCTTGAACTAAATAACTTTTGGTAGGGATCTCTCAACGAGGTGTTGCATGATTTAGGAATGACTATTTGGTGTGAAATAAACTAGATGGGAGCATTACGAGCAGGGGGTCAGCAGTGATTGCCAGACAGATAGTGTTTGCTGTAAGTCATAAAACTTTGACTCTAGAGTTAGCCCCAACCTACGGGTGTCTCCTGAGGTGCCCCCTCCCTTGGGGTTGTCCCACTGTCCCACCCTTAAGGAGTATCCCCACCCTACCCCTCAGGGTTACCCCAGCAGGGCACACCCTTATCTATCTACTTTTCTATAGATCTATCTATCTGTAACTGGTCCTCTCATGCCAATTAAAAGCTGGGGTAGCCAAGAGCCTTCAAGACTAACAAAATCTCTATCTCCCAGCACTGACAATAAATTCCTCCTCTGCCATCACCTAGTGGACATAAAGGAAACTAAGCATCTATACACCACCTAGCAGGAAAAGCAGGAACTACTCCAAAGTGTGATTGATCTTCAAAGTAAAATAAGCAAATAAGCTTGAAATAAAGTTAGATTTTATCAAGGAAAAGAGTCAAGTGCATGCAATTATGTATGATGGAGCACACAGGTACTCAGTTGAAGAAAAATGAATGAATGAATGAATGAATAAGTGGAGCAGAGTAAGTGTGACAGTGTGACAGTGTGACATGGGACGGGATTCTAGGAAGCCAGGACTAACAAGATCTCTGTCTCCTAGCAGAGATAATTCCTAACTTTCTCAACACTCTTTCCATCCAACAAGTCATAACTTACAGCGATACATATTCAAGAAATTTAGAGTTTGCCACCCCACTTATATTTCTAGATCTATATGAACTCTCATACACAAAGTAGGTTACTGTACCTGGAAAGTTTTGTAGAAAAAGAGGCAGAAATTTGTGAAGACAACCCAGAGTTTTTGCCAGCCATTGCTGTTCTTGAACTTGCGCAACAAGTATCCACTCAGCTGGTTCTGAAAATGACACAACTGAGTTACAAAGTTGAACAGAATAACAATAGACAGAACAATGTTTCATCAGCACAAGGCGTCAACATTATTATTTGAAAGACAGATTCATAACTTTCACAAGGCTTATGAAACTACCTCAGCATTGCAGGGAACTACTAGTCTAAATATCCTTTTTTTTAGATATATAAAAACCTTGAAACCTAAATATCCTTTTTTTTAAATATATATAAACCTTGAAACCTAAATATCCTTTTTTTTAAATATATAGAAACCTTGAAACCTTGAAACCTTGAAGAATCTCCAGAACTTTGAAACATAGAATCAAGACAATTAGAATATCTAGAATTTGTTGTCTGTATAAGAAGGGCGCTTACCTCAACAGCCACACCATGATCCCTTGAGCTGACTGAGGTGTTGCGGTGCCAACACACGTGCATGGTCGTATTGGCCCTGTGCTGGATCTGCTTCTCTGGGGAGGGAGGCGTCTTTGGCTCATCATGAAGGTCCTCCAGGTTGTCAGACGAACCTGAAAATGTCACACAATTGTAAGGATTGTTTCATCTAGTAGGCCTGTGTAAATCATCTTGGTAAAGATCAACATCATCCAGACTTCTTTATGTTGCTCCACTGCTATATTTTGACTATTTCTATATTTAAAGGTTATTTCCACAATCATCATAACACTATTTTAGAAATTGATGCATGGCCGGCACGAAAAGATGATCATATCAACAGCAAAATGCAAATATTCATTTTCCAGATTGCAGTTTGCAGCTCATTGTTTAACATGAATTTTACAAGTGATATATTAATTAGGAAACTCTCATTTGTTCAAAACAAATGATGAAGACTGACTGTTAGACTTGAGGCTGGGGTAAGGGTTCTTGTCCTCCCCTTTGTCCTTGGCTGATGCTGCTGCCCTCTGGAGGTCCTCGATCCACTTGTCCTTCTCCTCTGACGACCTATAGGACAAAAGGTCATTCAAGGTCAGTCAACTGTGCAAAAAATAATACAGTGAACCCTTGTCTTTGGTGCATGAGAAATGACTAGTGTTTGAGTATCAAGTAGAAAGGTCATCAGTTCAGCACAATATGAACCCAAAATGGTCAACTTCGGATCGGTAATGCTGTTCTATACATGTCATTGAACTGTGAGAATGCAATATTAGTTACTTCCTTTTTTCAAAATAGCCTCCTTAATAATGAGTCCATTCGTACTGTTACAAATTTTGAAACAACAGAACATCTCTGAAATGAATCAATATCGAAGCAATCAATATTTATAATGTGCAAATAGTACATACCCAGCTGCGAGTGGTAGGCACTTATTTCCTCCATAAATTGTAAAACTATTGGCAACAGCATCCGTTCCTTCACACTGCAAGTCGAAATATAATTAAATTGTAGCCATACCAATAAACAGTTGGAAGTTCCAAAATTTGACTTCTTACAAAGATACTAGAAATAACAACTTACGATCATGCCCCTTAGGGAGAGCTGCCCATGGACCTTAAACTGCAACAATGGCGTGGCAGTTCTGCTGGCATACACCAACATGTCCGAGAACTGAAAATGAAAAGTTATCCGTCATTAACAAAGGCCTATAATAAGTATACATGATGTAACATTATTAACAAAGTTTTTTATGGAGATAAAGTGAATAGATTACCAGGAAGAACATCCTCTGTTGATATCCTTTCTTGGACAACTTCTGAAGACAACCTTCCCTGATGAACTCCTGCAAGACATAAGTGACACTGAGAAATTCCTAATTCACAATAACATAATATATCTATCAGAAGAAATGAAACACTTCAGCAATAGACATCAGCATAATGCAGTACACAAAACATACAAGTAAGTTTGAAGTGAAGTTGTGAAATGTACACATCAACTCACCCTGTTGTTCTGCACAAGGTTGTCGATGCCAACCAAGTCCCTCTGCAGTTCCATCAACTTGTGCAAGTTCTCCTGAAGAGAAAATACCGTGCAAGCACGTAAACCCTCGGCTATATGCAGACAAATGACTTTGTTACGAAAATGGTTGCTTTACAAAAGAAAGTCCACAAGACGGAATGGTTCAAGTGACCAATTATGTGTGAAGAAAAATAAGATATGTCATGTCATTAAGTAGAATGGACTTGAATTGCCATGAATTGTATTTATGTACCTTTGTAATCAGCTGAGAAAGTCTTGGAGGCATAGTTCAGTTTGTTCATATATAAAGAAAGTAGAATAAGCGCTCGGAGATTGCATACCTGTGCCTGAGGTACTGATGATATCCATTATCAGTAATGAAGTAATATAGGTATAAATAAAGGTATATGTGCAGTGTGCAGGGTAGACATGCCACACAGACTAAGTTGTGCTAGGACAAAGGAATCTGATCCAGCCGTGGTAAACATGCCAATTACCCTCCAGCAGCCTACATACCACTTCCCTCATTTCCCCCCCCCCTCCCTGTCCACTCTCCAGATAAGAAAGTACAGAAAAGTAAAAAAGAATAGGATTTTATGATAAATTCCAGAGGTAGGTCTACATCAAGAAGGACCAATTCTCACAATTTATGCCTGGTGACACATGATGACAGCTTGGGTCACACTTAAAACACCCCTTTTAGTAGAAAACATATGGCCTACTTATAGCTCAGATCAAAACATGTCGGAGAGCAGGAGGTTAGCATTATTTTTCCAGGTGACGAAAAGCATTGTTTCGTGTGGATTTAAGAAATGCACATGACTGAACTTCTGTCATTCCCGAATTTAGGCAGAAATAAAGCAACATGTATAGTTTGACAGCAGCAGGTGTGACATGCGATGAGTTGTGCTAAGACAAAGATTGTATCCAGCCGTGTGGGCAAATGCAAGTTTTGGCCATGTAGGTCATGCACTTCGACAATACCCGGAGGCAGTACTGCCTCGGGTAAAAAACAACTTCAATCAGATATTGACAATAACATGAATTCAATGCACGAAAATATCAAACATAATGCCGGATCCCAAGGATTATATGATGTATGCTTTAGTAGAAGTGTACTTACCAAATGTTTCATCTTGAATTCAAACATATTTGTGACCTCTTGAATCTTGCCTAAGGACACTGGAAAGAAGAAGGAAATTGTGAAATTACATGATATGACATTTCATAACATGTATCCAATACAATTAGTCCTCACAAAAGCACAGGAGTCCTTAGTAATAATAACTTACTTTTGCATTCACGGAAATCGGGGTGCTCTGGAGAGTAATGTGTCAGTAATCCTGAAATTAGAATGAACAAGCATAATTATTCCACTTAAATAGTTCGGAAAAGGATCAGTCATAGAATAGAGATTTATCGCATTCAACACATAATGCGAAACAATCGATATTCTATCAATGAGTAGTAGCACAAAATATTTACAATCCATTGAAGCTCTGAGTTATATTGCCAAACACAAGAGGGCAGCACTAGTTTAAATGAACGGAATCTTTTTCACTCACTTTCTAGGATGAGCTTGTAGTGCAGCAGCCTCTGGGCTGGTTTCAATAGGAAAGTGTTGAGGGGCAGGTAGCACACTTTCTGCGCTTCAAAGTCTTTGTACACTTGGTCGAATCTCTTGTTTCTTCTTCCTGAAGTTTCCAGTTCAGACAAAATGTCTTCATGGTGCTCTATGTAATTTCTGTACAACTGCAAAAATAACCAATAAAATGTATCATTGCCAGACAAAATTTCCTGTATAAATTCTTTCAAAACTTCAATATGAGTGCTATCATTTGGTAAGATCCTAAGGAGACGGAATACAAACCTGTAAAACTTTCATGTTATTCAGCATGATGTCACCGATTTTCTGGTAATCGCCATTCAGATGAGCATTTGACTTTCCTTCCCTGCAACAAAAACTAAGGGCATGATTTCCACCATAAAATCTATCTTTTTAACGTTTCAGCACCCTTCAAAAACATACATTTCTCACTTTCAATGCAACATAATCTTTTCATCACAACTCACCACATTGCCAATCTCTGCTCAATCTCCTTGAGAAAACTGCAGTGGAATTCGTAAATTGGTTCCAAGTTGGCAAAGAGCAGATGACCCAAAGGTTCCGGAAGAACTTCTTCTTTCTGGACAGCATTGCGGAACCACTGCAAATTGCAAACAGAGCAATTGGAAATAAGAATAGTCTGAATTGAGTAAGATATTAGACCCTTGGTTACAATCGAAGTTATCTGACAAACACATAAACTTCTAACTCGAAATTAAAAATATCAGGTGCAAGTGTAAGAATGAATTATGGTGATGTAATACAATTATACTTACAACAGTGATAACCTCCAGGTCTTTCTTGTAAGTCCTCTCAGTCATCAGCAATTCCTTTGCAATGTAGTAAGCTTTGTCCACTGGGTAACGCTGAATCAAATAATACATCAGAAATGTAAATACACCAGTCCAGAGCCACGCCAAATGAAGGAGATTAGAGTTAAATGAAATGCTTTGTTATATTGGGGAGTAATACTGCAACCCTGTTGTCTCATCCATACAACAGTCACTCTAACATAGACGCAACTGGCCTAACTCACATGCATGGCTAAGTGACACTAGCAACAAGAAACACATAAATATATCTGATCTACAGCTTCTCAGTCACACTAATAAATGGGATTTTTATGAAGGGAAAAATAAAACTAATTTATCTATTTTTTAACTGATGAAATTATTTTGCCAACAGTAGTCCCTGTAATCAACTGACCTGATTGCAGTGACCTCTACTGGCAAAGTTATTCAAACAGAACATTTTATGAGTTGAACTGCAAGTAGTAGGACAAGCCAGATAAGAAACTGCCGAGATAAATGAGTAGCAATTAGAAGGAGGAGGATAGACGTAATGAAGGAAGCACTAAGGGGACACTTACTCTCCTGTCACTCACCTTCCTCCGGTTCTCCTCCTCGGACTCGTCCGTGCCCCTGGATGACGTCACTGACGCCGATGATGTGAGCGTGAATGACGCTGCGGACATGGTTGAGCGTGAGGTGGCAGCAGATGACATGACCCTCATGTCCTCACGTCTCTCTCTCGCCCCCTTTAACTTCTCCCTGGGGGTCTCGTCCTGGTAGATGGGGGGAGGGGGAGGAGGTAGGGGCTCCTCATTGATTGGCGATTGCTGTAAAACGATGAACAAAACATGTGAAATGCACTCTCCAGATTGGCTAGGACTGAATCTGATCAATTAATCTGTTACCTCTATCCTTATTATACTAATTTTTCATAGCAGTTAACAATGCTTTTGTAATCATAAAATGTGGGAATTATTGCAGGAGGTCAGTGGTGGTCAACAGCTTATTGCTGAGAAACAAAAAATTCACACTGAGTCTCACAAATAACCATAGTGAATTCTTGTCAGTTGAGAGTAACATATTGTACCAAAGAAAGTGCTCTAAACGTCTTCAATCACACTGACCTGCATATTGGCATATAAAGCGTTGTAGGTGGGAGGGGGAGCTTCCAATTGCCCTGCACTCTTCAGTCGTTGCAGGTTGGGGCTGGACGCTCTTTCTCTGAAACAGCCAGAACACAACACAATGTACATCCCCAATTCAAACGAAATGTATGCTTCCATCAAATTAATCAATCATTAAAAATGTACATAAGTAGAGAAATCATGTACAGATGTACATTGTATATCTATACAATATCAGTGCTACAATGAGTTTCTTATGTTGTGCACATAAACAAACAATCCACCACCACAACTAAAATAAAAGATTTAAGTAATAATGAAGCATTAAAAAGAATATATGACCCAATCACCAATAAGGCCAAAATTACGTTATTATCAAAGCCAAATAACATAAAATCTCTAAATTGTGACATAACAGCATTTTGAAAAAGTATGGATAATTGGATATCCTTTCCAAATTACAACTTGACAAGAAGCTACTGAAGCTAGCTGGTTTCAACTTGATCTTAGTAGAACCAACACCAATGAAGTAGAATGAAGTTAATGCCGGACGATGAACTTACAAATGACTGACAAAAAACTATTCAGCAATGAGCTTCAGATAAAATAGCTCCTACACAGTGTAATAGTATTTTGTCAGTCAGGGAGGAATCTTTAGCTGCTAATGTAGTCAGGACGACTGGTCGTAGAATTACAAAGGAGGACTCAGGGTATTTACTGTCTTCATATCCATCTGCTTTTTAATTTTTAATTATTAAGTCAAATACACCAATACGTTATCGACAAAATGTTTCATATTCATAACACTTCTCTGGTGGTCCTCAAATAACTTCAAAAAGATCAACCCTGAGCCCTCTACAACCTTTTCACAAGTACCTTATGACCCAAAATAATGAATAATGTAGAGCAGTGTTGGGAAGTGATAAAGCCTCTTAGTGCAGCCTACAGCCATGACACAAGGTCACATGACACAAGGTCACGTGACACAAGGAGCATTTTCGGAAAGGTTGCACTAGTAACTCGGGTGACACGGGTTACAAGGATTTGTTTTCAAACACACCAGACTCGACCCTCCGTTTTCCCAAAGGATACTCAGAAGCGCAAATGTCAAGGTAGTGTTTCCGGCTACTGCCCGGTATGTGGGCAGTACCAGGGTCTCGAGTATTGCACCATGTGACAAACTGGTTCCTGCTCGAGTAAAGCTCTCCAGCTCCGGTTCCGGGAGACACTCGACCAGGCCTTGAGCGTGTTCAGAAACAAATATGTGTCATCTGTGTTACTCGTGTAAATCTTCCGAAAATGACACAAGGTCACAAGGTCACATGACACAAGGTCACATGACACAAGGTCACATGACACAAGGTCACATGACACAAGGTCACATGACACAAGGTCACATGACACAAGGTCACATGACACAAGGTCACATGACACAAGGTCACATGACACAAGTCATGCTTAAAGCAATGGACTGATAACTATGTGCAGTTTGCAATTTGCTGGAAATGCACTGTATCCTACAGCTTTCTATAGACTTACGGATCACTGCCATTAACGAATGTCGAGAGGCTTGAAATGCCAGAGACATCGGCCACGTGGCCAGGAGAAGTGCTGTGGGGAAAATACACCATGAGTCACAACAAGAGGCCAAATACGATTTGATAACAGAAATAATTTCATAACAACTTTTGCATCCTTTTGAAACAATGCTCATCCATCAAAGGTACATTCATCAGGTAAGGTTTTTTTCCCCTTTCCTTTCTCTGCACCCTAAATATGATCGACTTTCAATGCCTCCAAAGAACACAACAGTTTAGTTAAATTATGGACATTACCTGATGTGCCGTAACCGTTCTTCTCTTATTTCACGAGTTTCTTGAACTTTCTCTGGGATATTTTCTACTTCAGGGGATCTAAAACATGTGGCAAAAACATTGATAATTTTGTCTCATGAAAATGTTTCAAGTTAGCACTAGATATTCTTTTAAACATAATAGTGCTTCAGTTTAAACTACATGTAATAAGCATAGCTGCTTGATATGACACAACCAAAGTCATCTAACTTAAATTCATTTACTTAGGCCTACATCATTTTACCAGGATTACAGCTAAGTATGATGTCCAGTAGAATGGAAGCTTTTAACAGCAAACAGAATAATTCTACATTTGAGAACCAGAAAGTCACCTTGATAAGCTCTTGTCATCAACTTCAGGCTGCTGCAGGTGGGAAAATACAGGTGCAGACAGTTTGCGGTCTTGCTTGGACAACATAAATTGGGTACATGGCCAATAGTGCAGCGTGCGTAAAACGTACGAAAGCTCTTTTATGCGTATTTCGTACGTAAATATTATTGACTCTTATACATGCTATTTCACGATAACTATATACGGCCTAAATCAAATGAACATTTATTGGCCACTTTATTGCTAAAAGTCTTCTAGTCAGATCCCCACATGTTCTTGTTTTTAATTGCTTTTAACTTGTTTATATTTTACGCTGAAATTTTATATTGATATTTTACATTTTTATATATTTCGATCTGTACATTGTATCTTTCTATATTTTCCCATTTATGGGAGTTGAAACAAATAAATAAATAATAAAATATAGTTTGTTCAGGGTCCTATTGTTCTTTGGATCCAACTTGGCAATTTAGAGTAAAAAACAGGGAAAATTTTACATTTTATAGCGACACGCCACGAAAAGGGGGTCACAGAAGTGATAGGGAAATATTTCCAAGCAGTGCCAGCTACTTGGTATTACTCACAATAAAGCAGAAGTACATGCTACATGGCCAATAGTGCAGCGTGCGTAAAACGTACGAAAGCTCTTTTATGCGTATTTCGTACGTAAATAGCCCGTTTTCACGTACGAAATTCGTACGAAAATTTACGTACGTGAAACGTATGTAGATTTTCGTACGAATTTCATACGTGTTGACGTACGTAATTCATACGTTAATTTTACGCATGAAAATCGTAGGAATTACGTACGAAAACCATACGTTTTCTAAACTTAGAAAAATTCTGATATTTTACGACATTCTCATTAGAAATAGGCCAGTAGGACTATGGGCCTTCCTCAAAGTTTGGAAGTGACTCCGTTTCAATCAAATTCAGGCAAAAACCATGACTTTTTTTGACAAGCAAATAAATATTAGATTCTACACATTAATTACTGATCTTTGGACTATGATTTGCTTTGTTTGCTGAGTTTTTTTAGTTATTCCAGGTACGTCTAAACTTAAGCCCACCCCAGTAACCACTGCACAGAAAGGGCCAAAGTAACTGACCTCAAAATATACTGAAATCTAGAAAAAATCATTCGAAGACAGAGCTTTGTTTTTTTCATTTCTTTATTTTGTAACCTTAGATACATTGTATTGTATCATTATAGCCCTATAACAAGCACGGTGTGGCTGACATGACCGATGATCAGAGGGTTATTGCCCGTTAGGCCAGACAAAACAGTAGTTTACTGATTCTTACCTTCTCGGACCTACTGAAACAACTGATTTACATACCCATGATGTTACTTCGTTGACACAAAAACCATTACAGCTGATTTTTTTCGTCCAACCGACTGACCTTGTTGCTTTAAGAAGGCTTTCAAAAATATAATCATTATTCAATTATTCAATATTCATTAATGTTAGAATTAAACTGACAGTTCATTCGTTGAATTTGTGTAGAAGTCAATTCTTGGGAGGTACTGATAATCACAAAGAACAGCAAGCATGTACATGTAAATAATACAATTAAACACATCATAAATATATCCACAAATAAACTGATTGAGGAAATACTTGAAAATCCGATCTGAGGCCTATAATAAAACTTAATGGAAGTGTGGTTGACAGCAATTAACCTCATGAATGTCAGGTCGCGGAAGAATACAACATGAGTCCGAAGGACGGGTGTTTATTCTGCAGCAGACCTGACATGAGTGAAGTTCATTGCTGTGAACCACACTCCAATTAAGTTTTATTTATACCCCACAATAAAAACAGACCTCCAGTAAAAATGATTAATAATTTCAAAAGGCACCATTTTGTTTGAATGGCCACAAAAAGATCCCTAGCAACCACACAGACCAATGAGAGCGTCAAAACATTTGTGACGTCATCACTTCACTGCCCATTGTTTACATAATAACGTCAGATAATGAGATGCATGTGGTTCACCACGATGAACCACATGGTGTGAATCACATGGTTTTTTGCCAGAACTTCACTGCTGGTAAATCCCACTGTTCATGATATTACACAAGTTTGTTCATATTAAGTTCTGATTTCCTGAAGTAGGGGGGAGGGTTGGTCTAGTGGTAGCGTGCTAGGCAGCCAATCGCTGGATCCAGGGTTCGAATCCAGCTCTTGCCAGGTCACCAGGGCCTATGTTGGAAGGCTGCCTCAATCATCCTTTGCATCATTGCTGTGTCTTCCTCCTGTTCTAATTAGGCTACCAAGTGCATAAATACGTCCTGGACATAATCATCCATCCATCCATCTCTTCTGAAGTTAGATCCTTGTTCAATGTGGTCACTCAACCTGGAATAAAAAAATGTGACATTTGAAAATCCATAACTATCATTGCATGATCAATAAAGTGATATTCATGGGAAATTTATCTCAGTACCGGAACCCTTTTTAACTGTCAATCCCAATTTCTAACAAATTCCAAAGATAAATTTGTCTTTAGATTGATACATGCATGAATGAGTGACTGCTATTGGTTGAGAGAACCTGTTTAGAGTTTATGTAGCTGGATACTCCACTCAAGTTTTGCTCAGTGGCCTCAGTGTAGATGGGGCAGGTGGGGCATTTGCCCCACCACTTTTTGGCCAAAATATACATGTTTCTGAATCAAAAAAATTATTATTTTCCCCGACATCTTCCATGAGGGAGGGACCACTATGTGAAATTAACTTCTCTCAAATAACTCAAGGGAGCAAAATATTTTTTTATATCTTGATTTAATTTTCTTCTTTGACATTTTATTATCTCAAGCGAGACAAATTATTCATGGATCCACAGATTTGATTTATAAGTTAGCCTAGTCACAGTAGCTTTTTTTAAATTGGAAAATAGTTGCTTCCAGTGACATAATTCTTGTAGCTTTACTTCATGTTATCACTTCAGGCTGCTACTCCTTGGTCTGGAAACTATGTTGATCTACCTTGCCTGGCTGCCCCCCTCGTTTGCCTTGGCCTCGGCAAGGCATTTATATTTTTAATATACATAATATAAACATAGGCGTACGGGCGGTCGTTTTGCCGGGGGGGGGGGGGCTAAATTGCAGAGCCTCTCACAGTGGATTTTAACCACCGTCAAGTTAGAAAGATTCTAAAGGAATGGCACCTGCTGGATATGGTACACAATAACATGCAATTCAGTGACGGTGACGGGGGTTGAAATTACATAATCGAAAACGGGAAAAAAATTTGTTGGGAAATTTGTGAGAAAAAAATGAATTTTTATGTTGCAGCCATTTGGCAATGTGACAAACTGCCACACAGTAAACATTTTTCTCACAAATTTCACAACAGATTTTTTTCCCATTTTCAGTTATGTAAACTGCATACATGTCCTTGCGGACCATATCCAGCAGGTGCCATGCCATTACTAGAATTTTTTCTAACTTGATGGTGGTTAAAACCAGGGCTTTGGAGTCGGGTAGTAAGTGAACCGACTCTGAATCCCGACTCCTTCTGCTTTCTGAAAAGCGACTCCGACTCCTTAGGTCTCCTAAATTCCGACTCCGACTCCCGACTCCGCTTATCGGCATTATTTCACGCAAATATTTCATTATTAACAGGGGCCAAAATGCACTTCCACAAATTTTCCATTGGCTTTTGTTCTTGAATACTTGTTCAGGAAGTTTTGCTTAAAATTCAAGATACATTTCACGCTGTTGTAATTGTTAATCATATTAATTGTTTTTAAGGAGTCAGGAGTCACCAAATTAATTTTTGACTCCGACTCCACCTGAAAATCAAAGTTCGACTTCGACTCCACCCAAAAACCTCCGACTCCACGACTCCAACTCCCGACTCCGACTCCAAAGCATTGGTTAAAACCCACTGTGCTCTGACCCCCGACTAAGGCTGACCGAGCAGCGGCAGTGGCATGCCGCGCGTGCCCCGCTCAGCAAGAAGTCAGTTCGCATTGACTACTCCAGCTCCAGAGTTTGAAACAAACTTTTTTTTTTATTTCCATGTGCTGAACAAACTTTTTTTTTCAGTGTCAAGTGGGAAACAAACTTTTTTTTACACCAAAAGTCCATAGCCCCCCCCCCCCCCAAACTGAGCAATAGATCATCTGGTGAGACTGGTCAGCCACCAAGCCATCAGAAGAGTAGCCACTTTACTGGGGCTAGCACAGTCCAGGCCTTACTGGTCAGTAATGTTTCTGAATCTGATTAAAATACACACAACTTCTCGCAAGCTTGGAAATTTTCATGACTTGAAAATTTAGTAGTCCCATCACATACTGGTACAAAAAACTTTACTTACCAGCTACCTTCCAAGGAGATATCACTGATTTTGTTTGCATGTAGTCCTCCCAACTAATTCCAGCTTGTGATGACTCTGATGAATGAACAAGGAGCCCAGCAATATTGCATTATTGGCTGTCTTCTGCTTCTTCATTTTTGTTGTTGTGTTTGCTTCTGTGAAGACATTACCACCAGATGGCATGACGTCACCAGTGACTGGTCACCAAGGTGACTGTTGATGACATCACAATAGGCAAGGTGCTTGTGACGTCATTGGAATGTTGATCTTGGGTGGAGTGACAGGCAGGAAAGCTCATCAAAAATGTTTGGAGAATTTATTGTTGCGTCTACAAAACAATCATCGGCAAAACCACAATACTCAAAAGGTTAGTGCTTCAGAAAATACTCAACTGATCAATAGCTCTACTGGTGCTCAAATTTATGATTAAATTCAGTTTAAAGCTACCACTGACGACTTCTGATTTCGACATGACAGTTGAATTTGACATGTACATTGGGAGGTTCTCAAGTGCTATTTGACAAGTGCTTCACCTGCAGTACAATTCGTTTTTGTGTAGGCCAAAATGTCAACAACTTGCTGGACTGATTTGATCACTTGCCAGCGGCCAGGCAGGTTGGTGAGGGTCGAATTCAACTTTCGTGTCGAAATTTGAGAATTTCAGTGGGGTACATTAGATGGAGTATCATCCTCTTGTGGAGGATGGACAGATCAACTGGCTCACCACCTATCAACCCGAATTGCGGCTCCAATGAGTGGTGTACTCAAGAAAAAAATACCTGTACTTCTGAAGAAGTGCTTTATCTTGAAATATTTGAAGAGTTATTGAACTGTTAAATTTTAGTAATGAGCCGACAGGCCAGCAAAGTGAAAATTAACCTCCAGCCTCTGTTTGTTTACACAGTGGCCATCTTTAATGATGCATTTTGGGTAGTGAAAAATGCATTGTGGGAGACATTTTTTTAAATCTTTTTTTTTTTTTAAGTTATTAATTTTAACTGTTTTAGCAAATAACTGTCCTCACAATCATTTTACATTGTCCCAAATAAAATATTTTAACTAAAACACCCACAATTAACAGAAAAAAATTGAAGTAGAGCAACTGTTTATCTGTGATGTCACAGCAGCCAATGGTGACATCACAGCAGCCAATGGTGACGTCACAATGTGATTGTGACATCACGGAGGCAGTCAGCAAACATGGCTGCTGTGATTCAGCATGGATTTTTTGGTGTCATTGATTAAATTCTCTCTTGTGTCGGATCTGCAACTTTTAGATGACTGTTCTCTTCAAATATGAAGTGGTAAGCTTCTCAACTTTGGTTATGCTTAATTATACAATTGTAAAGGCTGTGGTATTTAAGTACTTCGGGTTGTTGGAGTTCCTGAGCCGAGATCTGTTCATCATTCCCCAGAATGATGAAGTCCATTATCTAGGGTACATGGGTCCTTAAAAAAAGATGGATTGTCAAGTGTCAATATTAAAAGGTAAACAGATGTCTCTTGTCACTTTTTATCTATTTATAGAATATAAAGGAAATACTTAAAATGTCGTTTGTCAATTTTTATGAGTAAACCTGTTAGTGTCAGTCGATTTTTAAGAGGGCCTGTGACAAGCTGTGTCGCAATGTTACTTTTTAATAAGGGCCATGTCGCCATATCATCATGTTGATTTTTACCCATGTACAACCCCTTCACTGGCTTCAGTATGGTATTTTGTTCAGCATGAAAATTTTAAAAAGGCGCTCCCACCTTCAGCTGGGGTGCTTTATGATTTAGGGGGCGGCCATTTAATAATATCCAGGGGGTTTTTTTTTTTAATTGATAGTTTTTTACTCAGTTTTGGTGAAATAAATAAATTTGTTTTGGGTTGACTCAGGCTTGCAATAAATAATTTCTGCAAAAGATATTTCTTAACAAGGAGTTGCTTGATTTTGGAAAGAAAATTCGGGGACTTTGTGCACTTGATTCTTGAAATAAATTATTAATACTTCCGTTTGCGTGACTCCATGAAATAAATAATTTCCACCAATGGAAACTCCAAGCTCCCCCCCCCCCCAGGGCCAAGAGCTGGATCAATAATCGATATATCGCGATATATCGGTTCACAGACTCATCGTGATAATCGTTCACATGTTATCATGACATCACCATAACTGCATAAGACAAAAGTTGTTGTTTTTCGTGAAATTTGACCAATTTTTGGGCAAAAATGACAATTTTTGTAGCAAGAATTACACTTTTGACAGCATTTATGTCAGAAACTTCGCATTTTGCATGATTAACGCTGCTCAATTGTCGCGATATATATCGTGTATCATAAAAAATTTATCGTGATAATATTGTATCGTTAAAAATCTAACGATGTCCAGCACTACACCGTCCCCTCCCCCCCGGTTGTTAAATTGTCACCCGCTTAGTGTGACAACACCCTCAAATGACTTAAATGGGTGGATTGGGACAATTTTTTAAGAGGTATCAAGACGCAAAAGCTCCATAAAAGTTTAACTTAGCCTATAGATGTTATTCCGATTTTAATATAGGCTTACTGATTCGTATTTTGTATTTCAGGGAACTGAAGGAAGCCATATGTCTTACTTCATTGTAAGGAACACAAATTTCGAGGCTGAAAAGGGAAATTAAATGTTCAATCTGCAGCTGCAAACATGCACAGAAAGGTACTTAAGCAATGGGGGACTTCAATGCATCAGGGGTAACCATTAGATAGTGAGTAAACAATGGTGATGTCATCAATTGTGTCATTGTTGCTGTTGTGACATCAACATTGTGACAATGGTGACATCACAGTGACTCTCTAGTACAGTAGCGCCACCACCAGCCCCTGAGAAGTCTCCCATTTCAGAATTTTATCTGCACTTCGATGTTATGGTGGCCCATTGCATGGTAGTCCTGGACATCGTTTGAACAATTTTGTATGATACGATAATATCACGATAAATTTGTAATGATGCACGTTATTTATCGTGATAATTGATCAGCTTCAGCCATGCAAAATGCAAAGTTTGTGACATAAATCCTGTCAAAAAGTATAGTTCTTGCTACACAAATTGTCATTTTTTGCCCAAAAATTGGTCGAATTTCACGAAAAAACAACAACTTTTTTCATATGCAATTATCGTGATGCCACGATTATATGTGAAACGATTATCACGATAAGTCTGTGAACCGATATATCGCGATATATCGATTAATCGATGCAGCTCTATTGCATGGTGGGATTGGCGCCACAACTTTTTTGCAACACGAATAGCACAGCAATGTTCGTCGCTTCTTCAGGAAATTTAATAATATATTTTGATTGAAGAACTATTAAAGTTATTGACAGCATTTGATTTTACATCAGAAACTTGATATTTTGCATGATTGACGCTACTCAATCATGGCAATTAATATTGTGTATACATCATTACAAATTTATCGTTACATATCATAATGTTAAACATTGAACGATGTCCAGCCCTAATATTGAGAGGTGTCACATAGCCCTTATTTATTATGTAAATCCCCATTTCCGAATCCCCATTTGCGAGCCCTGAAATCTCATGATTTTCAAAAATCAGATTTATAATAATCAATATTTTTCGAAACCATGGTATTCCCTTACTTTTCTTGTGTTGGTTTCCGTTGAATTGGATGTTATTTATGCATATTTGGCAATTACAAGACATTTCTGTTTTTAATTTGATTTTTAACTGATTTTAAAAACAGATTAACTGGGCTTTAAAAAAAACAGATTTATTGCCACCAACACAGGTCTTATAGTAAACAGTAATACAGCTGGAAGTAATTTTATTTTGGATTTCAGGTCTTCATTGCAAGGAAAAGGAATGCCCTTCCCTGAATAAGAGATATATATCTATATGGTCGCCATTCCAGAAGCCTCACGTCTTCCATACACTTTTGGTAAGCATTAATGTTGTAAAATTCAGTTTAATATTGTTTCATCTCAGACTCTCAGTGGCACTATGATAGAACTTAATGAGAGTGTGGTTCACAGCAATGAACCTAATGAATGTCATGTCGCAGGGGATTAGCCTACAGTACAAGTCCGTAGGACGATTGTTTATTCTGCAGCAGACATGACATGAATTTATATTTATGTTTTATTAATATCCCACAATCAAAAATTAATAGACCTCCTCTCAAAACTATTAATAATTTCAACTTTTCAAGAGGCACTATTTTATTTGAATGGCCCCAAGAATATCCCTAGCTACTAGGGGTCTACACTGGTTCGATAAATACCGGCCGTACCGATACAGTCTGGTCGGTTCCCGAAACCGGTTTTCAAAGCAGCACTTTCCGTTCGGTTCAATAACGCTATATCAAGCTCAAAAAGTTGTTTTATTGCCGAGATTTGACAGAAAATCTCCACAAATTCATGAAATGAACTCGAGCACTGCGTCATCTTGACGTCCGCTCTGATGCCAGATGCGACTTTCCGGGCCAAAAATTTGGTTTGCGTGGTTGTGTATTTCTAAAATGCGGATCAACCCGAATTTGCGGACCGACGGTACGAATCGTGTATCGATCAAGTGTATCGATGATACGTATCGTATCGAATGTCGGCAACGATATAGAGCCCTACTACCTACCACTACGACTAACCTGAGCCTCAAAACATTGTATCGTCATCACTTCACCCCCCCTTGTTTCCATGACAACGTCAGATTCTTATATGCTGTGAATCACACGGTTTTTTGCCTGAACTTCACTGGCCCTTGTGGGATATCGGCTCTGAAGTAGCATATATCACCAAAAAAAGTTTTTCAAGGGCTGTTTTAAGAAACACTTTAAAAATTCAGTTATCATGTTGACTTAAAGTGTGAGAGATGAAGTTGAAAATTTTATCAGTGCTTTGCAAACTTGAGTAGACATAATAACATTCTACCATTCTCTCCCTAATGTCCGTGTTTTTCTGTTTGCAGTGCGGGCAGTGCCTGGAGCAGAGTGACGATGAATTGTTGGGACTGTATGATGTACATACGTTTGGGACCTAATTGTGCAACCAATCAATTTTGACTAATCAAAATACACCATATTGGATTACCAAATTTATTTGGTGAGGGTAATTCTTTTTTTTTAAAGCTGCCAATGAACAATTTTGCATCACTTCATAGTTTTAATACTTTCTGTCCAATTTTATTTTTGCAATAACAGCGAATTCATTCATGGGCTATAATATTTTAAATTACTTCTTTATGAACATGTCCGTTTTCAAAAGGCGTCCTTCGAAAATGTTACTTCAAATCTCATAATATTCCTTTATAAAATTTGTCTTGTGAACAGCAGGCTCATTTGGTAAGCCTGGAGTACTCTGTCTACTGTGATACACCACGCATAATATTTGTTCTTTTTGATTTCAGCTCTTTTTCACAAGACAAGGTCAGCCACTCCCTAATTAAGAGAGACAACTCTCTGGTTGCCATTCGAGAAGTCTTCCCTGTGCTTTTGGTAAGCATTAACTATGTTCACTTCAACTTACTTACACAGATCATAGTTTAACTGAAATTACATGTTCAGGTAGGCCTAACTGATATAATATAAGAGGTACATAGCGTAAATGTCAAACAGTTACTCTTGGAAGTAAGTACTCCCGGTTTTGACTATAACATCACTAATATTACACAAATAATTTTTGAAACGATTCTTGTGTCATAAGCCTACCATTGAGTTTTCCTATTACATGTGCATCCCTGGCCATTTAATTTGCACATGGGACCTTTGTGCTAGATAGGGGTTATAATCTTGTAAAAGTAAGTACATTTTTTCGTCCGTTAAGCCCCGTGACTAATTTGTACCTAGACTTAATATAATATTATTTCAATAATCTATTTTTCAGAGACAGCATAATAATGAATGTCTGCTGCCCCATGTTGTGGGACAAGCCATGCTCAGCAAGACATTTTGGATTTGTTTTACAACGTTCGTCTGAGCTGGGTGACACTGACATGTTGGAATAAAATATTGAGAAGCAGAAGAAAAATTATTGAAAAAATGGACTATTGACTCAAATACAAAATAAACAGTATTTATCGCAATAATTATGGCTGAAAACGAAGCATAGGGCCTAAAGGAAAAAAATTCTGGGAAAAAAAGGACAATTGCAATTGAAGCCAAATTAATTTCTTTGAATTTATACCTGTATACTGTATCAGCCTAATTGTACCAATAAATATTTTAATTTCATATCACTGTGTTGTTCTACCCATCATAAATTACAAAATTTCTAAATGCAATAGACCTGTTTAATAAGCTAAATTCCAATGCCTAAAATAATAGATATAACGTCTGAAATTCGTACGAAAAGTGCCTATGCGAAATACGTACGAAATTCGTACGAAAATGTACGTACGAACTACGCATCGGCTCTTTCTTGTGAGTTTCGTACGTAAAATTTACGTACGTAAAACATACGTTTTACGTACGTAATTCGTACGTTGCACAATTGCTAGTGTAGTCTATGAGGAAAAGCAATGATGAAGAAGCTGGGTATATTTGGCGCCTAAACATCTCTATGTTTATCCTTTCATTTATTACAATTTTCAAAAAGTTTTATAAATCAACTATGATATATGTTGCCAAATGAAAATAACTTGTTTTGCAGGACTGTTTAGAAGTTTTTTTGAATGAGCCATATGGTGTATAGAAGAACTATATCATCAGTACACTTCTCCAAGTGCTTTGGAGATCACCGAATCACCATAGCCTTTTTTGACTGCAGCCTGCAGCCAAATGTTACAGAGTACAGTAATTTCGTATATGGCTGTGAACAGCACCCTTAAACCTGTTTCATTAAGGTTTTTTTCCTCATAAAATGATCACATATTATAAGATAAGAATGTTGCTGCAGTAGGGTGAACCTGGAGCATCCAGACCTCCAATGGTGGATCATAGTGCCGTGTTACAGAGTACGTTACATTTCTGCTCCTCACAAAACTTGCAACAGCAGAGACATACCATAAACAGCTTCCTTGAATCATTGGTATGTTAGTAGTTGTACTACCTGGTCATATGTTGGGCCCATGTATTCAACTGGATGTTTGAATGTACTTGAAAAAAGGTCCATGATATTTGGAAAAATACATCACGTTTTTGCGTATGTCCCGGCCTCTAAAAAATCTAATGGTCAGAACCAGTCTCGAATCATGCCATAACGTAGACTATATTGTTGTTTGATAGCCACAATAGGGCATTGCCTTGAACAGTTCAAGCATTAGCTAAATTTACCACATGGATCTCTCAACGTCTCAGCCACAATACGTCACATTTAGGCGTACGTCCCATTTTTAGGCCTCAAATATTTGACCAGATATGGAAAGATACATTGGAGGGTTATTAGTCTTGGGAAGGTAGACATACCCAAAAGACCAAGCGCTGGTAATAAAAGCATTTTTGCATTTCAGGCCTGAGGTGAAGCCTATGTCTTGAGTGGGAAAAATTGTAGAATATGCCATGTTTTGTAGTGCTTCACAATGGGAGTAGATAGGTATCTCAACATATAGGAGGAATTAAGCTCTGAAACTTCCGTGGTTAGTACCCAGGATGGTCCTCATTGAAATGGTGTTTGATATTGAATATTACAAGACACTTTATTTACCGCCCTTTGGTGGCCAGAATCTGTACGTATTGAATACCGTATTCCCATGCTACAAGCCTGGTTGGATAGTTAAGAATTTTTTCAAACGATAACATTTTTGTCATAGACTCCATTGTCAACAGAAGAAATAGCCAATCCTATATAAAATCAAAGGAAGATATGGATTGGACATTCAGGGTGAAGTATCCAGCTCAGGCAATGATTTTGGGAGTCATGACTTCGGACAGAAAAATTAGGCCTCCATTCTTTTTCAAGTGAGGGAAGAGGGACGGACCTGATACATAATACAAGGTCCAGTGGTGTCATGTTTTGCTGTTGCTGGATATGAATTGCCCCAGTGGCAACTGTGGACAGACTCAGGATGGTTCCCCATGCCATAATTACGGCCAAGAAAGTTCAGGATTTGTACTTAAGAAATTTCGCAGAATTTTGGGCGGCAGACTTCTGTTCCTGCTCCAGCTCTGACCTTCATCCCCTGGACTTTGCTACATGGGACGACCTAGAATAGTTGGGTAATAAGACTCCCACCAAGCTGTTCAACGGAAATATATCTGTTGTCAGGTATTCAAGATAGACACAGCGGAAAATCATGATAGCCAACTAATAGGCAAAATAAGCAGCTTGTAGAAACGGTAACCTTGTGTCTTTCAAACACGTACACTAATTAGTTTTAGCTCGATTTGTATCCAATAATCATGGAGTCTGCGATTTGGTTCTTTTCCAACAAAAAGATGTGTCTCAGATTGGGCAACACTAAACATATCAGTGTCAATAGGCCTACCAATCGGAGTATCTAATTGTGTTGTATACATGCATTGTTTATCTCTAAATTGATCTTCCAGTTGGTGTGTCCATGGCTTGACTCAAGTGATAGAAAAATAAGAACATTTGTGATTTTGTGGAACTTCCAGAATACATGGGACATCAACAGGCAGACCAAACCACATAATATATTAGAGAACCAGAAATTGAAAAGGATGAAAAATAAAAAGCTAGTACTAAGGGCTCTTCCTACAACCTTCAACTTATGCGACATTGACCATGGCAGTATGTCGTCACTGTCAGATCAGGACACACGTTTCTATTGTATGAGATTCAGATGAGCACACACTGAACATTTCAATGCCAATCTTTTGAAAGAAGGCAGAAGCGAATACCGCAGAACGGGGTGACTTTGAACAGTCCGGGGTAACTTTGAACACTTTTCTGAAAAAGATTGATCCTCTGTGAATGCAAAACTAAATAAGATACTGGAAGCTTATATACTGTACAAAGGTAGCTTATCTAATTTTGCATTCACAGAGGATCAATCTTTTTAAGAAAAGCGTTCAAAGTTACCCCGGACTGTTCAAAGTCACCCCGTTCTACGGTACATGAATTTAACAGTGACACACACTACAATCATAACCAGATGGTAGCATTCTTACCATATAGAGCCCAATGTAACCTCTTTCTCTTGTCACCACACTATGTCCAATTCTAACCTCCTTCTTGGGTCGCCACATAGAGTATACAATCTAACCTCTTTCTCTGGTCATCATGTAGTGTCCCCAATCTTTAACTTGAAATAGCCCTATTATAACATTACTAATAACATCTTTTTCTGGTCTCTGATCTCTGGTATCCACGCAGAGAGCCCAATGTAACCTCTTTCTCTGGTCCCCACACTGTATCCAATTTTCTCTGGTCATCACATAGGAGTGTCCAATTACATGTATAACCTCTTTCTCTTGTATTCAGATAGATGCTATGATAACTCTTTCTCTGGTCACCACAGTGTCGAATTATAAACTCTTTCTCTGGTCACCACAGTGTCCAGACAAACTTCTACTTCAGGTCACTACATCAAGTTATAAAAGGAAGCTATTGGCATTCTCCTAAGTGTATCCTAAATGCATGGAGAACTAACCAATAATGCTCTGTAGAACTTCCAGTTATATGTAGAATCTAATTCAGGTATAGTAAAAGCATAGCAGTTGGAATGAACACAAATGCAAGTTATACTCTTTCACTAGTCAGATAGAATCTAAAGTTTATTGGTAAAACTCCCATATTTATATCATTGGGAGAAACCCATCAACCAATGGCCTGTGGCCAGCAAGCAATTCAAGCAATTATAACATGACAGCTGGCAGTCAAGCTGCCAGCATCACAACATCACAAGTACATTCATACAATGACAACTAATACAATCAATCAATTCCCTAGAGATCCAATTTGTACATTCAATGACATTCATGATATAAGAGGCCCATGTGTTGAGGGCATCTGCTCCTTGAGAACAATACATTAATACAGTGGCTTTTCATTACCCATGGACAAGTCTGTCCCAATCAATTAATATATGTATGAGTAACTCTCAAGTACCAAGCTTGGCTTGGCCAGGTGCAGTTTGCAATAATTAATGAAACACACATGGCAGATCTGAAATTGGGAAAATGTAACATCAACTGTAAATACATAATATTGTTGAATATGCTAGAGAGATATACATGGAGTTAAAGGTAAGTTAATATATATTTATAATTTAATATTTAGGGAGTTTTATAGCCTGATATTTTACATCACTGCCTTCCCATGGAAAAAGTTCTGTGATTATTTGTGAAGCAAGCAAGTAAATATTATAGAACTTGTAAAATGTAGATATGTGTAAAAGTGCACATAAAACGAAATATCAGGTAATAAAAGTTACTAAATGGTGAAATGACTCAAGTATACTTGTGTATTTAAATTCTGGGCTGAGCCCTTGTGATAAGGATTGTATGCTATATTCTAGCTAAAACCTTTATCCTAATGTGTTGTGAGCTGATAGACTCACTAGTGATATGCCTAAGCAGATCCTGATAAAATTGATCCAAATAGGATAATATAAGTAAACATATAATCTAAACGAGTGCAGCGAGCTGCCTACAAAAACAAAAAAAAAAAAAAAAAAAAAGAAATTTTGTGAAAGAGTAAATTTTTGTATAAGGAGACAACAAATTAAAAAAAAAAAATATGGCAGGGTAGCTAAGCTAGTAAATTGAAAAATGACTAACCTAACTAACTAATACATGCGTGCCCCCACTGAGCCCGATGGCCTAACAACTGCGGATAGGAGAAACACGGACCCAGCAGAGACACTAAATAAACACAATATGATGATGCAACAATGGGAATGACCTATGAGTGACAAGCGTAGATAAGCATGGCCACACGGCAAATGAAACTAAAGCTTGGCAAGAAAGAATGGAGAGCAGAGAGATTAAAAGATCCAAGATGTGTTAGGAAGAACAGTGTCAAATCCTAGTAGAGTGTTGTGGCAAGGAGTGAAATGTAAATTATAATCAGGAGCAGTGTCAATAAACCATAAGCATGGAAGAACATCAGACAATGTCTCCAAATTAACCTGCGCAAGGGTTAACATGGTTCGCGCCCGCGCGACAGACATGACATAGCGTCTTGACACCTACAGTGTAATGACATTAGAATAAGAGTGTAAGCTGAGTTAGCAACATATACAGGATGAGTGAAGACAAGTAAGTTTCACTACCAAGAATACACCACAAAAGAAATCAGATGGAGCCAAGCAATAGATTCAGTTACCTTTTTCTTGACCAATGCCTGGTGAAAATTTTGCCTAATTGCCGCTCGGTCCCGGATGAAGCATCCGAGTTCGGGAGTAGATCGCTGAACAGGGGCCTTGCACAAGATAATGCCTATGCTGCGATGTCCAGGCTGTCGCGTTTATCTGTCAAGGTCCATCCTTGCGGCTTTCCTGTCCAATCATCTGGCCTGGAGCTGAACGTCTAGTCCGAGTGCAATTATGGATGAATTAATCATATGGATGGCATTATTGGTGGACCAACAGGCTCTCATCCGTTGGCCCCTGTGTGTACCACTGGCAAGTGAACTGTCGTCCCTATGTTTTCCTTGATCGCTGCAGTACATGCTGCACTAGAGAGTTTGTCGCCACTCCCAAGAGACAATGGGAGTGGAATCCAACCAATGTCGTTATTGGTTGGGACCTATCTGTTCCCAGTGGTCCTTCAGTCGGAATGGCAGCACATCCCCTTTAACAAATGCTGCACATTCCCCTCCACGACTGTCCTCATCCGAAAGTCGTGGGTAGATCAGCCACTCTCATCGCAAGGTTTCTTCAGGAAATGTCGGAGGCCAAGGGGTGACATGGTTTGATGTCCCAAAGTGCCACATTCTGTCGTACCAGTTCGGTGCCTAGCCGGCACACACCTTCAGGTCGTTTTGGTCAGGCGTGGATGTGTTGTCTACGCTGTTCTAAGGTCATTGGTGAGGCGATGAAGAAGAAGACTCATGCATTGTTATGCACACCAAATACTGTGAATTATGTTCAAATAGCTGGGCACTAGCATTCTGATTGATGCCAAAGTGCCTGTTGAATTAATTTCTCTCAGCCACAGAATTCTTGTGAATCCCACAAGGATGCAGTCAGCCTTCATTTTCATGGCTGCTAAAAGGAATTGTGATGAAGGTACCTTCAGTCTCTCTCCCCCACAGCTCTGGTCATGATCCTCCATCATCCATCGTCTGATCACCTGGGCATTGACAATCTCGGTACCGGTATAATGCCAGTTGATTGGCCTCATCTCAGCCACAGCATCCTTCTTCTGGAACTGTTTGTTCGTCATCAGCCCCAGCATTGTGCTGCTTGTTGATCCCAGGTGATCAGTATTGGGAGGTTCCATGCGGCTTACATCTTTAGTGGTCCACTGTGTCCTTGGTTTTGTCCTGATTGTTCCTGTCCGGTATCAATGAGTGCCATATTTAGATGGAGGTTACAGGAAATCTTTTCAGTGGACTGGAGAGAAAGCGGTGGATCCTTGCTTCGTATCAGCAAGTAGTTAATCTTGGAGATCACAGGTCAGTTATGGGGGGAGTCCTCTGTTGTCCATGTGGCTCCAGGGGAAGATGATCCTCATTTCCCAAGATGATCCTGTGATGATTCCAAGGTGTTCGACTCAGGTCAGCGGTCACCAGTTATAAAAGGAAGCTATTGGCATTCTCCTAAGTGAATCCTAAATGCATGGAGAACTAACCAATAATGCTCTGTAGAACTTCCAGTTATATGTACAATCTAATTCAGGTATAGTAAAAGCATAGCAGTTGGAATGAACACAAATGCAAGTTATACTCTTTCACTAGTCAGATAGAATCTAAAGTTTATTGGTAAAACTCCCATATTTATATCATTGGGAGAAACCCATCAACCAATGGCCTGTGGCCAGCAAGCAATTCAAGCAATTACAACATGACAGCTGGCAGTCAAGCTGCCAGCATCACAACATCACAAGTACATTCATACAATGACAACTAATACAATCAATCAATTCCCTAGAGATCCAATTTGTACATTCAATGACATTCATGATATAAGAGGCCCATGTGTTGAGGGCATCTGCTCCTTGAGAACAATACATTAATACAGTGGCTTTTCATTACCCATGGACAAGTCTGTCCCAATCAATTAATATATGTATGAGTAACTCTCAAGTACCAAGCTTGGCTTGGCCAGGTGCAGTTTGCAATAATTAATGAAACACACATGGCAGATCTGAAATTGGGAAAATGTAACATCAACTGTAAATACATAATATTGTTGAATATGCTAGAGAGATATACATGGAGTTAAAGGTAAGTTAATATATATTTATAATTTAATATTTAGGGAGTTTTATAGCCTGATATTTTACAAAGTGTCCAACCTAACCTATTTTCTTTGGTCACCACATGGACAGTCTCTTTTCTCAAATTCCTTCACCACCAGTGAATTTTATGTAAATAATCATAATCTTTGAATTATATATACAGTCTTCTCAACTTACAAACAATATTCACCATCACTTTACAGAAAATGAGCAACACAAATCCCCACGGCCCGAATTCACCAACACAGGTAAGACCAGGTTTAAGGTTGATCATAGTCTTCTTAAAGTATATATTTCCTTACTAGGCTCTAGTAGGCAGTGCTGCCACTGAATCATTAAAAATGGATCCTAGTGTTAAGGGTTTGACCTGGCTAAACTCTGTGCAGGTGAATTCGGCCTGTAGAGTCTGCTACGGAAAGCAGAATTTTATGGAGTGACTGGAAGCCTGCTGAAATGGCTTGGATCGTTTCTGGAGAAGAGGACCCAAAGGGTGTTAGTAGATGGACTGTCTTCTGATTATTGTGAAGTCATCTCAGGCGTCCCCCAAGGCACTGTTATGGGCCCAATTATGTTTCTGATCTTCATAAACGATCTGCCAACAATCGTAGACAGCCCATGCAAACTTTTGCTGACAATCTCCTCATCTATCGCCAAATATGCAGTAAAGAAGATCAAGACATCCTACAACGAGACATGGACAGCCTGGCTGATTGGGAATCGAAGTGGGGAATGAAGTTTCACCCTGACAAGTGCGAGAACCTGACCATAACCAGTCTGGGATTTTTCCTAGCCTTGGTAATGCATGTCCATTACCCCTGGCCAGTAATGCTGGTTGGAACATTACCCCCTGTAGATCACAGTGGGTTAATTTTCAGTGGCAATTTTTGACTTTAACAGCCTGTCAAAAAATCACTAAGACACACACAGTTGATCTGAAAACATATTTGGGAGGTTCAGAATGTCTAGTATCTATGGAATTTTTTTCATGGTTAATTACCTCCAATTAAGCAAACGGCCCCGTGGGTCCGTTTTTAAAGTCAGGACAAAATTGTTATCTGTAACCACTGATAGGTAATGATAAAGGCATTTTACCCCAATTTCACCCCTCACTTTTCAGCCAGTTTGTGAATTTCACAACAGAGGGCAGCTCATGGAGCTGTCATTTAGAGATAACTAATTGCACCACATGTGGCTTTTGACCCTGGGGTGACAGCAGCAGAAGCTTCCTCCAAATCAAGATAAATGGCACCCTCCTGCACAGTACCTGTTGGAAGATGGATAAATGGCCAAAAGGGGTAACATTCTTACCCCTTCAGAAATGAACAACAATATACAAGTATTTTCTACCTATGGAAAGATCTTGGAACCATGCTTATTAAATTAGATATTTACTCACCTTATTTACTTATTATAGCTCATATTTTTCATTAATTGGTATATGGCTCCTTTTTTACATTTGTTAGGCACAGTTCGACAATAAACATCCAAAGCAGCATTAATCAGAACTTCTTTAATAATTGGGTAACATCACCGGTCAATTTTGAAGTGCTCACCATTTCATATAATTAAAATGTATAATTGACAATCTCTAAACATAATTGTGTAGCCTGTATCCTGTGATGTATGTGTTTCATAGTATCTCCATTTGCATTAAATTACTCCATTGTTGAAAAAGATAAAGAAAACTTGGATTTATACCCAGGTGAGTAAATGAAATCCATGCTGAAATGTATATACCAAGTACACAATCCAATGTTTTCATCCTGAAAGTCAACTTATTATGGCTCTGTACCTGTGTGTCCTGTTTCCTAATTACACCCCCCCTCCACCAACCCATAGATGTGCCCTGATTGGTCAAGATGGCTTAGGTCATTTGATAGAGCTCTAGAAGTTAACCAAAAGTAAAATCTCCTCTGTGAGAAATACATTGTGTGAATGAAACACTCTAAGATGCCCAACTTTTAAAATTTTGAATTCAAATTTTTAAAAGGTCCAGCTCAAGAATGAAATTGCATAATTTCCTCCATTAATGCTCTCTTTAAAAATAAGAATCCGGGTAATTATTTCTAGTGAGGAATTTTGCAACCTTTATTAAATAGGCCTATTACCCCTATTGACAATAGGCCCAAATTATCCAGGGTTATCTATCTGTAATTTTTTTTTATGATGGGAAACTATCAATCAATTAATCAATCAATCATTCAATCAATCATTCAATCAATCAATCAATCAATCAATCAATATATCTATCTATCTATCTATCTAACTTTCTATCTGGCAGCATCTGTTTGTCTATCTGTCAGTCTGTCTATCTATCATGAATGGAAATTTCCACTAGCTATTGAATATTCATTGAATGAGATCACAAATCAACCACTTAACCACTGCTAACATGAGAAACATTCCAATGTCAAGTTAATCAAGTCCAGTGACCCCCTGGCAGGACCTCACTTTGACCAATTTAAAGGCAGTGCTGATCACATGATTCTTGTATGAAGATACCAGCAAAATGATAAGGCCCTAGTTTGATAGCAGCCTTTGATATTTAAGTTAACAGATAGACAACAGGAACCAGGGCAAAGCATTGACAGCAAATTTCAGCAGTATTCCAACTGAAAGCCCAGTCACAGAAAACTCCTTTTTAGGCATATTTCTGGAAAGTAGGAAATTTATACCATCTCCTTGTTAACAAATCATTTATTGTCCATCTGTAATTATTGTGAGAATCATGGTTCTGTATCTCCAGAATCAATGAACAGGCATTAGATAATTACATAGGTGGGCACTGACCAGAGGGTACAGACAGATAGATATAGATAGCTAGATAGATAGATCTATAGATAGCTACAAAGATAGACAGATAGCTAGTTATCTAGATAGTAACTTTTTCAGGTAATATTTGATAAAGACTAGCATAGTTTGCAAGTTACAGGTAAAAAATTACTTCTTGTGACAGGAAATTTCTAACAGACTGTGTGCCTACCAGACTCCCTTCCAGGGGTCAAGATTTCTCAAAAAGACTCCAGTGGGTTATAAAAGCAGTAAACAATGATTGGTTGAGCTGTGCAACTCCCCAGTTTAGTGCAATAAAAAGTGTGACAACCTGCCCCTGTGACAACCTGCCCCTGTGACAACCTGCCCCGGTCTCCCCCACACATGTTGGTGGCTAATGTCTTAAGTTTAACTTTATTTTAAGTAATTATTGACCAGAGTTTGTGTCACTTTTATCTTTTAAATATAATAAAATTTCAATCATTGTGTTATTATAATTTAATCTTACCTTCATAAAATTAAACCATTCTATCTCCTGTCTAATAAATCGTATATCTTACAATCTTACATACAAATATATTTATCTGTCTGAATTTTATGACAGGTACAGCTATTCTTCATGAAGCTGCCACACCTTTACAGCTTCAAAGAATATCAGAGATGTTTGACATGAAGTTAATAACTTATGAAGTTAAAACAATTTAAAGATATATATAAATATATATACGGTGTATATTGTCTTCCAAGTTAAAAGTTGCTTAAAAGAAAGATCAGAGTCTCTTGTAGGGCCTATTTCAAATATTTGTAATTGCCATTATAAGTCCAAAATAAGAAGATGGATTGATGGATGATTGGGGCTTTACATCTTGCATTTATGCATTTGGTAGGCTAATTAGGACAGGAGGAGGACACAGCAATGAGGCAAAGGATGATTGAAACAGCTGTCCAACATGGGTCTGGCCCATGTTACCCGACAAGAGCTGGATTCCAACCCTGGACTCAGCGATACACGGAAGCCTTTTGTTTATAGACGGGACAGAGCCACCGGCTCACCGAGCGGAGAGAGGTGTCTTGTCCCTTATGGCAAACATGCGAGGAGTGAACCAGATGGTTCAATCAAAAGAAGTGATTCAGACATCCCATAATATGATCCTGGCACTTTTTTTCTCATCACGCGTGGCTACCAAATATGTTTGGAAAAAAAAAAAGATAATAATTACGAGAAATGTCCGAAAAAAAAAAATTTAAAAACGAAAAAAAAAAATGTTTCTATAAAAAGTTCAAAAAAAAGAAGAAAAAGGTTTGAAAAAAAAAATTTCTAAAAAAAAAAAGTTAAATTTTCCCTCAAAACATTTTTTTCAACAATTTCTTTTATATTACCTTTCCACCCTGTCACTCTTTGTCCCAGTTTTTTTCTCCAAACTTTTTATGGAACAAACCTAAATACAAAAATGAATTTCGAGAAATAATTAGATGATTACAATTTAGAGTCTTAAAAATTTATTTTTTGCGTTCAGGCGGTCCCATCTTCATGCTTTGGCATTTGCATATAATTAAGTTTCATGAAAGTTTGAATTTGTAAATTAGCAAGTTTGTAGATTAATCAAACAAGTCTGTGGGGATTATATAGTCTACTATTAATGCTCACAAAGCTGCCATTTGATAATACTGGTGATTGCCTGTGATAGATTATTGGGATCACTAATGTAATGCTTTCTTCATTATGTCAAAGTTCGAACAATGATGCAAAGTTTACTGTCAGCCCATTGGTTATCAAGCTGTGATGATGTGGTTGTAGGGGGCTATTCAAGATGAAATGCTTACTCTGACACTGAGTTGAAACTGTAATTTTCAGTTTCGTGTATTCACATTGGATAGAAGCCGGGGAATCTGACCCAGTTTAAAATGACATCACAGCTTGTATTCAATTTACATATATTGCAATGCTGGAATAGAGTCATCTCTGACATCACAGTTCAACAGCATAGAAAAGAGCTTGAGATTCCACGTAAATATGACGAGGACTGTAACTTTAAATTAGTCGAGGAGAGCACTACAATGCATGATTTGTAAACGAAACAAGGGTTTTTCATGAAATGATAAACTGTTCTTTTTATTTTTATTTGTTGGGTGGGGGGAGGGTTCGTCTTGTGGTAGAGATGGCACCATCTGGACCCAAAAGATGAATTTTAGTTAATTAAATGTAACATTCTAAATATTAATTCACTTACATCATGCATACAAAATATTTTTATAAGTTTTTGGAAAAACTAATTTGGGAAAAAAGATCGATGAGGAAAAGAAATTTGGGGGGGGGGGAGAACTTTGGGGAAGCAAAGAATAGGGGAAAAAAAGTATTTTGGAAAACTTTCGAAAAAAAAAAATTGGGGAAAAATACATTTTTGGGTTCTTTTGCTTTATAACACTCAATTTAATCACTCTCAGTGCCAAATTGTTGTTCTTACTTGTTTGACAGTGAAGAGAACAAGTCAAAGAGTAAAAATTACCAATTACCCAAGTCTCAAACTCACAGTGCCTCAGCAATCAGGAGTTCACTTTTGATATAGCGTGGCGGAATTGTGGTAAAAAGTGGAACTTTCGACCATTGATGCCATATCTGTAAATTTATAACTATCCAATTGTCTCAAATCTTAGATCTGTTACAAATTTATTCAAATAAAACACTTTCAGTTAATCAGATTGCATTTCTGACACAGACACAGCACTGGTGAGCCCATGAAGTGGTGTGATTGAATGATGAAATTGTCTAGAGTTCTGACAAAATTGTGTGAATGCAAAGTGTTTCAGATTTAAGCAAGGGGTGAGTAGTATATAACTGGAATCCTAAACCACTAATGGAGATGTTATCAATTTGATTAGCAAGACAACTATACACATTAATTGCTATGGTATCTAAGTAGATATCATGGCTAAATACACCAAAAGTATATTGCATGTAAGTGTGACTGAATAATGATAAATAAATCCATCACTTATAAATTATGTATTTATATGTTAGGTGCATATTAAAAATCATTAGAGAAAACAATTACTATGCCCTATACTTAGAAGCTGTTGGCATATTTTGGAGTTGGGAAATTTTAGCAAGATCGAGAAGGTGTGTTTTCTCAAAAAGTTCATCATCTCGTCAAACTCTGCCACAAGGTTTCTGCTCACAGTAACACTAACTGCTTTCCTTCCCAGTTCCGTAAATATTGATGACACATCCTGAGAGAAATATATGGAGAGCAACAATTATGCGAATTTCATGATCAAACTTTTATACCTGTAAATGAAATGATGAAATCGCTCTATAAAATTGATTTGATCATTTGCCCGAATTGTTAGCCTCCTTGCCCAAATGTAGGCCGGGGGGGGTGGGGGGCTGGGGGCTCTTCTGCAAGATAGGGACAAAATATGAGATTTTGTCTATTTTAGTATTTAATCACAGGTTCAGATCTTAGTCTGGGAATAGACCAATTAAGTTTTAGAGCGGGCAGTGTACCAGGTAAATTACATTTTCATGGGTTCTGTATGACAATTGTGAAACCTGCATAACTCACAGTGGCCTTAGTCCAAATTGCTTCGCTATAGTAAAAAGTACTGTTTCCAGTTATTTTCAATCATTTGTCAAATTAATTTCACCCAGAGAATCTAGCTGGAGTGATTCTTTTAAATATGGATGATATTATAAAAATCCTACTTAAAATTTAGGATTTTATTTAGTGTGAGCTTTTGGTTTGGTGATCATATATAATTATTCCTTTTTTTCAAAAGAAGCACCAGTCACTTAAACGAGAAAGGAAGTTACCATAATGGAAATAAGTGGTGTCCCATATATCACCCTGAAATTCTGGCAGGTATTTCATCAGTATCTCCTGAGAAAAAGTGAGACTTTTGGTCTGGGATAATTTTACACCATGATATATCTTAGTGGTCCCAAAACAAATATTCTTCAAAGTATCACAGAGAGAGAAAATTGATCTTATTTATTTCTCTTTTTTTAAGGCAAGGGGGGGGGAGCTCCCCCAAAAAGTACTTCTAAAACAAGAACATCTTCTTGACAAAAAGATAAGCTGCCTGCAGTGAGTCCAGATTTCAAAATGTAGAAAAAATACCATACCTAGCACACTCGGCTTGAGAAATGAAATACCATAAAATATATCTTAAAAATCTGTCAAGGTGTGGCAGAGAACCAGTGCACTGCAAAGGGCTTGCTTGTTGTTAGTAATAACACTGCTTTCAACCAGGCAGGTTAGTCACAGTTAGTTAATGACTAACTGTATATGAGTGACTAATTGTAAGCTAACAGTAAGTTAGTCACTTACTGTAAGTTAGTCAAGTGCTATAGTCACTAACTATAAGGTAATTACTAACTGTTAGTTTCTCACAAACTGTTAGTCAGTCATCAACTGTTTGTTGGTTAGTCACTAACCATTTGTCAGTTATTCACAAACTGTTAGTCACTGTTAGTAAGTCAGTTGTAACTTTTCGTTAGTGACTAACTGTTAGTAAGTCACTAATTGTTTGTCACTAACAGTTGGTTAGTTAGTCACTAATTGTTGTTAGCAGTGGCGGATACAGGGGGGGCCTAGGGGGCACGGCCCCCCCCCCCCTAGACCACTGAGATTAATAATGGTATTTTGAAGAAAATACGCCGCAACGCGGGCCCGATAATGCTGAAAGACGTCCGGGCCCCCCCTGGATGACCCTGTCTGGATCCGCCACTGGTTAGTTAGTCACCAACTGTCAGCAGGTTAGTTACTAACTGTGAGTTAGTTTGTCGCTTAACTTGTAGTTAGTCAGCTAGTCACTAAATGCAAGTATGTAAGTCACTGAGTAACTGTCAGTCAGTCAGCAATTGTTAATTAGTCCCTAATTGTTGATTAGTCAGACACTAATTGTAAATCTTTCAGTCACTTACTCTTAGTCACTGTAAGTTACTAACTGTGGGTTAGTCACTTACCATTAGGTAGTCGCTAACTGTTAGTAGGTTAGTCACTTACTGATAGTTCATGACTAACAGTTAGTCTGTTAGTGACTAAGACACTAACAGTTAGTCTGCTAGTCACTTATAGTTAGTCAGTCACTGAAAGTTAGACATTTACAGTCACTCAGTCAGTCACTAACTGTTTTTGAATGAGACAGCAAAGAGTTGGTTGCTAACTGTCAGTTATTCCATCAATATTCTATCTATAAATAAAACACACTGCTCTCATAACTACTCGCCCCTGATTGTTTCAAGCCCTGCAACAATAGCATCTTCTGTTGATGCTATTGTTGCTGGGCTTGACACAAATTAATCAATTAATGAGTGGCAAGTGTACTTTTTCACTAATTAATATGCTGGCTGTAGAGCTAAAAATGTACTGTAACAAATGTTGACCTGAAGCCAGCATAAAAAATGTTAACATCTTTCCAACACAAGTCTGCAACAGGAATTATGGGTGGCACAAATTCTCACAATGGCTGGCTGCTATCAGTGTTCACCCTTTGATTACCACTTTAAAAATAAATAATACGCAGTGCTTGTCCTACACTCAAAAATTGAGCAGCTGAGTAGTGCAGTAGCAGTTAAAGTTCAACTTTTTTTTTAACCCATCATTTATAATAGACATCACAGGGTAAGCTTCTGTAAACTTGCACTTTCCATGAAGAGCTTTTAAAAGTAACTAAAAGTAATCTAACTGAATAAACTGATAGTGATTCATATGTTCAGTATTTTGTGCAGTGATGGCATTACTTTTCTTGTTATTTCATTACCCAATTGACTTGAGTAATTGGATTATGATCTTAATTTGATGTAAATTAATCTGTCTATCTATCTATCTATCTATCTATCTATCTATCTATCTATCTATCCATCTATCCATCTTTCCATCTATCTATCTATCTATCTAATCACCTTGGGTCTGCTATGACTCTGCTTAAATGATAAACTGATAAAGATGCACCTCTGTTGCTTGGATTTAAAAGTGTGTTCCTAATTAGTGAGATGATAAATTAATGATATATATGATAGCCTGGCTCCTTTCTGGAGCAACAAAATTATATATAGTCTGCAAGTTTTATCCTGTGGACTTTGCACAGGAGACTGTTGAGATATTCTAAAATGAAATTTTCCATGCTGGTGATGAGGCTTTAGTTATGTTTTTTTTTTATTGAACGAATTGAAATGACTGATCTTATTTCATGAAAATAAACATACTTGTGTGTTTAGTCGATTAATTTTTGGTGTCAGAATACCTGTATGCTGTTTTTTTTTTTAAATCACATCAACTAAAGCAATGACCCTTTGACAAAATTGCACCCCAGCTGTGGTTTTATATCTCCATCAGCAGCAGATTAAAATTGAACAACATCTTTACTAAAGATTACGAGGTGTCTGGGTGACACACGACAGCTACATTCGCACAGCGTACTAATGTTGTTGTCCTGAAAAAAGTGGGCAACTTCTTTTTTCCAATGTCGAAATTGTTTTTTGTTTCCGAAGATTAAATTTTTTTTTAAACATTTTTGCAATTTCACTAATTTTTTTTTTTTTTTAACACTCAATTGGGCAACTTTTTTTTCCAATTTCTTTTTTTTTTCTCCGAGATTTAAAAAAATTATAAAACTTTTTCCACCAATTTATTTTTTCAAACATTTTATTCCAATAATTTAGTTTCAACATTTTTTTCCCAAATCTTACACTACCCTCCAAAAGTTTGAATACACTTGAAAAGGTTACATTTCTTTCAATAATACCTCGTCTTCAACACAATTTTGGTTTTTTACTTACATAAAAAAATATGGAAACTCACATTCAGGCCATAAGGTATACATATTTCATGGTTTTAGATCATTTTGATATAAATTTATGTAATTTTCTCGATATCCCATTTCATCATTTTCTCTGAAAAGCTATAAAAGCACAGTTACCTTCCATATTTATGACATTTTATCATTTTTCACACATTTCCACTGGTTTGTGATGATTTTACCAGTGCATGGTTTTAGACCAGAAAATAGCCATTGAAAATCGGACAAAAATATTGATTTTGGCTAGTTTTTGGTCAAAATAATGCCGAAACAGCTCAAATAAAATAATTTTCACTTGAGAAGATACATTCTATGACTATACTTCATTGTGACCCGAAATTATCTAAAATTTTTTATTTTTGAGTGGTCAATGTCCAATTTTTAAACTTTCTTTTTGGGGTTTAAAACTACTGTTACGATCATGTTAAAACTCTAGAAACACTTAAATTAAATCAAATTTCATAAACCTAGAAGATAACTGGGCTGTGACAATTTTTTATAAAATACCATAATTTGGGATATCGAGAAAGGCCATAAATTTCAACCAAAATGACAATATAACAACTTATGACTTCAGTGTGACTTCTGATATTGTTTGATGTAAATATAAAACAAAAATTCCATTCAAAATGAAGTATTTTTAAAGGAAACCTCTCTTTTCCAGGTGTGTTCAAACTTTTGGAGGGTAGTGTACACTGTGTTCCCAATTATTATGCAACTATGCTTTTTCACAATATGGATATCTGAAAAGGAATTTTATATATATACTATATCATTTACACAAATATCCTGTCACTTTCATGATGCCTTTTCCTATTTCTGAAGTTCTTTTTTCCTAAGTTTTTTTTGCAGACTTATTTTTGCCAAAATGTTTCACATTATTAGCGCACTTGTGTTGTTATATCAACATTTTTTGTAAACTGCAATTTCGCCAATTTGCCATAGTGGACATTTCTATTCTATTCTATTCTATCTATCTATCTATCTATCTATCTATCTATCTATCTATCTATCTATCTATCTATCTATCTATCTATCTATCTATCTATCTATCTATCTATAAATATTGATCTATTAGTATTAAGTATATATATGTATAAAGTTTTATTAGACATCTGAATATCAAGAAGATACAAGCTGTCTAGAGTCAGAAGTGGAAGGATGGAAAAGAAGCAAAATTGACAGTAGGGCCTATTTTGGCAAAATCAAGAACCTTTGACCATGGCCCTGAAATCAACCATGCCTTTCATGTAAAATTTACCAGTAGCCTTTGAAGCTATGGGGAGTGAAATGTAGAGTATGAAGGTCCATATCTCTATAGCCATGCCTCATCAGAATACAGGGGTGAATTAGTTCTATGAAAGAGAGGGGACTAAGTCAGTTACACCTGGGCTTCAGATTCTGTTAAACCATGGATCTATAAGTTAACAGGATAGAACACTCCATTTGGTCATGATCCATTTGCTAAATTTTATGTTTTACACACAAATGTGCAAAAATGTTCAAAAGAAAATTTGAAAAATCCTTTGAATTTCGCGGTATTAGCCCCTTTGCTAATAGCCTATTTATTACCCTCGGCACCCTTTCATCCAATCAGCGTCTCGCCCGCACTTTTCAAAAACTTTACCCCATTTCAAAGCCTGCCTGGAACCCCCAGTCAAGTCCATGCATCAAAACAGAGGGATCAAAAGATGCTGAGGATTGATTGATCCTATAAAAACGAGCTTTTTGAGGCCTACAAGTCAGTTTTTTTCCCGAGAATGTGGGACCATTATAACCCGTGATTCTTAATTATTTAAGTTAAAAGTCAGGAAAAAACTAATGAAAATAGTCTTTATTAAACCTGTCATATCTCGACAGGGACATCTTTGGCGAATTTTATATTTTGGGACATTAAACTTCAAATATTAGTTGATATGATAGGCCAGATTAGAAAAGTGCGCAAGGGTGCGCACATTGTGAATTTTAAGCAAATATACTACCAATCAGACCAAGACAAAATCTCATAATTCTTTGTAAAAAATGTTATTTTAACACAACCAACTGACATTTCTGGATACTAACGTTGTCTTTGGCTGATCTATATTTTTACAACCATATTTTATGTTTTAAACTGACATTTGAAGATAAGCAATCATTATAATCAAAATAGGCTTATATGTTTTTTTTATGATCACATTTAATAAACACCCAGCCGCACACAGCTAAATATAGATAGAAAGACGAGAGATATACTGATAGATCAATAGATAAATAGATAGATAGATAGATAGATAGATAGATAGATAGATAGATAGATAGATAGATAAGTTATTGTTTGGCTGATATATTGATTGATTGATTGATTGATTGATTGATTGATTGATTGATAGATATAGATTGATTGGTCGATTCATAGACAGATAGCTAGCTAGCTAGCTAGATAGAAAGATAGATAGATATAAAACATTTCGTATTCTTATAATGCTAAACAGAGGAATTGTTGTGATATTTAGCCACTGGAGACCGTTAGGAGGGTCATTAGATCACTAAAATGTCATTAAGAAGGGGTTTTTTAACTGATACTTGTGATTTTTCACATATCGTTATAGTCTCATGAGAGACGCTGAGTGAACCTTTGATATAGCCGGCCGTGCCCTCTTCCCCTTATAGCTCTATGGTTAAACTTGTAATTTAGCCCCATGACATTGTTTACCAGTATATACTGTAGGTGGCATCATTAGATGAAGATGCCACCTGGTGTCTGGCCAGACCATGTGGTGGGCCAACATGAAATTTCAATGGATCTGCATCTTGATCTTGCCTGCTTCTCAGGGCGTCCTCCAGTTGCTGGAATCGTTCTTCATTTTTCCTCTGGCCATCCAACAATTGTCTAAGAGCATCTTCCACCTTCAGCTCTTTGGCACCAGGATTATTTTCATCTTTCTTTCCTTCTTTTTGGTCTGGATTTTCAGTGTCAGACATGTTGGTGAGAGTTCACACGACATAAAGACAATTTATTGGATGGAGGATTCGTTGCAAAATCGGCAACAAGGCCATATTGTGTGTCGCCAATTAAATGTGTTAGCAAAAAAGGCAACAAACTAAGACTTGTAACCGACCTTCACGTTTTTAATTCTTACGTCGTTACTCCAACCTTCCAATACACCAACATAAACAGTGTTGCCAATTTGATTCAATATAGTGACTATATGATTTCTATTGACTTGAAAAACGGGTTCTTTCACTGCCCACTAGCAAAACGATTTCAGAAATTCTTTGGGTTTCAGTTTGACGGATCCTATTACGTTTGGTGTGTATGTTCATTTGGCTGGTCTTCCAGCCCATATTACTTCAACAAGTTACTTAAGCCAGTGACAACTTTTATCAGCGAAAATGACATTCGCAATACTTTATATGTCGATGACTGTTTGGTTATGTCGGATCGCAAACTCATCATGGAGTCAAGAGACTTTGTGTTACAAACATTTACTGACTTGGGCTTCGCAGTAAACTGGGAAAAATCCTGTCTCGAACCGACCACCAAAATTGATTTTATTGGATATATTATTGATTCGATTGGTACTGAACGTACCCCTTGGCTATCTATGTCAAAATTAAAACTGCGCAATCTTCAGCGGGACATTTCCAAATTTCTAAGTAAAGGTGCCATTCAAGCTCGGTCCCTGGCAAAAATTTGTGGCCAGGCCATTTCTATGTCACGAGCAATACTACCTGCTAAAATTAAATTACGACCCATTTACAGGTTATTATCAACAAAACTTTCGTGGACTGAAGTGTTACATATCGATGAAGAAGCAGCCGTAGCTTTATCTTGGTGGAAGGATTTTGCCGCAGAATGGAATGGGTCGCCTTTAAAGAAGCGAGATCCTGAAATCCAAGTATTCACTGACTGTTCTGATAATGCTTGGGGTGCTGTGTGCCAAAACCGGGAAGCTTCGGGCACATGGGAACCCACTGTTCGCAATGAACATATAAACTTCAAAGAATTATTAGCAGTGTATTACAGCATAATATGTTTTCAAAGCAGTCTACAAGGGAAGTCGGTACATTTTCTGTGCGACAACAGTACTGCCGTCGCATACATCAGAAATATGGGCGGCCCGATCTCCAAGTTAACGGGACTAGCAGAATCGATCTGGTCCAAAGCCACCGAATTGCAGATGACTATTCACATCAGCCATTTGTCCGGATCTCTAAATATACATGCCGACAAACTGTCCCGTCTTCCCCAAACGTACGACTGGCAACTGCATCCAGCGTTGTTTCAAACAATAGACGAAATGTTCGGGCCACATACGATCGATCGCTTTGCCTCTATGGCAAATACACACCTGCCAATTTACAACAGCCGGTATCTGGACCCATGTACTTCCGGGGTGGACGCTCTTTCTCAGCAAGACTGGGGACAACATGTGAACTTTGTAAATGCGCCCTTTCGGTTACTCGATCGAGTAATAAACTTAGTAGAAAAGCAGCAGGCTTATGCGACTGTGATCGCACCGAAATGGCCCGGACAACCATGGTATCAAAAAATGTTGAAAATGCTTACAGGAGCACCGTTCCGGATACGAGCGACAAATTGGGCAATCAGCTTCGCAGACAATGTAGCGGAACCGCTGAAAAACCACAGGTTGAAGATCTATGCTTGGCCGATCTGTGGCATGAAAAGCTAATAAAAATGGGTTGGTCCGCTCGTGCAGCCTCCCAATATCTCCTCAAATGGTCTCCTGCCACTTTGACTCAATATGATCGTTGTCTGAACCAATATTTTAAGTTCAATTACTCCTCCAATTCTTTTGACGACGCCCATCTGGCTCACTATTTGTGTCACATTGCAGAAACTTGTGATAGGCCCAAGGCTCGTGTACACACAACTTTGGCAGCTGTTAGTATGTACAATGACATCATGGACAAACCAGACGTCAATTCATACGTTCGTAACCTGGTCCAGGCACTTATTAAGTCGTCTACGAGAATGCCCATGCAAAAGACCCCTCGAATGCCTATTGAGCCTTTCATCAATTTATTTCGATCTTGGGGTGGCAATTCGGAACTTACTATTAAACAGCTTCGCCTCAAGACTATCACTCTATTAGCTCTGACATTTATGCTCCGCCCATCTGATCTTTCGCCACGTTCACTTGTGTATAATTCCACCGGAGTCGGTGCCAGACGAGTCTTCAGTGTTGATCACATTGACTTTCAAGAAAATGGTGGTCTCGCAATAACGTTCCACGGCATTAAGAATGACTATGACAGGGACGGCTTCCGCGTGTCTCTCCCACCAGTTTCTGATCCTAACCTGGTATGTGTTTACCCCGCGGCAACTTTAAATGACTACATCTTACGTACGTCCCACATCCGTCAACATTTGCCAGATGCCCCAGTTTTCCTTTCTCTTAATCAGCCTTATCGTCCAATCGATTCCCAGACTATATCAAACATTTTGAATGACGCTATAAGTGCAGCAGGGCTCTCGGGACATGGATTTACTGCCAAATGTTTTCGTCCTACGGGTGCTTCCCAGGCGATTGCTGTGGGCCTGAATCCTGAAATTGCCCGCCACATTGGCAGGTGGAAATCTGCTGAGACATTTGAAAAACATTACGTCCATGTTAACGTTCCTCACAATTACATTTCCAGTATATTTACTTAAAAATTTGCCTTGTATAACTGGTCAATTGTTATCCATGTTTGTGTTTACTTGTCAACTATTATTAGTATTCAAACCATTGTACATTCAAAGTAATGTCTAGGTCTATGTATCCTGTTATTCATCTTATTTACCCTTTTGTCAGTGGATCTATATATTTCTCACTTTGATTTATAAATATAATCTACCCTTGATGTTCACTTTACATACACGTATATCCATGTTTTCTATGATACAAAATTATTATAGTGTTTATACTCATTTATAATGTACATTAGTGTAGTTCCATACTATTTGTGTTGTTGTTCTCTCTAGATTAGCACATATCTGGTTGTTATGTCATGGGGAGTATATGGAGATTTGTAAAATTGTAATTTAGCCCCATGACATTGTTTACCAGTATATACTGTAGGTGGCATCATTAGATGAAGATGCCACCTGGTGTCTTTATGTCGTGTGAATAGTTAGTTCAGAAGTTATTTAGTTCAGTAAACTAGTTATTATCATAGGATTGTGATTGATTATGTTGTTGTTGAGAGTTCACTGAATAAAGGCTTAGCATAGCACATATCTGGTTGTTATGTCATGGGGAGTATATGGAGATTTGTAAAATGACACCCCAACCCCTTTCAATGATACTTTGTTGTCTAGGTCTTGGGTTATCTCCTTGTTAAAATGGACACATGCTCTTGGTATGCTGATATGTCTCTCCCCCTGCTCCCCCCTCCACCCTCCAATGCACCTCCAAAATATACCAGTTGATAACTTCAATATCTCTCTGGCAGCTGCTCATAAACCTGAAACAACTTAAGAGCAAGTAGCATTGAGATAAGCAAAACAGATTCTAATTGTTAAATGATAATATGACAGTGATAGAGAAACAGAGATGGAAAAACAGTGATAGTCAGACAGGGATAGACTAATTAAGAATTTATTTTATAGCTTGAAAGGACAATGAGCTATCAATTAAAGAGAGATTGAAGTACTTATAAACTCTGTATAGAGTGATAAGTGAGTGATGACACAAATAGAAGGTGGTCTCTTTAATAGATCTGATCTGCCTGGTATGTTATTATCACCAGCATAGTTGAACATTAATAGTGTACAGACGGAAACAAGAAATAAGTAAGCAACATAGACAGAAAGAAAGAATAGAAAGTCTGAAAAACATGGAAAGAAAGATAGAAAGACACTGGAAGAAAGATCGAAAGACAGGGATATGGTAGATGGAAAGATAGAAGAATGGAAAGAAAGAAGAAAAAATAGATAGAAGAAAGATGGAAAGAAAGACTGAAGGAAAGAAAAAAGAAAAGAAAGAAGGCAGATGAAAAGAAAGATAGAATGAAGAAGGAAAGACAAAAGAAGGAAAGAAAGATGGAAAGGAAGATGGAAAGAAAGAAGGTGAAAAGAAAGCTAGAATGAAGATGGGAAGAAAGAAAGAAGGGAAGAAAGAAGAAATGATAGCAAGAAAGAAGGAAGGAATGATGAAAGAATGAAAGAAGGAAGATGGAAAGAAAGATAGAATGAAAATGGAAAGAGCTAAGGACAGAAAAATGGAAAGAAAGAAGGAAGGAAGATGGAAGAAATAAGGAAGATGAAAAGAAATATGGAATGAAGATGGAAAGAAAAGAAGTAAAGGAAGAATTAAGGACAGAAAGAAGGAAAGGAGGATTGAAGGAATGAAGGAATGATTGAAAGGAGAAAGAAAGAAACTTGTATTGAAAGATACAAAGACAGAAAGAAGAATTGAAAGAAGAAAGGAATGATTGAAAGAAGAAAGAAAGAAATAAAAAAATGTGTATTCCCTGATTGGAACAGGTTATACACCTTCTTGAGCTTTTGAGTTAATAATTATATGTCTGCATAAAATATGAAATGAACTTGTCAGCTCATAGGCCTATTGGGAGGGGGTGCACTTGACATGTGGCTGGATGGGCCATGGGGGTGAACTGGACAGTCCCTTTTAGAGAGAGCAACCCTGACTCCACAATTTAACCCCTGCAGTGACCTGCACAGATGATTGACAGGCTGGGCTGCTGGAGCTGAGGGCCTTTCTTTTGATGTTGCTCACTGCCTGGTGGCGACCTCTGTTGATTAAGGGTATGGTCACCAAGGATAGGTAATGGACAAGCATTACCAAGGCTAGGAAAAATCCCAGACTGATAACCCGAAAGAAGAAACCACTGGTGACAACATACTCTCTCCGAGGCCACCCATTGAAGAAAGTCGCCAGCACGAAATACCTTGGGGTCACCATCACAAGACATCTGGACTGGAAAGAGCACATAGACAACATGACAAGGAAGGCCAGCAAAACCCTCGGATTCCTGAGGCGCAATTTAAAAACTGCAACACAGAAGATGAAAGAGACATCATATAAAGCTCTACTGAGACCACAGGTGGAATACTGTGCAACAATCTGGGACCCTTACACCAAAGAGGCGAAGAACAAGGTAGAAATGATCCAGAGGAGGGCTGCCCGCTTCGCACTACGTAGGTACCATCAGACATCAAGCGTTAACGCCATGTTACAGCAGTTAGCCTGGGAGACACTAGAAGCAAGAAGGGCAAAGATGCGACTGATTCTACTCTACAAGGCCATCAACCACCTCATAGCCGTAGACTGCCATCATCACCTCATCCCACACCACACGCGTACGAGAGTGCAGCACAACAACACGTTTCAGCACATACAGTCAGCCCAGAATTACCACAGATACTCGTTCTATCCACGTACAGTGCCGCTGTGGAACCATCTACCAGCCAGTCTAGCAGAAGCAAAAGACATCAACATCTTCAAGAATAGGCTGGCCAAATACGCCTTACCACCACAACTCACTTTGATACTCCTTGCTTTTAACTGTTTTTAACCTCTTTACCTTTTAACTCACTTTACTCTTTTACTCCCTTTTATCTACTCTATTATCTTGCATGCTCCCCCACAGAGTCATCAGATGTGATGTTGTGGGCGTATTATGATGATGATGAAGGACTGTCGCAATCGGAGTTGAATGGGTAATCGAGTCGGACTCGATAGAACTACTGAAACAAAACGATGACACAAAGAGGTGAAGTGGATGAATGATCTGATGGAGGAATACAAGAAAGACTTGAAGCATATCAAGATTAACATCAAGAAGAATGAATGGACACTGAGAAACAAGACTTAGCAAATCAAATGCGAAGACGTGACCAGATTCCAGCAATCTTAACCAACCTGCTAGAAAATGAGAAGTGTCATAACTGTCATATGGAGATGGATTGATGATTGGGTCTTTACATCCTGTATTTATGCACTTGTATTAGTAGGCTAATTAGGACAGGAGGATTGAAACAGCTGTCCAACATAGGCCCAGGCAACCCGGCAAGAGCTAGGTTCTAACCCTAGACCCAGCAATTTTCAGCCCAGCATGTTACCACCAGATCAACCCTCCTTCATGTCATATGGAGAAAGACAAGACTGAAGCTGCTGAACACGAGAAAATAACGGACATTTTAAAGAACGAAATAGCAGCTAACTAAGACTCAACGACACCACCCGTCGTGAAGCACTGCAAAACTAATTGGAAGCTGCTAATCAGTTACCAGAACGAACCATGGTTGAAATCAGAAGACGGAAAAACAACTCATTGAATGCTGACCCGGAACAGTTAAGATTGTAGCAAAATTTTGCAACATCTAACCTACAGGTATGCTGGTTCAAGACAGCACAAAGGAGAGTAGTAAGGGACCTCGACAATACAATTAACTGGGCTGAGTACATTTACCCACGAAAATGGAACCTTTCATGCCTGTATTGCGCAACAGAGCTCAGGATCAACTGAAAGAGCAAAGGAAATATAGCAATGCAGAAACTATCAATGCAGACACTAGAATCATTTACCTACGAAAATGACACTACATGAAATTCACATGCCTTCTTTACAGAACAGCTTGAGCACACCTTTATTTTGGACAACAGAGCTGCAAATCAACCGACAGAGCAAATTAAATACAGCAATGCAGAAACTATCAATGCAGACACAAGAAACATTTACCAACAAAAATGACACTTTAGACGAAATTCACATGCCTTCTGTACGGAACATTTTCAATGCTTTTATTTTGGACAACAGAGCTCGAGATCAACCGACAGAGCAAAGGAAATACAGCAATGCAGAAACTATCAATGCAGACACAAGAAACCTTTACCCACGAAAATGCCACTTTACATGAAATTCACATGCCTTCTGTACAGAACATTTTCAATGCTTTTATTTTGGACAACAGAGCTCAAGATCAACCGACAGAGCCAAGGAAATACAGCAATGCAGAAACTATCAATGCAGACACAAGAAACCTTTACCCACGAAAATGCCACTTCACATGAAATTCACATGCCTTCTGTACAGAACATTTTCAATGCTTTTATTTTGGACAACAGAGCTCAAGATCAACCGACAGAGCCAAGGAAATACAGCAATGCAGAAACTATCAATGCAGACACAAGAAACCTTTACCCACGAAAATGCCACTTCACATGAAATTCACATGCCTTCTGTACAGAACATTTTCAATGCCTTTATTTTGGACAACAGAGCTCCAGATCAACCGACAGAGCAAAGGAAATACAGCAATGCAGAAACTATCAATGCAGACACAAGAAATATTACCCACGAAAATGCCACTTTACATGAAATTCACATGCCCTCTGTAGGGTAATGCTCTTTGAGTCGGACACTTTGGGGGTGACACCTTGAGTCGGACACTATTAGTTGGGCTATATTGACTAATTGAGAGCTTCTCCATCAGTATATTTGGTACTGATGCGTAGCCAAAGATCTCTTTTATCCACTCAAAAAGTATCAGCTTGATATGAACATTTTAAGAGTGTTTTTCAAGACTATAAATATGGGGTAAAAACCTGTTTTTCTCACATATTTTTGTCATAAAATTGTGTATTTTAGTGAATTTTTGCAAGATTTGAAGGATCCTTTGCTGGCCTATAGTATTGATCTGACATCAGTTTATGTGTTATTCAATTAGAAGGAAGCTTTGCCCATTTTTTGATCAAATATGAGCTTTTTCAGTTGAAGGGAAGGCTCTAAATCACCTGTATCTTTCAGTCATGTTTTTACAACACAGCTGTCCGACTCAAAGATACCCAGTGTCATTTTTTATTTCAGATATTTAACCACAAATTCAGTTCTTGTGTTGTGCCAATTGTCAATTTTTTGTTAGATTTAGTGAGAACGCTTAATTTGAGGCCCTGGTTGACAATAACCCATAGGCCAAGCAAGATATCACTTTTTTAAAATACACAGAATCCAAGTGTTCGACTCAAAGAACATTACCCTACAGAACATTTTCAATGCCTTTATTTTGGACAACAGAGCTCCAGATCAACCAACAGAGCCAAGGAAATACAGCAATGCAGAAACTATCTATGCAGACACAAGAAACCTTTACCCACGAAAATGCCACTTTACATGAAATTCACATGCCTTCTGTACAGAACATTTTCAATGCTTTTATTTTGGACAACAGAGCTCAAGATCAACCGACAGAGCCAAGGAAATACAGCAATGCAGAAACTATCAATGCAGACACAAGAAACATTACCCACGAAAATGCCACTTTACATGAAATTCACATGCCTTCTGTACAGAACATTTTCAATGCTTTTATTTTGGACAACAGAGCTCCAGATCAACTGACAGAGCAAAGGAAATACGGCAATGCAGAAACTATCAATGCAGACACAAGAAACATTACCCACGAAAATGCCACTTTACATGAAATACACATGCCTTCTGTACAGAACATTTTCAATGCCTTTATTTTGGACAACAGAGCTCCAGATCAACCGACAGCCAAGGAAATACAGCAATGCAGAAACTATCAATGCAGACACAAGAAACTTTCACCTCCGAAAATTGCACCTTTCATGAGATTCACATGCCCTCTGTACAGCTGGGTGGTGTAGTGGTTAATGTTCTCGTCTGCTCCACTGAGGGTCTTTGATTGCATGGGTTCGAACCCCAGGTGGGAACCAGAAATTTTCAGTGGACCTTTACTAGCAAAATCCCAGCTGGATGTCGTTCAGATGAGACATCAAATTGGTGGCCCCTTGTATCAGTGTCGGTTCTGCGCAAGCAAAAGATCCATCACGTTGGATAAACGTGTAACACGCGAGGACTCTCTCATCAATCAACCATCGTGAGCGCCCAGAACTGGGTTTTGAGGGCTGCACTTCCCATATCAATCTATCTGTACAGAACATTTTCATCACCGTTATTTTGAGCAACAGAGCTCCAGATCCACCAACAGAATTAAACAATTCAGAACCTATAAATGCAGACACAAGAAACATTTAGCCCCGAAAATGGCACCTTTCATGAGATTCACATGCCCTCTGTACTGAACATTTTCATCAACGTTATTTTGAGCAACTGAGCTCCAGATCAACCAACAGAACCAACCAAATTTAGCAATTGAGAATCTATGAATACTGATGCAAGAAACATTTACCCCAAAAAATGGCACCGTTCACGAGATTCACATGCCCTCTGTACTGAACATTTTCAATGCCTTTATTTTGAGCAACAGAGCTACAGATCAATCAGAGCCAACCAAATTTAGCAAAGCAGAAACTATTAATGCAGATACAAGAAACATTTACCCCTGAAAATGGCACCTTTCATGAGATTCACATGCACTCATTACAGAACAGCTTGAGCACACCTTTATTTTGGACAACAGAGCTCCAAATCAACCAATAGAGTGAAGCGAATTCAGCAATGCAGAAATTATCAATGCAGACACTAAGAAACATTTACCCACGAAAATGCCACTTTACATGAAATTCACATGCCTTCTGTACAGAACATTTTCAATGCTTTTATTTTGGACAACAGAGCTCAAGATCAACCAACAGAGCCAAGGAAATACGGCAATGCAGAAACTATCTATGACACAAGAAACCTTTACCCACGAAAATGCCACTTTACATGAAATTCACATGCCTTCTGTACAGAACATTTTCAATGCCTTTATTTTGGACAACAGAGCTCAAGATCAACCGACAGAGCCAAGGAAATACAGCAATGCAGAAACTATCAATGCAGACACAAGAAATATTACCCACGAAAATGCCACTTTACATGAAATTCACATGCCTTCTGTACAGAACATTTTCAATGCCTTTATTTTGGACAACAGAGCTCCAGATCAACCGACAGAGCCAAGGAAATACAGCAATGCAGAAACTATCAATGCAGACACAAGAAACATTTACCCCTGAAAATAGCACATTTCAGGAGATGGATTCTAGATGGAAAACTCATCAAACCACATTAGCCACTTTGATATGCTGCCGTGCCATCATCCATACTTGTTATATGGAGTGGCACGTTCACAACATCTCACTCCCTTTGATGAAATTCACATGCCCGTAAAGTACCCAGGCAATTTGAGAAATGTTTTTCAAGACAATTGCTTGTAATGCCAAGCAGAATTTTTCACCCAGAGAATCTACCCTAGATGAATCACTCCAACGTCGCATATTATCATAATATTTTGCATCAAGAGTGTCTGGGCCAATCAGCGTGCAGGATTTCTGTCTACTTCAAATGTTAAACGGCGATTTGCGTAAAAACTATTCGCTTCCCAAGGGCGTAAGACCCATCATTTTAAAGCGCTTGGAAAGAAGAATCTATTGATGTGTGAATCGTACCTGTTAATCTAACGAGAATGCGTGTACAGTCGAAATCGGTCTCATTTGCATAACATGTGTGAAGGCCTGTTCATTGGCCAGCTTTATGGGCGGGTCTGATTTATTCACTGAAGGCTTTGCTGAAGTGGCATTTTTGAAAGATAAAATGAAAACACAAAACCAGTTCAATTAGACCAGATAGTGATAATTTCATTAGGAAATATACAAATGGTAATGATTAACAACTTCAACGTAATTTGTGTTGCAAGATAATCAGTCATAATTCAAGTCCAACTAATACATTCCTAGAAACAAACTACAACTCTAAAAAACATTTCTGTCTTTGGACAGCTACATAAAAGGATTGTTGCCGCCATCAGTCGTACACATTAAAAGGAAATAATACATCTTGGTTAACCTCGGGTATAAAAATAATAATGGTACTCGTGTGACACTGAGGCAGAACTAATTCATGGCCAATAAATATTTCTATTAACTCAGAATCTAAAAGCAAGCAACAAATTGGAAATAAAATTCTTTGCACATAAAAACATGAAATGCCCAGCTTTGCTCCGAAACAACAAATACACAACTGCCGAAATATTGTGAGGAAACTTAAGCATGGCAGTGCGATGATTGATGTCAGTACAGGACACCAGGAGTTACCAAAGGTATGCAATGAATGTGAATGACAATTGAATAACACAATTAAATTTATCCATGATAATTTCCTATTCCAATGTTATCAAACAACTTTATCATGAGCTAGACTATATCAATATGGGTTATGAGCAAAGCTTTGTAAATGGTAATGGACTACACATACAACAAACCAATCTTGTAGTTTGAACAAGATTCGGAGCTAAATCGAAATTGTGCAGTTGTAATGTTAGTCCTGCTGATATGTTAATTGCATATACAGTATCAAACCATAGCACAGGTTATTGTGACCTGTTCCTAATTTCGAAATGTGCTAAGATTTTACTTGTTAAAAAAAGAAGACGCAAAATAAATTCATAAAAATAATTAAAAGGCAAATGCTATGAGAGCTGCAGTGCATGAATGAAGTGACATATTAGCAGTTGAAATAATTTAAAGAGACTTGCAAGACAAGCCATGTAATACTAGACCTCAAATTGGCAGTCATCTTAATAACACTCAGGCCATTCGTATAGCATCAGTCTTAGCATCAATTATTGCAAATAATCTGCTCCAGGACTTATAACAACAGTTAACAGGCTCGGCAATTGACCTTGCAAAGCACTCAACCAAGATTATAAAAGGGCCAACACACAACGTATCCACGGAGTTCCTCCTTGTGAATATAAAAAGCTATGTACATATTACAGCAATGTGTCATAAGCAATAACTGGATTCTCTACCTCAGACAAATCAACATGATACATGCAATGCATCAATCAAACATGTGTATCGTTAACAAAAACTTATATATATGTTCATTAAAAACCATTCATACCTGCAAGTCTATGATGCAAAATACTAGATTTATACAAGTAGCTAATGGTTAAGCAGCACAATGCTGCCTGGTAGCAAACGGTAAGACAATCACTTCATTAGAATAACCGCACAGGTCGGATCTCAATGAAACACAACTTCACACTGAAGTCACTCTCATTTTCTCACATTTAAAAGCCACGGTAATCGGCTGGAATATAATCTTAACAACAGCAGCCACAACTTAAGATTCATAAGCAGTAATTCCGATAAAACACAATATGATACATTATGAGTTCTCCTGAATTAGAAATGCTATCTTAAAAAAAAATGTATAAAGAATTTCTGATTTGGTCAGTCACAACACTTGAAAAGAAGTACTTGTAATGAATAACGTAAACGTTCCTACCGCCTGCGTACCAATAACATGGAAGGCAAAACCAATCTTATTCCTTTCTATCACATTTCTCAGGACTATTCACAGTCATTTGTCCTCATGAACTCTTCTTCTTAGTCAATTTAGTATTCCAAGACAACAAAATGTCTGTTCCCATAGCAACAACAATGAACGGTTTCCATGGAGACACTTAGCAACTGTAACTGTCCAGGCGGCTGAATAATCTGTTCCTATGAGCACTGTCTGTCACGCTTCCCGTAACTTCAATCCACCTTGAAGTAAAACAAAGACAAAAGTTTGTCAGTCGCAACTTACAGCATGAAAAATGACAACAAACAGCCAGGAACAAAACAATCTCGCTTTAAATTGGCTAAACATTATAACACGGCAATTATCACAAGAAGTAATTAGTTACAGCATCAAGAATCAACCATTATGTGACTAAGGCAAGACAGTGCCAAGACACGTACCTCTCAAAAGTGTACTCGCTCTCTGCTCTGAAGAAGTAGACGTGGTTCTTGAACTGCAGTTTGAAGACGTAATCTTTGTGGATGCCATCTGCCTCAGTGGGCGTGGTCACTGAGTAGCCAAGAAGAGGCAGGCTGGCCAGAGGGAAGTCATCCTGGAAGGCAATTGAGATTTCATTATCTATCCAAGTACGGCTGGTGACATCAAAAAGACCACCACTCATCATAAGAGAACAATCATTTCAAAATACATGACCAATATCAATTCCTAACTTTCTCAACACTATTTCCATCCAACAAGTCATAACTTACAGCAATATCATATTCAAGAAATTTAGAGTCTGCCACCACACTTATTATTTCTAGATATGAACTCTCATACACGAAGTAGGCTACTGTACCTGGAAAGTTTTGTAGAAAAAGAGGCAGAAATTTGTGAAGACAACCCAGAGCTTTTGCCAGCCATTGCTGTTCTTGAACTTGCGCAACAAGTATCCACTCAGCTGGTTCTGAAAATGACACAACTGAGTTACAAAGTTGAACAGAATAACAATAGACAGAACAACGTTTCATCGGCACAAGGCATCAACATTATTATTTGAAAGATGGATTCATAACTTTCACCAGGCTTATGAAACTACCTCAGCATTGCACGGAGCTACTAGTCTAAATATCCTTTTTTTTAGATATAGAATTTCCAGAACTTTGAAAAATAGCATCAAGACAATTATAATATTTTGAATTAGTAGTCAGTATAAGAAGGGTGCTTACCTCAACAGCCACACCATGATCCCTTGAGCTGACTGAGGTGTTGCGGTGCCAGCACACATGCATGGTTGTATTGGCCCTGTGCTGGATCTGCTTCTCTGGGGAGGGAGGCGTCTTTGGCTCATCATGAAGGTCTTCCAGGTTGTCAGACGAACCTGAAAATGTCACACAATTGTAAGGATTGTTTCATCTAGTAGGCCTGTGTAAATCATCTTGGTAAAGATCAACATCATCCAGACTTCTTTATATTGCTCCACTGCTATATTTTGACGATTTCTAAATCTAAAGGTTATTTCCACAATCAACATAACACTACTTCAGAAATGTATGCATGGCCGGCACGAAAAGGTGAACTAAAATTAAAATCATATCAACAGCAAATGCAAATATTTATTTTACAGATTGCATTATGCAGCTCATTGTTAAAAATTAATTTTAAGGGTGTCATATTATCAGGAAATCAACTTGTAGAAACTCCATTCTGGACAAATAATAAAGACTGACTGTTAGACTTGAGGCTGGGGTAGGGGTTCTTGTCCTCCCCTTTGTCCTTGGCTGATGCTGCTGCCCTCTGGAGGTCCTCGATCCACTTGTCCTTCTCCTCTGACGACCTACGGGAAAAAAGGTCATTCAAGGTCAGTCAACTATGCAAACAAGAATCCAGGGATTCAAAGGTAGTCGTTTCGGGATTATATTTAAGGCGCATTGATTAACATGGAGTGGGTGACAGCGATATTCCTCTCTATTTCATCTGTATTGGAGACATGGTTATCATATGGCCATGTGAGTAAGTGAGAGAGCATTCTTTTTGGACACTTTTCTGACAATAATTTAACATGCATAAATGATAGGCCTATAAGCAGATTGAATACCATGAAACTTCTGATGAGTAAAATCATCCCTATCTCGGCAAAAGTTTACGCTAAAGTTTCAAAATTTCTTTTGTCTCATGATTTCAAAACATTATCATTCAAAGCAGAGTACTTGATTTTTACAGCAACCATGCTTTGTGAAAGTAGTCTGGCGTAGTAATGCGGACAGCTGTTGTGTGACCTGATCTTGTTACCTGTCCAAAACGTGACCCAATTTATTCGACTTTCCAGGGACTGACAGCATTCTGCTGACACTTGTCAGTCCAAAACAGAGACAGACATAAAACATTAATTTTGATGAAACCATCTGAAATTTGTTTGTTTATTAAAAAAAATAGTTTTGGGTGAAAAACAGAAATAACATTAACAACCTTTTATTGTGATGCGGGAAAATGGAACATGAAAAAAAATTATGAAACCCAAAAATATCTTCAAATCCAACAGGGAAGTATGGCTGCGATAAATACGGTAAAAAAAAAAAAATATTTACAGTTATGTTTTGATCAATCAAAATATAGCACATGTTGCATGCTTCAGCTCTATTTTGCTATCATTTTACTTGACATGACAACAAAATAAATCTAAGACATATAAGTCCACTTGAAGTGGCATTTATTCTATGATCAGCTCAATCGGATATCACACACATGAACACTTTTTAAATCATTTACTCTCACCAGCTCACTCACACTGTGGTGTACAATATAAAACATAAAATAATTGCAATTAATTTAAAGCAAAGTATGATACTTTCAAGATATTCTGATAAGCTGTCATTCCAATTGCAATAATTTGATATTTTCTCTTGACACTGCTCAATGAATAATTGCAATCATTAGACACTAGGCTACCTGCCAACTAAAGCCAACTGCCATTAATTGATATTACCTTTGACACTGACTGAGGTAAAGGGGTAGTTGCAATTACAAGACATAACCTGCCAACTGAAGCCAATTGAGTTGATCAATTGATATTGCTCAATGAGTAATAGCAAAGATAAAACACTACCTGGCACCTGCCAAAGTTCTGTGAATATGCCACTGCTTAATCAATAGTCCATAAAGACCAGATTTGGTATCTGTCAGTCAGTGTACACAACAAGACAGGCTTTCAGAAAAACATTCCAAATCGGACATTAACATGATTAAATTGGATAGAGGAATGGACAACGCATCATCTGAGTACAAAAAATAAAAATGGGATGAGAAAAAAAAGAAGGACAATGCCATTAATGCTCTCAAGTACATCTGAAGGAAAAAAGGTAAATTAATAAATTATCTTAAATGTTATCATTTCCTCTAGGCCTAGTGATCTTGTGCTTGTTTTAAGCAGACTTTCTCATACTAGCCTAGAATGTATATCATGGTCAGAGATACATGTATGTTTAAAGTTGGGCTTACCAGCTGAGCACTTTATGCCTGCATAAAAAGACCAGACTATACTCTATCATTATTGTCACTAAATGCTTGGACAGTCATAAATTTATATTGAAATATTAAGCTGTTGCCATTTAATAGTATATATTCTTTTATTGACATTTTCAAATATCACAGTTGATACATATGTCAGTTTGGTCTATAGAAATGTGCTATCCGTAGAGGGAGCGGTTGTTATTTCAATTAACATAAAATGCATAAATACATTGCTTTCAATTTCTTAAATTTGTTTTATTTTAAATTAAAGGAGTGCAGTAAGTAATCATTAGGTAGTTATTCACTAATATTTCAAAAGAAAAGGACGTTTTCGAAGCATTAGTAGCGTTGGCTAATTCAGTTAAAATCACTGACTGCTCCCTGGCACTCCCACTAGAAACGACCCAACGGGATCCCAACAGCACCACTGGTAGCGCTCGCTTGCATGAGCGTTGCGCGCACGTTGTTTACAGCAGTGGATCTGCGCAAATACATCATTTCCAGACATAATTGTGCTTGCGGACCATCTCTTTCAACCGTAATAGGTCCGCAAAATGATGTTCCTATGGTTAATGACGACGTAGACGACGTGAGAGGCAGAAATGCATTAAGGTATTTCGAATTTCCGATTTTCGCGGGATTTTTTCCACTTGTCATTGCAAGGGGTAGTCGTTCATGAACGACTACCCAAAAATAATACAGTGAACCCTTGTCTTTGGTGCATGAGAAATGACTAGTATTTGAATGGCAAGCTCATGACATCATTTCATTACAACACGAACCCAAAATGGTGCCCTGTTATAAAATGGTCATTGAACTATGAGTATGCAACTTCACATTTTTTCTATAGTCCTGAACGACTGACTTCATTCATACTGTAATAAATATGTAAACAACGGAAAATCTCTAGAATCAATCAATATTTATTATGTGCAAATCATACATACCCAGCTGCGAGTGGTAGGCACTTATTTCCTCCGTAAATGGTAAAACTATTAGCAACAGCATCCGTTCCTTCACACTGCAAGTGGAAATGTAATTACATTGTAGCAATCCTAAAAAACAGTTAACGTTCCAAAATTTGACTTCTTCCAAAGATACTAGACATAATAACTTACGATCATGCCCCTTAGGGAGAGCTGCCCATGGACCTTAAACTGCAACAATGGCGTGGCAGTTCTGCTGGCATACACCAACATGTCCGAGAACTGAAAGTGACAAGTTATTCATTGTTAACAAAGGTCTATATTACGTGATGTAACATAATCAACAAAGTTCTTTCATGGAGACAAAGTGAATAGATTACCAAGAAGAACATCCTCTGTTGATATCCTTTCTTGGACAACTTCTGAAGACAACCTTCCCTGATGAACTCCTGCAAGACATAAGTGACACTTAGAAATTCCTAATTCACAATAACATAATATATATCTATAAGAAGAAATGAAACATTACAACAATAGATATCAGCAGAATGCAGTACACAAAACATACAAGTAAGTTTGAAGTGAAGATGTGAAATGTACACATCAACTCACCCTGTTGTTCTGCACAAGGTTGTCGATGCCAACCAAGTCCCTCTGCAGTTCCATCAACTTGTGCAAGTTCTCCTGAAGAGAAAAACAACTTCAATCAGATATGGACAATAACATGAATTCAATGCACAAAAATATCAAACATAATGCCGGATCCCATGGATAATATGATGTACGCTTTAGTAGAAGTGTACTTACCAAATGCTTCATCTTGAATTCAAACATATTTGTGACCTCTTGAATCTTCCCTAAGGACACTAGAAAGAAGAAGGAAATTGTGAAATTACATGATATGACATTTCATAACATGTATCCAATACAATTAGTCCTCACAAAAGCACAGGAGTCCTTAGTGATAACAACTTACTTTTGCATTCACGGAAATCGGGATGCTCTGGAGAGTAATGTGTCAATAATCCTGAAATTAAAATGAACAATCATAATTATTCCACTTAGTTAGTTCGGAAAAGGATCAGTCATAGAATAGAGATTTATCACATTTGACACATCATGCGAAACAATCGATATTCTATCAATGAGTAGTAGCACAAAATATTTACAATCCATTGAAGCTCTGAGTTATATTGCCAAACACAAGAGGGCAGCACTAGTTGGAATGAACGGAATCTTTTTCACTCACTTTCTAGGATGAGCTTGTAGTGCAGCAGCCTTTGGGCTGGTTTCAATAGGAAAGTGTTGAGGGGCAGGTAGCACACTTTCTGCGCTTCAAAGTCTTTGTACACTTGGTCGAATCTCTTGTTTCTTCTTCCTGAAGTTTCCAGTTCAGACAAAATGTCTTCATGGTGCTCTATGTAATTTCTGTACAACTGCAAAAATAACCAATAAAATGTATCATTGCAAGACAAAATTTCCTGTATAAATTCTTTCAAAACTTCAATATGAGTGCTATCATTTGGTAAGATCCTAAGGAGACGGAATACAAACCTGTAAAACTTTCATGTTATTCAGCATGATGTCACCGATTTTCTGGTAATCGCCATTCAGATGAGCATTTGACTTTCCTTCCCTGCAACAAAAAATAAGGGCATGATTCCACCATCAGATCTATCTTCTTAACATTTCAGCATCCTTCAAAAACATACATTTCTCACTTTCAATGAAAAATAATCTTTTCATTACAACTCACCACATTGCCAATCTCTGCTCAATCTCCTTGAGAAAACTGCAGTGGAATTCGTAAATTGGTTCTAAGTTGGCAAAGAGCAGATGACCCAAAGGTTCCGGAAGAACTTCTTCTTTCTGGACAGCATTGCGGAACCACTGCAAATTGCAAACAGAGCAATTGGAAATAAGAATAGTCTGAATTGAGTAAGATATTAGACCCTTGGTTACAATTGAAGTTATCTGACAAACACATAAACTTCTAACTCAAAATTAAAAATATCAGGTGCAAGTGTAAGAATGAATTATGGTGATGTAATACAATCATACTTACAACAGTGATAACCTCCAGGTCTTTCTTGTAAGTCCTCTCAGTCATCAGCAATTCCTTTGCAATGTAGTAAGCTTTGTCCACTGGGTAACGCTGAATCAAATAATATATCAGAAATGTAAATACACCAGTCCAGAGCCACGCCAAATGAAGGAGATTAGAGTTAAATGAAATGCTTTGTTATATTGGGGAGTAATACTGCAACCTTGGTGTCTCATCCGCACAACAGTCACTCTAACATAGACGCAACTGGCCTAACTCACATGCATGGCTAAGTGACACTAGCAACAAGAAACACATAAATATATCTGATCTACAGCTTCTCAGTCACACTAATAAATGGGATTTTTATGAATGGAAAAATAAAACTAATTCATCTATTTTTTTAATTGATGAAATTATTTTGCCAACAGTAGTCCCTGTAATCAACTGACCTGATTGCAGTGACCTCTACTGGCAAAGTTATTCAAACAGAACATTTTATGAGTTGAACTGCAAGTAGTAGGACAAGCCAGATAACAAACTGCCGAGATGAATGAGTAGCAATTAGAAGGAGGAGGATAGACGTAATGAAGGAAGCACTAAGGGGACACTTACTCTCCTGTCACTCACCTTCCTCCGGTTCTCCTCCTCGGACTCGTCCGTGCCCCTGGATGACGTCACTGACGCCGATGATGTCAGCGTGAATGACGCTGCGGACATGGTTGACCGTGAGGTGGCAGCAGATGACATGACCCTCATGTCCTCACGTCTCTCTCTCGCCCCCTTTAACTTCTCCCTGGGGGTCTCGTCCTGGTAGATGGGGGGAGGGGGAGGAGGTAGGGGCTCCTCATTGATTGGCGATTGCTGTAAAACGATGAACAAAACATGTGAAATGCACTCTCCAGATTGGCTAGGACTGAATCGGATCAATTAATCTGTTACCTCTATCCTTATTATACTAATTTTTCATAGCAGTTAACAATGCTTTTGTAATCATAAAATGTGGGAATTATTGCAGGAGGTCAGTGGTGGTCAACAGCTTATTGCTGAGAAACAAAAAATTCACACTGAGTCTCACAAATAACCATAGTGAATTCTTGTCAGTTGAGAGTAACATATTGTACCAAAGAAAGTGCTCTAAACGTCTTCAATCACACTGACCTGCATATTGGCATATAAAGCGTTGTAGGTGGGAGGGGGAGCTTCCAATTGCCCTGCACTCTTCAGTCGTTGCAGGTTGGGGCTGGACGCTCTTTCTCTGAAACAGCCAGAACACAACACAATGTACATCCCCAATTCAAACGAAATGTATGCTTCCATCAAATTAATCAATCATTAAAAATGTACATAAGTAGAGAAATCATGTACAGATGTACATTGTATATCTATACAATATCAGTGCTACAATGAGTTTCTTATGTTGTGCACATAAACAAACAATCCACCACCACAACTAAAATAAAAGATTTAAGTAATAATGAAGCATTAAAAAGAATATATGACCCAATCACCAATAAGGCCAAAATTACGTTATTATCAAAGCCAAATAACATAAAATCTCTAAATTGTGACATAACAGCATTTTGAAAAAGTATGGATAATTGGATATCCTTTCCAAATTACAACTTGACAAGAAGCTACTGAAGCTAGCTGGTTTCAACTTGATCTTAGTAGAACCAACACCAATGAAGTAGAATGAAGTTAATGCCGGACGATGAACTTACAAATGACTGACAAAAACTATTCAGCAATGAGCTTCAGATAAAATAGCTCCTACACAGTGTAATAGTATTTTGTCAGTCAGGGAGGAATCTTTAGCTGCTAATGTAGTCAGGACGACTGGTCGTAGAATTACAAAGGAGGACTCAGGGTATTTACTGTCTTCATATCCATCTGCTTTTTAATTTTTAATTATTAAGTCAAATACACCAATACGTTATCGACAAAATGTTTCATATTCATAACACTTCTCTGGTGGTCCTCAAATAACTTCAAAAAGATCAACCCTGAGCCCTCTACAACCTTTTCACAAGTACCTTATGACCCAAAATAATGAATAATGTAGAGCAGTGTTGGGAAGTGATAAAGCCTCTTAGTGCAGCCTACAGCCATGACACAAGGTCACATGACACAAGGTCACATGACACAAGGTCACGTGACACAAGGAGCATTTTCGGAAAGGTTGCACTAGTAACTCGGGTGACACGGGTAACAAGGATTTGTTTTCAAACACACCAGACTCGACCCTCCGTTTTCCCAAAGGATACTCAGAAGCGCAAATGTCAAGGTAGTGTTTCCGGCTACTGCCTGGTATGTGGGCAGTACCAGGGTCTCGAGTATTGCACCATGTGACAAACTGGTTCCTGCTCGAGTAAAGCTCTCCAGCTCCGGTTCCGGGAGACACTCGACCAGGCCTTGAGCGTGTTCAGAAACAAATATGTGTCATCTGTGTTACTCGTGTAAATCTTCCGAAAATGACACAAGGTCACAAGGTCACATGACACAAGGTCACATGACACAAGGTCACATGACACAAGGTCACATGACACAAGGTCACATGACACAAGGTCACATGACACAAGGTCACATGACACATGTCATGCTTAAAGCAATGGACTGATAACTATGTGCAGTTTGCAATTTGCTGGAAATGCACTGTATCCTACAGCTTTCTATAGACTTACGGATCACTGCCATTAACGAATGTCGAGAGGCTTGAAATGCCAGAGACATCGGCCACGTGGCCAGGAGAAGTGCTGTGGGGAAAATACACCATGAGTCACAACAAGAGGCCAAATACGATTTGATAACAGAAATAATTTCATAACAACTTTTGCATCCTTTTGAAACAATGCTCATCCATCAAAGGTACATTCATCAGGTAAGGTTTTTTTCCCCTTTCCTTTCTCTGCACCCTAAATATGATCGACTTTCAATGCCTCCAAAGAACACAACAGTTTAGTTAAATTATGGACATTACCTGATGTGCCGTAACCGTTCTTCTCTTATTTCACGAGTTTCTTGAACTTTCTCTGGGATATTTTCTACTTCAGGGGATCTAAAACATGTGGCAAAAACATTGATAATTTTGTCTCATGAAAATGTTTCAAGTTAGCACTAGATATTCTTTTAAACATAATAGTGCTTCAGTTTAAACTACATGTAATAAGCATTGCTGCTTGATATGACACAACCAAAGTCATCTAACTTAAATTCATTTACTTAGGCCTACATCATTTTACCAGGATTACAGCTAAGTATGATGTCCAGTAGAATGGAAGCTTTTAACAGCAAACAGAATAATTCTACATTTGAGAACCAGAAAGTCACCTTGATAAGCTCTTGTCATCAACTTCAGGCTGCTGCAGGTGGGAAAATACAGGTGCAGACAGTTTGCGGTCTTGCTTGGACAACATAAATTGGGTGGGATCGATTCGCTGAGCTCGGGGAGACCGCTCTACTATTATGGGACCTGAGAAAAGGGAGCAAACAGCACATTGACAAAAACATACAGCTTCGAGAATCTTAGAATTATTTCCCACTATGGTGCCGTGCCACAAGAATCAATTATATCAAACTATTCTTTTACACCGTAGCCATCTTCAGCAATAATTTACTAAGAATAAATCATCAATATATGGTAGTTACTGACACTCCATAGTCCCTTGCAAAGGCGCTTACGTTCAGCGGAGTCATTAAAGAAGAAAAACACTGCATGAAGATTATCATTCAATACTTTTTTTGCAGATTTACAATTAAATTATTTCAACCCCATCAAATAATACATAATTTTTTCTTGGTCACATAATTCAAAATTACATAAGCAGGTTGGAATCAAAACAATTTAATTCAAAGCATATCAAAACAATTGGCAAATTGCACTGTTTCATATATCCAAATATCAATAGATAATTACCTGGACGAAGTGATTTCCATCAGACATTTCATGTCACAATTTAATTTCTATGCTCCTGGTGTCTGCCCAAATGCTAATGAGAACTCCAAGTAACTTTCAAATGATCAGGTTTTCAAAAACAATTTTTCAATCCGGTTCAAGGCATCAGCTCATTTTCTTTACAATTCACTTTCTCAAACTCCCAGCCCAGCAAGGGTATTAGTTACATAATAGGACAATTCCAATTTGCCCTGGTAAGGAGGATGCACACAGAAGTTTATATTCAACAGTTTATTGAAAACAATCACAAATAATAACCGTAAGTCTATAATATCACAAAAAAATTGAGACAAAATGTCATCTGTAATCGTGATGTATATATATATGACAATTAGCGCATAACTCTGACCTCGCACTAAATTAATGTCAAATAACTCGAGAAGTGATAATGGTCTATCTATGAAGATTTGGCTAACTTAATACTGCAGTTACAAGGAAGGAAATAGCCAAGGTGAGCCAGAAATGAAGATGCCATTCAGCACTACTTGCCACAGCCTCATTTTGTCTTCTGGCAAGTCGGGTGGAGTGTGTAACTGCAGCTTTGTGTTGATATGAAAGCATCTCCCCTTCTTATCATACAATTTAGAGAGAGATACCTAATGATGTCAATGAAACTAACTGAAACAACCTGTACACTACATTATTACCGATCACATATATGAGGTCATCAAATGCTTAATTGTAAGGTGATGTACATTAAATGGTTTTCCTTGAATGCAAGCTATGACTTGACACCTATTGCTTGACAATCCCTCCTTTCTGCCATTTTGCTTTCTATCTTATCAAATTTAATTAAATGAGTGTCATACAAAATCTCATCTAACATGGCTATACGTACAATGTATATGAAAGAAATTAATTGGTTCCTAAGTTTTATGTAAAAAGAGAAGACGAACATACAATTGCTGTCATGGTTACATGGAATAAAAAACAGTAGTCGCCATGACATTGACATGGATACTCAGCTGGCAGTGTCCTACAGTTAGCTGTGACATAGAAGTGTTGCAGCATTCATCTCGTCAGCTGATAACGCACATGAATTCAATTACAAATCAAGGTTTACATGATATCATACAAGTTTAGCATTCAGTCGCAAGTCTGTATTCAAAAGGATTACATTTTTATGCATAGAAAAAAGTAGCCATGTTTGAAGGTGAGTGAGTGACATCCATCAATGCTGCCACATAGATCTACATGAAATGTCTAGCGAAATGTCTCACATGAAATGTCTTATACGAAATGTCCTTGAACCATGTTACACCTTGACACATTACTATGGAACGATACTGAGCAGCAGTACCATTGTACTCAAATGCAAAGATATCTAAGACCCAACCAGGAAGAATCCTAGACATATAAATCCCAAACCCACGTATGTCAGTCAATAAGAATGAAAAAGGCCAAACAGTCAACAGGTTTGTTTGGCAGCTAATTAGTAATCCCACAACAACGGCAATATTCCAACAACGGCATAAATCCACTCCATGCAGGATGACCAAGGACGACCAATGGCACGGCTCTTCACATCTTATTATCATAAAAGGGTTTTTCCTTTCACATGCAGTTAATCAAAATGCAAATGACAATGATGGGCGAAAAGCAGACCTAGAAAAATGTGCTAGGGAGGCAGCAACCAGGAATATGACTGCTTCATGATCAGCCAATAAGAAGCTTGGACTCTACAACCAATGGCGGCTCTGCACAGAACCAGCCAATCGGGTGAAGTGTTACAAAAAAGGTGGTACTAATAAATCTTAGGAATGTGTATTACAACTTAGACCATGCATTAAGTTAGTCTTACAAACTTGTTATTTATTAAACCATGTCCATCCCTTATCTAGACATTTTTTTATAAACATTGTCACTCGAATATAAATCTTTTATTATTTCACAACCTTTTTGACAAATACATAAACAGATCTGGTAAGAGTGGAAGATTGTCTCAGTTATAAATAGATATATATTATGTATAAGGCTGCAAGAAACAGCTTTCCAATAAAATAGCATACAGCCAGACTAACGAGAAGCATCTCTTTAAAAGATATAGGTCTATGCATCAACATGATTTTCTTTTAGTCCAGTCACAGCCGAGACAATCGTATTAATTTCCTCAGCTTACAATTTTCTTAATATTATTTTATAAATCCTTGATGCCTAAAATATATATAACTGATCTATCATTTCTTATTCAGACCAAATCAATCATGTTAATGTTCCTTAATTCTAACCTTAAACACACTAAACAAAAAATATATAATATTAGAAGGTAAAAAACCTTAAAACTAATAAATAGTTGAAACTGAATGTACACAAGCCGGTTGAAATTGGTCAACTACCACAGAACTAAATGGAAGAGTGATGTCAATAAAACCAAAGAATAAAAGACAGGAATCAGAATGGAATGACTGAAGAAGACAAAATAGACACTCTGAAAAAATCAAAAGAACAAAACGCAATATCACAACTCATCTTACAAATAAAATATATGCTCTCTAACACTATCTGTAAATAAATGATGTATAGAATACTCTAGCAAGCAGATGCATATAAAATATATTTTAAAGGGAAATAAGCAGTCCATGCAAAACAAGGCTAATAAAATACATCTAAACTTTTGTATATTTACATCAACCATTAACTCGGAGAAAAGCCAATAACTGAATAAACTGCAAGAAATAAAACCTATTTCACATGTTTCATGTAAGTATTTACATAGATCTTCAAGAAATAATGCCTATATGGAAACTAACCAATATCAAAAAAGGGCAACAAAAACGAAGATAAAACAAGATCAAGAATGTGGAGCTTATCTGGAAATAACTCATTCGCAGTATTGAGAAACTGCCAAGGAATAACAGCAAATTAGTAACTCAGAATGACCACAGATGCTAAAGACAGCATAACTGGCTAAATAACCCTATACACAATGTATGAAACAGTCAGAAGTCACTCAGTTGAAGCATCTTCCAAATAGACCCAGACATAACTTAATGCACAGCTGTGATTTCTGAAGTGCAACTCCTTATTTCAAAATAAAACGACAGTATAACTTGAATGTAGGGGCAGGAATCTAACAACACCAACCATGCTTCTAGTTAACTTCATGCAAGTAACAGGAGGGGAGTGAGGGACTTGCTGTGGGATACTTTCAACTGAAGGACTTGCAAAAAAGTGTGTGGACAGCCTTCCACACAAAAAGATCGTGTAAACAATGATAGGAACATCCTTCAACACAAGGGCAATATTGTATAATAGACAAATCAACAAATACATCTAACGTCAACAATTCTACAAGTACTTCTCATGCAGGATAACTTGAGGAAAACAGAAGTTGTTTAAAAAGCTTCAAATAAACAATTTGACAGTGATATTTGAGTATTAATGCGGACCTGACCAACATACTCTTAGTCCAGTAGAAGCTCACACTAAGTATAATCTATCATAAATCCGAGGTACTGTTAAGGTGGTATGTGCTCAGACTTAAATTTGTCATTTTACTTTAAATAGTTTTCCTATGTACAAATGAGACTAAACAATGAAATCATTGATCAGTTTATTGATTTCATACTTCATTCTGCTAACTAAGGTCAGAAATTGAGGCAATACTTTCTGATTTTTCGTGTGAGAAACCCCATTACTGATTTTAATCATGCATTCTATACCAAAAGGGCAAAATGCTACATTCAGCACCAATGGAAAGTAAGTCTTGAGGTGTTTCTTGTTCAGGGAATTCTGCAGCACTGAGTCAGTGACTGGCCTGAGCTTAATACTGGGCCCAGAGCAAGTTTTACAAAGCGCGTGAGAACAACAGGCAATACTGGATGACAGCGGACAAGGGGACAAAGAAGCAAAACAAACACCCTTTCTTCAGAGAATTTCACCCGGAATCAACCCGCAGATCTTTGCATGTGGATGCCCTGTTAGTCCTTTGCATATGGATTGCGATGTATTTGGCCACGCTGATGCTGTCCTCCTCTGCCGGCTGCTGCTGCTAATTGCAACTGGCGCTGGCGGATGGAGGGAGGGATCTCCTCAAAGTCACTGGATGAGCTTGAACTTGAACTGACTTTCCTCGGCTGCTGCTGCTGGCTCATGTTGACAGGGAACGCAGAGTGGGGCGCAGGGGGAGGGGCCTCATCCTCACTGCTCGACAGACGCTCCTCCAACTCCTTCAACTGCTCCAGCGACTCCAGCATATCAGCAGAGTCATCTAAACCCATTTCACAATTGCCATCACTGCTGGAGTCAGACTCAGCATCATTGCCACCAACACTGCTCTCAGCAAATGGCACGTCCTGCACTGCCCCTTCTGCCAAGGGAGGGGGAGGAGGGGGAGGGGGCAGGTCAGAGTCGGAATCCTCCTCAATCTCAGGTGGTTCATAGTGATACCCAAGAGGAGCAGCATAAGGCCGATTGGAGGCACTCTCCCGAAGCACAGCCAAAGAGTCATCTAGATCTTCAGCGTCAGGATGCATCACTTCATCCTCAGACGATATGTAACCAGTGGGAGGGGGCACAGGGGGAGGGGGAGGAGGGGGCAGGGACCAATCCTTCCCTTCTATATCACTTGCAGATGAGGAGGACAGAGAATCATTCCTCATCTCTTTATCCATATCATCTGTCTCAGCCAACAGCTGGATTCCCTCATCTTCCAAGGTCTGTTCAAATTGCTTTTCAAACTCATCCAGAGCAGATATGTCAGGAGGAGGCACTTCCCTCCTCTCCTCCTTCAGCTCCTCTCGTAATGGCGGAGGTGGAGGAAGGTCTTCAAGGAAATCTGCAGTTTCCTTGCTCTCCATCTTCACCTCAAACCTCTTCTCGAAGTCAAGATGGTCAGGAATGTCCACCTCAGTGGGCAACTCAACGTCACTCTCTGAGGAGATTTCAATTGGCTCCCCGCCCACCTTCATATGTTTAGGACTTGGCATGTAATCCGAGAGACTCAGGTCATCGTCTCCCAAGAAGCTCCCTGGGCCACTCTTCTTGCCATCAGAGAAGTCATCACAGGCCTCCACATCACAAGCACTCAGCTCCTCCTCAGCCTTGGCAGCAAAGATGTCCTGGGAATCCAGGGTGGACGTGCTCTTCTTGGCACTGCTGTCGGTGAATACACTCTCAAAAGACACATCTGCTTTATTGCAAGGAACTTCATCTACATCAGCACCAGAAGGAGCCACTGCATAGACCGTTTCAACAGGAGGAGGAGGAGGTATGACTTCAGGTTCAATGGTAGGGGGAGCTACTGTTTGCTCAAAATTATCAGTAGAAGGTGACAATGGCGGTTCCTCACTTTCTTCGAAATCCATCTCATCTTCTGTCTTGACGGCTCCCTCATCAGCCACTAACTCCTCAGGAGGCAGAGGCAGGGGAAGGTCGTCTGTGGTCTCAGAGGCCGGTGTTTCAGGGATGGGAGGAGGAGGGGGAGCAGGGTACCCTGAAGAAGTAGAGGACAGATCTTCATCATTCTCCTCCACAATCCGATGAATGCCCACTTGCTCAGTTGGACTAGGAGGAACATCTTCATCGTCCATGAAAGGGAAATCTTGCTGTGACAATCGAAATGCGGCTTCTGTGTTTACTGACAAGCTAGTTGGTTTCTCTGCCTTCTTCACGTCCTCATCTGACACAGTTCTCATGATCACCCCTTTTGGTTTTGGAGCTACCTCAGGCTTAGCTATATTACCAGCTGAGCCACTCTTCTTCTTCCGTTCTAATGTCTCAGGACCTGAATCAGAAGAATCTGTTGGGGTAAGATCTTCAATGACAGCTTTTGGGGGAACAAGGCTTATTTTGGGCTTGGGCTCCTCCTTGCTCTTCACAGGAGAGGATATCTTGGGAGGAGTGGCGTTGACTATCTCAATGATGTGACTCACTTCAATGGTCTGCTCCACACTCTGTGGCTCCAGGTCCTTGTAATTCTGCTCCAAGGACTGCAGAGGGTTCGTCTCAGAAGAAGGACTGATGGAGTCATCTGCACAAGAATAGCTATCAGCAGGAGGCAGTTTGCTGAATTTCACAAAATCAACCCCCCTACGAGAGCCAGGGGACTTTTCACGAGCATTTGCAGGTATGATGGGACTTGCCAGGTTTGTTTTGATCTTGTTCAACTGAGCCTTCTCTTGCTCCCTGGTCAAACGTGACGACCGCTGCCCCGACCTGCGAGGGTGCGATGGGGTGCTTGCTTTGGAAGAACGAGGCGTTGACTTCCTGGCTTTGCTCCTTTCTGAGCTTCTCTCTGAACTTCTCTGCCTCTCTTTGTTCTCTTTGTTATTCTCCTCATGCGGAGTAGGGGAGGGAGATTTAAAAGTAGACAGAACAGGAGTAGGCTCACTCTGCACAGAATGGGGACTGCGATGGCGCCTGTGCAGAAAGTATGAAATCTCCTCCACCTCACCGTTAGAGTTGGCATAATCATCGTGACTAGTTTGCACTTCATCCCTAACAGGCACTGCCGCCCCATTGCTGTACATGGAGCTATTAGTAACAAAAGAGCCGTCATTCCCAGACAGATTACTAATGACGGAGGCATTACTGCCACGGTCACAGTCCCTGTGGTCATCCACCCTGTGGTCTTCCACCCTCCCCACGGACAAGGCCTCCTTCTCCCACCTCAACTGGTCCTCCTCCTCCTGCCTGGCCTTCTCCTCCGCTAACTCCCTCATCAACTTATCTTCATCTATTCTCAGTTCTGTTTCAAGTTGCTCTACACTCATCACATCTTTGGGATCTTCACACAGATACGAATCATGGGAGACATTATCATCATGAGACAAGCAATCTAAGGACCCATCTTGGGAAAGAACCTGATCATTTGACAAGTTATCATCATTGTCATTAGCATTTTGATCAGCAGACTGTCCATCATAACTAATTTGATAATAAGAGTAATGAAAATTGTCAGAACCACCTTTTATGTCGTGCGGTGCTTGGCCATCCTTTTCATGCAGTTGTTGGTGGTGCCATTCCTCGCTGCCCGGGGGATGATTGAAGTCTCTCTCGCGGTCACGCTTGGGCGAGTTGATGGAGCGACTGCCCGACTGCGAACTGTCGTCGTGGACTTCAGCAGTTTCCACCCGAGACCCGAGGCCATCGAGGCGATCTCGAGAAGAAGAGTTCATGTCTAAAATGTGTGAGCCACTGGAAGCGCTAGTATTGTGACCAAAGTGAATGTCCCTAGAATTAAGAGTGCCCGTGTTTGGCGTTGTAGCGTGACTGCGGTTGACGGAAGCTACTGTTCTTTGGCTCATTGTCCTGAAACACAAGCAACACTTCAGTTAATATTAAATGAAACTTGAAGAAAGCCAAATCCAGGCAAATGCATGGAAGTAAGCACATGACCAGAAAGGTTCTCTTCCAGGTCAAACAAACAGACATTGTTCAAAACCAAAACTGCAAGTCTGTCAGGGCACTTGTGAAAAGAAAGATATGTTGGAATAACCATGCAAATTCCACTTGCAGAAGCAAGTTATATTCCAGGCAGCACTTTTGTGAAAGCATCTCTCTTCAAAACTAAGATAACTCGGCAGTAAAAACGAACTAGCCTTTCTTCACAGAACCAAAAGCATCCCAAGCCTAACTACATCTTATTTCCGCAATATACATTACAGAGACTACGCTCGAACTAAGAATTACTTCCTAACTGAAATGAAAACTTAAACAATCAACATATCCATAGTCATTAATCGTGGCAGTCTTACCATTATGGTCAGTATATTTTCAATGAGAAATTCAGCATTTTGCAAAAGAATGAAAGTAAACGAATGCTTTGACATACACACATCTTATGCTCCTTATAGAAATGCAATCATGTCAGCAGTTCTTAGGCAATCATGAACATGGAACGTACTGACAACATTGCACAATGGAAGGACAGCATGAAATGATAGCATTCCCTAATAAATGATACTGCAACTTGGAACTATTAACTAGCTATATACTGAAAGACTATTGTAGACATTGTGAAACTGAACAAACAATCATGCCCTGAACTGACATGAAAAGTCACTATGTCAAAAAGTCAAAGAATAAAACAATACAATTCAATGTCAATGTAAAATATCATCTATGAGCACCGACAACACATCACTAATAATACCAAAATGAGATGTAACTAGGTCACTGATAACACTGAATATTTACATGCTAAAGAAGAACCGAGGTTAAAATGATATCTTAATTAGGAAACACAGTTGTTGCTTACTTTCTGGCTTATCCATTGAAAAGAAGCAGGCAGAAAATAAAAAGATGGAAAAGTACAGCTATCCCTCAAGGACAAACATTCTCTCAAAATGCATCATCTCTCCAACCCTCAGCCTAAGGCAACATCAAGCTGCTTCTTAAACGGCTCAACCATGTGTAACAAAATTTAGGCAATGGCCAAAGAAATTTGCTATTTAAAGCTTTTGTTATTAAAAGTATGCACACTTTGTCCAAAGTGAATTTACGCTAAGAGACCAATTAGTGGCCTCATAATATAATATCATGACAGAAACAACATTCACGGACTCCTTGACTTTGAACCAAGGAATATTCTCCAACTTCAGCACCATTCTTTGTGCATTTCAACCTTATCGAAAGTAAAGTTTATCAGACCTTAACAGAATGACCTACTCATTTTCTACTTGTTTCTGTGATGAATTCAAATGAAGTTAAGTAAGTTTGGCATGCACAGATTCAGTGGCACATGTGTGAAGTGTCTTCAGAAAAGTCACAAATGAAAATCAGATGAATGAGTCCTATATCATTACAACAGCCCTCTGATGTCCTAAATAAATAAAAAATTTTCCTTTTTTTATTTAAATCTTATATATTGAAATGACAATCTGCAGATGCAAAAGGCAGATTACCAGCACCTTCATTTAAGCCAGCTCATTATAAGTAAGAACCATTTTTTCCAAAAGCTGATGACTATCCAAATGCAACTCAATCATTTTTAATTCCTTGTACATCAAATGGGAGAAATGAGTGGTGAAGGTGTAGAAAGATCAACTAGGTGCCGCAAAATAACTTGACAAATGAGTATGCAACTAATATTTACATAATAAAAAACTCAAGGGAAATGTATCGTCTTTCAATTGAAAAGTGAAGGCATTCTGGTTAAATCTACCATCCAGTGACTATGGATTTGCTTGTGTCTACATACCATTTTTATCATGGCTATTTTTGTCTGTTGTTCTTAAATATAAAGACATTGAAGCTAGAGTGAACACAACAGAACTTTGAAAAAAAAAATCAATGATAACAGGGATATCAAACAATGGTACATTGAATATTGGACAATAAGCAAATAATAGGAGCAACAAGGTGTAAGTAATGCACTTGAGAGGCAAAGATGGTTACCTTTCAAAGGGAGGCCGCTTTATGTAATTCTCTCTAACATACTCCGTTAATTGCTTCTGAGTTCTGCCAGCATATCTGAAAGGAGACAATAAGACTTAATTGCAATCAGCTATTCATAGGAATAGGACGGATAAGCAGGTAGGTTCGTTAGTATGCACATACGTGGATAGTACATCCCTGTATGGATAGTTCTTACCATTAGCCAGGATCGGATAATGACAATAGAGAAATCCACAACATGTTACATTTATTTACTGCAACACTGCACAACAGTGGGAACTTTCACTAACCCAGTAATAGGCAATGACAGCATGCGCAGACCAATAGATACTTTTAAAGACAGACAGATACAAATGCCTGCCCATTAGATTTCGATGTAGGGTGCAATATATTTCATTCAGAAGGCACAAGGCAAGCAGAAGCCTTCTAATAGGATTAAGGATAGTAACACATTTGTTTCTCATGGTGACTTTCCTGCCTCCCCAACACCAGCAATTACACCAGACCAACCGTGTAATCGGGAAAATATGGCATTCTAGCACAAACAGAATAGCACCAGCCTGAGATAAGGCTCATATAACAGGATCATACAATCCTGGGCATACAATTCAGATAAGCATTCTCCTTTCTCATGTTTCTTAGAATCATTTACATAAATCTACCATGAAGTTTAATGATGATTGATCCATTTGCACATACTGTGGGGGGAGTTATTAATAAAATAGAGAGATCAAAAAACGTGAAAGCTGTCTATGTACGCAATATCCAACTTGTAGAACAGGTCAGACTAAAAAAAAGACACAACTGGCAAAATGCCCTAGAAGTCTTTTTATTTTTATTTTTGTATTTCACTCCATATTTAGCCTGTGAAAGCCAAACAAATTTCCTTTTTGCAGTTTTTGGACATTATCTATCTGACATTTTAAAATCTGCAGCAGCTCAGCTCTACACATAAGTCATTGATACAGCCAATCAATAATCAATGAGTTATGGATGGAAGTTCTTACAGATTCGTCTCTGGTACTGAACCCCCTTCAACTGAGGATCCTCTATCGTACAATACCACATGCAACAGAGTTGTTCATTAAGACAGAGCACACACATGATTATGAGGAATGCAAGACGAACCTGAAGGAGGACCCTCGACTGACCACCCGGGTGCGGTTGCGGGGCAGTCTCTTGACCTGTTGACATCTGAAGAAGGCGTGGTGCTCGATGCATTTCTTCCAGAAATTCTTGCACTCGTTTCTCGACTCAAAGTAGAACTCTACAGTGTCCTTGTAGTAGCCCTGTAAGTCAAAGCCACTACAATTATCTTCACATCTTTACTGTGGTTTCCTTCAAATCAATTAGGTCAATCTCGTATTTATTGTATGCGATTAAACATACTGTCATGAATATCAGGAGGAGTTATAATAAGAAAATTGAGGAAGAAAGATATAGACCTTCAGTTAGTGACACAAATTACATCAGACTAATTACTAGTTGTAAGAATTCATCCATTTGTATTCCTTATGGTGTAGGTAAGATTTTGCAATTTTAAATCAAAAATTTATCTCATAACGACCACAACCATGATGCCAAAATATTGTCTCAGTAAAATAGAATTAACCCCTAAGCGTAAATAATATGGGGAAGGGTTCATATATTTCATTATAGATATTAAAAGTATCCTGTTCAATAAATGTACTTACAAAATGATAGAAACTCAAAAAGAAAAGCAGTGTGAGAAATAACATGAATACCAAGAACTCTTAATAAAGCAACATTTTAACCAACATATAACATGTTCCTTGTAAGCTTGACCATGCATGGCTAAAAAAAAGGTAAAGGAAATAGGTAACCTAATTCCAAAATGCCTTAAAATAAACCACAAACAATTAATTCCTAGTGTACAAGGTGTTTCCAGGTATGGTCATGTTAAATGTACGTATTCTTAATATATGGTATAACTTGTATTGTGACTTCTGCTTGTATGATACTTTCAACCTTAAAAAAGAATATGCATAAATTTGCACATAATTTGAATAAATTAGGAAGCAGTGCAATAAACGTAATGACAATGAACTTACACAAAAATGAATACCCAGGTTGAATGGAGATTGGAGAACATGCATCTACAGCCACCTATGTTTCTACTGACAGGACAAATGTGGTGTTTTCATGGATCAACAAAAGTCTACACCAAAATGAGTATCAAAGCTCCAAAATGTTTCAATTTTGCATGTACTAAGAATGGTTGGGGAGTGTAGTGTTGACGTCACATTGGTAAACTACTGGATGATGGAAATAAAAAAACCCTCGTTTTACAATTTAGGCAACTTAACTTATACAGAATTTCTGTTTCCAAATCCTGAGGAGAGAAAGACACAAAAATATGATAATTGTATACTCATGAAGATCATTTCATTTTTCCTTGACCTCGATAGATTTAGGTCATTTCACATTAAAATTTTAAAACCCATTCATTAAGAGATTCAAACAGTTTTCAGTTTATTTAAATTGTAATCACAGAAAGTTCAGAATGCAGGAAAATACAAATAACAAACACATAAGGCACAGTAGATAATATCAATTGAGGCCAAAATTACAACTAAGCAAAAAGGCTAGTGTTGCCATGGAAACACCTTGCATCATGGAACATTAGGTAAAGACGAAAAAGAGGCAAGGCCAACAAAAACACTGGTCAACGATCTTGTTACCTTCACTCTTGGCATATTTTATAGAAATTGCCTCAAATAGCAAAAGTTCTCTTTCTTGTTGGTGAGCCATCTACTTGGTATAAATACTCATACTTGGACTAAAGCCATATCTAATCCCATCTCGGTGTAATACAGTGAGCCTAACCCATGACCATAGGTGAACCATAATTGTCAGGAAGCAACAACTGGATATAGTGAAAGAGAAAAAATATTCAAGATGAAATAAACATCAATTAGAAATAGCTCTTCCAATTTCCAACAATAATCACAACATTGCAGGTGAAAATTTTAAGTAAGTGAGTGAGTGTTTTACGCCCCATCAGCACCGGTGTGGGCTATTTAGAGGCAAACGCGAACATTTTTGAGACTTTCCAATATAATGTTCTTCACATACACTCATTAGATGTCCACATGATCAAGGCATCACTGTATATACCGCATGTAAATAGATATGGCCCAACCCTTGGCTGCTTAGCGATAAAGCTTAATACTACCACTGAACAACATTCAATTAGCTGTCGCAACACACCTAAACAAGACAGCTAGGTAAAGCATCCTCAAACTGTTCCAATGTATATTGTGTGCATTTGACTGCAGCACATTGCCTTGAATATACATTGGTCCATACACAACTGGTCGCTAAACGATCACCATACTGTAGAGCTTACATTTAAGACCAACTGTTCAGTAATAATACCACTTTTGATTTATCATATCATAGCACAAAGAGATGTTATCAAACAAAGATTGCAAGAAATATCATCTCGCAAATCAGAGGTCATTAAAGGGCAAACTCTACAGCAACAAAGATCACAAGTTAAGTATTACGGAATAGAAGGACCCTGCCACAGTGCAACCAAGTTCCACAAACTGCAATTATGCACTCACACCAGGGAATGAAAGAAAGAAAGACAAAGGAAGATGTGGAGAACAGTGCCTTGCTCAGTCTACTTCAATTAAGTATGATCTCATCAATTCAATATGGAAATAGATGCTCGCCACAATGTCATGGGAATCAATTAAAGAGTCCAAAATTCATGCGGACCGGCATCGTTGTTTTTTTTAAACATTCATACTGATGACTTTGGTCCAAATCATGTAACGGTTGAGTAGCTATTTATACTTGTGAAGTAAAATTATGTCTACTCAGTCAGAAATACAACTGTTGCAATCTTTCAAAATAAGTGGGACCATATTTATGCAAAGAGAATGGCTTGCCGACAATTTGTGATCAAAATCTTACAAAGATTTATTAGAAAATGCATATAACATTTAGTTAGTGAGGTTTTTTGCTTGCACATTGATCAATAGTCAACACTCATTAGTCATCACTCAAAGTGAGGTACAACAATTCTATACAAGGCACTGCAGAATATTAGGAAAATAAAACGGGGAATTAAAAAGTGAAAAATATGTATAAAAGCCTGTTATAAATTAGCAAAAAAAATTAGGAACAAAACAGTTTCCAAACAGCCAACACCAATATGACTCGTCCTTAACATTTAGCAGGGGAAAAATAATGCTAGTTTAATGAATGTGAACTTTTTCTGGAGGGCACTGTCATTTGGCATCATTGAAAAGAGAACATACATATGAAATACTGCTATACTCCTCTTGCCAATTCTGTGCACAAGTTACTCTGACCTTCTGGGAAATTGCACTCCTTGTTTACTGAACATTTAGACAGCAATTTAGACCCAATTAAGACAACTCTAATGTGAATACTAGACACAAGTCAAATGAAAAAGTTTCAAAACAACTCTAAATTAGGAATTCATTGGCAAAATCAGGAGCCATTTTCCAATTAAGGATTCTCTATATCATCACAAATGCTCCATTTGCATGAGGATCAGCTTAAATAACAGATGACAGAGGACTGGAATACTGCTTCTGTTTTTGCACTGTCACAGTGTCATTGTTTTAGCCAAGAAAATAGTTCATGGTTCATCCAACAAGCTGTTAGAGGCAGAAATAATGAGGACAGGGCAATGAGAATGCTTCAAGCACAGTCAATGCTTCCTTTTGCCATGGCGCACTCGTATCACTACATACACAAAGAACTAAGCTGTATAAGCAACAATTCATTATACCTCAATCATGTTATTACAACTTATGCCAAGTACCATGAAAATTACTTATATGACACAAATTCTGATTTCAAACTGTTTTGTATACTATTTGGCACACAGGTCACAGGACCCACATATTTAGAGACACCAGACAGCAATAATGGCAAAATATGAAGTGAGAGGACTTTGGCAAGACTCCACAACATCAAACATCAGAGCTCACAACTGTGTGAGGTTTTGCTTCTAAGCAGGGTTGCATGATTTAAATCATTTGATTTAAATCATTTGATTTAAATCGTGATTTAAATCAGTGATTTTAATCAATGATTTTTATTGAAAACCACTATATGTTAGAAAACTGCAAATAGTTTGCATATAAATGCTATAATGGATCAGTTGACACCTTCACACTTGAATTGGCAAGGAATCACTGCTACGATGGAGATACCAGGGTGGATTTGGCTTACTTTAATCCAGTTTAAACAACAATCCTCTCTCTTGGGACAAATTCCTAATCTCATGCCAAAAGTAGCACCCATTAAACAAGAAAACAACAATAACAAACAATAGTAATTATAAAATACTGATTCTGTGGTCATCGATAGTAATTTCAATCATTCCTTTGCTCAAAAGTATGATATTCTATGGACAGTGGCTTCCAAGTATTCAAAAATTGTGTCTTCGGAATAGGATTAAACCCTGTTAAGTCTCTTTTGGAAGCCAAGTAAAACTTTTCCTACTTCATCGGTCATTCCTAGCAATAGTAGGTCCAAAAAGTTGACAAAATACCACACTTAAATTCATATTCTGAGGGAATTTATTGCAGCTGGGAAAAGTAAAAAATATTAACAATCTACAACTTCAAATTTCAACTTGATTACATGACTTTTGGAGGGTGAAAGAAATTTTTCCCATTACAGAAGACCTAATTAAGAACAGTCTATCATTTATTATGACTTCAATTTCTTCGAAAAATATTATATTTGAAAAAATAAGACTGCTTGATTTAAATCGGATTAAAATCAAAAAAATCCAATTTAAATCAAATAAATCCGATTTTTTTGATTTAAATCGGATTTTTTTGCAACCCTGCTTCTAAGGTTCATAAAAATGTCACTTCAATAAGCTTACACACACGATCTAATAGAAGATGAAACTATTAAGCTACATGACTGCAATACAAGCCACAAGGGCCTTCCGACCCACACAGTGCAGTCAAACAAATAGTCTAACTCATAACACTAATCTGCTGCTGCCTGCATATACGAAGTGATGCATATAATACCATCCCAAGTAGATCGGTTTAACTACAAGGTCAAATATGGTCAATTCAATACCAACAGTGGAGAATTCATCCTTATTCAATTATGAACATTTTATTAACTAAATTTATCATGGTTTCTGGAGCAACTTGTGACCCAAACCACAAAATGCCAAATGACAATGCACTCAATGAGAAAAGTTCACAGGCAAAAACAAAAGTGGGGAATGTTGCTGGTGGTCGGCTTCAGGAATTGGGATAAACTGAATGACAGATACTTATTACCTCGGCCTGTGGTCGCATGTCGAGAGGAGAGAGGACAGAGAAACAGATGTTCAGTGCAAATCACATGTATACATACAATCTCACACAAAGAGACAGCCAGCACTTCCCAGCAGGGTGATCAATAATTATGAGGTCACCATTTGAGTCCCTATGCCAAAGCACTGTGCAGTGTGTGCATCCATCAACCACTAACAAGTCTTTTGTTTACACAGGGCAAGCTCTCCTCTGGCCCTTGCAACAGCTCAAGCAAATGTGAATTGTCAGTGTAGAGACAAGATTTCTAGCATAATATATTATACTGTAAAATGTTCACAAACACTTTAATAGTAAGATAAGTTTTGAGATTGATTACCCGCTACCAAACATACTGCAATGATAATTCACCACAGCAGAGCTTGTTCAAGATCTTTTCTGTTTGAAGCACATTGTCTTGCAGGTTTCACAGACACCTTTTAAATTTCAATGGCCCACTGTGAGCTCAGGGTTGCATGTTGCTGGTTGAACCATTTAGAAACAGAGCAACAATCATGACGATGAACAGCACATTGCCATGAACTGCAGAGTGAATTACATACAAGAATGGTTCAATGGGACGTTCAATAAATACAACCAAGCATGTTTACTCCAGCTATATCATAATATAGATTCAATAGAATGAACAGAGCAGATATGTAAAGCCTTACTGGAGATGCACTTATTGCATTCATAACATGCAGCACAGTTTGACGACTTAGATATTGAATTAAGGGCAAGAAATAAACCATCTACTTACATATCCCTCAGGATGAAGCTTAATTAAGAACTTTTTCCGCTTGAAGCTAAGTTTGCGGATTTTAGCCCAAGAGAAAGTGTTGATCTTGGTGTAGTTCTGGTAAACCAACACGCCCATGTGGGCCACAGCCAGGTTCAGAGGGACACTCTCATGGTCCTGAAATAAGTCAACATTTACATAATATTAGGCATGGGTAATCAAACTAATCATGTGCATTTTTGCTGCTTTATCATCAAACTGATGCAAGTTGTAGTAGGAGTCGACTGGGCTGACAATTTAGCATCTTATATGATAAGATTCTCAGGCTGACAAAGCAGTGAAGTTGATAAGTATCGTAAAGGTGAATTAAGTTAATTTACTTGATAGAACGGATTGAATAGATATACGTAGTAGAAAAAGCAATTAAAGGATTGCTGAACTGCAGAATTCCCGATTACCTAGTAATAGCTATTGAAATGATAAATTTGATTCTCAGAAGCAATGGCTCAAGTTTAGTATCTCACAAATAGTGGCACCTGTGGACTGAATGAACCTCAGAGTTGGCTTATTTGCAGTTCTTATCACCTTTTCAACCAATCTGGTGCCTATTCAGTCAGGGAGGGCACTCAAGTTGTATTCTACTATTGAACCAAAGCACCGAAGCCCAAGCATCAGTGACAAATGAGCGTACCTTGGCAGAGTGAACCCTGATGCCATATAATTCCACTTTCCTGGCAGTATCTAGTAGGTTGAAGTCAGCCTCCGCTGGCGTTTGGCCGCTGAAATAACACAGCACAATGTGATCCTCATCCTCACGCGTTCAACAATTTACTCCTCAGCATGAGGTGCATTTAATTATGCCCTTTCCAAAATTACAACGACATACAAATGTTTACATATCAACACCACAGAAAAATGAGAGTTGACTTACATGTGTTCCTTGTGATGTTCCATGATCTTGATCTCCAAATCTCGATTCTGATTCGGAAGCAATTTAAGGTGTGACAAATAAGCATGGTCTAAGTATTCGTCCTCTAAGAAGTCCCCAATTTCCGCTGAAAAAATACCAAGCAGGACATCATACAGATTGATCAACCACTACCAGTCACCACTGGCGTCCTTATTGGCATCAAGTGACTTGCCAAGCTTGAAATGATTGGATGATGCAATATTAAGCTCACCTTGGACGACATAAGAGGCCAATAAAACTGCAGTATGTTCTTGGCAGGGCATAGCCCCTGTGGCCAGGTCTCGTCTGACTTGTAGTGCAAACAGATACCTGGAATTAACAGAAGAATCCAAATATTTTAAATAGTCATTAATAATTTTTCTTATAACATTATGATTTATGGCTATTTTAGCTTAAACGCTCAATACTTCGAGCATGCAACTTTATCACTCCCATTTTAGTCTGTTAACAGTCAGGGAAATTATCACCAGCTGATGACAATCAATGTCCTCAGCCCCACATGACACTCAGCCCAGCACTGTCATCACCCTCCCATGACACTCTGCAAGTGTCATGGCCCAGCCATGACTTTGGCAGTGCTCAAAATCATCTTTGGCAGGCTATTTAACGAGAACTACTGCAACTATAACTTCCAAACTTGGTATAAAGTTGTATCACAGTATCAACTAACTCCATAAATTTTGGCAGACCTATTCATTACATAATGAGGAAAAGAACCCGAAGGCTCCAGAGAAATTCGGAAATTGTCATCAGCTGTTGATGACTTTGCAATATTTCGCGAAGTTTGATAGAATTAAGTCCCGCTACTGACATGCTGCTGTGTGATGAGGATGGCTGCACAGAGATCAGAGTTTTTTCTGATACCCAACTGATCAACCCCACAAACTCAATTATCCTGTCAGGGCCAGGACTTAGCTGGAATTGCAATTGTCATCACGTGATGGTAATTTCCCAGACTGGTTAAGGGGAGGTTTCGAGATGTCACTCTCTGGTAATTTGCCAGCATGTATTAGTGCATCTCAACACATAAATTGTATCATAGACTCGATAGAGTAGAAGATAAACCAGATTTTAGAACAAAGGCAGCAAGAACAATCTCACCTGGTGTACTCCTCCTCCAAAAGGCCTGGATCGGGAGTGTAGAATTTAACTAGAAGCTTAAAACAAAGCTCTTGATTTGAGACCTGTTTTGAAACCGCCTTTTCATGGTCTAGCCAGCACTGTAACAAAATACATGGACCACTATTTACTTTCAGAAATTAGAAATCCAGGCAAAAATTCATTGAATTGGTAAGTGCAGCATCAGTAAAGACAAAGGCATCATCAATTTTAACAATTTATTGAGTGATTGCTGAATGCTCATTGCGCATTTCATTGAAGGATGGGCCCAGACCATAAATGTGGTCCTGCAAGATAAAGTTGATCCATTTTGTTCATTATGGTTTCATTAACTTCAATGCCCAAGGGACAGCCCTCTGCTAATAACCATTCCCAATCCAGCAGTGAATGCCACTACTTAGATTTATGACGGCAATCCAAGACCCTTTTGCTTAATATAGCAAGACTGAGCATACAAATCTATATGCCCATTTTCACAAAACTGCATGAAATCTACCGTCAATCACTGCACCTAATATGTACACTGTTGTACAGCATACATGCACTGTACATCTATCTATAATAATATTACATAATGTCAATAACTAAGAACAACCTACCGGTATGCCGGTGACATCAGTGAATTCCAGGTCAAAGTAGTCCATTTCTAGTAATTGAAGTTTCCGAACTACTTCAGCAAACAAGGCTTGCCCCAGTGCCTTAACCTAAAAATAACAAATCACAATGGATCTTTCAAACATGAGCTTATCATCTAAAATGGCCCAACATTGGAGAGATGAGAAGAGCAAGATTCAAACCCTGGACCCAGGGATTGGCAGCCAAGCATGTTATCACTGAGCTAACCAAAAGGAAGCTTTGAGAAATTATAGAAAGAAATAAAGAATGCACAACAAGCACTCTTAGAGCACAGTACCGGCCATGCTGCACATGCTTTTATATCAGCGGAATTGATATGATCAATACATATTTAATTCATTTTTATTTTTCTATTACTTGGTGGATGTGGGGGTATTTTCAATTAATACCAGAGCTGTCTTACTCATAAAACTGTTTCTTTTCATTTTGCCTCCAATTGCAAGTAAAAAATAGTTTAGATATTCTATAGATGCATAAATATTCACATCCTGTTTTTTTTCTTGAAATCATGTTAATTTTGTAAGAGATATCAATGCTTTATGTATCCCAATAATAACATTATTTTATGCATGGAATTTTAATTGTAATTACATAAGTATGAAGCTGATTGAAAATATTTGGTACAGCTGACAGGGAGGTGTGAAAGTGAATTGCACTGTAGGCCTAAATGGCGAAGAGCACTTCAGCATTGAACAGCAATTAATGATTGGAATGGAGCAATTATACAATAAATTATATCAACAGCCTGTACTATGACATCTCATATATACAGCACACAGTGCAGTGACAGCCCCAATACACAAGAAAATGGCGGCGCAAATCAGCCTGACTGACCCAGCGCTTAGAAGGGATGATTATAAATCTTATAATATTGCATTTAACTAAAAATAGACACAATTGACACAATCTACGATGTTATAAATGTGAAATACATATCAAATAAACCCTTGGAATGATCTGGTTGGGCCAGGAGCCTCATGATTCGCATCGGTTCAGGACAGAAGCATTACCGTCCTATGCATAGGATGCATGGCCGGTAATTAACATAAATCTGAATTTGACAGCTCTTGGTGTAGTGACAACCACAATTTCTCCTTAATTTCATGTAGGGGCCTAAATATTGTCAGAATCATTCACATTGCACTCTTTGGGGAAGGGGACAGGGAGTGAAGCTTCTTTGTATCAATGACTAGGATCCCAGGCCCGATCAACTTGAACCTAAGGAGAAGTCATTCACACAATAGTCCTATTCTTTCTGGATTTCTGTGATTGTTCTTTCAAGCAGCAAAATCTCCACAAGTCTTTAATGCAGTGCCAACAAACACACACACCCACAGATAGAGGCCCAATTCTATGAAGACTGAAACATGTTTAATGCATTTCACAGCTTTTATCCAAATAAATGGTGTTTTGTTATTGCAGCACCTTTTTTAGTGTAAGCAAAAACCACCCAAAGGGCATTGTAATCACATTGGGATAAGTTGAAGGGGACTCGGGAGCAGAACAGTGGACAGCCTATACTGGTGCAAGGACATCTAGGACACACCACTCAGACTCTGTTCCTTCCCTTTTATTAGCCTGTTATCAATATATAGTAGGCAAAAATTGCAAGTAGTAGTGCACACCAAAGGATAAATAGATGAAGTGATAGGACTGTCAGACCAGGAATCAAAGGAATCCATGTCAAATGTCTCTTGAGGAACAATGTTATCACTGCAAGTGTTTGATCTTCATGCATGAGCTTTTGACTTTTTACTCAATATTTGACCCCCCCCTACTTGAAGAGCGGTTGTGAAAAACTATCATTCAAGCGAATCTATGTTGATTCATACTGTATTCACTCAAATGAGACCTCCCTAAAACAGAGGCCTAAATTAACCTAAGGCCCATTGGCCAAGGTAGTTTTTTTTTCAAATAAATGCCCACCATTCTAGATACAGCAGTTCTATCAATGACACAGCTGCACAGGGCATGAAGGAGGGCAGATCATTTTACAGACATACACATCCTGTAAATTGTGTCAATGTCAAAGTTTTATTGAAGTTCAGGGCCTTTTTTCCTCCGCAAGGTAATACAAGTCAGACATCATGATCAGGATCATGGGCATAACGCAGATTTGCTAAGTCAAGTCAACAGAAATAATTCATTTTGTCAATTAAAAAGACATGAAAGTGTGGTTTTTCATTCCAAGAAACATTTTGGCACTGGATTACTATACACTGTACAAAACCTAGACGTCTCGGGCGATAGGTCGAGCGGGAATCTAGGGCCTTGCTGTACATTAAAGGTTGCTAAAATACATATGGACCTTAATCACTAATGATCATCCCATACGATTAAAGCAAAAACGCAAAGGATAAGAAGCAGAAAAGAACTTACAGGAACCGGGAAGACTTGCCAAACATCGTCAAGCATGTAGACCCGACACTGGAGGTACTTGCCCTTCCTGGGGGAGGTCTGGGGACTGGCCCTGGACGACATGGCGCCTGAGCAGGAAGGGGCTAACCTCTTCACAGGAAGTGAGACTTTACAAGGTCAAGGTCACCCAGGAGGTGAAGGACACCAGCCGCACGGCATCCACTCACATTATACTTCCTGAAACAAAAAAGATTTCTCATTTAATCATGTTAATTGACAATTAGTGGCAAACTACATGCAGAAAAGAATTCAACTCAGAACATTATTCAGTAAAATAACATACAGCCACAAAATCAAGTTAAGTAATGATAGTATGACACACTTTTACCTTGATAAGTATCATTTTTGCAAATAAAAACGATTGTATGTCTTAAAGCCTATTAGTAATACTGAACGTGTCCTGCTTATTCATTGGAGCTAAGCTGGGGTCCTGTTGCATGCTATGAACACAGAAGCAACACCCCTTAGCCCATTTATAAAGTGACATTGTGAAAGATAGCCTTCTTATAACTTCTTAACATGCTTAAAAGAGTTTAGAATTTGCAAATGCCGTAAACGTTTGAATACATAAATGCTAAGAAATTCACAGAAATCATTTGGAAAAAGAATATAATGGAAGTCATGACCAGACCATTTCAATGCAACTCTCTTGACATCAACCAAACAGTAATTATCATTAGCATCTGATATGGATGAACAAATATCCAACATGATCCAACAGACCAGTCATGATCGAACAGACCAGTCTAAGACCACCCAGAATATCAAAGAGAGACATTCTGAGAATACAACCCCTGGCCCCGGCTGAGCTCTGCCTGGGCCCTGGCAGAGAAGGAAACATAGCAGCCGAATGTTGCTTTGACCGGAGTAGCTCAATTTGGACAGTCAAACGCTACTACAGAGTACACAGGGAGGGCAAACAGGAGCCGTCTAGGGCAAGATTAGGCCTATGCAATTCTATTACACCTTCTATGTGCTTAAGCTATATAGGCTGTTCATAGTAATCTCCCTTAGACTAGACTTGTCAGGGAATCTTGAGAAGGATGTATGCATAAACAAATCCATAAACAAACAATCATAGATAGAATAGCCACTGCCACAGTACACAGCAATACAACAATGTACAATGGGGGCTATCTAGCAAACAGGCAGACACAGACAGTAGCCAGCAGACCAGTGAATGACCCACCCCAGCAATAAACCTTTTTCTCACAACTGGGTTAATGGCAGGACCACCAATAAATGAGCAACAAAAAATATCAGATTGGTGCTCTATGACCCAGGGATGACCTAGGAATGACCCAGAAAGCAGGTCACACTAGTCGCCATTTGCTTGCCAACAATATCTTCGCCAGAGCAACTCCATAGAAGCACATCCGACAAAAAGGTGGGGGGATTTTATGTTAAAATCCCTTAGATCAGCACTCAAAAAGCAGTGTATGGGACCCTGCCCATACAATTACCATTGCCAAAGTACAAACACTTGGTAGCAGCAGTGGTAGCAGGCCCTGGGCAGCAGTAAAAGAAGCCCAGAAGAAGCAAGGAATGGCTGGCGTGAAGCTCCCCACAAGTCTGGCCAGAAGCACAGCTGGCAAAGCAATTGGTGCTCAAGAGAGCCAAGGCCTTCTTCCAACCCTCCCTACCTATAAACATAGCTCAGCTGGCACTTTGAAGCTGCCCACTCAAAACAGAAGAGCATGCTTCAACTTCACCAATGATTGGAATATTAGCATTGGGGCTGAGAAGGAGAACAAGTAGGAACCACTATGTTCACGGAGCTGTTACTCTGAGAGAGTCTGGGCACTTGGATGGATGCAAACTGCTGAGCAACATAAGGGGAAAAAACATTGAACATAAACTTGCCTGCCACATATCAGGAGACCCAGTCTGTCACCCAGAAGCATATCACTGATTTCACCAGTCATGTTACAATTAGCAACACCACTATCAAGATCAAAGGTCCACAGAATATCAGAGGTGCACAATGTACATTGACCCATTGTATCATTTAATGAAGATATATGGCATAATATATGGCATAATAACTATTTATAAAACTAACAGACCCTTCAGCCCCAGACACACTGAGTCCCTGACTCGCAGAGATTTGATAATTGTTCATTCAGCAGTGTTCATATGCTGATATGTTCTGGGGCTACAATACCAATCTGTAGGTTATCCATCATAATAAGTTCATGACTCGGCACTGTATTTTGAAACATCTTATGACTAAAGTCCTGATTTGTTAAATTCACTGCGAAAGCTATACGCCCTAGGACTAATAGGAGTAATAAGTTACATAATAATATTAAATTTTATAGGATGTTAGCCAAACCTCACCCACCCACCTTTGAAAAACGTTGAAAGTCGGTCAACTGAATTTTTGGGGTTCTGTTTTTTGTGCACATTTAATCTGGGAATATCACATTTGTGACACAAATATCCAAATTGGTGGTCCTAAATGCTGCCAGATATTCAAGCTGGATCGAGAGGCTTGATGGGATGCTGAATCAAATATATGTGCACAATACCTACAGTGTAATTAAATGAACATTTTTTAGAGCTTGATATTTGACATATTATTTGGTGTACACAGGCACAGACCTCTGGTATCAGGGAAGACAGAGCGAGACATCCATGGGCAATATTTGTGTCCATACAATTTTTCTGTGATAAACTTAGCATGACAATTTAATTAAAGCAGTAGCTTTATTGCAAAAACTGTGATCCAAACATATACATTTCTTTTCCCAAGGCATTGACCATGGACCATGCACAATATGCGAGTTATTTTAATCCAAATACAACGACATTGATCAACACAATCAACAAGCTTCTGTCAGAATTAAAAGTGGAGCAAGAGGCCAACCCACTCACAATACAAACTGATGCGTAAGCCAACTCAAACAAGGAGCCAAGGGACTCACAACAGCATGACAATGTGGACAATATCATCAAGGCCATCGGTCCATTACGGACAACCCAGTCCACAATTTATTGCTATCCATGTCCTAAATTCCACGCAATATTTACCCAAGTGTGCAGAATGGGGAGAGAGCAGCAACAGGCTCAGCCTGGCTCTGTTTAAAACACCACTTAGCAGCTTTGAAGCTGAGCATTGCTGAGTAAGAGCAGCCCATGCCTTGACCGTGGCAAAGCATTCTCCGTTGAAAGGACTCCACAAGCAATATCAGCAGAATAAGCCAAGATCAACAGACTAAGAACAACCAATGGCACTGATCAACTCTGAACCAATACAAACTTATGAAAATCATTTCTTGTTAAGCTTATGAACTATTTAATAATATGTATCATAGAATTTAAATATATCTTAACACAGCCATCCTGCATGAGTGTCCACTCCACTCCATGAAGTAATAAGAAGCCAAATATTGTACAGGGTAGCAATATTGCTTAGTTGTTAAGATTCACAGCTGATAATACAGCAGTAATTATCATTAACCAGCCATGATGACCACTGAGTAAACACATGACACAGTTTTTGTTTTGAGGAGAGAAGCATTTAATTATTGAAGGCTATTACGCAGAAACTGAACATGATATTGCTTCTGCATACAACTGAACAGCAAATTGAAAAAAAAATCACTTATTCTCCAGATAGACGGATGGATGATTGGGGCTTTACGTCCTGTATTTTTGCACTTGGCAGGCTAATTAGGACAGGAAGAGGACAAGGCAATGATGTGAAGGATGATAGAAACAGCCGTCCAACACAGACCCAGGTGACCCGACAAGAGCTGGATTCGAACCCTGGACCCAGCGATTGGCAGCCCAGCATGCTACCACTAGACAAACCCTCCCCCACCCCCTCTTATTCTCCAGAAGTTTTGCATGGAAAATAACTATAAGCCTCCGATTAATATAATTTACAGAAGCCAAAGTAAATACAGTCCCCATGCCATCCACATTATCATGGGAAAAAAGTATACATGTGCCAAATTGAAATTCAGCATAACAGTACTGTTCACTATTATCCATTTTTGCACTTTCAAACAGTGTTTAAAGGATTTTCCAACTCTGGCCAGCACAACTGTAGATTATACTTGTGTAAAACCTGGGCCAATGTCCAATGAAACTTGGCTAATTTGCCAGACTATCAAATTTCGTCATATATGTGAAATGAAGGTTTCTCTTCTCTCACGATTCACCATTGTTGCACAGAATGCAAGTACGCCAAAAACATGACCAAAATAATATCACAGCAAACAACAAAGATCATGAGTCAATAAAGAGTCAAACTCATGTGACTCATTAGCTCTTAATAGACTTGCTGCTGGCATAAACAATACATACTGAATAGTTTATATTTCCACATGTAGTACATCTACATGCACAAACAGGTGTTGATAACTGGCATTTTAACACAATTAATGCTGAATGATTCACATCCATGGACCATCATTGCAGGCATTTTTTACTTCTACCATATAACATGTACAGAAATGAACTGCATTACTTAGCGTATAGATTGAGAAACAGACAGCAAGAAGTTGCAATCTCTTATGAAAACTTAATCACAGCAGTCCCAAAGCAGCCTGTAATCACCCAACACAGGTCACACAATCAGCAGAGCCACAAATCCATGAAATATGAAGCAGCCGTGTTGCAGGCTACTATGAAACTGTTGCAGAGGCTGGCAACATCAAATATGCAAGGCACATGCAAGAAAGCTGTAAAAGCAACTCCCAGCGGACCCATTTCTTTTTTCCCTATTTTACTTTGTCAGTGAATCTGCAGCATCTTCAGACTTGGGCTCTTCAGCACAAGGCAAAACATACATGCAGAAGGCATGCAACAAACGTACACAATTCTAAAAATATCCCTGCAATCACCAATCAGCCCAAAACATACGAAAGTGAACAAGCAATTATCAAGGAGTGCAAGAGGTATGCTTGGCGAGTGTACGTCAGGAGCACCAGGTTAGAGTGAAGTTATGAACATACAAACTGGGCCAACCTGGTTTCCACATGTATTCATTTTTATTGAATTAATTGAACGCAATTACAAGTATTAGTTTTTCTTTGACCATATTGAAGTGCTTTCTATGAGCATGATCAGAACCAATTTTCTGAGATAACTAAACATTGACCAATGAACAGGCTTCACACAAAGACAAATCATATATTTGCATAGATCTATCAATGATAGGGAGTTGTAAGGTCTAAGGTTATAATTTAGACATTTTTTAAAAACCTTGTCAAGTCAAGCCAACAGCGGGTGAACCATCACAAGTTGCAAGTGATATTTAAATCAGTCAAACTGCTGAATTTTCGTTCTACCTCTTTCTCAAAACAACCTTTAAGTGTGCAGTGCACAATACTTAGCATCCATTTGAGTCCAATTGTGGTGAAATCAACTCAAACAAGTCTGTACATAATTATAATATGTCAAGACATTTCCACTGAGCATAAGCTGTCATTCAGTTTCTTCATCACCCCGTCTCAGCAGAGGCCTCTACTCTGCACACCATCTCGTGTATGGGTAGTCGTAGATTCCTAGCAGAGCAAGTTGGGATGAATGAAGTGTGAAATTTATGTCTGTACCTTCACATTGTACAATGCACATTATAAATGCCAATACTACAATCCATCACTCAACACTTTATTCCCCAATACTGATGGACATGGAGGTCCATTGAGGCTGAGCCCCAAATACATACTGAGCAGCAAGCAACATGTCCTGAGGCATGAATACCCTGGCCATTGTGGCTGTGATACAAAATCAAATTATTCAAACAAAATAGCACACATAAGTTCCTGGCAACTTGGTAGGGATAAAAAGGTCTAGAATTTTCTGTAGTAACTTGTAAGGTAAAGCCATTAGGAAAGATTCCTTGAACAGTTCTTTGCTGGAATTCAATGTGAATAATTTTTAAATTGCTTTTTAAATTAATCTTAGTGTATATTTATTGTAGCAGATGGATGAACAGAAAAAAGAGTTTTCTTTAATTAATGCCTAGAAATTGGGCAACAATTCAACAGTATCCATTTTCTAATTCTCCATTGACACTAAGTATCCAATTGTAATAGTCATCTATAAAATGCTTACTCCTTAGATAAGCTTTAGCCTCAAAATGGATCATTTCCTGTATAAACTAGCAAGGAGACACTTCACTTGGGAATGTAGCAAGGAGTTGAAGTGCAGCTCTTCAACCATGGGCGACTGGGTCGCAGTCTACACATTAATTGTTTGAGCAAGGGATGTGTTTGCTTGCACATATCTCTTCGACTCTGAGGCGTCCACTGATTGTTCATGCATGACAATGCAAATCAAGCTAAGTCAGAGATTTTGGTCTCTCTCTTGTAGCCATGTGGGCAATACAACAGGTGATGAGACAAGCTCAATCATGAGCAGTGGTCTGGATGTAAAGTTTGCTTACAACTAAACACAGAATAATGTAATGACTGATCAATAACCACCAAGAATCAGCACAGAGACTACCAGACACTAAGTTACCAAGTGCAAAGTTCTGGACTGTCACTGTGTGACACAGAGTCAGAAGCTGTCAGAATGTGTATTGCTGGCAGCAGCACTTGAGACTTGGCTGCTGGAGTGTGTTTTAGCATTTTCAAGTCTGTACCTTGCATCCAATGATGCTCAATTACATTGAGGAATAATCAGATGACAATTAACATCAGACTTGTGCCCTTGAATAGACAGCTGTCACGGATCTCTCTCCATGACCTTTGAACTTCTATTATAAACAGTGTTCAGCTTTGGTGTCAGAAAGCTAATACCAGCCAACAAATATGATTGAACACCAACTTACTCAGTCACTTTGCTAAAATGATGCCAACTTCATTCCATGTTTACTTGCACATCACTGGCTTGTCCGGACTAAGCCTGTTCAAATTGCGGCGGTATTTGACTGCAGCAGAAACCCTGCATGTTGTATGTCAATGTTATGACTGTGGCTGCAGGTCAGCCATTTTGGTTTAACAACCTGGGATTCGGCGATTAACATAGCAGCAAACCCAGATCAAAAACACAATACCTCGGCTTCTAACTGGTTGCAAAACCACAAGACCCCATTTCATCACCACGCAAAGTATGTTAGCACCTCAATTCAGGAAAACTTGGCCAGAAACGAGCCCACAGCCACAGGATCCATTGGACCATTCCCAACACGAAACTGGCAATGTCGAATATAATTGAAAGACACTCCCCCACCCGGTCCCGTACTTTGAAGGCCTTCTTGGTGGGTTGAGAGGAAGCTGTGTGAACAATAAGATGTTAACCTACCTTATTTACGAACAATTAAACTGTTTACCGGCCCCATTATGTATTATCAAGCCATGTTGGTGTGCAGATATCCAACGTTTCCTACAGTTTGCATAAATTATTTCATGCTGCGATCCTAGTGGCAATGCAACACTATCAACATTGAGCGGCATCTGGCGTTCTTTCGGAGAGTTCTTCGCAGGTGCTTGTCAATCTACTTGCCAGAGAGGACGCGGGTTCGAATCCCGCACGCGGCACTCGATGTCAGGCTGTCAGCAGTGGCGTAATTGGGGGGTCTCGAGCGGGAGGCACCTGGGGGGCGATTCTCTGGGGCACACTACACTAATTGTATATGACCAAGGCTCCGATGTCCAGGTATGGCTCATGGACAGTTTGGTCTCCAGCTTTTAAACTACTTTAAATATCATTAAAATCATTAGTGGAGGAGACAGTACCATCTGCCAGTTATATGACATAAATATTGCATGATAATCGCTTTATTTTCCTGGGAGATATGTGGTGGCCCGTACCACCGCTTGGTGCCGCTGTACGTCATCTCGGGTATTCTCGCGGTGCGGCGAGATCTGGCGAGGTTTGGCAGACGATACACTGATGCTGAAGCGATAGGACGCTCCTCCGCTCCCGCTCGTATCTCTCACCACAAGTGGTTAGGTAAGCAATACCACGATCACCACATTGGCGACAAGGAGTTAACGGATTCATGCTATCTGTGTTTCGGATGCTGTCTATCGAAAATAGACGCGAAAATTAGACATTTTCTGCTGTCACATGTTGAGTAAGGCGGCCGCCATATTGGATTTCGCCGAGAGGCGCCAGCTTCAAAGCACTCAAAGTGAGCTGAAAATCATTGTTTATGCTTATATTTGCTGGTTAATCAATATTGCAGTACATTTGGCAGATATCAATGTGCATTTTGGATATTTTGGTGCGAGTTGTCACTGTTCCTGTTTGACACTGGTGGGGTGAGTCTTCTGGACCTCCACCTGTCAAATTTTGACAGCTCCATCATAACTGTCAACAACATCCTATATCCACTGTCAATGTATACAATATAGGCCTATTATATCACAGATTAGACACACTGCTGCCTGATTGTAAGCTATTGTCCTACATCTGTGCAATTTATCTGTGTTACAGAAAAATCCTGCAAATAAATGTATCTTAGCTTTAGCAGGCCTAATTGAAAAATTAAGGCCTACAAGCTGTAGATATTTACATAACCAGCCTTAGCAATTGTACAGCACAGCCTACTAGTGGTGTAGCAAATTGGGCTAAATTGCAAAAATTAGTAGCCCACTTTCTACACATTAGTTTGTAATTTCATATAGTGAATTAGTATTGGGTTTGATTCACTTTGAAGCCAATTCTACATTTGCTCATTTAATTTCATTTGAGGAGAGCTATCTACAGTATCTATTTGCTCGGGTGTCAAGGTATTAATACAGAACATATTTGCCAAAATTAGTGGAGTGTTAACCAATTAAGGTTTACTGCATAATTTGACATTGCTGTGTGTCCTGTATATAATGAATTAATGCCAATTGTCACTGTGTGTACCCTTGTGTCGTATGGCCCTTAGATTTTAAGGTTTTTCAAACTATTAACCGTAGATTAAGAGTTTCATGACATAAGAGAACAAGTGGAACCTGTTTGGAGTTCTGGTTGAAAAACCGCGAACCCAAATACCACTTGCTGTGCCTTCTACTAACAAATTCTGGTGCTTATTAATCATCCCGCTCCAGGGTTTGCTTGCTAGAAATTAGCTTAAAATTGAAATAGCTAGGCACTAACAACTTGTTGACAGCCAAAATGGCTCCAGTTAATCTGGACACAGCATCACATGATGAACTGATGACCATACCTGGGATTGGAACAGTCATTGCTGACAAAATAGTTGAGGATAGAATTATTGGACCGATAACATCATGGAAAGCGTTCAATAACCTGACTAAGTTCACTTTTGAGAAAACTCTAGAATTACACACATCCAAGGTAATGGTTTCCAGTATCCAGATCTTCAAAAACATGGATTGGGACCAGAATGTTGAATTGGATGTTAAGCTGATTAAATACAAAGACATTGAACATTTTGAAGAGCGAAGAAACAACCATCTTCATAGAACTATGTCAATCCTCAGGGACAAGCTAGAAAACAAACAGGAGATATCTAAAATGGCACCTGTCAACGTAGACACAGCTTCAATGGATGAGTTGACGAAAATCCGAGGGATTGGACCAGCGATAGCTGAAGAGCTGTTAAATGAAAGGGAATTTGGTCCTCCCCTATTTTTAAATTTTTAACTTTTTGAGGGACTTGCCATTATTTTTGGAATTCCTCAGTATTTTAATGCTACCAATTTTTGTTGAGGGGCACACTCTAGCTGCATGCTCCTTAACAGTATCCGTAAGGCCCTAAGTGTTTCTGAAACTTCGGCCTATGGATATTTTAATTTTTTTTGAGGAGGGAGAGGGGTGCTACACATTTAGCTCTTGCAGTGGACATATTTCAATAGGCCCACTCAAGAAGCTGTTCAATGGGCCCCCTCAGGAAGCTGAAAATATGACGGGGAGGAGTGTGGTGGCCCGTACCACCGCTTGGTGCCGCTGTACGTCATCTCGGGTCTTCTCGCGGTGCGGCGAGATCTGGCGAGGTTTGGCAGACGATACACTGATGCTGAAGCGATAGGACGCTCCTCCGCTCCCGCTCGTATCTCTCACCACAAGTGGTTAGGTAAGCAATACCACAATCACCACAGATATTTAATTTTGTTATTTTGTAAAATTTGTGAACGTAACATGGACAGCACACTTAAATTGTGAAAAATTAGACAGCTAATAGCATCTGTCTACAACATAAAAGCACAAATGTACGTCTCCTTCAAAAATAAACAATAACTTTTAATCTCTAGAAACTAAGTGGTTCTGGAGCAATAAAATGGTAAAAATATTCCATGATGTAACTGGACACAATTCTAAAGTTTAGTATCATGTTATATATATATAGGATTTTATTAGACAGCTTAATATCATCAAGATACATGTGTCGTAAATAAACAAACAAAAAAATCAATAAAAAATATATGTACAACAGAAGGATAGTAACTACAAATGACAAACAAGAATGCAAACGAGTATGCAAAATTACTAAATATATAAAGTAATATAGACATTATTATTCAATAGTGTTTTACCAATAATTTAAGTTAAAGCCAGAATTTCAGAGATAGTGATAGAGCAGTGAGGCACAGTCCAGTGGAACTGCTAAATGTCCATGCCAGAAATCTATAATACTAATACTGTAATTGAAAGCACCATATAAGACAAAAGTTTTTACTGGTAATGAATTAGTCCAAGACACTGCTCATACTTATTAAAATCAATATAGACCTCACACGTATATATATTATTATGTACACATGAAATTGATGAAGACAAGTACACCAACAACAGACAAGACAATGAATACAATATATATACATACTATAAAAAAAAAAAACATGTATTTAAAATGAGAAAATAATATCACGTGCAGATAAATGAACATCTCAAGAAATTGAAGCACCAATAATTCAGCGTAATTGTACACATAAAAAATATTTACATGAAACAAAGCAAACACAAGGAAGCAGCACAGTCAATCTGCCACCAACCACTCAAACACCAGGAGCTACTTATTAGACTAATACAAGTACAAAGATCATGATTAAATGTCAATTCTTAATGCACTGTATAAGAAGTTACTAAGTGCAATGTTAAGGTTTATATCTTTAGACATCATAATTTGACGAAATTGCTCAAGTTGTGAGAGTATCATAAAACCAAAAATGGAATTAGATGCTACCTGTAATAACTTAACTCTAGAGTCAGACCATTTGGTACAGGTCATTAGACAATGAAATTCATCTTCAACAAGGTTTAAGTTGCATTTTTCACAAATTCTGTTTTCTGCCGGAACAAATGGGCGTTTATGCCTACCTAGTTCAATGTTCAGATTATGAGAACTAAGCCTGAAACGTGCAATACCAGTGAAAACATATTTCGGGAGGTTATAGTTCAGATACGGTTCTAGTCGCATGTCCGTTTTAAAAGTTTTATAAGTTCTTAGTTTAGGATATTTAATTTGATCATTTATGTCAGTCATCATTTTTGATTTTGCAGAATCAAACAGGCATGCTATCGATTTATTCAATTCAAAGTTTATAAGATCTATGTTGAGCTTTTCAGAGATTTTACCTAGTCTCATGAGCCAGCATGATGCCCCTTTCTCTTTTAGTTTTATTTGGATATCCAGGCATTTTTTTAGAAGTACTGGACAGGTATTATTCTTTAGCCTATCCAAATACTTCAGAGCTGAGGTATGTTGTCTGAAAAGTAGAGGAAACCTGCCTGTATCTGCTAGGATAGCAGTTGTTGGAGTTTGATTCCTAACACCTAACATATTTTTTATGAAATTCAATTGTAGTTTTTCCAGATCATTATTTTCCTTTTCTGGGAACCATAATTCACTGTTGTATTCTAATATAGGTAAAATGTGAGTATCAAACATTTTCAAATTTAACTTTGGTGAGAGATAACCTACAGTCGACCTTGTATTTTCTTTAAGAGCATAGACTGCTTTTTGTGCTTCAGTTACTAAATGTGCATACATCTCTTTATGTATGTTTTTTGAGTTACAGAGCACATGTCCCAAGTACTTATAAGAATTTACTTGTTCTAACTCTTTATTATCAATTGAAAAGCTGATGTTGCTTGTGCATTTAGTTTGCGATTTATAGAATGTCATAACCTTGCTTTTTTGAGAATTAATTATCAGATGCCATTTCCTGCAATAAGATTCAACATTTCTCAATAATGTCTGCATACCAGTAGCAGTTTCAGACATAAGGACAAGATCATCATACAGAAGATGAGTGTAAGTTGTGTCCTCTATTGATATACCACATGTTTGGTCTAGATCTTCACTCATGTCCGAGAGGTATAGATTAAATAGCTTTGGACTAACAGTGCCACCTTGAAGGACACCATGAGTGCTGTCAATACGGGAACCTAGTTCACCCTGCCATCTAACTCTAGCACTAGATTTGTCAAACATACTGCGAATTATCTTGATGAGTCTACCACCATATCCCTTCTTTATCATCTTATAATACAGGAAGTTGCGATTAACAAAGTCGAACGCCGTAGAAAAGTCAATAAATGTTATAAATAGGTTTTTACGCAATGATTTTTGATAGGATATGAGTGAATCAATAATGTTAGTAAAACCAAATTGGTAAGTATCCACAATATCAGCAGCTTCGGTTTGAAAAACTAATCTTGTATTGATGATACCTTCAAAAATTTTACCCATAGATGCCATTAAGGTTAGCTTGCGGTAGTTGTCAGGTTCAGTGAGACTACCTTTTTTATGTAACGGTTGAATCAGGCCCTCTGACCACTTGTCGGGATAATCACCTTTAGCCCATACATAATTAAACAATATTGTAAGAGGATGTAACAAGTATTCCGACAGGCACTTGTAGAACTCATTACCAATACCATCAATACCTGGGGCTTTTCCATGCTTTAAGTTTTTTATCTCTGTTTGCACTTCATGAACAGTTATAGGTTGATCAGTCATGTACTGCTCAGGCGTGTTAATTAGTTCATCGAGCTGTTGTTCTACACATTCAAGGAATTCGAGGTCAAATTTAGATGAAGCATCGCTCGGCGGCAACTGCATTCTTTCGAAATATGTCTGAAAGTTTTGGAGCTGTACTGTGCCAACAGCTGTAGCTTTATTATGCTTTCTAAGTTTATCCCAGAATTTCCAATAATCTACTGGATTTTTACATACTAATTTATCTAATTCAGCTCTGATTGAGGTTTGATATAACCTTTTCTTCCTCTGGATTGTTGCTTTATATGACTTTTTAAGTGAATGATATTGCATTAGATTATCCTCTATGTCAAGATTGTTGCTTTTTGCATAATCATTTGTTAAGCGTTTAAGTTCTTTGCACTCATCATCAAACCATTTGTTACTTGGGAAACGGTTTTTCAGGGCTTTTTGATATTTTTTGGGACAATTTTTCGAAATTGCAGTTTCAAGTATTGTATAGATACTATTAGTAGCTTCATTTACACCGCTATCAGAAACAATATCATCAACAAATGTGTCATGTAATGTTGAACCATTTACACTTGTTAATGATTCAATCAAGCTTGCTATACAATTGGGGTCACACACATATTTATAATACCGAATTCCTGTCTCATTTTGTGGAGGTTGTTGATTTAGGGGGATATTGTTATCATTTAAACATTGCGTCACACAAAATACCAATGGCCTGTGATCAGAGTTAGTACACAGCGATTCCAGTTTGAAACTTACAAGACTTTCAAAGAAACATGAATCACAAATTAGATAATCAACGAGACTTTTACCACATGGGGTATAACATGTGAATGTACCAGTACTAACATCATTCATAAAATAACCATTCATTATTCTCATATTACTTGATTTACAAAGGTCAATAAGTTCTTTTCCATATTTATTTGATTTACAATCATCTGAGTGACGCTTGTGTGATGGGAAAGTATCTACAGTGTCAAATGAAATCATATTGACAGCATTGTTACCTACAACTTTTGTGTGATCTTCTAATTGACCAGTCCTAGCGTTAAAATCTCCACAAAGAGCAACACCACCCTTTTGTTTAAAGTAAGTTATTTCTTCTTGAATGATATTAAAAGCATTATTGTTTTGAAAACCAGATGCTGTTGAGGATGAATCAAGTGGAGGTATGTACACACCTCCCAGGAACAAGTCATTGTTATCCTGCCTTATCTTAATCCAAACAGTGAAGTCAGAATTTTTAACAACATTGACAGAACCATTAGACTCCAGGTTGGATCTGATCAGGACGCCTATACCACCAGCAGCTTTACGGGCACGTGGGTGTTGATACTGCCTTTGAAAGTGTTTATACACAAATTGGCCAGTATCAGGATTATATTTATCTAACTTCATAGTTTCAAGAAATATAATCATGTCATAATTTGATATATATTTTAAAAATTCAATGTCTTTAAGTTTGTCACCTAAACCGTGTATATTCCATACCATAATTTTCAGGCTGCCAGTATTATTCGTATCAGCACTAACATTTAGGCCATAGTTATTATTAAGATCATTAATACTAACATGATCACCACTACTTAGTTCTAATGTATCAATGTTCACGCAGTTTACTAATATTTCTTCGTTGATATCACTATCAGTAGAGGCTGATTCTGGATAAGAAACTACTACATTTTCAATGTCTAGTGTTGTGACACAATCATGATGTTTGTTTGAATTTAAATGATTATCTAACAACGAAGCATCAAATTTTAGCAATGAGTCAGAGTAGTCAAACAGCTCACCGGTAGTCAGAGTGGAGGGCGATACCTTAAATACACTGCCTCACAAGGTAAGCAATGTTGCGACTAATCAAGTCTCTGGCTGCGAAGGACAAATGGATCTGATCCATTTGCAGAGCTGCAGTCTTATTGGAAACAAAGTAGACATTGTTCATGTTGTGGCATAGGTGACTGTTGGCCGAGTTGACAGAAGCGATGCGACGGTTCAATGCGTTCTCACCTGGTACGTGAGGGAGGCCACTGATGATGACAGCAGTGTTCGGAGTCTCAGATGTCACAGTTTCAACAAGTGACCTAATGTTCTTTATAATGGATGAGACTGAGTGAGAGGTGTTTCGAACCTCAATGTCACCTACATGTAACAGGACGGCATTTGGAGTATGTGAAGACAAATTGATGCTCTTCACGTGACGGGTGACCTGTTCTGCAGTCTGGCCAGGATATACATATCCAGTACCAGTTACACCATGAGTACAAAGTCTTTGTGAGAGTCCACGAGTGTTAGAGTTTCCAAGGATGACAACCTTGGGAGGACTGCTATGCGATTCAACAGTCGACGAAGTCGTCTTAGCGGTCTTAGCAGGTGACTGGGGGTGGGCAATCTCCTTAGATGCCTGAGGGAGAGGAGGGAACTCCCGAGCATAGTCAATGTCTTTACGGCGAATATTCATCAGGATGTGACCCATTTCATTCAGCCCCTTGAGATCAGGACCACATCCCCACACTGAGTCAGACTCAGTGTTATGCAGCAGAAATGCATCATCTGACTTGCGCAGTGCCTCCTTAAATCTTCTGCATTGACGGAACTTGACAGTACAAATCTCCTCCATCATGACAAACTTAACTGAGTCCCATGAGGCATTGCTGCGCTTTACACACTTGTTGGCCAGTTGTTTACAAGCATGGGATGACTTGCAGCGAAGCATCTGATTTCGAAAAGTCAATGATACTTTATGGTGGACCAGTTTAGAATACTGGTAAGCTTGTTCAGCAGAAATAAACGTTCTATTCTTCCAACGGAGAGGGTGGTGGAAGAACGCAGACAGTGGATCATGCGGTCCACGGAAGAGTTGCACACGAGTGTGATTAGCTAGCACATCAGAGACAGGAGCACCTGAACGATCTGACACAACAGTAGCTATCGTCTCACCAGAGTTCACAGGGGGTGGTACAACTGCCTGTGACTGCTGCGTAAGAAGCAGGCTACTTGTATCACCCGAGGAGTTAGGCACACTGGCATCAGGATCCTGGGATGGGGCGATAGAGCAAGATACGTCCTCACTGTCAAGTTGGGTCTCCGGGACCAACAAGGGCTGAGTGTCAGTAGTAAAACCAACATTGAGTCTTCTGGAAAACAGCGACCGGAAGCGACCAGTACTAACCGAGGGGTCTCGGGAATCACGCTGGGAGTAAGCAGGTGTAGATGTGAGATTATCAAAATCATCTATTTGTGACTGAGTATCACGGACCACAGTTCTTGTTTGTGAGTCATAATATACAGACAATGAGTTGTTACCCTCCTCTACTGGTAGAGTCTCTGGCACAAAGTGATTTGTACACTTGTCATTCTGTAACGTACACAGCTCACTTTCATTCAGCGTGGAGCCTAAAGAAAGAGATTCTTGATTGGTAGAATGACTAAAACCAGGATAAATGAAATTGTCATCCAATTGTTTTTTGGCCTTACGACGAGGATTGATTCTGCGTTTAATGGTGGTGGTTGAACTGTTATGAGTTGGTGTGAAAAATGACTTGATTTGAGAGAACATAGCAGCCATGGTTCAGAATTCAAATCTGCTGACTGTTTTTGAGATCTTGAACTGAAGAAACTTTGTTACCACCAGCCATATAGGTTAGTACCTTACAGAGGATAACAATATTTTACTTTTTATAAATTGTTTCAACAGAAGCAAAAATTGACACTAGTATTTCCTTGCTGTGAAGTATTTTGACCTGAATATTCGCGAAACAAAAAATTTATGATGTAACATTGGACACCAATGTTGAACAGGTGATACTGCTCACCTAGCAATGATATAGGGGAGAGTTGGGTAATATGAGCATACTTTTGTCTCGTGGCTCGAGCCATCAGCATAAAAGTGAAAAGTACAGTATTCCAGCTTTGTGAGACAGAGTTGGAATATGGCTAAACCGTGAAGGTAATTTTAGGACATTTGGTCGATTTGTTTTTGAGTAATATCACGATGAAAAAAATTTAAAAATTGCCCATATTAAACTGATGGGGCATTTTATGGGCACCTAAGTGGTATAATATGAGCACTCGGATAACTGCTATTCTTGAAGATGACAGCTAATATTGTAATAGACAATAGCACACAAGGAGTCCATAACAACATCTTTAGAATTTTTCAAATTTTGTGGGATACCATTATCTACATATTGGGCACTGCAGTGCCGTGCTCAACAAGAGGGTCGGTACAAGAAGTTGAAAACTAAGTATTTGGTAGGATAATATGAGCAGTGAGCACCCCTGCTGGACATGCCCGTATTAGCAGACAAACATTTTGCACAATAAATACAGGAGCACCCATATGCCCATAAAATCAGACAAACAATGTGCTCATATTAACCTACGACACATCATGCTGTATTTTGGTGCATCAAAAACATCTGATAATATGGGCAGCCACTTTCCACACTTCATAGTCAAGGGAAGAGTATCTCTGACCAAATTTACATCACTTCGCGGCATCTTCTACAGTCAACAACATACTAGAGGCAATTTCCCGAAGCAAAAACGACGAAAGAAATTACAACCAAATGTTCCAGTGACAATACCTTGAATATCATGGCAGCAATCAAGATACAGTCTGCTGAGAAGATGATCAGGTTCAAAAGACTTACAAATTCCAACAGAGGTCAGCACCTACCAGCATTAGTTTTCATATGGCAAAGGGTGCTCATATTAAACTACTGCCCATATTACCCTACTCCTATTGCGTGCATTTGAATAAATTACCTCCAATGATCTGTGAGACTATTATCCAGGGACCAGGCCTCAAAATTTCATTTTCTTGTATATTCATTAATTTTTACTCGAAGAAATTGCAGCTAAAATACAGCAAAAATTGTGTTCATTTTTGCAAATCATAAAAAATTAAAATCAGTACAATTTTTGCTTTTCTGTGACAATAAATGAAAACTTATCAGACATCCACTGGAACAACTTCCACCCAAATATTTCATATCTGGCATCGAAACTCGTGTTTCTGGCTTAGGTGTGTTTTTGCAGGGGCACAAAAATGGCATAAAGTGCAAAATCGCTGAAAAGGTGCTGTTACTTATTTGTCAATTTAGAGAAAATGGTTAGTGACTCAACCATGTACATTTTTTTCTGGCTTTAATAGGACCAAATGAGTTCTTCCGATTTATCAGATGAGCTTTACCTCTCAAATTGTTGCCGTGAGTTAATTTTCGAAAAATAAACATTTTGTAATATTTTCAAAAATGCTTGGTATTCAAACCTCAAAATGACCTGGTTGACAGTTAACCAAAATTTTCAAACTTACTCTGAGTAGATTTATTTATAGATTGAGGTGGTATTCACAAAGTTTCAGTTCTGGGATAGGTCTCCTATTTTTATTTATTTTTTTTTAATAATTCAAATTTAATTCAATTTTTTCGAAATTGTGTTTCGGCCAACTTCAGAGATGTATGACTCTCCAAATAACAATTCCACACATTTTATATTCTCACACTGGACCAACCTCCACCCAATTTTTTTCATTTTTGACATCAAATAGCATGTATCTGGCTTGATGTGTTTGAGCAAGGGCTCAAAAATGGACGAAAATTCAAAATCGCTAGAAAGGTGCTGTTACTTATTTGTCAATTTAGAGAAAATGGTTAGTGACTCAACCATGTACATTTTTTTATGCCTTTAGCAGGACCAAATAAGTACTACAAATTTATCAGATGAGTTTTACCTCTCGATATGTTGCTGTGAGGTAATTTTTAAAAATAAAAATTTTGAGGTATTTACAAAAAATGCATGTTATTCAAACCTCAAAATGACCTGGTTGACAGTTACCAAAATTTTCAAAACTTACAACATTGATTTATGTATGGATTGAGGTGGTATTCACAAAGTTTCAGTTCTGGGGTTGGACTCCTTCTATAAATTTTTAATATTTTATTAAAAGTCTGGCATTTATGCAAAAATCGCGCATTGGAAAACATTATAAATAGTTAGTATGCATGGACATATGCAAATCTATGACAATAGCCACTTGACTGATGCACTGTTCTTGTGACATGCTCATTGTAAATGCTTTAAATTCTGCATGCGCCAAGTGAGAAAGACAGAGGCAATCGACAATCGTCAGTACAATTCATACCCAAGGGACCGTAAAAAATGTTGGATTCTCTTCCAAAGTTCGTTCCTGTTCCTTGAAATACCAACCTTTGATGTGTAGACCTAGCAGTGAGGTATTCAAATTATTTAAAGCACTATCTGCAAAATTTTGAAAACATAATTCATCTTAAAATGCTATCTTTTTCTGTGTGCGATTTTTGTAACAATGCCTGATCTTAAATAAATATTAAAAATATTAGGAGTCTGTCTCCGGAACTGAAACTTTGTGAATACCACCTCAATCTATAGGCCTACATAAATCGATGTTGTAAGTTTTGAAAATTTTGGTAACTGTCAACCAGGTCATTTTGAGGCTTGAATAACAGGCATTTTTGCAAATATTACAAAAATTTTATATTTCAAAATTAACTCACAGCAACAATTTGAGAGGTAAAGCTCATCTGATAAATTGTAAGAACTCATTTGGTCCTATTAAAGCCAGAAAAAAATGTAGTTGGTTGAGTCACTAACCATTTTCTCTAAATTGACAAATACGTAGGGGGAACGGGGGCACATTGAGACGCGGGGCACTGTGGGACGGTGGGGTTTTCTTGGATCCTGGCAAGGTATAGGATATGGTAGTGCCATCATATCTTGTAATTTCACATCCTGATGTTTCCATGGTTTTATAGACAAATTACAGCCACATGCAGAAGTATGGCGAGCAAAAGTTTGTTTTCCTACCATTAAAGTAAATATGGAAGGGTTCAATTCGAACCATTCTGAGCACAAACCATGAACAATGAAGCTTTCTCAGTGCTTGTATGAATTTTATATTTCGTAATGAACAGTTATGAATTGCTATCGTGATAAACACACTCACTGGTGTCCGAGAAATTAGCATTTCGGTGTAAAAGTCATATCGGGGCTCATTGGGACAGTGAATTTGGGGCACATTGGGACACCCTTAATATGGCAGAATTTAAGTGTCAAAGGCAACTGAATGACCTGGGACAGCACGCAACAGGTATTCAGGCCACAGGGAATAGAGGCATAGTGGATTACCATGCTCTGTGAACAAATTTGTTGCAAAGCACTGTGTGTTACTTACATAGATGTCCGCACCCAGGACAGTTTATGTTAAATGTTTAAAACTGTTTAAAGTTATGAACTATTGGCACTACAAAGTGTTAATGCACTGTATATTATCTTACGCACTACTTATATGTGATATCTATTGCACGTGGAGTGTTAAAATGATTTTTTAATTGATGTCCCAATGTGCCCCGGCTGTTTTAGCCGGGGCACATTGGGACAGTCATTTTTACGAATCTCTGGCTGCAAAAGGGTAGGTGCAGTCTAGTTTATTATGCCTTGCATTTAAGCTCAATAGTATTGGTGATATTCATGCAATTTTCTGAGTTCTTCAGTGCTTTCAGCATTGAGCAAAATTAGTAGACGTTAAAAGCGTCCCAATGTGCCCCCGTTCCCCCTAACGGCACCTTCTTGGCGAGTTTGCTCTTTTGTCCATTTTTGAGCCCCTGTAGAAACACACCTAAGCCATAAACATGAGTTTTGATGCCAAATATGAAATATTTGGGAGGAAGTTGTTCCAGTGTGACGATATAAAATATGTAGTATTGTTATTTGGGGAGTTATACACCTCTGAAGTTGGCTGAAACCACAATTTCGAAAAAATGGAAAATAGCCTTAAATTTCAACTTATTCAAGGGTTCCTATCTCGGTGAGTTTTTGAGTCACAGACTACAATTTTGCAAATTTGCATATAACTGGTAAGTGAACAACTGAATTGTTTCATTTTTTTCTGAAGGGGTCATCTGGGGCATTTTTCTAATTCTGGGTGATTTGACATGGAATGACCCTAATGGATTTGGCTGAAATTTGGTGTAGGAACTTGGCACATATATAGGAGCACAACTGAGCCCAAGGTCCAAAAAACTGTTTGAAAAATGGGACACCCTAGCCTCTCTTTGGTCTGGTAAACCAAGGAAATTATACCCAAAAAAGTAAATGTGTCACTAGATAATAATTAAAGTCTAGGCCTATATTCTACAATATCAGCAAAGATTGTCAGTGTGGCAGCACAGTTAATCAGAATTGTACCGAAATTTGAGAATGTCCCAAATTCGGATTTTTCCAAGCTGAGACTTGGTCTTGAACAATTTCAAAATTCCTTTGGTTTCCAGGCTTAATAATCAAAAGGATAGTAATTTGCAGTTTCTTTTATAACATCTGTCTTGAAAGCTTTCTGCACTGGTGTTTCTGTACCGTAGAATTGGGTGACTTTGAAGTTTGAGTTTTCACCTCAATTCCCATATCTTTAAAATTATATAAGATCTATGTGGTATTTCATCATTTTCATGGGAGAAAATGTTGGCCACTGGCATGTAGATAACCTGTGCATCAGCATTTTGAGATAGACATCATGCCTGTGTCAGTGGATAAATGGGCATTCAAACTCACCCCGAGATCCTGGGTGACTTTGAACAGAGTGAATTTCTATGAGAGAAAACCATCAATTCTCAGAAAACAAATGTATGTGTATTTATGAATTTTGCAGTGCTTTTATGTTTTGTGACTTTTTTATTCTTGATCTACTTCCGTGCCTTTGGAGATAAATTATTGCCTAATATAGTGATATATGCGTTCAGACATTGAATTATATGCATTGTATTATAAAATATGATATATCTATGAATATAGCTTAGGGGAAAATGTGACGGTCTCCGCGCTCACCATCACAATCTGATGTTCAAAGTCACCCCAAAGTTTGTTACAATTCACTAATATTATTTGTTGTCGGTCTTTCTGAATAGCCACCAACAAGTTTCTGGTGGATTTTGGAAGTATTTGAGTGACTTTGCAATAAGGCAAGTATTTATAAGGCCATGGTCATTCAGAACTGTTGTGGGCACAGAAGTTCACAGGCTATGGTGTCTTGCAAAAAGAAGTATGCTGAGCTGATTCATCAAAATCATGAAAAAACAAATCCAGACACAATAACTTTACGTAGAAAGGAACTAGGCTTTAGTAGAATATAATCAGAAGTCAAATACTTCCAGCATCTCATTTAGCTCTGCATTCATAGAGGATCAATATTTTTCAGAAAAGTGTTCAAAGTCACCCCAGCTGTTCAAAGTCACCCTGTTCTACGGTACCTTTAGAAATAGGACAAAATGTAGGTCTATATAAGAACATTTACATTTCAAATCAATGAGAAATTAAAACTTAAAAATTCCTTGACAATTGTATCCATTCAAATTGACAAAGGGGAATCAACTCCCTAACAATCGGCCTAGTCCATAATAAATCTTTATACAACCGAAGTCTAGGACTATTTTCCCAAAGAAAGTGTGAAAAATAAGGCAAAACTATGGACATTGGACTTTCTGAACATTGGACCTTCTGAACATTGGACCTTCTGAATACAAGGAAGTCACCGCCTCCCCCCCCCCCGCCAGCGGCAGACTAAAACAATATATTTGAGACAAGAAATTTGCATTTCATTAATTTGGACCCCAATTTTAAAAAAAACAAAAAAACATTTTTACAACATTTTAATGATCACATTTTGTATAATAAATGTATAGAGATAAATTAACTGTCAAAACAGCTCTCTTGAGCAAGTGTAAAAAGAGAAATATCATAAGTAAATATATGTATCACAAAGAATAAAGAAGTATCGTTGAACAAAATACATGTACATGCAATAACCATGAGTTCAATATCTGCAGGACGCGGGCGAGTCAATCCACTCTAAGTTTTCTGTAAGATGCCGCAATTGAGTCTTCGGGGGCTAGGGACTCCTCCATGTGCAACAACCGTGGGTTCGTCTCAAGCAGGACTCTTTCTCGAACTTTCGTGTCCAGCAAATTCTTTTTGATATTTGCTAAAAAATAAAAAAAGGAGCAAAGTAAAGATGGTGAGTGAATCACTTTGAATCGGACAAATTATTCGAGTCCAACATGTCAATAGGTTACATTTGTATTTTCATCGAATGGCTTAAAAAATATACACAAGTGTCAACCGTATTCGCGCGCCCCCTGGGGGAGACGGGCCAATATGTGCCATTTTTTGCTTCCTGGTGATTAGCCAAAAAACTGAAGCTGTAGATGTCATTCTGAATAGTTTCAGGGCAACCGGACCATTGGGAAGATCATGGTAGGCATTTCAAAAAAAGTATAAGTTGCACAACTTGCCCCTGGGGTGGGTTAAGTTGTGGGCGCATCATGGGGCAAGTTGTTCCACTTTATTCTAAGAAAACCATGTATTTCACTAGATTATTCAGATAGACCGTTTGTTTCATGTTTGGGCATATGGCTGACAGGTTACATCAAATGTTCATAGGCCATTTAAAGCAAATATTCAAAATACTGCAAAGACTAGAATTATTAATTGTTTGGATAGCGGTTTAAACATTTCAGTTAACACATGTTCTTCTCAGTGTCAGTTATTTTACAACATGTTTACGTAGAGCATAAAAGGAAGACAAAATGTCAATTATTGACGTCACAAAATTCTGTGAAACTGGGGCCGGGGTTTGGGAGAACTTCAGTACCATATGACCAAGAATAATATGACCAAAACATAACGTGCACAAGGCACTTTAAAGCGGACCTCGTCGTGTGCAGTGAGAATGTGGCATTAATTTGTAAATCTGCTGACAAAAATTAGAAACTGAATTATATTATAGGTCCCCCCCCCTCCACAGGTCCAAAATTAACATGGGAAATAGGAATGATTGCTCAACTGCTGCTCAGTGACCCGTGAAATTAGCTGCCTGCTGCAGGGGGATTCCTTACTGGGGGAACCCCCTTGGGGAATGCATAAGATGTCATTCATTAGTATAGAATTGGGTTAAATGGATTTCCCTTGCCAGGGATTAATTAATATGTACCAAAGTTGAATGCTTCAAGGGGAGGCCGATCACATGATACATGGTAAATAAAATTAGGTTAGAAGAAAGTGGGCAGCAGAAACTTGACCCACAAGGTTTGGCAGAATTTCAAATGCATATGCGGCTCCTCTTAGGATAAGAGGTCCGTAAAAAACATTGTGGGATCAGTCGAGTCAAACGAGGGTGTGGACCTGAGAATCCTTGTGTCCAGTGTGATACCAAATTCAGACAATCTCTTCTGAATGATTGTGGCAGCATAGGAATTAGAACCTCCTGAGCACTTACATGAAGCTTTTTGAAGCATTTTAGTGACGTGACTACAGGCACCATCTTTCATATGGAAATGAACTGTCAATTTGTCATTTGGGAAACTTGTGACCTCACTGGTAACTCCCTGACTTTCGTTGGTAACATAACTACAGGATATTAACTCATTGACTGCATTATGAGTCATTAAGAATAACTTATCAATTACAATGTAGGCCTATAGGGAGATGACCTCACAAGGAGCATTTTGTTGCGAGTTTGTAAGTGTAAGTGAGTTTGCGTTTTACGCCCCATCAGCACCAGTTTGGGCCATTTAGAGGCATAAGTTTGTAAGCACTCGTAATTCCCAGGCTGTCATTCTTCCGCAGTGAGTAATTGACCCACACTCTTATTACTCTAATTATGTGTTTCATCAAACCACCGGAGAAACCATTTTGTAAGGCACTTGCCAATTAAAACGTCCAGAGTGCCAGCAGACGGTCCTTGATGGTCGTCGCTGAGATATTCTTCTGGAAGTAACTCTGGAGGCACCACCGAATAAACACGTTCCATATTGTTACCATGAAGAAATATCTGAACAATAAAAACACAACGCAATATTTTTAATTAGGGAGAGATTTGTAGATCAAATGTGTCATTCATATTTTACTCCATTCTTATATGTAAAAGTCAACTATACTAACCCGCTCCCTGAATTTTTTGGAAACAAAAGTTTTTATAATGGCGTAGAGATTTTCAAAAATTATTCCGTGATTGTAGTAATGAAATCCTTTGTATCTTGCAGGAAAGGCTTTCTGAAAAGAAATAAGTGGTATCATCAACATACCATTGACACCAATAAGGGGCAGTGGGGCACCCTATGCAAAACCAAGTTAATTTCTGCAATATCAATCATCCGAAGTGTAAAACTAAGAAATGACGTTTCAGGACTTGGATCTTAATGAGTATGATTGAACATAATATCATATAAACCAGCTGTGTTCTTGATGTTGCCTTTTTACAAGTTTCAACATGTTGAATATTTGTCCTGCAAATTGTGACTGGTCTCCCAGGAATGAGCTAACAGGGAGTGCAAGTTCGGCTCTTTTGACAAATATTATAGATTCAGACTTGACTTTCGAATTTCCTGACTGGTGCAACGAAACCAGTTGTTCATCCTGATTGCAACTCTATTTTGTCAGAGATCCATAAATTTGTTTGTGGATTATTCTGTGTTTGCTAAACAAAGGGATAATCCACGACCATCAGCATGGCATCATGCTCTCAGTCAATAAAAACAATTTGAAGGATACCCAGCTATTGGGTGGACAATAAGCGATGTCACCAAATACATAGGCCTATGGGCCAGCTTTGTCTTATACAAAAGTTAGGCCTAAATAAAGTGTAAGGTCTAATTTCTTGCGCAAGTTCTCCAAAGTAATTTATCATCAGGGTGTCATACCGTTTTGTGGAGATATTTTTATCTCGCTGGTCATGCCACAAAAGCCCCCACAGTGCCCCTGAGCAAACTTTAAGATTAAAAAAAAAGCGAGAAGACGGAATAGCACGCAGCTGTAGAGCAAGGTCAGGAGAACATTTTAAGACTACGATGAAAAAATTCTGTTGGGAAAATTTTGAGTTATATCGATTTTAAGGTTTTTGGTTTATCACACTCATATTTCAATGTTGAAACGGGGGCATAGGAGTTGAAGGATATGTTTTAGATCATATGCAGGGACAATTGTTGATGGAAAGACAATATCATTAATTTCTGTAACCATTGAATTTGTGTAAAACATGTTTTGCCTAAATATAGTGTGCAGAGTGTGACAAACACATGTGACTGTTTGCTCCAGACCAATAGTACAGTGATGAGCAAGTTTGTAGCCTTCCAACATTGTCCCCAGTAATCAGACTAAATCAGTAGTATTGTTTCTGCATGGTTAATTGTATATAGGCTGGATTTAAGTTATATTAGACCTATATTGAGAATGTTTTATGTCAAACATGCCACAGAATGTTGTTTACGGTGTCGTTGTAAGTCATATCTGTGAAGTTTCATTTATCAGCATCCTCAATGGTCTTCAGGTGCAGAAATTACCTTTCCGCATTTCCCTTTCCCAAACATTTTTATTAGATAATTATTATTTTTATTTGTCCCAGCATTGCTCAATGATCTACGTACACCGTTGTGTGCACACTCATCATGACAACTCGAACATGTTTCAATGCCAAATCTCAGTTTTGTAGAAATATCAAGCTAATTAGGTTTTCGCTTGCAAAATATGTTGGTCTAGAATCTCTGGAAGTCTTTTTTATTTATTTTTTTTGTCCTAAAATTGATACAATCATGCAGTCAACATTAATACATACAATATCATACATGCACTTCTAAGAACAAAACAAGCCATGACTTTGGGTTATTTGTAAACATGCATTGTTAACATGATTTTTTAAAGACAATTGTACCAGTCATGCTCTGTGCCTGTATTGATTATTCATAAATATCAATGATAGAAAACATCCTAAAAGCTACATCTGAGACCACATTTCGTCATGAACATGCAGCAAAAGACTCCAAAGAAAGGCTTAGCTAAATTCAAACCCACCCAGAAGCAGTTTAACACTCAAAAGAAACAATAGAGTCAATTTAGCATGGCTAAAAAAATAGTATTTTTGACAAACATACAGTCAAGTGAGTTTATCACACTCTGTGCACTATTTTTTGATATAACATGTTTCACACACATATTATAGTCACAGTGATTGAAGATTACTGTCTTTCCTTCAAAAACTGTATCTGTAAATGACTTTATAACTTATATCCACTTTTATGACCCCCCTTTTAGGCAGAAAACATTTTGTGATAAACAAAAATCTTAAAATTGGTATAACTCAAAATTTTTCCAACAGAATTTTTTCGTTTTTGTCTTAAAATGTTCTCCTGACCTTGCTCTACAGCTGCGTGCTATTCGTCTTCTCGTTTTTTTTTTAATCTTAAAGTTTGCTCAGGGGCACTGTGCCCCATCAATGTCAGTGGTCGAAATAGCCCATGTTATTTGGGGGGGTCTCTCAAGTTCCAAGGCCCGAAAAGTTTAAGCCCTTGTAGCCGGAATTCTGCGGGACGCGAAGGACGCCAGAAGTGCTTTAAAACCGGAGTGTTTCAGATGCTCTAAAAATGAATTCCGAGCACTTTATAGGCATGTTTTATCTCAGAAAATTGGTTTTGAAAACCCCATTGGTGATGCATATAAATCACATGAGGTTGTAGTATGCTGATCAATCTTTACTTGCTGGAATTATGCTTATGCTTCCTAACAATTTGAGGGGGTTTTTTCAGGACCCCCTCTGGCTCCTTCTAAACAATGCATTTGAGGGGGTCCCAAGAGCATTTGGGGGGGTCAAGACCCCCTTGACCCCCCCTTATTTCGACCACTGCCCATCATGTAAGCAAATTATTTTATTACAACACCGAAACAAAAATATATGTGTACCTGCCAAATTTCATACAATTGTCTGAGATCAGAGAGAGTAAGAAACTTTTCGTGTTTCCTTTCGTAACCGGTCATGTCCAAAAAGTAGACCATTCCAGAAACCTGGACGCTTTCATCCTGCAACAGATATGTCAGCACAGCCACCATTGTCCGAACCATTGTGCTTTTGTCATATGCCTTTGAATGAGGATCAAAGGCCGCTGAAATAAACAAGAAAATATGTACATTTGGTGACATAACCAATAATAAAATCCACAAAATCACACAACACTCAAGACAAGTTACCAGTTGGTTTGGTTATGACTTGGTACATTTGGCTGTCAGTACAGCGCAGTGCCGCGCAGTGGCAAAGCGAAGCGGCAAAGTGAAGTTGCAAAACGCATTGATCCATGCATTCTGTCAATCTTTAGTGAGATTATAATTGTTATAGGCCTATGTTACATTAAAAGTCATAACCATGGCATGAGATCTAGTAATCAAACAGCTTTGACCAATTTTAACCACGCAACGACCATTGCCAGTTAGTAGGCCTGTATATATATAACCATCAGCAATGAAAAGGGCAAGGCACTGTGGTGGTCCACATCCAGAGAAATGCATCTTGGTGTGCTGATTACAAAGGTTGAGCACAGTATGTTTGCTCATTTGGTCGGTTTGGTTGACATTTGGTCTAGAGAAGTCATAGATGAATCGGTTTGTGTCTCCTTGTGAGGCAAATAGCACAGGGCAGATTTCACTAAAAGTGCTCTCAGAGGGTACCTTAAACTTTCCAACCCTTGTGCTATCTCTCGGTTGCTTCCTGAAGCAAGTAAACCAATTACTAAGTACATGTGTGCCCTAAAGAATAAATATCAATAAATTAATCCTCAAATATGTAGCTTTTTTCCTGTTAAAAAGATATTTTTTTATCCCTCATTAGGACAAGTTTGGACGACCAAACTAACTGGTCATCAGACGTACTTACTTTGGCACTCTGTAGAAATTGCTAAAAAAAATTCAGCAAAATGTAAGGATAATTATGTGGTTGATAAGAAACATTTTAAAAATTATTTTGGAACCATTTGTAATTGTGTTGGTCATTATAAACTTGGAAAAAAAAAAGATTGATAATGTAACTTGATTCCGTCACAGGACACTGAGGTTACATTAGAAACTTTTACATTTGATTATTCTTGCTAGTTAAGCCAATTTTTAATGTGAAATTATAAAATTTTATTGAAAAACATGTCTTATTTGCCTATATACATCCCCAAAAACATAAACAACTGGGTGACGTAGCTGCTTTTTAAATGCTAATGTAAGTGCAATTTTGCATAGGCCCATTTCATAGTGTTACATTAGCAAAATTTGTCTATCCAAATTACGTTAATGAACACATGATTAGATCTCGTATTGTTTCTGAACTGAAAGCCAGGTCTCCCTAGATAATGGACTTCATCATTCTGGGGAATGATGAACAGATCTCGGCTCAGGAACTCCAACAACCCGAAGTACTTAAATACCACAGCCTTTACAATTGTATAATTAAGCATAACCAAAGTTGAGAAGCTTACCACTTCATATTTGAAGAGAACAGTCATCTAAAAGTTGCAGATCCGACACAAGAGAGAATTTAATCAATGACACCAAAAAATCCATGCTGAATCACAGCAGCCATGTTTGCTGACTGCCTCCGTGATGTCACAATCACATTGTGACGTCACCATTGGCTGCTGTGATGTCACCATTGGCTGCTGTGACATCACAGATAAACAGTTGCTCTACTTCAATTTTTTTCTGTTAATTGTGGGTGTTTTAGTTAAAATATTTTATTTGGGACAATGTAAAATGATTGTGAGGACAGTTATTTGCTAAAACAGTTAAAATTAATAACTTAAAAAAAAAAAAAGATTTAAAAAAATGTCTCCCACAATGCATTTTTCACTACCCAAAATGCATCATTAAAGATGGCCACTGTGTAAACAAACAGAGGCTGGAGGTTAATTTTCACTTTGCTGGCCTGTCGGCTCATTACTAAAATTTAACAGTTCAATAACTCTTCAAATATTTCAAGATAAAGCACTTCTTCAGAAGTACAGGTATTTTTTTCTTGAGTACACCACTCATTGGAGCCGCAATTCGGGTTGATAGGTGGTGAGCCAGTTGATCTGTCCATCCTCCACAAGAGGATGATACTCCATCTAAGGTCTCCCAGGAGCAGGCCAGGTGTGTTGGTGTTTTCATTTATAGTAGGATCAGCATAAAAAATTCCGTCCTCCATTATATATCGTTGTTACAGTAGCACAAGGCCTGAAGGCCATATTTTTAGTTACTCTGATCCACCAATCCAACAGAAAACAGTGTTTAATAATGATTTTATTTAATGGATTGACATAATAAAAGATTTAGATTTCAGCTTTTTTTTTGTCCTCCCAGCTATCCTCAAAAAGCAACCCGAGAAAATCTGAGAAGCTACGAATCAATTATGTCTGGCCTAATCAGACTTGTGCTAATGTAACTTGTGGTAAGTCATTTTGCAACATTTCGTGAAATCTGCCACAGATAAAACTTGGTTGGGTCTTGGTATTAAAATTGTAAAGTATGTGGTTACGTCTTGGTCACCCATGAGGAAAGGATGGTTACCAGTTGAAAGGGCCGCAAGTTACCAATTGGTTTAGTCCTCACTTGGCATGGTATAAACTGCAGATGCCTTCACAGAGTAACAAAAATGTTGCTTCTAAAACTTGAAAAAGGTTGTATTTTTTTTTTTTCAAATATATATGGTAACGAAATGAATGCAGCATTCCATGTAGTTAGATGATACGTATTTGCACAAGGCACTGCGTGGGGTAGTTTATTTGCCATCTTCAAATATTATTGTCAGAGGTCAGGACTTGGGTGGAGTACATTTAACCCTTGCATTCCTCAATTTGAAGAAGTCGCCCTTAATCCTGATACATTGAAAAACAGTCTTGACCAATGACCATCCATGGACATTAAAACATGTTCAATATGAAGACAGACAAATACGACAGTGTGAAAGATCCAATTCTCTTTTCCATTCAGTTGTATGCAATCATACTACAATTCAATCATTACCCTGTTCAGATGAACAACCTATTTGGTGTAAAATTAATTAGGGAAACTTGGCCAGTATATGGAGTGGTGGGGCAAAATCTTTTTTTGCGTTTCATTCTCAACAGAAAAAAAAGTTAAACATTACATGTGCATCCTCTGTATGTTTCGCTTGCAGTATTACACACGGCATGTTCCTTGAATTTCAAGCTTTCACCAAATTTTTACCAGAGACAAATAATTGTCAGAGTTTACCGAAAATTTGTGCAGACACACGGGTACAATACTCGGAAGGTTTCCAGTATGCAGGTAAGACATAGAGGAGGGCGGGGCATGATGGGCCCCGGGCCATGATGGGTTTGGGCTTTAACTCCAAAGTTTAACACTGGAGGAAGCTGATGTTTGTTGTTTAGAATACCTATTGCTAGCCTTTATTGAAGAAAAAATTGCATGGTTCAGATACCAATACTTTAGCAGATATTGACCTTTCTAGGCTTTTGAAGCCCTAACAACCTTTTTTCCGGATTTTCGAAGTGCGTTTTGGTTATGCGTATGTGATATTTTAACAGCTGTCTTGTTTTACTTTCACATAGAGATATCTCAACATTTTGCATGAAAACTCTTTGATTTGACTTTATTCAAGATTGCAAACTGGTATCTGACTCTGAGGGCATTTATGAAAAATGAAATTTGGGGCATGATGGGTCTCTTGATTGGGGCCCCATGTGAACTAATCATATGTATTTCTTGCAATATAATAGTTGAAGATTGGCGAGAATGGACAATACTGCCTATTTCAATATCTATTGGTATTATCTTATTTACTACATCAGGTATAAAATGAAGAACATAATTTGTGTGCCAAATCACGTTTTATGATGTTAAATTTACGTTTTTGGATTGTTACCTACATTTTTTGGATGAAAAAGTGATTATGATTTGCTGAGTTGGTTCGATAACTATCATTTATCATGTAATGCAAGTTTTTTATTAAGAGTATTGGAATTATTTCAGTTTTACAACTATAATGCCATAAGTATTGGCCAACATTTGAAGCTGCCCATCATGCCCCAACAAGGTGCCCATCATGCCCCAACAAAAATTAAAAGTGCTTATAACTCGAACACTATTTCATTGAGCGAAAAAAGATTTTCTATGCTTAAAGTAGAACCTAATGCAAAACCAGTCAGCAACAAATACATTGTAATTTTTGTTGGCATAGTAACGACATGGTGGACAAAGTTAAGGTGCCCATCATGCCCCGCTCTCCCCAATACTTAATTATCTGAACTTGTGCATGTAAGATCACTGAAGTATCAAAACATTTTGCTTATGCACAGAAAAAAAAATTTATTTATAAAAGACATTTGTCTGGTCGGCAAAAACGGGATATATTTTTTTTCTTAACACAAAATTGTGATTTTGACAAATTTAGAAAACTATAGAATTTCCCGTGGGACAGGGAAAGTAAAAAGACATACCCTAATATGACATGTACCATACAGGTCTAAAAACTACTGTATATATACAGATACATCTGCAGTGAGAAGGGCATTTCCCTTGTAAGTTCAGACAATTAAGAGGGCCAATTAGAAGAAGTAATTGTTGCAAATTCAATGGACAGCTGTGCAGCTTCTACAAGTAGACTCGAGCTCGCCATACCCTGTCATTTGCTGTCAAAGACTGAGGATCATTTGGCTCCATCTATATATACATTCATGCAGACCTGGAGTTACACTTCATCCAAGATGATACCTAGCTACCAACAGTAAGCTTCTACTTGCACATTGGAACACTAGACCTTCGTTATCCTGAAAGAATGACATCTTTATCTCCAGCCAGTGCAGCCATATGGGTTTGAAATTCAAATAACCCAGCTGATAATTGTGTGGTTACGACTTAGTCAGATTGAGGATTGAGGAAAAGGTGGTTACCAGTTGGAAGGGCGTTGGTTATCCTTTGGTATAGTTACCCGTTGGTTGGTTACTAGTTGGTTTGGTTACCACTGGCCATGGTTATCACTTGACTTGATCATGTTGATACTAGAAAGAATTGAAAATCTTTTGTATGCAAACACGGGCCTTCCCTGTGTTATAAAAGGAGGTAGCGAGACCATCTGTCGGATACCCACTTAGCTTCTGAATGTTTCCGAAGTTTTAAAATTAAGAAAACTCGTTTATTTTCCATATTCAAACAAGACTTAGTGCATGTGAGAAATGAAAAACCTGAAACTATTTATTTGATGAGAAAAGGATTCACACCTTGACAGATGGCTGGTTTTTCACTCCTTATTTTATGAAAGATTAAGAAGCATTTCGTTTTTTCTGACGGGAAAAACACTTCAGTGGCTCACCATGCTCCTTGGGTAATCTTTCAGGTAAACATGGACAAGATTGAAATCACAGAATATGGGTCAAAAGGACTATTCACAAACATGGCCCCAAGAAGGGAAAAAGTAAAATAAAGTGCATGAAAACAGAGATTATTTGCCATGCAGTGAGGAGATGCAACTGGAAGCCCCTGGCCTAACAAGATGATAGAGCACAATGCAACTTAGAACTTCTTTGCACTCAGCAAACATGAGGTTTTCAGCTCCCCATCTACAATGAGACATTGACACTTATGTGTTCCATGGGCTTTGATAAAGTACACTGAAAGAGTTTATACATTGCTTTTTCAACATTCATTTTTTATTGGCTCTGTTGGCATTTTCCATTAAGAAATACCAAGTTTTTGGACTCCTTTCAACTCCAGCAATCACACTTACATGCCAGTTAATGAAACTTTTAATTTCCCATCAAACTAATTAATTCCATTGTGCCTATCACCTTTAATTTGATCACAGTTACCTGCAAAATTTATCGATGCATATTCTCAAGATGACTTGTGTGAAGATTCACCGAGACAAGAATTGGCACTGCTTTGTGAACTGTGGTCTTTAATGAATTCACACATGTTGAATAAACTAAAAAAACAGCCACTCCAAAGGAACGTTTTACTTACTCGTCGCCATTAAAAATGATTCTTTCATTTCGCGAAATAAAAAAGATTGCTATAAATATATTAATGAAACTTAAACAGCCTATTTGTTAATTATCTCAGATGTGCCTTTCCCGAAGTCTGGCTGTGGGGCTTCTGTCGTGTTTAATAATACTTGAGACAGGGGAGCATTAAGGGGGACTGCAGACCAACATGTCTCATCAAATTAATAATTCCATCTGGCGAAAGTCTGCTCCTTGTTAGTACCAACCCAGCCCCCCCCCCTTAAAAAACGACATGACATATTCATGACTGTGAGCAAACGTATGCTCCCCTGGAACTCACCTAATCTCATGAGCAGGATGGGTCTCCCTTCCTTGTCCCTCTTTGGGAGTATGGTCATGTATCTAGAAAGTGAAACAAAATGAACATTAGACATTTTCAACCAACTCACGATGGAGAGCAAAGATTATTCGGGTAAGCCTCAGGTATAAGACACGAGCTGCGGTTAGTCACAACAAGGCTCTGCAAAGTGTGCATTGTATTGTAGGTGTGAGTCAAGACATGTGTCACTTAATTACAATGGAAGACTACAATAGCTAGGATGGATAGATGATTGGGGCTTTATGTCCTGTATTTATGCACTTGTATTGGCTAATTAGGACAGGAGAAAGACAATGAGGCGAATGATGATTAAGCCATCCAACATAGGCCCAGATACCCGGCAAGAGCTGGCTTTGAATCCTGGACCTAGCATTAGCTGCCCACTATGCCCAGCATGCCACCACTAGACCAAGCCTCCCCTATACCATATCTAGGAAAGAGTGACTAAAGTCATATTTCATAACAGTCTGTCACTTTGATATAGAAAAAACGACGATCAGTTCACTGTAAAAAAAAAAAAGCACTTTGTGACTCATGATAGCCAATAAAGCGTCATCTTCTCTACTTTCAACATGGGAAACATAGAGGCTGTTTGATTAGTCATGATCAAGAGAAGGCCATTGGATTTGTCACAAAGTTCTGTTTTTAGAGTGAAAATCAAATGCATAATCCTTAATTTTGGCTGTCACCAACAAGCAGGATAAGTCTCCTTAAATCAAATTAATATTGAAAACATTGGGTATGATCATGACAAATCATCAGCATGATGACACACAAAGTGCCATTTTATAGTGCAACAGTCCAATCTTTCTCTATATCAAAGTGACAGACGGTAATAAGAAGCTGACATAGGTCACTGCTTCTTTCTCTTTACGCCATAGTAAGAATGCTGCAATTTTTTATGCACAGTAAAAGTCAGAAGCATGGACACCGAAGTGGCTGACCATGTCATGCTTTCACACAACTGGACAAGATGCTTTCAGTCTGGTCCAGTTGTGTGAAGGCAGGACATAGCCACTTCTGAGTCCATGTTTTCGATTTATGCTGTATATTGTCCATAAACATTGATACCACTTTTACAATGCAGTGGTTGGATGTTATCAAATTCACGAGTTCAGCATCTTTTTCTTTTCACAATGTCAGATCTGTCCAAGCTAAGAGACACATAATCAGCTTTGCCTGGCACCGGTTGAACTCGTGTGGGAGTGTTGTGCTGGGGGATTTCAACGTCACATTATGCGAATGAACACGAATGACCAGCTGGCTGGGCTGGGCTGGCTTTATAACTGAGTATACAATATACAATGCAGGGGTATACATGGCGATATAAGGCCAAAGAAGGGTAAATATTATCATATGATTTCATGCAGCAACATAGGGGGCTCCTAGACACTGTATTAAATGGCAGGTACCACGCACTTGCACCCGATGCCCCTTGAAGACCAAGAGATCCAAGAGATTGCTATATTTGGATTAATGAGTGCACACACACATTGCAGCACAGTCTGGCATGGCCCTGTTTAAGTGCAGTATGTGGTTTCCTGAACACCAAAAATAGGGCATTTTCTTGTAAAGCGTGTTTTGCTTTATCGATTTTCTTTGTAAATGTCAAAATTGCATGTGGTAGATCGGATTTCAAAAAGGTCCATGATATTATAGTGCATGGGTATGGTGTATTTAACAAACACAGCCCAAGCTAAGGGGCTAAGTGTGCAAGAAACTGTATAATTGCACAATTTGTAAGTGCAGGTGTTGGCCAGTGGGATATTACCCTTTCAAAACAAGACTTATGTGTTATTGGGTTTCGGTTGAAGGCCATTAACACACTTCAGTTATTCCAATAACCAGACCTAGAAAAAGTGGGAAAGAGAAAAAAAACGAGGTAAACCATCCTAAAACTAATCACACTTGGCTCTAAAAAGGCACCATATATGCTAAATGAAATACCTGGGTCTTGCTATAATAAGAATACATGTTTAATGCAGAGCTCCACCAACATTTCATGGTAGCCTACCTTCTAAGCGAAATACATGCCTGAGTCCAATTTTATTGTCATCCTAATAAATAAAGGCTGATCACCAAAATATACCATCCTAAATGAAATAGCACACTAAATACGATCATATAGGTTACTGCTATCATGAATGAAAAAGACCTGGTACCACGCTGAATGAAATAGGTCTACATATACTACCACCCTGAATGAAACACACAAGACTACCATGGTACCATCCTTAATGAGGGGCATAAGAGCATGATGTCGAATGAAATGAAATACTTTACCATCCTGTGAAATACCAGAGACACTGCATTGGTCAACCTTTTTCCATTCAATAGATGGACGTAGTTTGAAGTTGAATGTTATAAAAGTGATTTCAAGCGTTTGTCATACCCAGTGCTGAGGAAGGCCTGTATCTTGGGGTCAGCCGTGTCTATGTCCGCCATCCATTCTTTCTTCTTTCCCATTTGTTTGAGGAAGTTCGTCAAATATTCTTGGGCTACCAACTGGCTAAACTTGGCGACCCGCAGGAACCGCAGCAGGTACTCGGTGTCTGCAAGGAACATTTCACACATGGAAATTCAGGCTCTGTTGATTTGTTGCGCATTTGGTTACATTGCATTAACGGATTTGCCTCATCATTTGCGTAGTCTGAAACTTTTGTAGGCTGACCACGTATGAGAAATTCAGAATCAGATGTGACATGGCAATATACAGTCTAACCCACACTGTAAAATTTGAAATTTTGAGTTCGCTCAAATGATTGAGTGAGATGGTTGCACAATTTGTTTGAGCCATGATAGCTTGCCGTTTTGAGTTATGATAATCTTTACGTTGTTATAACTTGCAAACAACAAGCTATCTTGGATCAAAGGAATTGTGCAACCATCTCACTCAATCAATTAAGCTAACTCAAAATTCAAAATTTACGGTGCAATTAAGAAATTAATAGTCAGTAATACAGATATTGAGCAGAGCGCAAGTCATGGTTGCATAGATTGAATTAACCTTTTGCCTTGCCTATTAGCAGGCAAATATAAGGCACCGAGGAATGGGCATAATTGATTAGTCAATTATTTAGTCATTTCTTCAAGGAAATGTCGTATTTCATCTTTTTTCTTTAACATCTGTTCAATTATCACATTCCGAATGAGGTTTTCCAAGAAAATAGTTTAAACTATAATTGCGCAGTTCCAGAATAACAACGTCTCAGATATGCAGCATATTTCTGATCACATATGATCAGTGATCACGCCAACTGGATTGCTTTGACCCATAAGATGCCAATGAACACAATATATGCCAATCATGCACTTCCCACTGCCCTTCCTACACCACCTGACGGCAGAGCACTGAAGATGCCTCTCATACTCAAGAGTGTTACTCACCCGTCAAGAAGGAGCATCCTGCAATGCCCTGTTGGCTTCAATTTGACACCCACTAAGAATGGCACCTACCAGACATGCCACTTCCCATTATGGCCAAGATAGCTCAACATGTGTGTTGGCTCTGACACAATTCTATTTCGGATCAGCTGGCAGAATACATATCAGCATGTGTATATGGAAGACATTTAAACCAATTTGAGCAGGACAACGCTTTCTACAGCACAAGCAACTAGCAACATCAAACTTAGACAGCCATTATACAGGCTCATTCTAGGATAGGTTAGAACCATATGCAGCTTGGTGGTGTAGTGGTTTTAAAAGGTTCCCGCCTGTTCTGCTGAAGGTCTTTGCCTGCATGGGTTCTTAGCCTGCATGGGTTAGACTCCCGGTTGGGAAACCCGAAATTTTCAGTGCACCTTTATGAGCAAAATCCCAGCTGGATGTCGTTCGGATGAGACGTTAAATTGGCGGCCCCTTGTATCAGTGTCTGTGCTGGGCAAGTAAAAGATCCCTCACATGGGGTAAATGTATAACATGTTGAGGACTCCTGCTCTCCCTCTCATCTCATCAATCAACCCTCGTGAGCGCCCAGAACTGGGCTTAGAGGGCTGCACTTACCATATCTATCTATCTATCTATCATATGATGTCAATGAACACGATGCAACCCATCTTACAATAGTTGCGGCAGCAATAGTTACAGCCAATGAATTATGAGTGCTTAACATTTAGCTGTTGAGGACATGAACAGTGTCACAAGAGGCCCTATCTCTCAAGTTCAAATGCATTGTCAATATTACATAGGTAACTTGTGACCTCAATAGCGAATGGTGAGTGATGTCACTTGATCAGTGACTTTAACTGATATAAAGTATATGATATGACCTCACAAGATACGAGTCTTTAAGAATAGCGTGGGAAGTATCACATTATAAAGATGTCAGTGAATGGGCCATGTCACTCAGGAGTCACACTGTCTCTCTGAAATTGCCACCCAGTTTAAAAGACAGACCCTGTAGTGAAATCAGTTCTGTCTCTCTGTGTCATCATATTAAATAGCTAGTATCATCCCGAAGGAAATACACACACTAGCATCCTGCATGAAATAAATACAGTATCATCCTAAAGGAAATACACATACTAGCATCCTGCATGAAATACAGTATCATCCTGAAGGAAATACACATACTACCATCCTGCATGAAATAAATACAGTATCATCCTGAAGGAAATACACATACTACCATCCTGCATGAAATAAATGCAGTATCACCCTGAAGGAAATACACATACTACCATCCTGCATGAAATACAGTATCATCCTGAAGGAAATACACATACTACCATCCTGCATGAAATAAATGCTGTATCACCCTGAAGGAAATACACATACTAGCATCCTGCATGAAATAAATGCAATATCATCCTGAAGGAAATACACATACTAGCATCCTGCATGAAATAAATGCAATATCATCCTGAAGGAAATACACATACTAGCATCCTGCATGAAATAAATGCAGTATCATCCTGAAGGAAATACACATACTAGCATTCTGCATGAAATAAATGCAGTATCATCCATTGGGAAAAAGTGGACTGTTGCACTGTGAAAATTGCGATTTGTGATACTGATGATTTGTCATGATCCAAGCATCAGTTTCAATGGCACTTTAATTTCAGGAGACTAGCATGCTGCTGTCTGACAAATGAAGCATTGTGAATTGGACTCATGCACTAAAATCTGTAAAGACAAAAACGTTATTTTGACTTATCAATCATATTGCCATATGGTTCCAAACCCCAAACTTCATTAGCCACACTGTATCATGGATCACAAGGTTCACAATTCATACAGAGACAAGTCTTAATATCTTTCTCCGTGACAAATGGAGTGGCTGCAATGAACTGCATTGTGTATTAGATTGTGCGCCTGAAGCATATAATCACATTGAAGTAACGAAAGATTTATTTATAAGACCTTTCCTCCTTTGCTGAGCCAGGACATGAGTTAGGCTGAAGGTCTTGACATCTTCAGCCAAGAGGCCATCATGACCTATCAGGCTGGTGCTGAAAGAAAAGCACTTGTTGGATTTCGCTGGTCCACGACAGGTGCCATGCAGCAGACAAATGAAGTCTCAGCCAGTGTGACTAAATCCCATTATGACACGGTGAGATGAGGGAGGGTGAGGTGGGTTATTTAATGACCCTGCAACCCTTTTAAATATGGTTATGGCAGTAAACTTGCTTCTGCTCGGGGCTGCATGATATATCATCAGACCAGGGGACCAGGCTATCTGCATTACAACACCAGACTAAATTCAAAAAGCATGGCTACTGGAGAAGATCCAGTACTCTGCTTTTAATAGAAAAGTTTCGAAATCGTAGACAAAATAAAGTTTTTTGCAACTTTAGCTTTACCTTTTGTCAAAGAAATGGATAATTTTACTAATCCACTTAAACCAATTATGCATGTTAAAAGTGTTGTCAAAAAGTGTCCAATCATGAAAAGATTACCCGACTGACCTGTGATGCACTTGATGTGGGGCTGGCTGTCGACCCACTGGCGCAATGTCTGCACTGCCCCATCCCTGTTCCTGGGGTCTTCGCAGATTTCTCTCCTGGCTTTCTCCTCGTAGAAGTTGTTCAAACTGCAGGAGTAGCCCTCGTCATTCATGCTGCTGCGGAAGAACAAAGACGATGGCTGGTCAGACACAAATAATCGACCATGTAAAAACAGTCGCTGAAATGGCAAATGGGCCAGGTGATTGCTCATAATAAACACTGGACATTGCAAGCTCATTTATTTTATGTTGCACATAACAAAACGATATTATGTTCGAAGGTGCAGTATTTTATGTATTTGCGCATTGATAGGTCTTGTATGCATATACTTTGATATCAACCATATCTATTGGTTGAATAGCAGAAATGACTTACTTCCCTGATATTCCCTTTGATATGCCGATTTAAACTGAACCAGAATTGTATGGCAAATAAATAGGCCCATATCTATAGGCCTAAGTTAAGAGGCAAAAAAAACATTGGCCAAGATGTTGAAAAGCGGTTGAAGTTTCTTGAATTTTTCATCCGCGAATCTGGAGTTTTGAACTTGGAAACAAGCATTTCTTTTGGAATCAGTCTTCGTGATCTGAACCTGCCTCGTGCCCCACAATCGATCACAGGGGGAAGACAGGTGACCGTGAGCGTCCATGCCACCAGGACAGGGCATCAGGACACCGGGCAAAGGAAGGACATTGACATAATCATTGCATCTTCTACTTTATGAAATGAAAAGAGATGAATGGCGTAAACTTGTTGTTGTCACCCCCACAATACATGCAAATGAAGTTGTTAATGGATTACATGCCAGCAATGATTGATCCGCAAACGATTAATGACCTGAAATTAACAACTAATTAATAAATTCTTGCTAACCACGCCTCACAAACCACTACCGAGAACTGCTTGCCAGTGCTTGCCTTACATAAACGAGCTTCGTTCACTGATATCCAACCTCAGCGGCAAACAATGATCAGAGAACACCAATATCCATGGCTTACTTTTTGTTTTCCGAAGAATAAACCACTCCGTGCACCTTGAATCAGCAGGTCAGGGAAATGACTTAAGTTGAGGATAACCGCCAGTGGCGTATCTAGGTGGGAAGGGGGGGGGGGCATCGGGCCGACGCCCCCCCCCCATCCCCCCTTCTCAGATCCAAAATTAACATTGGACGAAGGAGACCCCCATGCAGGATAAGAAAAGTTGTATTTATGATGGAGAAGAGGCATTCACAGCTTCAAGTTGCAAGCTCTGAACCAAGGTGCATTAAAAAGAATGAGCGGAAAGGAAATAATGAAGGAAAATAAAGCTGACAGAGAAAACACACACCCATGCATGGGTGAGAAAACGAAGGACAGAAAGTTGAACGCACAGCTTGCCCAAAAATCTCTGGACAGAAAACTGAGTTTTCACAGCAGCTAACCCTTGTCCCTCTGACCGGCTTCTATGGACATCATACATGTGCATACATAGCACTGAGCCATCTTTTAAAAACCCTCAGCTGAGTAGGAACATCAATTAGCACAGGTGACACATCAAAATGTAACACTTCTGCATACCGGGCCTTCATTAGACCTACAAACTAACTAGTGCAATACAGAGAGTACAATTAGCCCTATTTTGATACACAGTTAACTTTCCCAGATATAGGCATAATTTCTGAGAGAAAGTAGCAGCCAAGTAAAGCAAAGTGAAGACTTCAATGCATGGCAAGTTGTGACAATTGTTGTCATATCCGTCCTGTACACTGTACAGATGACAGATTTGACAACAAATGGTCACTCCCATAGGATTTGATTACATGCATCCCCGAAAGCAAAACATGTCCTATATGCCTGTACCTACCGTTTTTGTGCATGTCAGTAAATGAATAAGTCACATACTTCACCAGTAATGTCACATGACTCTTTGTGACAACTAGCCAATCACAAAATGTAGCTTTTAAATATGCAATTGAAGTCAAACCATTTCATGACAAATATACATGATGTGCATGTATATTGTGTGAAAGATCAACCAGACGATAAAAAAAGAGAAACGATTTGTTTGTAATTCTACACAGCACAATATCTCCAGGTGTAATGCGTCAGGTATATATCTATTGGGATACAACACAAAGCAGAGAACAACATAAACTGAATGAAAACATCTTGGCCCACCTTGACGTGTGCGGAGACCCAAAGAAGGCATCTGAGTCAGTGAACAGCTGCCTCTCTCTCTCTCTCTTCGATCTCAAGATCTCCCCCTCAAAGTCCTGCCATCCCTGGCGCCTGGATTAAAGTGCTCAGCAGTGGCTGCCCTGGGGTTGTCAACTGAAATTCCTTAATTCCAAACTTGTTTCACTGAATCAGCCACATGTAGTTGCCTTCAAATGCCATATATCATCCACCACCAGCCTCCTGACAAGACTCCAGGACAAGGCTGATCTTTGGGAGTTCACCAAGTGCAAAATGCGCCCCTTCTCAGTTTGAGAAATGAACAAACAAGAATTCCCACACACTTGGGCTGTCCAAAGATCAAGCCAGGAAAAAATGCATGCACTCGCAGCAAAAACACTTTCCGAAAATGTCATGAAATTGGTGACTTCAAAAACTATGTTTATGGCTGTTTGTTAATTCCAGTGATCCATCAGAAGTTGAGACAAACGAAGAAGACTTAAAACAGGCCCAGGCAACTGAATGAAGTGATCTGCACAATATTCCTGTGTGAAATGAAGCAAGTGTAACGGTCCGTGTGTTATATTCATCAGGAAACATATCTCGGTGAAATATGAGTCATAGCCAGCTACTTACACTGCTGTAGGTTTGGCCAGCCATGTAATAATCTCCCTGAAATGTACTTAAGACATAAATTGGAGACACCCTTTTCTACCTCTCTCTTTCTTATATTTTCTCCCTGTCTTTTTATAATTTCACCAGTAATTCACAAGGTCGGCATTGTGATCACGTTAAGATCATCCAATCCTCAGCTACTTGCCAACAATTTGCAACATTGTGGCAATTTTTAAGGTATTGCAAGGAACACAGTTATCTTGTCAAGAAATACCTGAATAGCCTCACTGTTCTACAAATTGACACAAAGTTTATATGAAACAGCCAAGGAAATTTCAATCCATAAGTATTTTGAGGAAAATGACCAATATGAATTTCAGTAAGGAAACATCAATAGAACCACAGGCTTCCGACCACGGAGTTACACAGAATTACAGAATTATGTATAGAAAGCAAGGTAGACTACTCAAGCGCCATCTAGTGTATGATCGGCTGTCAAGGGAGATAGGTCTTTGCTGCCTTATGCCAGTAAGAAAATGATTTAATAGTGTTTAGATTAAATGTGATGGATGCAAATAATGAAGACATCAGGGTGGTTACATGTATTGAATTGAACATTTGACAAATGGGCTTCAATACAGCCATTTATGGCCTTTTAGAGTGTTTTCAGAAAGGTTACACTAGTAACTCGGGCGACACGGGTAACAAGATTTTGTTTTCAAACATGCCAGACTCAACTCTCATGTTTCCTGGAACCAGAACAGGAGAGCTTCACTTGAGCAGGAACCAGTTTGTGTCACGTGGTACAAAACTCGAGACCCTAGTACACCCAACATATCGGGGAGTAGCCGGAAACACTCAAGAAGTGACGTTTGCGCTTCCTGGAAACACGAGGGTCGATGTGAGGCGTGTTTGGAAACAAATCCTCGTTACCCGTGTCACCCGAGTTACTAGTGTAACTTTTCCAAAAACGCCCGTAGATACAGATTTCGTGAGATATATCCCTATTCACCAGGTGGCACTTGAGTAATCCACCTTGTATGTATTTCATACTATATACAGTACAATGCATTTATACAGTACATATACAATGTGATCACACAAACAGTTTGGAGGGACACCATGGCACTGCGAGGGGATCCACAGTTCCATGTACATGAACCAGGGTTATTGCTTAGCTTCAAATGTTCTAAATAAGACCTCCAAATACACTGCACTCACCTACACTATAAATGCACATATTATTTGCTGACTTGAGGGTAAAAAAGACTTTTGTTGCATTTCAATAATATGTCTTCTCAAAAGGGAGACAAAGAGTTCTTGAGAATCTTCTTTTTTCTTCCTTGTACCTTGTTGCATCTTAACTTGACAGACACAATGGCCCTTTGAATCTGTTGGCACTGTGACTATCACATGTCCCCTGAGCTCCCTGTCAGCTCCCTGTCCCGCATGCATAAAGACCACTTGAGCCGTGCATCTTTTTGCCACATTTTTCATATTCCTTGGGTTTGTCTGGCTCCTTCATACAAAAACCAAAGACAAACATTCACCTGCCTGTGTGAAGTCAAGGGAAAATGAAACATAATAACAAGTTGACATATTCACAATAATATCTATCTACCTATCTACCTATATCTATCTACCTATCTATCTATCTACCTATCCATCTATACATCCATCTATCCATCTATCTACAATCTATCTACAATCTATCTATCAATCTATCTATCTATCTATCTATTTATCTTTAGATAGATTTTGATGAATCCGTGTAATCTCTCGGAATAATCTGTGTACCACATCTATAAATACTTTGAACACTTTTCCAAAAATGATTAATCCGGCACACTCTAAGAAAAAAAGGTGCGAGGTGTGGACCGAAACAATTGCAAGGTGGATGGAAAAACCTTTGGGGTGCACAAAGTTGATTATCATTGTTTTGGTGCATCAAACAAGAGGTGCATTAAAAAAAGGTGCATCACACATTATACGGTGCATCACACTAGAGGTGCATCACACATTACAAGATGCATGGGGTGCTTCACCATCCTTCCATGGTTTCTGAAACTGGATATGGAAAATTACAAAATAATTGGGCAGCTGGGTTATTGCATAAAAATGCCAGGCAGTGCCTAACTGACAGGCTGGTCTGCTGTGGGAAGGCGAAGACCCAGGGCATACTTAGAAATTACCGGGGGGGGAGAGGAAACATTACATGAGGTGAATGGGCAGCACTCTGGGTTTTTCCCATCTCCTCTATTGCAACTTCAGAGAAGGCCATACCCCCTAAATATACCACTGACTTGCCTCCAGTCGCATATCCTGGTAAGGGTAACCATGCCAGCTTCAACGGTATGCTGAAGGTGTAACTGTGAGGCAGCTGACAGCAATATTTACACCAGAGCTGCTCTCTATCACATCTGCTTATTAATTGGCGCGCATTTCTCCTGAACACAGACGTAATAGGCAGCTGTCCCAGTTTCCAATTTGTTACCCATCCACCTTAAAATTCACCGTCTGCAACCGCAGCCTATCTACTCTCACCTGCCTATACAGCAGACTGACTTGTCAGGTGGGGCAATGCTACATTATTTGAGGAACCGCCAGAAACCAGATGTCATACTGATTTACCAGCAGTTCAGAAAATCATGACCAAGAGTGGTAAATGTACTATTCACCAGCCTCAGTGCAATGGGCAGCCCATGCTAATGTAATCCTGACAAACTCAGCATCTTTAAACAAATCTGAATCAGGAATATTGACTTGGTTGAGCAAACAGCAATTTCTTTGTCTGACTCAGGAAGTCTTACCTACAGCAAATAAGATTGCATAATTGGTTAGAATATACTGTTTAGGTTTATTGCACACCTTTATAGGGATTGTTTAATTAGGTAAGTAAAGTAATTGGGTTAATCTACACCACGATAGGTCTTTAATGAACTGGCTTGTGATATTTTCTTACATGAGACAAGTGGCGTCATCTATAATGCAAAGCTTTTTGCAATAAATTCTCAATTGTTATGCATGTGGCCCCACCTATAACAGACGTGAACTCGTGAAATTTGTTTTTGCATAATTTAGCTACTAAATTAACAAAATGTATCATAATGTTTATTCGAATATGTATTACACTCTTGAAAGAACATTTTCAATTACAATGCATGTGGTTTAAAGCTCATGTGTAATTATTTCAGTCCTCTGAACTTCAGACACATTTTGACCACAATAAAGCAAGTGGAATGTGTAGATATACAGAAATTCCAACTTTCATGAGCATTCAAATATAAAATGCTGAGAAGGTGAAGACAACCTCCTTTGCTTCCCTCTCACAATGGTCATCATTTATCTGAGGAGTTGTAATCTTCAGACTGCCGACCAGCTAGGGCAATTTGGAAGATAGTGAAATTATCTCACTGTGAACTACACGTAGCACCAACAAAAATGAATGAAAGCCAGCGGAAGTTATCTACCTTGTGAGGAAAAGCATCCTATCAAGTGGCCCCTTTCCACCCTAGATTTGGTCATACCATGAACCCCCAAAGGTTCTACAAACCAATCTACACTGAAGAACCTTGTAGGGTTCTTGTAAACTCCCCAGGGTTCTTTGACCTAGGGTGCTGGGGAGCACCCTACGAAAACACCCTACGAAAAGGTGCTTCCAGGCACCCCATGGGGTGCTGTATTTGTGACGAAGTGAAGCACCCTATTTGGTTGTTCTAATCCCTTTCGTTCTTAGAGAGTGTGAATGCAAAATTAAAGGAGATATTCCAGAAATTTGATTCTGATTATAAACAGTTCAACAAAAATAAGTCCCCCTTTGGATAAACTTGAATATCACAAAGATTCCTTCGCTGATATTTATGACAGTTGGCTAAATTATAGCCCCATATATCGACTTTACAAGTGTGTATTTATAGCTCAGTGGCATTATTCCTCACTGAGCCAGCAGCCTTCGAGTGAGCCTACCCCTGTTTTCAAAAATCCATGGCTTTTCCAATGGATATGAACAATTTCACCATGCGAGGGAGCCACCAGCTTGATAAACATCATCATGTTTCTGGATAAAATTTGTTTCTCAATCGTGTTTAGAAGATAACTAAGGACTTCTTTTGTAACAGTTTTACAGTTTAGGTTCCTTGGATGCAATAACAAGTAATTTGAGTGGAGTTTAAACACCTTTTGGTAAATTTTTTTTGGAAAAACCAAAACTTAGGATTTTTGAAAAGAGGGGTACGTGCACTCGGGGTCTGCTGGCACAGACAAAAATTTAGCAATAAAGCTACAAATACACACGCAGACTGTCAATATGCAGGCCTACAAACTGGCCAACTTTCACCAAAATCGGAGAAGAGGTCTTTGAGATATTCACATTTTCGTAAAGGGGGACTTATTTTTGTTGAACTGTTTAGTTTAATGAGGTGTAGGGGGAACAGGGGCACATTGGGACACAGGGCACTATGGGACGGAGGGGGGGTTCTTGGTTCCTGATAAGGAATATGATATGGCATGCCATCTTTTCTTGTAAATTCCCATCCCGATGTTTCTCTCCTTTTATCGCTATGACAAATTACAGCCGCATGCAGAGGTTTGGTGAGAAAATGTTTGTTTTCCTACCACTCAACTAAATTTAAACGGGCCATTCAATTCAAATCATTCTCAACTGCATGGTGCCTGAGAAATTATCATTTTAGTGCAACAGTCATGTCGGGGCACATTGGGACACTGAAAATGGGGCACACTGGGACGCACTTTATATGGCAAAATGTAAGCATTTCAAATCAACTGAATGACCTGGGACAGCATACAATAGGTCTACAGGCCACAGTGAATTGAGGCATAGTGGATTCCATGCTTTGTGAAACTGTGTGTTACTTACATTGATGACTGCACCCATGACGTCAAGTGTTATGAACTTTTTAAAGTTAACTATTGGCACTACTTAGAGGTTATTACATGGCCGAATTGGTAGGCCTATCCTTCAATGGATCTTCATCCGAGACCTGTATCCTCCCGAGATCCCGGTTGTTGTTTTATGAGACAATCATGTTGGTTCTTGCACTTAAATTTGGTTTATCAGGTCATTTTTGGTTTTGGTCTTTGGAATTGGTCTCCTCCTCAGGTAAAATTGTTTTTAAAAAAACCAACACCTCTTGGTGGAATGAGTCTACCCAGGTTTTAGAGTTTTTCATGCCATGATAAATGTTGGTCCATGTGTCAATATGAACACAAGTGGAAATTTTGAACTTTCTTGGTTGGCCATAAGACATGGGAAACCATCCTGAGTCTACCCATAGTTGCCATTTGGCTAATTCACATCAAGCCATGGCAAGACATGTCACAAGTGGACCTAGTAATACATATTATTTGACTATACATCCTAGGAATTTTATATCTATATCCGGAATACCTATAGGAGATTTGAATTTTTTTGTGGTTAACATTGATTTTTGAGGGGGGAATTTAACAAGGCCATAGCTTCTTGATCGTTATAGCAAAACAATAAATGTCTATCAAAGATCCTTTTCCATTGTCCAGTTAGTGTAGATCCCAAATTTCAAATCTCAAGGTTGAGTATTAAGTGATTTATTTAGCAAACAATGTAGTTCTGGTCAAAATGATGCCTGAAAAACTGGTAAAATGAGCAATTTTCAAACCTCAGCCAAATCATGAAAAATTGACCGATTGAGCTGAAATTTTCAGGAAGTTCATCTTTCGAGACATCAAACAACATATAATTTTTTCAGCCAATTCGCAGACGGGGTGGTGGAAAATTTCTCGAAAATCTGATAATTTGACACGGAATGACCCCCTATATATGTACACAGGCTCTCTCAACCAAAAGCAATCACTCGTTTATACACATATTATTCAGAAGGCAAATCAGTCTTTTGACTGTAGTTTTAATCATACAGGACTGCAGCAGGGTACAGGGACTCAGTCTATTGTGTAGGATGTCCCACAGCTGCAGCACACTTCAACAAGAATGTTTGGCTGAATTCTGGTCTCATTTGAATCGAGAGAATAGCTTGGTAAAACGGATTTTTTTCGTCATTCGTCAGGTTTATTTGATTGATGACATGTGCACGTTCATTATTATTGAAAATGACCAACAGAGGATTAAACACTTAAAAATAACTCTGTAGATGTAAATTTAAATCCCATATTAATGGTTGTGTCAGATCAAGTGAACTATCTCATAATATGATCCTCATCTCGTCAAGGCAATGTGCGGACCAGAAGCTTCAGCAGTAAACTGACCGCTTTTGAACTCAGCCTATCCAATTTTGTTAGCCGCAAATCCATTAACAGTCAGCACTAATACACCAATTCTTTGAGTCTGCTGCAGCATTAAAAATATATATGTTCACACTTTGTGAAAAATATGTATATTAAAGTGTTAACTATGTCATGAATCATGTTGAATGTAATATATATTATCATTTATCAAAAAGACCTATATTCATGTGATCTGCAATAGCCTATACACGCACACGATTATGCCGTCGCGAAAACGGCTATAATTTGCTTGGGACAGAGCTCCTGCTCCTCTAAATTCCCATTTACGCCACTGCCGTAAATGGACAACGGACTGCTTGGTAAAACAAGGAAGAAAAGTCAACTGATTATTAGAGTTAACTCCAGTGCTTGTCACTGTTGCCATTTGTCTTTTCTCTTTGCAGCTTGGATCTAAAAACAAGAATCTGCGGATTCAAAGCCTGGCTCAAGTGGCAGTGATGACGGCAAAATATGTAGCAATGCTGGTGAAATAGTTAAGTCTACTTTATGGTTTGGAAATGGCAGAGAAAGGTGGTTCTGAAGTGCGGCAAGTGAAGTGTTGTTATTGCAGTTGTTCCATGTACAAAATAATATCCAAATAACCACGAAAAGAATGTGTACGATTTTTTTAAATCTTGAAGTCGCCCAATTTCCTCCTTTGAAAAAATTGGCGAAATTGAAAAAAATTTGGAACAAAAAAAATTGTTTTTTTTTTAAATCTAGGAAAACAATTTTTTTCTTTTTTTTTAATTTAGGAAAAAAAATTGTAAATCTTGGAACAAAAAATGTTTAAATTTGAAAAACAGAAGTTGCTTGATTTCCTCTTTTTGAAAAAAAAATAGTGTAATTGAAAAAAAGCTGAATTTTTTTTTTTTTTCAAATCTTAGAAAAAAAAAATTTTGGGAAAAAAAAGTTTTTGAAATTGAAAAAAAAAAGTAATTTCCATACATCTAGCTACCCTAAAAAACCAATAAAACACAAAAAACAGATATATTGAACCTATAGTTACTGAACAGTAGAGTTGACAGACAATATTTTCAGACCATTACTCCTGAATTAGCCTGGTAAGCCAGGCTAAAAATTCAAAGTACCTCCCCCCCTATATCAGTTATTCTGTTTGGTTTACGAAGAAAGCACTCAACCTGGTTTTTGTTAAAAACCAAAAAATTCATTTCCACAAACCCGAGTTGGTTTTATATGTGGGATAAATGAATGTAAATGTAGACTCCATTACACTGACAGAGTCAATCTCAACAGACTTTACAATGACATTGTACACCCTTGGCAGGCTTGTTTAAGCATGAGCCTTTTTCAACTCCCGGTGAGTATACAGCCACTTCAGGCAGTTTCCAGCGCACACAATGCAAATTTACTCTACAATCGCCATCACTGCCTGTAGCCAAGCATCCATTTACACCTGGGTGAAGTGAAGCAAAGAGCTATGGAGGATCTGCACATTTCCTCCGTGCCGTGGACGGGAGTCAAACCTGCAACGTCTCAGTTACCAGGCGAACACCTTATGCACTAGGCTATGGCATCTCATGGGACAAGCTCAAAAACCAAACAAGGGTTTTTTTGGAGGCTTTTTTTTAAGAGTGTACAATATCCGTTTTATATACATTGCCGAGGCTAAAAACACTCGTCTGTCTGTCTTGACACATCAATAAACCACTAGCACTATGAGTAGCAGAAATTAGGCTAAGAGGGTTCATTCCTACCTACACAGCTCTACACAGTTATCATTGCCCTCAAAAAGTTAATGTCGCAGCTGCGGATCTTCGCCCTCCGGCTTTTAATCATAAATGAGGTGGAAAACAAACTGGACACTGCACAAACGAATGTCTTATTCTTGTAACTCAGTCAGACGAGAGTGAGACCACAGTGAGACTACAGCGCAATCCTTCAAACGTCTAGAATAGTACCGAGCAGAAAATAACATTCTTTTTTCCTCAATGTCAATATATATAAAAAGGTTAAATTTTATAGGCATTGCATCTCATTCTGCCCCACAAGTCTCAATGAACAATGATAAACAATCAAGCAAATGCAACAAATGATGTACATGATTTTTTTTTTCAGACAGACGTTACCCCAAGGCAGCAAGGCCCTCTTGTGGGAAGCACTTGACTCATGAAGTTCTTTACTTACTTTCTTGTGCTGTCTTGGTTTTATTTTCAATAAACTCCTTGCATGTTTCAAAATAAATCTCCAAACAGTCAAGCTTAGCACAACTAGAGATACAGAGCTGTTATTGTAATGACCTGAAATAATGATAAATGGTCTAAATGCTCTCTTTTAAAATTATACTGTAGTTTTTTTTTGCAGCTGGGTGGTTCCCGCCTGCTCCACTGAAGGTCTTTGCCTGCATGGATTCGACTCCAGGATGGGGAACCCGAAATTTTCAGTGTACCTTTATGAGCAAAATCCCAGCTGCATGGATGTCGTTCGGATGAGATGTTAAATCGGCGGCCCTTGTATCAGTGTCTATGCTGGGCAAGTAAAAGATCCCTCACATGGGGTAAATGTGTAACATGTTGAGGACTCCTGCTCTCTCTCTCTCATCTCATCAATCAACACTCGTGAGCACCCAGAACTGGGCTTAGAGGGCTACACTTACCATACCTATCTATCTATCTATCTATTTTTATCATTTACTCATTGTCCACCATTTTAAAAATTAGGTGCATTTTGCTGCGAATGCAAATGATCTGACCTGGAACTATGTCATAGTGATATTCGGACAAGTATTTACACACACGGATGGCTGAAAATGTGCATTTTCATAAAAGCCGGAATGGCCCGGCACAAACTTCGAGAAAAAACATTTTTTGCACAGTTTTTCATTTGATGACTATAGCCAACTATCTACACCACTGGCATATTAAAAATTCCAAAATAATTTTTTTTTTCAGCCCACCCTAGTGTGTATTGGCAAATGTGGTGATCTGGTAGGCCTATGCTCCACAATGATTAACGATACTTTTGTTATTTCTTCTTGATTCGCAAATGAAGCTGACTCGTTTCACTTTCTTGTATGTATGTTTGCTGAAGCGAAGTGATGAATTGAGTTATTGCTGGGCAACATCTTCTGTTTATCACAAAACACAGGTGTGCCTGTGCATGATGTTTTTTATCAGAGAGGCATTCATAAAAATACTTCCTGTATGGACTGGGAAACGAGCAATTAATTAGGTCAAGGAGTAGCACAACAACTAACTTATTAACTTACACCTACACTCAAAATCTTTTGACAATTTACTTGGTGTCAAAATGGCTCATTATGTTTGTCACTTGATGGTGACTTAAATTCTTGGTAATAAAAATTGTCAAATAACTGATATTGCCTTAATATTAGATGTAACATACTTGGTGAATAGAATCAGGGCATGATAACATGCAAGTGCTTTACAAATAACAATAAACTTGATATGGAAAATGAGTGGACTGTGTGAAAATGGCACTTTGTGAATCATCACACTGATGACCCAATAATTTCAATGTTAAGTAATAGATAACGCCCTCGTTTGTGACGATATGCAATATATCCGAGGGCTTTAGCCCGAGGATTATTGCATATCGTCACAAACAAGGGTGTTATCTAACTTATACCACTAAGTACAAAACAAATTAGTTTAAATCCTTTTGTTTGCCTTCAATCCTTCTTGTTTGACAACATTTCATTGTATTTGTTGCACATTCATGTTCCTCAGTTCATTTGAAGGTTGGCAGCCCTGCAGGCAACAGGTCAGAATTCTTGGTTCTCAGGAAATGATACAATGCATTAATTTTGTTGATAGAAAGATAGATGGGAAATAATAGAAAGATCAATAGATAGATAGAAATTACACAATACATTAATTTCATAGATTAATTTTATAGATAGATAGACAGATAGATTGATAGACGGATAGATAGATAGGTAGGTCGATAGTGCAACCCTCTCAGCCAAGGTCTCTTCGGTGAGGCTGATTATTAGTCACTGAGCAAATTTTATTTTGAAGTAACGAAATACATTAGAAAAATAATAGAAAACAAGGAGCAGGGGTTGGGGGGCGGCAGCCCCCGAAATAAGAAGAAGCAGGGGTTTAAGAAAAAAATAATTATTTGACCTTGCCAAATGGGGCCAAAATTGTTGGTCTGCTGCTCCACTTTTTTTTTTGCAGCTTGAGTATCCAAAATGAACTATTTTTATCAAGTGATATAAATTTAATATTATTTCAGATATTGTTATAAAAAAGAGTGAATACAGCCTTTTTATTGAGACCAGTTACACTTGATACAATCTTCCTCCTTGTTTTCTGTCTGTGTTGTTCAGTTTTAATCCTTTGTTGGTCAGTTTTGTTTCAGTGTTTTCTTCAATTTTGTCAACTTGTAGTCAGCCAAGCATGCAATATCATGGTCAGGTGTATGAGCTGTAATATGCATTATATCACGGCGAAATCCTGCCTTCTGATTGGCCAAAAAAAGCAAACAGTGGTATAATTTGATTTAAGGAGACTAATCTCCCTTGTTGGTGATAGGCAAACGAAAGGATTATGCATCTTAGTTTTACTCTAAAATCAGTTATGACAAATCAAATGGCCTTCTCTTGGTCATGGCTGATCAAACAGAATCTATGTTGCCTACGTTGAATGTAGAGAAGATGACACTTCATCAGCCAATTTTTTCACAGAGTGCAAAAATCTTTGTTAACCAACACTCATTTTTTGCATACATCTCAAGTTTACAGACTGTAATCAGATGTAACACAGACATCCATTTAATAACCAGAACCGCAAGCAGTGTCAATGTTCGTCTGTAAATGTGAAATCTATCAATGTGTGCCTGATTATCACCCACAGGCCAATACCTACAGCTAGTTTTATAAGCGGAAGTGAGAGATAAAGCTCCAAATTTTGTAGTGGCCAATTTGGCAGCCATCTTGGATTTTGACCCATATGCACAAGCCAATACCTGTAACAAATTTCATAACAGTAAGTGAAATAATAAGGTCACAGCGGGCAGTTCAAGAATGATGGCCATTTTGGCAGCGATCTTGGATTTCTCCACATGTTCCTGATCCATACCCACTGGCCATTACCTGTACCAAATATCGTAACTCCAAGTAAAATATTAAGGTCACAGTGGGCAGTTCAAGAACAAAGAAAGACGGCTGCCAAGATGTCCGCCACAAAAATGGCGCCATCTTGGATTTCTCAACATGTTCCCATAGCATACCAACAGGCCAATACCTGTACCAATTTTTTTTAAGCTCACAGTGACCAGTTCCAGAATGGCGGCCATTTTTCGGCATTTTGGCAGCCATCTTGGATTTTTCGACATGTTCCGGATCCATACCCACAGGTGCCAAATTTCATAACTCTAAAACTTGTGAAATATTAAGGTCACAAATGGACACTTACACAAACCTTAACCGAGACAATGACGGTTTTCATAGTTAGACCTGGTCTTAACAACTGTAAACCTGGTTTAGTGAAGTCCCTTTCACCAACTGTGTTTTAGTCTTTAGACTAGTCAAGGATCACTCACTCTCAAACATTGTTTGGAAAACTTACAGATCAGTGATCTCAAACTGTTATGGTGTCAATTTTTGGGGGCTGACCAGATGACACTTGGCAGGGGGGAGGGGAGGGAGGCTCTGGAATTTCAGTGAAACAAAAGTTCAGTAAACAAATGACATTGAAACAAAAGTTTCAACACATCAAAATAAAATTCTACAATATCCACAATATTCAACTAAGAACAGTCAATTTTATCTCAAATTCAAATTAAGTAGATAGGGCAAGTTGACCAAACTTCAGCCTACTTCGGTTTTTGATTGCTTGTCACTGGCTGGCTATTCACGGGAATAACATGTAGCTATGGACTTAACCCCAGCCTCCACTCCTTTTCATGACCATATATTGAAAAAACAGCCATATGCCTTATAAAGCAGTGCAAATGTGCTCCAAAGACAAAAGTGGGACATGTACCTAACTTCAGCCGAGTAGTACCTAACTTCAGCCTAGGATGTAGGGGAGACCGGGGTAAGTTGTGCCGCCCACTGTAGGAGTTAAATGAAGAACTGGGCAAAGAAGGCAATGCTACCCATATATACCCACTTGGTCAACATCACAAGGCACCAAGAAAAAAACTACCAAATATAATGGTATGAAAAGCTACACTAATAAATTCAATTTTGTTGCTGAAAACTTGAAGTGCCGAGGACTGACATTCTGGTTTCTCAGTCATTTGGTATTTATAATAAGATGATGTCCCTCTGGTAGGATGGAGTTATGAGGTATATCTAGACATTTCTTTTGTTAGATTTCATTTTGCATTGTTTGTTTATTTTTGACAACCAGTTTCATCCAGAAAATCAATTTGGGGTAAGTTGTGCCGTTTTCATTGGGGTGAGTTGTGCCAATGGCATGACATAGGAATTAATATTTCATTCCTCTTTTTTTGTCTTAATTTTACGCAATGCCTAAAAATGTTGTGAAATAACTTACAATGAAAGGAGCATGTGTTCAAAGAGTTATAACACCCTCTAAACAATAAATAATTCTGGTTTTTTTTCAGCATTTTTAATTTGTGTATAAAATGGCTCATAAATGACTGATAAGTTTCATGTAACATGTCAGTCATATATTATAAACATGATACAAATGATCTATCTGAAGAAACGGGTGAAATACAAGATATTTTTGGGATAAATTAAGCGGCACAACTTACCCCGTCACGCGGCACAACTTACCCCGGTACCGGGGCAAGTTGTGCCACTTGACCTACTTTTTTCAAATGCCTGCCATGACCTTCCCAATGGTCGGACTGCCCTGAAACTTTGGTTGATTCTGGCCAACATATTATATTTTGATGTCTGATTTTCAGATTGCATGATTAAGCTTTGGTTTTTCGGAAAATCAGCCTGACGAAAAAAATGGCACAACTTACCCCGGTCTCCCTTACCTAACTTCAGCCACCAGTACCTGGCTACAACAACTTGATCCTATTGTCATAGAAACAGCAGACTGATTAAATTCGTCCTTAATTACTTACAGTGAGGAAAATAAGTATTTGACCCCTACAGTATTTTCTAGTTTGGGCACTTGCGCTTGCTCCAAAAATCTGAAATTTCTCAGGTAGGTCTGGTCCATCATTAGAAGACAGGTAATGCACAAAAATTAAGTGAAAGAAGCATTATGTAATATATTTACGTTTTGCTGTCCTGTTGCTGAAACTCGTACTTGTTGAAATTGGTGTATATAAGGCCGCTAAAATCATAGGCGGGATTTCTTTGCAAACTCCAAGAGAAGACACTCCAAGCTGGTGCAAAAATGTGCAACTACTCATAAGGCCACTTAGGCCAGCCATCATTGATCTTTAGCTTCTCGAATCTCCTCGAGGCGCTTTTCCCAGGGTTGATCAGTAGGACAAAAAAACTAATTTTAATTTCAAAAGTCAATTCGATAATGGAATGACCAATGTTCTGATAACAACTTACGCACTGATGATGAATGGACCCAAAAAATTGATGATGAAAAGACCAGATGAGGAAAAAAACAGGTACCTTTTTAATAAGGCCCTCCAAAAGTTTGATTGAAAACTGCAGACACCTCCTGATTCTAAATTTAATCTCTAAATGAGGATAATAAATCAAACTTTTTGGTTCCACATAGCACCTTTTAAAAAGAATCCTTTTAGTTCCAACGCTCCTCTTATCTAAGTTAATATTATGTTTTTCCAAGGTAATAACTGATCTGAGGTGTTCAAAACTCAGCTGTCAGCAAAAAATTACAGGCAAACATAGTGATGATATGACTGTTATGAGTCACCATAGGGCAGTCCCTGTTCCCAAGTGTTGGTCTTACGCCAAGTTTGACAAGTTTGACAAGTTTTATTTCTGCTCAGAACATATACATGTTATGGAGCACCAAGTATAATATAACAATAACAGAATCAGGTTTTAAACCAAAATAAATGAGACTAGTAATTGAGATAAGTTGTTAATTGTATGATCATTGGTACATTTCATCAAGTTTAAAAAATTGAACATAGAAGGTCTGTTATGATAAAAATAAGGTATATACAAATTTCTAAATCTTACAAGAACAGGATGAGAACATTCTAAAACAACATGAAATTCATCTCCAAGAAGGTTATCATTACAAAGATGGCAATATCTCTTCCCTCTAGGTATATTTAACATTCGACCTCTAACAACAGGTATTTTCATATTGTTACACCTAAATTTGCATAAAGCATTTTGTTGTCTGGGTGAATTTAAATTAACCAAATATTTCACCAGCTGAAACTTTGTTTTATATTTCTTATATACATCACATGAACTTTTCTGTTCAAGATTTGAACTCCATTTTGATATGTACAAGTCATTCAAACATCTTTTGGCGTAAGCTTTTAAGTTATTTGTATCTGGTGAAATTTGCGATTCCCAAACATAGGGTAATCCACATTCAATCAGTGTATTTCGTACGTAACACAACCAATTCGATTTAAAAGAGTTTGTGTTATCATTAAGTTGACCAAGTAGAAAATCATACATAATTCTACTCAGTTTGCTACTCTTTCCATGTAACAAGCGGCTACAATAACTGAGTATTCGGAGCTTAATTGTAATTTGTAATGGAAGGCGACCTAATTCACCATATATCATTTCATCACATGTACTTATTTTAACTGCAAGAATATACTTGAGATATTTCTTGTGAAATAACTCAATCTTATCAGTAGGGGAGACCGGGGTAAGTTGTGCCATTTTTTTCGTCAGGCTGATTTTCCGAAAAACCAAAGCTTAATCATGCAATCTGAAAATCAGACATCAAAATATGATATGTTGGCCAGAATCAACCAAAGTTTCAGGGCAGTCCGACCATTGGGAAGGTCATGGCAGGCATTTGAAAAAAGTAGGTCAAGTGGCACAACTTGCCCCGGTACCGGGGTAAGTTGTGCCGCGTGACGGGGTAAGTTGTGCCGCTTGATTTTTCCCAAAAATATCTTGTATTTCACCCGTTTCTTCAGATAGATCATTTGTATCATGTTTATAATATATGACTGACATGTTACATGAAACTTATCAGTCATTTATGAGCCATTTTATGCAAACAAATTAAAAATGCTGAAAAAAAACAGAATTATTTATTGTTTAGAGGTTGTTATAACTCTTTGAACACATGCTCCTTTCATTGTGAGTTATTTCACAACATTTTTAGGCATTGTGTAAAATTAAGACAAAAAAAGAGGAATGAAATATTAATTCCTATGTCATGCCATTGGCACAACTCACCCCAATGAAAACGGCACAACTTACCCCAAATTGATTTTCTGGATGAAACTGGTTGTCAAAAATAAACAAACAATGCAAAATGAAATCTAACAACAGAAATGTCTAGATATACCTCATAACTCCATCCTACCAGAGGGACATCATCTTATTATAAATACCAAATGACTGAGAAACCAGAATGTCAGTCCTCGGCACTTCAAGTTTTCAGCAACAAAATTGAATTTATTAGTGTAGCTTTTCATACCATTATATTTGGTAGTTTTTTTCTTGGTGCCTTATGATGTTGACCAAGTGGGTATATATGGGTAGCATTGCCTTCTTTGCCCAGTTCTTGGGCGGCACAACTTACCCCGCGGCACAACTTACCCCGGTCTCCCCTACACTTTTCAATCCCCCACACTTCGCATCCATATAATAATAAAGGTACTACCGTGTTGTCAAATAAGGCTAATTGTAAATCAACAGGCAATGAAAGCCTTCTGCATTTACTTATCAGCGCAAACATGGCTCTTCTGGCCTGCGTTAGCAGCTCATCAATAGCAAATTTAAAATTTCCATTGTACTCCATAGTAATACCTAGATATTTGAAGTGATCAACTATTTGTAATTTTCACCTTTGTAGGTAAAATCGAAGGTATCGTTTCGACTTTTTCTTTTAACAAAAACAGCTATTTTTGTTTTCTCACTGTTAATATCTAATTTCAATAATTCACAGTACCGTAATATGGGGTGAATCGGGACACTGGGGTGAATCGGGACAGAACTGGAATGTGTTTTATTTCTTAAACTAGAACAACTTCTTCTTAACCCAGGTCCATAATTTTTGGCACAATTATAGCACACATGGTAGCGTATACTGTGGCCGGGTTTTATAATTCTAACTGCAGGCAGTGAGGAGCTGCAGCACTTTAAACTTGGCCCTGCAAAAACTGAATTCTCAACCTCTGGTGAAAACTTCGCTCGTATCACAAAAAGCATAAATATTAGAGGCACCAATCTTACAGGAAACGTTTATAACCTAATTTTGGCAGATTAAGGGACTAGAATAGTTGACTAGATATCCAATTTTGTCATGTTTGGTCATGGGTTCAGATTCAGGGCTGTGACAAAGTTTCAGAATCAACAAAAATAACCCTACTAATTTTTATTCCAATGTACTGGCATGTCTTTTTGAAGAATATTTGTTAACTTTTCATCATTAAACTTCACCTATTACATAGGTGAAGTTCTTGTTTTCGTAAGTATTATTATTTATTATTCCGGCAACCTTAATTTCTTCGAAAAAATCTCAAAAAAATCACGTGTATAGTATTACATGACCTAATTACACTGACCCGGTTTTGGTGACCTTGATCCATTTTTCAAGGTCACAGACCATTTCAAAGTTCGTAATTTCATTTATTTAAAGTGATCATATCACATGAAATTATAGACAAATTTCATTTTCCAATTATGTGACATGTCTTACATGTAAATTACATACTCTGACCCAATTTCAAGAAAGTAGGTCAAGGTCAATGTTGCACAGGTGAAATTTTAGTCCCAGAGGTCTCGGCACGGGAAGTCAGAATCCGCAAGTCTCAGAGTGACAAGCCTGACACTAAAAGTTACCCAAATGACGTACGCAATGCAGTGACTCACCTTTATAATGATCACATGTTTAGTTTTTGAGTTACGTAATTTTAAATATCAACCGCGTCATCAAAACCAGTGACCTTGGTATTTTCTCCCTGAAATATTGATTTTAGGCCATAACAATGTATAGTGAACCCCCCCAAAGATACCCCTAAAACCCCCATATCCACCTTCAAATTTGACCTTGACCTCATTTTTCAAGGTCGTTTCGCCGATTAAGGTGACTCGAGCATGGTGGTTCGATCATACAGATTTTCCTACAATTTTGCACAGGTACTCTATGGGACCTATACATTTCAAAAATGAAAAACAAAAAAATTTCACCGACTCGTTTGGTCGCCATGGTAACGGCATTTTTTGCCTGATGACTGCTTAAAAGTCATAAATTGAGATTTTGGTTATGTACCACAGAATAAAGCATCACATGCATTTGTCTCACAAAAATGTCAGAAATGTCTTCCTGAGGATTTACACCAATAAATTTGCCATAAACTTGAAGAAAAAGGTTAAAATGCCTTTTTCTGGGCACCAACACACTAATTAATTGCAGATTTTGCATGCATCAATTTTGGCAGTAATCAAATTTTAGGAAAACGATCATACAGATTTTTTTTAAAATTTGCATATGTCATAAACAAGTTATTGTCAAACAAATGGCAAAAAATAAAAAAATTTCACGGAGTCGTTTTTTTACTGCAGTACCATGACGGTGCCAATTTCAATATAAATAAATAAAAACAATTTTTGACACAGTTGACTTAAACTAACTGAGAACATTTTTTGGATAAAGATAAGAAGCTGAAACTTTAAACTAGCATAGAATAGATGTTACTGCATTCAATAAAATAATAATTATGCCTCTAGCTGCATTGTATCTAATTTAAATAGCAAATTACTGGCTGCCATGCTGTTAAAAAAAAGAGAACAGAAAATGGTAACGTCACAAATTTTGCAGGGCCTGCAGCAGTGGTGACGCTATGTTGCTAGGCAACCAGGCTGCTCAGAAGTATGTGCAGTGTACCACGGTTGAGTCACCTTAAAGTGCAAAAAGGGCTCATTTTCAAAAATTCTCAAAATTATGTTTTTTTCATGATATCACTTTGATATTTTTTCTATAGACAGACAAAAACATGTGTATTAAAAATATACAAAGCAAATTCCTCTAACATTATACCTTAATTTTCTACAAAATTCCAAATATTGCAAACCGGAGAATGTTGAAAAATGACAAATTATCGCCTTTTTGACATAGAAATATCGATCCGAGAGAGTTACAATAATTAATTGATCCCCCCATTTCTACATCCCAATTCTGAAAATCATAAGTGTTTTGACCTAGATACTTATTTTCAAGGTCAAATTCAAGGTCAAATATGAAGAAAAATTTTACTTTTTTGACATTTGATTTTTTTACACAGGCAAGGAATCAAAATATTGTTGCAAAAATGTCACACATACTTGCTACAATAGTCTAGAGGCATCGTGTAAATTTTCAAGGTCTCTGATTAACCTACGTTAGAACGTAAAGGTCACAAGGTCAAAAAATTAGGGGAAATTTTACAACATTTTTTCACATTTCTCAATTATAGCGTTATTTCAATCGGCCCTAGCTCCGGTCCTAATTAAGTTACAGAAAATCTGAAAGTAGATTTGGAAAGGCCAAATTCCCCTCTAGTTTTCATATATTGAACATTTTGTCATAGCTCTAACAGTTTAAAAGATCGCCGGACCCTCAAAATTTCTTGTTTTTTGTCAAATTTTCACAATTTATCAAATTTTGACAGGGAAGGAATCATTCTTTTGTGATGAACCTGCCTAGACATATTTCTAACTTCTATTTACATAATCGTGCCAAGTTAGATATATCTCCATTGAACCTTTTTGGTTCTAGAGTGATTTCAAGTTAAAATTCATATTTTCAGCCATAACTTAAAGGCAATATTTCTGAGTTGTACCATCATTTCAATCCGCTGTATCTCCAGTCCTATTTAAATTACACAAAATCTGAAAACTGATTCGAAAAGCCCGCATTCACCTCTAGCTGGCATATTTGAACATTTTATCGTAGCTGTGACGGTTAAAAAGATCGCTGGACCCTGAAAAATTCATGTTTTTTGTCAAATTTTCGCAGTTTATCATCATTTTGACAAGGTGATAATCATTTTATTTCAATGCAGCTATCTGGGCATATTTTCATCTTTCGTTTACATAAAACTGGCCAGTTGTATATGTTTTCATGGAACCGTTTTGGTTCAAGAGTAATTTTGGTTTAAACATATTTATTAGGCACTTTTTAAGTTAAAAACTACATTTTTTTCAGAAATTTCTGAAGTCTATATATTTGAATTGTACCATTATTTGAATCGGTCGTATATCCGGTTCTGAAAAAGTAACAGAGAATCTGAAAATAGATTTGGAAAGCAAAAATTCTGCTCTAATTGTATATTTGAACATTTTCTTGTATCACCGGACCCTGAAAAATGTATGTTTTCAGTAATTGCAGTCATTTCCAAATGGTTGATGTACTGGTTGATGTACTGGTTGACGTTCTGGTTGATGTACGGGTTGCTGATCTGGTTGATGTTCTGATTGATGTTCTGATTGATGTTCTGATTGGTGCACTGTTTCATGCACTGGTTCATGTACTGGTTCATGTACTGGTCAATGGACTGGTCAGTGGACTTGTCAGTGGACTGGTCCATGTACTGTCCATGCACTGATCCATTTTATTTTCTATATATATTATATTCATGAAGCTCAAATTCTCCTCCTGTTTTCATTCTCTGAATTTTTTCTTGTAGCTCTGACGGTTTAAAAGATTCCCTGAACGTCAAAATATTTTTATTTCAGTCAGTGTATCAGTCAGTCACTGCCACTGTATCAGTCAGTGCATCAGTCAATGTATGGCCACAAACCAATTGATATGTTTCAGTAAGGGATTATTGCAGGGTTCATCTGTCTGCTGACTATATTTCACATCACAGCTAGTCCATGGACACAGATAGTTTATAAGTACTTTCATATATCTGTGCACACTATGTACATTTTAATTGACATGCAAAATTACAGGTAATAAATTGATATTGCATGTGATATGATTTAGCATGATATTGCAAGTGATTTTGTATGTTTAATACATTGCATGTAACTTTGCATGTGATACAGCTTAGTATTACATGTGATATTGTGTGTGATATTGCATATAATATTACATGTGCAAGACAGGTGCAATTACATTCATGTTCAAGTTCATGTTCAAATTCATGCTCAAATTCATGTTCAAGTTCATGTTCAAGTTCTTGTTCAAGTTCATGGTCATTATTTCCAATGTCATTTCCAATGTCATTTCCAATATCATTTCCAATATCATTTCCGTGTTTTCTCACTTTCATTTCATTGCCAAAATTACTATGATAGGTGAAGTTTTGTCACCGCATCGCGGTTACCCGATTTCTAGTTTATATTTGATTTAGTCCAAAATTATATATGTATAACGTTTTTACAGAAAAACACAGTTTTTCATACTTTTGTGTCATTAATCATATATTTTTTAAATCTGCGAATTTTACATTTAATTGACTTCAGATTTTTTCTCAAATTTTTAATTGCATGTCAAATATATTTTCTAGTGTTCATTTACAAGTTGCAATTGCATAAACATGCCAGGAAGTGTTATTTTACAGAAATAGAGGACTGTCCCGATTCACCCCAAAATAAGGGGTGAATTGGGACAGAGGTTTTTCATGAATAAATCATTCAAAATGAAAGGTATCTTTTAGTTCTACTAGAGATAGTTGGACCTTTAGTTCGGACATAATTAGGCACTATATTTTAATTTATAAGATGATTTGTGACCATGCTATGACAGAAAAACCCTCCATTCTGTCCCGATTCACCCCATATTACGGTATTTTTCCATGGCTACCAATGCTTTTTGTAACCCCTCTTTGGTGTCTGACATGATAGACAACGAGAGCTGATTTACAAAAGGAGCTTCCTAAATTTCATTTGAACGATCAACACCTCCACCAATAGCTTACCCTAAAGCTTCCTAAAAATATAAGTTTACAATGGACATTTCAAAACTGAACAGAAGAGTGTAGTGCAATGATACTACAATGTAATGTTCAGCAGACGGCTGACTCGGGCTGTTCCAAGTGACGTGGCTATCGAATTGGCAAATGAGGACAATGGACTCAATGACTCAATCATGGAATCTCAAATTGCCAGCTATGCAATGTATGTAATATTGGGCAATATCTGAAACGCTGAGGTGGGCCCGGTGCAATATGTCTTACAGGGCAATATATATGGCGGCTGACATTAATTTGGGTGTATCTGGAAAACTCCCAGTGACAATTGCTAGAACTGTGCGTCAATGACGTGATAATCAAGGCGCCTGCCACCCAATTTACGCGCGCAGTTGCTTAGCAACACGTTCCATGACAGTGGCTCCCTCAGTGGCCACATAAAGTGTCATCCGTCTGCAGAGCAGACATTCCAATAAGAAGCAGGGGCCCCACACGACCTGCTCCACAACTTGACATTCAATTCCAAGGAAAGTTTATTGCATCAACTTGAAGATAACAGGATAACAAGGTAATTGTTTTTCATAGAATTGCTCCACTACAGACATAGATAGATAGATAGATAGATAGATAGATAGATAGATAGATAAATAGATAAATAGATAGATAGATAGATACTAACTTTTAAAAAATATAGGCCTATTATATAAACTTTTTATTGAAAAAAAGAGATATAAAACAAAACATTGATCAATACATTTGAAATGAAAATTTTGAATCTGCATCTACAGTATTCTACATTACAAAAAAAATAATCAGTTATGCGTTTCATCCAAAATGACAAGTTTTACAGTTCATGTAAATTGTCCCTCATATATAAATAGCAGCACTGGTTTAAAGTTACAGTGAGCGGAGGCCAAAAAAGTTTTAGATATTTTACATTATTTGAAAAAGCAAAGCACATAAGTAATGTAGGCCTATTATTTCAAGGCTTTAATTAGACATTTAGAGTTTTTTACAGCTTTTGTGTGTTACAGGGACGGATGCAGGGGGGGATGGGGGGATGCATCCCCCCCCCACCAGACCAAAATTGTATTATTTTTACATGTTAATTTTATCACTGCGCGGTCGCGTTATGTCGCGAACTATGCGTTCCGCAACGCAATAGCCCGATAGACCCCCCCCACTGGAATTTTCTGGATCCCCCCCTGGTTTGTTATCAAGATCACAAAATTATGCTGCTACCTTAATTTCCAAGTTTGAGCTTTATAATTGTTAGATATCAAAAGGCAGTGCATTTCATCTTCAAAGTCACCTGTGGCACACTTTTCACATTTTCTCAGCTCTATTGGGATCTCAGGTATATCATGTTCTCCTGTCTCAACTTTTAGATTGTCAGAGCCTAGTCTGAATCTGGCCACATCAATGTATCTTTTCTTCTGGAGATTCAAATTAAAATTTGGTTCTAAGCCGTAGCTTGTCTTAAAAAGGTTATATAATATTCTGCATCATAATTTTATGGCCAATCATGTAGCAGGAGATCAGTCACATGACACAAAAGTGTTATTGGTGTGTGGAGAGTGATATTGGCTTGCCTCAGTGCACTCAGCTGCAACCATGCACTAAATTGCCTATTATTCAGGGCATGGCGGTGGTTTGCAAAATTTAACTTCTTGGAAAGTCAACCTATGATCATTTCAATATGTAAATGGCACTGCCATGAAAGAAGTTATCATTGTCATAGAACTGTGGCACTACTTCTGATTTTCAGTTCAAAGAAATAAATTATTATTATATTCTGCATCAAAATTTAATAGCAAGTCATGAAGCAGGAGATCAGTCACACGACAAGCCAATAAATAACGATATTGGTGTCGTAAAAGTGTTATTGGTGTGTGGAGAGTGATATTGGTGTGCCCCAGTCTGGTGAAAATGAGAACTGCATGCTGTTGCCACCTGGGACAAAAGTTGATTTTGTATGCTACAGCACTGCTGTCCCAAGAAATAGTTCCAATTTCATTGCACATTCACAAAATTCCTATTCAACATTGATATATACCAGACTCTGACCTGGCAATCATATTCTATATGGAAGGAGACAAGGCCATCAGCACACTCAGAAACAGGCTCGGTTTCTTCTAGACAAAATTGTGTGAGTTCCTCAGACTGAAATGATGTGGACCACTCGCAGGAGCTCGCAGAATAGCACACTAGTCACTAGTTGGCAACACATGACAGCATATGTTCTGATCTGCCAAGGCTGGAAAAAGAAGTGGCAATGTAACATGCTCTTAGTAGCAACCATGCACTTAATTGCCTATTACTTAAGGGAACGCCTGGGTAGGGGGAAATCTAACTTCTTGAAATGTCAATCTATCATTTTATAAATATGCTCATTATTATTAATAATGGGAAAAATTAAGTGTATTTCATATATAGCTAAAATATCAGGTATCTCAGTTCGGGAAAGTGCAGAATTCAGGAGCGCTCCCGAATTCGGGAACAGTGCTCCCGAATTCGGGAACTGTTCCCGAATTCAGGAGCACACATCACTCTGAACAGTGAAAACTGTTCATTTTGCTTCAGCAGACGTATTTACTGTACAGGAATAGTATCTTATAGTATCAATCCGGCTTTTCAAGTATGGCCTATATATATTTATCCATCTATCTGTTGACCGGATTACTGACCTACAGCTATACATGGCTATTGACCTGGCTACTGACATGTCTACATCGTATCTTCTATATCTAGTTATCAAATCTCTTCAGCTTTTTAAGACTGGATATGCATGCTCTCCAAAGTAGTTGTGACATCAGAAGTAGGCTAATACAATACTTATATGTCACCATCAACATGATAAGTTAGAACACTGAGACTGAGGAGTCATTGCTACAAATAAGTGATCTGATTTGATGAAAACACATTTAGAATTTGGAAGTGCCTGTCTCTCAAATCATTGGCTTGCTTCATTTCGTGAATATCATTAGTTAAATTGAATTGAAGCTGAAATAAAAAAAATCACATTTTGCACTCAGGTTAATTCAGTTCATTCAGTTAGATTTGTTTTCTCTATCAGGTCCGCTTCTATGTCAGATGTTTTCAATCGATTAATTTTTTGTAGGGTGTTTTGTGATTTTCGATCTCTGCAACTGGGAGGATTTGAGCCAGGGGCTATTAAAAGTAATGGTTCTTTCGCCAAGTTTACACTAAAAGTTCTTTCATTAAGTGTGCGGTGAGGGTCAATTATGTTGAAGGCTAATACTTGGGCAAAGGAAGCACATATGTACTATTAGTGAAACCTGCAAAAATTGTAGCTCTCTGAGAGGACTCCCCGTAATAAAGAGAGAATTAATTGGCCAAATTGGTTTCTCATGTTAAAAAAAACACATGTCTTATGAATTGCTTATGATGTGTGTCTCATAATTGTTTATAAATTTCTTGTCTGTCTGTTTAGCTGCCAGTGACAATGGCGGATCGCCAAAGTTGTATAAGGGGGTGGAGTCAGTGAACTTCGCATCAAAATCATATTTAACCATCTCAGTGGTTTACCAGTTTGCGTACATACGCTGTGCGGAGTACATGCTTTGGAACAGACCAGGGACAGATTCTCTAGCCCCGGGGTTGGGGAGGGGGGTACTCAAGCGATACCAAACCTGCAGGGTAGCAAAAAACAAAGCCAAATTTATCAGAATTGTCAAAAAACCAAATCCATTTTAATCCAAAAAGCCCAAAAAGCAGTACCATCCAGGGGCGCCTCTATATACACACTTTCAGAGTGAGTACCGCCCCCCCCCCCCGGGTCTAGCCCCCCCACCCCCCTCCCGGATCCTCCACTGAGTGGTGTGTGACGACGGAGAGGAGGTGACGACGGAGAGGAGAGGACAGGGTAGGATAAGACAAGTTGGGCAATTAAATCATCTGTCATGGCAAGGGAGTCAGGGGCGGACTGGCCTCAAGGAGGGCAATGCCCAAGGGCCCGCCACCTGAGGGGGCCCACCAGCAACCTGAAAAATCAGAAATGGTGTAGAGGAGGTCAAAATCTAATTTCATGCCAAATAAAAATATCAAACAATCATCAATTAGATCTTAACAAGCTTAGTCAAAAATGATCTCCCAGGGGCCCACTATGAAGCTAGACTGACCCTGAAGGGAGTGATATCTAGACAGATAGATAAATAGATAGATGAGTAGATAGGCAGACAGATAAAAAGAAAGAAAGAGACAGATAGATAGACAGATACATTGTAGATAGATGGATAGATAGGTAGATAGATGGACAGATAGATAGATGGATAGAAAGATGGATAGATAAATAAATAGATAGATAGATAGATAGATAGACAGAAAGATAGATAGATAGACAGAAAGATAGATAGATAGATAGCATACTTTTTATAGAAGCACTCTAGACAGATAGATAGACAGATAGATAGACAGATAGATAGACAGATAGATAGACAGATAGATAGATAGATAGATAGATAGATAGATAGATAGAAAGATAGATAGAGGACAGATAGAGGACAGATAGAGAGATGGATAGAAAGATGGATAGATAAATAAATAGATAGATAGATAGATAGATGGATAGATAGATAGATAGATAGATAGATAGATAGATAGATAGATAGATAGATAGATAGATAGATAGATAGATAGATAGATAGATAGATAGATAGATAGATAGACAGAAAGATAGATAGATAGATAGCATACTTTTTATAGAAGCACTCTATCTGCGCATGCACTGTGTGAGACTGTGAGTTGAGTTGTAGTTTATTTGATAAATTTGTTATTTTGTAGGGAGTATAAAATGATTTTAAAGACTAATCTTTGAGAGTATGTTCTGAGCAACTCGAAGTTAACAATTGTAGCACTGTCTGGCATCCCTGCTCTACTTTCAGTGAATAATTTCATATAAATTAATTTAAATTCACACCCTGACAAAATTCGGATATTCATAATAAGCCAATGGAAACTTGATTTTAGGACAGAATTAGTCAACTTGCAAACTTTGATTTGCTCTGTAAAGAAAACCACAGCATGGAATTTTTTTTCACAGGGTAGAATCCTTAATTACCTTGCAAAGGACCAGCCTGGCCAATAAAAATCCATCCGATCTCAATACCCAACGTCCGAGGGTCATTTAAAATTGAAACTCCCGAATTTGGGAACATTTTTGTTCCCGAATTTGGGAACAGTTCCCAAATTCGGGAACACCCTTGTCCCGAATTCGGGAATGCTCCCGAATTCTGCACTTTCCCGAACTGATCTTTAGAAAAACCAGTATTTTACAAATATGTATAATTTATCTGAATGTTAGACTGTTACATAATTTGTTGATAGTTAATGAAAATTATGTAACCTTAAGTGTTGTTACGATTTCTTACTTGGTGATCCATTTAAGTCATTAACTTTTTTACTGACTTTTTTTTCTCACTTCTTGCAATCAGGGGGTATGGAAATAATTATTTCTAATTTTGGATACACATGTTCATTTAAATCACTGAAATGTTTTGCTAGTTAGCAGTTTACTGGAATTAGCGCTATATAAATGCCTATTATTACAGACATTTTAAAGCTATTTTGAAAGAAATTTAAGGTATTTTAATTAATTACAAAACTAAAGTGTGACTAAACTCCTAGCTCCACTTCTATGGCAACTGCAGGCACTTCATGTTTAGGCAGTCACTGTAGGCCACACAGAATGAGCTGTTCTTGTGCTGCCATCTGCAGCCATGAGCTGCGCTCATATAAATGTGCCCATTGTAAATAATGGGAAAAATTAAGTATATTTTATATATCTGACACAATTTCATGTATCTTTTTGATATCAAGATTGTCAAAATAAAACTAAATTATATACATATATGAAAAAATAAGTATCTTTAGAAAAACCAGTATTTCACAAATATATGTATAAGTCTGAAAATTGTGGTGCAGAATAAACAAACAGTGGATGTTGAGTTGACCAATATTGAGTTGTATTGGCCTTAGAAGGTAATACTGGTCTCAGCCTACGGCCTCGACAAATATTACTGCTTCGGCCAATAAAACTCAATGAGTGAACCACCCCTCCCATTGAAATAACATTTGGCTAGTGTTTCACTTACTTATCAAAGATGTTGAGTCGTTGACCAATACTAACTCCAAGTACAGCACAGACAATTGGCAGCCATTGTTATCCCACATGCCTCAAATATCGGACTTTATGACCCAATAGGTTTTCCTGTAATCATATGAGAATTTGTGCTCCTACAAGCAGTTTGGTGGAGGATGTTTAGCATTGCGGCAAAGGCAAAATGTCATCCGTTTCACTAACTTACAGGCGGTACTGTAATACTAAAGTTTGTGTGTCCCAAAAACAAGTCTGAAATGCATTGGGCCAACCCTAAATATGTTCTATAGCCCCTCAGTGACTCCCATGTAAAATTTCAGCTCATTTGAAGGTGTTTTAGAACTTCCCAAAGATAGATAGGGGTTTTTAAAATTGAGTTTTCAAGCAAAAATGGATATTTTAGCTAATAGCTAAAAATTATTGGTTGCACTCCACCAAAATGAATGAATAGTTGATACAAAGATGCTTGTATTATTCTGCAAACTTAGGTACCAATTCAAAATTTGTATCATACTTGGGTATTGAGAAAGTGTATATTTTGAATACGCTTTTATATATATACGCCATTTTCTTTAAAAGATAAAAATAAACCAGTGCCAAAGCAATGTATATTCATTTATGAAGATTAATTTCAGTTTTCGTTTTCTCTTGCATTTCTTAACAAAAACAAATATCAAGTTTTATGTGGATTTTACTAAATTGATAGCAATATCCATGATATCATGTAAATTATGACATGTTTATGTTATTTAAAGTTACATTTTAAATAGCTTTTATCACATGTGCAGTGATTCTTCCATGTGATAATTTTACCTAAAGCTTGAATAGATTTCGTACTTTTGTCTTTCTCAATTAACATTGTAGGTTAAAAAATACAGAAACAGAGTTGGGGAGACCGTGGTAAGTTGTGCCATTTTTTGCGTCAGGCTGATTTTCTGAAAAACCAAAGCTTAGGCCACACATAATTGATTCTTAGCTTCGCGGACCCGCCGACACAATAGATTTCCTGCCGCTGGAAAAAAAAAAATTTTTTGACATTATAAAAAAATACTTTTTCACCTTTCTTTTTTGTCCTACTGACCGACCCTAGAAAAAGTGCCTTGAGAGGATCCAAAGGCTAAAGATCAATTATGTGTGGCCTTAGTCATGTTATCTGAAAATCAGAAATCAAAATATACTATGTTGGCCAGAATCGACCAAAGTTTCAGGGCACAATTGGGAAGATCATGGTAGGCATTTGAAAAAAGTAGGTCAAATGGCACAACTTGCCCTGGTGCCGGGGTAAGTTTTCCCGATGGGGTAAGTTGTTCCACTTAATTTATTCCAAAAACACCTTGTATTTCACCCGTTTCTTCAGATAGATCATTTGTATCATGTTTTTAACCTATGGCTGACATGATACATGACACTAATCAAACATTTATGAGCCATTTTATGCAAACATTTTAAAAGCTGCAAAAAAACCTTATAATTATTTATTGTTTAGAGGGTGGTATAACACTTTTAACACATGTTCCTATCAGTGTAAGTTATTTCACAACATGTTTAGGCCTTGTGTAAAATGAAGACAGAAAAGATGAATAAAAAATTGAATCCTATGTCATAGCATTGGCACAACTCACCCCAATCCAAACGGCACAACTTACCCCAAATAGATTTTCTGGATAAAAGGGGCTATTAGTGTGACCAATCATAAAAGAGCAAATACTTCCTCAATCTTCACCAAATTGTCTGGACATAAAGTCTATACACAGCAGCAGGTGTTTTGATAAAAAAATTTTGAATGGAATAATGTTTCGTAACAACTATAAGACAAAAATCCGATTTAGCTGAAATTGAAGAATGTAATATGTTTTAATGCAATGCCATTTGTGCGCTTGTAATAGTCACCAAAGTGTCTGGATGTGTTGGGCGCACACCAAATTTAAAAGCATTCATAACAAAATCACAATTAAATATGCATCTTTAATGTTAGTTCATCCGGGTTTCCTTAAAGCATTTTTCATTAGAAAGATTGCTAATTTTCTCAGGTAAGAATAAAGTATAAAAAAAATTTCTTCTGGTAAAATTGCATTTATTTCATTAAATTCCTCATATATGGAAGGAATTTGACACAATTTTCTGTTCAGATGATAAGGGTTCTAGCTTACTACACCTTCTTAAAAATTTGCCATATTTAAAGAAAAAATAGTTCAGTTAAAATCCCGATGAACCAAGAATTCAATCCTGTATTTAATTTTGATTTTGTCATGAGTACTTACATTTATGTGTTCCTAACACATCAGACACTTTGGTGACTATCACTGTCAGGCAAATAACATTCAACGTCAGAATTGATTTTATGTTTATACTTCAACTAATTCAGAATTAGCCTCACCATTAACATAAAATATCATTTAATACAAAAATGTCTATCAAAACACATGCCAATGTGTATAGACTACGATTCCTGAGATTTTAGGGAAGATTGAGCAAGTATTTACTTTGTTATGATTGGTCACAATAATAGCCCCATAGTGAAGCACAGCAGCTGAGCATAAACTTACGGCCATGGCCCATGGCTGTATTTCAAACACCTGCCAGGGGCCAATTTCACCAAGATAGTTTTAACAGTTAGTCCAGGTCTTAACAGCCTTATACCTGGTTTAGTGAAGTCCCTTTCACCAACTGAGTTTTAGTCTACAGACTAGTCAAGGTTCAGTGGTTGATAATTTATTGTTGGACAACTTACAGATTAGTGATGTCAAACCGTGAAAGTGGTGTCCCTTTGGGGCTGACCAGATAATACATGAGGGGAGGGGGGGGGCTGGACTTTTGATGAAAAAAAGGTTCAGCACATGACACTGGAAAATGAAAGTTTGTTCAGCACATAAAAAAGAAGAAGTTTGTTTCCACCCAGTGAATAGGTCAGACACACCTCCAAAGTTGGCCAATACACAAGTTTTCTCACATGTATGTTATGCAAATGAGGCCAGTTTCACCATTTCACACACTTTGGTAAATCATAGAGCAAAGATTCTTATAGATGTCAAAATGAACTGGCAAAAAAACAAAATCTAACATGAAGCTAAAAATTCGGCCAGCAATCAAATAAATATTACTGAAATGTATGCCGTCTAGATGATGCAATTCAAAATATGTCGCTACAGCAGGTCAGAGACCTCAACACCAAGATGTCACCAAAATGTGACTTCTCGTCACATTTTGCTCATTTGTGGGAAATCCAGATTACCAACTTTGAACTCATTTTGGTTCGGGTAGAGCAGGTTGATAATGTTGACTGTGATGAACACCTTGAATGTCATCTTAAATATAGACAAAAAAGTAAATATATGAAAGTTGATGTTTGTGCGAGAGACTATGATACTTTGAGAATACAGTCATAGCATAGGTTGTTGTGTTGTTTGGTTGCTTGATAGCAATGATAGGTTGGTCAATGGAAAAGGGGGAAGTTTTGAACTTTGTTTTTTTTTTACCAAGACTGGTTGGGCAATTATCTATTATAAAAATTTACAAGACCCTCCCTCTTTTGTGTAGCCATATCTTTGCATTTGTTTGGGAAATCTCATCTGAAGCATTTCCACAAAAGTAGAGCCCAGGAAATAGTTTTGCGATTTAATTTGGATCAGTTTTGTTGCACTATCTCAAAAATAACTGATTCTGACACATGCTCTTATTGCTTGCAGGTTTCTAACATGAACGCTTCGTCCATTCTTGGGTTGGCAGTGATCTTCATCTATGGAATGCCCGGTTTACCTGAAGCCATGCCCATAAACCTGCGCACAGCAGATGAAGGGCCCACCATATCAGATGACCTCCAAGATTTGTTGTACCACTATGAAGGTCCACTTGGCTACAGGAATTCCCACTCAGCCAAAGGACCTGTGTTGAAAACCTTGTCAGTAGATCCAAGCTATGAAGATGAGATAGCATTTCACTTGCAACGCATTCCAAGGGAGTTCCCCAAGCCTCAATCTGGCATGAGGGAATCACCAAGTCTTTCTGCTATGACATCATCATCCTGGAATACCCCAAAATCAGACGCCAAAAGAACTCGACTGTCCGTTGGCCTTTCCCTAGATACACTGTCTTCCATGTTAACCAAATCGAACCAGGACAAAGACAGGGCCAGGATTGCAGCTATCATCAGACAGCGACTGTTGAACGCCGGACGATAAAATGTTCATTCCATTTTTACTCTCAGTTAAGTCATAAGCATGTATGCGATTAAATCAATAGGCTTAATTCTTGAACAAATAGATCAATATTGACTAATTATTAAACAAATATATTGTTGATCAATATCGTTTAACTCTTGTTTTGCTCAATTATGTCCCAATATGCTTTGGTGGAATTTTGATTTCATGTGAATCAAATATTTGTCATAAATGCATTCAATTAACATCACTCCCTTAAAACTAGCACTTCAGAAACTGCATAACATGACAATTAAATTTTGACAGAGATGTGATTTACAATCTAAACTCTTCTGACAGTGACACAAAGAGCATCTTCCATATTTCTACAGCAGCTTCATCATTGCATTGACAACTCTGTAACACATGAAATTTGTTCAGTGTAACTGAATTTGGAAAGAAAAACATTTCGTGTTCATTTGCAAACATATTTGCCCAGCAGAATGATTTATTCCTTCACATACTGTATATTATAGCAAAGCATATCACATGGGCTTGTAATCGGATGGTCCACCTTATGAGGTATAACTGAGCGAGATCCGCTTACACAAATGACATTGTGGAATAGCAACACTTTCGTGTCCTACTTGCTGTATTTTCGTGTCACTTTACTGTGGGCTAGGGTCTTTCATAATGATCTCAAAAACCAGCAAAATATTTTTCTTGCTGAATAATACTCATTCCATTGTAAGTAATTAGGAAATTGGCAATAAAAAACAATCAGAACTTTCATTGAATACAATTATGTGATATGTGTTACACCTGTTCATTGAGAGAAATATGTACATTTTCCAGGTGCAAAGGATATTTGACATCTAACAAAATAAATGACAATGTAATTTCTTACACAAGCATTCCTTTCTTCTGTTATTAGTACAAATTTGTTTTCGGACAGAACACCATCTATGCACCTGCAACTGATTCCATGCGTCACTGATTGATCTGAGAGACACATCCTCCTTGGCCAAATTATGGACTCAGTTCATGGTATGAAAGAAAAATGAGCTGTGTTTTTACAGAAGTATTGCTGACAACTTAAAAATCAAACACACAATGTTATATCAACAAACTTTACGTGTGTAACACTTAATTATCTGTTTCACTGCCAGCTGAGAATGCTTGCTAATCCCCTGGTGAGTTTTCTTTCTTATTCTGTCACAAGCTGCATTTGAATTCTGGCGGCCTTCATGCCTTGTGGCACTCAGATGCAGGTCAAGCAATTAGCTGGAATGCATCCAGAGGACACAACTTGCAATGACCATAGATACCTGTGCATGTACCAACAGATTAATAGCAGGACTGAGCAGATCAGTGGACTTCTCAGGTTTGTAAGATGCCTTGAAGGGACAACCATGAATCTGTGATGGCGTTTGATGCAGCATAATTGTTTTGGCACGGTAAGATAAAGTGTGATTTTAAGACAAAATTTGTATTTTATTAGCTTTCTCTTATGCCGCCTTCCACAATGATGCAGCTCAGGGCAGCCATAGAATGATAGAACGGCATCCATGGGCAGAGACTAGAGGAACATTGTCAAAGGTTCCCCAATGGCATTCTCCAGTGTTGGTGACCACCGCGTGATATAATGAGTGGCGAGAAGACTGGGAGTTGAAAACATAAGCTAACATACTCTATTCATTCAGGAATATCTATATAGTCTTTTTATATCCCATGGGCTTGGACCAAATTGAGTTCCAGAAGTGGGATTTCAAACTCAAGATCTTACATGAGCCAACAGTTGTAAAAACTAGAGGGTCCCCCATACAAACTGCCAGCAGTGTCCGATCCACTGCAGCTGAGTGCAACTCTCCTCTTCTCTCCTCCTTTAATCACAATGTGTATTTATAAATACTTTGAACATTATACTGTGTTTTTATCTGCCCCTTCTTCAATTTTTGTTATAAAATGTTAATAGATTTGTTATACAATTTTAACAGATTTGTTTTTATTAAGTGCCCCCTTCATTCATCCAAAATGTCTTTTTTGGTAGTGTTCCCCACAGGGGCTTCTAAACCAGTGTACATGACATTAAGTTATTATAATGTAAAGGGAAGTCGCGCAAAAAAAAACAACAAGCTGTCAAAAAAACGGCTTTTGGGGAAAAAGTTTCAGAGATATGAGCTTCATAGTCCTGGAGCCAAGGGGTGTTTGCATGCATAAAAGTGCCACAAAATCACCCACCTGATTTTGATAAAGGACCACCTGGGACACATTTTTAGCGAGGGTGGACATTCTCAAACCCGGCAGTAAGTGAGATATTTGACGTTTTGTCGGATATGCTCGGACCCAAAAATTAGGGGTAGGGGAAACTTAAATCAATGTAACATCCCAACTAATCAGCCTATCACATTGTATAGCCACTCAAATTAAAGGTTGTTAAATCAGCTTTAAGATGAGTGCAAATTCAATGTGATTGGATGAAAGTTGAGATCACCAGAGGTCAAAGTATGACATAATCTGACATGTGCTCGAAATTCCGACATTTGGAAGAGTAAAACAGCAATAAAATTTCTCAGAATGATTGTATTTCTTATTGGTTGGTACATATGATTAGAGTACAACAAAGGGAAGTTTTTAAAACAAGTTTGAATAATCTATCACGTTTCATAATCCTTTGGGGTCCTTTTAAAGAATATGCCATATCGACAAAATCGGTCAAATCACAATGTTCGGCAATATATCTTACAAACACTGCCACACATCTCATAGAAACCAATAATAGTGGTATGGTAGAGCAGATTTTGATCCAATTTGATTCAAATGGTGAAAAATATTCATAATATGATGTTTTACAGTCTTTTTTTGTGTAGCAATAAGGACAATATTTGATGCAGATTTCCATACACGGACAAAAACTTGCAATACAAGCTGTATATCTGCTTAAAGGAAATCATCGGGAAGAAACACCTGCTTCAGTTAGCAAGGAGGGGACTATCTTGCTGACAAAGGCCATACTCCAGTTGGTTTAGTATACTGCCTTTTTCAGTCAGCATAACTGCAGGAGTGCAGGTTCGTTCAGTTGAAAACCTCAGTATGTGAAGTTGCACAGCCGGTTGGAGAAAGGTCCAATAGCGTTTCTGGTATAACATTTTTACAAGATACTACTCATCTGCTGCTCATTTCTGAATCTGAAAGATTTTGAAAGATGTTTGATGGTGTTTGCTACAAATAGGCAAATTTTGTACCAAATATACACAGCCAATTGATGGTGCCAAGGCATGCACATCCTCCCCACGCAAGCCCTGCTAAAATGGACAGGGCTTTCTGCTATTTCCAACTTCTTCTGTGATTGGCTGCTTATTTAGGTCATAAGCATTTTGCATGCAGATTAAGTCGGATTATGGACACTTAGAGGATTACTGGCAACTGAGAAAAACAGTGTAAAACAAGCAAACTTTCAAACAGTTTCATTTCAGAACTGTGAAAATACATAATTCAATGGAATTTATGGAACTGTGATAGCACCTTTCAACAATAAACAATTTCTCCATTTGTAACAGTGTGAAACAGAAGCAACAATTTCAAACTGTGAGCCAAAACTGGGTCAGTTAATTAAGTATTCATGAATTAGCAAAGGTTATGGGCCATTTTGTCATGGTATGACTTGGGATGATGAGGCATGCATGGCAGAAGACCTGCCAAGATACAGAATGGTACATGTATGTACCTTGCTGTATTCCTGACATAGACTCTGTCTATAGTTTCTTTGAGCTATGAGCTTTAATAGGTTTCCAATAAAGAAGTCCAAGGAACACAACATCTGAATAATTTGACTGCAAAACTTCTGCGTGGGCTCCACAAATTATGATATTCAGGGGCCCAGGATACGTGGGATCATTCTTACCGTCTCTTCAGTGTGGACATCCAGTTCTGGTAACCGGATGTTACTTTAGTATCTGGCACCAGTATACCCAGTCTGAATTCAATCAGACTCACAATAGTTATGATTGGCATAGCTGACATTTGCCAATCTTATATACATGTATGTCTGGAGTTAACAATTCAGGCTCGACTTTATTCACCAGGTTATAGGTAATAATGTCCAAGGCATCACATTATTAAATATTCATGTCAATGGGATGGAAATTGCATCTCCTAGCCAGTTCACCAGCTTTAACTGTACGTTCGACTTGGTGGCAAAAAACAAAGTCAACACAGAGAGCATTGCCGCCAACATTTCATGTGAGCATACATTCAATTGAGCGCCAGGTTGCTTCCTCATAGTTCTGCAAATGATATTGGTCAACAGTGCTCTTTTGGGACAGAGTTGTGGTATTTCCAAGACACACGTCTGACCACCAGAGGTGTATTTCCTCCCTGTCCTTTTTACAACAAAATTGATGTCCGCGGCCTAAGCTTTTCCAACAAAGAGGGGCATCTTGTGGTTTTTTTTCCTCATACGCTCCAGATGAACAGATCCAGTGAATCTTATCTACCCACCAAACAGGAGAAGGCATTTGTAGACACTTTCAATATTAACGTTTATTTCCCTCATGGTCAGCCCTTACTTACAAGATCTTTCAGAATAGAAACATTCTGATGCATTACATTTCTATGACCTGAAAGCGCTGAAATCTTCAATTGAATTTGACCCAAGTTTAACCTTATGTCTCTCAAGGTCACTCCGCTGGATTAAATGCCTGCATCTTGTTTCTTCTGTGATCCAGACATTTTCACCACTTTAATGACAGATAAGTCATGTATGATTAGACATGTTTGGTTCTAAAGAAGTTTGACCACTGCAACCTCACCATCCAATCATTTAGAAACATCAGTCCCTTTACTGATTTATAGTGTAGGCCAACCATCAAGCATTGATCTCACAATGTTTTGCGACAAGCTATTTTTTGACAAGCTTTTAATGAAATGAACTCTGGCAATGAGGCCAAATTCAGCATTGCAGCAAGGTTATCTTTCAGGCACCGGTAGACTGCCTTCTCACACATAACAGAGAAGATGTGAAACTTGTGTTAAGAACTGAACTACTGTTTGCCTCCTCTCACTAAACTCCGTTGGTAACATGTTGGTATATAATCTACAATTTTCATTATTTTAAGTGTGTTTTGTACCAAGTTTGATAGGGTAGAACAGATAGAAAACCTAGGCCTTGTTGGTCATATCAAAGAAGGCACCTGCTGTTCTTGGTTTGTTTCATGATGACTTCTTTTTAGTCTGAAATATCTTATCTATCCACCATCCATGCAGAATCTTTCGTTCTTTGTACCTTCTTCTGGTACTCATCCTTTCCATGCAATCCCTCTGGAATCCAGAGATGTTGCAAGACTTTCTTGGCAGGTTTCATGGAATTGTTTGCAACCCGACCACCAAGAAATTGCCTTCTTTTACATGTGATCCCATTCCAGGATGTGTTTGGTTTGCCATTTAACAATGAACCAGTTGCTAAAATTCCCAGGTTGACAGTGGATGAGAATGGATACATCTCACTGCAATATTGTGCATGCCGCCAATTCCAGGTGCTATTGTGTATTCCTCAAGATCTAAGTGGTGAAATGGCCCAATGATGAATTTGCTTTGGTTAACAGATTTTGGTGGTGATCTGTACTCTTTACACCCTGCTTCGGCCATGTCCAGAGGTTATCACTATAATGATGGGTATGATTGCCGTTTAGAATCGTGAGCGCGGTGAGCAGATTTATCTGGAATGGGCGTTATATAAAATCATACTATATCATATCATATATCACATAGTTTCGTCTGAGACGAATGATGCCATATCACAATTATTGCGAAAAAACTTTTCGAAACGAATTGAGGCTCCAGGTGAGTTTCTAGAACCTACAAGCATTATAAAAGTAAATTAATTTTGCTTCCAAAACAAACATTATGCAGATGAATGCACATCATCATCATACTCTTAATTCATGGATGCTTTACACTACTCCTCCCAAACTACTCAATGCCCACACCTAAAACTTTGCAAGCAACACTATTTCACGTCTTACAACAACCATAAGCGGTTGTGGTTTCTCAACTCTTCATATTATACCAGTACACTTATTAATCATTTATGCATGCCTATCAATCTTCTCTAATGTTGTAAAAATAGTTGTTCTGTTTTCCCTGGACTCCTACTCTCATTATACCCATTATCACGGGTACTATGCTAGTTCTGACAATTGACTAGATATACTGAAAGATTCTCTTGTAAGAAAATTGCGAGTCAGAAGTCCTCTGTTTACCTATTTTGCCCTCCTTTCCCCTCTTCACCCCAAATCTCCTTACAACTACCTTTGACTCCTCACCACAACCTTATCCCATATTAATAACTCGAATAAAACAGCTGTCAATGAAATTGCAATTCGCAAAGGGACACAATATCAAAGTAATCCAAGACAATGGTTGTGATGATATTTGAATTGGTGTTGGGTGAATGTGAATTAAATATAATTTTAAAAAGGTAGTTGTAGTAGGAAAATGTAGGAAGGGATTTTGGGGGGAGTCAAAAGGTGTGAAAGGGTAAAGTAGTGGCTGATTCTTCCTTCCTCCTGGGGTAGTCGTACCTTATTTTGGGTTGTACTTTACCTGCAGGGATGCCTGGCTCAGAGGTAGTGTGTTGTGCTGCTAGGTTAAACCCTATCACCTACCAACAGTCTCCCTCTTACCCAAATCAAAATCTCTTTAAGTTGGTCATTAGACTTCTGTCACCACATTAAATGGACATTTTTTTACCTTTTTCCTATGTGTGTTGTATAGACATAACATATACTTAAGCTTCCAACAGAACACATTTGCAGTTAAGTTGACAGAAAAAGGCAGAACAAAACAAATTGGAGTTAGGTTTTTGTTAGCAAGAGAGTGCCCTGTTACTTTAAAACTGAAGCAGGTATTTATTCCTGATGAATTGCTTTGAACAGATATACAGCTTGTATTGCAAGTTGTCGTACCAAATATTGCCCTTATTGCACATGCCATACAATAAACAAAGACTGTAAACCACCATATTATAATATTTTTTTACCATTTGAATGAAATTGGATCAACCTCTTCCCTACCATACCACTATTATTGGTTTCTATGAGATTTGTGGCAGTGTTGGTAAAGATATATTGCCGAAAAATGAATTTGACCGATTTTGTCAATGTGGCATATTTTTTAAAAGGACCCCAAAAGATTATGACACATGATAGATTATTCAAACTTGTTTTAAAAACTTCCCTATGTTGTACTCTAATCATATGTACCAACCAATAAGAAATCCAATCATTCTGAGAAATTTTATTGCTGTTTGACTCTTCAAAATGTCCGAATTTCGAGCACATGTCAGATTATGTCATACTTTGACCTCTGGTGATCTCAACTGACATTCAATCACATTGAATTTGCACTCATCTTAAAGCTGATTTAACAACCTTTAATTTGAGTGGCTATACAATGTCACAGACTGATTAGTTGGGATGTTACATTGATTTAAGTTTCCCCTACCCCTAATTTTTGGCGTAATTTTGGGTCCGAGCATTTCCGACAAAATGTCAAATATCTCACTTACTGCCGGGTTTGAGAATGTCCACCCTCGCTAAAAATGTGTCCCAGGTGGTCCTTTATCAAAATCAGGTGGGTGATTTTGTGGCACTTTTATGCATGCAAACACCCCTTGGCTCCTGTACTAAACCACATCACCACTTCAGTGGGTTCAAAGTTCAAGAATGTGATTGTCAACTGCACTACGATTCTGATAGGGTATTGACAGTTGTCAAGATGAGGATGTTTGCCAAGATTTCTCAATAGCAACAGGGTTTAAATTAATACAAATCTACCACGGTATTCCAATATGACAAATGTTGTGATTTACCTTCAAGTTTGACTCCAAACACTGTGTACAATCATTGCTTTGCTGCTTGCACACCGGGACATCAATTAAAAAATCATTTTAACACTCCATGTGCAATAGATATTACATGCAAGTAGTGCGTAAGACTATATATATACAGTGCATTAACAAATGCCTTGTAGTGCCAATAGTTAATAACTTTAACAATTTTTAGCATTTAACATAAACTGTCCTGGGTGCAGACATCTACGTAAGTATCACACAGTGCCAGGGACGGACGCAGGGGGGGGGATGCATACCCCCCCACCAGACCAAAATTTATATATTTTTACATGTTAATTTTATTCGCGCGCAGTCACTTTATGTCGCGAATTACGCGTTCCGCGACACGATAGTCCGATAGACCCACCCACCGGAATTTTCTGGATCCTCCCCTGCACAGTGCTTTGCGGTAAATTTGTTCACAGAGCATGGTAATCCACTATACCCTTATTCACTGTGGCCTGAATACCTATTGTGTGCTATCCCAGGTCATTCAGTTGACTTGGGACACTTACATTCTGCCATATTAAGTGCCCCGAATTCACTGTCCCAATGAGCCCAGATATGACTTTTACGCCAAAATGCTAATTTCTCAGGCACCATTGAGTGTGTTTATCAGGATAGCAATTCATAACTGTTCGTTACAATGTATCAAATTCAACACTGAGAAAGCCTCACTGTTCATGGTTTGTCGACAGAATGTTTTGAAATGAATATTTACTTTAGAAGTAGGAAAACAAACTTTTCCTCGCCATACTTCTGCATGTGGCTGTAATTTGTCAATAAAATGATAGAAACATCAGGATGTGAAATTACAAGATATGACGGCACTACCATATCATATCCCTTGCCAAGAACCAAGAAAACCCCACCGTCTCATATTGCCCCACGTCCCAATGTGCCCCAGTTCCCCCTCTGCAGTCCAGAGAGTGCTCTAGCTGTCTCGTTAAATAAATGGTTTAGGTTGCAGAATTACAACAGGAAATTTGATATGCAAACAGAGTGAACTGTTGCACTGTGAAAATGGCACTTCGTGTGACATCTTGCTGATGAATTGTTATGATCATACTCAATACTTTCAATGTCAACTTGACTTAAGGAGACTAATCCTGCTTTTTGGTGACAGGCAAACAAAAGTATTATGCATCTGAGTTTAACTCTAAAATCAGTTATGAAAAAACCAAATGGCCTTCTCTTGATCATGACTAATGAAACAACCTCCATGTTTCCCATTTCAATGTAGAGAAGATGACACTTCATCAGCTATCACAGAGTACCATTTTCACAGTACAACAGTCCACTCTTTTTGCATATCAAATTTCCAGAGCTGTAATGCAATTCAATAAACTGTCGTAATTTCTCATCTGCTTGTACTTACTGCTGTCTTAAACTGCTGCCTTGAAATTCCCTTCCCGGTAATGGCAATTGTACTCAAATTGAAGTTCAATAAGATTGTTGGATAGTTGGGACTTTACACCCTGTATTTATGCACTCTGGCTATTTGGGACAGTAGGCGAACACAGCAATGAAGCAAAGGATGGAATAGCTGTCCAACATGAACTTTCTATCATTACAGCGATGCACTTTGATACTGAAAAAGTGTATACTGTTGCACTGTGAAAATGGCACTTTGTGTGTCATCATACAGATGATTTTTCATGATCATACCAAATACTTTCAATGTTTATTTGATTTAAGGAGACTTGTCCCTCTTGTTGGTGACAGCAAAAGGATCATGCATCTGATTTTCAATCCAAAATCAGTTATTACAAGTCAGATGGCCTTCTCTTGATCATAACTAATCAAACTGCCTCTATGCTTCCCATGTTGTTAGTATAGAAGATGACACTTCATCAGCTATCATGAATCACAAAGTGCATTTTTCACAGTGAACTGATCCTCATTTTTCCTTTATCAAAGTGCATCGCTGTAAAGATAATAACCAGGCTCAGGCTTAATCCACACCTTATAGTGGTGTCATTGGCAGTTCCATTCTAGTTTGTAACTTTTGAATCAAGCACTTAAAACTGATAGCAAAGCAAGTTAAATGCACTCATTTTTCTTTATTGATATATTGAGTTTGGCCTAAATGTAGGCTAGTGCATTTAGTGACATGACTCGAGATCACTATATTTTTGTGAAAAATAAGTACATAAGATCAACTATTTTATCAATTTATAATACATGCACATGACTTGGGTAAACCTGAGAGTGGCTACAATAAATGCTGGAAAAAAAAACACACTCACAAAACCGCAAGGAATGCCAATTAATATAAAACAAATCACACTATACAGGGCAGATTTCACAGAATGCTGCAAAATGACTTGGACATAAGTTACATTAGCACAATCCTGACGTAATTTAATATTAGCTTCTCAGATCTTCTCAAGGCACTTTTTCAGAGGATGGCTGGCAGGACAAGAAAGCTGTAATCTCAGTTTTTATTGTGTCAATCTATTAAATAAAATCATGGGTGGAACTTTTTTCTTCTGTAGGGTGGGTAGATCAGAGTAGCTAAAATGCAGTTATGTCTGGCCTGGTGCTAATTATAAAGCTGCTAATGTACAGTGGGTTGCAGAAGTACACACCCCCCCTGGAGTGGTCTTCCAACTTTCTGTCATATCTTCCTTCAGAAATGTATCATCAATCCCATACTTCTACATGCTCATACTGACCTCTCTTGTAACCTATATTCACCATAAAATTTTGGGTTGTAAGTCATGGAAGAGTAGAAAAAATTAAACAAGCAAAAATTAGTGTTGCGAAAGAATACACCCCTTGTAAGTTGTTGATGTTTTTTCAGTGACAATAATTTTGTTTTGACCTGAAAAAGTAAAATTATGATATAAATAGATGATCTCTGATTGGTCTTTAACATCTTGGATTGTTTTACCCAATTTCTGTAACTTCTGTGGTCGACTGTGGATGGACAATATCACAAAGTCAACCTAATGTAAATAAAAATTGTAAAAAAATATATATGAAAATAAGACAGATATCGAATGATGTCCATAAGCTGAATTAAGAATTTTAGAGGTTGAATGGGGAAACAAAAAATATTTTGAGCCCTAATTACACATCAGCATCCCCCACAGCAGTGTCAGAATGAACTGACATTTATACCTGACAAAAGGTGTTGGGATACTCTTTCCTTGGGAAGCCCCCAAAAAGCAAGAAAAGGGCTGGACAGGCAGGGACACACCCTGATACAACCTAGAAAAAGTTTCACTTCAGTATCTTCAACAGAATTTGAAAATACATATGGTCATAGGAACCTGCAGCGATGCTTAGTTTTGGCCCTCTCCATTTGATGTCTTGTGTCTTTTAATGTGTGTTTTCAATAATGTCATTATCCATGTATGGTTCTATCAGCTATGAATATAAAGTAGGTTTGATTTGACAATGCTCAATCAAGTTTAAGCGATATTTTTTCTAGTCTCCCAATTTGTGATAATATATTGAAAATTATCAAAAATTTTGATCATACTCATTTTTTAGTTCTATCAAAGATATCAAACTGGAAAGTGTCTTGGGTTCTATCAGGGTAAGTATACACTTGTGCAGCTCATTTCCTTGAAATTTTCTCATCTATCTGAGAAGCTGGTTCCAAATTTGTGTCACAAGCGAAAACGGCACCTGGAATACATATTTTGGACCAGTCTACACAAGAAGGAGGTTTCTAAAAAATTACTTAAAACAGCACCAACTGCTTAAACAATATAGATAATCATTCACATAATGCTCTCTTGGACTTCCAGCAGCTGGAAACTTTTTATAGCCGCATAGAATCTCACTACATGAAGGGGGTGTATACTTCTGCAACACTGATTTTTGCTTGTTTAATTTTTTCTACTCGTCCATGACTTACCACCCAAAATTTTATGGTGAATATAGGTTACAAGAGAGGTCAGTATGAGCATATAGAAGTAGTGGATTGATGATCCATTTCTGAAGGAAGATATGACAGAAAATTGGAAGACCACTCCAGGGGGGTGTATACTTCTGCAACCCACTGTAATCAAATGTTTCCCGTGTTGAATGTAGGGAAGATGACAATTCAATGGCTATTGTGACTCATAGAGTACTAAAATCTATATGAACCAATACTCATAATTTGCATATAAAGTTTATAGACTGTACACAATGCTATATGAACAACCTGCTGAAAAGGCTTGCTAATCCACTGGGGCAGTTTTCTTTCTCTTTCTGTGTCTTGCTGCAAGTGAATTCTGGCGGAGTTTTCATGCCTTATGAGCTCTTATGGCACAACTAAGTAGGTCAAGCTATTTAGCTGTCATGCACCCAGTGGACACATTTACAATTACCATAGATACCTGTATTATTACAGATCTCATATTAGTGTGCCATGTTCTTTTCAACTGCCACAGTGCTCTTGTGATGTCATTATGAGCATATTGATGTCACGGTGGTATATTCACAGTTTAGCTCTGTTACTTGGGACCTTCCATGATTAGATCATTGTAAATCTACAAGAAACTGCTAAAATGTTGGTGAGCCCTGATCATTCTGTCTGATGTTTTGAAAACACCCAAAAGTTTCTGATCCCTGCCAACACGTTCCAATTGAATAAACCATCATGCACAATAATTATTACACATATGAAAACAGATCAATCAGTTGTCATTCACACTTAGCCAGTAATTTGTTATTAGCAGTTGTAATCAATACTTGAGCTGTGGTCTCAAAAGCTCACAGGGAGTGCCCAGATTGTGATGTCAGTATTGAAATACTGACATCATCTCTGCATATATCCACATGGAACATGGCACACTTATATGAGATCTGTAATAACAATAATATGTAAATGGCACTGCCATGAAATTCGCGCAGCACTTTAAAACTTTTTTGTAGGACTTCTAGTGTTACCATAACTTTCATGTTAATTTCATATTCAATGTATGAAAGGAGTTATGTAACTGTTTCAGAAAATTAGAAAGACAGATACATGGAAAGACAGAGAAAAATGTAGAATAGCAAGATAAACTAGACAAAAAATATAATAGATAAATAGATAAATATATCGATAAATATATCGCTAAATAGATAGACAGATACATTGTAGATAGATAGATATAATGACAGACAGATAGATAGATAAATTGACAGATAGATATATATATTAAATAGATAAATAAGATTGATAGATAATTAGCAAATGGTAAAAAGGCAGACAGCACTGAAAGCTGCTGAAGTCAAGTCTATGTTAGATTGTTGATATTACATAATAGTATAAATATATATAGTAATACAAAAACAATAACATTGCATGTAGATTGTCTGTTCACTGTTACATAATCATGAGTTTATAAGATTATGTAACTTTAATTTTGTTATGTTTTCTTGTTGTCTGATTGAAATTAAATGAATCACATGTTAATAATTTGATTTAGCTTGCTAATAATTAACTATTCCATACATATTGTTGGTACAGGATATATTACTAGAGAAAATTTAATTTTTAAGACACTTTTGAAGATGAATATGTTATGTTTTGTTAAATACGAAACTAAATCATTGATAAGAAGCTGGACCCACTTGACCTAATTCCAAACTGTGGACTGTTGATGTTGAGACCATCACTGCACAGTTTTTTGAGTCTTCTCTTGCACTCAATTCGCTTCGCTCAACGGCCTTCGGCCGTTTCGCTGCGCGAATATTAGTACTTCTATGAATAACACTTATGGGACTGCAGGGAATTCAGAAGATTAACAAATTAATTTAGAATATCAATGTAAGACCATGTATGCAGAACGACATTTTGACTTCTTTATCATTTGGATAACTACAACAACATATCCTTACTGTGGCTTCACAAACTTCTTAACATGTTTTATTGAGTTGACAAGACCCAGTCTGCAAAGTAGGCGGCCATCTAACCATCCCATGAACAAATGAACCTGTGCGTTGTCAGCAGATGCACCAACCTCATGCCACCAACCTGATGTATGTCTTCAAGCAAATGTGCTGAGACATGCGGCGCAATTGTGCCCGAGTCTGGCATGATGGACGACCTGAAAGGCAACGGATGGGGCTAACAGCAAATAGTGGGAGGAACTACACGTAAAGTTTTTGGGTAAAGGAAAGCGTGCACTGATCTCCTGATAGTCACCCACGGGACATTTTGGGTCCATCTACTTGAACTACTCGGGAAGTGACGTTTCTACTCCAGGAAGCGACGTTTCTACTTCTGGATTAAACTACTTCAAAGCTGGTCCCAATCGAAGATAAAGGAGTAGTTACAATCATCATAACTTGAGGATTCCTCAGCTAATGGAATCCCCTAGTTAATGGCAATTATGCTGTGAATTGACATCTTCAGTCGATTGCTTTTAATTCATTCAATTGAAATACAGAAATCTACTTAAGAAAAAAGCAATCAGGCACTAAATCCAAGCTTCTGAAGTGGCATCTATTTACGTAATCAATTCTACGAACTTGATCAAGTCAGTGATTAAGTTGATTCTCTGGGCGATTCTACGTCATGGGATCTCCCAATTTCTAGAAGTAGGGGGAACCGGGACACATTAGGACACTTTTCACATCTACTAATTCTACTCATTGTTGAAAGCACCGAGCAACTCAGAAGTTTGCATGAATATCACCAATACTATTGAGCTTAAATTCAAGGAATAAAAGATTAGTCTGCATCAACTCTTTTGTCAGACAGCAAAATGCAACGTGATCATAACCGTCCAAATGTGCACTGTAAAATTTGAAATTTTGAGTTAGCTCAAATGATTGAGTGAGATGGTTGCACAATTGTTTGAACCATGATAGCTTGTTGTTTTGAGTTATGATAATCTTTATGATGTTATAACTTACAAACAACAAGCTATCCTGGCTCAAAGGAATTGTGCAACCGTCTCACTCAATCAATTAAGCTAACTCAAAATTCAAATTTTACAGTGTGCCCTGACCCCCGGGCACATTGGGACATCTGTAAAAAAAAAAAATTTTAACATTGCATGTGAACTAGATATTCAATATAAGAACTGTGAAAGATTATAAACAGTGAAAAAACACCTTGCAGTGCCAATAGTTTTAAAATAACTTTTAAAACAGTTCAAAACATTTGACATAAACTGTCCTAGGTTTGGTCATCAATGTTTTAAAAAGTAACACAGAGTGCTTTGTTATAAATTTGTTCAGAAAGCATGGTAGTCCACTATGCCGCAATTCACAGTGGCCTGTATACCTAGTGTGAGCTGTCCCAGGTCAAACAGTCAACTTGGACGCTAACATTCTGCTATATAAAGTGCGTCCCAATGTGCCTCTTTTCAGTGTCTCAATGAGCCCCAACATGACTGTTACACCAAAATGCTAATTTCTCAGGCACCAGTGAGTGTGTTTATCAGGATAGCAATTCATAACCGTTAGTTACGATGTATCAAATTCATATAAGCACTGAGAAATATGAAGCTCCTCTGGCATCAATCATACAATCTACATTGCAAGCATTTCTGCAATGATTTCAAAATATTTTCAAAGATAATCGCAGAAATTTTAAGATTATCTCAAAAATTTGTACAATAATCATAGAAATGTCTGCAATAATCGCAAAAAATTCTGAAATAATCCAACTAATTTTTGCAATTATTGGAATGCACAATCATTGTAGAAATTTCTACGATTATTACACAAATTTCCACAATTATTTTGGAAAATAAAACACCGGGCATCCCCATTCACATCTTGAAATTAAATATATGCAAATATGCTTGCACTCACCTCACTTGTACCAAATCTGTCTTAATGAAGATCACCCTCAGTGCATCCGTGGCTACAATCAAATACAATGGCATATCTCTCGGTGGATCAGATAACACACTTGAACAAAGCACCTCATAATTAAGGTGCAAAACACTTATTATACTTGATTTTCAACAAACATGGATTTTTATTGCATGAAGCATAAATTTTTGTTTCCAAATTTTATGGAAGAGAAGCTACTAAATAGCTGTTTTAAAAATAGATTGCCTTTACTTATGGGCCAAATTTATCACCAGAGAGCATGTGAAATAATGGATTGTACATATATATTACTATCACCAGATATCTGCCATCCCAAAAAATAATTATAACTGCATCAAGCCATAATCAGTTTAATACCAATAATTACCATGACTACGGTGGTCACTCTCCAAATCCAGGCAACACCATGCAGTTAAGCAACACATCAAAATAGATTGTCACCAGTTTCCGCCAGGTATAACCATATCACACAATACTGACATACGCAATCACCAGTTAACTAGTTATTATGTGTTAAAACCACTTGACACAAGATTGACAATTTAACCACCAGTTATATGACAAAATAATGACACTATAATCATATCCATTTAAAACCATATTTCACAATATTGATACATGAATCCCCAGTTAACTAGTCATCACTGGTTAAAACCGTATGACACAATAATGACACTATAGTTAAATCCAGTTAAAATCATATCACACAAGATTGGCTCATGTAATCACAAGTTAACTAGTCATCAGCAGTTAAAACCATATGACACAATAATGACACTATAGTTAAATCTAGTTAAAATCATATCACACAAGATTGGCTCACGTAATCACAAGTTAACTAGTCATCAGCAGTTAAAACCAAATGACGCAATAATAACACACGTAATCCCCAGTTAACTAGGTATCACCAGTTATTAAAACCATATGAGACAAGACTGACCCACGTAACCACCAGCTAACCTGTCCTCACTAATTAAAATAACATCACACAAGATTGACACATATGTAATCACCTGTCAGTGTTGGAGTCCTCGAGGCCGGCCTCGTCCTCGAGGCTGGCCTCGGACCACATTTTAACAAATTTTAAAGGGCTCCTGAATGGCATTTAAAATTTGTGCTTTCAGACTATGAAGCCTCGTATGAGGAACTTTTGGAGCAAGCAAAAACGGAATTAAGACGCAAAAATGGAATTAAGACGCAAAAATGGAATTAAGACGACTACGAACAATTGCCACAGAGGTCTATAGGGCCTACAATAAGCTTAGTCCTGGCTACATCACTGAACTTTTTACTCGCCATTCAACTCGATACAATTTAAGATCAAGAAACTCAGTTCGCTTAAGGACGAACAGAACAACAAACTTTGGACTACACTCCTTCTCTCATTTCGGAGGGATTTTGTGGAATTTCATTACCAGTGAAGCCCGAAGCAGTATCGATGTGAAAACTTTCAAGACTTTTATAAATCTACGAACAGGTCCATAGTGTCAATGCTCCTTCCGTAGGACAAAATGAAACCAAAAAGACGATTGCTTTTAAATTTGTGATTTTAACTATGAGATTATAATTGTAAATTTTCTAACTTTTTGAGTTCTTATATGGACTTTTTGAAAGAGCCTTCAGACATGATTTTATCATAATTTACATATTTTCATTTTATATTTTCCACTTGGAATATAATCACTTGAACTCGGTGAAAATAGCTTTCAGCTAATGCTTCTTGTTTGTAAAACTGAGTATAAATAAAACTGATTTGATTTGATTTGTTATAAGGCGGCGCCGTTTTTTGTGAACATAATGAAGTTATGAATCTCAGAAAGCATTAGATATTTTTTGTTTCCCTTCACTAATTGCGTTGACTTTAATATTGAACATTGTTTCATGTAAATTTCTGCCATGATGATGGAAGTCTTTCAGTTTTTGTTTAAATTTTCTTTGAATGCAAGATGGCTAAGTACCTGATTGTTTACTTCACATGACAGAGTGTCTGACATGTGATGTAACTCGACAAATTTGAAAGGGACAAAATGTTTGACTGAATCTCCCAACATGCATACATAGTTTTACATACCTCAAAATACAATTCCAAATATCTTATAAAAACGATTATAAGAAAATCCCTAATAAAACAGAAAAGCTGCCTCGTAATTTTAGAAAAAGCATGCAATTTGTTGTTCCAGTCATGCCGAAAAGGCTTAGTATAATTATTCTTTCCCAGCTATCTTGAAATAAATTTCTGCTGCATGTACTATATCAGTCGGCAATATTTGATTTAGAAGTAAATAACTGAAGTTTTCAGACACTCAAAACAAATTAAATCTGTCGCCGTTCCATAAAAAACTTAATTTATTCCGCGGTCCCCGTCATTTCAAAATGTAGTGATGGCCCCCTTATTGTCTTCAGTCAATGTGTTTACTTGAGTCATGGAGTGAATCTTTAATTGCCTTATTGTAAGCAGTATGACGGATAAATGTCGATAATATACTAAGCTAAAATAGTTCGGCAATCAACTATAATTTATGTTCCACTGGCCTCGGTCTCGATAGCTGCTTCCTTGGTCTCGGTCTCGGGTGGTCAATGTCTCGGTCTCGGACACTCATGCCTCGGTCTCGGTCTCGGATGTCCTGGCCTCGACTCCCACACTGTCACCTGTTAACTGGTCATCAGCAGTTAAAACCATACGACACAATATTGACACACGTAATCCCCAGACAAGAATCCGCGGATTCAAAGCCTGGCTCAAGTGGCAGTGATGACGGCAAAATATGTAGCAATGCTGGTGAAATAGTTAAGCAGAGAAAGGTGGTTCTGAATTGCGGCAAGTGAAGTGTTGTTATTGTAGTTGTTCCATGTACAAAATAATATCCAAATAACCACGAAAAGAATGTGTATGATTTTTTCAAATCTTGAAGTCGCCCAATTTCCTCCTTTGAAAAAATTGGCGAAATTGAAAAAAAATTTGGAGCAAAAAAAATAGTTTTTTTTTAATCTAGGAAAACAATTTTTTCTTTTTTTTTCAATTTAGGAAAAAAAATTGTAAATCTTGGAACAAAAAATTTTTAAATTTGAAAAACAGAAGTTGCCCGACTTCCTCTTTTTGAAAAAAAAGAAAAAAGAAAAAAAGTGTAATTGAAAAAACGTTGAAATTTTTTTTTTTTTTTTCAAATCTTTTTGAAATTGAAAAAAAAAAATAATTTCCATACATCTAGCTACCCTAACAAACCAATAAAACACAAAAACAGATATATTGAACCTATAGTTATTGAACAGTAGAGTTGACAGACAATATTTTCAGACCATTACTCCTGAATTAGCCTGGTGAGCCAGGCTAATAACTATAGTCATCACTGGTTAAAACCATATCACACGAGATTGACAAGTTGGTACCTGATAACTGGTCATCAATAGTTCAAACCATATGTCACAACATAAAATACTTTTGCTCACAATAAATTATTATCAAAAAAGTGGAGAACACTGAAATTTAGTGCCACTCAGAAATTTTTCAGACACTCCAGAAGTCCCAGAGACGTAAAATGCCTAATATATAAACTAAACTTGTGTACAGGCCAAACATTTTTCAAGCTGGCCATAAGCCACCTTTGAAAAATAAGCAACCTTTGAAAAATAACTGATTAATACGGTCAATGCCCTTGTTGTTTTCCGCATGATATCGGCAGTCCCTTAATTAATTACAATGTTATTATTATCAGTTATAAAGCACATGAGGACCGTGTTCACTTAATTGACTTCCAAACAGCTATTCTTTGAATGTTATCAAAAAATTAATCTGTTAATTTTTCATAGGAAAGTACCTCTTGAGTAAAATATATCATGATTACGCGTTTGTTCACCTGCAGTTCATTGAGTACGAAAAAAAATTAATGCATGGGCTGTGATACAGGTTATCTTTCTGGAACAACAACATACTACACTGCGTTCCCAATTATTATGCAACCATGCTTTTCCATATTATAACATTTTAAACCTGCCAGCCAATCACGTGCCAGTATTTCATAGGGATAATTTTTATATCTTTTATTGTTCACCTATATATAGATCGTCTCATGTTGACTTGCACATTTTTGGCAAAATTTCAGGTCTCTGGCACCTACAATTTTTGAGATACAGCTAAATACCAAATATGAGAGTCGTTATAAAAAACATGATAACGTGGTTATTCTACACACATTATTAAGCTTTATTTCAAGTATCAGTGACCAATAGTTACTGAGAGAACAATATTTCAGAAGCCATCCAATGGTAAAATCTCATCGGCATCTCATATTTTGTCAGTATGGTCAAGAAGCATCAATCTTTTATACTGAGCAAGCTAGATATATACAGAATACACAAAAATATCAAACAATTATTTTGTTTAAACATTAATTCATGACATAAGTTCAATCAAATTCAACTCAAAGTAACCCTGAAAAATCTAATAAATGGAAACTATTAATGCAAGACTTTCATGAGAAACAGAATATCAAACTGGACACCGCCAGATGAAATCCGCATGCCACTGCAACGGGACATTTTCATAGCATTGACCAACTTTGTACTGGAAATTTTCATGGGAATGACCAAATTCTCATTCGTAGAAGCCAATATCTCACAATTTCGAGTGAACACCATGAAAAAACCATTGAGCTTATGTTAGGTCTGCTTTAGCACATGTCCTTTGGACTCATGTTAATTCACGGCAGATCTGACACTCATAAAGTTTTAAAACATAAATGCAACACATTTGCAACACTGAGAATATTGATCTGGACACTAGTCAGATTAATATATAACATTGTAAATTAACATTTTCACAGGAATGACGGAATTCTAGTTGATAGGCGCATTTTGCAAAAATAGGAAGATCGGCCTGAACACTATTCAACACATAAAATTCAGTTCATACGCCATTATAAAAGGACATTTGAATAAGGAATGACCAAATTCTATTTGATAGAAACCAGCAATGCAAAATATGTTACAAGAATGACAATATAAATCTGGACACTGTTAGATGAAATTCACATGCCATTGTTACTGGACATTTAATGGAATGACCATTGACCAAATTCAGATTAATAGAAGCTAACCATTAGAGACATTTTACAAAAATGGCAATATAAATCTGGACACTCTTAAATGAAATTCACATGCCATTGTAACTGGACATTTTCATAGCAATGATCAAATTCTAATTAATGGAATCCTTCAATGTAGGACATTCTACAATAATATAAATCTGGACACTGTTAGATGAAATTCACATGCCATTAAAATGGACATTTTCATAGAAATGTCAAAATTATAGTTGACAGAAGCCTAAATTGCAAGACATTTTCGAGAATGAGAATATAAATCTGGACACTGTTAGATGAAATTCACATGCCCTTGCAACTGGACATTTTCATAGAAATGTCCAAATCCTAGTTGACAGAAGCCTACATTGCAAGATATTTCACAATAATGAGAATATAAATCTGGACACTGCTAGATGTAATCCACATGCCGTTGTAACTGGACATTTTCATAGAAATGTCCAAATCTAGTTGACAGAAACCAACAATGCATGACATTTGACAAGAATGACAATATAAATCTGGACACTGTTGGAATTTTCATAGAAATGTCCAAATTCTAGTTGACAGAAGCCTACATTGCAAGACATTTAATAAGAATGAGAATATAAATCTGGACACTGTCAGATGAAATTCACATGCCATTGTAACTGGACATTTTCATAGAAATGTCCAAATTCTAGTTGACAGAAGCCTGCATTGCAAGACATTTTCGAGAATGAGAATATAAATCTGGACACTTCTAGATGAAATTCACATGCCATTGCAACTGGAAATTTTCATAGAAATGACCAAATTATAGTTGACAGAATCCTACATTGCAAAACATTTTACAAGAATGAGAATATAAATCTGGACACTTCTAGATGAAATTCACATGCCATTGTAACTGAACATTTTCATAGAAATGTCCAAATCCTAGTTGAAAGAAGCCTACATTGCAAGACATTTTCGAGAATGAGAATGTGAATCTGGACACTTCTAGATGAAATTCACATGCCATTGTAACTGGAAATTTTCATAGAAATTACCAAATTATAGTTGACAGAATCCTACATTGCAAGACATTTTACAAGAATGAGAATATAAATCTGGAACTGTTAGATGAAATTCACATGCCATTGTAACTGAAAATTTTCATAGAAATGTCCAAATCCTAGTTGAAAGAAGCCTACATTGCAAGACATTTCAAAAGAATGAGAATATAAATCTGGACACTGTTAGATGAAATTCACAAGCCGTTGTAACTGAACATTTTCATAGAAATGTCCAAATTCTAGTTGACAGAAACCAACAATGCGTGACATTTCTCAAGAATGACAATATAAATCCGGACACTGTTAGATGAAATTCACATGCCATTGTTACTGGACATTTTCATAGAAATGACCAAATTATAGTTGACAGAAGCCTACATTGCAAGACATTTTGCAAGAATGAGAATATAAATCTGGACACTGTTAGATGAAATCCACATGCCATTGTTACTGGACATTTTCATAGAAATGACCAAATTATAGTTGACAGAAGCCTGCATTGCATGACATTTTGCAAGAATGAGAATATAAATCTGGACACTGTTAGATGAAATCCACATGCCATTGTTACTTGACATTTTCATAGAAATGACCAAATTATAGTTGACAGAAGCCTACATTGCAAGACATTTCTCAAGAATGACAATATAAATCTGGACACTGTTACAGTGCCACCTGTAAGTAAGTGAAACGCATGACATTGTGCCATTGCATCAATGCTAAACATCCTCAGCCAAACTGCTTGTGGAGGTATGAATTCTCATCAAATGAAAGGGAAACAAAGTGGGTCATAAAGGCCGATGTGTGAGGCAAGTGGGATAAAAATAGCAGCCCATTTTCTTCGCTGTAGTCGGAGTTAGGTATGGGTCAAAGTCTTTGATAAGTAAGTTAACCACCCTTCCCTATGTTTTAACATTGGACCTGCGTTACACATACTTATCAAAGACTTTGAACCACACCTAACTCCGACTACAGCGAAGAAAATGGGCTGCTATTTTTATCCCACTTGCCTCACACATCGGCCTTTATGACCCAAAATGTTTTCCTCTCATCGGATGAGAATTCGTCCTTCCAGCAGCATTTTGGTTAAGGATGTTTAGCATTGATGCAATGGCACAATATCATGTGTTTCACTTACTTACAGGCGGCACTGTAGATGAAATTCACATGCCATTGTCACTGGTCATTTTCATAGAATTGACCAAATTCTAGTTGACAGAAGCCTGCATTGCAAGACATTTTCGAGAATGAGAATATAAATCTGGACACTTCTAGATGAAATTCACATGCCATTGTAACTAGAAATTTTCATGGAAATGACCAAATTCTAGTTGACAGAAGCCTACATTTTACAAGAATGACAATATAAATCTGGAACTGTTAGATGAAATTCACGTGCCACTGTAACTGGACATTTTGATAGAAATGACCAAATTATAGTTGACAGAATCCTACATTGCAGGACATTTTACAGAAAGAGAATATAAATCTGGAACTGTGAGATGAAATTCATATGCCATTGTAACTGGACATTTTCATAGAAATGTCCAAATCCTAGTTGACATAAACCTACATTGCAAGACATTTCAAAAGAATGAGAATATAAATCTGGAACTGTTAGATGAAATTCACATGCCACTGTAACTGGACATTTTCATAGAAATGTCAAAATTCTAGTTGACAGAAACCAACAATGTGTGACATTTCACAAGAATGACAATGTAAATCTGGACACTGTAAGATGAAATTCACATGCTGCTGTGACTGGACATTTTCATAGAAATGACCAAATTCTATTATTCAGAAGCCTACATTGCAAGACATTTTACAATAATGAGAATATAAATCTGGACACTGTCAGATGAAATTCACATGCCATTGTAACAGGACATTTTCATAGAAATGACCAAATTCTAGTTGACAGAAGCCTACATTGCAAGACACTTTACAAGAATGAGAATATAAATCTGGACACTGTTACATGATATTCACATGCCGTTGTAACTGGACATTTTCATAGAAATGTCCAAATTCTAGTTGAAAGAAACCAACAATGCGTGACATTTCACAAGAATGAGAATATAAATCTGGACACTGTTAGATGAAATTCACATGCAATTGTAACTGGACATTTTCATAGAAATGTCAAAATTCTAGTTGACAGAAGCCTACATTGAAAGACATTTTACAAGAATGAGAATATAAATCTGGACACTGTTAGATGAAAGTCACATGCCCTTGCAACTGGAAATTTTCATAGAAATGTCCAAATCCTAGTTGACAGAAGCCTACATTGCAAGATATTTAACAAGTATGAGAATATAAATCTGGACACTGTTAGATGTAATTCACATGCCGTTGTAACTGGACATTTTCATAGAAATGTCCAAATCTAGTTGACAGAAACCAACAATGCATGACATTTGACAAGAATGACAATATAAATCTGGACACTGTTAGATGAAATCCACATGCCATTGTTCCTGGACATTTTCATAAAAATGACCAAATTCTAGTTGACAGAAGCCTACATTTTACAAGAATGAGAATATAAATCTGGAACTGTTAGATGAAATTCATGTGCCATTGTAACCGGACATTTTGATAGAAATTATAGTTGACAGAATCCTACATTGCAGGACATTTTACAAGAATGAGAATATAAATCTGGAACTGTGAGATGAAATTCATATGCCATTGTAACTGGACATTTTCATAGAAATGTCCAAATCCTAGTTGACATAAACCTACATTGCAAGACATTTTACAAGAATGAGAATATAAATCTGGAACTGTTAGATGAAATTCACATGCCATTGTAACTGAACATTTTCATAGAAATGTCCAAATCCTAGTTGAAAGAAGCCTACATTGCAAGACATTTCAAAAGAATGAGAATATAAATCTGGACACTGTTAGATGAACTTCACAAGCCGTTGTAACTGAACATTTTCATAGAAATGTCAAAATTCTAGTTGACAGAAACCAACAATGCGTGACATTTCACAAGAATGACAATGTAAATCTGGACACTGTAAGATGAAATTCACATGCTGCTGTGACTGGACATTTTCATAGAAATGACCAAATTCTAGTATTCAGAAGCCTACATTGCAAGACATTTTACAATAATGAGAATATAAATCTGGACACTGTCAGATGAAATTCACATGCCATTGTAACAGGACATTTTCATAGAAATGACCAAATTCTAGTTGACAGAAGCCTACATTGCAAGACACTTTACAAGAATGAGAATATAAATCTGGACACTTTTAGATGTAATTCACATGCCGTTGTAACTGGACATTTTCATAGAAATGTCCAAATTCTAGTTGACAGAAACCAACAATGCGTGACATTTCACAAGAATGAGAATATAAATCTGGATACTGTTAGATGAAATTCATATGCAATTGTAACTGGACATTTTCATAGAAATGTCAAAATTCTAGTTGACAGAAGCCTACATTGCAAGACATTTTACAAGAATGAGAATATAAATCTGGACACTGTTAGATGAAAGTCACATGCCCTTGCAACTGGAAATTTTCATAGAAATGTCCAAATCCTAGTTGACAGAAGCCTACATTGCAAGATATTTAACAAGAATGAGAATATAAATCTGGACACTGTTAGATGTAATTCACATGCCGTTGTAACTGGACATTTTCATAGAAATGTCCAAATCTAGTTGACAGAAACCAACAATGCATGACATTTGACAAGAATGACAATATAAATCTGGACACTGTTAGATGAAATCCACATGCCATTGTTCCTGGACATTTTCATAGAAATGACCAAATTATAGTTGACAGAAGCCTACATTGCAAGACATTTTGCAAGAATGAGAAGATAAATCTGGACACTGTTAGATGAAATTCATGTGCCATTGTAACCGGACATTTTGATAGAAATTATAGTTGACAGAATCCTACATTGCAGGACATTTTACAAGAATGAGAATATAAATCTGGAACTGTTAGATGAAATTCATATGCCATTGTAAATTGACATTTTCATAGAAATGTCCAAATCCTAGTTGACATAAACCTACATTGCAAGACATTTTACAAGAATGAGAATATAAATCTGGAACTGTTAGATGAAATTCACATGCCATTGTAACTGAACATTTTCATAGAAATGTCCAAATCCTAGTTGAAAGAAGCCTACATTGCAAGACATTTCAAAAGAATGAGAATATAAATCTGGACACTGTTAGATGAAATTCACAAGCCGTTGTAACTGAACATTTTCATAGAAATGTCCAAATTCTACTTGACAGAAACCAACAATGCATGACATTTCTCAAGAATGACAATATAAATCCGGACACTGTTAGATGAAATTCACATGCCATTGTTACTGGACATTTCATAGAAATGACCAAATCATAGTTGACAGAAGCCTACATTGCAAGACATTTTGCAAGAATGAGAATATAAATCTGGACACTGTTAAAGGAAATCCACATGCCATTGTTACTGGACATTTTCATAGAAATGTCAAAATTATAGTTGACAGAAGCCTGCATTGCAAGACATTTTGCAAGAATGAGAATATAAATCTGGACACTGTTAGATGAAATCCACATGCCATTGTTACTTGACATTTTCATAGAAATGACCAAATTATAGTTGACAGAAGCCTACATTGCAAGACATTTCTCAAGAATGACAATATAAATCTGGACACTGTTACAGTGCCGCCTGTAAGTAAGTGAAACGCATGACATTGTGCCATTGCATCAATGCTAAACATCCTCAGCCAAACTGCTTGTGGAGGCATGAATTTTCATCGAATGAAAGGGAAACAAAGTGGGTCATAAAGGCCGATGTGTGAGGCAAGTGGGATAAAAATAGCAGCCCATTTTCTTCGCTGTAGTCGGAGTTAGGTATGGGTCAAAGTCTTTGATAAGTAAGTGAACCACCCTTCCCTATGTTTTAACATTGGGCCTGCGTTTCACTTACTTATCAAAGACTTTGACCCACACCTAACTCCGACTACAGCGAAGAAAATGGGCTGCTATTTTTATCCCACTTGCCTCACACATCAGCCTTTATGACCCAAAATGTTTTCCTCTCATCGGATGAGAATTCGTCCTTCCAGCAGCATTTTGGTTAAGGATGTTTAGCATTGATGCAATGGCACAATATCATGTGTTTCACTTACTTACATGAAATTCACATGCCATTGTTACTGGACATTTTCATAGAAATGACCAAATTCTAGTTGACAGAAGCCAGCATTGCAAGACATTTTCGAGAATGAGAATATAAATCTGGACACTTCTAGATGAAATTCACATGCCATTGTAACTGGAAATTTTCATGGAAATGACCAAATTCTAGTTGACAGAAGCCTACATTTTACAAGAATGACAATATAAATCTGGACTGTTAGATGAAATTCACGTGCCATTGTAACTGGACATTTTGATATAAATGACCAAATTATAGTTGACAGAATCCTACATTGCAGGACATTTTACAGAAAGAGAACATAAATCTGGAACTGTGAGATGAAATTCATACGCCATTGTAACTGGACATTTTCATAGAAATGTCCAAATCCTAATTGACATAAACCTACATTGCAAGACATTTCAAAAGAATGAGAATATAAATCTGGAACTGTTAGATGAAATTCACATGCCACTGTAACTGGACATTTTCATAGAAATGTCCAAATTCTAGTTGACACAAACCAACAATGCGTGACATTTCACAAGAATGACAATGTAAATCTGGACACTGTAAGATGAAATTCACATGCCGCTGTGACTGGACATTTTCATAGAAATGACCAAATTCTAGTATTCAGAAGCCTACATTGCAAGACATTTTACAATAATGAGAATATAAATCTGGAACTGTGAGATGAAATTCACATGCCATTGTAGCAGGACATTTTCATAGAAATGACCAAATTCTAGTTGACAGAAGCCTACATTGCAAGACACTTTACAAGAATGAGAATATAAATCTGGACACTGTTACATGAAATTCACATGCCGTTGTAACTGGACATTTTCATAGAAATGTCCAAATTCTAGTTGACAGAAACCAACAATGCGTGACATTTCACCAGAATGAGAATATAAATCTGGATACTGTTAGATGAAATTCACATGCAATTGTAACTGGACATTTTCATAGAAATGTCAAAATTCTAGTTGACAGAAGCCTACATTGCAAGACATTTTACAAGAATGAGAATATAAATCTGGACACTGTTAGATGAAAGTCACATGCCCTTGCAACTGGAAATTTTCATAGAAATGTCCAAATCCTAGTTGACAGAAGCCTACATTGCAAGATATTTCACAAGAATGAGAATATAAATCTGGACACTGTTAGATGTAATTCACATGCCGTTGTAACTGGACATTTTCATAGAAATGTCCAAATCTAGTATTCAGCTGCCTACATTGCAAGACATTTTACAATAATGAGAATATAAATCTGGACACTGTCAGATGAAATTCGCATGCCATTGTAACAGGACATTTTCATAGAAATGACCAAATTCTAGTTGACAGAAGCCTACATTGCAAGACACTTTACAAGAATGAGAATATAAATCTGGACACTGTTACATGAAATTCACATGCCGTTGTAACTGGACATTTTCATATAAATGTCCAAATTCTAGTTGACAGAAACCAACAATGCGTGACATTTCACAAGAATGAGAATACAGGGTGCCCACCGAACATCGCACAAAATATTATAGGAATAGGAATTTTTCACCGTAAAATATAGGAAAATATAGGAGGTTTTCGCCTATTTTAATGAGACAATTTAGGAAATATTTGACAGCGAAACCATCGGCAAATCAGGGGATTGCTTCCATCATAAGCCGCAAACTTCATGTCGCGGACAAAAACGCGTCTAAAAATTCATATATCTGTGGGGAAAAGACTCCGCGGACAAAAACGTGCATATACACGCGAAATATCTTGAAAAATATAGGAATTTATAGGAATTTTTCCAAAAATATAGGAAATTATAGGAGGCCTTAAAAAATATAGGAATTATAGGAAATATAGGAGGAGTGGGCACCCTGAGAATATAAATCTGGACACTGTTAGATGAAATTCACATGCAATTGTAACTGGACATTTTCATAGAAATGTCAAAATTCTAGTTGACAGAAGCCTACATTGCAAGACATTTTACAAGAATGAGAATATAAATCTGGACACTGTTAGGATGAAAGTCACATGCCCTTGCAACTGGAAATTTTCATAGAAATGTCCAAATCCTAGTTGACAGAAGCCTACATTGCAAGATATTTCACAAGAATGAGAATATAAATCTGGACACTGTTAGATGTAATTCACATGCCGTTGTAACTGGGCATTTTCATAGAAATGTCCAAATCTAGTTGACAGAAACCAACAATGCATGACATTTGACAAGAATGACAATATAAATCTGGACACTGTTAGATGAAATCCACATGCCATTGTAACTGGACATTTTGATAGAAATGACCAAATTATAGTTGACAGAAGCCTACATTTTACAAGAATGACAATATAAATCTGGAACTGTTAGATGAAATTCATGTGCCATTGTAACCGGACATTTTGATAGAAATGACCAAATTATAGTTGACAGATTCCTACATTGCAGGACATTTTACAAGAATGAGAATATAAATCTGGAACTGTGAGATGAAATTCATATGCCATTGTAACTGGACATTTTCATAGAAATGTCCAAATCCTAGTTGACAGAAACCAACAATGCGTGACATTTCACAAGAATGACAATGTAAATCTGGACACTGTAAGATGAAATTCACATGCCGCTGTGACTTGACATTTTCATAGAAATGACCAAATTCTAGTATTCAGCTGCCTACATTGCAAGACATTTTACAATAATGAGAATATAAATCTGGACACTGTCAGATGAAATTCGCATGCCATTGTAACAGGACATTTTCATAGAAATGACCAAATTCAGGTTGACAGAAGCCTACATTGCAAGACACTTTACAAGAATGAGAATATAAATCTGGACACTGTTACATGAAATTCACATGCCGTTGTAACTGGACATTTTCATATAAATGTCCAAATTCTAGTTGACAGAAACCAACAATGCGTGACATTTCACAAGAATGAGAATACAGGGTGCCCACCGAACATCGCACAAAATATTATAGGAATAGGAATTTTTCACCGTAAAATATAGGAAAATATAGGAGGTTTTCGCCTATTTTAATGAGACAATTTAGGAAATATTTGACAGCGAAACCATCGGCAAATCAGGGGATTGCTTCCATCATAAGCCGCAAACTTCATGTCGCGGACAAAAACGCGTCTAAAAATTCATATATCTGTGGGGAAAAGACTCCGCGGACAAAAACGTGCATATACACGCGAAATATCTTGAAAACTTGAAAAATATAGGAATTTATAGGAATTTTTCCAAAAATATAGGAAATTATAGGAGGCCTTAAAAAATATAGGAATTATAGGAAATATAGGAGGAGTGGGCACCCTGAGAATATAAATCTGGACACTGTTAGATGAAATTCACATGCAATTGTAACTGGACATTTTCATAGAAATGTCAAAATTCTAGTTGACAGAAGCCTACATTGCAAGACATTTTACAAGAATGAGAATATAAATCTGGACACTGTTAGATGAAAGTCACATGCCCTTGCAACTGGACATTTTCATAGAAATGTCCAAATCCTAGTTGACAGAAGCCTACATTGCAAGATATTTCACAAGAATGAGAATATAAATCTGGACACTGTTAGATGTAATTCACATGCCGTTGTAACTGGACATTTTCATAGAAATGTCCAAATCTAGTTGACAGAAACCAACAATGCATGACATTTGACAAGAATGACAATATAAATCTGGACACTGTTAGATGAAATCCACATGCCATTGTAACTGGACATTTTGATAGAAATGACCAAATTATAGTTGACAGAAGCCTACATTTTACAAGAATGACAATATAAATCTGGAACTGTTAGATGAAATTCATGTGCCATTGTAACCGGACATTTTGATAGAAATGACCAAATTATAGTTGACAGATTCCTACATTGCAGGACATTTTACAAGAATGAGAATATAAATCTGGAACTGTGAGATGAAATTCATATGCCATTGTAACTGGACATTTTCATAGAAATGTCCAAATCCTAGTTGACAGAAACCAACAATGCGTGACATTTCACAAGAATGACAATGTAAATCTGGACACTGTTAGATGTAATTCACATGCCGTTGTAACTGGACATTTTCATAGAAATGTCCAAATCTAGTTGACAGAAACCAACAATGCATGACATTTGACAAGACTGACAATATAAATCTGGACACTGTTAGATGAAATCCACATGCCATTGTTACTGGACATTTTCATAGAAATGACCAAATTCTAGTTGACAGAAGCCTACATTTGACAAGAATGACAATATAAATCTGGAACTGTTAGATGAAATTCATGTGCCATTGTAACCGGACATTTTGATAGAAATGACCAAATTATAGTTGACAGAATCCTACATTGCAGGACATTTTACAAGAATGAGAATATAAATCTGGAACTGTGAGATGAAATTCATATGCCATTGTAACTGGACATTTTCATAGAAATGTCCAAATCCTAGTTGACAGAAACCTACATTGCAAGACATTTTACAAGAATGAGAATATAAACCTGGAACTGTTAGATGAAATTCACGTGCCATTGTAACTGGACATTTTCATAGAAATGACCAAATTATAGTTGACAGAATCCTACATTGCAAGACATTTTGCAAGAATGAGAATATAAATCTGGAACTGTTAGATGAAATTCACATGCCATTGTAGCTGAACATTTTCATAGAAATGTCCAAATCCTAGTTGAAAGAAGCCTACATTGCAAGACATTTCACAAGAATGAGAATATAAATCTTGACACTGTTAGATGAAATCCACATGCCATTGTAACTGGACATTTTGATAGAAGTGACCAAATTATAGTTGACAGAAGCCTACATTTTACAAGAATGATAATATAAATCTGGAACTGTTAGATGAAATTCATGTGCCATTGTAACCGGACATTTTGATAGAAATGACCAAATTATAGTTGACAGATTCCTACATTGCAGGACATTTTACAAGAATGAGAATATAAATCTGGAACTGTGAGATGAAATTCATATGCCATTGTAACTGGACATTTTCATAGAAATGTCCAAATCCTAGTTGACAGAAACCAACAATGCGTGACATTCACAAGAATGACAATGTAAACCTGGACACCGTTAGATGTAATTCACATGCCGTTGTAACTGGACATTTTCATAGAAATGTCCAAATCTAGTTGACAGAAACCAACAATGCATGACATTTGACAAGACTGACAATATAAATCTGGACACTGTTAGATGAAATCCACATGCCATTGTTACTGGACATTTTCATAGAAATGACCAAATTCTAGTTGACAGAAGCCTACATTTGACAAGAATGACAATATAAATCTGGAACTGTTAGATGAAATTCATGTGCCATTGTAACCGGACATTTTGATAGAAATGACCAAATTATAGTTGACAGAATCCTACATTGCAGGACATTTTACAAGAATGAGAATATAAATCTGGAACTGTGAGATGAAATTCATATGCCATTGTAACTGGACATTTTCATAGAAATGTCCAAATCCTAGTTGACAGAAACCTACATTGCAAGACATTTTACAAGAATGAGAATATAAACCTGGAACTGTTAGATGAAATTCACGTGCCATTGTAACTGGACATTTTCATAGAAATGACCAAATTATAGTTGACAGAATCCTACATTGCAAGACATTTTGCAAGAATGAGAATATAAATCTGGAACTGTTAGATGAAATTCACATGCCATTGTAGCTGAACATTTTCATAGAAATGTCCAAATCCTAGTTGAAAGAAGCCTACATTGCAAGACATTTCACAAGAATGAGAATATAAATCTTGACACTGTTAGATGAAATTCACATGCCATTGTTAGAGGAAATTTTTATAGAAATGTCCAAATTCTAGTTGACAGAAGCCTACATTGCAAGACATTTCACAAGAATGAGAATATAAATCTGGACACTGTTAGATGAAATTCACATGCCGTTGTAACTGAACATTTTCATAGAAACGTCCAAATTCTAGTTGACTGAAACCAACATTGCAAGACATTTTACAAGAATGAGAATATAAATATGGACACTGTTACATGAAATTCACGTGCTATTGTAACTGGACATTTTCAGAGGTATGACCAAATTCTAACTAATAGAAGCCAACAATACAAGACATTTTACAAGAATAAGAGTTTAAATCTTGACACTAAGATTAAATTCACATGCCATTTTAACCTGACATTTTGATAGGAATGACCAAATTCTAAGAATAGATTCAGATAGAAGCAATTGATGCAAAACATTTGATGGGAAAGTGAATATTATTACAAGGATTGCATGGACCTGACCCTGGCAGGGGGGCACATGCTGTAAAGGAATTTACTGTTTAGTCAGGAGACCCACACACAGATCAAATTTGCCTCTGATGAACACATTGAACGTCATAAGATCTGGTGTGAGCGAGAGTGTGAGTGAGTTTGTGTTTTACGCTCCATCAGCACCGCTATGGGCTATTTAGAGGCAATATAAGATCTGGTGTGAACAGACAGATAGATAATTTCAAATCAAAGATGATTTAACTCAACTGGATGAATCTGTAACAACAAACTCATGTTCTCTCCTCCATTCAACAAAAGTTATAAGAAGGTAGCATCCGCCACATCACCACGTATTACAGGCAATGACCACTATTATGCCACAAGTCAAATCATCAGCACCTAGACAGAGTAACACCTCCTCACAGACTTCTTATCAAGTATGCTGCACAGATAATTATTATCATGGTAACAAGAGTCAATAAAGGTATAACGGTACAGATTTTATTATTTGTTTTTGGAACAGGAATATCTAATAAAATAAAATAATAATCAAGACATAAAACACAATTATGATGAGTAGGCTAATTGCTTTTAGACACAAAAGAAAAATCTTGGAAAAGAACCGAAAAACCCTGAGATACAATCTCAAAAAAAAAAGAAAAACATAACAAATGCAACGGTGAAGATTAACAGTTGTTATGAACTAACTCGCCAACTACGAAAAAACAGTAACAAATGTGTCAGGTTACATATTCTGTAAACCAGAGAACTTTCTATTTATGAATAACACATCTACCAGAAAATCAGTAAAATATTGAAGGATATCCTGTACCAATTGATTAATTTCACGCTAAAAACCTATCACATAATGATTATTCTACTGCCATAGTTGGCAATTCTCACTAGTTAAAAACACTTGTTGCTTGGCAACATATTTAGTACATCAATCATAGTTATAGAATTTGAAATAGACAATCGTATGAATGACCATCAACATCGCCCACACTTCTCCAATGACCAGTCAAGTGCAATTTGGAAAACTAATCTACGGTCAATAAGTTATCATCACAGCATAGGTTTGAAAACTTGATCACACGCATGAGGTATCATCAACAGTAGTGACAAATACAGACTTGTGGAACCCATTCACACTTGCAAAATTGATAAAACCAAGTAGACAGATACTTTCCAGCTGACATCCAGCATATCTGAAGTCAAATTTGTTATATGAGGCTAAGTTTTATGGTCGTTAAAAGGGGCGATATGAGGGAGGATGGCGAGCAGGTGTGGACGCCGCTAGATGGCGCTCAATGTGGTGCCAGCCGAGGAGATTCAACGTCTGAAAAACAAGTAGTTAAATTTTTTATGACAATTGAATGATTATTTGTAGAGAATGTGGTGCAGTTGCATATACATCCAATAAGATTTGTCTTTGCACACAGTAAACATCACATGAGCGCGAAGGTCATACCCTCATTTTAAATGGAAATGACTTATTGCATCACTGTTAGGCCTGTTACAAAACCAGGCAAAGCAAAGGCAGCAGAAGGACAATGTGGGAGAGAGCATACCTGAGTGATTTCAGTCTCTATGTCTTTGCCATTCTTGGTGTCATTAGACAACTTCTTGAGGGCAGCCAAAGCTCTTCCGTAATGTTTGTGAACCAAAGCATGTTGCACAGTCAGATGCAAGGCCTGTAACAGAATCATTTGTCATTTTATGGGAATTAGCAGTTTGATGCCTCTCATAATAGAATCCAGTGCTGGAAAGTGCAAACAAAATTAACATCCACAAATGCAAATCAATTTACAATAGCGTGTACATTGTACAAAAAAATTATGTAGCCTGTCTAAACAGAATCAAAAAAGATGTTGTTGAATGAAGCATGGTCGACAAATGGGGATGTACTCTACTGTGCTAGTTTGATCCATTCAAACCCCATTAAACCAATGCCACCCTAAAGAAGAGCATCACCTACCTTGGAGTCATTGAGGTCAATGAACTTCTGCGTTTCCTGCACTGTGGCATCCACCTGTTCGACTGTGGCGTCAGGCAGGTCAGTCTCTGCCGTCGTGTGTCTTGGGTCTTCTCTCTCTAGAATAGCATCTGCCTGGGCACACCCTTTTCTCACCAGGGCATCTATTAAGTGAGTCTTCTGCTGTTCTTTCTCTCTGAAGTATAAAGCCATGCACATTACAAATCAGGTGTATCTAGCAGATACTGAGAGCAGGAGCCCTCAGTGCATTACTCATTTACCTCCTGTGACATCCTGTTTACTTGCTCAATGCCACAAGATTTACATGCAGAAATACTTATAATTCACATTTAATGACTTGACAGAAAAACATGAATTACTGGGTCCCATTTCTAACCTACCCTCTTAAGAGTCTTAACGTCCTAAGAAAATGAGAATCATATTATCCAGGCAAGTGCGTGAACTAAACAGAACTCATAACTTGACCTATGAGAAAATAGACAGAACGCCAGATGTGAGATGGATGAACCTGAATCTGCCAATTTTCTCACATATTTCACTTGCGTCTAATGCACACAAGCTGTTGTGATACCAAGTAGTATTTGTGGGGTAATGTTTCCATCTATTCAATAATATTTGGAAATACTTGCACATTTATGTAATCCAAAGCATAACAAATAATTGACAGTTTACAGTCCCACAACTCCTCCTGAGAAAAAGCTTCTAAATTAACCAATAAACACATGAATAAGCAGACATATCCTGTATTTCTATACCTTAGGCTTGTAACTTGAGACTTTATTGACATGAAGACAATGATAAGAGAGGGAAGCACACAGGACTCAATTAAATCAACACAGATTTTAATTTGATTCCAGCCTCAACTAACACAAGGACCAAGGACTGCATGCAATATATTCCTGGAATTGTAACACTGCAACTGAGTCAAATATCCATGATTGCAGGCATACAGCAACTAAAATCTGTATTGCTCTCTATTTCTAGGACATATATTCTCTCTAATATGAAGAACAGCTTCAAAACAAAGATTGCTCACGGATGTAAAACTTATGGCCAATGACCATCAAACAATGTCGCAAAAATAATTTTTGTCTTGGTGCTACGAAGATGACTAGGTAATGATATAATTATTTATATTATAAGCAATCTTACATTTTGATAGTAGCAGCATCAGGCCTGGTATCGCTGGCCATGCCAAAGTAGGCAAGCAGGGCAGTGGTGTCTATCTTGTCAATGATGTAGTCAGCAGCAGCAATGACCTTGTCCAGCTGGGTCCAGCGGTCCTTCTCACTGTCCAGGGCGTGCAGGTAGGCCACGTGGAGGGGCAGGTGGTTGTCATTGTCTGCCTTCAGTTCTTGGTACAGGTCTTCACAGTTTTCAAGTCTGAAAGAAAACAGGATGGATGGATGATTGGGGCTTTACGTCCTGTAATTTGTGCACTTGGTTGGCTAATTAGGCAATGAGGCGAAGGATGATTGATACAGCCATCAAACATAGGCCCAGGTTACCCGGCAAGAGCTGGATTCGAACCCTGGACCCAGCGACTGGCAGCCTAGAACTCTACCACAAGACCAACCCTCCCCTCTGAAAGATAACAGATGAAGCCAGATGAAAGCTTGTATGACTTTTGAAAGTTGTCATTGCTGTATCACATAATAGAAAGACTTATAAAAGAAACGCCAAAACACCATTCATTCTTGTGTACACATCCAGAATTTTCACTGGACAACTCGAAATCAGGCTGCACATTTTCTGTAAGCATTAAACAGATTGCAACTATATGTAAGTGTGCCATAATTACCCTTTAAACAAATAAATGCTATCTGACACATTCATAACATGCAAACTACTATTCATACACCAAGCCAGTGAGATGGCACTTACTTGGTCATCCATGAAATCTTGAGGTCTCGCAGGGCCTCCAAATACTCCTGCAGTTTATTCTCTCCATTGTCTTTTCCGTTCTTTTCTCCTTTTTTCGTTGTTTTTCCTGATTTCTTGGGGGATTCTGGCAAGTTATAGACAAACTGGTATGTGTCCTGAAAAGACAGGAACAAGACGAGTACAAATTTGATTGTCATCATTCTAAATCCCAACATGATGTTTTGTTAAAATTTGGCATTGACCTATTTTCTCATTCTCATCCCTTTCCAAATAACGTCAAACAAATTGCTGAAATGGACTTAAACGAAACTTTTATATGAAGGTTAAACCTCATTTAACATCAATCAAGACTTCCACAGGAGATCTGTTAGAGACCTCTAGCTACAATAATGTACCTCAATCGAGGAAAGGGAAAGACATGAATAGATGAAGAAGAAAATGGCTTACAGTTCTCTTTCCCAACTCATCCTTGGCATACGAAATGGTACCACTGAGGAATTGGCCGTAGCTGACTGTCTTAGGCACTCTGAAGAAGTTGAAACAGATACTGTCAGATAGCAATGGCAAAACTATGATGGATCATGCATACAACATGCAAAAAATTATTAAACAGTGGCCAATTAAGCCTGGGCTGAAATAACCCCATCCTCCAACAGGTCTACTATAAGACAACAAAACTACCACCTCAATCAATGCAGCCGCAAGAAACAAGTCTTTACAGGAGTTCACTCAACATGCACTGCCATTACAACCACATGACCTCAACTGCCATGGCAACCAGGTTCAGGCAAATAGCTACTCACTTGTCTTCGGGCAAGGGGGCCACGAACACAGGTTGCACCATCCCCCTGGACAGCATCATGGCCGTGAACTTCCTTCCTCCCACCAGGGCCTCTGAGTGCTGGCTGTAAGTGTCCAGTATGATGGGAGACGGCAACTTCCTTCTTATCAACAGAATCACATCTTTCAATTTCTCCAGCAATTCCTGCTTCTCATGCCTCACTTGCACCCGCACTGTGTAGTCTCCCTTGTCCAGTTTGACATTGTACTGAAACGAGAAATCCCCTGAGTGCAATACATTTGCCACATCACTACATACTGCCCTATGTACACAGCAGCCAAGTGAATGAGACTATGATTGAATGTATTAACCATGTTTCTGGAACCTCTAAAAAACGATCAAATGACAAAAATGCATCCGTACTTCCATGACACTAGACCATAAACCATGGATTTCAAAGGCATTTTATCTTTCTTTTAGTTCACATCACATTCTGCATTTTTGTCTCCTACCTGATTGGGGAAGGCATCTCCCGAACACATCAACTGCTTCTTGTGGTCGAACAACATCCACAACTGGGACTCATAGCAAGATTCGTAGAGGAGGTCGCTCAGCAGGGACAGGTCAGGGGTCACCTCTCCTGCAAATGCAACACAAGGACAAATGAGCATTGCATTCTCAGCCTCAGTAGGACACCCCTGGGGCAGGCAGGGCTCAGTCTTGTTAGCTAGTTTCAGGCAAGTTGACAAATCACGATTACATTTCATTAATTAATGTTTTGGGAACTGCACTGAAGCAAACCAAATGTGTATAAAAAATATCAGGTAAAACTGCTGATAGACTCTTCAGCCAGAAATGAGCAAAGGCTTACCAGTTTTTGACTGGGTGAAGTTGTAGGTGAGTTCCATGGCATAGATGGTTCGATTGTCTTGAAGAACATCCCTGTCTGGGGGAAGGCACACTACTTTTGACTCACTTGGTCTGAAATAAAAAATACAAAAATTCCTCAAAACCACATTGTTCAATTCATTATCGTACAACACCCAATATGGTCCAGCAGCATATCATCAACAAGCCTGGCTGACGTATAACATTACAGTGTCCATTTATTTACAGCATAACTTCTTTTTTTCCACCCACCTAACGGGAAGAACACTCTCCTTGAGCGAAACCTCAGGTTGCAAATCTTCATGTTTCAACCAGGACTTCACATCCAGCCGTAATATTCCCTGTGACGGATTCTATGAGGAATATGAAAAACATTTCAATGAGATGAAATAACAAGCCACAGGCAACTAATACAAGGAGAATGATAAGCAAATACAATATTTGTGGAAGCTAAACTTACCATTGTAACTTGTTTACAGTCTGGTTCTATGCTGTGGAATATGATGTCATAATCTAAAACAACCTCCCCAAGATTGGCCCACCATTTTGCAATCGTCAGTTCCAGAGTGAAACCTCCCTGAAAATGCGTATGTGTGAATAAATGAAGAGTATAATGATACTAGTTATAGTATAACATTAACAAATTAAGTCTTTTCAAAGACTTATTACCATAAGTCATCAATCCAAATTGCTATTATTTTGTTAAAGTTGATAGTTAACATGTTCACTCAAAGTACTAAAGGTGAAACAATTTCAATGACTCCTAATAATTAATTCACATGCAAATATATGTTACTTCACTTATTCTGTAGATCTTAGAAACTCACTTTAACTTTATAAGCCTCGCGGTACTGATCCCCTTCAGTTATGGACAGAAATTTGTCTAATTCGGAAAAGCTAAAAGAGCGGCCAGGAAGCAATTGAATTAGATGGAGCATAAACCGCGAATTCCCTTTAGATTCCAAGTTCTTCAAATTCACCTCTGAAAGAAGAACAAGAGCAAAAGGAACACTTTACTCACAGCTACACGGAAGACTTGCAGGTTCTTCCCGCATTCCTGAATATTAACATACTTCTTGAAGGCCGCTTTTTTTATCTGAGTGTCCGGCTGTAAAGTCAGGGCGTAGAGCAGGAAACGTCCCTTTCTAGACTTCTCCTGGGAGGTCAATTTTAAGGCTACAAAAACGAAAATGACACCCACTGACTTTCAATTTCCATTCCAAATTCCAAAAACAACCAAAATTGAGAAGGGCAACAGCCAACAGTGCTCAAAAAAGAGACCAGAAGTGAAAACACAAACTGAGGACGACCATTCGCCCCAACAAATTCAAGGAACTGCAGTTGTGACATTTTGCACCTCATTGTCGAGGTCTAGGATTGTTGAGACCTTACATTTCCTTGAGTTCAAAGTGACCAAGTAAAGTCATAAGATTGCTGTAGGAAATACCATGCTCTTATAACTTCATTTCGTCACTGACTTAAGTTCCACACATGAAACTCTGCATTAACCTAGCATGAATATTTATGTTTAATCAACCAGGTAAAACTTAAAATTAATTGACTTATTTCCTATCTTTGATTTTCTTTAGTGTTTTATTTTTCACAATTATCAGAATACAGCAAGTGTGGACTTGTATTATGTCTATTAAATTAAAATGTCATATATAAACAGCTTTATCAAAAGTCTTGTCACTTAAGCAAAATGGATAATTCATGTTGCAAAAAGGGCAGGTAATAATTTGATTGCCAAGTAAAATATTAATCTGTACGACTGGCAAGAGGTGGACGAATAATATGAAAGCAAAAAGCCTTGGTGATTCTGCTTTGCATGTCAACATGAAGTTTGATATGGCACCACAATTTGAAACACTTTCATCAAGAGTGAGCTTAGATGACAAGACTTATATCAAGGACTTTGTTGAACAGTTAGGTAGCACAAATAACCAAAACAAGCAAACAATAAAGAGTTATTTGTGAAATTAAAAAAACAGTACAGCAAACAGTAAATCAAAGAGCTCACCAGCCCAAGTGGCGCCCTCTGGCACATGTATGAAGTGACGCACAATTTTCCCTGGCTTGAAAAGAACGTTCTTTTGGCGGAACACATATTCTGTGTCTGCGTCAAGTCTGGAAGAGAACAGCATTAACTAAAAAGGTGAGATTCAAGCACATACAGCAGCCATCTTCAGATAATGTGCCAATGATACTTTGATAGTTATACTCAATAAAGGATACAATTTGATTTCTTAAACAAAATTGTCGAAACATTGGCCATAAAATAACTCTGATAATTGTTGCATTCCTATTCGTTTAAAGCAATAATGACATAAGACAATAGGCGCTACAGACTAATAAATTAATAATTGATTTTGAATGAAAAAACAGTCTATCCAACCAGAATAACAAGCTTGGATTGTAATATTTCCATTTAGTACAAGCAGGAGACAACTGGTTCTGTCAAGATCTTACTCTGTTCCTTTGGTGACTGTCACTGGCAACCGGAATATTGGACCCTTCTTGACATTAGCCACGTCATAGCCGCATACCTGTCAAGAACACAAATTGTGATGAACCACAAGTTTTCAACTATAACCACTGAATGATGGAAGAGTGGAAAATTAAATCACTAGAAAAACAATTATGTTAAGCTTAATTAGACAAGAATCCGCGGATTCAAAACCGGCCTAGCCGATGAAATTGAAGGTGCCATTGCTTAAACCACTGAGCAACTGATATTGGAAGATAGGAGAAATAGTTGATTGGATGTATGTTAGACTATTAGTATAGAATCAATGCAGTTTGAACAGATTTATAAAAAAAAGGAAAGATGGCTGTCAAAATGGCCGCCATCTTAGATTTCTCAACATGTTACGAATCCATACCCACAGGCCAATACCTGTACCAAATTTCATAACTGTAAGTGAAATATTAAGGTCACAATGGTCAGCTCAAGAATGAAGAAAGATGGCTGCCAAAATGGCTGCCACAAAGTGGCTAACATCTTGGATTTCTCAACACGTTCCCGTCTGATACCCACAGCCCCATACCTGTACCAAATTTCATAACTCATAATGGGCAGTTCAAGAAATGAAGAAAGATGGCTGCCAAAATGGCCGTCATCTTGGATTTCTCAACATGTCCCTGATCCGTACCCACAGGCCCATACCTGTAACAAATTTTATAACTCTAAGCGAAATATTGAGGTCACTATGAGCAGTTCAATAAATGAAAAAAGATTGCTGCCAACATGGCTACCACAAAATGGCAGCCATCTTGGATTTCTCGACATGTTCCCAATCCATACCCAGAGTCCCATACCTGAACCAAATTTCATAACTGTAAGTGAAATATTATAGTCATAATGGGCAGTTCAAGAATGAAGAAAGATGGCTGCCAAAATGGCCACCACAAAATGGCCACCACAAAATGGCCACCACAAAATGGCCACCACAAAATGGCCACCACAAAATGGCCGCCATCTTGGATTTCTCGACATGTTCCCAATCCATACCCAGAGTCCCATACTTGTACCAAATTTCACAACTCTAAGTGAAATATTATGATCACAATGGGCAGTTCAAGAATGAAGAAAGATGGTTGCCAACATGGCCATCACAAAATGGCCACCATCTTGGATTTCTCGACATGTTCCCAATCCATACCCAGAGGCCCATATGTGTACCAAATTTCATAACTGCAAGTGAAATATTAAGGTCACAATGGGCAGTTCAAGAATGAAGAAAGATGGTTGCCAAAATGGCCACCATAAAATGGCAGCCATCTTGGATTTCTCAACATATTCCCAATCCATACCCAGAGTCCCATACTTGTATAAATTTTCACAACTGTAAGTGAAATATTATGGTCACAATGGGCAGTTCAAGAATGAAGAGAGATGGCTGCCAAAATGGTCACTACAAAATGCCGTCAGCTTGGATTTCTCGACATGTTCCCAATCCATACTCAGAGTCCAATACCTGTACAAAATTTCATAACTGTAGGTGAAATATTAAGGTCACTGAGCAGTTCAAGAATGAAGAAAGATGGCTGACAAAATGGCCACCACTAAATGGCCACCATCTTGGATTTCTCGACATGTTCCCAATCCATACCAAGAGTCCCATACCTGTACCAAATTTCATAACTGTAGGTGAAATATTAAGGTCACAATGGGCAGTTCAAGAATGAAGAAAGATGGCTACCAAAATGGCCACCACAAAATGGCTGCCATCTTGGATTTCTCGACATGTTCCCAATCCATACCCAGAGGCCCATACGTGTACCAAATTTCATAACTGCAAGTGAAATATTAAGGTCACAATGGGCAGTTCAAGAATGAAGAAAGATGGTTGCCAAAATGGCCACCACAAAATGGCAGCCATCTTGGATTTCTCAACATATTCCCAATCCATACTCAGAGTCCAATACCTGTACCAAATTTCATAACTGTAGGTGAAATATTAAGGTCACTGAGCAGTTCAAGAATGAAGAAAGATGGCTGACAAAATGGCCACCACTAAATGGCCACCATCTTGGATTTCTCGACATGTTCCCAATCCATACCAAGAGTCCCATACTTGTACCAAATTTCATAACTGTAGGTGAAATATTATGGTCACAATGGGCAGTTCAAGAATGAAGAAAGATGGCTACCAAAATGGCCACCACAAAATGGCTGCCATCTTGGATTTCTCGACATGTTCCCAATCCATACCCAGAGTACCATACCTGTACCAAATTTCATAACTGTAAGTGAAATATTATAGTCACAATGGGCAGTTCAAGAATGAAGAAAGATGGCTGCCACAATGGCCACCACAAAAATGGCAGCCATCTTGGATTTTTCAACATGTTCCCAATCCATACCCAGAGTACCATACCTGTACCAAATTTCATAACTGTAAGTGAAATATTATAGTCACAATGGGCAGCTCAAGAATGAAGAAAGATGGCTGCCAAAATGGCCACCACAAAACGGCAGCCATCTTGGATTTTTTGACATGTTCCCAATCCATACCCAGAGTCCCATACCTGTACCAAATTTCATAACTGTAAGTGAAATATTAAGGTCACAATGGGCAGCTCAAGAATGAAGAAAGATGGCTGCCAAAATGGCTGCCACAAAGTGGCTAACATCTTGGATTTCTCAACACGTTCCCGTCTGATACCCACAGCCCCATACCTGTACCAAATTTCATAACTCATAATGGGCAGTTCAAGAAATGAAGAAAGATGGCTGCCAAAATGGCCGTCCTCTTGGATTTCTCAACATGTCCCTGATCCGTACCCACAGGCCCATACCTGTAACAAATTTTATAACTCTAAGCGAAATATTGAGGTCACTATGAGCAGTTCAATAAATGAAAAAAGATTGCTGCCAACATGGCTACCACAAAATTGCAGCCATCTTGGATTTCTCGACATGTTCCCAATCCATACCCAGAGTCCCATACCTGAACCAAATTTCATAACTGTAGGTGAAATATTAAGGTCACTGAGCAGTTCAAGAATGAAGAAAGATGGCTGACAAAATGGCCACCACTAAATGGCCACCATCTTGGATTTCTCGACATGTTCCCAATCCATACCAAGAGTCCCATACCTGTACCAAATTTCATAACTGTAGGTGAAATATTATGGTCACAATGGGCAGTTCAAGAATGAAGAAAGATGGCTACCAAAATGGCCACCACAAAATGGCTGCCATCTTGGATTTCTCGACATGTTCCCAATCCATACCCAGAGTACCATACCTGTACCAAATTTCATAACTGTAAGTGAAATATTATAGTCACAATGGGCAGTTCAAGAATGAAGAAAGATGGCTGCCAAAATGGCCATCACAAAATGGCCACCATCTTGGATTTCTCAACATGTTCCCAATCCATACCCAGAGGCCCATATGTGTACCAAATTTCATAACTGCAAGTGAAATATTAAGGTCACAATGGGCAGTTCAAGAATGAAGAAAGATGGTTGCCAAAATGGCCACCATAAAATGGCAGCCATCTTGGATTTCTCAACATATTCCCAATCCATACCCAGAGTCCCATACCTGTATAAATTTTCACAACTGTAAGTGAAATATTATGGTCACAATGGGCAGTTCAAGAATGCAGAGTGATGGCTGCCAAAATGGCCATCACAAAATGGCCGCCATCTTGGATTTCTCGACATGTTCCCAATCCATACTCGGAGTCCAATACCTGTACCAAATTTCATAACTGTAGGTGAAATATTAAGGTCACTGAGCAGTTCAAGAATGAAGAAAGATGGCTGACAAAATGGCCACCACTAAATGGCCACCATCTTGGATTTCTCGACATGTTCCCAATCCATACCAAGAGTCCAATACTTGTACCAAATTTCATAACTGTAGGTGAAATATTTTGGTCACAATGGGCAGTTCAAGAATGAAGAAAGATGGCTACCAAAATGGCCACCACAAAATGGCTGCCATCTTGGATTTCTCGACATGTTCCCAATCCATACCCAGAGTACCATACCTGTACCAAATTTCATAACTGTAAGTGAAATATTATAGTCACAATGGGCAGTTCAAGAATGAAGAAAGATGGCTGCCAAAATGGCCACCACAAAATGGCCGCCATCTTGGATTTCTCGACATGTTCCCAATCCATACCCAGAGTACCATACCTGTACCAAATTTCATAACTGTAAGTGAAATATTATAGTCACAATGGGCAGCTCAAGAATGAAGAAAGATGGCTGCCAAAATGGCCACCACAAAACGGCAGCCATCTTGGATTTTTTGACATGTTCCCAATCCATACCCAGAGTCCCATACCTGTACCAAATTTCATAACTGTAAGTGAAATATTAAGGTCACAATGGGCAGCTCAAGAATGAAGAAAGATGGCTGCCAAAATGGCTGCCACAAAGTGGCTAACATCTTGGATTTCTCAACACGTTCCCGTCTGATACCCACAGCCCCATACCTGTACCAAATTTCATAACTCATAATGGGCAGTTCAAGAAATGAAGAAAGATGGCTGCCAAAATGGCCGTCATCTTGGATTTCTCAACATGTCCCTGATCCGTACCCACAGGCCCATACCTGTAACAAATTTTATAACTCTAAGCGAAATATTGAGGTCACTATGAGCAGTTCAATAAATGAAAAAAGATTGCTGCCAACATGGCTACCACAAAATTGCAGCCATCTTGGATTTCTCGACATGTTCCCAATCCATACCCAGAGTCCCATACCTGAACCAAATTTCATAACTGTAAGTGAAATATTATAGTCATAATGGGCAGTTCAAGAATGAAGAAAGATGGCTGCCAAAATGGCCACCACAAAATGGCCACCACAAAATGGCCACCACAAAATGGCCGCCATTTTGGATTTCAGGACATGTTCCCAATCCATACCCAGAGTCCCATACTTGTACCAAATTTCACAACTCTAAGTGAAATATTATGATCACAATGGGCAGTTCAAGAATGAAGAAAGATGGTTGCCAACATGGCCATCACAAAATGGCTACCATCTTGGATTTCTCGACATGTTCCCAATCCATACCCAGAGTACTATAACTGTACCAAATTTCATAACTGTAAGTGAAATATTATAGTCACAATGGGCAGTTCAAGAATGAAGAAAGATGGCTGCCAAGATGGCCACCACAAAATGGCCGCCATCTTGGATTTCACGACATGTTCCCAATCCATACCCAGAGTACCATACTTGTATCAATTTTCACAACTGTAAGTGAAATATTATGGTCTCAATGGGCAGTTCAAGAATGAAGAAAGATGGCTGCCAAAATGGCCATCACAAAATAGCCGCCATCTTGGATTTCTCGACATGTTCCCAATCCATACTCGGAGTCCAATACCTGTACCAAATTTCATAACTGTAGGTGAAATATTAAGGTCACTGAGCAGTTCAAGAATGAAGAAAGATGGCTGACAAAATGGCCACCACAAAATGGCCACCATCTTGGATTTCTCGACATGTTCCCAATCCATACCCAGAGTCCCATACCTGTACCAAATTTCATAACTTTAAGTGAAATATTAAGGTCACAATGGGAAAAACCCAAACATGGTTTACATCTGGTTTGTGGTTGCAGTTTATGCCTACTGTTTATGGTTTCACCTGATCCATTTACAGCTCCTGTATTAACCGGCCTCCGCTGTTAGGCCGGTTAAAAATGAGGACCACCAACCTCAGTGAAGTGAGCGCCAGGGGGCAAGCCACACGGATCAACACTGATGGAAAAGGTTCTCGCTTGGTTGACCAGTTCAAAATGTTTGGGACAATGAACCCAGGACGCCTCACACACAAGACTGACCCTCATCTCCAGGGCTATCTTCTCTTGCTGCTCTGGAAACACAAAACAGACACAGATGGATGGATGACTGGGGCTTTACTTCCTGTATTTATGCACTTGGCAGGTTATTCAGGACAGGAGGTAGACAAAGCAATGACAATTGCAATAAAACAGGGACAGCTTTATATTAATGTAGAGGAAAACTACTCACAGTGAGTAGGTTGGTAGGGCTGTATATGATGAAAACAAGTTTCCCTCATTTAAACGCATAAAAAACAAGAGCACATACAAAACAAGAGCACATACAAAACAAGAGCACATACAAAACAAGAGCACAGTGTAATTTAGTAACACTAATTCACAGCTCATTCCACTACACACCTTCCAGTTTCTAACAGATCCTTATAACAGAATAATAACATTTTATGTTTGTGGATCGGACAGACGAACAAGAGGGGTCAAGAATGTCTCACCTTTGTAACTGTCCATAAACACCGGGTCAACTGTGACTACTGTTTCCGTGGGTTTGACTAGTTGACGTTTCTCGCGCAGGTACACCCCTCTCTTGCCTCCCATGCACGTCACTTTGAACTGCAAGTTGCGCTCTGGACTGTTGTGGTTTTCCAACAGCCATTCGTAAGCTTTCAACACCTGCAAGACAGCAAAGGACACCTTAAGTACAAACTGACAAGAACATGCCACTATTGAGAATGAAAAGTTCACTTTTCCCAACTGGTGTTGGTCAACAGGCAAGACCTTAGCATCATCAATCCAGATATCTCATAACTGGTCTGGTAATTGTTGATTGAAACCCAAAAGAGACATACGGTAAATCAATGTATATCTGCTACAGACATCAGTCCAAACAAATATTTAATCTTCAATGGTGGTGGCGAACATAAACAGCTGCCCTAACTATCATCTAATCATAAGGAAATTTCGTTGATAATTAAATGCAAAAATTGCCAAAGAATATGAATTATATAACATTGATTTACCAACCTGAACCAGGCCATGACCCAAGGCAAAAGGTTCTATGGTGTCGTTTTTCAATGCTGTGTTCTCAACGGCTCTTCGGATGATGAAAGGGGTGTAGGAGATCTTGTTGCTCTTCAAACCAGACAGAATCAAAGCTGCAAAGAAATTCTCAATAAGGATGCAAGTTTTAACTGCATGGCATAGCATGGCGTGACTATTTTGAAGGGCATCTTGAATCAGGTAGGCCTCACTGGTTTACCCATTCTTAATATCAAAATAGACAACCAATGATTAAAGATACAGTTGTCACATTCATGGCTCACTGCCCTTGCTAAATGAAACACAAATTCTCAATGGTTATAGAGACAGAGAGTTGCTGCTATGAATGAAGGAAATCAAAGCAAAACCAATGGCCAACTGCCAATGTATTAACTTTCAATCAAAATAAGGATTAAAATTTGAGCCATACCTATATTTCCACAAGCGTTGGGCGAGCTCATACTTGTGCCATTCATCAACTGGAGACCACGCAGCGTCCAGTTTGGAACAGAGGCAATGGCGCCCCCTGGTGCAGATATTGACACTCCCATGTCTCCATCCGTCCTACAACAAACAATATCGCCATGACAACATGCAACCTCATAATCAAATTTATCAAATTTGTTTCAGCATCTGGCCAGTGCCACTTTGTAGTACCCCATGAACATGAACCATTCAATATTGCAAAGGCATAAAATAACCTTCGCGTTTTAGCATACCATGAATCTTGCAAGTTCATTTAATATCAAGCGGAAACAAATGATCATCCGTTTATTCAAAAGAAGATCTATAAATAACTCACGCTGGACCCCTGGATGACCATGTGTACTGAGTGCCAGGCAACTTCTCCCTCAGCGAGTACTCTGCTTGCATCATTGCAGGTGACACGTACGCCCCAACTCCTATGATGGCATCGCACGTTCCTCCTGGGGCTCCCACTGTGGACAACCCCGGACCGTTGTTGCCCGCACTTGAGACGAATATCACTCCATGTTTGGTCACAACTTCATTCAGGATATCACTCACACGCCTGAAGTAAAAGGAATCATTCATTTCACAAATGTCTAATGACAACAGCAACTCAGTTGTCATTCAAGTATCATGAAATTTCCTATTTGAGCTACAAAATCAAGGGTGTATAATTTAGGATTCTTTTCTACTTCAGAGCGCAGGTCCAAGCCGAAAGGAGTCCAACCTAACTTGTCTCCAGTACTTTTGACACGCAGTACCTCTGACACTTGAACGCAGCGTTACGCTTGAGAATGGCTTTATCTATACAAGTTGAGATTTCAGCCAACTTTGACATGTTATGACAAACATAGAATTCACAAGAAAGTAGTTGCTCACCCAGAGTTAGGCCAGTGAGAGCCCTCTCCATAACTGTAGTTGATGAGATCACATTTAAGATCAACAACTTGCTTCATCTGAAAATAAACATCATCTTTTAATAATTCTTAAATACAAATCAATGCTGACTAATAAAGTGGGATATAAAGCCAATACACTCGTTTTTTTGTGAATAGATGGAAGACTGGGGCTTTACGTCTTGCATTCATGCACTTGGCAGGCTAATTAGGACAGGAGGAGCTCTGAGGAGGACATGGCAATGAGGCGTCTACAAAGAGTGATTGAAACAGTCGTCCAACATTTGCCCAGGTGATGCGGCAAGAGCTGGATTCGATCCAGGGACCATGCGATCTGCAGTCTAGCAAGCTACCACTACACCAACCCTCCCGTCAAGGTTTTTTGTGCAATATCATCATAGGTGACTTCCTTACAACCCCGTTTGATAGCATTTGACCCTCATGTGACTCTTTAATCACTTGCAGGGAACAGCAACACATCTTTAACTGCTATGATAATTTATACATTTGACAATCTTATCGCAAGTTGCAAGTCTTGTTTCAATTTCATTGTGTCTGTTGACTTACGATAATATTCACGAAATACAACAGAATTGCAGAACTTTCTCCAGGTGTATTAGGTATTTCTAAATGGAACTATAGCCAAGAATTGTGACTGACTCTTGGAAGTACCTACTGAATCAAAAATATGAAATTTATTAAATGACAAGATTCTTCTCTAATAAGAGGACACTGCTTTGACAAGTAGAGGAAGGCAAAATTGAACGACTGAATTAAAAGCCTATCATTCTTATTGCCAATGACAGAAAACCGCGCTCTCTCCTAATTGTCAATCCATTCAATAGTAGAGAAGTTTTAATTACTAATCTGTATGTCTTGATGGACTGAAGTGTTATTAAATGAATGATGGTCAAGAGGGAGTTCCTTCTGGCTAAACACACATGGCCATATTACGGGTATATAGCCTGAGGGACGCAACATGAGCATCCCTTAATAATGAGAACTCCTCATGCATCAGAACCCTCATTTCTTCCATTCCCAATTCAAAAGAATGACAGGAAGTACGTTCAAATCATACTCATTAATTAAATCCAGGTATTCCAATAACCTCGAGCAATTCAGAGCAATCTCAATACATTTTATCAAAATGTCTCAGCTAAAAATAAACAAGAGGGAAATGTACAGACTTTTGAGATTCGGCCAGAACAACACAAAAGCAATACGTACCGCCCTGACGAGAGCAGAGCCAGTCTCCATTGAGCCAAGCCGAGTGTCCCCTATCTTGATGGCAACAACCTGTGCTCCTGGGGCGACCCCATTCTTATCTGGGTCGTCTGGGAAGTACCCCGCAGCGATGCATGCCACGTGAGTCCCATGTGAGCCAGCATTTGTCACTACTTCCAACACATTGCCCTCCTGCCAGATGTTGAAGCTGTAATTCAACATGTCTGAAATACAATAGAAGAGAGGGGCTGACAATGTAATCTTGAGGGCAGATTTACAATAGAATTCTCTTAATAGTCTTGTGCAACACAGAACGGAAGCAGTCAAAAATTATGGGTAATTTCAATAAAATGGTGTCATAATCAAACGGCAAGCGAAATTAAAAACACTTTAATTTTTGGCAAGTGAAATTAACATCACTCTCATCTTTAATGTTTAAGAAACATCAGGTAAATGCAGCATAAATGCAGATCAAACATCCACCATTTATTGTTGATAAGACAAAAGGGACAGCACACACACCTGCTTGGCTCAATGTGTCATATTCACGCTCTTCTGTGTAAGCCGCCAGCAGCTTACATGACGCCAGGTCTCCCTTTTCTGATTTGTCAACACATGCTCTGTAAATTACAGGAAAATAAACACAAATAAGACATGGATGGATGATTGGAGTTTAAGGTCCTGTATTTATGCACTTGGCAGGCTAATTTGGACAGGAGGAGGACATGGCAATGAGACAAAGGATGATTGAAACAGCCGCACAGATCAGGTAAATAAGAAACTCACCTCCATGTATTTCCATCATGAAATACAACGCAATCGAACACAGGGCCTGGGTCCGAGTAGGTCTTATCAGCGTTAGTGAGGAAATCAACCCTGGCCGACAAATCCTCCCTCTGCAACTTCTCCTCCTGGTTAGGCTCCGTGTGAGCTTTGTCAAACTCGGCCAGCTTTCTCTGGGCGGCGGCCAGGGCCTCCCTGTGATCCTTGTCCCACAGTTCTTCTTTTCTCTCCTTCACGATCCGCGTCTTAAGGGCCTTGGGATAGAGGTCATAGAGATTCTTCACTCCAATGTGGTATTTGCCAGACGGATTCTCCCAGCTCTCAGGAACCTGAAACAACATTACGTTGTATGTGTGCATCTACTGTTTTTTTTTCCTTTTCCAGGTTTGCAAAGTAAAACTGTTGATTATTAATAGCAGCAGTTCAAGCTCCTTTTAATTTCAGATAAATCTTCAACTGAAGCATTATAATTGAGGATGGAAAAGTTTCATATTTGGTTCAGATTTATTCACTGAAATTTTCTGTCCGGAGTGCAATTTCACTGAAAACCAATACCAGTTCACAGGCCAATCGATCACTTCCCTTTTTGATGCTACTGAAAATACCCTGACAGTGGTCATAACAAGAATCCATGGATTGCCAAACAGAGGGGCCATGATCACTGGTACAAGTGAAACACAATTTCTCATCTAGCATGCCAAGTTGCCAACTGGAACTGATCTGGGAGTGATGCTCTAGTGAATTGTTATGTCACGGCAATTCACAGCATAATCCGGTCTTGAGTGCAGCTACAATGTGCTTAAATGAAGCTTTGTGTATTGTGTAATGCTATCCATGAAAATTTGTATATTGTGTATTGCTTTTTGTGTATTGCAGACCAAATAACTTGGCTGGAAAAGATATCATACATCACTTCTCTTTCCGGTCTTCTAATTTATGGCTAATTACTCTTTCCGGGCAGTAAATCAATCGATCAAAATATTTTACCATACAACAACGCCCCAATGTCAATTAAGAAAACACAAATTGAGAGGCTACATCTTGCTGTCTTGAGTGTTTTCATCAGTTCATGAAACTTTCTTGCGTGCACCAATACACACACATAGTGATGCACGGATAGTGGAAATAGCCGGATACCGGATACCGGATAATCCGGCAACACCAACTGCCGGATACCGGATAGCAACCGGATAGTTGGAACCGGATAGTAAACATGCGAAAAAGGAAGTTTTTCGGCATTTGTGGTTGATTATGAATATTTTTTATGAGAGCTGAGACACATCGGTCCGTCAGGAGGACTGTTCCTATGATGGAATGTTTTTCGTTTTGTTCTGTAACTGAATTCTGATTTTTAGGATGGTGAAATAATGTTTTTGACTCTGTCGTGGTAATTTTCGTTCGGTTATTATCAAAATTTTAGCCTTTCGTTAAGTTTTGAACATGCCAGATATCCGGGTCTGTTATCCGGTTCTCATACCCCCATTTTGCCGGATACCGGATATCCTGCAAATTCCACTATCAGCCGGATACCGGATACTGTGCCGGATATCCGTGCATCCCTACACACACATCTATTCCATATAACTCCAATCAACTCATTCAACAGAGGGTACAACATTCTGTTAAAAACAACAACAGGGTGCCATGTTACCAGCCAAAATTTACCTGCAGTTTTCTTCCAGTCAATCCTGTGATTTCTCCATCCTTAGCCTCGACCACCACTGACGTGTCCACATCACCCGAACCAGTTGCATCAATGATGCTGATTACTTTGGGTCTTCCATCCGGAGTGACCTGTAACAACATATAAACCCAGGTTAAAAGAGTTAAGACTTCTTTTTTTTGCGGGGCTTGGGGAAATTTCAATCCAAAAACCTAGCAAAACCACATGATGTCACATCTCTTCGAGACAAGACCCTATACCAGGCCAAGGAATTTTAACAGGAGCTACTGACTTAGCTAGTATTAGTGGATCGGGCCATGTGCCTAGGACTGTCACCCTTACGGCCGAAATCGATGCATAATTTTCTTGTAATTTTTTATTATATATATATATAAACTTTTATTATGACAAACCGAATATCAAAAAAGATACATGTGTCATCAATATCGCAATACAAAGCAAAATCAAAGTCTACACTAATCTACAGAAAGCTAAAAACAAGGTTAAGTATAATGTTATTATTACAATACTGGTCCCAGTTCTAGTGATTAAACTTGTAAATGTCCGATGTTTTTAAAGAGTGTCCAATATCAGTTTAGATTTTCAAGTAAAAGATAATTTTAAAAATGTCAATATAAATTTAATTTTTAAAAATGTCAATATAAATTTAATATAATAAAGTCCTTAAAACATTATACAAAAATATATCGGATGGACCAGCAGCAACTGCTTAAAGGCCCTCCAACATAGAAATGAGTGCTGTTGATATTCCTAAACAAAAACTACATCTAGTTAGCAACTTACATATCATTCACACATTATAATAAGGTATACAACTGTTAGTAAAAATTTAATATATATACTCTGAAGAAAATTCCCACACATATCTAGCATTCAAACATATATTTAGTACAGAGATTCATTTTGCAAACTTTCACATAACAGCACAGAAACCCTCTATATTGTAGAATGAAGAGTCAGTTGTCCAAAATTGGGTTCGGAAAATTACTGCTCACTGTAGGGAGGCGCAGCTAGACAGCTAAAAATACACAGTAGGGTATTGAGTTATCATTAATTTTTTAGCAACACTTACATTACTTTGTTTAGGTAAGAGCCTATAGCCTGTATTACATCCGGTCTTTTATCTGACATCAGTGCAATGAATTTTTCACTTTCATCAAGACTACTTAAGTTGGGCATAAGGCTACTAACTCTGTCAAAAAGCACTGATCTGGGGGCATCGTTATTAGTACAAATTAAGAGGCAATGAATCTCGTCTTCTATATCGTCAGTATTACATTTGTCACATTTTCTCTCTTCTATCGGAATTTTGGGTATGTTATGTCTACCTGTTTCAATTTTTAGATTATGAGAGCTTACTCTGAATCTGGCAATGTTGCTGTATGTTTTCTTTGAGAGGTTTAGATTTAGATACGGTTCTAGACAATAATTTGTCTTAAACATTTTATATGTGCGCATTTTGGGAAATTTATCCGAGTTATTAATCTCATTCAAAATTCTGGACTGTTCCTCTGAATATAGTTTAAGTTTGATTTCCTTTAAAATTTTGCCAGGCTCATTGGTTTGCCAGGCAATGTTAGCATTTGTCATTATTTTTGCTATCTTACTGTACCAATTTTTCTGACCAGCATTGTGATTAATTATCTGTATATTTAGGCATTTATGTAAGATATCATCATTTGGGAGATTTTTAATTTTAGCCCAGTAGCTTACTCCAGTTAGTTGTTGCCTTATCTTAAGGGGAAATCTTCCTGTTTCTGCATACACAGCTAGTGTTGGGGTTTGCCGTCTCACATTGAGAACATGTTTAAGAAAGCTAATTTGTATCTTCTCGATTTGGGGGATTTCTGCCGCGCTCTTCTCGATTTGGGGGATTTTTATTAAAAACTCGACAATAAAGCTGAATTTTTGCCTTTTCTCAGGTATGTGAAAAAGTATCGATACATTCAATGCATCGGAAAAGCTCTTGTCGATAAGCGTATCGGAAAAGTGTCGTTTTCGATATCTTATGACATCCCTACATATGCCTGACTGCGGACTTTCCTGTCAATTTGTGAGTCAATATTGAAAACAGCGGCCCTATATTCGATGTTGGGGGCAACTGAAAGACCCTGGACCTTCCTGAAAGAATGGAGCATGTGCCAGACTCCCACTCTTATCATATCATGAATACGGCGATCACCAAACATAGAAGAACATTATAACGAAGTGCAGCCCCCCTCACAAAGAGCTTGAGTAGTGTTGAGCTAACCGGCAATCCGAGGTATACCAACGCGACATGAAAAGAACAGGAAGAAAATTTGTCCCTACAATTTAGTACTGTTTGCAGCATTAGCAGTCAGGCTCTGACTCAGCCTGAGGCTCAGTCAATAAACTTTGTTCCTTAACTTCTGCCAAAAAGGACAGTTTGAAAGTATCAAATACCATTTAACAGCTTTTAACTAGAGTTGACAATGGATCAATGTGATAATGAATTACACTAATTTACACATTGAAGTTTAAGTCATTGCATCCATATTCGTTGGATGATTGTGACACGAAGCCAACTGGTCAAGTCAAATTCACAATGACATGTCAACATAGCAGTCATTGAGTCAATGAACAACACTTCACAGAATAGAACCAAAAAAATGTCCTGTTTGCTGCAGCTCACCGCTAATCCAGGGGCACCAGGGTCGACTCCAGTGTCCAAAATAGCTACAGTCACTCCTCGTCCGTCACATTCTGGATATTTGGCTAAGAAAGCATCAGCACCAGTCTCTTTCTTTGGCAATAACCCATGAACGGGAAACTCCGTGTCCACCCCAGCCATTTTCCAACTTGGTTACGTCCCTATAAGTTTTCTCACAAGAGGGGGTATCGATATTGGTAAGCAAGCAGGTGCCGGCACCTAGCGTCAATTGGGATTTGCTAATAATGAGATTTCGTAAACGTTGTGACTTCTATCTTTGCTGGAACCTTTGTGTGTGTTTAACCTTGATGGTAATCGTAGGTTACATGGTTTATGAAATGTACTACATGAAGGAACCATTATAAAAAGTGAGTATAAGGTTGGTACTTTGCTACCGATACACACAATGGACTAACCGGTTTGTAAATTTTACAGGTCTTTGAGTTTGACTTTGTTGTTGTGATGGCTCAACAGTCTCAACCAAATGCCCCCCCCCCCCAATATATATAACCAAAATTACAAAAATGTTTTTATGATGGCCCGGAAAAAATAAGATTCCTTTTTCCTATTTTCCACAAACGTAACAAATATGAAAAATACACCTGACATGAACTTTAGGCATTCTATATGCATATTTTCATTAAAAACGTGTTCTGTGCTCCATATTTGGTCACTTATGGTTATGGAGAACATCTGCAATGGTCTGTAATATGTATTTTGACGATTATTACGTATTTAATCAGGGATGGTACCATATATTTGGATTAGCAGATCTATGTATTCCATCTAGGATGGTACCATGTATTTTGATTGGCAGATGTATTCCATCTAGGATGGTACCATGCATTTTGGTTGGCAGATGTATTCCATCTAGGATGGTACCATGCATTTTGATTGGCAGATGTATTGCATCTAGGATGGTACCATGCATTTTGATTGGCAGATGTATTCCTTCTGGTACGGTACCATGCATTTGAGTGGCAGATGTATTCCATCTAGGATGGTATCATGCATTTGATTGGCAGATGTATTCCATCTAGGATGGTATCATGCCTTTTGATTGGCAGATGCAGAGTCCGCGAAAAGTGCCGGTTTGCCGGTAAAAACCGGCAAAAATAGCGTGTGGCCGGCAAAAATAGAGTGGTTACCTGCCCAAATGTCCGATTGGTAATGTTGGGAGTCAATGAGCTGACAGAGCAATCAATGCAATCAGTCCAGGCCTTTGAAATCTCCATTGCAATTGACAAACGTCAATGACTCAAATTGGAGTCAGAGGTGTCAAATGGATTGTAATTAATCTTAACAAGTGTCATTACCACAGCTAATTGCAATTAGCGATGCTCAGCTTTCAAGAGCTTATATGTTTTGTACAAGATTTGAGGCCCTGCTAGGTTGCAGGGTCAGCCATGTTATTTATGTTAGCAGGGAACTTGTTAGATGAGTTTTCTGCAATCCTCTTAATTTTAATCATTGTGAAATACACCCTAACAATAGCAACAAAATTCTGTTCAATGCAAGCTTTTTTTAAATGTTATTTAGTTATCTATAGATTAGATCAGCCTCACCAAATTAAGGCATTTGATCGTTTATGGTCAATAAGCTCTGTATTGGTTTGGGGCAACTTCATATTGTTGTAGGCACAGCAACTCCAGATTACCGGTTGAAATTACTAAATTTGGAACATCGGGCAGATAAGACTTCATTTGGGCAGGTAAAATTCGGAATCTACCTGCCCGTATGTCCTGTGTGTCATAATCCCTTTTAGCGGATTCTGGGAAGATGTATTCCATCTAGGATGGTACCATGCATTTTGATTGGCAGATGTATTCCATCTAGGATGGTACCATGCATTTGATTGGCAGATGTATTCCATCTAGGATGGTACCATGCATTTTGATTGGCAGATGTATTTCATTGAGGATGGTACCATGCATTTTGAGTGGCAGATGTATTTCATTTAGGATGGTACCATGCGTTTTGATTGGCAGATGTATTCCATCTAGGATGGTTCCAAGCATTTTGAGTGGCAGATGTATTTCATTGAGGATGGTACTATGCATTTTGAGTGGCAGATGTATTCCATCTAGGATGGTACCATGCATTTTGATTGGCAGATGTATTTCATCTAGGATGGTACCATGCATTTTGAGTGGCAGATGTATTTCATTTAGGATGGTACCATGCGTTTTGATTGGCAGATGTATTCCATCTAGGATGGTTCCAAGCATTTTGAGTGGCAGATGTATTTCATTGAGGATGGTACTATGCATTTTGAGTGGCAGATGTATTCCATCTAGGATGGTACCATGCATTTTGAGTGGCAGATGTATTCCATCTAGGATGGTACCATGCATTTTGATTGGCAGATGTATTCCATCTAGGATGCTACCATGCATTTTGATTGGCAGATGTATTCCATCTAGGATGGTACCATGCGTTTTGATTGGCAGATGTATTCCATCTAGGATTGTACCATGCATTTTGATTGGCAGATGTATTCCATCTAGGATGCTACCATGCATTTTGATTGGCAGATGTATTCCATCTAGGATGGTACCATGCGTTTTGATTGGCAGATGTATTCCATCTAGGATGGTTCCAAGCATTTTGAGTGGCAGATGTATTTCATTGAGGATGGTACTATGCATTTTGAGTGGCAGATGTATTTCATCTAGGATGGTACCATGTGTTTTGATTGGCAGATGTATTCCATCTAGGATGGTACCATGCATTTTGATTGGCAGATGTTTTCCATCTAGGATGGTACCATGCATTTTATTGGCAGATGTATTCCATCTAGGATGGTATCATGCATTTTGAGTGGCAGATGTATTCCATCTAGGAGGGTACCATGCATTTTGATTGGCAGATGTATTCCATCTAGGATGGTACCATGCATTTGATTGGCAGATGTATTTCATTGAGGATGGTACCATGCATTTTGAGTGGCAGATGTATTTCATTTAGGATGGTACCATGCATTTGATTGGCAGATTTATTCCATCTAGGATGCTACCATGCATTTTGATTGGCAGATGTATTCCATCTAGGATGGTACCATGCATTTTGGTTGGCAGATGTATTCCATCTAGGATGGTACCATGCATTTTGATTGGCAGATGTATTCCATCTAGGAAGGTACCATGCATTTTGATTGGCAGATGTATTCCATCTAGGATGGTACCATGCATTTTGATTGGCAGATGTATTTCATTGAGGATGGTACCATGCATTTTGAGTGGCAGATGTATTTCATCTAGGATGGTACCATGCATTTTGATTGGCAGATGTATTCCATCTAGGATGGTTCCAAGCATTTTGAGTGGCAGATGTATTTCATTGAGGATGGTACTATGCATTGTGAGTGGCAGATGTATTCCCTCTAGAATGGTATCATGCATTTGATTGGCAGATGTATTCCATCTAGGATGGTACCATGCATTTTGATTGGCAGATGTATTCCATCTAGGATGGTACCATGCATTTGATTGGCAGATGTATTCCATCTAGGATGGTATCATGCATTTTGAGTGGCAGATGTATTCCATCTAGGATGGTACTATGCATTTTGATTGGCAGATGTATTCCATCTAGGATGGTACCATGCATTTGATTGGCAGATGTATTCCATCTAGGATGGTACCATGCATTTTGATTGGCAGATGTATTTCATTGAGGATGGTACCATGCATTTTGAGTGGCAGATGTATTTCATCTAGGATGGTACCATGCATTTTGATTGGCAGATGTATTCCATCTAGGATGGTTCCAAGCATTTTGAGTGGCAGATGTATTTCATTGAGGATGGTACTATGCATTTTGAGTGGCAGATGTATTCCATCTAGGATGGTACCATGCATTTTGAGTGGCAGATGTATTCCATCTAGGATGGTACCATGCGTTTTGATTGGCAGATGTATTCCATCTAGGATGGTTCCAAGCATTTTGAGTGGCAGATGTATTTCATTGAGGATGGTACTATGCATTTTGAGTGGCAGATGTATTTCATCTAGGATGGTACCATGCATTTTGAGTGGCAGATGTATTGCATCTAGGATGGTACCATGCGTTTTGATTGGCAGATGTATTTCATCTAGGATGGTTCCAAGCATTTTGAGTGGCAGATGTATTTCATTGAGGATGGTACTATGCATTTTGAGTGGCAGATATATTCCATCTAGGATGGTACCATGCATTTTGAGTGGCAGATGTATTCCATCTAGGATGCTACCAAGCATATTGAGTGGCAGATGTATTTCATCTAGGATGGTACCATGCGTTTTGATTGGCAGATGTATTCCATCTAGGATGGTACCATGCATTTTGAGTGGCAGATGTATTCCATCTAGGATGGTACCATGCATTTTGAGTGGCAGATGTATTCCATCTAGGATGGTACCAAGCATATTGAGTGGCAGATGTATTTCATCATGGATGGTACCATGCGTTTTGATTGGCAGATGTATTCAATCTAGGATGGTACCATGCATTTTGATTGGCAGATGTATTCCATCTAGGATGGTACCATGCATTTTGATTGGCAGATGTATTCCATCTAGGATGCTACCAAGCATATTGAGTGGCAGATGTATTTAATCTAGGATGGTACCATGCATTTGATTGGCAGATGTATTCCATCTAGGATGGTACCATGCATTTTGATTGGCAGATGTATTCCATCTAGGATGGTACCATGCATTTTGATTGGCAGATGTATTCCATCTAGGATGGTACCATGCATTTTGAGTGGCAGATGTATTCCATCTAGGATGGTACCAAGCATATTGAGTGGCAGATGTATTCCATCTAGGATGGTACCATGCATTTTGAGTGGCAGATGTATTCCATCTAGGATGGTACCAAGCATATTGAGTGGCAGATGTATTTCATCTAGGATGGTACCATGCATTTTGATTGGCAGATGTATTCCATCTAGGATGCTACCAAGCATATTGAGTGGCAGATGTATTTCATCTAGGATGGTACCATGCATTTGATTGGCAAATGTATTCCATCTAGGATGCTACCATGCATTTTGATTGGCAGATGTATTCCATCTAGGCTGCTACCAAGCATATTGAGTGGCAGATGTATTTCATCTAGGATGGTACCATGCATTTTGATTGGCAGATGTATTCCATCTAGGATGGTACCATGCATTTTGATTGGCAGATGTATTCCATCTATAGTCAAGACATTTTATTTTGGCAGTAAGTTTTTGGTTGATAATTAAAAACATACCTTACTCTTGACAAAAATACTTGTCTCCTCCTGTTCCTGACACCTTGACCAAACAGTTTCATAAACATTTGGAAGTATTGGTATGTTGTAGTCCTGGTTTTGAGGTAGTCCCATTAGAATAACATTGCTGTCAACACAGCTCAAGAAGCCATTTTCTTCTATTGCTTCTATTGCTGCTGTTGTGACGTCATCATTGTTTCAGTGATGTCATAGAGCCAACAATGCTGATGACGTCACAACAGAAGGCTAAAAACAGCTCTAAATATGCTGAAGAGCAGCAGCAATTTAGCATTGTAAGTGCCTGCATGATGGAGCTGGGGGTCAGAGGACATAAATTTAGTCTAAATCATGCTTGGTCATGGTGTACTCACCCTGATAAACCAAAAATTAAACCTCAGACTTAATCATGTATTCTTTTATTGGCTAAAAACTTACTGCCAAAATAAAATGTCTTGACTTTAGGATGGTACTATGCATTTTGCTGGTGTATTTCATCTAGGATGGTACCATGCATTTGATTGGCAGATGTTTTTCATTGAGGATGGTACTATGCATTTTGATTGGTAGATGACTACTAGATGTATTTCTTCTAGGATGGTACCATGTATTTGAGTGGCAGATGTAATCCATCTAGGATGGTACCATGCGTTTTGTTTGGAGGATGTATTTCATTGAGGATGGAATCATGCATTTTGATAATCATATACACTCTATGTATTTAATCTAGGATGGCAGTGCCCATCATATTGCCATGTAAATTGATCAGCAGATGTATTTAATCTAGGATGATGTAGATATTTTTTTTACATCTAGGATGTATTTAGTTAGCTGATGTATTTCATCTAGGATGGTACCATGTCTCGTGTATTTAGTCTAGGATAGAAGCATGTATTTTGAATAGTAATAAATACATCTTGGATTTGACCATGTATTTTGATAGTCATACTTATTTAACTTGGATCATAGGCCTACCATTCACATGTATTTCATCCATTAAGGACCTGTGTATTTTGATTGCATGTTTCATGGAGACTGAATGCAATTTTTGGTAATACATTTATTTGCAGGTTCAGGAGCGAAATGTCGAAACGGTCGGCGATAGTTTCTCTTCCTCCTCAGTCGCACAGATCCAGGGGTTTCTCTTTGCCTGATGGTTCTTTAGGGTTGGCCAAAGGGACGCTCTTGCCTAACGACAGGGTAATTAAACCATAATTTATAACATTGTTGTTGTTTAAAACTATTACCAAGTAAATTCTATATATTATCCATATGCCTTCATATAATACCTTACAGCCTGCATCTGGGATCTAGGCCACCCCCCCCCCCTCCCCCGTTGAGTGGTACTCACTATAGAATTTTCTCTGGCTATGGACTATAGTTTCAGTTTGCTATACTTCGGGCACTTATTTCAGGGACATTCGTTCATTTTAATAACTTGTCATTTCATGACTTATTTTGTGTCTACTGTATTTCCTCATTGCAATGAAGGTTAGAAGAACGTCAGACTGCCCTGCCCCTTCATTGCCAATTGGTGCACTGCGAAGGCAGACTACGATAAGACGCATTTATACAGGTCACAGACACCCATTTTACAATAAAGGAAAATTTCACTTTACCATGCTAACATACTGAATAAGGCAATTTGGTGCTGGTCTCTAAAAATTTAAGATGTCAACTTAATTATACTTACAAAATTGACCTCATTGTCATTGTGTTCATTGATAACACTAATATCTTAGTCATACTTACATGGATAAATGGGCCATAAAAAGAAAGTTTAAAGTAGTTTCTAAGTATACCGTTTCAACTTAATAAGAAGGCCGCTGTTGATGTGTTGAGTGAGTTTTAACCTAACTTTCATCGTCAGTTTTGACCAGTGATGGAAATGGGGGGGGGAGCTCGGGGGAGCTGAGCTCCCTTGACCAAAAAACAGGGGGAGCTGTACCCTGCTACAGCTCCCCCAATGACCAGTAGTGAAACTACAATTATCATATTACTTTTTCAGTCCTCATGGTATTTTTAGTCAAAATTATGCTCTGGTGGAAGAATTTTTTCCCTTTTTGAAAATTTGGAGTGGCGAGCCGCTGCCGCACGAACCGAGAGCTCCCCCGACGAAAATTTTCCATTTCCATCACTGGTTTTGACTGAATGCCTCACTTACCCTCCTCTACTGGCAGTTAAAGGTTCATTGAGTCATACTACTCTGCAATTGAACGGTGCTAATCAATCTGATCAATGGTCCACACGCTGAATGCCTGGCTTGTGTTTGCAGTGGCCGGACTATTTGCTGTGTGATTTGAGTGGATATTGATTTCATTGTTTTGTGCCTTTTTACTCAAAACTGGATGACCAGTCAATAAGGAAAATTTACATAAATTCAGAAACCCCTTTATGTTGAGGCCACTATTAAATAGGATATAAATGGGGGTTGTCGTTTGGGAAGCAGTACATTGGACCCTGTTTGGAGTAAGTGCATAGATACAAGACGTGGAAGCCCTAATTGTCCATCCACCCTGCCAAGAAGCAACTCCTTGCCACCATGGATTGAATCTGATGGATAATAGGGGCTTCACATCCTGTATTTTTACTGTTTATGGCACTTTATGCACTGTGATAGGCTCAGGCGGACAGGAGGAGGACAAAATAATGAAACTGCTGTTCGTCATTGGTTGAGATCACCCGGCTACTGCTGGCATTGAACCTGGGACGTAGTGATTGGACGACCAGACTGCAGCTCAAACATCCCTCCTCCTGTGGCCGTATCTGTGAGGTCTGCCTGTACAGTTCGCCAGTTATCATTAATTGACCTGGTCAATGGTGTGGCCTGTGTGCTGTGGTGGTATTGATTGTGTCACCTTCACTTGAGGTTAAATGAAATCTCTGTCCTTGGGAGGGACAACCCAATTGATGTTATGTGTCATAATCATATAATTAGTAGTAAATATAAACATCTTAAACTTGGTGCATGTAACTTTGTTTGTGCATGGCACTGTATGCCACTTGATTGTGGCCACTACTGATGGGTTAGCTTTAGTACTACATGTGCAGGCCTATGCCTGCCACTGAGAGGGGAGGGGGTGTGCTGATATAGCCTATTAGGTTTGGGAGTGGGAGGGGGGGGGGATCGTCTGGGTGTTGTTATTTGCGAGTTCACTCGCATTTGTGAGCGAACCAGTTAAATAAGGGGTAGTCAGAAATTTTGGATCGTTTGTGAGAGTCAAGGAAGCACTTATCAAAGTTTCTTTTTCATGAAATTAATGAAGAATAGGCTAACTTGAGGCGTCTTGCTTTTTTGTGTGTCTTTTGTGTCTTGTTTAATTACAATTTAAGTTTTTAGTTTCAACGAAATCGCGGCAAAACAGGAAATAGAAATATTGTTGTTATTGTTTTACTGCCCTCTGATTGGCCGAAACAGGTTCGATATCTTCCTGATAGTTTTCGGACACTTCCATTAGGGCTAGAATTAGAATTTTAGGCTCTTTGGAATCCTGGTGTCTTAATCTTTATGATTTCGTTTTTTCATGAAGATATCTCTATTCATTGCTGAGAATTCGTTGAAAATGCATAGGCCTATATATTTTTCCGCAGGATGCAATGAGAAGTAATGTAACAGCAGTCCCTTTACCATGTCAGGCAATTCAGAATAGCAATCAAGACTTCACCAATTAGCCAATTTGCCATTCACACCTTGAGTTAGTATGTTTCAATTAACACCTTCTTGAAGGCCATTGTAAAAGTGAACTTTCTCATTGCAATTTTATTTATTTTTATATTTTATTTTTTTTCAAATATATTTTAAAAGGGTAACCAGGTCAGCAAAACTGTTTTACAACTGGGCCCTTTACAAGTTTAAGTTCAATAATAAAATTCCAAATAATAAACAAGCATAAAAAACATACCAGTAATAACACAGATAAAAAGAGTTAAAAACAGTTAAAAAACTAATATTTTGATATAATTATATATCACAGTGCCTGCTTCAAACAATATAGATAATCTAACAGCTAAAAGAATCATAAACGAGCCACATTCTTTATATAATGTTTCAAAAGTTTTTTGAATTCCTCCAGCTTAACACATTCTTTCAAATAGCTTGGTAAATCATTCCATGACTTTGCTCCTCTGTACAAAAACATCTTTTTATGAAATTCGTTTTCTGGGAGGGGTAAATAAAGATCCATTTCATGTTTTCTACTTTTCCTTTCTTTAATTTCGATGCCATTTTTGGGGGGAGGCAATCCACTCAATTACCAGTGGTTGGTCCTTGTCAAAATTTTATGAATATGTGGATACAGTAACAGTTAGAGTAACAGCTACTAGCCTATCAACAGCACAACACAAGTCCAGTCAGCCGGGGTATACCAGCACAACACAAGTCAAGTCAGCAGAAAAGTTCTTGTATTTTATAACTCAATTTTAGAAGAACATTATTGCCCTTGCATTGCAGTCTCATTGTGTTGAGTGCAGGCTGTCTGCAGCATCTTTGGAATCAAATTCCAGGATTTTCTAGGCTTTTCTTGACCCAAATTTTCCCAAAATCAAGACCAATCTTCCAGAGAATGCAGATTACTTTTTTTCTGATAGTAAAAATGTATCTGCGACCTGACTGTCACAAGAAATCTCAAAATATTCAGCTGTGTTTCTTTTTTTTATTAGTATGAAGCAGATTCCAGGCCTTTTGTGGTAAATGCAATTTTTTCAAGGCTTTTCAAGGACTGGCAGACACCCAGTAGTTACAGTCAGCGAAGTGCAAGTGATTACTTCAAACTGCTTGTGTTACTGTGATGTCATTGCATATTCAATAGGTCAATAATGGATCATTTGGTGCCTTCTACAGTTTTAATCAATCGAGTAACTGAATAATTGCCAATATTGCTTCACAAGACTGTGGCATTTTTGAAGATGCATAAAGAAATATATATTCCTACAGACGACTCCTAAATACATTTAACTTACCATTTTAGATTTATAGAAAATTCACCCTGTACTAGGAGTTCCTACTTCGATATATATCTGAAGATTGAGGGATGCGACGAAGAATTGGTTCAGCAAAGCGAAAACTATTTTGTGGAGAGCTTCCGAACCTGGGTCCCAACAATTGGTAGACCAAGGCTTCTTTAAACACACATAGATAGATAGATAGATATGGTAAGAGCAGCCCTCTAAGCCCAGTTCTAGGCGCTCACAAGGGTCGATTGATGAGATGGGAGAGAGAGCGGGAGTCCTCAACATGCTACACATTTATCCCATCTAAGGGATCTTTTACTTGCCCAGCATAGTCACTGATACAATAGTCCGCCAATTTAACGTCTCATCCGAACGACATCCAGCTGGGATTTTCCTCATGAAGGTACACTGAAAATGTTTTCTGAAAGAATTTTTGAACATTGTACAATGTGCGGCACATGACAGAGCTGTTGGTCGCGAAAAACAATTTGGGGAAATATCTAGGTGGTTTGCCCCCCCTGGAAAAAATCCTGGATATGCCACTGGTGCTGGTTAGCTTTTGGAAATTTTTGTGGTGTTTTTTGCAAATTTATATCATTCAGGGGCAGAAAAATGGGAAATAGAGAAGAAGAATGGGGAAATTGTGTAGAAAAAATGGAAAAATCTGTTAAAACTCTTTGTTTAAATCCCCTTTTCTTTCAGTTTCTTTTTTCTGTTAATTTCCCACTTCTTTTTTACCATTTCCCCAATTTCTGACCATTTCTCCCATTTTTCTTACCATTTCCCCATTTTACTTATAGTTTCCTCATTTTGCTTACCATTTCCCCATTTTGCTCATAATTTCTCCATTTTTCTTACCATTTCCCCATTTTCCTTTCTAATTTTGCTAGTACATCAGCAGAAATTTCCCCAAAATCTGTGCAGGGGGCAAGTTGTTCCCCCTGCCCTCTCACCCCCCCCCCCCCAATGGCTGGCTATGCTACTGATCTCAATACCTTTTAGATCTGGCCTTCCTGCTATTGCCATAATTTGTTGTAAGCCGCTTGTACTTTCTTTTTTACTGCACCGCCCCCCTCCTAGTGATATCACTGCTAAGTTTATTGTCTGTTCTATTTCTCTGATTATGTATGAAAACCTAGGTCCCAAAATCTACACCATTTTCCCCAAGAATCTACTCACAAAAATGGCAAAACAACATACGCATAGTGAACTCGCATGTGTTCCGCTTGCGACACAAATTCTAGTTAGATGTGGTATCAGTTTGCTTGTGTTCATTTTCACTAACAACTTTGACATTCATGTTGTTGCATGATGCCTCAGTCTACTGCAGGTAAATTTATATTACTTGCGATGGTGTTGATTGTCTGACGCCAACATGTAACTTTTCAAAGAGTTGAATATTTACTGCATTACATTTACGGATCTGATTGTCACAATATGGGCAGCAACAGTAGCGTTTTTGTTGGTGCATTGTTTATTAAGCCTAGCACTTGGCTGTATGTGTTGTGGTTTGTTAATTGAATTAAATGGTTGATTTTTTAGTTTAATTTTTTTTAAGGACATGAAGGAAGGGAAGGAGGAGAGAATTTGTCAAATGGAAATCTACTATCCCTTGATCCGTCAGACAGAGGAGAGGCCATATGCTTCCATCTTGCTCAGGTTGGTGTGTTTCAGTTTGACAGTGCAACTTGCGATGTTGACCGTTTAGAATTTGGCCATGGTATAGGACCTACATACATACTGATATAAGTCCCAAAGACGCACTTCTAGGTACACAGCATCTCTTCAACTCATGGGTCACATCTCGAAATGCCAACATTTTCATTGAGTCTTATTATGAGTGATGGTGCCATCTTGAGGGGTCTCCTTCATAATCACCCTTCCTAATTTGTTTATTCCTATAATTGCAATGAAGCAAATATGTAAAAAAAAATTAATATGTGATTATGAAAATAAATTAATCTGAATCTGAACCTAATGATGTTATTCATGTGATTTAATTGATTTCCTTTGAATTTCAGAGTTTAAGGAAGATAGTGTGTGGTACCACCTTGCACTCATTAAGCACGGACTTCAAAAGGAGCATTTTCCAGTTCCAGTCGGTGGATGGGCCGTTTGCTTTTGGTCTCATTGGAGAAAGGGTGAGACAGCACATGGATGATTAATTTGATTTTGAGCAATTTTTTACAGTAGTTTCAATTAGCATGCATTTTTGTATTTCCTCCGATAGAAGCCTAGTCTCAAATAGAAGTCTTTCTCGTTTAGTGGCTGAGGTAACGGCCCAAACTAACTGCTGCCTAATAATTGACTGCCTTGCATGTTGCCAGATGTTTCCAGGCTTTTTCTTGTGTGTGCGCCTACCCTTCATATCCATTGTGTTGACCATCATAGCTTTGTAGCCTGTTTAAAACAATAGAGTCAGTCTCAAATAAGCACCATGCAGTCCCTTATAAACACCGGGATAATGATCCGTTAAAAAAATAATAAACGTCCGGGCCTCTAATTGAGGAAATATGGTACGCTATACAGTATACAGCAAGGCCACAGTTAAGGGAAAACTTCAGTCAGGAGCTTTATAATATCATCTGAATACATCTGTCATGGCTTTAATTTGCTTTTAAAATTTGTGTTTTATTTGCATGACCAGAATGGGGCCAGAACGGTCATCATATGTGTTCAAGCTCAACTCCTGAAACAGCTGATCTTCCAACACAGAGACAGAGACACTATACGCCAAAACAAGTGAGTTTCCACCTATCTTCCTTCAAGTTTTATATTTCAAAACAAATATTATAATACAATATTCCAAAGGCCAAGTGTTCAAAAGATGCAATGATGCAATGGCCGTATTTATCCGTAAGTAAAAGTGACCTTGGGCTGTTCCCAGTCAAAGGTGTGAACAACACAGTCAAGCAGCCTCTGTGGATCACAACCCTCAACATATCTAATAAAATATTATCTATCTACATCCTATCCAGCTATCAAACAACTTATTCACCAAATGAAGGTTGCAGAGTGGATAAGAAGCTACTTCACCATCATCAGAGATGGGTGATGAAATGCTTTTCAGTTATTTCATTGTATTTGGTTTATGACTTCAATAATTGTCGTATTTACAGAGTCCTGAAGCCCCAGGAGAATGAGCGAAAGGAAAAGTTGATCACATGTCTTTCTGAAATCCTCTGGCGAGCGGGACAGAACAACAGAGCGGCTGTCTGTCTTGTTCAAAGGGACGATAGTTTTTTGGTGACAGACAGACGATATCACAAAGATGGGATAACTGAAAAAGTTGGTGTATTTTCAAGAATTTGTAGTTTTTAAAACATTTTTGTCTTTACTTGTACTTCAACCAACAGATATACCATCTCTTTTTCTTTTATACCACCCTTTATTCCTTATTTTAAGCATGTATAAATTGTTTATTTTCAGCTGCTGATTTTCAAATTTGAATCATATGAGACACTGCGGGATTTCATAGGCAAACACCTGAATTATGTGAGACTTTCACTATGGAATTTATAATGACTTTTGACCATTCTTTAGTAGGTATTTATTTAAAAATACATTTTTGAATGGCCAGTTTTGAAACATCTTTGCTTTATTTGTTTCAGTTTCAAAGTGTCAATTTTCCTGGAATTCTGCTGTTTGTCTACAGTGTTGTGCTGTCAAGGACCATTGAGGGGTGGGTAGCACTGGGTACTGTCTTGAGATATTCATAATATTAATTAGGATGAGAAGAAATGTGCTCAATTAACTGAGCATTGACAGTGCTTTTCCATAAGAAAGGCCCTGCTGCATGTCAATAAGTTCCTCTTGTGGGTCACATGCTGGACACTCGTTGAGTTGGTTGTTCAATAATCCCTTGCCTCATTGACTCCCAAAGATCACAAACAACACATTGTTCAATTCTATTTGCATGACGTGAGCATTTTGTGAGGTCAAATATCATTAGCTTAAAAATGGAAATCTTGCATCTACAGAGTGAAGCAGGACTCAGGGGATGAGCGGATTCAGCTGTTAAGTGACAATGAGCAGTGCAACCAAGCCATGGTCAACCTCTTGCTCACTGGCCAGGCCGCCCCCTACGTTCACAATGGAGATGTGGAGTATGATGAACATGCTCAGTTGCTGGTAACTACCATCTCTATTTCTGAAACTAGTACTTTGTAATATTGATTTTTCTTCTTCGAATCTCTTAATTGTTTATTTACTTTAGTCAAAGGAACTGCAAGACTATGGTTTTCCTCTTTTGCAGAGTGTGCCACAGAAGGGCATCAGAGACAGAGCTCAACTTGGCTTTTTGTATTACCACAATGAGGAGAGTGACCGTCACAGAACCAAGGTACAGTTTAGGTAGTACCAACTTGTCAGGCAAGTGCTAGTGCATCTGCCTCAACAATATGTGAAGGACTTGTGAAAGGTCAGATTGTGTACTGAGAATGTAACAGAGACAACTGTATTTCACGTAGCATTACTCCTTGCAGGTGGGCAGCATGCTGAAGACGCCAAAGTTCCCCATTTGGGTGACGCTTGTCAACGGACATCCTGGGCTCCTGTTTAGTCTCAACCCTGACCTGGTCAATGACTGGAGAGCGGAACACAAAATCTTCCTACACTACTACACTGGACTGATCACACAGCGCCAGGATGTCGTCATTCAAGTGGGTAAGTGGCTCACAGGCCTCGTTATGGTGATGAGGACTTCCAGTGTCATCCATGACAAAATATTGATGGTAGATCTCCAGTAAAATTCTTATAAACTTGTTCAAGTGAAATCAATTGACAGAGGCACACTCAAATCAGCATTTATATCTTGAATTACAGCCAAGGCATGACAAGTGATTACCAGAATGCTCCTGGCGAGGTCATGTCCCTATATTTGCCATGGTTTTCATGATGACTCATTCAGCTTAGTTTCTTAGTGCGAGTTCATATACTTGTCATGTTACTACAAGTTCATGAATGAGTCATAAGTCTCCCAATCACAAATGGACGACTCATTTCAGTTTAAAAGATATCATTGGTGTCCTCAAACAACCCAATGTACTGACTGACTGTTAAAGCAGGTTAAGGAGTGAGGCTGCAGACTGACGAAACTCAAGTCAAATTGGGTGTCGAATTGGAATCTAGGGCAAAATTAGTGAAATGTTGTAACCTGCTCGCTGAGGCTCTCAACTAAAGCAGGTTATGTAATCATTGGTGTTCCCTTGCTGTAACATTTTTTCAAAGTTTCATTACCTATTCACTCTATGGCTGTTCTTAAAGTTGTGCATAGGCCTACGCCCTTTTTTGGCAGGAAAGAATTTCACTGCCATTTTGTATTGCAGACACACGACTGGGCCAACAACTTCAGTCTCGCACCAAAGAAGGAAAAAGAAATGAAGAGAAGCGCATCCCTGTGCTGGAGAAGTGCATCATGACAAAGTGAGTTTCTGGTGTTATTATCGTTTTCATAGCTATGTGTTTTTTGAAAACTTTGTTTTGCAGTTAAACCGTGATATCATCGGGTATCTGTCAATGTGATTGGTCTAATCTTCAATCTGTGACATATCAGTTCAGAGTTTGACATCACAGTTAAAGACAAAGGAATTTAAAACTGTCAGGCAATGTTACTATATATGAACCACCACTACAAACAACGCGTGTCTAAGCTGAGTGTTGCACCTCATTGTTTTCCAAACAAAACATGTTGCTGTTTTTCACAAGACACCAGTCATCACAATTTCTAACAACCTTTTTGTCAGTAATTGCAAAGTTTCTAAGTAGTCTGTTTGTATTGGTTTAGTTACAGTTCATTGAAACATCTTTCAGCCAAGTGAAACATACATCATCCAATTCATCCATGTGTTACTGCAATTTGTCAGTTTCCTGAAATCTGTGCTTGTAATAAACGAAATTATTCAACTAAATCCCTGACATCACAGTTTTGGAATGAAGCAAATTGCAAACTTGAAAAACACGTAGCTATGAAAACGATAATAAGCAATTTCATTCAATTATTTGATTTTCTATCTAGAAATTGATTTCTACATAATTATACTCTGTCAATTTCAGATGGCCAGGGGCTCACATAGAATGGCAAGGTGGAGTCCTTCCTTTTTTGGTATAAATACTTCTGTTCATGGACTTGCAGCACATGCAGTGCCACCAATGCAGCATTCCGAGAATATTGATTCCTGAAATCTTGTCAAGCCCCACAAAAAGAACTTTCAAGTATAGATGTGTTCCCCCTTCGGTGATAATACTCTGGTAGCTCAATTGCTTTCACTTCCTAATTTCCACAAGAAAGATACAGGATTGTAAAATTAGACAATGTTCCACATTAATAGTAATGAATAATATTCTGTGCATTTTGCATTTCTGATTTGAATTTTTGTATTGCACTCCAGATATCTTATGCGATTGAAGATTTATTTTGATATATGGTTTTCTTGCCTGTATTTTTAATTTACAGGTGACACAATTCATGTGTTATCAGGCATCCTGAAAATGCATTATCAGCCAGTAAAATATTTTGCCATGTGGTCCAGTGGTTAGGACACCATAGCCAGCATGAAAATCCCCTCATCATGAAATTCACATGCTATAAAGTTGATATAGCATTTTGGTCACTTGTTTTGTATCTGATTCATTCGTGAAGACCTGTTGCAAAATTTAGGAGACCGATGCACCGAAAGTGGTGACTTGGGAAAGTGACAAAACCAACTTAAACTGGCTCCACTCGAGATTAAAGGTCAAATTGCCTTTAAATGACTTCTAGAGGCTTCTTAGGTGAAATTCACAGGCTATTGTGACATTTATGGTTTCACTGCATTCAACAGGAAGATATCAGCATGAAAATGGTGAATTCATATTAATGCCAAGTCACATGAATGAAATTGAATGAACAACAATGAGTCAAGTATATTTTATAACATATATCACAATATTCTTTATGAGTTGACAAAACCATTTGGACCAGTGCAGCTGACTCTGTGCACAGTCTCAGACATCTGCTTAAGGTACAACCAAACGACGCGTGCACCACATGAATCACAATATTCAAAATATTTATCACAAACGATCCACAGTCTCATTGCTACAAATTGCCGTAGAATATCTTCATATATAACTTATATATCATCAAGCATATACATGAGCATCATGAAGCATATCAAAACACAGACCATGTGAAGTGTGGTACCAGCAAGCATATTTCAGTTATTGCAATATTTCACAATGGCCACACAGTGACACCATTTGATGGACTAATTATGTAAATAATTTCACCCTAGACACATGGGCTGATGAACCAAGCAGAATACATGAACACACAAATATAATGGGCCATGTATTAGTGATTATTTTGTGAACATGAAAACCAAGCAGGCACCACACTCACTGGTCAAAGTAAAGAAGCATCGAAGCTGTGATTGAGTTACGTAATTTAGCTTGTGAAGTGAAATTGATTGTCGGTCCAATGTCAGATTATAATATTGTCCAGCATTTCAACAAAGAGGGAAATATATAATCAGTTTTGCTTTATAATATAATAATTTAGTTGACTCATACAAACATCCCAACCTCGGTGAAAAATTTTGAGTTTTCCAGAAATATAATGTACCTGGTAACTTGGTCGTTTGAAATAGGTCAGTGACCAATTTATTACCCGTTAAACTTTTAAATAATAAGTCAGTCCAGAGGATTGAACTGGTTGGGAGGTATGCAAGTGCAACTGACCGCTTTTATCGAACAAAATGTCATGATCTTTCACAAACATAAAGCATGCATATTTGTGATTACCAAAGTAAGATACTACAATGTATTACAATTGAAATCTGAAATTACTGGAGGCGAACATCACAAAAGCAAATGGAGAAAATGGCTCTCAACTTTATCCCCCATGCATCAGCATGCCTACTCACAAGTTTTCTTCAGTAATTCACATAGCAGTAGGCCTATTGGAGCAGCAATTATTTTGTTAACCAATATTTTCTGGAGTAACAAAAACCCAGCACTTAGTGGTAACGAAAAAATAGATACTTCAGTCACCCAATATTAAATAAGTGACTGTTGCGTTGATTCACACATACAACAATCAACTCTTTCTTAGTTTGAATTACATCAATAATGGCATGTTCTAGATTTCATAGTTGGCAAGATTACGCCCAACAATTCTTACATCTAATCAAATATACATTGATGTTGCTAGAGGCTTGACAAACTAGCAATCAATTAATACATCATGCCGTTCTACACTTGGTTCTTAAGTGGTGATAACATGGCAAATGGACCTGCATTGATCCCTGAGTGGCAGATTTTTCAATATTTCATATTTCTATATATGTTTTGACTATGTAGGCAATACTACATGTATCATGGAGATCTCTGTTGGTGTACCTGCAGTTGTTCATGAGCAGCCAGACAAGCGTGACAGGTTCTCCTGGGACTCCAGTAGGGGGAGCAATAAACCCGTACTCTAAAGCAGTCCCACTTCGCAAAGCGCCCGTCCAGACGAACTGATGTCACTTGAATGATTACAGCATAGTCCCTCACTCATGATGCGTGGAATTACATTGGTAAATGGAAAAAGAATATTCTTCTATGGTAACATAGGATTGTGGCTCGTGTAGCAATTGTCTATACATGTATGGATTCGTCATCAGTCAATGATTACAGCCATTACTTGCTTGCAGCTATGTCGCCCAACAGCTGATTGCGTTGACACTGTATATTGTAGTTATAAGTAACAGCAGTTTAAATAAATATCCTAAAGTGACAGCACATCACATTACAAGTTATTGACTAAAACAACAATCAGTAGTAGACTTAGAACACATCAGTAAAGTAGCTCCTCTGAATTATGAATTCTTTGTCATAGACAGAGGCAGTTCTGAACTTGATCTTTGTGACCTTGGTCAAGCCCAACAATTGCACACCACCCACTGACCAGCCACTGACAGGCCAAGACAGCAAGCATCGCCAGGAGTGCCACTGTCGTGACATGCATGATTCCCAGTCGTATACCCTGATTCAATTAAATCACACTATTGACCAAGGCTCATGATCATGGTTCATGATAATGGCTGACTGGAGTGGGCGATCAGACACAAGGTCATATGAATCAGGGAACACATGATCTGCAGTCAGATTAGCATCCAATAAAGACATAGTTCACTTGGCAATAAACCTATTAATCCAAAATTTTCTCAGGTATAGAAATCCAAGGTGGAGTCAGGTTCGTCTTGATCGAGGTTCTTTTGATATCCGCTGGATGTGACAGTGGACATTGCAACATCAGAACTGACAACATCCGAGCTGGCCACCTCCGTACTGCTCTCACAGCCAACCTGGGCGCTGCTCTGACTGCTCTGGAGCTGCACCAGCAGTTGGTTGATCTGCTCGTTCAGCTGCTGACCATTTGACTTGCTGTTGGGAGATGTCTGGGCATTGGTTGACTTGGCATCAGAGGCAGAGTCACATTCCTCTTCTTGGATCAAATTGTCCACATTGAAACCAACACCAGTGCCTGTAATACAAACGCTATGTAGTAAAACAATATAATACAGTATAATTTACACATTTATTTATTCGAGTCCAGTCACTGCATTTTATTTGGTACTTCATCACAACAAAGACTTGCACATTCCTTGCACATTCAGCAACAAGAATCCAAATTGTCCAATGTGTAGCTAAAGTTGTTAAATCTGATAGTTGTTAAACCTAAGTTATATCATTGTTAGCAGAAGCCTCAAGTTGAAGCATGCATATATACATTTGTAAGAGAGACTACAAACCTTGTCTCTGGTAGAAGAGCACATAAGCCGCGCTATAGTCGCCCTCATCCGGCTCCTTCTTGGAAACTGTCTCATCATTGAAGTAGTGCCACTCCCCGGTCTGCGGATGCTTGGCATACGAAGTGTAATGACCGGCATTCACACCTGCAGGAAAGTCAAGGGACGCGTTTCACTTCAGCACAAGCAAAATATACATCTTGTGTCATGCTCAAGATATACTGCATGTGAATGCATTAGTCAAGTGTTACAATATGCTATGCAGTGCATAGTATGCACCAAAGTTAAATACCCCTCAATTTGTAAATCACTTAAGATCCCATCAATTGTACAAGACAGAAGTCAGCAAAAGGTTCACAGAAACAAGACACACTAGTGGATGTAATGCTATATTTCCACTAAAAAAATCACTCACCTCCCGTGTGGCATATACTGGCTTGGAGATCATAAGTGAGTTTTTCCTGAGTTGGCCCTGAGATGAACCCTGAGAGGTCTAAGTTTTCCGAAGGACAGACAACCTTGCAGTCTATCTTCGTACTGGACAGTTCATGGAACACAAACCTGTGGGAGAGGATTAAGTTCTCTTCAGAAATTGGTGAATATCACATTAGTAGATACACAGGCACAGCCTCTCGCGTTAATGTGCTCCAAAGAGCAAATAATCGTTAAAAATCACAAATCACTTGTGCTAGTTTTATTCGCAAAACTTTACATCTGCGAATCCAAAATTCATTCTCCAGATAATTTAATACCAGCTAAGCCACTCCCAGCACCCCAGGTCACAAAGTGAACACAAGAATCCGAGGATTCAAACCCTGGGTTCTGTTGGGAATGAGTAATAGGCCTAAGCATAAGATCCATGGATATAACATCAAAGTAGCACTGCACTGCGAAGTGCAATCAGCTTTGACACCTGTCAGATTGCCTTCAAGTGCTGTTCCTCAATGGCAATTTGGTAACCTGAGGATGAAAATAGGCTTTAGAACTTGCAGAATTGCAATTAGCATTGTTAGACTGCTTTGAGAATAGATGCACTGCAAAAAGCAAATGCTAAATGCATTATTGGCCTTCCTTGAAACGCATGGACGATTGTCATGTGGGCGATATTATAATGCAAAGTCAGCTTGAAAACAGTCCCTCAAGACTCAAACAATCTATCAACAAACCGTAAAAAAAAAAAAATTTATAAAAATTTTTATTTTTTTTCAGTTAAAAAAAAAAAAAATCAACTCAACCCAAACCTGAAACGCATTTTACTATAACATCATTAGAACATGAATTGGCTATATTGGCTGTACCCACACCCCTATTCATGCCAGGACAACACTTCTCAGAAAACCTCTCAGACTGGTTTTTCAAAGAAAGTACCCTGGGTGAATCACCCAGGGCAACAAAAAGGACGATGGACAAGAAAAAGTACAGATCTCCCAAATTTGACAATTAATGCTTGAAACAAACCTTTTCAAATAGACAACCAGAGAATTAGGGTAGCGCCAGACAGTGATTGTCTTGTGGGCACAGCAGTTGCGTTGACATCTTGGGCAGTACCAGGGGTTGTGTTCATCAAGAACCTCACTGAAAACACATTACGATCTTACAGAAATTCATATAACACCAACAGGTGGAAAGTCTCAACTAGGCAGCTCTTTCCTCTTAGGTTTTTATATAATAAGTGACTATGCTCATCAGGCAAGCGGAGTAGAAGCCTCATTGCTGCCTCAATATTTGGAAAAGGGTACATCTTCAAGTGAACTCAGCCTTATCGCACATTAGATCCACATTATATCTACCTGCGAATGGGTGAAATGATGCAAGGCAATCAGAAATATCAAACAATGAGTAGAAACACAAACCTATCTGTGAAGGCACTGAAGCAATCAAGAAGAGTCAAGGGGTCGTTGGATCGTTTCAACTCCATTGAACTGTGGTCCCTGAAATTATCCGCTTGTTCTTCTTGGTCTGCACTAATACTGAAAAATCTGCAAAACAGGTTAACATTTTTGTTAAGTTCTTTTTCAAATCCTCAATGATATTTTCAGTTACCTTCTCAACATTACCCTTATACTGAATCATATGAAACAGAAAACTGATTTTAACCTCAAGCCAACATATGATGCATGACAAGAAACAAGATGGAGGTATTCAAGATAGGTTTAATTAAATTCTTCCTCTGATGACGTCAAATGCTGGAAACTGGACCTGAGAAAGATAGACATTTCACTTCAAGCTTAAGCCGCAAAAAAGTCTAGGCTACGTATAAGGCCATAAGAGGTCTGCAGTCTTCACTCACCTCACAGCCAAGTGGTCGCCTGGCTGAAGCATGACTTCTGGACTTTCTCGGTCAATTTCACACCCACTGCAGTGCGTCGTGTACAAGCACCGTGAGCAATGGTAGCCCTGGAGATAAAAGCAAAGAGAATTAAGAATTTAGTTAATGCTTATGTAATATATGTATCATGAATTTTTTGCTCCATCATGGTTCAAAACATCAACATAAATTATTTTGTCATGTCCCCATTCAGATTGACATTTTCAATTAAAAAAAAAATCTCATTGAGGCCTCCATTTTTTCTTTTAATCTGCTATACCTATCATGACTTTGTTTTAGAAAAACACTCCCTATGACATACTTTACTACAAAATGACAACTATTAAGTACAACATTATCCCTCTCCTGCCTATAAGCCAAGTGTAATCTTGAGTGTAATATCAGCTAACCATTCCCCTAACTGAATAAATTCACACAATGAGAAGTGAGTTGACGCACCTGTCCATCAGTAAGCAGAACAGAGTAGTTGGCAAGGAAGGGCACCACTCTGTCCACGCTTTGAAACAGAGAATCGCCCGTCATACGGCTGGACATGTAGAGCAGGTTGGGATGACCAAAGAGTTTCATGGAGGAGCCATCTTCTCTGCAGGTGTCCACTCTGTACAGGACAGGGACACACAGGATCCTGCAAAACACAAATAAGATAAGATAATGAGAGACTTAATATGATTTGCGTTAACAATTATGTTGTTGCATGATTGTAGATGGCTAGCAACTGCTCCATTCTGAGACACAGAAACTTAGTCGTCTCTAATTGGACAGTGAACCAGAAGAAGGCTTTTTTGGCCGCATTTCTAGCCTAATGAGCAGCATAACTTGCTATGGAAGGATGGATGGATGAGTGGGGCTTTACATCCTGTATTTATGCATTTGCTAAGCAAATTAGGACAGGAGGAGGACATGGCAATGATGTGAAGGATGATTAAAACAGTTGTCCCACACAGGCCCAGGTGACCTGGCAAGAGCTTGATTCTGACCCGGGACCCAGCCAATGGCAGCCCAGCATGCTACCATTGAGCTCACCCTCCCCCAGGTAACATGACACGGAAGGCACCCCATTCGCAAATGCCCTGCAACTTTATAAGGGTAAATTTACCAACCTGGTCTTGGGCTGGTAGTCGGCCATGGCACTCAGTAGAATGAAGTCTTCTGCAGGATCAACAGGACACGAGCACACCTGGAAGAAGGACATCAGTGATTACCGTTGGTCTACGCTTGCACATATGACATTTACCCACTCAGGGCAGCGCTGTCATTTGAAGTTTAGTGAAATCATGGCTGCTCATAATCTCAATACAATCATAGTGTTACAAACACCCCAATATTTTTCTTAACGTGTCAACGATAGTGCCATAATGTACTAATACTTTTAGCCCATTTAAGATAAAATTAAGACACACAAAATCCTATCAATAATTCCATGAAATTCCAATGAATGAAGAAGTCATACTACTTAGCAAAATTTACCACAGATAGAGACAAGAGCCAATACTAAGAAAAGACTTACTGGACATATCAGGGATGTATCACCATAGTGCTTGAAAGACATCTGTAAACAAAAGAACATTATTCATATGACAGCCAAATTATCAGGTCATTACCCATAGTTTTAGAGTGATCCAATTACATTTTGCCAAACAATTCAGTTGATTAGGTTAAGTTCATACATCTAGACAAGACTGGCAGAGCGTCCCCCCACAGGATGTGTGGGTCATGAGTTCCGAATCGGCCATTTCTTCCAGACAGATAGCGCAGCTCTTCCATTGGTCGACTGTCACTTCCTCCAGGGTACTCTTCTCTCCTCCTTCCTCCACAGAGCTGCCCTCTTTAGGATCCTGAAGAATTAAAAGATTTGGTGATTATCAAGCGACAAGCATGCTTCAGAGACAACTAGATGCAGCATATGATAAGGGATTGTCTGGTGCATGGAATGCTGTCCCACAGGGACGAAATGTCGGCCAAATATTTGAAGTGAAATGTACAAAAATAAATAATAATTTCCTGCCAAGGAAACTCCTAAGTTCTCCTGATTAAATGGTTGGCCCCTAAAGTAGCTGAAAATTTCATATGTGTGACCTGACTCCTCTTCCTAACATCCAAACAGTAACATTGACAGTTTGATTACTTTTAAAAAGAACAGCAATGCTGTCAAGGGTTTTTAAGTATTTATACAGGGTGTCATACTGTTGTAAAAAGAAATATATAGGGCATATAAAGCCTATACAGTATACAGCTTATACATTACTGTGTCTGTGCAAGGTAATGCTTTGACAGCTGGTGATATTGGTGTCAATGGTCATTGCTGTAGTTTACATACAATCCACTGGGTGGCTGGAACTGGTGTGGTTGCGTTTGGGTGAAGCGCCAATATTTCTCCACATGTATGCCAGTCGGCAGTTGGCAAGCAGTGGCCTTGCTGGGTGGACACGAAGTGGAGAGGGAAGTGAATTGGTGAAATAAATGCAAAATAACAGGGAAAATACTTGGCAAACGCATGCAAGTAGGTACAGGAACCTAAGTTAGGCTACACTTATGAAACTGACATGACATCTGATGAAGTAAGCAATGCCAATTTGACAGAAATGGCTGGACAAAATCCATGATCTACAACGTGACAGCCTCACCACAGAGTCGGTCCTATATTACATATAGGCCGACAATAAGACTCTATTAAACCATTCATAAGGGGGTAACCTTCGGGTAAAATATGACACACAAGATTTACTAGATTTATTAATGATACCTATAATTTAAAACTGAGTGATATGTTAAACATTTTCACCTGCCAGTGTGAAGTAGAGGCTTCGTTATGAGAGCCACCTGTTTGTTCATCCCAAGGGACGGCCATGCCTATCATAGGGTCAGTAGTACTGTCCACCACTCCTTGCTCTGACCATTCCACTTCACTCACAAATCCTGCTCCTTCCATCCAACTCTGGCTCCACACCTCTCCCAGATTGTTCACAATCTGAGAAGCTTCTAGGTCCTTAGATTCCTGTTGTAACAAGATTTAGAAATAAGAATCTAAACATCAAAAGACCATGCCCGGCCACTCCCAACATATACAGGCAACAATGTTACATTGAGTAAGATTACAAGAGCCGAAATAACCATACTTACTCCCAAGGGAGCCTTTTGATTGTTAGTGATTTGATTTCCGCAAGCAAACGTTCCCATATTAGTGAAGACGTCATTGTTCTGGGGACTGGCCATGACCTTGCTGTTGTTTGGCACTTGAGCGATTTCTCCGTCAGATGGCGCTGAGGTGCTCTCCTCAACAGAGGGTGCTGGGAGCATCTCATACGCATACAAGGTGCGCTCATTGTCGTTAATGAAGCGAAGGAGCATATTGTCATCCTGAAATCAACAGAACTTCATGAACAACTTTACTTATTTCACTCAAGCTAAGGCACGACTGAGTGAGGATAATACCACATCTTTTTCCTGTAACAATATAATATTTTAAAATGTCTTTGTTTTCAAACAAAGAGTTGGACAGAATTATGTTATTATAGCATACTGCCATCACCACAGTGGACATAATTATTAAGAACAACTATATATAATACCAGCTGAGGCCATACTATACTCATTACCCACAAAATGAACAGTGCACCACTTACCAAAATCCTAGCAATGTGATTATGTAAGACCTCCGCCACAACAACATTATCAGCGTCTTCTCCCACAAGATTTTTCAGCTTAGTTTTGAGGTGGGCTATGGACCCTTGCTTCTGGATAGTGACTAAATATCGCACAGGTTGTCTGCTGTCACAAGCAATGTATATCACACCTGAAACAAAAGAGAGTGCCTTTTTGTGTCGTTTCTTTGATGCTTACAATTAATTTCAGCTCTATGTTGTTCCTTGTCATACAGCCACAATTGCATTAATTTTTGCATCCTCCATGTGGCAAATTTTAGTTGCAAATTAGCCACATGTGTATGATGTATTTGACTCCAAATTTGCCACTGTGGCTTATGGCATTTTGATCGAAGGAGAAGCACTGCAGTTGAACTTCCCTTTTTTCCAAAAATCATTAAGGCAATTTCTCTCTCTCTCTTTAGATTTTTACATTAAACATATTTTCTATCGAAATGAGAAGAAGAAATTACATTCACTTACCAAACTGACGCTCCATGGCATGGGGAAGGGGAACAGACAAGTACATGAATGGCTCATAAGTGACTGACACATGGCTGCACTCAGCACACACAACCTGTGAAGAAATGACAGGAAAATGGTCTTAGAGATCGAAGGACACCAGAAAATGCAATCAGGTTAATTTCAGGCACTTGTACACCATTTATCAACTTTTGTTTCAAATTATTCTTTAAACCTGGTTAATATACTAGCTTTTAAGAATCATTAAGTTGGTGTTATCAAAACTTATCCTATTTCTCAAGCATGAATCCATTATGGGCATTGATAATTGAAGATTCCCATTATATTACCGTGCTTTTGAACTGTCCCTGGAAATTATCGACCACAACACTTTTGTTCCTCGCCAGATAGCGTCTCCAAGCCTTGTCAGCGGCAGTTATGTTTCTCTGCTGTAGGTGGTGCTCCTGTATACTGGTAACCATGGCAATGTTATGATGCCATGGTGTCTCAGCCATGACAATATTAGGCTCAGAAGATTTACCCTCAGTGATGATTGCCTTGTTGGTGTTCATCTGTGAAAAGAAGAGTCCAGGATAACTTTATGCTAATCAAACGGTAATGAGAGTCCTTAAAGGCCTTAACATCACATGTGAGTCCTAAGTCTCACACCTCCTTGTACCTGACTCTGGTTTGTTTTGGTTTACTTCCTCCGCCCTTTGCCAGGTCAGGTTCTGGGATCTTAACACTTTGTAATGCACCAGACAATTTGTTATATTTTTTCTCTTGTAATTTCATATGTAATATACACCCCTGCAAGTTTAAATGCAGCATCTTTTTGCCTCTTTGCTGCTTGCAATACACATCTTGGATTCTGTTCATGAACTTAAGCAAAGCTAATGGTCCTCAAGCTAGGCATGTTGTAATATATGCATATTGAAACACTGTTGCAAAAGGTATTCCCTGTAAGGCCATCAGCAACGGAAATATCCATAATGGACACTTGACTTGAAAGTTGGGCTCTTCTGTGGGCCGATGTGAGGCCGTGAGCAAAGCTTTCATCACTGATATGATTTCAATAATCAGTCAGATTCAACAACTTGTTGCTGGTACTGTGACTGGACATAAGTAATGCAAAGATCTCATACCTTCAACCTGGCCTGCATGCGAATGTTCTTCTCGTCTTCATCTATTTTGATTCTCTTGATGTTATTAATACTGCAATCTGCTTCTGCTTCCTCCTTCTTCTGCGTCTTGCTATCTTCCATCCAAAGACACTTCTTCTCAAAATTGTCATCAACCGTAAACTTCTCTTTTACATTTGACAGTAGATTGGTGTCCTTCATTGCCTTGGCAGCCCCTCCTTTCACCTGAAAGCAAACATTTTGATGCAACAAGGCCTATTTTCATTACTGTTCAATATAATCATCCATTTCAATTCACTGTGGTTCTCTGGTCCATCAGGGGATCCCATGAGATAACAGCAAGTAGTGCATTCAAGTTTTCCAAAACAACAATAAGCGTCACCCAAAACTGATGACAGTGATGTGCCTATTATTGTGATCCGTGAAAGACTAGTCTTTCATAATCAAATCTCAAAGTCTTCATTCCAATAATCATATGCATTCTCCACTCACAAATCATCGTAAAATGCAGAGTAACATAAAATAATCTCTAAATTTCTTCCAACCGCAACAGAAAGGTTTGGCTCACCTCATTCAGCAGAAACCCACTGAGGTTCTCATACACCTCCGTTGGACGGTCGATGTTGTCGTGTTTCTGAAACTTGGAACTGTCGGTTGTCACTGCTTCACTCTCAAAGTCAGAGGCCAAGACGTTTGTGTTCTCTATCTTTGTGTCCTTTCTGTAGAAATCTTCTAAAAACGGCAAAGACTTGCTCCCAGAGGCAGAGACCTGCAAAGTAGAGAAACAGCAATAAGAAACTTCAAAATAAAAGGGTTTTGGAAGATGTGACTGATCCAACCACACAATATCATAAAAAGTTAATTTGAAAAAAAGATACACAATGCCCTGATATTAAAATGACATTAAAAAACATTATGCAAACAGTTAATAAACATATATCTGAAATGAGGGGGGGGGGGGTTTAATCATCAGTGAAACAAACTACTGGATTTGACCAAACATTAAAATATATTAATCAAAGTAGTAATATGACAGAGTAGGTGATAAACCAAAGGGCCTCACACAAACCTGAGAAGTGGAATCCGCAGGACCACAGTCACCCTCCACCTCCATGCCCTCCTCACTGCGACTGTTTTTCAGGTGAACAGGAATGGACAGCAGCCGTCTCCTGAGATCCTCCGAGTGGACAGTCTCCGTGCTGCTCTCGGACAGATTGCTGTCTTCCGACAAGCAGTAAGAGGCCCCTGATTGGCTGTCCACCTCCGTCTCCTGGTGCAACTCCAATTCCTTTGGACTTCCAACTGTTTCTGGAGAAGGACCATCATCACACATCCTTGCTGAACTTGTGGACGCAACGGGCTCCTCCCTCCGCCTCCTGCCTGACCTGATGATGCAATTGCTGCTGCTGGAGAACGATGAGGATGCTACAACACTGCTGCTGCTCACTTCATCCCCGTCTGAATGGATGCGTCTCTTCCCATACCTGCAGATTAATAGCACAATCTCATCAGCAAACCATTGATATGCCACAGTGAAATTTTGATTACTGTAGTCACTGTACTACAGTCATAACAAAATAAAGCTTATCAGGCAATAAGACAAATATTCATAAATACTTCCAAGAAATTTCTAACGATAAGGACAGGTATTCAACAACTACCATCACAGATAAATGCATGTCATTATAATATAAGGTCTGGTTGTGGACAGATTAAAATTCTAAGAACCCAGGAACAACCCTGTAACAGACGGGTGATGAGTTCAATCAAAAGCTGGTGCCAGATGACAATTTAATATATCAAGAGGTTGAGAAGCAGATGCGCTCATTTCAGCTTCACAACCAATGCTGAATCACTGACCTTTCAGAATTGTTGAGGATCACTTCAGGACAGGCAGGCAGAGTGTTGTCCATGCTGCTTCCCTCTGACTTGTACAGCATGTTGTTGGGTAAACTGGAATTGCACTCCAAACTCTCAGCATTGTGTTCTTCAGACTCTTCTGGAATGAGTCCGTCCTTGTTCTCATTGAGCTGCTCATGCAACGAGTCCAGTAGAAGGGCCATGAATTCCTGACAATCATGCTGAAGAACAAAGGAAAATTTTCAGCCTTTAAGGCACCATGTAAACACATTTCTCAACATAAGGCCACACATAATTGATCTTTAGCTTCTCGGATTTTCTCAAGGCACTTTTTCTGGGGTATGTCGGCAGGACGAAAAAAAAAGGAGAAATCTAAATTTTGGGTATGCCCTTTTTTTCCGTCGGCAGAAAATCTATTGTGTCAGCGGGTCCGCGAAGCTAAGAATCAGTTATGTATAGCCTAACTATGTTACGAGAAATAACTCAAATTTATTATAAAACATTATTACTCAACTGGTGAGATATATCAAAATACTATCCATCCCTGTTGAATGGACTTGACATTAGAAAGTAAATGACAGTCAGTCTTTGCGAAGATCCGAAATCCCTGACCAGACTGAACTGAAAATCTTGGTTATTTCAAGAAATTTTAAAATGTGTCCAGTTACCATATTGTTTAGGTCTGAACAGGTTAAAATTCTGCCGGACAGGTCCTTTGGCCGGGCAATCTTCGTAAAGACTGATGTCAGTTAAAAATAATCATCACATTATTCACATACCTGACGAAAATCCTTGAATTGTGGGTAGTAGGAACCGAGGACTTCCTTGAACTTGTGAGGATGAATGACCTGCTGTTTGCCTGACCACACTTGTTTCAGCAGGTCAGCATACTGGCCTGGAATTGGAAAATTCATCGCAGATCAATGAGATGAGAAGGTCTTTCATGACAGCAAAACAACTAAGACCAGAACATCAGTTTGTCGACCCAACATCATAATATTAATTGTTAAAATTCAGGCCATATTGAGATACTTACAACATGAAAACTAACCAGAATACCAGATAGATTAAGTGGTTTTCACCAGATCTATCACACAACATCTAAAGATGACACCAAGTTCTTCATACACAAACAAACATCTTTTAACTCTTGTACAAAAAGAAAATTGAAACTTGTTTTAACCTGTTAGAGTGTGAAGGATATGTTCTGACAGTTCAAATGACTCCAGGAAATGCTGAGCGAGGCCAGAATTACTGAAGAGGCATTGCAGGCCAGCGTTCATAAAACATGTGTTGCCCAAATTCTGTAGCCCCACAACACCTGCCTCCGTAGCATGTCCATCTGTAATACAATAATTATTAACAAACAATCTAGCTTCTAAATATTTTATTTAATTATTTAAAAGACCATGCCAGACAAGAGCTATCTTTGTGAAGTTCATGAAATAAGAGAACATCATGATTTTTGTGCAGAGATAGGGCAGGTCATCAACCCACCTCAAAAACCCAAATCCGTCAAAAAATATAAGAAGTTTATAAACACCTATTAGACAAGCAGATACAAGCAGACACATAGGCCTATGGAAAGGGGCCATCCCATAAAACAAGCACATCCAGTTTTTTAAACAGAATAGTTTTAATTTTCAGCTTGGGATTTATACATAACAAGGGCTTGAGTCATAAATGCAAATTTGGGTCCTCTAACTCAACAACAAAACAAAAGATAGCAAACCCAGAATGACCTGGATATTGGCAGAAGAGCAAAACAACTCACAAGGATCACGGAACACATCCAATCCGTCATGGTCCTGGAAAGGGCCTGGGACTGGGCTGGTGTAGTGCACTGATCCTGAGTAGGGAGAATACTCTGGCAATCCAGAGAGGTCATCCAGGTCAAGGTTGGTGTCCACTTGCTCTTCCATGTTTCCGTCTGAAGTGATAAACATTGAAAATGAAATATTATCTTCATCAATTAACCTGTAATTCAACATTTTTTACTCCTGCTAATTTTTAAATTTAAATTGTGCATTTAAATATACCTTTGAAATTCATCTTCTGAAGCAATTATCAACTTGGAAAGTACACCGATAATCGATTCAACAAAATCCACCCAATTCCCAACACCAACAATTACCAGACCTACTTATACTGGAGTGCAAAACAGCAACACATTTCGAATTCCAAGATTTTGTTCTTAGGAATAAATACGGCTGCATACAGCGGATTTACACATACAAGTATCCGCGGATTGCCAAACAGAGGTGCCATGATAACTAATGAAAGTGAAAAACACTTTGTTTGGTAATCAGTTGCCAACTGGAACTGATCTGAAGTGAATTATTATGTCACAGCAATAGACCTATTTCAATCAAAATATTTACCACAAAACAATGCCCTATTATCAATGAAGAAAACACTAATTGAGAGGGCTACCTCTTGTCATCTTCATGAAATTTCCATGCTCCCGCCAATATGCATCCATTCCATATATATACAGAGAGTACAACGTACACCTCTGTGAAAAATTGGATATAATGGATATAAAGGGCAGAACTTGGGCATAAATGGTAAGCACTGATCATCGTAATTTTGCATTAAATCTTAGTAACAGTAGTAGTACAGGACCCTAATATGTAGATCTCCAATACAGAAGATGCACTTTTTAATGCTAAGCACTAAGTAATGCCAATTACTAGTTAATAGAGATGGGTAATGTGTGTACAGAGCGTAAAAGAGAATATCCCAGCCATAAGAGAGAGCTCTTCGCTCATACATGCATACATATTAATGTCTTGGTTTAATCAACGCACCTGTGCTCCATGGACTGTCACTTACGCCGTCTTGGGACCCAGGTTCCAAATGATCCATGCCCAACTGGTCATGCACTGGGTCTGAGGTATCAGTCATGGTTGGCATCTGAAAGAACAATTGAGTGAGATGACTGCCATTGGAATAACCCCAACACTGGATAGGGACATAGGGCTCAGTCATAAGTAATGTTTCCAATGAGTCTCGATCGTGACTCTCGAGAATGGTCATGGTCTAGTGCACGAGACTCGAGAATTTCTCGAGAAATCTAGGACACTGTCCTTCCAAAGGCACAATGATACACTGAACAAAAATTTAAGTTCTGGTGGCTCAATAATTACCAAATTTGGCACAGACCTCATGTACAACCTTCAAAGCAATTTTGGAAAAAATTGTGAAAAAGAGATGACTTTTCGCTACACATAAGTGACATGACTCATTTTAGTGAGCTCTGTTTAAACATCAGTTCACGGACTGTGCTTTAATTATGGTTGGATCAAATATCACTTTTTACCATCTAATCAAGCAAATAAAATGGTGAACTATCCTGACTAATTAAAAAATATTGTGGAAAAAATTGCAAAGTTATTGAAATTAATCATCACAGGATTGGAAATTTTGTGACTTGCATTTTCAACAATAGCCACAACGATTTAATTTGATACAAAAGTTTTGCTCTCAAAAATCTGTAAATTTAGATTTACAAAGCAAGGAAAACATGTACAATTTATGGCATCAATCAAGTCAAGTTGCAGACACGCAAAATCGAACGCTAACAACTTTTAAGATATATACAAAAAAATATACATAGGCCTACAAGTGACCTGCAGACAACATGATCTCCAGCCATTTCAGTACAAGAGCCCAGAGGTTCAACATGGAGAAGGTTAAGTGATATATCCCCTGAAAATGACTATTTCCCCGAGTGCCGAGAACCAGATGTTGCTAATATACTGTGTGCTAAATTTCAGAATTTTACAAATAATCCATTTTCAAGCCACAAAATGGCCATGTGGCGCAGGTGACATAATTATGGAAAAAATATTACATTTCATTAAAGAACTTGCAAGAGCTTTAAATTAAAACAATGCATGGAAATGTGTGTGATCCGCCAGGTAGTTGAACCTCTTTTTGTGGAAGGAGCTGCACATTCATTATGCAGACTATCGTATCATAATGAGATGAGAAGACCTTACACATACTCCATCCACTAATAGAATTAGTTGTTTCAGTATGGAACACTGGATACCATAGGCGTATCGGAGGGGGGGCAGGGGGGGCGATCGCCCCCCCAAAGGTTTGGGAAACAGTAAGATTCGGGCAAAAAGGCTAATAAATTTGGGCAGATGACCGAATAAAAACTACTAAAAATTAATGATTTCGAGGCAATTTAATTTGAAATTTTATAAATTTAGATTATGAAATTCGGGCAAATGTCGCTCGCCCCCCCAAAAATCGCGCGCGCCGTACGCCTATGCTGGATACCAGTTACTGACATCCATCAAAATCCAATAGCCTCTGACAAATCTGAGTTCCAATGACAAATATATACACTGAACATGCTGAACTGTATGGCTATAAAAGTTACTTCCTAATATGTTTAGCGAGACACCAAATTACAAGAAAAATATCAGAAATCCAAATTTTTTAAAGTTTTTTTGGTTTTTATGAAAATTGGCCCTCCAAATGAGTTTAGTCATTTAAAGAGGTATAATTTAGACATCTAAATACAAAATTTTCAGGTCTAACTTCTGAATCATGGTGCATTGAAAAATAACATTCTGAAAATGCTCAAATTTCCCGCCAAAACTTTCCATTTTCTCACTGCGAATCAGCATAAACGTGTTCACACCTCCATTAAAAACGATCGCCCATCTATTTTCTCAGTGCTTAAGGGCACAACTTCTAGATATATCTGGGATCTACCAACTCAGACAATCCAGTTGGAGTAAAGTACTGTGAGGTAGACAAATTCATTGAGGTTTCCTCCGTGCCACCTGAATGTCTATGAGTTGACAAGCAGTAAAGAAGTGTCCACTGGATTTGTCTATGAGCTGGCACGTCTACAAAGTGACTTGAATTCAAAATTACAGTAAAATCAATATTACTACGCATCTGTTCAAAACTAGCCAGTCTCACTGCTTGGTCATGACTGGCCAGGAGCTGAGGAGTGATATGGTATGAATGACACATGTATTAATCTTGCAACACTTTATTTGTCGTCTTTAACAGCGTGCAGTCAAAAAGGCAAAAATCCGGAATGGCGATGCCACAACTGCGAAGAGAAAATTGACTAGTAATATTTACCAGATAACAAGAACACCACGGAACTTATTTTCATCTGTGCTGGGCAATGCTAAAATTCACTTCCACAAACGTAAACTACAAACCAAATTTCACCACTTCCACAAAAGCCAATCTGCAAAACTTTGTGTATCTTTCAGAAAGTTGTTGAGGTTGATCGGCCTAAATAGTGTATCTAAGTTGGACCACCTCCTCCAGCATGCTTTGGAGTCGGCATATGGTAATCCTGAGGGTCCCGGATGTGTCAGGATCCTGACATAATGCTGATTGGCCAATCCAATCACATGACCAAACTGGCCAATCAGACATTGTCAGAACGGCGATAAACCAGAAAGGCTATTCGTATATTTTCAGACAATACCTAAACGGCGATGATCAAAGTCCAAAACGGCGATGACAATTTAGTTAAAAAATCAACTTAGAAAAGTATCTTTCAACAAAAAAAGTCAGTTATTTGTTACTTTGCAGCAAAGAAGTTCACATCCATGATATTTGTTACTTTGTAGCAAAATAACGTAACATTTTTGTTGTCTAATTTGACATGTTATAATGTAGCTAAAACTTAGTAAATGTGTAAAACTTGATAAAACGCAACAAAAAACGTAACTAAATGATCTTTTTGATAACGGAAACAATATTGGATAACAAAATGTATTATGTTAAAGAAAAATTACTAAGTTTTCAAGCTACTTCTACCAAAAATTAGTTCTTGTAATCTAGTCAAATTTATCATCGCCGTTATGGTAAATAAACTAATAGCCGTTCTGGTTTATCGCCGTTTTGACTGCACACCCTTCAATTGAAGTACAGGCATACTTCAAAGGAGGAACATACTTCGTTTTACAGACGTACTTCGATCTGCGGATGCAATTCGACCTGATGACTGATAATTGTCAACACCTTCTGGTAATAATTTGAAATTCTAGGGGGGGGGGGATAATCATATGATCATCCCCCCAGGTTCATCCTAGGGGGGATGCATCCCCCCCATGATCTACGCCCCTGCCGTTAACTTACATTTACGGATAGTACTCGATCAGTGGCGTATTTAGGGGGGGCCATGGTGCCATGGCCTCCCCCTCAGGCCCAAAATTAACATGGAAGAGATAGGAAAACGCCGCCGAGCGCCCCCTATTCACCCCATGTAATGGCCCCCCCCCCTCTCAGGCCATTTCTAGATACGCCCCTGTACTCGATCTACTACACTATGACAGTATCCACACTGCGACAAGAGTCACTGTTTCACTGTAGGCTGTGTTAGCGGTCAGTAGGCCTAGTAGTACCACTGACACTGTGCCAGCAATCATTACAACATCGTAGGGTACATTCGATTCCATCTACTCCAACTACTCCGGAAGTTATGCATCTACTCCAGGAAGTGACGTTTCTACTCCGGGAGTAACTACTCCAAAGTGCCCCCAAATCGAATGAAAGGGAGTACTTTAGAACGTCATTATTTCGGGGTTCCCTTGCTATGGGATTCCCTTGCTAATAGCAATTCACGTCGTCATTTGACATCGTCGATCGATTGCCTTAATTGTGTCAATTGAATTCCTGTAATCCACATCAAAACAAAGCAATCAGTCACGAAATCAAAGCTTCTGAAGCGTCATTTATTTATGTAAACAATCATACGTCATGGATATCCCAATTGAAGGAGTACTTCCGATCTACTCCAATCTACTCTGATCTACTCCCGGAAATGCCAAACGAATGATCTGGAGTAAACTACTCCACTCCAAGAGCACTTTGGAGCAGGTGAATCGAATGTACCCGATGACGTGAAGACTGCAGACTTGACAAGAGTCATGAGTTGAGGATTGCTTGTTAAAATAGATCAATATCACCCGCTTAATCGGACAAGCACAATAGAGATATGGCTCCCAAGATTCTCACTCACCAGTTCCAATCATTTAACTGACTGAAAAGAAACCACTAAACCAATAATTATTATTCGTTTCTCTTCCACAAACTCCGTGCGATGGTGAAAAATTGTACTCGAGCCTTGAATGCAACCTGCTGCACGTAAAACTCGGATCATGGCACCATTTGCGGACGCAGGGCCCATTCGATTGTATCTCAGTAACTACTCACACCTACTTCGGAAGTTACGTTTTAGGAAAATGTTCTGGGCCAACTTGGGGTACATTCGATTCGATCTACTCTAACTACTCCGGAAGTTACGTATCTACTCCAAGTGACGTTTCTACTCCGGGGGTAGTCCGACTGAGGCTGACCAACAGCGGCAGTGCCCCGCTCAGCAAGAAGTCAGTGCGCACGGACTACTCCGGGGGTAAACTACAAGGTTACAGTTACACAGTGCTGGGCACTTCCGCAAACACCTCCGCAAACCGCAAATTCCGCAATTTGCGGAAGTGCTATTTTGTTTGCACTTTGCACTGATTGCCAATCAACTTTGCACTTTGCATTTGCGATCTAAAATCTACTAAGTTGTGCAAATGCAAACTGAAAACAAAATGTTTTACCATGCTGGGTTGGAGAATATATAAGCCTGCCACAGATCAAGGTTTTTGGTTGTTCTTTGTCCCACTTTCATCCCAATTGCATTGGTCAGCTATTGGTCTAACCAATTGGAAAACCTCAAGTTGCAGTTGGAAACTATATATAGCCTATAGAGATCTTCACTTTAGTTTAATATTGGCTTGAATAAGAACAGGAAAGGACTTTATCAAAAGGTTGTGTTAAGGTATGGTATAGATGGCGCCACATGTTGCATGACTGACAGCATTGACTCCAGCATGAAGCAGAGCAATGAGCACTGATAGTGAGCCATCAATGTCATGAATTATGCAGGCCTATAGATATTTCTGGATACCTGTTGATAAGCAATTATAAATTTGTGAATAATACATATATTTTTGCCAATGCAAAATTTATATATAGCCACATTGTGAATTGTATATTTTTTGGTCAAATATCAAATGCCTGTTTTTTAAAGCATCTCTCATGATTAAACTTTATTCATATTTTTTTTAGCAACAGCTGGGCCTATTTATTGCAATTTTGGTTTGCGATTATGATCGCGTTTGCGTTTGCACAACCTTTTATAAAATTTAAAAAAAGTTTGCAGATTTGCGTTTGTGGAAGTTGTGATCAGAGTTTGCCGATTTGCATTTGTGGAAGTTCAATTTTGTTTGCATTGCCCAGCACTGCAGTTACAGTTACAGTTACAGTTTGATGGGCAGTAGAATAGCCGCAGCTAGTTTGGTAGCCCATATCCTGTTCTTCTTTGGTTAGTCCAAATCGAACATAACAGAGTAGTTAGAATCGTCATAACTTGGGGGTTCCTAGCAATTAGAATTCCCTAGTTGATCGCAATTACGACGTCAATTGACACCCTCAATCGATTGCTCTTAATTTATTGAATTGAAATACGGAAATTCACATCAGAAAAAGCAATAATTAAGGCACTAAATCAAAGCTTCTGAACTTCTGAGGCCAGCAACTTCGGGTTACGGCTTAAACCCGTCTACAAGTCTACAAGTCTACAAGTCATCTATCTTTGTAGGCACTGGCTATTCCTATTCGCCGAGCCGGGCTCGGTCTATAGCTCTGCAGAATGCTATATAGACCGAGCCAGCTCGTTCTATAGCAACATTGCTATCGGCCGAGCCGAGGGACCGGCCGGTAATTTCAATTGACATAAAATGCATTAATAAAAGTTTTGAAACTTCTTGAAGATGTTCAAAATTATTTTATTTAGTGCTTAAGATTGTACCTGACTAAGGTAAGTGGTGTTTTATTTACATTTGTGAGAAAATAGAGTCCAGTGCGCGCGATAATGGTCAGCCATGTCAGACATCACAGGCACTTTTTGAAAATGTCTGACCATTCTCAAATTCAGGTCAGACAAATTAACTGGCACAAAATCTCTACAGGAAATAGTCATATTAAGTGCTTGTCCTCTCTGATGTTGAATTGTATTGTAAGACCTCAAGAAACTTAATTGCAATGTCGCAAAACCACCTTTAAAAATCAAAGAACAATATTCCATTAAAATGCATTTCAACCATTTGAAAAATGATAGATTAAATTTATTATGTTGTCTGACAAAACATTAATTTGTCTGACTGGAACTCTCTCTCCGTCAGACAAAATGTCTGACCAAAGTCAATATGCTTTCGCGTGCACTGAAATAGACGCTTTAGTAAAATAAGCCTAGATAAATACAGTTACATTCAATGACTGCTCCCTCAAACTCTCCCGCCAGGGGAGCCCAATCTGCTTATCCAGTGGGAAGCAAACGTCCTGGCCGGTTGTCAATGCTTGCCTGAGGGCAACACCACAGCCATGTGCCAGAACCATGGATGACGTCATCAGCTGCTCTCGTAGCGTATTAATACACAGCGCATGCTAAGGTTGATGACGTCACCCATGGCCAGAACGATCTTTTGAACTGTTGAAGTAAGTTTAAGACATTTTAATGGCAAAACAGCTTGTAAATTGTGTTGGCCTCGGTAAATAGCAATTAAATGCTGTATAACGAGCCCGGCTCGGTCAATAGACAGGTTCCTTTTGTCCGAGCTGGCCCGGTCAATAGCAATCAAGTTGCTGTTGACAGAGCCGGGCTGCGTGGATAGGAACAGGATTGCTATTGGCCGAGCGGGCTGAGCTCGGCCAATAGACAATTTCTTGCTATTGGCAGAGCCCGGCTCGGTAAATAGCCTCGGCCATCTTTGTAAACAATCCTATGTCATGGGATATCCCAATTTCTTGAGACTTCACTACTAGATGGGGGTTTTTAGAGCCACTTTGACCTTTGTGACCTTTGTCCTAATTAATGAATGACCTCAGTGACCTTTGACCTAGTCTGTCCTTGACCCTATTGACCTTGACCCAGATATAGGTGACATACATTAGACCCTAGACCAATTTGACCCATATTAGGTGCTAGATCTATGTGACACAAATTCCCTGACCCAGATTCCTGACCTGGAATCCCTGACTCAGATTTCTTGCCAGATGATCTATCTGACCTCCTAGAGGAGTAGAACAATCACATTTATCCTGTTGGAGTAGTAATCTCGTCATGAATTTCATGTAAAAATGCCAAGTCCTGATTGGCTGATGGGCCATTTCCCAGCTTACCAAGTACTAAAAACTAAATCCTGATTGGCTGAACAGTGTTTTTAACCGGTCCTGATTGACTGACTGTTTACTTCAGGACAATATCAAACTTGTGTCAACAACCAAAACAAACTCATCATTTCATTTTTAAAACTTTATTTCATATATTACATAATACAAATCAGCCTCATTGACAGTAACAATATTAAAATTTGATCCATTTTTTCAGTTCAGTTGAGGCAGGAATGCCGGGGGGTCTTCCAATAGGAGGTCTTTTAGCTGGAGGTCTTCTGGCTGGAGGTCCTCTTCCAATGTTGCTTTCAGCCTGTGTTTCCATATCTTCTTCCAGTCTGGACTGTGCCAGTCTGGACTGTGCTCTTCTTACTGCAGCTTCTGCTGGTATAACAACTTCCATCTTTGGCATATCTTCCTTCTTTCCCTTGGTTTTGGTATCTATTAAGATGAGATTACTCTTTCCGCTCTTCACAATGGTCTTAGGCTTCCCCTCAGCTTGTGCTTTGAAGTGCTCCAGAACTGCCGTGTAATTCAAAGAAGACATGATATGTTCAGGTGGTTGGTCCCAAATGAAGGATTATCTTCGGTATCATCCAATATATAGTTTACTCCGCATTCTCTTCTTTATCAGACTTGGCCTCCTCTGGATCTTCCTCTGTATCATCCTCTGAATCTTCCTCTGGATTTTCTGTGACAACTCCATTGAATACTGGCTTGTACTGTGTTATAGCCATCCTCGCCGCGTCAATCCAGTCAAGGTTTTCAATGTCATGGAGCTCTTCCACTTTCTCCATGATTTTTTGGTGAATATGACTGTTCTCACTCAGCTCCATCCAGTTTTTCATGAAATTTGCATACGTTTTCCGAAGATCTCTTGTCAGTTCTTTCATGTTATCCGCAATTGTCTTTTCTCTGGCTTCTTTTTTGCTCCGTCCTTCTTCAATGTATTGTTTCTGTTCTTCTTCCAAATATTGAACCCAATTTTTGCACACTTCCAGTCTTATTGGAGCATAACATTGGAACTCAGTCTTCATCTTCTTACTGGGATGAAATAGGCTTGTCTGGTAGTATTCCCTTGGTCTTTTAAGTCCTCATCCCACTCCTTCCTGCTGGTTCCTCACACATGGCTTTAAATGCTCTTGTAGGTCATCAATGTTGTCTATAGCAGTTTGGCAGTCAAATACATGAAATCATGTTGGAATGACTGATGTTATTGTCAGCAGAATGAAAAGAACAGTCTGCCAAAGAGCCTTCTGTAGAATTTGCCTTGAACTTGTCTTTTTTGATATCAAAGACATTTGGCTGGAAGCGGTCATTTTCATCTGTTGTCTGCTTGAAATCGAGCAATAAATGGCCAAATGGTCTGGATGTTGCACTGTCATAGTGCTGTAAAAATTCCTTTACTCTTCTGGGATTTACTTGTCTGGCAAATGTCATGACAGATTGTAGGTCATTTGGATTCTTGAACAATACAACGTAGTGACAATTCCGTCTTTGTGTTGGACTTTTGCTGTAGTACAGGTTTTGACAAAGCGATACCACACTCAGAGATCGATGGTGTGAACCCTCATAGAAGATCTCTGTCATACGAGGATCATCTCCACATGATGTCATCAAATCATCGACTATTAGAAAGTTTGCAATGTTTGGATCAAAGAAACTAGGATGATCTATGCCATGAGGAATTCCCTTAATAAACTCCACCTTTGGTTTTACTGTAGCCTGAATAATATCATACATTGGCTGCCATCTTTTTATACAACCACACTATTCTTTGAGGGGATGGACTAACCATAAATTTGTTGTGTTGCAAAATATTCTTCACAAGTGTAGTTTTGCCACAGGCTGTTGGTCCATTGAGCAGCATAGTGAAGGGATGTTTCAAAACGAATCTGTCAATTTCACTCACATCTTGATGTACTGTTTTGAAGTTTTTTTCAAAATCTCCAACTGCACATCCATCTTAATGTTTGTTATGCTGGGTCGACCGCAAGTTGTACAGACATTCTCATCCATGATGGATGTACACTGATCGAACTCAAAACAGCAACTGACCTTGAGGGGATATCCGTCTCCTTTATATACTGTGCAGCTACCTACCTGACCCCCCTACACAATAATGGACCAACCCAGTCTGTGAATGCAGCACCTGCCTGACCCACAATGGACTCACCTGTACCCTAACTGTACTAAACTGCACCCAAACAACACCTGCATGCACCCAACTGCACTCTCTACTGCACTTTGCACTGAACTTTGCACTCTGCACTCTGCACTCTGCACTGCACTTTGCACTGCACTTTGCACTGCACTTTGCACTGCACTTTGCACTCTGCACTTTGCACTCTGCACTTTGCACTGCACTCTGCACTTCGCACTCTGCACTTTGAACTGCACCTTGCACTTTGCACTCTTTACCAAATATGGTTGTAGCTCAGTCCTCTTGTGACTCTTGTACAGATGAGGAAACTCACTGTGAGTCTTGTGGCATACAGTGCTCATCACATTTAGAGGGAGAAAATTGTATGGATTGTTATAGGAAGGAGGTGATGGTTTTGACACTGTAGATAAATTTGGAAAGTGGTTGTTCAGGGAAGGGCATAAAGGAGTAACTTGTATAAGTCATAATGGAAGAGGGTATGATTACATGTTCATTTTAAGCTATCTGCTCAATAATGGGATTTTCCCTCAAGTAACTTGGACTGGTTCAAAGATCATGTACATGCAGGTATACAATTCTTTAGACATCAGGTTTGTAGATTCTTTCAGTTTTCTACCTATGGCCCTTAGTAAATTTCCTAAGACTTTGGGGTTATCATCAAAATTGAAGAAAGGAGATTTTCAACACAAATTTAATACCAGACACAATTTCAATCAAAGATTCTTTTCTTGTTATCCTACTGCACAGTATTATGGAGAAGGTCTAGATAAGGAGTGGCATCAGTCAATGACTGGTTCATATGACATGCATGAAGATATGTATTCTTACTGCAAGAATGATGTTATAATTTTAAGAGAGGCTTGTTTGAAATTTAGAGGTCTAATTCAGGAAGTGACATCAGTGGAAACAGAGGATGGTATCCAGAATGTAGACCCCTTTTCTCAGGTTACAATAGCTTCCACCTGCATGCAAATATACAGACAGAATGATATTGCTCATATACCTCCCAAGGGCTATGTGGCAAGAAATAATCACAGTTACAAGTCTATTCAATGGCTTGAATCTGTAGCTGCTAGCTCTGCTGTATTCATTGAACATGCCAGAAATGTAGGAGAATTCAAAATTGATAGTTACAGATTAGATGGCTATGACAGACAAAATTCTATTGCTTATGAATTTCATGGTTGTAGATGGCATGCTTGTCCAAAATGCTTTCCCAGTAGAGATGCAAAAGACCCTCAGACTGGACAGACTATGAAAGAAATATATGTTCATACATTAGAGAGAGAACATTACTTGAGAAAGAAATTCAGAGATTTAAAAGTAATTTGGGTATGCGAGTTTGACCAGATGGTCAGGAATGACAAAGATTTGGCAAACTTTGTAAAGAACATTGATGTCCCTGAAAGGTTAAAGATCAGAGATGCTTTCTTTGGTGGAAGAGTGAATGCTACAAAGCTTCATTATCAGGCAAAAGAGGATGAAAAGATTTTCTACTATGACTTCACATCCCTCTATCCATATGTAAACAAATACAAGGATCTACCTTCAGGACATCCAACAATAATAACAAAAGACTTTGATTATTCATTAGGGTCATATTTTGGAATTGCCAAAGTCAAAATTTTATCTTCCAAGACACTCTATCACCCAGTTTTACCATATAGATCAAATGGCAAATTGAAATTTCCTCTCTGCAGGACTTGTGCTGATCTGGAGTCTCAACACCCTTGTCAGTGCAATGATGAGGATAGAGCAATAGTTGGAACATTCTGCACTCTTGAAATTCATAAGGCAATTGAAAAGGGTTATGCTGTCCTCAAAATATATGAGATATACAATTGGGAGAGGCAGTCTTCAAAACTGTTTGCAGAGTATGTCAACACTTTTCTCAGAATAAAGCAAGAATCTTCTGGATATCCAGAATGGGTTAATAGTGAGGAGGACAAAAATGAATATATCAGATGCTATCAAGAAGCAGAGGGAATAGATTTGGTTAAAGAAAATATGAGGCACAGGCATTACAATCATTTTGAGAAAAAAGCTTGTCACTGTACTTATTGAATTTATATACAAGGTTGGCAACTCCTGGTTTGAGAATTCATGCTCTTGCTTGAGACAGCATTACAGCAGGAATTCTCAAACCAGGAAACTTTAGGGAGCTGCCAACCTTGTATGTATTGTATACAGGATACGTTTAGCAATGTGAGCTTTTTGTAAGAAATTGTAATGCCTGTGATATGAGGCATAATCCTGGTCTCAGAGCAGTAGCTAAATTAGCATTAAACAGTTTCTGGGGAAAGTTTGGGGAAAAGACTAATCAGACTAAAAGCACATATATTACAGATGCAACAGAGTTTAGACTTTTGGCAAATGACCCAACCAAGGAAATATGCCTAGTTCATAAAATAAATGACTCTTGTCTATCAGTAGAATACAAATCTCAGACTACATTTGAACCAGACAATATGAAAACCAATGAAGTAATAGCTTGTTTCACAACCTGTTTGGCTAGGCTGAAACTTTATGAGATAGTAGATTTCCTGGGAGAAAGGGTCCTCTACATGGATACTGACTCTGTTGTATTCAAAGCAAAAATAGGAGATAGTATGCCAACCTTGGGAGATTACTTGGGAGAACTTACAGATGAACTACCTGCTGGTAGATTCATCAAAGAATTTATTTCATCTGGACCCAAATCTTATGCATACAAGCAGGATGATGGGAAAGAGAAGACAAAATTCAAAGGAGTGACTATCAATAGAGTGAATTCCCAATTTGTCAACTTTAATAGCATCAAAGAAATTATTTTTTAGGGCAAAGAAATAAAACTTCCTCCTTATGATCTTGTTGTAAGAGACAAACTTTGGGGGGGGGGTATTATACAACAGAAGTATGGTGAAAACTGTCAGATTAGTATATACAAAGAGAATATTACTGGATAATTTTGATACTCCACCCTATGGTTATGTTTGTGCCTAAAGTTTTGTATGCTAGTAATAAACATTGTAAATGTAAATATGTGAATTCTCTGTAATAATAAGATTGAAATGTTAATTTATAATAATAAATGTTGAAATTGAAAAATGTTGTTTGTTATATTTTGAATGAAATTCATCAGGAGATTACTACTCCAATATGATTGGTCTACTCTTCTAGGAGGTCAGATAGATCATCTGGCAAATCTGGGTTGGATAGATTTATGCCAAATAGATCTAATATAGGTCAAATAGATATAGGTCGATATTTAATTAATAAGAGTCACCTAAAGTCAATATGTCATTACTAGTTGTCAATTACTGGTCATTAACTGATCAATTATGGATCAATTACGGGCTATTAAGATCAATTACGGGTCAAATAAAGGTCATTAATTAATAATAGGTCAATTAAAGATCAATTGAGGGCAATTAAAGGTCAATTAATTGGGTCAAAGGTCAATTACCTAGTTAGTAAGCCACTATGTCAAAGGTCATGACCTAATTAGTATGCAACTAGGGCAAATGTCATGACCTAATTAGTATGCAACTAGGTCAAAGGTCACAAAGGTCAAAGTGGCTCTAAAAAACCCCCATCTAGTAGTGACTTCAGGCCTGGATTACCCATTAGGCTGAGTAGGCTATAGCCTAGGGCCTCATATCTCAGGGGGGCCTCACATTGGGTGAAAAAAAAGAAAAGTTTGCCTAAATTGTACCATGTCAAAAATTAATTGAGAAAATCAAGAGGAAAATTGGGTCCAATTGCATATTAAACGGCCCCAAATTGCCCCAATTTATAATCACAGATTGTGTTGCCTAGTAGTAGAGTACAGTAGAGTAGCATTTGTTCGACCGGAAAGTATTGTACAATAAATTGGAATATTATTTGAAATACAAGGCCAGGAGACATAGACAGGGGATCATTTAAGCAAGGTGTCTCTGAAGGTTCTCTGCTGTCAATCATACAATTATACTCGCAGAAATTTCGCTGTAAAATCATTGAATGTTTGTAAGATCAATGATTTTCAAATTAAAATATGTGTGTGTGGGGCGTGAGGCCCCTGCATGGTATGAGGCATAAGGCCCTCATCACTGGAGGGTCAAAGGTGCTGCAGGCACCATTTAATTATTTTACTTTTCTTTAAATCTTGATAGAATAGTTAATTAAATTTTTTAAAAAGAGCCCCAGGATCAAAACATGGCAAAAAAAAGAGCAAAAAATAATAGTCAGAAGACTAAGAACAGAACAATTCAGAAATTCAGAAAAAGTTAATAGAGTGCCTTAAAATGGATAGAAGAACCCCAAGTATCTTTCAAGCTGAATTTGCTCATAAAAAAAATTCCACAGGATTATAATAAGAGGGCTATTTACCCGGTGGGTGGGGTAAGAAGGCAATTGGCAATTTTTTTTACAAAAATTACCATAACTCCTATATTCAAATTGGTAGACATTAATTTTGTTTCACTAGTTATAAGTAGAGGCAAGTCATCCCTTCCTGACTACATAAGCATTCAAATAATCGAACATAAAAAAGTAGGTCAAATAGCACCTCGAAGTTAAGAGGGGCTCAATGCCCCGACCTAAATAATTGTATTTCAATGATTATTGCAAAAAAAGGTCGAATGTTTCAACCAAATTTTTGTTGATAATAGAGGAGGTCACAAACAGAACGTGGGAATCACAGGGAAAATTCTGCTGTGATTGGTGGTCCCGAGTCAGGTCCAGGTCAACTATTAAAGACCTTTATAAGATTACAGTATAGCACAACTGTTCTTGAAATACTTTATGAAATAGGCCCAAGCCTGATAAGCACTGTTCTGCCAAATTTCTGGGGTCCTTTAAGTTTCACTTAAAAATAAACATAGGCTACATGCATATCTTTCTTTCTTTCTTTCTTTCTTTCTTTCCATCCATCCCGACAATCTATCCCGACTACGAGTTGTAATGTAGCTGAATGTCTACAACTTCACATGATTCTTATAGATGTAGATGTAGATGTTGATGGTTGGGGACGAAACCTTTCGGTTGTTATCCCATCAGTTTTGACTCTTGCGTCGGTGGGCTCTCCTCTCGGTAGACCACCTTTCTTTCTTTTAGGAGAAAAACAAATAAATAAATAAATAAAATAAATTACATAAAATAGAATTAAATAGCTTGGTAAATAAATATAGATTAAAAACACATAAATAGGCAAATAAATAAGTAAAAAAAAAAACTGGTAAAACTGAACACAAAAATATAGTATAACTGCTAATACTGACAGTAACTCCTACCACCCAGTTAAAAAAGTAACACAAACCAACGAAAACCTTTTTTTGTTTTTTTTTGCCAAACAGTTGGGCATACGCCCCTCTCTCGCCGTCAAAAGATTTAAAAAAATTTCACAAATTGCGCTGTTTTCTTACAGGGATCAAGGGTAGGGTCCGAGAGACCACTGAGACCGATGTACAGCTGGTTAGTCTCAATAAGACTCCAGTCGTACTTGGTGTACTTACTAAACATGAATAAAAAACATTGGGGTTTCCATGGTTAGTCTTCATTAGGGACCATTCAGAATTTATGGGGGGGATGGGAGTTTTGCCCGAGGGGGTACTAACTTTTCACATGTGTTCCAAGGGGGGGGTACTAATTTTAGACAACATGTCTAAGGGGGGGAGGAAATTTTAACACAACAAAAATGTTAAAAAAAGCGCATATATTCAGGTTGACCACGCTCATGCGCAAAAGTCCGCGAATCTGTTCACCCGACTGGCAAGGGGCACATGTATAACAATATACTATGTATGTTTTGCTTTTTATGTCGAGGGGGGGGTACTAAAAATATGCATGAAACCTAGGGGTTGGGTACTAAAATTCGTAACAAAAATGTACTAAAAATATCGGAATACTTTTTTTTTTCGCAGTGGCTATACGCACCGCCCGGCTGTGCGTATAGACGGGCCTGTCTATCCGCCCCGCCGGCTGTGCGTTTAGACATCAGGCTATACGCACCGCCGGCCGACAGATGGCGCCGCGGCATTTGATGCTGCAGTGCCCCTGGTGACACATCCAGACTAGTTCCAGTCAATGTATTGAGCACTGTGACTGTATTGTTGCTGACACAACTCACAAGTTGCCAATTAGTGCAATCAGTAACTGAGTAATTGTTCAGGATGACAGAGTCTACTAATTACCTTTTTCAAAGACATCAAAGTGCAATCAGCACATGCAGCAGGTGTGAGCTGCCAGGTCTGGTCTGGTGACTTTAAGTGTCATCAAAGTGTCACCCTTAATTACAATTGAGTTTTATGATTTGCTTTTATTGTATTTTTGCCAAATATGCCATGTGGGGTTGAATAAAATATTTAAATAATATGGTTGAATGTATGGTAAAATATTAGAATAAAATAAATTACTTTTCATTGTGCTTCGAAAAAATAAAAATAAATAAAGACTAATATCAAGGTAAGTTCAGTGTTAATTTCATATATATAGGCCTACATTCTGAAACTCAGAAATTGTCTCAATTATTCTGAAAGTGACATTGATTTCTGTGTGAATAGACAGTGTGAATAGACAGCTCCTACTACACCATTTTGTAATTATAAATAACAGTTGATTATATTTATACTTGTAAACTAATGTACAAGGTGTAAGAAAAATAAAATTCTAGTTCTAGTTCTATTCATTTAATGCTAAGAGGCCACATATTGACCTATGCAAGCATGGCGACCGCCGTATGATGGATGAGTGATGGTAAGGCTGTGAGTCTGCCACATACCCTATTAGTTCAGGGATGTGCAGGGTCTTTCAGTTGCTCCAGTATAGAACACAGGATACAACCCCCTCCGTTTATTTTTGCCCAGGTCTCATGGGACAGACCTAGTCAAGAGCTATATATAGCTCTTGATAGCTGTATCTACAGCTGCCCTATGTTGAGTGAAGTTCCAGGAGTGGGAGTCGAACCCACGTCCTCACAGGCCAGTGGATTCGCAGTCAAGCGCTTTAACCATTAGGCCACGGGGGAACTATTCTAATCTAATTTCAAAGGTGTCATCCAGAATTCCAATCAGCCAAATAAGCAACTTTCCATGCTGTCTCAATGCAATACACAAAGTGGTTTGGCCTGATGCCACTAGGGGCGCTGCTGTATGGCTGCTGGGATGTATTGCAGACTAATGAATTAAGCAGTGCAAGGCTGATCCATGGCTGTAAACAAAGATCGGCTGTGCGTATAGAATCGTGAGTCTACTCGCACCTCCCGGCTGTGTGAATAGACAGCTCCTATTCACACCTCCCGGCTGTGCGAATAGACTCGTCCGCCTATACGCACAGCCGGGAGGTGCATATAGCCTCGGTCTTTTTTTTTACATGAAAATGTACTGCCAAAGCTGGGGTAGTGTTTTGGAAACTCCCCCGAAACCGCTACAATTACAGTTTAAAATTGCAAATGGCAATTCCATGCCTCAATTCAGTGTTGAATACGTCACTTCCACAGTAACCGGGAGTAGTTCCCTCTGCCCGAATCGAATCTACCCTCGTGTTTGGTCCGCATGGTGTGCATGATCCGCATTTTAATCTGGCCTCAGATTTCGCCACCTACCGGAGCTAAATAAACTGCTCTTCGTCCACGGCTTCCATTGATAGTCTTTCCTTTATTTCAAAGCAAATTTAAAGCTTTAACTTTTCAAACATAAATTAATTATGCTATGAAACGATTAAAAAAGGCCCTGTCGTATCAGTTAATAGTGATTTTGTACTAGCATGCAGATATTTTGTCTCCGGTATTGTGAAGATCAGTCAGCAGTTATTAATTTCTTCCGGTCATCTGACCAATCACAACAGAGTTGCCTTTTCCGCTAAAAATTTTTCAAAACAGTTGCGCGCCAGAAGAATATTTTCAAGAAAATAGGCATCTAAAGGTAGGTTTGGGGCTCATAGTATGTTAGGAAGTTGTGGCATAAGCAGTGTTAGATTCTCAGAAGTAATCTGTCTGATAGTGCTGAGTGATAAGACTGGTCTTGACATTGGGACTTGCACTGTTTGCAAAACCAAAACGTTCAATCAAGTGCAATGTCGGCTTATTCCCCAGTCCCTGATTTCGCCGACTCCATAGAAAGTTCAATACGTTGCAATGATTGAATATTGAGGTTTTCTTGTAAAATAGCTCTGATCCTGCTGTCTGATTGGTCCATACTTGTAGTCTAGTCATGATCAGTTGCGTCCCTATATTGGACCTGTGCCCCCCAGGTGCCCCCTCCATATGAACTTTCCAACCCTGGCTAAAATATACAGTTAGTATAGAAGGTGCCCCCCCCCCCGATGATAGACTAAAAGTGTGTCTCTCTCTGTGGCAGCGCACGATTATTGTAGCCGAATTCGCCCTGGTACGCCATTTGTTTTCGTTCAGGGCGACCAATGCTGACTCCAATGCGCCGGCTCAAACTTGACCGACGAAGTTGGGGTAATCCGGAATTAAGGATCAATGCTATTGATTCAATAGTGACATCACTCTGTCCACTGGCGTAACTAGGGGGTCTCGAGTGGGGGGGGGCATGTAATTCTCTGGGGGCGGGGGGAACCACACACCTCACTATTAAATTGTATATTTGAGTTGGAAAGTTCATATGGGGGGGCAGGGTTCGAAATTAGCGGGAGTCCGGGAGTCCGAGACTCCTTTATTTGTCCACGGACTCCCTTTTGATGAACAGTAAGGAGTCCGTGGGACTCCTAGACTGTCAATGCTGCCAGATTCACGGCAATTCAGAACTGTAAATAATGGCAATTGGCCTTGAATGCAGCCCACTCAGTTGCACTGGTGTCACCAAATTATCCAATCCAATTAATACCAATTCAATAGGATCAGTAGGTCCTATTGATTAGAGGTACATAATTATATGCCATCAATGATTGCAATCATCACATGTCATGTGAATGACCGATTGGACCTCTTTGGTATTGATTATACAACTCTTTCATTGTCTTCAATTAAGACTTAATTAAATTATGAAGGTCAATTTTTTATAGGATCTTTTTGGTCCAATTTATTTTATTGGTAAGTTTTTAAACTCTTGACACTGGAATTCTGAATCATGGTTGGAATGATTGGGAAATGGGAATCTTAATTAAATGAATTCTTATGTTTTACATGTTTTATGAACCAAGTTACTTTTATTTCTTAAATGATAAAATATAAAGCCAAATCAGCTGCTAATGTAATGGGTAGATGGTTTTTGAAGAACAAAGAGATACACAATTTTAAAACATTCACCACAAAAAAATTCTGACTTATCCAATTTGTGATTCAAATAATGGACTCCTCAATCTTCAGACGGACTCCCAAAATTTTTAACATAGGAGTCCGTTTGACTCCCATCAAATTCATCCTAATTTCAATCCCTGGGGGGGGGCACAGGTCCGATATGGGGGGGGGGCATGTGCCCCCCATCGGGACGCCACTGACTGTGTCTGATTTACACATGTAAAAGCATTGGGATTCCCGATCATTCCCTCAGTTCATGCCTATTTCTGGAGGTGGTGCCCAATTCACCGCTTCATCCACCAAGATTCGCCGAAAACTTTTGATTGCTTTCAGCTAATCAGTGAGACTGCCTCGGCACTGCCGAAGAAATTCGGCCTATGTTAGCGTGAAAGCTCATTGGTTTCTTAGTACGAGAATTTTCATGACCTTTCATGCTATCTATTATATCATCCATAATTTTCTATACCTTGGCTCTGCCAATACAGGGTGGTCACAAAAAAAATTTACACTTGCGTGTCATTTTCCAGGCTGCCATAATTGTGTATAACAGCCAAGTATACTAGATCTTTGGAAAATTGGTTACTGATTAAAACAGGTCATTACTTTTTTGATAGTAAACGAAATGGAGACCAGGAATGCTCCTGCATTTTCACTACTCTGGGTTGATCATGGCCAATCAGCAATTTTGAAGCAACTGAGCATCACAAGACAAAAAAAAAATAGAACATGAAATGAAAATGCAAATATAGAGGCACAATTCAGCACAAGCCAGAAGGTGCTAGACCAAGTTCAGCGTGCACTATGACCATTATAAGATTTTAAAACAAAGCCATCTGAAGGTTGATGATCAGGGTGTTAAAATTACAGGAAAAGTACATATTAAAATCTTAAAAGAGCGTCTGAAGCCCTGGATAGATAAAACATACAGTGCTACAGATAATTTAATCTTCAAACAAGATGGGGCATCAGCTACACTCCAATGGAAAGCCCGGAACTGGTTCAAGCTTCGCTCTGTCAAGTTTCTCGGCAGGATAATAGGGCCCCTATTATTACAAGATCCCAATCAATGTGATTATTCGGGATGGGCAAACTTAGAGGCAGATCCCTGCAAGACAACACAAACTTTAGTTGCCAGTGAAGGCTTCCATTACAATTGTATGCAAGAAACGGACACAAAGTTACATTGTTGACACCTCTGCATCATTTAGGCCCACTGTAGAAAAGTCATCAGTCCAAAAGGACTTCCGCATGAATAAATCATCTCTAGAAAGGTTGTTCTTTGCTATTGAAAAATAAACAATTGTTACAATGAGGGTTATCCAAAGAATTATTCATAAGTGTTGTTGTTTTTTTTTACCACCCTGTAGAACGACATCTTTATTCAAGTATCAAGTATTTTACTGAACGCAGGTTCTCTATTAAGACTACTTAGGTCCTCTATGCTCAGATCTTCTTAATGCTCTAGATAGAGCGTCAATGCCTTCTACAAACATGGCGACCGCCGTATGATGGATGAGTGTTGGTAAGGCTGGGAGTCTGCCACATACTGTTTTAGTTCAGGGATGTAGTGAGTCTTTCATTGCCGGTATTAGTGAGACGCTTCACCGCCAAAACAAAAAAAAATTGCGACGTTTCACCTCTCGTTAATAACAATGATAGATAGATAGATAGATAGATAAGATTATAGCCAAGTAACCATTGTTTAATAAAATTTTTGTTAATTTCTAGCAAATAAACGTAACATTTGTTGTGCCTTATCTAACAATTCAGTGCTTTTCCTAGAGTCAAAATGCAATTAGCCACAAAGACCAATTTTCAGTGAAATTGTGAATGTGTGGCTAATTTGCATTACGATATATCAATTTTCATTAGCCACATGGAGGATGCATTAACCAATGCTAATGTGGCTAATGGACAGGAAAAGCACTGAGTCATGTTATGTTAACTTATATTGTAGCTAAAAGTATGGAAGGGGGAACAATTTAACTAAATTAATTATTTGATTAATTGAGTAAAGTTCAGAATGGAAGTTTACTATACTATTGTCAATCAGACTCGGTGCTTTTCCGAGGGCTAAAATTCCATTAGCATCCACAGTGATAAATTATGAGTGAAATGTGGGGCTATTTTAAAGCCAAAATTATGCAATTTTCGTATTTGCCAATTGGAGGATGCATTAGTCAATGTGAGTGTTGGTCCTGTTGGCTAATGGCTGGGAAAAGCACAGACATTGACATTTCATTGTGTTTGCTTAATTTCTTTTAACTCTGAATTACACAAATTGTGTATCTCAATCAGTTATAGTAAAGGCAATTACAGAAGCATTGTCCTTCCAATTGAACCTGAAATAATTGCATGTTACAAGTGGTTCCAGGCACGGGCAGCCTTAGAGCTACAATCTACTTTTATCGAACAGGAATTTTAAGACATCAACATCAATTTCTCTTGAGCTTGATGAAATTAATTTATAAATGCAACAACATTTATGATCAACTCTTAGGTAGCCTGTGCTTGAAAACTTCAGTATTTGTTCTAGGCCTATTTATTAATATTAATAGAACTGAATTTATTACAGGTGTCATCATGGGTCGGGAAAAAGGAAAAGATAAACGGAAAGAGAAGGAGAAGCCGGATGAAGAGAATGCAGACACAGAGATGGTGGAAATAGCTCCCCCTGAGGAGGAGCAGAACCGTGACTATGTCCTCAATGACAGGGGCATCCCAGGTCGGTCATTTGTTCAATTGTTAATTCAAATTGAAAACAAAAAAACCGATCTGTATTGCTTGAGTAATGTTCATACAATTTCTTTGGCCTTCCAGTTTATCCCGACATTGAGGTTCCTACAGCCCTCGAGTCAGTGGCCACCTACGACCCCAAAGGTCCTCGTCTCATGATCTCACACATCACCAACGAGAACTTCAAGTCTTACGCTGGCGTCCAGATACTGGGACCCTTCCACAAGGTGACTCGTTAAATGTATACTTAATTATAATGAATTGTTACTGTTTTAAGTTTACAAAACTTTTGAAAACTTTTTGTAATTCAAATTATACGAATTTCAGAGTTTCTCCTCTATTGTTGGACCCAATGGGAGTGGAAAATCCAATGTGATTGATTCCATGTTGTTTGTGTTCGGTTACCGTGCCAACAAAATCAGGAGTAAAAAAATCAGCATCTTAATTCACAACAGCGACCAGCACCCCAATGTTGTGAGCTGCTCTGTGACCGTCCACTTCCAGAAGATCATTGACACAGGGGTTTGTCATTCTCTTTATTCCTGTTTTTTGATAACATGTAAAAAAAAATGAAGCGACAAATTACTGCCTGAAATAAGAACACATTTTTGAAGAAACATAGTTCAAAATGTACATTATTTCATAATGATTTCTAGTTCACTGGAACTTAACTTTTATTTAGTTGATGTGACAATTCAGCCTCCCTGTTTGAGGCCTTGTTAACCAAGAGTCTGCAACGTCATGTTAACAAAGAGTGAGTTCCAGTGTACAGTAAAAAATGTATGCTAAAAACCAACATTTTAAAAGCTTTTCTGAAAATTTTATATTTGGTACTTAAGTGATTTTAAAGATTTGCCGAATCAGCATTGCTGAAAAATTAAAACTCATAAATTTGTAAAGCCACATAAAACAATAGAAAATAGTACAGTGAGAATTTCAAGACAGGTCTGATGCAAATGTGCAAATAATCCTCTTTAATCATTTGACTACCTGGTACCCCAAGCAACTTAATCTGCATGCTGTCAAAGAGTAAGTTTCTTCACCTCTGTATTCAGTGTTGTCTTATTTATCACCAAAAATAAAACCAATTTTATGTTTAACAGGAAGGGGAAGATGACTTTGAACTTGTTCCCAACTCCAAGTTCTCCGTTTCTCGTACAGCTTTCAAAGACAACAGTTCATACTATAAGATCAATGACCGCAAAGCAACTTACAAGGAGGTGGCTGTCTTGCTGAGAGGTTCTGGCATTGATCTCGATCACAATCGTTTTCTCATCTTGCAAGTAAGTGGAATACAACTCTGTGTGAAGTTATTGAATTCTAGATTTTTAAAAACTGAATTATCAGGCATTGTCATTCAAACTTTTTATTTGTGTGTCTTCAAATCTTGTTGAATAGTTGACAATATGAACCATCTGCTGTTAGAAGCAATTTGATGGTTGATGAAACTTTAGTCAGTGTTCATACAAGAGTTGCTGCTCTATGAACTGTTAAGACCAAAATCTGTACATTTAGTTTGGTTAGTTGATCCTATGTCCATCCAGAACTGCAAATCTAATGGTTCATGTTAATTGGGGATCAGGGAGAGGTGGAGCAGATATCTTTGATGAAACCCAAGGCGGCCACAGAGCACGACGAGGGAATGTTGGAATTCTTGGAAGACATAATCGGCAGCAACCGCTTCAAGGTGCCAATTGAGCAGCTGTCAAAGAGAGTGGAGCATCTCAGTGAAGTGAGAGTGGAGAAGTTGAACCGAGTGAAAGCAATTGAGAAAGAGAAGAACGATCTTGAAGGGGTCAAGAACGAGGCACTGGAATATCTGCGGAAGGAAAACGAGGTCGTCAGAAAGAAGAACATGCTCTATCAGAAATATGTGTGAGTATTGAACTTCAGCATTGTATCTATTCCAATGTACTAGCATATACGCACATGATTTCTGTCTTGCATGATGGTCAAACAAGGCAGTTGGGGATCCAGACAGCGTAGTCTAGTCTATTCATTGCTTTGATGCTCATGTTTTGTTGATCAAAATTTAGTCTTGACTCTTGACTTAGTGGTTTTAGTTTAATGAGAAATTACGTGTTCTGTTTTATCCTGACCGACATTTAAATTTCACTAAATATTCTTTTGAAAAAGACAAAACATTGTGTGGTTGTTGCTAGTGATAGCCTTATTTATTGATCAGGTCTGAATGTCAAGAGAGCCACGAAAAAGCCAAGAAGAAGCAGGAGGAGATCCAGGAGGGAATGAAGGAAGTGACGGACAGGCTGAAGGTGATTGAGGAGAACAAGAAAGAGAAGGGGAAAGAGATCAAGGAGACCTACAAGAAGTACGAGGTATTAAAGGTGTCAAGCGAGGAGAAGAAAGAAGAGTTCTCCAAGTTTGAGCAGCAGGACGTTCGCAATAGGGAAGAGCTGAAGCATGCTAAGCTCAGGAGCAAGAAACTAGACAAGCAGCTGGAGCAGGAAAGAAAGAAGGTGGGTCACGACTATAAAAATAAAAAGAAAGGGAACATGACCATCTTCTCTCAAGAGATCCATAAAAATAAACAACAGCATGTGAATCAAATTAAACATATCAAGCTGATATGATACTCTCCTGCTTGTTTGAAGCTGAAATGCTGCCTGCTCATGCATTAAGTAACCATATGTTGCTCGATATGCATTTTGCTTATATATCTTGTTAATAAAATGCCTACGTAGTCCTGAAAAGTTTTAGATTATTATTTGTCACAGGGCGATGTATCTGATTTCTTCAATATGTCCATAATGTATGATATTCTGTTCTGTTTTCCTGCTTATTTAGCTTGAAGAACTTAAGGGCATCCCTGAGAAAATGGAGAGAGATGTGGTGGATTACAAGACGAAATTGGAGAAGTTGGAGGGAGAGAAAAGTGTGGAAGAAGAAAAGTTAAAAGTAGTTATGGATAGTTTAAAGACAGAAACACAAGGACTGCAACAGGAGAAGGAAGCTAAGGAAACAGAATTAATTGACCTTGAAAGAGTTGTAAATGAAACTAGGTCGAAGTTCAACATGGGTCAAGCTGAACTTGACCTATTCAACTCCAACCAGAGAAGTGAAGAGGCCAAGTTGAAGGAGACTGAGAGGAATTTGGAAAATGCAGCTAAGAACTTGCAAGAGAAACAGAAGTGGGTGGAGTACTTGTCATTTGAGAAATTAATAGTTAAATCTGCTGTGCTGGTTTATCATAATTGTAAACTTGTAAAGTGTGTATCAGTAGTTTAGTTAACTGTGTGCTCATGCAGCTACATCTGGCCAACATATGATTGGATAAGTTGAATATTGGGTATTGCAACTTGATCCTGTCTTAATCTTTGTTCAGGTGATTATGTTCTTTGCTTTCTGCAATAAGTGCATGCTTATCCACGTATGCTAATATCATAATCGGTTGTTATCTACAATTGTTAATTGTTGTTTTCATGCTGTCAGCAGTGCACGCCATGGCATCCAAATTTTTTTTGTCGTCCGCATTCGCCACAACCTTAAAAGATGACTGCAGCATGTTCAGTGACAGTCAAGGATAGCAATCAGTGATAGCAATCAATGATAGCAATCGAAAATAGCAATCAATGAATGAAGGTCATCTAGTTTTAATGGTATAAGATACTAGAATAATGTGAACAGTATTTAAAAATTTTAAATGCAAATGCACAGACGTTCCTAAGCAAATATTTGCAACATAATGGGCATTCTCTCGTCCCAATGGGACAATCTGGCGTCATTCATAAACGAAGTACCAGCCGAGAAGTTCCGTTTTTGAATGGCCCCAATTCTAGTTTACCATGAGCATGTTTTTCGGCATAATGGTTCACCCTGATCTCTTTGCATTTATAGAGCGGTCAAGGACAGCGAGAAGAAAATGCCAGAATTAGAGCAGAAATTATTGAAAGCTCAGAAAGATCTGCAAAACATCGCAACCAAGGAAACGGCTGTTGTAGAATCGGTTGGTTTTCTTTCCATTTCGTTATTATATGTGGTGCAATGTATTGTCACTTTTTCAGTTGTGTTGACAATGAGAAAGCTTGAAAGGTTTATTGATGCTTTATTAATGTTTAATGAAAATGTCTTGCCATGTGACTTGGTAGTGACAAAAATTGTCTGTTTCATACTTGACTTGTAGGTGAGAACGACCAGAGTAAAAGTGGAGGAAGTCAGAACAACCTTGCATTCTGCCAAGAGCCGTAGCAAGGTTCTTGATGCCCTGATGGCCGAGAAAAGATCGGGAAAAATCCCTGGAATCTATGGGAGATTGGTGAGTTTGCTTAAGTGTATGAAGTATAATATATCAAATGACGGCACAAATGTTGAAATTTCTTCACAATGCAGGTTATACCTACATACACTTTATACGGTATGATACATTTTGTCTCAAACTGATGTCAGCAACAAACTATAAGTAGGGGATTTTCTAAACATTTGAACAGGGGGACCTTGGAGCTATAGAGGAGAAGTATGATGTTGCTATCTCAACTGCTTGTGGTGCTCTTGACAACATTTTGGTGGACAGCATTGACACGGCTCAGAAATGCGTGGAATTCTTGAAGAGGAGTGGAGTTGGGGCCGCCACGTTCATTGGCCTTGACAAGATGGCAAGATGGAAGTCACACTGCAGCCAGAAAATAAATGCGTAGGTTTCCTTGTAATTTTTGCCCTGGGTGATTCACCCAGGGTACTTTTTTTGAAAAACCAGTCTGAGAAGTTTTCTGAGAAGTGTTGTCCTGGCATGAATAGGGGTGTGGGTACAGCCAATATGGCCACTTCATGTTCTAATGATGTTATAGTAAAATGCGTTTCAGGTTTGGGTTGAGTTGATTTTTTTTTTTCACAGTTTGTTGATAGATTGAGTCTTGAGGGACTGTTTTCAACCTGACTTTGCATTATAATATCGCCCACACGACAATCGTCCATGCGTTTCAAGGAAGGCCAATAATGCATTTAGCATTTGCTTTTTGCAGTGCATCTATTCTCAAAGCAGTCTAACAATGCTAATTGCAATTCTGCAAGTTCTAAAGCCTATTTTCATCCTCAGTTTACCAAATTGCCATTGAGGAACAGCACTTGAAGGCAATCTGACAGGTGTCAAAGCTGATTGCACTTCGCAGTGCAGTGCTACTTTGATGTTATATCCATGGATCTTATGCTTAGGCCTATTACTCATTCCCAACAGAACCCAGGGTTTGAATCCTCGGATTCTTGTATATTTATTTTATTGGTCAGAGTTTTATGAGAAACCCTGCTAGTCTAATTATTTGTGTAGGCCTGGTATTAATATGGAATGTATTTTTGTTTTGTCTCATTCCAATAGTTCAGTTATTTGTTTGATTTCAGACCTGAAAATGTTCCCCGATTGTTTGACCTAGTAAAGACAAACAAGGAGGAAGTACTTCCAGCATTCTATTTTGCACTGAGGGACACCCTGGTGGCCAATAACCTGGATCAAGCCACAAGGATCGCTTATGGACGCACCCGCTACAGGGTGGTCACGCTGCAGGGACAGCTCATTGATACGTCAGGTAGGCATACTTATGAAGCTCTCCATAACATGCAATCCCGTTTTGGAAAAGTTAAGATGCTTCTGACTATACGATATGATACAATGAGAATTTATTGTCATGTAATACATGAAGTTTATAAGCGCAGCTCTCACAAATACTGCAAATTCTTAAATTAAAAAAACATTATTTTATTTGTATTTATGTCAAAATGTGGGTGCCAGTCCACAAATCTATTCCTTGCTTGAACAAAATTGTTCTATTATGTAATATACTGCTAACCTTGCCATAGACTTGCGCCACCTAACATCAATGGTTAATGAGACCTTTCTGTTCAGGTACCATGAGCGGTGGAGGAGGCAGAGTGGCCAGAGGTCGCATGGGGTCAACTGTTGTGTCTGATGTGAACCCTGCTCAGTTGGACAAGCTGGAGGCTCAACTCAAGAAGGTGACAGATCTAATCTAGTCAATTATACATTCCGCAGTTATAGAGATTAAGCAGTAAATTTGCCAGTCCTACAATTCTTCTGAGGCAGCACTGATTTGCTATGACTAGATCTGTATCTGTATTGTAGACCTCGCAAAGGGAAATACATGTCTGCAAGGATATGTTACAAGGCGAGATATAAATGCCTTGCATTTGTATTGCTTTCATCTGTTTTCTTTTACCAGCCATCATCTGTAATTGAAAAGGCAATAAAAATAAAATTTACCTAGTCCTGAGCGAAAAAAATGTAAAATTGTTGGCTATTTATTGTAGGAAACTGCTGAAGCCCAAACTTTAAGGACCGAAAAAATGGCACTTGAAGAAGCAGTGAGAACGATTACAGTGGAAGTGAACAGTCTGAAACGCGGGATCGAGAAGACTCACATGGAACTGAGGGTAAAGATACGCACAACTGAGTTATTGATTACCTTAATTTGACTAGCTGAAAAGCTCAAAAAGATGATATATTATGAACTTTTTTAATGTGCAGACTTTGCCAGACCAAGTAAAGAACTTAACCCAACAAAAGAAGGAATGTGAAGAAAGAGTGAAAGCGGCCGCCCCTGATGAGAAAACGCTCAAGAAGATGGAGAAGCAAGTGGAGGCGGACAAGAAGGCCTTTGACAAAGCAAAGGAGGCAGCCTCTCAAGTCCAGGACCAAGTGCATGAGTAAGACTTTAAAAGTGACTGCATCATAATTATTTAGATGAAGTCAAAGCAATGATGTTTATTTCATTCTTAATTGGATAATATTTCAACAGAGTTGGCAGTGTGGTAGATGCTGTTTGTTGTTCAGTCGCATGAAGATGGTTGGATGGACTTTAGTTTGACTGATCTGATTTGAGGTGAATTTCTGGCTCAGTGGACACCTACTATTGCAGAGCGACAAATTTTGGTTCAGAGAGAATGCTGCAAAAAATAATTCAGGAGCTTATTAAATTATTTGAGACTCAGTGACAGAACTCGATTGGACAGCCATTATATGTGACTTCAAAATTTTGTCTCAATTAATCTACATTCCTGATTGTTGCTCTGTTTTTGTTATCTAGCTTGCACAAGCAGATCATGGAGATTGGAGGAACGAAGCTGAAAGCTGCCGAATCAAAAGTGAACATGGTGAGCAACCAGATCGACCAAGTCATGGGACTCATCACCAAGGCCAATGTGTCTATTAAGACCTCCGTCAGGTGAGCATTTAGTCTGTTGAATATCAAAATCATTCTACACCTCTCCACCTGTTGCATCTGCTTAATTTTTGAATTTCACCTATTCTCTCCCTCAGAAATGCCACAACCTCTGAGAACAAAGTAAAATCACTTGAAGAAGAGACAAAGGAAAACCAAGAAGCCCTGGAGAAACTGAAAGTCGAGTGCAAGAAGTTGGAAGAAGATGCTACTCGTGTTCTGGAAGCTTTCCAGAAAGCCCAGGTGAGATGTCCTGAAAGTGCCTGTTTGGGGAATATGTTTAGTAGGATATTGTAATTATGAACTATCCTTGTGTGAACTTTGGAAATATGTTGTGCCTTAAAAGAAGGTTTTTCAGGAGAATTACAATATTGTTTTCCTGGTGTGATTTTGCATGGCTAATTTTAGGGCATGATATATACTCTCATGATATTTGAGAAGACATAATTTGACTTCTGCTTCTTTGCCTGTTGAATATTGAAACAGTTGGCTCAGGTAAGTCCCAGTACATGAGAGTGTCACTGTGGAAAAGTGGAGGCTTTTGTCGAACATTGGGTATTTGGGCTGAAGTATTTGTTAGAGAAAATAAGAAATTTATAATGATTGTTTTCATGAAAATGCAAATTATTATATTTATTAATAATTTAAGATGATGGATGCCCACATACTCTGATGATGGTGATTCTGATACAATTACTGATATACTGGGGGCTAGGGTTGGGACGATAACCATCGCATTAACCGGTGTTCATACCGTACCGCGGTATTTTTCGTGCCAAATATCGAACCGTCAGGGTCCAAAGTACTCACGATATTACCGGTTTAGCTTCATACTGTCATTAACCGACACAAATAAGAAGAAATTGCAAGAAATCTACTCTAATCCAAGTTTTTTCGTCCCTCTGTCGCCATGACACTTCTTTCTCGGGCTGCACAAGATTCTCGGCGGAAGAGTCTGCTTAAAAAGTGGCTGACGCGGTTAGCGCAAAATGTAGAATTTCTGATTTTTCGCTGATTTGACACGTATTATAACATTAAATAGCTGATTAACCCCGTGATCGATATATTATGTTACCGAGGTATCACAATCAATCGATGTCATGATATCAAAATACCAATATCGTCCCAACCCTGCTGGGGGCTCATTTTACATCATTCACAAACAGACAGACATTTGCGAGTTTCAAGCAAATGAGAAACTATTTGTTCATTGATTATTAGACAATAAAAACATAATGTGAATTTGTGAGAAATTTTGGTCGATGTTCGGTCTTCGAAATCTAGCCAAATATGGGTGAAGTGAATTCTGTTTATCACACAAACATGCAGGGTTTTCGTTTTCTGCTTGAGATTTAGTTGTTAAGGTGTTATAACAAGAAAACACATTACCAATACTTATCATTTACAAATGCCATTGTCAGAGGTTACCCATTTGTTTGACTGACAAAAAGTATTTCATGTTTCTCAATTAATTTGATTATTGAATGTCTGTCCTGCCTAAGTATTTCAGAGGCACAAACTGAAATTGTCAACCAATAATAAATTCTCGGCAAAAAAAGTTTATAGTAACATCAATTGATATTACATCTGAAGTTTAATATTTGTACTGATCAAAAATTCCAGAAAGACATGATGGCCGTAGAAGAAGAGCTGAATGGTCACAAAAAAGAGATGGCCACTTTGGAAGCTGAGGAGGAAAAACTGGAAAAGGACAATGTGGAAGTAAAACACGATTTGGAGAAATATGAGACCATTGTAAAGGAAAACTCCTCCAAGATTAAACATTGGACCAAAGAGGTAGGCAGTTGGGCTGGAGACTAATTAAAATTTTGTCATGTCACTGTTGGCCAGAAAATAATATATTGCATTTGTCAAGTTATAGAATGAATGCTGATTCTTTATTTAAATAATTTCTAGATTGGCAAATTGTCACTGCACAAGATAGAAGGAGGCAGCATCACAAGTGACGGGGAGGAGGAGGACGATGGGTCAAAGGAGCTGGAAAAATACGAAACAGAATATTTGCAGTCAGTCAAGAAAGATGATACGCAGTACGCCATCACCATCATGGAAGAGAAGCTTGCCTCCATGAAACCAAACATGGCAGCCATCGCCGAGTACAAGAAGAAGGTGGGTTGACCTGAGTGACTCAGATTCCAACTTGTGTGAATGTGCAACATGTTATGACTCATAACTTATGAGCTCCTATCTGTAATGTAACAAACTGGTCTGTAAGCTGCATTGCTGTGGCAATGTGAGGCTGCTCAATCCAAACATCTACCCATTATCTTATACCCAGAGGCCAAGTCCTGGATTTCATCCATATCTCTCTGTCTAGATAAAAATCTAGAATTGACTAACATGCTCTTGTTTTCTCTACCTTATTAGGAAGAAATGTATCTGGCAAGAGTTGCAGATCTGGACCAAGTTACAGAGATGAGAAATGACCAAAGACGCCTGCATGACGATTTAAGGAAACAGCGTGCAGATGAGTTCCTGACCGGATTTACCATAATCACCAATAAGCTCAAAGAGATGTACCAGATGATCACCCTGGGAGGAGATGCTGAGTTGGAACTGGTCGACTCTCTGGATCCCTTCTCAGAGGGCATTGTTTTCAGGTTGGTATTTGGCCTTCTTGATTAGCCACGTGTTTCGTCATTCTGTAACCTATTGAAGTTATAAATCAATCTTCTTCTTTTTCAGCGTAAGGCCGCCAAAGAAATCGTGGAAGGTGATTTCCAGTTTGTCAGGAGGAGAGAAGACCCTCAGCTCGCTGGCGTTGGTGTTTGCCTTGCACCATTACAAACCAACCCCACTCTATGTCATGGACGAGATTGATGCCGCCCTGGATTTCAAGAATGTCTCCATTGTTGCCAATTACATCAAGGTATGTTACAGACTGCTAATTGTAAGCTGAGCTAAAACTTGATTCAGAAAAGAATTGATGAATGAAAAACCTACTGGTAAATGAATTTGACTTTGCTTGTCAATAATGAGTCAATATGTTTGATGATGAATACAGTCTGCGTCATTTTGTTCACAAACTGTCAAAATCTGTGAAATAAAGAGTGATGGGACCGCAGTCAATTGTGGTGACTTCATAGCAATTCTGCCCATTCATTTAGTGGTAATGTGAAGTGGCTTGACATCAGACAAAATTGGTCTGAAATTTCCAAATATTGGCAAAAAAATCATTAAAGCATTACGAAAATGTGATTCACACTTGCATACTAATTCTTAATTGCTGCATTAGAAGTTGAGTAGCTGAGTAGCTGAGCAGCCTGAGCAGGCCTGGACCCAACAGTTATGCTATTTACGGTATTGAACATCCAGTCACATGAACTCCAACTTAGACAAGGGAGGCAATTACACTTATTTTAGGGCACAAATTACATACCATTCAATGTTGATGTTTCAGGAAAGGACCAAGAATGCCCAGTTTATCATCATCTCCTTGAGGAACAACATGTTTGAACTGGCTGATCGGTTGATTGGTATTTACAAGACTTACAATGCCACAAAATCAGTGACTATTAATCCACAGAAAATTAATATGCCTTTAGTTTCAATGTCATAGAAAAACAGGACAGTTTTAGTGATAAAAAAAATGTATTGTCTTAGTACTAAAAATACATGTAGTACTGAAATGTGTCAGTATGTTAATGTGTAATTAGTTTCAATATTGTTAATGTATATATATTAAATTAAATATATAAGCATGATGCTCTGAATGAAGAATTATACCTGTTTATGATGAAGGACCTGCTACTTGTTTCATAATGTGTAATTAGGTATGTTGAGTGACACCATCTATAGGTGCTCCAGTTGTGTTTTTTCAATATGTTCAATGTAAATATATACAGTATAACCCACACATTATATTTATATGCTTTTTTTCTGACATGTCTCACAAACACTCCCAAAAATTCAGAGATGGCAGCAATATTCTTTAGATAAAATGTGTACAGACCTTAAAAATAAAAAATTATAATAAGCATATAAAACTAGTTCTTTTTATTCTGTAATAATGGGTTGTATGTTAAGTTACACTCAATGAGGATATAGTTGCAAATTCTTCACATATTTGCCACCTGTTGGTCAAGGGCACTGTTGTGAAATGTTCTGGCCAAGGTAGTACTAGTCCTCGAAGTCGACTGAATTTTAGTGACTAGTCAGAGTTAGCTTTCCAAGCAGCAAGTCAGTGTTAAGTCAAATCATAGTTGAGTCAAGTCACTGTTGCATAACTTTAATAGGCAATTTTTATCTCACAGAAATGGTTTTGGTATCAATTTAAACAGCTTTAAGAGCACAATATGCACTTAACACTCCTTTCAGACTTTCGAAACGTTTACGCAACATAAAAACTCCCAAATATCTGACACTTTTATGCATAACATTTGTCGTAGAGCAAAAATATGGAAAAAAATTCGAAAACTATAACGTACTGACCATAAATTGTTTCACAAAAGGCCCTATAAATGGCATGAGTCAGCTGAAGTTTGTTGAAGTCAAGTGAAGTCAGTTTAGCAACTTGGCTGACTAGTCAGTTGGAGTTCTTGACAAGCAAGTTCTCTTGACTGACTTCGGGGTCTACAAGGTACTGAAAGCATTAAGCAGGACTTGTTAGTATTTCATTGATTTAGGGTATGAATTGAAAAATAGACTTGGATTACTTTTTCTTGGATTACAACACATTGAATTTGAAAGTTGTAGTTCTTGGTTAGAAAGGTTAGACCCAGTTGGTAGATATATGAAATTGGGCCAACGACTTAAGGCATTTCACTACAACAGACAGGACTGTTCAGAATATTGCAATCTGAGGGGGATGTGGTAAGATTGAAATATTATGGTAACATAATAAGAGACCTGATTTTTTAATTTTAGACCAAAAAATCCCTGGCATTCTAATGTGTTTGAAATAGTGTGCTGATGTTTTTTTTAGTATTTTTTATCTTACATATTTATGATATCACACAGGTAGGCCTACTGATGGTATAAATTTGTCTTGTACAAGGTATATGCCTACATATGTCATGCATAGCAATAAACTGCTACGATACTGCTGGGATGAGGTAATGATTGTCATCACCTCCAGGGGCGCATGTGCATGTTTTGCTGGAATGTATCTCAACAAGAACATCACCTTCAGTACATGTATCTAGGATCATGATGTAAACAAAGATCCAAAAACATCTCAGAACCCAGTGTAAAGAAGGTGATGTCTATTTTATGCTCATCAGATGTACCGTATAAACATGATAATTTTGATAAAGAAGCCTGAAGATTAAGTAGGCCTACCCAAAATTAATATTTAGTAAGGCAGTATTACCCTAAATTAATTAGGCACAGTCAGCTGTAGAAATACAGACCATTCATTTGTCAAAAAGTAATGACCAAGGATATATGCAGAGCCCGGCTCTACGAATAATCAAGTCAGTCTATTGGCAGAGCCGGCTGGCTCTGTGAATAGACTGACCTGTCTATTGGCAGAGCCAGGCTCTGCATAATTACCCGGTATAGCCATTTCTGTCTATTCACAGAGCCGGGCTCTGCCAATAGCCAACCATCTATTTGCCGAGCCGGGCTCTGTGAATAGGCAGACATGTCTATTGGCAGAGCCCGGCTCTGTGAATAGGCTGACCTGTCTATTGGCAGAGCCGGGCTCTGTGCATAGCCATTCCTGTCTATTGGCAGAGCCCGGCTCTGAGAATTCAAGTTATGTGCCCAGTGATTTTCTTTATAACGTAACTATAGAGTTTATAGTACATGCAGTGTCAACAATGATGTTTATTTCAATTATCTGGATCCAAAACACAATAAATTCACACATCCATACAATCTGCAGACTCCATGAAAAGAAAAGTTAATCAAAAAACTCAGCGGCTCTGCATATAGCCAGGTGAGGCTATTGGCAGAGCCCGGCTCTGCGTATAGCCACTACCAAAAGGAATATTGCAATAATTGCTTCTTCAAAATTCACCTTTCATTCTTTTTTAGGTAGCCCATGAATTGCTTGAATAGTCCAGATTGAGTACATGTATCATCCTCTATAGAACTTTGCTAGCGATGGCAAAGTTACAATATATTTATTTAATTTATCTTTAGCTGTATTAAGTTTTTAAATTTCTCTATAGTATTAAGAAAGTAGTATACTCCACATCCCACCCCCCCAGAATCTGTGCTTATTCTTATACCAGAAATACATATGATTTTTTTTCTGCAGATGATGAAAGAAGAAAGGCAGAGGGTATCACTTGGGAGGTCAAAGTCATTCACTCAACAACCCACATTTTCTGAACGAGGCTCTGGTCGCTCTAAATCAAGACCTAGTTCCGCAAAATCATATGATTCTGCCACCTCAAAACCTGTGGCAGCAACTGAGAGGAAATTGCGACCAAGCTCTGCAAGGACTTCAGCGGAAACCACAGGTGAACAGAAAGAAAAACCAAAATCGGCAAGAAATCCTGAAAACAAAGGTATCAGCTGGGACATTGATCTGACAGACTTACTGCGTCCTTCCTTATTTGGGAAAAAGAAGAAGTCAGGTAATAGGCCTACACTACACACCTCCAACAAGTATTTCGATCTGCAAACTAATCTAAACCCATTGATAGATATATTGATGCTGTCAGTTGTGTAAACTGTAAATGATACATGTAGTACCATAAATCATAAAATAAATAATTGATTAACACATTTGATTGCACTTGTAATTGCAGGTCAACAAAAACATGGTTCAGAAAATTCGTGCCCGAGTGTTTATAATCGGCCTGTGCCGACAGTGGAATTGATGGCTAGAAGAAAAGTTTTGGATCTCAACAGATGGTTACTAATATCCTTTCTTAATCGCACTTTAGCTTAATTACCATCCATGTAACTTTGGATTTGAATATGTCCCATGCTGATATTTGTCTTTTTTTATATATAGGTATTGTATCAGCCGTCCACAGTACAAAACTTCATGTGGGATTTCTTCACTAGTGTCTTGTTGGAATTTCCTATTTAGCAGTCTAGGAAAGGGAAAGTGAGTTAATTGCTGGTCATTCTACAGTAACTAAGCTTTTTGTGTCACTCAAGCAGTTTTCACCAAAATCATAAAATGATGATTTTTAATGGAGGTGTGTGTGTACACATCTCCATTTATGCAGTCACAGTGACAAATGGACCGTTTTGGCGGGAAATTTGAAATTTGAGCATTTTCAGAATGTCTTTTGGGCCCTGTCCTGGCTATTTTGTTTGGAGATGTTTGGGTCAAGAGATATGTATAACTTGATTATAGAGCATGCATCTGGCATAGGAATGAATACCAGACATGTTGTAATTAAGACGTGTTTTCCTTTTAAATCTTGCTTGGATCCACTGGGGGCGGCTGCACACAATGTGTATTGGCAGCTGTGCCTAAACTATTGCACTTGTGTATATGATATTTGGCACATGAACGGGTCTTACAACATATATGTGCATTTTGGTGTTCATATTTAAACAATGGGGGACTTCAATGCACCAGGGGTAACCATTAGATAGTGAGTAAACAATGGTGACGTCATCAATTGTTTCATTGTTGCAGTTGTGACATCAACATTGTGACAATGGTGACGTCACAGTGACTCTCTAGTACAGTAGCGCCACCACCAGCCACTGAGAAGTTTTTATAAAATATTGAAAATTTAAAAAATTTTTTTTCGTTTCCATAACAGAACTGAAAAGGTTATACCTATGGGCATGAAATTCTACCATCATATGCATTGAATACCCTTAATGTTCCTTTTGGGGGTCTAAATGCTCTTGTGTAAACAAAAATTGATAACAGTAAATTCAGCAAAAATGTTATTTTTTCAATGGTGCATGATTCCGTCAATTTTGGAGTTACAATGCGGAAATTTTGCATTTAGATGTCTAAATTATACCTCTTTAAATGACTAAACCCATTTGGAGCGCCAATTTTAGGAAATTTTCTTAAAAACCAAAAAACTGGGAAAAAGGAGGATTTCTGATATTTTTCTCAAATTTTAGGTTTCTCAAAAATTGATAGTGTTAAAGCAACAAATCTGTGAACTTCAACAAATATTTACTTAATCATATTAGGAAGTTACTTTTGTATCCATATACCTATATAGTTAAGTGAACAATTTAGCTTGAAATGGATTATTTTTAAAATTCTGAAATTTAGCACAAAATATGAACAACACCTGGTTCTGGCCACTCAGGGAAAGTCTTTTTCAGGAGATATGAAGTAAGACACTACACCACCTCCATTTTGAACCCCTGGGTTCTTGTCTTTCTAATCATATGCCTTAAAATTAAATTAAACATGTTTCAAAATTGGTATTCTGTGACAACTGTCCTCCTGGATAATAAATTGTACATAATTATTATATCATCTACAATGTATATAGAAGTCGATGCCTCTTATGGATGTCTGTCCTTCAATTTCAGACTACGTCCAATTTCTCAAGAAGAGGCCCTCAACGTTTTGGGATTCAGCCCTCCATATTCCGAGATAAAGTTTGGGCCGTTTACAGGCAACAAAACTCTAATGAGGTGAAGAATAGGGAATCACATCTTTCCAATTTCAAGTGATATTTCCTGTGACTTCAGAAAGTGTCTTATGACCAAGAGGAATTTAACATCAGTTATTCGAATAACACTCATGAAAATCATGACACATGTGTCAGAATTCTGAATCATTTTAAAGCTGATATTTTGTCAAAGCACTGGTATCTGGAATGATTGTTCAGCAATTGTTTGGATCTTTTTCCAGATGGTTTCGGCAACTGAATCTCCACTATGGAGTGAGAGGAAGGTGCCATTTTCTCTACAAACCCCAAGGCAGAAACCTAACCTCAGGAGTGACATCAGCCTGTGCCTTGCAGCATCTGAAAGAAGGACTGCAATCGGAATCCATGGCTTTCATTTACCATTGCCAGAACCACTACTTTTGTCCCATTGGATTTGAGGAAACACCACTGAAAGCAGAACATGCCTACAGGTGAGCTCCAGAGACGTTTCATTGAAAATTTCAGTTCATTAATTTCTTACATGTTGACAGAATTTTAAGTGTCCAAACATGCATTTCAGGATTGATCTCCTAGAAGATGAAGTTGAGACGTGGATTTTGATAGGAGAGCCCAGCAGGAAACATCCGTGCATTCACAGCAAGAGGTAGGTTAAGAATATGGCCCTAATATAGGCTACACATTTAGTTGAAGAATATTAAGTCGTTTCAAAAATGTTTTGTTTCAACTCACCTTGAATAGTGAATACTCTTAATTTCAAATACAGATGGGAAGACATCAACACAGATCTGAACACGGAAAACCCAAACTTCATAGACATAAGACGACTTCACAAAGGCCCACAGAAAAGGAACACTCGGAAAACAGGTGGAAATCTGCACTGTATAATGGCCTTTGTGCGCAGTGAGTGGCAAGGAAAAGGCAAGCGAGAAACCAAAACAGGAAAAATTAAACCAAGCAGACAATCTGAGACAGCATGTTTAACCACAACAGTGTCTGGTGACTTTGACTCTTCCCCGGGACTTTTTCTCAGCTCAAAAGCAAGTGCCTCCACATCTGATATTACAGACTACAATTCCATGTGCCAGTGGAATGACCCTGGAGGACCTGCTACTTGTAGGGCAACAGCCATGCCTTCTTACAAAAGAAACTTTGACACTACTGTGACACCTCAGAGAAGTACGAGTGATACTCAAAATGACTGGAAATACACAACAAACGAAAAATATGTAACAAAATTGGAAGATTTATTGACTGAATCAAGTGAAAGTGAGTATGAAATGCTGATAGATGATGATTGAAAGGATAAGTTATAGTTTACTGCATCACAATTTCGTAAATTACACATATCAAAATACTAGTCAAAATGTAATCACGGTCCTCGTTGATTTCATAAAACTTTTTTAATCATTTCAATTAATTTGTCCAAGATGAATGCTTTCAAATATATTTTTTAGCAGTTTCGTGCCTTAATTGTAAGCCTGCACTGTCCTGCATTGTGCAGTATTCATATGATGCATTGTGCATCACACATGTTGTCATGTATGGTATACATAAAATTATTTATAAAATAATCTTCAAACAGTTATGTCATCTTTGAATAATTTATAGTTGAAAAATTAAATATTTAATTTTGTGTATAAAATGTACAGTTAGGCCACACATAATTGATTCTTAGCTTCGCGGACCCGCCGACACAGTAGATTTCCTGCCGATGGAAAAACAAAATTGAAAAAAAAAAAAATATTTTTTTTTTGACATTGTAAAAATTTTTATTCACCTTTTTTTTTTGTCCTACCGACCGACCCTAGAAAAAGTGCCTTGAGACGAATCCGAGAAGCTAAAGATCAATTATGTGTGGCCTTAGGCGTATATTTCAATAACACTGCAACGAATAAACGCCATGCATAAACTCAATTTAACTGGTTAAAGAAAACCACCTGAGGCCACAGGGCCTCATTAGATGACGCAGGATGCATCTGTTTAGTTCCGCACTGCCACCCGTAAAGATTAGATGACTTTTTTGCAGCTTCCACATCAAATTTAGATCCCGCTTACATGGTGACTACATCAAATGATTCAAATCCCCCAACAACCGCACAACCCAACTCAATTCCTATTTGGTTAAAAATTTGCCACCTTTCATGGAATAATTCAAACATAGGCCTATATATATATAGCCCTATATGCAACAAAAACATTGATTTTGTAAGTCTCCCAATAACAGTGTTTATATGCATCCTATACAGACATTCAAAATAATATGTATGTAAAGTTTAATAAACCCGAAACATGCATGCTTAAGGACAAGGGCTCCAGGCACCTCAACATTTTTTGTAAATTTCCCTGCATTTCTTAATCAGTTTGTAACCACTTCAGAAGAGAGTAACAAACAGTAACAGTTATATATGGAGACCAAACTTTTTTTCTACAGCTGGCTGCCCAAAAAAAAAAAACAAGAATTTGAAGATTATTTTCTGTCGCCTGACTTTTCAAGAGCCCTTTTCCTAAAGCATGTTAATTGTGTAACATGTCTTTATTCTAGAAAACTAGTCTTTATGTTTTTTGGCATGATAACCTTCAGAAACTTTACAAATAACCCTGGAACAAATTTCATATATCACGAGACCAACCCCACATATCACACAAGAAATCACGAAACTGCAAAACAGAACTTTAAAATGGTAATCAAGTGACTTGTCATCAAATGGCAGTCTGGAGAAAATGCTGTATGATTTTGTAGTTGTTTCAATGCAGTTCTCTAAATCCACAGCATCTGGTAAATTTCCATTGGCGGATGGAATAACTAAGCATATCACATAATTGGTCTGAGGCTGCAAACCTTCCAGGTGCACAAAAGTTGAGTCTGAGCTGACCTGCGAAAACAACGGGGAGTTTGCCCGCCCAAATGTGTGGTACCTTACAAAAAAATGGGTTACTGTATTTGGAATAGCACCTTGCCACGTAACTATCACTGAATGTTCTTTTACATCTTCAGCACTGAGTTCCAGTTTTCCTTGTGCAGTTTCTGTGCTGACCGTAACATCAGGATAGTCTTGAATATAAAGTGATTCCAGCAATGAATCTCCCTTCTCAATAGACATTAATCCATCAGCCACATTTTCCAAATTTGTATATTGATCAAACACAGACATGTCTGGGAAATGCTCATCAGGGGGTGGGGGGCCAGATTGCGTAATGTCTTTTGTCTTGCTTTTGTCGCAGACGAACACATCATCCCCCAAAAATGTCCACATTTCTCCTCGTAATGAGGCGGGACTTTCACACACCGGCACAAAATTATCTGGCTCAATTTTATTCTGATCAACAACATATTCCCTCCTGTCCCACAATTCTTTCAGCCACAGAAGCTTGCAGTCGCAATGTAGAGGGTTGTTGGCAATATTAAGCATCTCAATTGGGTAAATGTCTTTCTTCAGGTCCACCTCATCTATATGTTTTATTACATTTCCAGAGAAGTCAGCCCAGTCCAAAAATGGCATTCCCTGTGGTATTTCTGCCAGGTTGTTGTTGTTTAAATACAGGACTTTCAATGATGTCAGGTGTTTGAAAGTTTGATTCTGGATGGAGTTCAATCCATTGTAGGTGGCATCCAGGTATTGCAAGTTGCGTAGTCCCTTGAAAGTATTCACCGCAAGTTCGGATAAATTATTATTTGCAAGAGACAAAGCTTCAAGTTGACTCAATCCCGTGAGACTGTAATCATGAATTTCTCTTATTGAATTATTGCTCATTTCAAGGTATTTCAAACTTTGCAGTACAACTGCTGGGGGGTAATCTGGTGAGAAGGGTGGAATCTTAAAAGACAGTTCATCAATGGCTGACAACATATTTCCATCTAGAAACAAAGTCTCCAGGTCAAGATCTGTCAGTTCTTTGGCTTGGACAGATTTAATAACATTGTTTGACAGAAGCAATGCTTTTAAAGTTCCTGGTAAATTTGTAGGAATGGTGTCTAACTTATTGTAAGAGAGATCCAAGGTTTGAAGATCCAAGAAAACACTGGAGAATGATGATTGTGAGACTGCTGGGCTCTGCAAGTTGTTGTGTGAAAGGATGAGTCCATATAGATGTGGTAGTTTCTTCTCTTGCCAAGTGACATCAAAACTTGAAATCCCGTTGGCACTCATGAGAAGGGCCCTGGTCTTCTCTGACAGTTTTGGCAATTGGGAGAGACCCGTACTGGAGCAGTTAGCACTGCTGCCCTCTTCAGTGGAGGAACAGCGACAATTTGCTGGACAAGCTTCATCACTGACCTCTTTGTTCAATGTGACGCCAGCCAAATACACAAGCAGGAAAACACTCAGCAATTTCATTGTGGAACTGAAAAACAAAACAAAAAAAAAAGATTATGATTATTGCACCAAACGAAGGGGGCAGGGGAATCAGAGGATGCTGATTGTATGATTGTCTCTGCACTGGTGAAAAGGACCCTCAAGAGGTAATTTTCCCGAACAACAACAGTACCTATGAATAGAGTTTTTCGATCTACAATTCCTAGACAGGGTTCAAACTTCTTAGAAACGGAGACCAAACCTTCGTTAAAAAATAATGTGCTTGAAGCTGTGCTCGTAGATCAGCCACTCACCTGTCTATCTACCTAGATCTATCTATCTATCAATGAACTGGATCTATCAATCTATCTGTTAGGGTTCTGTAGGCCTAGCTTTGGCGAGATTCGATACAATACATATCATAAATACGCTTTATCGATACACGATACGTACCGGCCATCCGTGTGCAAATATTACCCAGCTGACAAAAGTGGTGGTTAACTGAGAGTTATCACGTGAAATTGCCCCTCAGTTATCACGTGGAAAACTGATAGGTTATTGCAAATGCTAACCACGTGATTTTGTCACCAGTTAACCACGTGATTTTCTGGGGGCAATCTTCACCAGTTAACCACGTGATTTTCTGGGGGCAATCTTCAACAGTTAACCACGTGATTTTCTGGGGGGCAATCTTCATGAGTTAACCACGTGATTTTCTGGTAAATATCTTCACCAGTCAACCACGTGATTTTCTGGGGGGCAATCTTCACCAGTTAAAATTATTAGAGAAGAGGCAAAATCTCCAACTGGTTAACTTGGCTCTTCATCAAGCCAGTCAACTTGGACTGTTTCAAGCAATATCTTGGGCTTTCAATAGCTGTGGGGCTGAAGTAAAGCCACAAGAACTTGCTGAAAATTTGTCACAACCAGTGTGATGCAGTGAGTCTCTTTTCAGTCTTCTTAAAGGGTTACCAGAATCAAAGATTGCAGTCGTACATGATTCACATTTCGGATAACTAGTCTTTTGTAATAATATCCAATATGTGCTCCTTTTTGAGCTAATAAGTTTCATTCCGCCATACACTATACATTAATTCAGATTTATAAGTCATAATCATTTGTTTAATTAGTTTAAACTCAGTTAAAGAAAACTTAGTGCGGAACTCGGTAAACAGCTGTGTTTCTAGTACATGTGGCTCCATCTATATTTCTGGGGGGCAATCTTCACCAGTTAACCACGTGAAGAAAAACATGTTATAACTCTCAGTTATGTCATGAAGATAGTCAAGTGATAATCTGGTGAAGTTCATCACGTGGTTATCCTGTGAAAATGCTGGGGAGTTTTTTCACGTGAAGAAAAACACGTGATAACTCTCAGTTATGTCATGAAGATGGTCAAGCGTTAATCTGGTGACATTCATCACGTGGTTATCGCGTGAAAATGTGGGAGTTTTTCTCACGTGAACACAAACACGTGATAACTCTCAGTTATGTCATGTTCACCAGTTTCCCCCCGTGTTTATCACGTGAACTTCACGTGCATTGTCAGCTGGGTAGGGTTGATCAGTATTTTACAAAAATGATGCTTCCCGAAACCCATATTCGTGCATATTAGTATCACACTAAAGTATCCAGACCTATTCTCGCACAAGACCAGAAGTCAAAATGACGGCGATCTTGTGCATTGTAGAACATGTAATGGATATTTTCTGTCAAATCTTGACAATAAAACGGCTTTTTTATGAAAAAAATGTAATGAGGAATTATCACATCGAACCAGACTGTAACCAGTACAGCCGATATTTGCCAAAATGGTACAAAAATTAGGGATGCTCCGATACCACTTTTTCACATCCGATACCGATACTGTATTTTGTTGCTGATACCGATATCCGAAATCATTCCAATACCATTGGTTAAATATGGAGCATTGCCTCCGATCCGATACTTATTTTTGGGTGCCGACAAAAATATTTATAGCACTATACTATCAAGAGTCCGAGAAAAGTGCTTTTGTCATACAGGACATTCGGGTAGGTAGATCTTGTTTCACTTCCGTTGTCTGTAAAATCTTGGAACGTATTAGATCTCAATTGTTGGACTACTTGTTAAGAAATGATATCATACTAAATCTCAACATGGATTTCTGCCAAAAAAATCTACAGTTACTAATCTTTTGGAATGATTGAATGATTGGTCAAGTAACTTAGATAAGAAATTGTCTAGTAATCCCTGCCGGGTATAAGACGCAAAAATCATGGGTGACATGCTCACACCTGCAACAGCTAAAAACTCCTCCCCGAGCAATGCTACTCTCCTAAACTGTCCACCTATCCTTATTGATCCATCTTGTCCTTCTGATAACAGCAAATAACAGTGAAACAGCTCTCTTATTTACGTTTTCTGCCTCTGCTGTTTTTCCCCACCAGGGGCGCATGAATCTCCATCGTAGTTCCGCTATTGCTCACGTTTAGGACTGGCGCCACCGTCTGCCTTCCCGCCAAAAACATCCACACACTTCACTCTCACCTACTGCTTCATTTTATGTCAAAAGGATAGCAAATACAATCAACTTCAATTCCTCTACCACCACTCTTTACTTATATTACAATTATTACTCATATGCAATTTCAAATGCTCAGCATGCAACACGGGCCCAGATGCCAATGCAGGTAGAGGGGGGGGGGGGTTAATTATTCCCCATGATAGTCCTGCCCCAAATCATGGGTAAATCTAGTGTTATATATTTGGACTATTCTAAATGTTTTGACAAAGTATGTCACAATAAACTCATGTACAAATTAGAGAGATATGGGATATCAGATTGTGCTTTTTTTACCTTCAGCGAACGAAGTTCGAAGAAGGTATTGTAATCACTTGGGTAAAAATGTTGTCCGTCCGCCGGGCGGGCGGGCGGTCGGGCGGCGGGCGGATAGATCGTTTCCGGGCGAGCACTCGGTCTCTATTGAGTGTACATGGATGAAATTTGGTACACATATAGCCTGTATGGTCTAGTTGTGCCTTTTGATGGTCTAATTGATAGATATTCAATACCTTTTGAAATAATTGAGAAAATATAAAAATTATTTTTGTTCGTTTCCGGGCCAAATCTCAGTCACTATTGCATGTGCACTTATGAAATTTGGTACAGATGTGGCCTATATGGTCTAGTTGTGCCTTTTGATGGTCTCATTGATTGATATTCTATACTTTTTGCAAAAATTTGGAAAATAGAAAAATATGTATTTCTTTAGTTTTTTGGGCTGAGACTCGGTCACTATTGCATGTAAATGGATAAGGTTTGGTACACACATGCCTATAAGGTCTAGTTGTGCCCTTTGAAAGGTCTGGTGGAAAATATTAAATGCTATTTGAAATATTGAAAAAAAAAGAGAAAAAAAATATTTTTTGTTTCTGGCCCAAGACTTGGTCACTATTGCATGTACGTGGATAGAGTTTGGTACACATATGACTTACGTGGTTTAGTTGTGCCTTTTCATGGTCTGACTGATACATATTCTATACTTTTTGTAATATTGAGAAAAAATACTAAAAATACTTATTTTCTTATAGGAGCCAAAACGTGCCCACTATTGCATATACAGCAATGCCAATTCCTACACGTATCATCTATAAAATGTAGCAGTGCTCTTTGACTTGTATTTCACACTTTTTGAATGATCGGAAAAAAATTGGTGCATGATAAAAGCGTACCATAATATAAGTAAATTAGTATAATAAGGCCTTTCCCTGCTTTTACAAACCCTGGCAAGCACACAGGTAGATCGCAGGGCAGTAGGCAAATAACAGATAATAGAATGCCATTACTCGACCACTGTTGCATACCTATAATTATAGGTTATTTCATGGGTTGGACCTGTATTTCCCTGATATTTTCACCCGAGACCCTGTATTTCCCGAGGCCCGCCATGATGAACTTCTCTGACAACTGAAAGAACTTACGAGCAGATCGATCGTCGGGAAAAGTGCCGTGTCGGGGTCAAAAACGATCGTCGGACAAAATCTGATCTAATCAGTTTTTTAAGCCAGTATTGACCTACCTGTAGAACTTTACAGCAGTCAAATCGGAGCATTATTAACCGTGCCCTGACCAAAAACGTCCGGTGAAAATGATCTGACTTTTTCATTGTTTTGTTGACAGTGCCATTGTATGGTGACGTCGTGACGTCATGGTAACGTCATCACTCAGACTGCTTCTGATTGGTGGAATGTCGTATTTTCCCTCTCAATCTCATTAATTTCTGTATTTCTCTCTCCAGCTCATTAAGTCTGTATTTTCCCTCGTATTTTCCCTCTTCTGTTTGTATTACCCAGGGAAAAAGCTCAGTATCAGGGAAAAATGTTTCTAGACATGGAATAATATGCGGAATTTGGTAAACACACCAATTTTATGATGTAATTGTACTCTTCTAAATGTGTTATTCGCTGAAGGTTTGCTGCTGCGCAGCCTATGTTTTTAATGATGCAGTCTCACACACAACTGATGTTAAATCAGGAGTCCCTCAAGGGACTGTGTTAGGTCCTGTTTTATTTTTGTGTTACTCATCAGATTTGCCTAATTTTGTCAAACATAGTACTATTAGTATGTATGCTGATGATACAAAACTGTACAAGTCTATTCATAATGTAAATGATTGCATGTTACTACAAGAAGATTTAGATAATGTTGCTAAATGGGCCGACATTTGGCCGATGGATTTAAATCCAGACAAGACGAAAATGTTGACTATTGGTATTAACAAAGTGAACTTAAATTTTTTATTGAATAATGAAATTATTGAAACTGTAAACAACATTAATGATATTGGAGTTACTATCCAGTCAAATTTGAAATTTACGCTCCATTGTATTAATATTACTTATTTACTAGGAAAGCGTATTTTGTTATTCATAAAATTTTTTCAATTTTTAAGAATCACAATTACAAGTTTTATCTCAAAATGTTTATTTGTTATGTTAGACCTATTTTAGAATATATTCTAGCCAGACTTGGTCACCAATATTACAATGTAATAAAGGCAAAGTAGATCGGGTGCAAAGGTATTTCACCCGACGTATATTGAACTATAGTATGAAAATGTTTCGTATGAAGAAAGACTACTTGTTTTGAAATGAGATTCATTGGACATTCGAAGAAAAAATTCTGATTTAATATTGTTTTACAAAGTTATTAATTGTCATACAAATCTCAATATAAATGATAGGGAAGAAGTTTATAAATTTGTACATAGAAGAAGTATGTGTTTTAAAAGCGTACTGATAAAAGAAAATATTTTTGGAGCAATCGAATTGTAAATAATTGTAATAGTTTAGGTGAAAGTACTACCGTATTAATTCAGTTTCAATCTAGAATTTTTTAAGTAATTTGAAAATGTTAAATTCTGCTAGTTACTGGGAGTCACATTGTATTTTATTACTTAAACTCCCATTGTGTTTGTATTGTTCATATATATATATATGTCGTTCTTTTGAATAAATCAATCAATCTTGAATTTTACCTGCCCAAATGAAATCCTCTCTGCCTGGAAATTCCTACTAAGTCATTGCTGCCTAGCAACTTACAAGTCTAAAACCTGTATTTATGAATACAAGTCAAGTCGTAGACACGCCAAGTCATAGACACACCAAGTCGTAGACATATTTCATAGCTATCCCCCAAGTCGTAGACACAGCATTTTCATTTGGAAAAGCTATTACCCACTCGTAGACACAAAATAAAATGAAATAGCCAACTAGTAGACACTGCATCATCCAACCCGTAGACAGCATTCTTTTAGGATCTACCAGCTGGTAGACAGCACTATTTCAAGGCTTAATTATGCCATATCCAGCTAAAAAAGCAGTTTATTGTCGAGATTTGACAGAAAATATCCATTAAATCAATCACTGAACTCGAGAAGATCGTCATCATGACGTCCGCTCTAGTGTGAGATGAACTTTCCGCGCCAAAAATTCGTTTTCAATTGTTGATGTGGTAAAATAGGAAACAAAATGCATGAAAGCCAAAAATATCATACAATCAAAACACATATTTTAAAGGGAGAAGAAGGTTGTACAACTGGTTTTATACCAGGCCAAATTTGGGAAAATTTAAATCAAGATGATTTTAATAACTTTTATGTTTTCATCAATAAAGTCATGGCACTAAATCATTATGTTCACTGTTACGTTCTAAAAATAATGTGCAAGCACTTCAAGAGGTGCAGATAGAATATCAAGCTATTTCCTATTTGCACTTCTGATTTTCTGTGAGGATCTATCTATCTATCTATCCATAGCCCATTGCTGGTTAATGGCATTTCAAGTTCACACCTTGACCATATTGACACAGGAAATCCAATGTATTGTATTGTATCTAATTACACTCCTGAATGGTAATTAAGCTAAATTGCTGTTAGACCTGTCAGGGAATGAACTCAGATAATTAAAGCCATATCCACCAGAGGGCCATTTTGCATACAACAGTGGACAGTGCTGCCACCTAGCCTGTTCTTGGTTCACATGTTTATTGTTTACAGTGTTTACAGTGTTTACATGGTTTTCAGAATCCCATACACTCATCACCCATTCCAATAGCTACGCCTTTGGCTAGCTAAAAACTACTGTGTCTACGACTTTGTAATATTAAACTGACCAAAAAGTCTTTGTCTACAACTCGGTGATCCCTGCCAATTTGATGTCTACCAGTTGGTAGTACCTGGTGTCTACAAGTTGGTTGTCTACTAGGGCTGAAAGGGTTACAGATTTTTGTAACCGATTACTCGACTCCCTTTAACCGAACCGTAACCGGTTAATCGTTGGATATATATTGCCTAATCCAGTTTGGGGTACAGAGCCACCACAGACCCTCCAGCAGCCTACATACCACTCCCCCTCATATTCCCAAGGCTTCACATGGTACACCCCCTCCCTCTCCATTCTCCAGATAAAGTGAAAGTGCAGAAAAGGAAAAAAAGGAACAGGATTTGATAAATTCCAGATGTAGGTCTACATCAAGAAGGACCAAGTCTTGCAATTTATGTCTGGTGACACATGATGACAGCTTGGGTCACGCTTAAAACACTCCTTGTAGAAGAAAACATATGGGTGACGATTAACCGGTTATTAAAATTTCTACTCGAATAGTGCTTTAACCTAACCGTGCTCGGTTAACCGAGTAATCGTTTCAGCCCTATTGTCTACCAGTTGGTTTGTCTACGAGTTGGCGTGTCTACGAAGTGTCTTGATACCGTATTTATAGACCTACAAAATATTTTAAAAATTTCAGTTTTTTTAATATAACTACATTGCTATAAGTGGACCAGGTAGGGCCTCAGATCCTGCACATGGTAGGCTATACATACCAACTGATGCAGAACATTGCTTATTGCAATTTGCTGACCCATTGACTGTTGTTGTGTTTAATTGCAATCCATTTGACACCTCTGACCACCAATTTGAGTCATTGATGTTTTCAATTGCACTGTCGATTTCAGAGGCCAGCACTGACTGCATAATCAGTCTGCATTGATTGCTATGTTACCTCATTGACTCAGCAAACCCATCGGACGTTTGGGCAGGCAACCACTCTGATCACACGCTATTTTTGCCGATTGTGTTTTTAAACTTTTTAATAAGTTTGTAAACGCTCAATGCTAAATTAGAGTTGAGACTGTATGTAATGAAATAGGTGAAAAAGGGCGACCTCCTAAGTGTTCACAAGCTTTCCCAACATTCCTTTCGCAATAGAGGTTGTAAGCATCTCTAAAATTGCACTGTTATCCTTCTGATAGGCCTTAACAAACAATGGCGTAACTTGAGGACTCACGCGGGGGGGGGGGCATCTGGGGGGTTACAAAATTCCCTGGAAGTTAGAAGCTCCTGGGGGGGGGGGGTTCTCACTATATGTTGGTTTACAACTATGCTAGGCTGAAAAGGGCTCTTCAAGGGCCAATTTTCCCTTGCTAAAGGGCCTAAAATGAGGTCTGAATATTCCTACACATGGTCCAACATTTGCAGCACTCCGAATTTCGCATGAAAATCACCTTCGGAAAGACATCCATATAGGCAAAAAAGAAATTATTTGGCACAATTAATTAAAATAATACAGCCTACCCAAAAAAATGCCTCTTTGAGGGCGAATTTTCCCTAGTCCAAGGTCCTATTTTTGGGTTCCCGGCACTCTGTTACTGGGTCTGGGTGCGGGACGCTCAGCTGAGCACCCCCGTCACACTTCGGGGCGAGACCCCCCCCCCCCAGGGGGAAGCTTCAGGGGGTTGCCGGTCAAATATGAGGGGCCCGTGAACCCCTCCCCGCATGGACGGTGCTACAAATTCTCTCATCCACATTTACAAAAATAAACTGTAGGCCAACATGCATTTTGGCAAACCTGGCAAATTATTAAAATGCCTGTGCACAAGTTATATTTTTATGCAAAGCATAAAAATGATATGACTTGCGTAGGCCTGGGGCCTACTAAAGATTTAATTTATTAGGGTAATTATATTGTAAACCGTAATCAATTGGTGTAAACAATTAATTGTGAAGAAATCACAACTTTTGATAATAGCTAGGCCGACATGTACATTTGACAGTTCAATGAACAACAAACAACTCCTGACATAAGCAGATAAGAGCAATGTCTTACTGATCATGCTAATGGGAACTTAAAGTTAAAGCAGAGAGAGACAAGAAAACTAGAATTCGTGTCGCAAGCGGAACGTACGGAAGTTCGCCGCACGCAGGTAGATATCAATGTAAAAGACTCGAGAGAGTGTCTCAGTGAGACTCACGCAGATCTCGAGGAAAACAAGAAATTCTGCTGTCAATGCATGATTGGGAAAACAGTGAAATCCAACATTCCTTTAGATCTGCAGGATTTCAGCTGAAGTACCTTCAGATTCGCAGGACAAGTCGGTGGGAAACTCAGTGCCTTGTTTTGCAATATAGATTGAGTTACAGACTCGAGGCAGGCAATAAAATTTATGTCATCCTAGTGCTGTGTTTCTTTCACATTTCATGGATCACAATACAGATCGTTTTTATGCCATTTATAGGTCTGAAAATAAGATAACTTCGAAATAACGTGCAAGCACTTTAACAGCTGCTTGTAGATAGACTTAGTATCTATCTAATCTATCTATCTATCTATCTATCTATCTATCCACATGTTTATCCTCCCTCCCTCCCCTCCCTTTTTTCCTTCCTACTTTCCTTTCTTTTTTCGTTCCTTCATTCGTTCCTTCATCCCTTCCTTCATTCCTTCCTGCCTTCCTTCATACGATCCTTCTGTCATCCCTTCCTTCATTCTTTCTATTGAATCTGACTGCTGCTGTTGGTGCTGGTTTCATAGAGCTGCATGGTCATTTGAAATTCGCGCAAAAAAATAAACATTTTAGTTTCGTAAATAAAAATTTTAATGTCACAGAACCAAAAGTTGATGGCAGCAAGATAAAATTATATTGAGAGTGTATGCTAAGTTTCAAGGTGATAGGTGAAATAGTGCGACTTCCTATATGGTCGGAGGCTGACTGAAAATTCCTCCTGCAATACAGGCTGCAAGCAGTTGTAAAAATCCGACATTGGATTTTAAAATTGGACTCTGGATTTCTTCTACTTGAAATAAGCTTTAATTTGAGCCTATTGCCAAACCTGTAGACAAAATACAGATTTTTCCTGATAAGTTTTTGTGTTTCAAATGGCTTGAATTGGTTTAAATACTGCAAATCTGCAGGCATCTTCCAAGGAAGCTACAGTCTGTCACTCTGGTACAACACTTAGGAGTAAAGGATGCGGACCAAGTAGCTGCAGACCCAGATTAATGCGAACCAGACAGATTGAAGACAAAATAGGCCTATATTTTTTAAGCAATGGCACTCAACTAGCACTGACTAAAGCGCCGTGAATAGGCTTGCCTATTTCCGCACCGTTTTTTTGGTCCACATATTTAGTATACTTGGAATGCCTGTTTATCAACTTGCTTACTAAAGTTCAGAAATAGGCTTTAATATTATTTATTTAGAAGTAATAATAATCCACTTTTTCAAAACTGTTTGGTACGAGGGGTGTCCCAAAAGTTCTGACCAATTTTTTTGGCAGACCTTTCTATTTGAAATAGCTAAATGAAATTTTCACATAATAAATTTCAGGTATTTGACCATCTATTTTGAAAAAAATAAAGACTGTAAGAAGTGTTTAAGTTACTGTTCTGTTACCATGGTTACGAGAGGTCAGTGCACCCAGCGCAGCTCAATTTCTCAGACGAAATTCAGCAAATCAGCTATGTTAAAAGTCAGAGAATTTATAGTAAAAAAGCAAATGATTGCAAGAAAATGTATTTCCTGATAAGCTTGCAGTCTTTCAAGATATCTTCCATTATATTGTAAACATTTATTTATATTTCAAGCTGATCGGCTGAGGCAATTACTAAAGGCTTTTTCCAGCAGTTGCCTAACAGCGCTTGAGATGGTTTGGCTGAAACAATCTGCTGTCAAGAGGCAGTGCTTAAGAACCTTAGGTTCAAAACCCAATCTCATCTGCTATAATTACCAGATTTGGCCTTCTGTAACTTTGCGTGATACTAAAATATATATACCAGTTCAAAAATTAAAGAAATAATAGTCATAACGAGAAATGAAGCAGTCGCCACATACACTGAAATTCCACAATTTAGGAACAGCCCAGTTTGGAGGACCCAGGTGATCGCCTTAGCACATGGGTTAAACTGATTCACAGTGACTTTAAATGTGAATGAAAAACTTTGAGATACTGTTAGGTTTCCAAATAATATTTTTCATGATCATTCATTGCATATTTACAGTAATTTCTTTGGTTATTTACTAGCCTAGACACTTGGATTTGGCCTAAAAAAGTGAGCTGCGCTGGGTGCACTGACCTTCTGTTTCCATGGCAACAGAAAAGTTATTTAAAATGTTCGAACAGGTACCATATTTTCAAAATGGATAGTGAAATACCTGAAATTGATTCTGTGAAAATTTCATACAGCTGCTTTAAATAGACAGGTCTGCCAAAAAAATTGGTCAGAACTTTTGGGACACCCCTCGTATATATACAGTCTGAAAGTTGAATGTAGTTATGTGTGACAGAGACAACATATTCTTTTTTTTATTGGCCAATAGACCTATTTCACTGAATGTCCTGAACGTTTGCCCCAAATAACTTCTAGGTAATTCCATGATTCTTAATTTGCTTTCCGCACATGGAAGATGTATGCCCATTAAACCTAAAAACACTACTTCCAAAATTTAATCTGAAAGAATTAGGAAGTTATAAAGCCTCAACAATGCTCAAAGTTACATGAAACAATACCCATGGAAAGTGCCCTGCGTTCACGTTTCTTGAGGTTGTATAATACTATGATCTCAGGGAACAACAGGAGAGTTGCAGCAATTATTAAGGTTTTGAGCTCATCCAAAGGCAGCATTAAAGCACGTAATCTGAATTGGCATGGGGACAAACAATGCTATGATTAATTTTGGACTCAGGCTTGGAAGGCTCAGCAACTGCCATAAGGGAACTTTCACTTGCGGTGCAGAAGGTTTCAAAACTGAACAATTGGACCTCACAGGAGATGAAGGACTGCATCCTCTATTTATCCTTAAATTGACATTTGGTTCCCGAATATAATTATTAATTTAATTACATTTATTGATTGTATTATTTTCAAAATACGTAAAATGGTGCGATAAGCACGAATAAATGGTATATATATATATTAAAAGGCATTAAAAATACTCCAGCTTGGAGACACCTTGGGTGGACCAATCATAGGCAAGGGCGGGAAATCTATCAGCCAATGAAATTTTAAGAGTACTGACACCAAGCACCACTTTTCCCCTAGTGTTTACTGAGAGAACCGTCCCTATAATTAGTCTATTAGTTCAGGTACTTCAAACAGCCAATAGGAACAGATTGAGTTTCAACCAATAGGAGAGGATCATCTTTAAATATTAATATTCAGACTAAAAGTCTAAAAGAACTGTCACACCTTGCAGCAAATATACTTTGATCAAGAAATGAAAGGGCAGTTATTCAAAAGACATGACTTAAAGTGCAATTATATTCAAATCTGGCAATCAGAAGTGGGTCTTGCAATCAATTGGATTACAGAGAGTGCCATTCTTTGGCTTGGATCAAATGCAATTGAAAATACACATTCAATTGGATGGCACCTCCAGATTACAGCCTACACTTCCAATTCATGGCTTTTGAAGAGATCAATTGTCTTGACAATAAAAAAATATTTATTTTATCACAAAGATAGAATGAAACTGAATTAGTGTGATTGTACTTAATAAAGAAGAATAAATAATCCTCTTATTGTAAAAATGTGCTATTTAACATCATTTAGCATCAATAATGCACAAAAAAAGTATAGGCCTATGCATTTTCAACGAATTCTCAGCAATGAATAAATATATCTCCATGAAAAAACGAAATAATACAGTCTAAGATATGGGAATTCTAAAGAGCCTAAAATTTTAATTTTAGCCCTAACAGAAGTGTCCGAAAAACTATTGGAAAGACATGAGCCAATCATGGACCAGGTAGCATGAACCTAGGATCTTGACCAATCAGAATCCCTTTTACATTTACACCATGGCTGATATATGCATTTTCAACGAATTCTCAGCAATGAATAAATATATCTCCATGAAAAAACGAAATAATACAGTCTATGAATTGAGGATTCTAAAGAGCCTAAAATTTTAATTTTAGCCCTAACAGAAGTGTCCAAAAAGCTATCAGAAAGACATGAGCCAATCATGAACCAGGTAGCATGAACCTAGGATCTTGACCAATCAGAATCCCTTTTACATTTACACCATGGCTGAGTCTGTGTGTAACACTGAGGGAGCAGTCAGTGAATGTAACTGAATTTATGAATGTTGATAAAACACTGGAATTTGTCCTTTTCCTCGAAATATTTACCAAATTACCACTTAACTTTGTCAGGTACAACCTTAAAGACATAACAAAATAAATTTAACATGTAAGAAACAAATTTTAAAACTTTAATTTTCCATGTCAATATGAATTACTGGCTGCTCCCGCGTGAATAAACACCCATTTGGTTGAAAACTAAAACCTTAATATTAAATAAACCAGATCACAAGAAGCAGAAAGTCATTACCACGCCTCTTTTATGCATCATATTAGTCCCTTGAATCAAAAAAACACTTTGGAAAGTGTTCCCTTGTCTCTGACAAGCGATCCAAAAATTTCTGACAATCATACCAATCCCAGAGGGAGAGAGCTGGCTCTCTCCCAATGAACCAACCCAACCGAGCAGCCATGTAGCAGTGAATCTACTATTACATGTATAACATTAACAATTTTTTCGAGAGTAGTGAGCCGCTTTGTACTTGACGCAGTCACTGCATGACTGTCCTAAATTATGGCTGAAACCATCATCGAGCTGGCTGATCATGACATTGGTCAGTCTGTTTATTTATTGCCTGTCAAAACATAAAACAAACGCGGCAGTGAAACAAGGGAGGTCACCGTCAAAAAATTACACAACAATATGGATAAAATTAAAAAATATATAATTAAATCGAGAATGCTTCGTTGGTACCATCATAATAACTTACAAAGTCCGATAATCGGCGATTTACTCCGGCGCAGACTAAGCAGATCGGATAACTTTGACCAATCGATGAAAGTGGGCGATTATGAGCAGGTGCCCCCCTTCCTGAGCATTGGCTGTGCTTTCGACCAATCAGGGCTCAATGGCGGCAGGGTCACGTGATAGCAGTTCGTGGCGTTTTAGCTGCTGGGAAGGCAGCGCAAGGAAGACAGGCCAAGTAGCGGTGCTGGGGGACACACGTCCCTATCTGGCGCCCAATGTCTTAAAATTCTAGCAGAACGGGGTCCCTGTCGATGTTAGGCGCATCTTTTTCACAATGACGATCATAGTTTTCTTAGTAGACACCAGCGCTTCCATGAATCAGCGAACTTACACAGGAACAACTCTTTTGGACGTGACTAAAGGGGCTGTAGAAAATTTCATGAAGGTAACATGGCTATAGCGTTCTCAAAATCTCCTAGAGTCATTAGCGGAGATATTCTGGCCTGTGTGATGGCACTCTTTATTGCTTTACTTCAGATTCGCCAGCGGGATATGGCCAGTAGGATGGATCGCTACATGCTTTTGACATTCGAAGACCCACCAGCCAACGTGAAGGTACGTTTTACCAAGCACGAACCAAGTGCGTCGCAGCCAAACCTTCACAGGGCGTTCCGGAGGCCTTGAACTGCACGAGGGTCGGTGGGATTTCGTGAAGTCTGGGTGAAGATCACGAGAAAGGCTCACAAATTGGGGAGCATATCCTTGCTGGCGCCTTCGCCATTTTGCCTTTCTTCCAGGCAAAGGAATGATGGGAAGGAAAATTTAATATTCATGAGCTGATTGGTTCATTGCCAAATCAACAGGCGTCGCATGGATCGCCACAAGCACCTCACTGTGGAGGATTGTTGCTCTCTTGAGTCTTGCTGAAATAAAAGAAACTTTTATTTCTCTGATTCTAATGCTCCCAAAATAAACTGTTAAAGTGATGCCTTCCTCCTGTCTCTCACCCAGACTTCCATTTCCCACAATAAAAAAAATCCCCCTCTCTGTGTTCTCTTTCTCAGTTGAGTTGTTCATTGACATTGGCCTTTCAGCTCAGTGACAGTGTCTTATAAATGCGGTCTTTCAACAATCTTGGTTTCAAAATGTTAATGGCCTGCATAGGAAGGAGCTTCTTTTAAAAATAAAAATATGAAGATGTGATAAAGTTGGCCTACATATTCAAGCACCATTATGTGCTTACGTTTCCATGAAAATTGACACACGCAAGTTAACATCGACCTAAGTAATTGATAAATAGGTAATCAATAAAAAACATAGAAAATTGTTACAAATTCAGTGCAGGAATAACCTCATTGAATGCAATAAGATTTTCTGTGTGTGATCATGGAGAGATTACTTCAGTACTGCCTATCACTCAGTAGCGAGATGTAGCAATTGTAGCATGGCGTGGTGGTATCGATATTTGGGACTAAATATAGAAGTGTGGGTGAAATTCCTCTTAATTGATTGTGTATAATTTCATTTTGTCAGGCTGGCTGGAAAGAAAATCATGCAACGTTCATGACAGAACTGAAGAATTTGCAAGCTGTTGGGCTGACTTCATTGGGTCCTGCATTGAAACACACCTTCGATCTCCTTAATGTCAATAGAATGCAGTCTGGGATTGACACATATGGCCAGGTATAAATTGTATTTGCTGGAATAGGGCTCGATCCGTATGCATTGATGGTCATTGATCCGTATTCATGCATCAATTGTCATTAATTACTTGACATGATAGCATTACATCAACTTGCATGTAATCCAGTAAGTTTATTTTGTTGATGATATAAAATTGGTTATGACCTGATTAAAGAATTGGTTATATTGAATTTTCTGACTGAATGATAACATCAATGCTGTGCCTCTTGATTCAATATTATTACTGGAATGAAAATAAGGTTTTGACTCACATTGCACCGGAGGGGTTAACTATTAACCCTTTGAAGTTTGAAAGATCTGTCACTCACTGACAAGCCACATAAGCCTTGATAAGGCCTTAATTTCAGGGCCATATTGCCTTACAGCGCTTTCTACAAAGAGGGCACTACTAGAAACTGGTGCCATATTATCCCAGAAAGGATACATTTAACCACAGGTCTTGAATCACAATTTTGCGTAGCCCTGTACTATACAGTTATACAAATCATGTATCAATCACGACAAAGCTATAACCACAGGCCTGTGGTCTTACAGAAGTATGTGGGCTTCTTGAGGTTGTCTTGTCGTTTTATCTGTTGGGAGCGTTGGATCATGTTTTGGTTGGAGTTGGAAACGCATCCCACAACGGGCTGCTTCCATTATCCACCAGATGTCACTGTCTCTATGCCAGTGGCTCCATCTGGAGTATTATGCCGTTGTCTTTATGCCTCTCCTTCCCTGGTGGGGGAGGCATCATGTTGTTTTGGTACACCTCCCACATCCATTCCCTGCTGTGATTGGCTGAACCTGGGTCACCTGACTAAGATTAGAAAGCACTGTGCAGACTGACAGGATAGTATTCTAAGTAGTGGATAGTGCCATGCCCCCGGGGGGGTACTTCGCGGACTTTCGCATACGGATGCGCCACGGCAATTTTGAAAAACCAGAACCATTTTAATCCGGAAAATACGCCAAAACCACAAACCATTTTAATCCTTCAATAAAATTTTTGGCAACCAATTTAATCTTAATGGTTTTTAAACCATTTTAATCCTCTTTTCAAGCCGATTCTAACGACACCAAACATGTTGGGGTTGCAAAAACCAGAACCAAATTAATCAGAATTGTCAAAAAACCAAAACCATTTTAATCCAAAAAGGTCAAAAAACCAAAACCATCCAGCGGCGCCTCTATATACACCCTCTCTTATTGAGTAACCCCCCCCGGGGCCATGCCCTCAGGGCATTATCCACTAAACTGTTGACTGGGCAGACTTCTAAAACTTGTGATGACGTCACGGTTGGCATGAAATCAAATTGTGACGTCACAAGCTACTGTTGGCGCTAGGCAGGCCAAATAGTGACGCCATGACTTTCTGAGTTGAGTGTTTTTCCCCAAAAACATGCCAACTTTGAAGCCATGATACTCTGTGACGCCATGATACTCTGTGACTACTGCTAGCACAATCTCTAAATTTGGGGGGTATTTCAGTCAACACTGGATGTTTTTCCTGGGCTTTCTAGATCATGATTAAGACTTTTCTAACCACTAAAAATAGCACGTTCCCGCAACAAAAAATTGTAAGTTTTCCATGATGAACATTGGAGGTGTAGGTACTAAAACAATTATTGACTGGTTTTATTCGGGCACCAGTGGCAGTGCAAACTATTTGCCCTCGGGAGTGAGGTTGGCTACTATTGCCCTTGGACATGTGCACCTATCATCCAAGTCCAACAATTAAAATACCTTGTAATGATTGCGCTTCACCTACTGAATCTATTGAATGTCACCATTGTAATGTAATGTAGTGGGTTTACAGTCTGCATCTACGTCGTTTAGACATACTCTGCTGACTTTACAATTACATCCTTGGCAGGCCAATCCCGAGTCCTTCTCAACTCCCTGGGGAGTATTCAGCCTTGAACACTGGGTAACCGCAGGAGCTTAAGAGCTCATTCAAGCACCATCACTGTGGTTGCCTTATTGCCAAGTACCCATTGCACCTGGGTGGGGTGAGGCAGTGGTTTCAGGAGGATCTGCCCAACTCCGCCATGGCTGGGATTCGAACCCACGACCTTGCGTGCGTGAGTGGAGCACCTTATCCACTAGGCCATGGCATCCACCATTATACCCTGCTGAAGGAATTGAGCCTAGTTGTAGTCCAGAAAAAACCTTTGTTTGGGAATTCTATATCGTATACTAGTATGAGTGATCTGAGGGTTTGTTTCTTATTTTTGCAGGGTCGATTTCCATTTTATTTGGAACCTACTGTGATAGTGTGCATAACTGATGGCAGAAAGTTAACCACTCCTAACACTGTTCAAGATGAGGTATGTCATACTTTGTTACTTGGAGTCGAATCATTGCTACCATCAAGATTATTTCTAAAAAGTGTTTTACATTTATTTCTGCAATGTGGTCTTGTTTGTTTTCCAGTTAAATTTGCCCATGAACAATGTGGTGCCAGGCAGTGAACTTACAAAAGAGCCCTTTCGATGGGACCAGAGACTGTTTAGTGTTGTTTTGCAATTTCCTGGCACCCCTCCCCCGCCTGACAACCACCAGAGTTTTGTCCCACCGGCCTATGACTCTCCCATTGATGCAATGTGTGAAGTGACAGGAGGTAGGTGCCTTATATTTATGTAACTTTGTTATATTAATGTAAACATTCACCCATTACCTATGAATTATGAATAGTCAGTTATGGTTTTATGATGCATAGACGTTGCTTATTGATCTGCGGAGCATATAATCATTCAGATTTGCACAACAAGCATCCCTGCTAATCAGCTCTCCTCTTGAAAACTTTAATGACGATTAGTATGGAAATTGACACTTCAGGTACCGTTATTTTAAAGCTCTCAGAGAGGTCTACTACTGTAAAAATAATATTCCTGAGATATACAGGATAGTGAGATTCAGCAAAATCAGCCTCATTTGCATAACATGTGTGAAGGCCTGTTGATAGGCCACCTTTGCGGGGTGTCAGATTTCATCACTGAAGGCTTTGCTGAAATAGGAAATATGTCCGTTATAATAAATTTATATCAGCTAAATCAGTCTTTGATGTGTACTTTGTAAAATGTGATATCTGATGTTTTTGCGTGTGGTTTTTCAGGTCGTTCCTATGCAGTGAATTCTGTCAGGGCGTTGATGTCTACGTTAGAGTCTCTTGTATCAAAAGTCCAAGCTGGCGTTGTGATCAACTTTGAGAAAATAGGTCCTGATCCTCCTCCCCTTAATGGAGAATATGAGAAGGATCCCAGCTCTAAAGGTTTGTTCATCATTCTGATCACCTTGGAGCAACGCTGCTTGCAAAACTGCTTTTTTTTGTACTTGAGAGGCTAAAAATAAAACATTTGGATGCTATGAACTATATCATGGAGGGGCAGTATCAAGAAATGTTAGTTGACTGTCTAATATGGTAATTAGTCGTGATGTCAGTTGTAGAAAAAAATTGGAAGTCTTAAAAGAACTTTGGTGATAATTTCTAAGTTATTAAAACTTCTTGTTTGTTGCATACTTAAACCAATGGTAATATGTCTTGTCTGTGGCTGTTTAAACAAAAGATTTAATTATTTAGTGAATAGTTTTATAGGGTAGGGAAACTTAAGTTTCTGTACTGGCATTGTAGACAATTAACTGGCAATGTGTAACTTTATCTCAGAAAACCAAGATGTCAACAGAGGTGACCTGGGCATCTTTGAGGACAAGAAACGATGTGGGACACCCACCAGTCGTCCGTACAATTGTCGCAAGTTAATTCTTGTGCCTCGGTCAGCCCAGAAAGGAGGTTACATCATTGGTCACTGGCCCATTCCTGAGGCCTTTTGGCCCGATCTGAGTGCCCACAGTTTGGTGAGTGTTGTACTTCTTTGTCAACCCATGAATTTGCTGGAGATGCCAGATTGCCACAAAAAAACTCCATTAGGCCTAAAATGTAAATGCTTCCTCTTGGCATAACCGTAGGTTATTTCATGGCTTGGACTCGGTTTCCCTGATATTTTCACCCAAGATCATGTCCTCGAGACCGCAGGCCGTTGCAAGGGAGTGCTAAATTGGATTCTATTTATTAGAGATTTAAATGGAGTGATCAGCAGTTCTTGTCCTGCGTGGTTAGTGTTCATAACACAACTAGTAAGTTGCCCGTAGATTGGAGGGAACAAAAGAGAAGACAACAAAATAGATCAAATTATGCAGATAGATAGATGAGCTTAGATATATTTATTGATTGATAGCATCGAATTTAGTTGTATGGGTTTACTCATGAAATTATATTTATAGGGCTATTTTCGAATTCGGTACAAAAATGTGTGTTTCTGAATACCTAACACAAAGCTTTGTTTTGACTGATCAGAGCAATACCAAGATGGCTGCTTCACCATTCCTTTCTGTTTCAGCCACCGAGGACTGCCCATCCAATCATGAAGTTTTCCTGTACACCTTGTGAACCACTGATTGTTGAATTTGTGCCATTTGACAAGTATGAATTGGAGCCCTCCCCTCTCACGCAGGCCATCCTAGAACGAAGACAGCCTAACATATGTTGGCAGGTCAGTGTTGTAATTTTCTCCCTGCCAGAATGATAATAATCATTTTCTATACAATTTACCATCAACACTTCACATGGAAATAGGTAAACTAAAAAAACAAAGTTCTCACATAATTTCCCTGTGGTCTGATGTCATGTTTGAGCATTTCGTAGAACCTCATCAACTTATGAATTAATCCATACAGCATTTGCTCAAAATGGCCTCCCTGTAATGGCTAGTGCAACCAATCAAAGCCAACTTGAGATATGCTAATCAGCATTCCTGTCAATTAATTTGACTTTGTGTGATCTCTTAAAGGCCTATTAGAGAAATCTTCTTTTGGAAAGATCCTGGTGCCTTGTCTGTTAGAGGTTCTCCTTGTTATCCATTTGAAAGTATGGGTCAATGTCGTATAAAAATGCTATCCTAACAAAAATGTGTTCTTTTGAATCTGAATGACAAATCTTTATCGTCATGAAATTTGTCTATCTTTGTTAATAAATTCCTTTGTGAGTAGTGCTATTTCCCTGATGGATGACACTTTCAAGATCATTTAATGTTTCAGTGTTTGTTAATTACTTGCAGGTCTTCATTGGAAGTAGCGCTAAATACAGTGACATAGGTCATCCTTTTGGTTACCTCAAACCAAGCTCCAACCTTCAAGTTGTCAATTTATTTGTGATGCCATATAACTACCCAGTTTTACTTCCTTTGTTAGGTAAGGCAAGGTTATTAATTTTACATTTTAAAATGAATCTGAAGTCTTGCAAAAGTAAAATTATCAGAGCAGTGTTTGCAAACAGTGACAGTGATGAAGTTATATAATTTAATGGCCAGACCTTAAAGTGAAAATATTAAAAGGTGATTATAATAAATTTATAATATTGTGTCATCAGAATATTACAATTATCTGAAATTTTCTAAAGACTGTTGGTTTGTTTGTTCCTCAGAGTAAATAAATGTATTAAAATTAACATTTAATTTTGGCATAAATTTCAGATGAATTGTTAAAAGTACACAAAATGAAACCAACACAGAAATGGCGGCAACAGTTTGAGAGTTATCTGAAGACTATGCCAGTCTATTACGCTCCTCCACTACGAAGAATTTTGCATGCCAACTTCATACCTGAGCATTTGGATACCTGCATGAGTTACAATGCTGTGTCATATCTAAGGAAGTTGAAAAACCAGGTGAGTGGAAAATATTCTGTATGTTCCTCGATTGCAGCAATTTGCATGATCCAAATTCCCCTTGGAACTGTCATCTAATTGATATTCTTGAAAACTGGGAAGATTTCTGGTGTTCTATTTATCTGGACTGATCCCCTGGATTTTTCATGACATCCTTCACTTCCACCTTGTATTATTTAAGCAAATTATCAACCAATGAAAATTTCATGTTCAGACTTAATTACTCCTTAGGGCTATTCCATTTAAAAATCTGGGGGGGGGGGGGTTGGTCGGGCTACGATTTTGCCCCTCCCCCCCCCCCCATGCATCTAAAACGATTTTTTTTTACCACCCCCCCCATGCATTAACTTCGATTTTTTCACCCCCCGTACATACATCGCAAAAAAATTTCGTTATTACAATGCGTAGGCCTGAATAGAACGATAGTCCCCCCCCCCCATACATCTACAGTGAATTCCGCGAGTGCCCCCCAAGCATCTACATCGTATTATCGCTCACCCGTACATACATCATACGAAAAATAAACCAGCCCGACCCCCCCCCCCCAGAGTTTTAAATGGAATAGCCCTTAGGTCTTTGTCGTTAAAATTAAACTTGAGAAAGAAGTGCAAAATTATTTTTGTCTTATTTGTGTGAACCAATATAATGATGGGAGGAACCAATGCATGATGAGAGACATGTCTTATAAACAAAAGTGATGCATCATGGCTGATTTTGTTGCAGGCAAAAGCGGAGTACACTCGTCTGGTTGCTTCTGTTGGTCAAACTTCCCTCAAGATTGAGCCAATCAAAGTTGCTTCCAAAACCACGTCCCTTCTCCAGCGGAAGGACTTCAATCAGTTATTGCAGCATTACGGGGGAGACATGTCACACTTGCGGCATGAGCTGCAGGAATATAACACGTTCACTATAGCAGTCCCTACTAAGCAGCAGACGCCAGTAACTTACAGGTATTTATTCTTTTCTACTCTCTTTGTCTGACTTGCTCAGTCCTCATGCTTTGTATTTAGCATGCTTTCCATTTAACATGACCTGGATTTAAGGACAATAATGGTTTTCTTTGTAATCTTTTACTCAGATAACTTCTTATTTTCTCCAGGCTCCTGTGGTTTTTCAAGAAATGGTTATGAAAATGTCAGATGTACTACAGTATAGTTCTATAGGCCAAAATAAATGTATATTTTTCAGAAATCCTTTTGATATCCCGAGAAAAAGTTTGCTGGACCAAACAGTGAAAATGAGAACGCAGTTTCTAAACTCTACGAGACTACTGAAAAACATGCCCAACAGTGATAGTGTCCATTTCTTAGATGAAGGTTAGTCTAGTAGTCAGTTATGACAAGTATCTGATATTTGCTTTTCCTATTTATAATGGAGACATGATGACTAATGGCAGTGATCTGCTCTCTGAAAATCTGTTTTAATATGATTTGTTTAAAATTTTATCATAATTGACTGTATTTCTTTTTTGGCAGAACAAGCTCACAATGTTCCAATTGCGCAAATGGGTAACTACCAGGAATACTTGAAGAAGATGCCCACCCCATTACGGCAGATTGACACCAAGCCAGTCAGACAACACATGTTCGGAAACCCTTTCAAAGTCAATAAGGTAGGGCTGTCTGTTCTTGACTTTCACAACTATATGTATTTAGGGCCTTCAGAGTAGTAACTTGTGAGGATATTGGTGCTCCTTTGTGGATAATTATTATGTGCAGCAGCTTCGCTGGCTGCACATCTTGTGAAGAGCTGTGGGGTGAGCAAGAAGGTGGTGTCTAGTAAGCTTGTATTATCGCTCACCTTTGCCCGATGATTTCACCTTGCACAGGTGTCCATTCCCTTGAAAAGTTCACCATTTATTATCAGAAAGGCAAAATCTCGGGGGAGATTACCTTGCCAGTACTTGTAAATATCCATACATTAAGTGATTTGCTTTCTTTGTCATGGATATTGATCATTCTTTCTCCTTGCCGCCATGTTTAAGGGCATTTTCGCTTGTGTTACTCTACTGGTTCGAGTGCACCTGGTGTCTTCGGGCGTTTTCGATTGTGACATTGGGTACTCCAGTGCACTGTGTGTCTTCCGTTCAGAGCAATAATAAATTGCAGTCAAGCTAAAAAGTACAATTCCATATAAACAGTCTAATTGGTGTTAGCACTTCTGTATTGTGCTTGATTGGCACTGGACAGCAAGTGTATGATTGGCATTGATTGCCATGCAGTGCTAGTGTCAAGTTAATTGGAATTATAGTGTCAACTCCTAAATTGCACTTCAGCATCACACTCACTTGTGATAAATACTTCATACCAATCTCAAACACCTTCAAGTTAACTTAAAAACCCCTGCTACATTTTCAGTGCCACTGTTTTGTCTGTCAATGCTCATTTAAGTCCATTATGCTACCATTCAACTTAGTGGGGTATCACCTTAAGATGCTGAGGCCGCTTGTCACCAAACCAAAATTTACGCAACTGTTACTCATGCTCAATGAAGCACTTTGTTGCTCAGCTGCTGCACATTGCACACTATGGGTGCCATTCTAGTTTCACTGTGTAAAATCTCAATTTAATACCTGCAACAGGAAGGTTTGCGTTTTGTAGACAGTACACAGAAAGTGTTGATTTGGAAGAAGTTGATAAAGAGTCATAGAATAATTAATCTTGTCCTCTGTATTTTGGATATGATCTCATCTGTTGATTGCAATTTGTTCAAATGATAATTGTCTATTGGCAGAACCTCATGATTGACGAGGCTGACGAAGCTATGCCAGGACAGTCTTCACGGAAACGGAGCATGAGTACATCTAGTTCTGATGGCACCCCAGGATCTCCCGTTCCCAAGCGCAAACCAGGGCCTCTGCCCAAGGACATGCCGTATAGAGGAGCCTATCTCTCATCAACCAACTCCTCTCCTTCAAACACACCCCCTGGGTCACCAGCACCCTCTGTGGACATGGAGGAAAACACGGGCCAGCCACCTACTGGTATGTTTACTAAATTTGGCTTGGTTCACTTCAGAATGAAATTAAAACTGGAACATTGACCACTAAATATTGACAAATGAAACAGTAAATAAAGTGCTGAGTTGTATCGGAATTGGCACACTTAAATTTCCATTATTCAATTTTAATGGGGTAGTATGTAAGAAACTTACTCACTTATGATGATGCGGAAAGCAGACCTTAGTTATCTAGTTGATTCTAAATTTGCAAATCTGCAGCCTTGTTGAGCACCCACTCAATAGTCATTGCAAGACTAATCGGTCTGTCTGGCATTTTGAGTCATCTGATGAATATTAAAAGCCCTGTTTAATTCCAGGCAAACCACCAGACGAAGAAGATGATGATGATGATGTTTTTGAGGATGAGGAGAGACCTCTAGTGATAAACCACATTGATGAGGATGAGGAGACATTGAACAACCACACAAATGGTCCAGAAATCAACTCTATGTCACCAAGACAACAGAATGGATTATCTCCCACAGAAATTAAACTCTCAAACAAAAAACCCTCGGCAGTCAATGAACACAACAGTAAACTACGAGACCTGGCTATCAGAGAAGTCAGACGGCCTGGAAAAAGTAAGTAGCCTATATTGGAAATGTATTCAGGAAATTACATGACACAAGTATTATGAGTAAAACTTTCATTCAGGATCACCTGTACGTAGACGATGCCGATAAAAATTTAATTTAAAGAACTACTTGATACTAAACGTTTCCTTCAGGCCCACTGCTGATATCGAATATTTTATAAAATAAGTAATTTTTTATTCTTTTTCAGATTTTGACGCTCTTTTTGACCACCTCCAAGGCATTCAAGGAAGCGCCGAAATTAAGTCGAAGCACGTTAGTGACATTATTGTGGAAGCAATGCGTTTCAAACGCAAAGGACTCGTTACGTTGTTGGAACAATTTAAGAGACAGTCATTTTCACAGGACAACAATAAGAAAAACACTTACACAACATTCTCCAAAAAGAATGCGGCAAGATGATAACTTAGTCCCTCAATTACAAAATGACTCTGGCATCTTCTCCCATGTTATCATGCTCATCCTCCATTTTGCATCTCATGTCATGTGACTCGTCATGTGACCTCAAAGTCAAACTCGCCGACATGTGATCAGCTGAAATCATGTGACTTTTGCCTTGCATCAGAATGGATCATCCTCATCATTCTCTCATCATACATTTATGTCATAGACAGTCATGTACTTGATAGTCGTGTACTTGACAGTGAACTTGGTGCTTACAAAGTGAGCATACATTCGTATGACGGTTCTCTTTAAGAACGGCCATGACATCAGCTGTATTCATCTTCTTGACTTCAGACGTCAAATCTGTTGTGATGTTCTTTTTGCATTTTCCCTGTTTAATACTTAAACATGTAAATATCTAATACTTTTCAATCAATACTGGACTGCAGAGAGAATGCATGAATTGTGAATGCACTTGTTATTTGGAATAATTTATTCATTTTAGACTTATTAAATTCCTATGTGATAGGGCTAAATTATTTTTACAAAATTGCTTGTACATTTAACTTGTATAGATCTTACTAGGGCCACACCAAATAAATTTTATGGATGACGGATTTTTGGGGGGAAAAAGTGGAGCGAGCGAGCGAATTTTTAATTTTAATTTTTTTCTAAATTAATTTTTGACAAGGTTTGAAATGGAAGCGAGCGAATATTTTTTTTTTAATATTATTTTTTATTCGCAGAAAGCCATAGATTTTGGGCGAGCGAAAAATTTAAAAGATTTCCTTATAGCTTAACTCTTTCCTGCCTCAATTGCATTAATGTTGTAACACAAACAGATGAACAAAATCCAAGCTGGATGTCGTGGGATGAAAATCCAAGCTGGATGTCGTGGGATGAGATATTAAAGACGGCCCCTTGTATCAGTGTTAGAACAGTCTGAATGACAATAAAGATTATTTAGTTGCCATCCTGATGATATATACTTCAATGCCCTGGAATAATAATCTGCAACATGCTTCCAATTCGAAACAATTATGCAGGTTAGAAGTGCAAATTTTAATGCATACATATGTGAAAGATAATAGTTTAAGAGCAATGTATATATATGGTAAAGGCAGAAAGTGACAGAACTAATAACGTTTTACTAATTGATACATGTTGTGGCACAGTCCAGTCTGACTATGTGACTCCCTTGCCTTGCACAGTAATACTTCGAACGGGGTTCTGGACTCAATTCCAAGGGATATCAGGGAGAATAATTTTGAGGGGGATGAAGAACATAAATTTCAATTTATTGCCCACTAAGAACAAAGAAAATATGATACATAGTCAGATAGCCATATGTCATAAATTAATGTGGTAGGCAGGCTGACATCTCTTGAGATGTATATATGCCATAGATATGCAATAGATAGATAGATAGATAGATAGATAGATAGATAGATAGATAGATAGATAGATATAGGCATCATGCAATTCGGGGGTCTCTTAAAGGCTAAAGCAGTCTCTTTCAAATGGCATCACAGAACAAAGAAATATAGATCTATGTAGAGATAGATACCTAGATATATATGTAGGCCTATATACTATAACATAGATACATAGATTAACACATAGAATATACTATTATAGCATCCCAGGTAAATAAGAGAATGGATAGGTCAATAGATAAAACAAAGAAAGAGACGCAGACTGGGAGGCCTTCACAGAATAAAAGTGCCAAATTAAATTAAGTTTTTAATGGATTTTCTTGTTTTAAATGTCCTTAATTACAACAAAAACGAACCATATAGCTACTAATCTATTACAGGGACACGGGGAATTCTCTAAGCTTTCTAAAATGGGGTCTGCCATGTTTGTACATCCAATAGTGGTCAATCTTTGATTATCAATCTGAGGGATTTAATTTTTTTTTTGCCAGACTCTTTGTGATCCATGCGGGCGCAAAATTAATTTTGAAATTAATATTAATTTCATTTTCCCGATTTTAGAAGAGGCGATTCCGTCATCCATAAAATTATTTTGGTGTGGCCTAGGCTTCTATTAGCCTAATTAGTTTTAAAACATTTCATGTTTCAATTAATTTAAAAGTCTGAAAGATTAAAAGAACAACAAACAAGTCTCAGAGGTGTAAAAATAATATTTAATCTGCCTCTGCGTTACATTAATTACAATAAAATGCTTTCTATTATAGAAGCAATAATTGTTGTCCAGTGAACATTTCTAAACGTCAAGTTATTTTAATTTAATTAAATGCTGCCATTTCAGCGATTCATCCTGCAGACCTTTGCTGAATTGTGAAGTATCTCATTAAAAATATGCAATAAATTATGTGAAAAGATCTTTGTTCGATACGAATTGTCGATTCCTTGATGAGCTGAAGGTGCACTAACAACTTTTTGTGAAAGATTTACACCTAAGAAACTTTCATTTCTGTGTATTCAGAACTTCAAAAATTCAGGCAATTTATATAATTTTAACATTAACTGTCATGGTTAAAAAGCATCAATCAACAACTTAGCCACCCTAAACTGTTTAAGGTTGATATCGTATTTTATCAAATTACCCTTAATTCGATACGGCCATCGTATCAAAGATAAAACCAGAATCGCTAGTGGTTTGCACGCTTGTCTGTTAATGTGAAATCTATCAATGTGTGCCAGATTATGACCCACAGGCCAATACCTGTAGCTAATTTTATAACCCTAAGATATATATTAAGGTTACAATGGGCAGTTCAAGAATAAAGAAATATGGCTGCCAAAATGACCACAATCTTGGAAAGATGGCTGCCAAAGTGGTCCTCACAAATTGGCCGCCATCTTGGATTTCTCAACATGTCCCCGATCGATACCGACAGGCCAATACCTGTACCAAATTTTATAACTCTAAGCGAAATATTAAGGTCACAATGGGCAGTTCAAGAAATGAAAAAAGATGGCCACCAAAATGGCCGCCATCTTGGATTTCTCAAAATGTTCCTGATCCATACCCACAGGCCAATACCTGTACCAAAATTCATAACTAAGTGAAATATTAAGGTCACAACAGGCAGTTCAAGAATGAAGAAAGATGGCTGCCAAAATGGCCGCCATCTTGGATTTCTCAACAATGAACATGTTCCCGATTGATGCCCACAGGCCAATATGGCCGCCACAAAATGGCAGCCATCTTGGATTTCTCAATATGTCCCGATCCATACCCATAGTACCATACCTGTACCAAATTTCATAACTCTTAGTAAGTGGAAAACTAAGGTCACAAATGGACACTTACCAAAACCTTAACCTGGACAACAAGGACGACGAGTCGACGCCGCCGATCGAGTGACGACAATAGCTCTTCGTTTTCAAAGAAAACAGACGAGCTAGAAATCGTTCAACAATACACAGAACCCAGACATGACAGAACAATGTAACAAGTCTGAGCATTGATTTAACTATATGCTTAAAAGAACTATAGGCCTATTAGGCTAATAGCCTCCCCTCAGGCAGCTGCTCATTTTAGCAGAAATAGCTTCAGAGCGAGAAGCATAGAGTTATTGCCAAGGTTCCAAAAAGGGATGGCATCACGGCAAGATGATGATCCTTGCAGCCGGATCAGAAGCACCATGCTTATGGGCTACGGGAGAGGAAGGCCTACAGCTGAGTATTCCAGACCTAGCCTACAGCATGAAATCTTGTAGGCCTGCATTGCCAGTTTATTTTGCAGAGGTGCGATTCCAACAATTTTCGGAACTACTGCTTATTCAGCTTCATCACAAGTCACTACAACAAGCACACATTAGTCTAATACTGATTAGTGAACAATATCCCCCCTTGAAGCCTTGTAAAGAGCAAGAGTGGTTCTGCATGATTTTTTTTTTGTCAAATGACTGTAATTGTACTTTATTATGCTATATATATAATATATTGACATAAAGTATCAGTTATGGAGAAGAAATGAGCATGGAAGTTGCCGGGGCAGCTTTTCCTGATGCTTTTAGATTTTAAGAATGGGCCATTTTTTGACTGAGTTACTGAAATTTTAGTAAATCAATTGATAAACCAACTCAAGAGGCAGCATAGGATATAGGATGACCCATTATGTATCGTAATCTGTCCCACAGCAGTGTCCGGATTGGGCACTCGCCCGGTCGCCAAATCCAACCTCAAAATGGCCTGGGCATACCTCTCCTGGTGCGTTTGGGCGAGTGGTGTCCTGCATGCCTATTATTACTTGCGTCATTTGCATGCTAAGACAGAGAGGAATTAGCTGCAAGGCTTTTGAAGTCTTAAGCGGGCAGCTATCAATCAACTCATCTGATTGCAATTCAGACTGTTCTAGCTTTCTAGTATCCCCCGAGGGTGCCCCCAACCCATGGGGTATCCCCCGGGGCTGCCCTCACCCGTGGGGTATCCCCGGGGTGCCCCAGCCCTTGGAGTATCCCCGAGGGTTGCCCCCAACCTTGGGGTATCCCCAGGCCCCCACCCTTGGGGTATCCCCTGGGATGGCCCAATCCTTAGGGTATCCCCCGCGAGTGCCCCCACCCTTGTGGTATCCCCCGGAGTGCCCCCACCCTTGGGGGATCCCCAGGGGGTGCCCGCACCCCAATGGGCCAGCAAGAGCCATGCTACTTTGGTAATTAGCACCAGTCAGGCTTGGTTGACTGCACACATAGCCCAGAGAGCCCTGAGGTGATACGATGACATACCAGTGACACAACATGAAGTGTCACAACCTTTGGTCACAACATAGGCCTAAGTGTCACAACACGATACGTCGCTATTTGGCAGACGTGACGAAAACATAGTAGCTGGCAATATAAATATTGCAGCAACAGAAAACGCACATTCTATATATATGCCGAGGGTCTGCGCATCTTTCAAGCAAGCGAAATGGCTGGAAAAGGCCTGCAGTGCCAGCGCGGCAGAGACCTGTATTTTCATTATATCTTTAGAAAATCAAATAGATTAGTTATTTAAGGTCACTTTTAGCAGGAGTAGGGTATTTCAAGGCTTCCTTGGTAATATGACAAGTGTAAACAGTGTGGCGTAAGAAATCTGGGCATACGAACCTTTTTTTTTACCTGTTTCAGAACTGGATCACTGCTATACCCCCTCCATGCACTCTGGCATAGGGGGATAATTAAAGGCCTGATTTTCTGGTAAGTCTGCAGTTCTTGGCATGCTGATTCTAGCATACTTTGACCCTTGTGGTTTATTAAAATACATTTCCCTGAGTTAAATTCCTTGTGGCTTGTATTAAAAAGATTCGCAGCAATAATTTGACAGTATATTAAGGCTATAGCTTTAGTAAGTGCCACTAAACTTACTTGTAAAGGTGGCAAAATTCATCATTCATTTAAAACTGAACAAAATCAACTACAGTCAAATATTAGGGAGACATTAAATAGTATGTCTTTGTTAAACTTTTTCTTAAAAAGGAGCCAAACAATAATTTCACTCACATTCAACATTCAACAAATAATACCAACAAATATACAATGACACAGATCAGATATACTTGCCAACTCAAAATATCACAATAGTAACATATTACAATACTGTGTATTGTTATAACTCTTTATAACTGATTTAAGTCACCAAATGTGATTATTCTTATCCAGCAACAAGTACTGTAATACTGCAACCACTTCTGCCTTAATATATTTTATAAAGAATCTTTTTTTCAATTTTAAATATGACTAATTTATCAAGTTAAGTGTCTTAGTATCTGTTATAACTATCTTACATGGGGGGGGTACTGTAATTATGTAGCCTCCCCTTTTGATTGTTTGGCTTTCTTTGTCAGTTTACAGGAGTCTCTGTCAGGGTTACCCTCTATACGTGCAATTTTCGCTTTGTGAAACAGAAATTTTCTTCGTTTAACACCCACTTCATCATCATGCTTCTCCTCAGAAAAGCCCATGAAATGTTCAGTTTTTGCCTTTTTGGCAGGTTCAGGCTCGGTGTCAAGTGTTAACGACAAGTCTTTCTTGTATACGTACAGCTCCCTGAAATCATAGTCTTCACTTTTCTTAGGTGCATCTTCTTCCACTCCTTCTCCCTCCTCCTCCTCCTCCTCCTCCTCATTTTTATCTCCTTCAAAGTTCACCTCCTCTGCTCTTTCCATTTCCTCACTTGTTTCTTTTTCTTCCAAATTTTGGCCCCTGGATTCTTCTTCAATGGAATGCTTGTCAAGTAATTTTAAAATGTCAGAAAATTTATCCTCTGCAGTCTCCTCCTCCCTCTGTGCAAAAAAAAAGATTAAGAATTATGACAAGTATCAAGAAACTGTACGAAATGACTCCATCCTACCAAAGAACCTAAAATACAAACAGGACAACCTGAAGCACATAAAATTATGATATTGTCCATTGCAGTGCAACGCAGACTTCTGAGCCTATCTCTTGCTTGAGAGACATATTTTTAACCACATTAATTTTGCATATATAGGCTATGTATCTCACTATGAAATGGCAAATGATGTGAGCCTGTGATTCTGTGAAAGCATTGGAAGTAAATTTCAAGCACTGACAGGTAATATGCTTCACATTCTTGCAACATAACAATTTTGATAAAATACTAACCTTGATTCCTAAGGCAACTAATGAAGTGACATTCAAGATATCTCCTACTGTTTCAAGGAGATCTGGCACTGCTACACATCTGCACGAACTGGATTCCGAGAGCCACAGAAGGTGATTTGTCAGTGTTGATGGCCGGCTGTTTGCATCAGCAAGAACTACTCTTAATTCCTTCTTTTCCAGGCTTCTTGTGACTGCATTTACTCCCAGAATAATTTTTGACCTGAAAAAAAAAAAATTCCATGACAACATTATTTGGCTATTGAGATAATGCATAATTTTGTAAGTTTTTATTCAGCATGAGACTTTAGCACTGGAATCATAGGTGAACTAACTCTGTCACACCTTGTTTCTTTCTGTTCCTCAGTCAGCTGTTCATCTCGGACCCTCTTCGCCTCTTTCTTGTTTTCCAATTTGTCTTTTCCTCGGTTGAACTGTAATTTTTTCCTTTCAATGTCCAATTGCTGGAACACCCTACAAATGTGAAGCACAGAAAATTAGGCCATTATGGTATCAGAAAAAGCTGAAACTTATTTTCTCGGTCGGCAGAAATGTATCATTTTACCTCGTATTGTAACAAATAAGATTTTCTTTCTAAAAATAACCCATACATAATCTTAAATGCTTCTGCGCATAAAACTAGGGGTTCTCCACTAAAGGAAAATGTGATTTCCAAAAACAAAAATGCATTATTTGACATTAATATGGGGGTGCATGTTCCAATCCACAAAACCCATTATATTCACTGGTGCATTAATAAATTAAGGATCAATTGATGATTTTAATGTATAACTGAGATGAGCAATAATAAATTGAGTCATCAATGACCTTAAGAATTTCAATAGTGTACCTACTCTCGTAATTTCTCTTTGAATATCTCAGCTTCATTGGCCCGGATTTTACTCCTGTGAATAAAAGTATTTAAACATAATGTTAGTTTTACGGAACTGCTCCTTCATCAAAATGAAAATTAGCTCAAATTGTCAAAATAAATCGCAATAACATCATTCCCAATTTCCCATAAATCACCCAAGAAACAGTCATCAAAGAAACTGTCTGATGCGGTGGCTTTCATATTTTTTGCACAACCTCCCAGTTAAGTTAACTCAGTTAGAAATGAGAATGTACCCAAGCTGCTAAACTGTGCCTCCTCTCTCTAACTCAATACATGGAATGAGCAGTAAGTGGCATTATGAAATGAGGGGAAAATGCCATATAATTCGCAGCATCTTTATCTATGCAAGTTTGATTCACATTTTCACAATTACACACACAATTTCACTTTCATTTTCCCCGCAATTTGCCAATGCGATCTTTAAGTTGACAGGGTGGGCATTAACTCGTTAATAACAAAGCTAACACATTTTTCACGGAGAGGGAGGGGGAAGAATTAAATAACTTCTGCATGAATCCTAAGGAGAGGGGGAGGAGTATCAGTTACACAGAGTTACAATTCTGAACAGTTCCTCAGAATTTCTTAGTGTGAATGGTCCTAGGCCGGCCTAGTATTCTAGAAGAAGCTTGGAGACGCAGTCAGGGCCACTTGCTAAAAACATCGAGGTCACTGTTTTCATAGAGCTCGATGTTTCCATAGAGGTAACCTCTATGAATTCATATACCTTAACAATTTTACTATTTTTTGGCACCTCAAGGAAAGCAATCAAACATTAACACTTTTTTTTTGTTCCAGCATAAAAAGGAAGGGTTTAGCTCACTTTTCATCACATAAATAAATCACCCATAATGTAGTATTCTAGAAGAAGCTTTGAGACGGCTCTATTTCAGCAGAATGCCATGCCATTATGCAGAATATTTTGTTCTATTTTTGTTTTCAGGAGCTTTCAGGGGGTATTACACTGACTTTTAGTGACAGATTGACTGAGTCAGAAAGCCTGCAAGATACCATTTATCGCTCATATGTATTGACAATTTTCTCCTATTACAAACAGATGACAATGGAGAAAATCTAAAGTGTTCACCATGATTTCTCTATCGGTGGCAAAAGCACATTCTTTGCGTTTTTCTTCTTCTTCTGGGCTGTTCTCAAAGCAATTCTCTGTTGTTTTGGAGTCAAACTCTCAGCTGACATTTTTGCAGTCAGCGCCACCTGCCTTAATGTTTCATTTGCCCCCAAGTGGATTGAAAGTAAACCAGAAATTAACTGGAGCTGAACTCAAAGGATGAACTGAAGAAATAACAGTAAATTAGGAGCTGTGAGGTAGTCCGCTGCTGGTGAGGGGTTGAGCCTTCTATTGCTTTAATGTTAAGCCTCTAAAAATCCTACACACTGCCAGAGTTAGCTACTTAGTCAACCAGTACTAGAAGTCAGTATCAGGGAAATACATCATGTTTTTTGTCAGCATTTTATAGCGTTTTTGTTTCAGTCATTTAGTGCTTCTGTCGGCCTTGAGTTCTTGGCCTAGTACTTCTAACTTAGGGATTCAAAGTACACAATCTAAGACTAGGGGGGTCAGGGGTGGCCCCAGCAACGTGGCTACTCAGTACTCTTCTGATGGCTAACATGTCGGCAGGGTTCCCACTCAACCTGGAAAACCTTGAAAACCTGGAATTTTGGGTTGTGCTTTTCCCGGCCTGGAAAAACCTGGAAAATGTGATATTTCCACAAAAAACCTGGAAAAAGTCTGGAATTTGGGGTTCTCTTGCCAAAATTGAAACGGTCCAACAAATTGTGGACTTCGACGACTGTCCGGGGCGCAAAATCAGTTTGAAAGAATTGCAGGTTTAGACCTTGAAAATTGGTTTTGGCAGGCTTGAAAAACCTGGAAAAAACCTTGAATTTGAACTGGGCAAAAGAGTGGGAACCCTGTGTCGGGCAGGAGCTAGGTCAGGGGATGGGTAGGACGTAGGAGTTTTGTCCGCTGTTACCATTAAAAATTGAGACCCCCCTCCCCCCCTTGGATTCGATGCAGACTTTTAGTACCCCCCCGGGTCATAAATTCTGAGCGGTCACTTCACACACACCACATAGAAAATTCAATGGTTCCATTTCCTGCGTTGCAATGGATGTTGTGGTTTTCTTGAGAGTAAAATAGCTCTAATCTAGCAATCTGATTGGGGGCGTCTGTATTTAGCGGAACGGAACGGAATTGGCGGAACGGAATATCTGTATTCCGCGGAACTGTAAAATGCGGAACTGTAAAGGGCGGAACTGTAAAAAACGGAACTGTAAAATGCGGAACTGTATTCCGCGGAACTGTAAAACACGGAATTAGGCCTATATGTGGTAGCTGGGCAGTCTGGTGTATACCAATTAGGCCTATCTGCATCAATTGGTATTGAAGTACACTGTACAAGCAATCGAGTCTAATTGGTATTGACGCATCAGGATATATGACAATCTCCTTGAAGTGTCAGTCTGATGAACATTCTTAATTGAAGTGCAATTTAGTAAAATTGGGGCTTACTTTAAAGAATTTCTTATGAATGATATATCACATGATCTTGCAATGACTAACAAATAGCCTTCGTGATTCCAATGATTATGATTTTGAAATTAAATTTGCTTGACCAAGACTAGGCTGAACACTAAGTCATACAGCAGTATCAATGTCCTCAGAACAGTTCCTTTCAAACACATTGAAATTAACAGTAAATTTGTGATTGGGTAGCTTGTGACCTCATTGATGAGTGCTGTGACACCTCAATTGACTTTTCCTGATAGCATTGCAAGTATGGGATATGATCTCATAAATTGCTTATAGGCCTAGGTCATATAGAATAACATGGCAGGTATAGGGATATGACCTTGTCATTCGTCAACTGTAAAATACCAATCAGGGATATAGATAGACTTTGAAAATAGGCCTACTCAGCCTTGGCGTCTACTTGTGATTAGCATAGGTCTGCATTTGACTTGCCAAATTCAGCACAATGCCAGGTACTTCAAAGTACAATATGTATGACATTGGTAAGAAAATTAATCTGCTATTTTACCCCATATCCATAGACTCGTGAGTCCTGATGACCTTTAGGAGTTACTTCAAGTGAGGGAGATTCTGAAGAGCAAAAATCAATGTGACTTATAAAACTGCAAAAGGCCAGTAAAACGAGGCAAATGGACTTCATGTGATTGGTTGAGACACTGAATTTCGTACTATAAAACTAATTTTAATACCAAAAAAACGTATATAAATTCCAGTGGACGTGTTTGGTATAGTGGCTCAGTGGAATTTTTAACATAGTAACTGGGAGACCAAATGGTCTCCCAGTGGACAGATTTGGTCTCCCAGTCATTGCCAAATTGGGATCACTGGGAGACAAATTTTCCCAGAACGTTTGGTTTGTCATGATTTGTAGTTCTTGGGAGCATTTGAAAGTGAGACATCTTCTTTCTGTACCAAAAAAAACATTCTTCCCGGTCTTTACAATTATACTTTTGCTGATGCCGTCTTTCTGATTACCAATTTTCATAAATTTAAAATTTGTCCAACTTGTTTTGGCAGAAATCATCCAAAACCCTAAATTAGCAGTCAGCTCAACAGTTCAAAAATCATTTTAGAAGTATGTCATTACATATTGAATATATTACATGGAGTTATGGACCATCAGTTGATTGACAGATGTCGCACATCACCGACGCCACAAAGTTCCGTCTGTCTCCTAGTCAAAAATCCTTAAAAAATGCTCTGCAGTGCCTAATCTGATCTTCAAACCAAAAGTCAGCTGCTCAATGAAGCAGAATGTAACATTTTTCACAGTTTCTAAAAGATGTCTCCTTTGGTGGCTGCGTCTGCTTTGAATTATTAGTGGCTGGCTGTAGTCGGCAGGCTGCTTCATAAACTTGTTAGGGTATATGGAAGTCGAAAATATCATGTTTATAGAATAACCAGTTGCCAGGTATACACATATGTGGTCCATGCTATGCCCCACCCCTCAGGTCATTTCTAGATACGCCCCTGGAACTTGGTCAGTGCCATTTTAGGAAATAATAATTGGAAAAGGTGTAAAAGTTGCGTAATTATTCCAATGCTATACTTCAACTTCAGAGCTCCATAGAGCCTTTGATATTTCAGAGGCCATAAAAGTTATCTTATTTCTGACCAATCATATTAAAAAATGACCTGTCAATTAAAGTACAAGAAAAAAATCTATAATTATTCATCATTTTCCTTAATTTCTTAAAAAAACAGAAATAGCATTTATTGTGCACAATTATATATATATATAGGATTTTATTTGACATCAAAAATATCATATAGATACATGTGTCATTCAAATTCAAATAAAATAATAAAGAGCATTGAAAATCATCATCATCATATATATAAGTGAATAAAAATATTGCAAAAGAAATTGCACCAACTAACAGACTTGTAAGCATCTTTCAGATTATTTTGAAATGTATACTCGATATAATATAAATTTAAATGCAAACTGTAGATAAATTTGTAGATATATATACAATAAACATAAATAGAAATATATATATGTACACTTATTTACACAACATACAGTTATAAGTAGAAATATCATATGTTAATGCACAATGTTTTTAAATGTATCAATCTTGATATATATAGATACATATATTTGAAAACTCAATAATAATGAGATAATCAAGTTTGTTACACTAATTATTTTGCCAAGCGTTGTCAAAATATTGAAGGTCATCACGATATAATCTTTATAAATTGTCATTAAACGACTGTTTTAAGTAAAAATCTTTATGAATTGTCATTAAACGACTGTTTTAAGTAACTTCCTAGTGCAAAATTTATCTCAGTTGTCTTGCTTTTCATAATTGTAATGAATTGCTGGTTCTTTTCAAGTACTAAGAAGCCATTAATATGGTTAACAACAATGGTTATCAATTTTTGTCGGTGATATGTCCATTTCGGACATACCATTAAGAAATGCTCTTCATCTTCAACTTCATTCATGTTACAATTTTGACACAATCGATTTTCAGCTTCCACATAGGGACGCTTATGTCGTCCTAACTCTATTTGTAGATTATTTGAACTCAGTCTAAAACGAGCAATACTGCGATAAGCACTTCTTGATAATCCTAAAAACAAGTATGGTTCAATACACATCTCAGTTTTAAATTTTTTATACGTTCTAAGTTTTGGATTTTTGACATTGTCTGAAATTTCACTTAATAGCTTATTCTGAGTGTGATGATATATGGCATTTTGAGCAGATTTGAGGTCATAAATGTCATGAATCTCATACTTAACTAATGCATCACATAATCTTTTGAACCAACATTGCTTGCCATTTTCTTTCATTTGTTTCTGAATTTCATAACAATTCTTAAGTATAGAAGGGCAATCATAAGATTGAATCCTTTCTAAATATTTAATAGCAGAGATATGCTGTCGAATCACCAATGGGAATCTTCCACAATCTGCCAGAATACCAATAGTTGATGTCTGCCTTCTAACTCCTAACATATTTTTTAGGAATTGTAACTGGATTTTCTCAATCACATCAATTTTATTTTCTTTGAACCACAGATCATTATTATATTCTAAAATAGGAAGAACATGAGTGTCAAACATTTTAAGACTAAGTTGAGGGGATAAGTACCCTACGGTTTTTTTAATATTGTCATTGAGCAAATGAACAGCCCTTTGTGCCTGAGTAGAGATATGGTCATGCATAGATGAGTGAATATTCCTGGATGTAGTCAGTACATGCCCAAGATATTTAAAAGAATTAACAACTTCCAATTCTTTATCTCCTAAGAGAAAACAGTTGTTCTGATTTCTTTCCTTCAGATTAGTATACAACATAACCTTACTTTTACTGCAGTTCACTATTAGATGCCATTTTCTACAAAATTCTGTGAGGTTGTTCAATAAAATTTGAAGCCCAGGCTTACTCTCGGATATAAGCACTAAATCATCAGCATAAAGTAAATGAGTGTAGTAACTACCATTAACGTTTATACCTTGACTAAGATCAAGATATTCATGCACATCCGCTAAGAAGAGATTAAATAATTTTGGACTGATGATACCACCTTGTAAAACGCCATGAGTACTATCTAATTTTTTACCAATTTCACCATTCCACCTAACTCTCGCATTAGCTTTAGAAAACATGCTAGCAATCAGTCTGACAAGTTTACCACCAAAACCACTCCTACACAATTTGTAATATAAAAAGTCCCTATTAATAAAATCAAATGCTTTGGTAAAGTCTATAAAGCAAAGATGCAAAGGTTTTTTAAGAGAACGCTGATGAGAAATAAGAGTATCTAATATAAAAACATTGTCAGTAGTTCTACGATTTTTACAAAAGCCAAATTGGTTTGGGTCATCAACAAGTGTCACCTCACTCTGAAAAACTAGACGTTTGTTTAAAATTGCTTCAAAAATTTTGCCCATACATGCCATAAGTGTTAATTTTCTATAATTATCTGGTACACTTTTAGAACCTTTCTTATGAAGAGGCTGTATGATGCCCTCCACCCATCTGTCTGGATATTCACCTTTATCCCAAATATAATTGAATAAAGTAGTCAGAGGGGGTACTAACTTTTCAGCAATACACTTATAAAATTCATTGCATATTCCATCAACACCAGGAGCCTTTTTTGACTTGAGACATTTAATTTGTTGATGCACCTCTTCACATGTAATTGGAAAATCTGTCAAGCTAACATCATTTAAATTATGATTATTTGATATTGATGCTTTGATAGTTTCCAAAAAAGACATATCAAAAGTTGAAATTGCACTCTCTGGTGGAGAACTGACATTTTCAAAATATGATTCAAAAGATTGCAATGATATCAATTCACAAGATTGAGAATGCTTGCCTGTCTTCAGCTTATCCCAAAGTTTCCAATAATCATTCTGATTATTTGAATGGAAACTTTCTAATTCTGATCTGATTTTGTGTTGATATTCCCTTTTTTTTTTTTGAATTAGGGCTTTGTACTTCTTCTTAAGACAGTTATATGAATCACGAATGATATCAATTGAAAGATCATTTTGTTTTGAGAAATCGTTGCACATACGTTTATGTTCTTTACATTCATTGTCAAACCATTGATTTCTTGGAAAACTGTTTGAAGGGGACTTACTGTATCTCTTATCAAAATTTTCAGATATTGTATTGTCTAAATAGCAATACATACTTGAAACAGCTGAGTTCACACTTTGGTCATGAATAATACAATCAATCATTTCATCTAGTAGTTCGAGATGATTGTCATTTTCAAGAGAACATTGAAAGCTATTAATTTTGTCAGGTTGAAAGATATATTTGTAAATAGATTTAGGTTGTATAGTTCCGGGATAATGAAATTCCTGATTTGATTGTAAAATACTCATCCTAATATTGAAACAGAGACGTTTATGATCTGACTCTACACAAATTGGAGACAGACTAAATTCTGTAAGGTCTTTCATAAATTGACTGTCACAGATTAAGTAATCAATGAGACTAGTACCTCTGGCTGTACAACATGTAAAAAGGCCAGTTGAGTTGTCATTTTTAAAGAAACCATTCATGATTCTCATTCCACTTGACTTACAAAGTGCAATAAGTTCTTTCCCATATGTATTAACCTTGGTATCTTCTGAGTGTCTCTCAAATACAGGAAAGTCTACATCATGTGAAGTGATATTGAAAGCTATTTCTTTTCCCTGTGTATTATCATGATCACTTAGTTTACCCGTACGAGCATTGAAATCACCACATAAAGCCACATTTCCAATACTTGCGAAATGAATTACATCCTGTTGAAGAAGATGAAATGCATTGTTATCATTAAAATTTGAAAACATGGATGTTGAGTCCTGAGGTGGAATATAAACGCATCCAATATAAAAATCCGTTTGATTTGGTCGATCAAGCTTCAACCATACAACAAAATCAGCATTTTTAACAATTGTTACTTTTTTGTTTTCATATAATTTAGATTTAATTAAAATCCCAATTCCGCCTGATGGCTTACGAGCTCTGGGGTTTTGAAACTTCCTTTGAAAATGCTTGAAAGTGTAAACACCCGTATTAGGATTAAAATCATCCAATTTCATTGTTTCCAAAAATATAACTATGTCAAAGCTTGAAACTTGGTTAAGTAAGTCATGCGTATCAAATTTGCTGCCCAAGCCCTGGATATTCCAGACAAGCAGTTTTAGTTCATTCTTTTCCACATTTCTAACAGAGTGTTCCAAATCAATAAACCTATTAATACTTGTTATACCAGGCCTATCTACACATCCAATCATAGTGAGTGGATTATCCACCGCATTGGACTTATCATTAGTAGCTTTTGCACCCTCATTATTAATTTCAATTGCATCATTAATAATTTCAACATTGACATTTATATTATCAGACTCTTCAACAATTTCGACAACTGGCAACAAATTAAAGGCATCTCTTCACATGACCAGCTATGGTGCGAGCCAGTAAGTCTTTTGATTGGTCTGTAAAGTGAATGTCATCTTTGATTTTTGACTTAGAGTTCGAGATATACACACAGTTTTTAGTAGGATCACACAGTGATGTAAGGTGTGAATTCAGTTCTGATATCCTCGATTGAAGTAGTAAATCTCGAGAAGAATGAACCATTGGCAAACCACTGAGGATAATCCGAGACTTTGGAAAGATCGTGTGGATGGTGTTGACTAGTTCCGTGTAGTCATTCTTGACCGATGTGATGGAACGATCTACATCACGTACTTCAACATCACCCGCATGACATACGACGGCAGATGGAACAGAAGACGACTTTATCACAGGAATTCTCGTATTGATTATCTTTGCAGTCTGTCCGGGGTATACGTACCCAGTGCTCTCAAGACCTCGTGAGTTGATCTCTTTGGAAAGACCACGGATATTGGAGTTGCCAATGATAACAACACCTGCAGGCTTCTTGTGTCTTGCACTGTCAACTTGCAAAGAACTGCGAGTGGGGTTCATTGGTGCAGGCAATGGAGGGTATTCTTCCTGGTACTTCTGTGCATTGTCTCTCACCTCCATAAGAATCATCCCCATCATATTCTTTCCTTTCATGTCCACACCACAACCCCACACATTGTCAGTTTCAATATTGTGAATCAGTGTGGAGTTGCCAGTCTTGGTTAGAGTTTCACGGAAACGACTGCATTGCTGGTGCTTTGCTTTACAAATTTCCGTCATCAAGTTGAATTTCACAGAATTCCAAGAGTTAATTGGGGAAGGCACCAAAAGATAAGCAACACGCTTCACATCATGTGAGGTCCGACACCTAAGCAGACGATTACATTCAATTCGAGGCACATGATGAAATAAAAGTTTCTCATACTGATATGCCTGCTCAGCAGATATAAACGCTAAGCCTTTCCATTGCAGCTTCTGATGAAAAAAAGCTGATAATGGATTTTTGTCACCTCTAAACAGATGAACAGATTTAGATAAGCTAGAAGGGGCATAACGCTGAGATGTCAATGTCATGATAGGGGAACCATTTGTGGGGACCGGACAGACTGGTGGTTCAATTGTAGCATCAACTTGAGCAGGGTGTTCATTGGAGACATTGTCTGAAGGAGGGGATTCAACAGTGCTGTTGACTGGGCGATTGTCAGTGTAGACTGGGGCAGGAAGATCAACAGAATTATCCCAGTCAGAGCTACTCTGATCGCAGGAACAGTCTTCACTCACAAGTGACACATTGAATGGATCTTGTGTTTCAGGCACAACACTTTGACTCATTGGTGATACATAAATGGAATCATCTCCAATAGGCGAAATTGGTTGTGTGTCTAGGGCCAGAATACGAGGTGATTTAGGAAAATCATCAAGAGACACAGTTGTTCCTAAAATTATGGAGTTCTGTGAGGCCGGATAAATAAAGTTTTCATCAAGCTTTTTCTGGGCATTTCTTGGAGGCTGTCTTCGTTTTTGAATTGGTACTTGGGAATTCGGCGACCCAAAGAGAGATAGAACTGCTGCCATTGCCATTTTTCGGGAAATAAATCAATTTAATCAACGGGCGCTTGATTGTTTTGACAGTGTTGACAGCTGGTTGATCCACGTGGATTTGTTTTGTAAGCTTGTTGTGACAGCTGATTGTTTATTTACTTGACTTGGGCGAGTGAACCAATCAGAGAGGGCTAAACCGCCACCCTCCAAATTCCAGGCACGGGATTGGTTCATGAGAGGACGTCTCCCGGGAGATAACAGGCGGCGTTGAATCCAACGGTCGATGATGCCACCTGGGCACTCGATTTTCATCATCAGTTTAGTCAACAATTGTCGATGAAACAGTTCAATAGATTAGCTCGTGGCAATCTAATAGTTCAAATCCAAATTTTCAGATCATCTAATTCGGTTGACAAGCAGTAAATCCATAAAAATGAGAAATAAAAACTGTACGATGAAATTCACGTCATGCATCGGCGACACCTAGCGTTCAAAGTCAATTATAAAATGAAAAGAAAAATATATAGATAGATGGAATATATTTCCTTGTATACATTTACAATGTTTATGAAGAGGAATGGGAGATGTTGACTTGGAGGTTGGACGCAGTATGACCTTGGGTTCAGCCCACCCTGCTTTTATAACAGGTCCCCGTGCTTTTTGGTCTAGGAGGATTCATATGCCCTCCAAATCCACAAGTGGAATGTGGAAAGCAATGAGAAACGTACTGCTATTCTTCAGTGAGCAGCTTAGCTTGATCAGTTGATAGAATTATCAGTTTTAAAACACCAACAATCACAATCCATTCCAGACATCATGAGTCACGTCACTGGCTCTGTGATATGTTTTATGGTATTTAAATCAGATTTTTGCTATGTAGTTTAATTCAATTCCTCAGCCAATCACATAGACTGTATTTGCTATGTTTCACTGTCCTATTGCAGAAACTCATACTTACTGAAATCATACTATTAATTCACTGACCCCTTACGCTACTCCAACCAAACTACTGATTTCCCAGCCATGAAACTTTGCAAGCACCTTCTTACAACTGCCTACAATGTCCTTAGCCAGGTTTAGCGCTTCAATCTTATCAAAATCATAATACTCTCCTAAAAACAGCCCCCCCAACGACTTCATGGCCTGGCTAAGGCTGGCTTCACGGGTAAAATGCTAGTTGCTGTAAATAAGGGAAATTCAGTGGTGTAGTATCATCCATGGCATTGGCATATTGATAACTCTCCTTTTTTACAGGATTAATAGCAAAATTATTCAGAAATATAGACAATTGAAGTTAGGATGAATAGGCAGTCCAAAACAATTGCTAATTGTAATCAACAATGGTCCATCCCTATTGATACAAACAGTTACCCTGCCAATGGCAATTAAGGCTTTGAAGTGGGTACCTTGCAATCCAATGCCAATTAAAGAGCCTAGGCTCCATGGTAGGGTAGTTCAATGTGGGTAAATAAACAGATTCCGCATTTTACAGATTCCGTTCCGCCGATTCCGCATTTTACAGATTCCGTTCCGCATTTTGCAGATTCCGCATTTTACAGTTCCGTTCCGCAAAATACAGATTCCGTTCCGTTCCGCCAATTACAGACGCCCTCTGATTGGTCCATAGACAGGAAGTGTGCCTTTTCTATGAGCGTGTTCGAAAAGATCGCACTAGTAACACTGGTAACTCGAGTGACTCTGGCGTGACTGGTGTTTGTTTCCGAACATGCACTAGGGTAGCCCGGAACCAGAAGAGGAGAGCTTCACTCGAGCAGGAACCAGTTTGTCATGTGGTACAAACTCTCGAGACCCTAGTACTCTCCAATATCGGGGAGTAGCCGGAAACACTACACTCGAGGATCGACGTTGGCACCTCCCGGAAACACGAGGGTCAAGTTTTGTGTTCGGAAACAAACCCTCGTGACTTGTGTCACTCGAGTTACTCGTGTAACCTTTCCGAAAACGCCCCACATGTTCGCGTGAAGGGTCATGATTTTGCTTGGTACTAGAATTTTCCTAATTTTTTTTTCAGATTTTTTGGTGTTAGTGAAAATCATGACCTTTCACGCGATCTATTATCGCCCATTATTTTCTATGTGCACCCATCACCCCGGCCCCCAGGCGCACCTCTCACAATTGTTTTCATAAGTGTTCGCATTTTGGCGTGACTTAACAAGTCAGAAAGTACAGGATTTCATATTTCTTCAGGTCAATGGCACGTTACTCAGATAGCGATGATGATTATAGATCCAAGAAGAGGTCAAAACGAAGGTAAGTCTCCTCCTTAAAAATCCAATTTCAGTGAGTCTCATCTAGCATGCGAACTGTAATTTAGCACTGGTTCAGCAGGCTGTATAAATCCAACGGCATCAAGACACTTCGTAGACACGCCAACTCGTAGACAAACCAACTGGTAGACAACCAACTAGTAGACAACCAACTCGTAGACACCAGGTACTACCAACCCATAGACAACAAATTGGCAGGGTTCACCAAGTGGTAGACACAGACTTTTTGGTCAATGTGATATTACCAAGTCGTAGACACAGTAATTTTTTTGCTTGCCAACTGGTAGACAACAAATTTTATAAAATTACCAACCCGTAGACAGAGCAACTTTGATAGGGAACACCCAAGTCGTAGACGAGCAGAAACAAAGCAGGTAAAGGAGATGCCACATGTAACCCATTGTGGAGCTGATTGCAATCCATGTGTCAGGAAAAAATCTGGTCAGCTTTCATTCTCAGCTACTGTTTAAAATGTGACAACACAATTGCAATTTTAAAATTGTGTCACAATAGCACCACTAGGTCTGTAATCATTACTTCAAATAACTTGAGATGGAGCTCAAGAACAATTTTTTTGCAAAAGATTGTTATGATTTTTGGATGTCTACGACTTGGAAAATCTTGGAATTGTGCTGTCTTAGTGTCTACGGGTTGGTAGATCCCAAAATAATGTTGACTACGAGTTGGGTGATGCTGTACTACGACTTGGTTAGTCAATTTTATTGTTTGTCTACGACTTGGTTATGACTTTTTTAATGAAAAATGCAGTGTCTACGACTTGGGGGATAGCTCTGAAATATGTCTACGACTTGGTGTGTCTACGACTTGGTGTGTCTACGACTTGACTTGTATTCAAATCCAACACATGTACTTTGAGGAATGCCACTGGTACCAAATTACCTGGAACTAACTCAAGAGTGGTGCTGCAATGCAATATTGTGACGTCACGCCAATTGTTGCTGTCATCTGGTCTAGTCATGAATGTAAACAAGTGCTTAAAATTTTTAACTACTTGTTACCTATCTGGGTATGTACATACTGTATATATGTTGAACTTGTTGTGTATTATTTTATTTTATTTAGTTGTTGCTCTATACCACAAGCAGTGGCCTGAGCGTAAATAAAAAACCTTGAAACCTTGAAACCTTGAAACCTCAGAATGGACTGTCGTTATAAAAAATTGCCTAAAATCGGCAAAAGACGACTCCAAAACATTGCGACAATGTGATATTAGTATTGCAAAATGGCAAATCTACGCACAGCCCGGCCGCCAGGTAGGTGTAGGCCTATTTCTGATGTGGGACTTCTTGAAGCAGAGAAATCAGACCAAACACCAGTTCCCATGTTGGATGAGACAAACTGCAAGGTGAATTCCGACATAAACGTTGTGTCATTTGACGTGGTGTTTTAAAATATTTTACTCAGTGACCTTTATGAAAGAAAGTAATCCCTATTGGTATCACGTTATAACCTTCAGTGGGTAACCAAATGTTTACAATTTATTGTTTTTTCTTTCCACCAGGTCTCGATCAAGGAGCAGCAGTTTAGACTCGTACAGCAGACGTAAACACAAAAAGAAGAAGTCAAAAGCTAAGAAGTCAGTGAGATCACGGAGTAATTCAAGTGAAAGGTCCTACAAGAGTTCACGGTCAAAGACATCCCGAAGGTCAAGGTCGAGAGACCGGCGATCTAGGTAAGTTTGGATACCACATTGGGATGTCATTGATGAGGACTTTTAATAACATCCAGAAACTAGCTTCTCAGGCTAATTGTAATGGACAAGTGATATTGATTAAATTTTGATATGTCCTATCAATTTTCCATTTTCCCTTGTTAGATCAAGAGACAGATCCAGGGACCGGCTAAGAAGGTCAAGGTCACGGGAGCGTTATTCCAAGAGCAGACGATCTCGTAGTCCGTCCGCCCCCAAGTCCAGGTACAGAAGAAGCAGATCTAGGTCAAACAGGAGGAGTAGATCTAGGTCGACCAGCAGGTCAAAGAGGTCACGGAGCAGGACTCGCAGGTCAAGAAGTAGGTCAAGAAACCGAAGATCAAGAAGTTTAGACAGAAGGTCCCCTAACAGTTCAACAAGGTGAGTTTCAAGTTTGTTGCTGGTGAATAATTTCTGGTTTATACTGATAGCGTAAGGCCACTCTGTTAGTGTAAGGCCACCCCATTGGCAACCTCTGGGTTCACCCTGTTGGTTCTTGTTTTCCATCTTGCCTTCTCAGTTCTCAAATATTTAATTGTACAAGTACAACTTTCTATTTCAGGGACTGGGATCCAACAAATGAAATACCGGGATTTTCTGACATGGTAGGTAGTTTCAAGAATTTTCAAGTCATCAAATATTCATTTGAATTATATTTATATGTTTGGACACATCCATCATTTGAATAAAATGAATGATTCCTCATTGCTTAGTTTTAACTTTTTTATTTTTCAGTCAGCATCTGAACAAGCTGAAAAACGGTTGCAACTTGCAATTAAAGCTGCAGGTAAATAAGCTAAATTAAGCTGCATATAAAATCGAAAATATATCTATCCATCTGCCTGTTAATATTTCATGAATATTAAATCTTGTTTCAGTTGTAGAAAACTTCATCTTTTGATTACTCTCAAGACTAACTAATTGTATAAATTTGTATTTAGCACGTGCTGATGAGAAAATCAAAGAAATCTCTGGGTCCCCAGGTGATAGCCTCACTTTTGATGAACAACACCGCAGAGCTAAAGCACTCGCAGCCATAGACAAGGATGACTTCATGCAGGCTGAATTTGTGTCATCCCGTGACCAGGTACTATTTCAATTTAAGTAGGGTGAATGATTTTCGTGCAGTATAATGTTTACATTGTAAACCATGTTAGGAGCAGATCAGTTACCATGTTGTAACATCAATATTAATATGTAGATGGCAATGCCATAGATTCGCGGAGCTCAAATTAACTGTTCTTATTTTGAAACCATGTTAGTGATAAACTACAACACAATCAGTTGGGCCTAAATTAATTGATGCTATTCAAGTATAGTAATAGCAATCAGCTTTTAAACTTCACACCTTAAATAAACCTCACACATCACTGCTGCCAACCAGGCTGCTGATAGTTCAGCCATTTTCCCTGGGTGTGGCACTGCAAGCATGATGCTACACTGGTGGCGACACCTGTCAGCAAAATCAGCTATTTTTATGCAGATGACACAATCAATCATAAAAATGAAGTTTTCAAAACAGAATAGGATAGTTAAGAATCAAATGGAATTTTTCAGACACTACTGCGGTATTGCAAGTAATACTCAGGTATATTTACTTTCACCGAAACTAACTGTTTGATCAGTGACCAACTCCATCGCAGGTACAGGCTGTCCTTCATTCTCACTCCACTGACAGATTACAAATTTATTATGAGCTGTTGTTAAGCTAAGTTCGCTGACGCGACGGGCTCCGCGAATATTACATGCTGCATTTTGATGTTGTCATTTTTCAGTGCACAATTCCTATATTAAGGGGGAATATGTATTTTAAAAATCATTTTTATGTTGTTTCAGAAACTAAACACAGCTGAAGATTTTGGGCATGATGACGCAATGTTCGGTTCAGGGCCAAGACCAACTTTGGCAAAGAAGGAAGTGACGGTGTCTAAACATGCAGATTCAATACTCCATCCTAATGTAAGCATTGCAACTATTTTGTCATGATTTTGAGTATGATAAGGTGAATATTTTAAGATTTAATATAAAATCATAAATAATAATACTTTTCATACATGGTTGTTAGCATAATTAGACGCGCAATGAGATGTATATTAAGGTGTGAATTGATGTTATCACCATAAGATAGCATCAATTTATGTTTGTTTTAAAAAAGTTATGTGAACTTTACTGCTTTGGTTTAGATTATCTGAGATTGCTTAATTTACATTTTCTTCCAGTTTTTCATCAGTGCTGAAGAGAAGATGCCGAGATGGATCCAGAAACTGACCAACATGAGGAAGAAAAAACTAGAAGGAGAATTATTCTAATGTTTGAAAAGACAGTGACTTTTATTTTATTCAAATTATGCATGTTACTGCACACCCACGTGCTGAGTGACAGAAGGACAGTGGGAAGGTGAGCTTTGGATGAAGTGTATCACAAATAATGAGTGTATAATTGCATCTCACTATGAATATCACAATAAACACACAAGCTCATGTGCAGAGTGTAATATCAATGATAGTTTTAAGTCAATTGGCTAAAATGCCATTAAAGTGTCATAATCTGCATTGACTGAGTCACTAAATGAGGGGAGTCATCCCCACAGGTAATCTCGAATAAACCCATTGAACACATCATTGATCCACCAATCTCACAGATGTAGTTGTCCTGTTAGATACGTTGTAGGGTGAAAATGGTTTCACGAGATACTATTCCACATTGTAAATTTCATGGAGTCCCTTCCTGAGTGGACGGTCATGTGTCTGGTGTAGTGGTCTCTGTCCCAGCCCTTCTTCACTTGCTTCTGCAGTAGGTTGTAGGGCATGTGGGTCTTGGGGATGGATGGAGGATTTGTGAAACCCTGAGATGTTTCATGGTACGCTGCAAGCAGAGGGCTGTCACTGAGACTTCTGGTCAAAGTTGCACGAGCCGTGTCTGGCCGCAGCAAGGGCACTGGAGGGATGTAGTTGGACACCTTGTTTTCTCTTGGAAAATATAGTGGAGGATCCAGGCATCGGAGGAATGCTGTTGGTGAAACAAAATGAAAAAAATTATCAGGAATATAGATTCAGCAGCACTGCTACTGGCCCAGTTGTGTCAATAAACATCAACAACATAAGAATGATATTTTCTGCCATGCAGCTGACCAGCTGCTACATTACGTGATATCTGGCATGCTGTGCTTACCTGATTTAGGCCTTAAGGTTTCATCCTCATCCGGCCACATTAGCTCGGCAGGAGCCAGAGAAGCATTGCCAAACAACACTTCATCCACCGGTGGGTCAGGAGATGCTATCGAGGGTCTGTATTTGTTGTACAGGCTGAAAGCAAAAGTGAATTATTAAGTCAAGTAATTTCAGCCACACTTCGTGAATCAAATTGTTGCATTATTAGGTATATGAAACTATTACCATCTCTTCATGGGCATGAATCGGATGTTGTTAGCTGTTGTGAATATCCCATGTTTGGGTTTGCAGAAGAAGTACCTGCGAGCATGAACCATGCCATCATGGAAGCCAGCTGGAATTTAAAAAGGAATAAATACTATGCAACCTAAACGAGGATATTACAATTAGTAGCCAGGTTATAATATATATGGTAATACTGAAGATTTATTGTGGTTGAATATCGCGTAATCAGAAGTCATACCTGGTTTGTCTAGAGCTAGTCCGACCCATTCCCCCTTGACTCCATTGAGGCAACCTTTGTACTTGACAGTGCCCTGGTGGATTCTGCCCTCGTGATTTACTTCCACACGTTGGTTGTTTGTTATGTTGTCAAATAACACCATTGTCTGCTGGGGCTTGTGAGGAATGTTCTCTCTGAAAAAAAGAAGGTAGTACCATTTCATTAAAATAAACTTGTGAGTTCTGCCTGAGAGGCTGAGAAGAAACATTTCCAGAGAGAGAGTCCGCACACTCATGCATTTATGTAAATATCTAGCACAGTTGTGCTGAGTTCTGCTGAGCACGGAACTGATATGCAGCTGTCCTAAATGGCCCAGATCCCAATTTGATATCCAATTAGACTTGAATTTCGCCAGACTGCAGCCTCGCTCCCCTTGCCAGCTTCACAGCAGTCTGGGAAGAGTGAGAAGAGGAGGCAGAAAGATATGTGGTTGGAGAGAGGGATTGCCGCAGAAGGATATATGTGGAAAGAGAAAGGAATTGAAGGATGTATGGAAAGAGAGAGGAATTGAGGGACAGAGGGAGATACCCGAAGCACAGAAGTAGGAAAACTAAACAAGAAGACTAAACAGGAGGGAGACTAGTAAGAAGAACAGAGGTGGCGGAACGTTTCGAAAAGTGGGGGGGCACCGGGCCTCAGGGCACCTTGTTTACGGTAATTTCAGGGAGAAAAAGTGGCACTTTATGTATTTTTGGGTCCAAAAGTGGGGGGGCACGTGCCCCCAGTGGCCCCCCAGCTCTGCCGCCTTTGAAGAAGAATAAGTGGAGGAAGAGTGACTGGGGAGAATATGAGAGAACGAGACTCTTAAGGGAGGGAGGGAGACTGGGGAAGAGGGTGACTAAGCGGAAGAAAATATGGAAAGAGCTCGAGTGACTTGGAAGACTATGAGAGAAAGAGACACAAAGAGAGGGAGGGAGACTGATGAAGAGGGTGACTAAGCGGAAGAATATGTGGAAAGAGCTCGAGTGACTTGGGAGACTATGAAATAGAAAAGAAGAATATGTGGAAAGAGAGAGAAATTGAAGGAGAGAGAGGTAGCCAAATCAGAGAAGTGCGGACACTCGTACAAAGAATATGTTGAAGAAGAGTGACTCCGGAGGCTATGGGAGAAAGAGACACTAAGAGAGGGAGAGAGACTGATGAAGAGGGTGACTAAGCAGAAGAAATGTGGAAACAGGGCCCAGACCGGACAGGGAAAAAAGTGAAAAAAAATTCCCTGCAGGGAAAAATCAGGGAATTTGAAATTTGACCTGAAATTCAGGGAAAACAGTTTGACATATGTTAATGCGTGAAACAATCTCTATATTTTAAGCAAAAATAAATAAAAGTAATAGCTTTTGGCTTTCGATTTGCGATATGTGGAAAGAGCAAGAGTGACTTGGGAGACTATGGGAATAAGAGTCACTAAGAGAGGGAGGGAGACTGATGAAGAGGGTGACTGAGCAGAAGAATATGTGGAAAGAGCAAGAGTGACTTGGGAGACAATGGTAGAAAGAGACACTAAGAGAGGGAGGGAGACTGATGAAGAGGGTGACTGAGCAGAAGAATATGTGGAAAGAGCTCGAGTGACTTGGCAGACTGAGAGAAAGAGACACTAAGAGAGGGAGAGAGACTGAGGAAGAGGGTGACTGAGCAGAAGAATATGTGGAAAGAGCTCGAATGACTTGGGAGACTATGGGAAAAAAAGACACTAAGAGAGGGAGGGAGACTGATGAAGAGGGTGACTGAGAATAAGAATATGTGGAAAGAGCTCGAGTGACTTGGGAGGCTATGGGAAAAAGAGACACTAAGAGAGGGAGGGAGACTGAGGAAGAGGGTGACTGAGCAGAAGAATATGTGGAAAGAGCTCGAGTGACTTGGCAGACTGAGAGAAAGAGACACTAAGAGAGGGAGAGAGACTGAGGAAGAGGGTGACTGAGCAGAAGAATATGTGGAAAGAGCTCGAGTGACTTGGGAGACTATGGGAAAAAGAGACACTAAGAGAGGGAGGGAGACTGATGAAGAGGGTGACTGAGCAGAAGAATATGTGGAAAGAGCAAGACTGACTTGGGAGACAATGGTAGAAAGAGACACTAAGAGGGAGGGAGACTGATGAAGAGGGTGACTGAGCAGAAGAATATGTGGAAAAAGCAAGAGTGACTTGGGAGACAATGGTAGAAAGAGACACTAAGAGAGGGAGGGAGACTGATGAAGAGGGTGACTGAGCAGAAGAATATGTGGAAAGAGCAAGAGTGACTTGGGAGACAATGGTAGAAAGAGACACTAAGAGAGGGAGGGAGACTGATGAAGAGGGTGACTGAGCAGAAGAATATGTGGAAAGAGCAAGAGTGACTTGGCAGACTGAGAGAAAGAGACACTAAGAGAGGGAGAGAGACTGATGAAGAGGGTGACTGAGCAGAAGAATATGTGGAAAGAGCAAGAGTGACTTGGCAGACTGAGAGAAAGAGACACTAAGAGAGGGAGGGAGACTGAGGAAGAGGGTGACTGAGCAGAAGAATATGTGGAAAGAGCTCGAGTGACTTGGGAGACTATGGGAAAAAGAGACACTAAGAGAGGGAGGGAGACTGATGAAGAGGGTGACTGAGCAGAAGAATATGTGGAAAGAGCAAGAGTGACTTGGCAGACTGAGAGAAAAACACTAAGGAGGGAGGGAGACTGATGACGAGTGACTTGGGAGACTATGGGAAAAAGAGACACTAAGAGAGGGAGGGAGACTGATGAAGAGGGTAGCTGAGCAGAAGAATATGTGGAAAGAGCAAGAGTGACTTGGGAGACAATGGTAGAAGAGAAACTAAGAGAGGGAGGGAGACTGATGAAGAGGGTAACTGAGCAGAAGAATATGTGGAGAGAGCTCGAGTGACTTGGCAGACTGAGAGAAAGAGACACTAAGAGAGGGAGAGAGACTGCTGAAGAGGGTGACTGAGCAGAAGAATATGTGGAAAGAGCAAGAGTGACTTGGGAGACTATGGGAAAAAGAGACACTAAGAGAGGGAGGGAGACTGATGAAGAGGGTGACTGAGAAGAAGAATATGTGGAAAGAGCAAGAGTGACTTGGGAGACAATGGTAGAAAGAGACACTAAGAGGGAGGGAGACTGATGAGGAGGGTGACTGAGCAGAAGAATATGTTGAAAAAGCAAGAGTGACTTGGGAGACTATGGTAGAAAGAGACACTAAGAGAGGGAGGGAGACTGATGAAGAGGGTGACTGAGCAGAAGAATATGTGGAAAGAGCAAGAGTGACTTGGCAGACTGAGAGAAAGAGACACTAAGAGAGGGAGGGAGACTGATGAAGAGGGTGACTGAGCAGAAGAATATGTGGAAAGAGCAAGAGTGACTTGGGAGACAATGGTAGAAAGAGACACTAAGAGAGCAGAAGAATATGTGGAAAGAGCAAGAGTGACTTGGGAGACAATGGTAGAAGAGACACTAAGAGAGGGAGGGAGACTGATGAAGAGGGTGACTGAGCAGAAGAATATGTGGAAAGAGCAAGAGTGACTTGAGAGACAATGGTAGAAGGTTACTAAGAGAGGGAGGGAGACTGATGAAGAGGTTGACTGAGCAGAAGAATATGTGGAAAGAGCAAGACTGACTTGGGAAACTATGAGAGAAAGAGACACTAAGAGGGAGGGAGACTGAGGAAGAGGGTGACTGAGAAGAAGAATATGTGGAAAGAGCTCGAATGACTTGGGAGACTATGGGAAAAAGAGACACTAAGAGAGGGAGGGAGACTGAGGAAGAGGGTGACTGAGCAGAAGGATATGTGGAAAGAGCTCAAGTGACTTGGGAAACTATGAGAGAAAGAGACACTAAGGGGGAGGGAGACTGAGGAAGAGGGTGACTGAGCAGAAGAATATGTGGAAAGAGCTCGAGTGACTTGGGAGGCTATCGGAAAAAGAGACACTAAGAGAAGGAGGGAGGGTGATGAAGAGGTTGACTAAGCAGAAGGAAATGTGGAAACAGGGCCCCGACCGGACAGGGAAAACAGGGAAAATGGTGAAAAAAAAATTCCCAGCAGGGAAAAATCAGGGAATTTTAAATTTGACCTCAAATTCAGGGAAAACAGTTTGACATTATGTTTATGCGTGAAACAATCTCTCTATTTTAAGCAAAAATACATAAAAGTAATAGCTTCTGACTTTCGATTTGCGACGATAATTCCGCGATAACACGACAATAAGCCCAAACAACATCAGGGAAAAGATCCGGTGAAGCAGGGAAAAATCAGGGAAAAAACAGGGAATTTGCTTGCCAAATTTCGGTGGGTACCCTGTGGAAAGGGCAAGAGTGACTTGGGAAAAGAGTCACTAAGAGAGGGAGGGAGACTGATGAAGAGGGTGACTGAGCAAAAGAATATGTGGAAAGAGCTCGAGTGACTTGGGGAAACTATGAGAGAAAGAGACACTAAGGGGGAGGGAGACTGGGGAAGAGGGTGACTGAGCAGAAGAATATGTGGAAAGAGCAACAGTGACTTGGGAGACTATGAGAAAAAGAGACACTAAGAGAGGGAGGGAGACTGATGAAGAGGGTGACTGAGCAAAAGAATATGTGGAAAGAGCTCGAGTGACTTGGGGAAACTATGAGAGAAAGAGACACTAAGGGGGAGGGAGACTGATGAAGAGGGTGACTGAGCAGAAGAATATGTGGAAAGAGCAACAGTGACTTGGGAGACTATGGGAAAAAGAGTCACTAAGAGAGGGAGGGAGACTGATGAAGAGGGTGACTGAGCAAAAGAATATGTGGAAAGAGCAACAGTGACTTGGGAGACTATGGGAAAAAGAGTCACTAAGAGAGGGAGGGAGACTGATGAAGAGGGTGACTGAGCAAAAGAATATGTGGAAAGAGCTCGAGTGACTTGGGGAAACTATGAGAGAAAGAGACACTAAGGGGGAGGGAGACTGGGGAAGAGGGTGACTGAGCAGAAGAATATGTGGAAAGAGCAACAGTGACTTGGGAGACTATGGGAAAAAGAGACACTAAGAGAGGGAGGGAGACTGATGAAGAGGGTGACTGAGCAGAAGAATATGTGGAAAGAGCTCGATTGACTTGGGAAACTATGAGAGAAAGAGACACTAAGGGGGAAGGAGACTGAGGAAGAGGATGACTGAGCAGAAGAATATGTGGAAAGAGCAACAGTGACTTGGCAGACTGAGAGAAAGAGGCACTAAGGAGGGAGGGAGACTGAGGAAGAGGATGACCGAGCAGAAGAATATGTGGAAAGAGCAAGAGTGACTTGGGAGACTATGAGAGAAAGAGACACTAAGAGGGAGGGAGACTGATGAAGAGGGTGACTGAGCAGAAGAATATGTGGAAAGAGCAAGAGTGACTTGGGAGACTATGAGAGAAAGAGACACTAAGGGGGAGGGAGACTGAGGAAGAGGGTGACTGAGCAGAAGAATATGTGGAAAGAGCAAGAGTGACTTGGGAGACTATGAGAGAAAGAGACACTAAGGGGGAGGGAGACTGAGGAAGAGGGTGACTGAGCAGAAGAATATGTGGAAAGAGCTCGAATGACTTGGGAGACTATGAGAGAAAGAGACACTAAGGAGGGAGGGAGACTGAGGAAGAGGTTGACTGAGCAGAAGAATATGTGGAAAGAGCTCGAGTGACTTGGGAGACTATGGGAAAAAGAGACACTAAGAGAGGGAGGGAGACTGATGAAGAGGGTGACTGAGCAGAAGAATATGTGGAAAGAGCTCTAGTGACTTGGGAGACTATGGGAAAAAGAGACACTAAGAGAGGGAGGGAGACTGAGGAAGAGGGTGACTGAGCAGAAGGATATGTGGAAAGAGCTCAAGTGACTTGGGAGACTATGAGAGAAAGAGACACTAAGGGGGAGGGAGACTGAGGAAGAGGGTGACTGAGCAGAAGAATATGTGGAAAGAGCTCGAGTGACTTGGGAGGCTATCGGAAAAAGAGACACTAAGAGAAGGAGGGAGGGTGATGAAGAGGTTGACTAAGCAGAAGGAAATGTGGAAACAGGGCCCCGACCGGACAGGGAAAACAGGGAAAATGGTGAAAAAAAAATTCCCAGCAGGGAAAAATCAGGGAATTTTAAATTTGACCTCAAATTCAGGGAAAACAGTTTGACATTATGTTTATGCGTGAAACAATCTCTCTATTTTAAGCAAAAATACATAAAAGTAATAGCTTCTGACTTTCGATTTGCGACGATAATTCCGCGATAACACGACAATAAGCCCAAATAACATCAGGGAAAAGATCCGGTGAAGCAGGGAAAAATCAGGAAAAATATAGGGAATTTGCTTGCTAAATTTCGGTGGGTACCCTGTGGAAAGGGCAAGAGTGACTTGGGAAAAGAGTCACTAAGAGAGGGAGGGAGACTGATGAAGAGGGTGACTGAGCAAAAGAATATGTGGAAAGAGCTCGAGTGACTTGGGGAAACTATGAGAGAAAGAGACACTAAGGGGGAGGGAGACTGGGGAAGAGGGTGACTGAGCAGAAGAATATGTGGAAAGAGCAACAGTGACTTGGGAGACTATGGGAAAAAGAGACACTAAGAGAGGGAGGGAGACTGATGAAGAGGGTGACTGAGCAAAAGAATATGTGGAAAGAGCTCGAGTGACTTGGGGAAACTATGAGAGAAAGAGACACTAAGGGAGAGGGAGACTGATGAAGAGGGTGACTGAGCAGAAGAATATGTGGAAAGAGCAACAGTGACTTGGGAGACTATGAGAAAAAGAGTCACTAAGAGAGGGAGGGAGACTGATGAAGAGGGTGACTGAGCAAAAGAATATGTGGAAAGAGCAACAGTGACTTGGGAGACTATGGGAAAAAGAGTCACTAAGAGAGGGAGGAAGACTGATGAAGAGGGTGACTGAGCAAAAGAATATGTGGAAATAGCTCTAGTGACTTGGGGAAACTATGAGAGAAAGAGACACTAAGGGGGAGGGAGACTGGGGAAGAGGGTGACTGAGCAGAAGAATATGTGGAAAGAGCAACAGTGACTTGGGAGACTATGGGAAAAAGAGTCACTAAGAGAGGGAGGGAGACTGATGAAGAGGGTGACTGAGCAAAAGAATATGTGGAAAGAGCTCGATTGACTTGGGGAAACTATGAGAGAAAGAGACACTAAGGGGGAGGGAGACTGAGGAAGAGGGTGACTGAGCAGAAGAATATGTGGAAAGAGCAACAGTGACTTGGGAGACTGAGAGAAAGAGGCACTAAGGAGGGAGGGAGACTGAGGAAGAGGATGACCGAGCAGAAGAATATGTGGAAAGAGCAAGAGTGACTTGGGAGACAATGGTAGAAAGAGACACTAAGAGAGCAGAAGAATATGTGGAAAGAGCAAGAGTGACTTGGGAGACAATGGTAGAAGAGACACTAAGAGAGGGAGGGAGACTGATGAAGAGGGTGACTGAGCAGAAGAATATGTGGAAAGAGCTCGAATGACTTGGGAGACTGAGAGAAAGAGACACTAAGAGAGGGAGGGAGACTGATGAAGAGGGTGACTAAGCGGAAGAATATGTGGAAAGAGCTCGAGTGACTTGGGAGACTATGAGAGAAAGAGACACTAAGGAGGGAGGGAGACTGAGGAAGAGGGTGACTGAGCAGAAGAATATGTGGAAAGAGCTCGAATGACTTGGGAGACTTAGAGAAAGAGACACTAAGAGAGGGAGAGAGACTGATGAAGAGGGTGACTAAGCGGAAGAATATGTGGAAAGAGCTCGAGTGACTTGGGAGACTATGAGAGAAAGAGACACTATATATTATAAGGAGGGAGGGAGACTGAGGAAGAGGGTGACTGAGCAGAAGAATATGTGGAAAGAGAGAGAAATTGAAGGAGAGAGAGGTAGCCAAAGCAGAGAAGTGCGGACACTCGTACAAAGAATATGTTGAAGAAGAGTGACTCTGGAGGCTATGGGAGAAAGAGACACTAAGAGAGGGAGGGAGGGTGATGAAGAGGGTGACTAAGCAGAAGAAATGTGGAAACAGGGCCCAGACCGGACAGGGAAAAAAGTGAAAAAAAATTCCCTGCAGGGAAAAATCAGGGAATTTGAAATTTGACCTGAAATTCAGGGAAAACAGTTTGACATATGTTAATGCGTGAAACAATCTCTATATTTTAAGCAAAAATAAATAAAGTAATAGCTTTTGGCTTTCGATTTGCGATATGTGGAAAGAGCAAGAGTGACTTGGGAGACTATGGGAATAAGAGTCACTAAGAGAGGGAGGGAGACTGATGAAGAGGGTGACTGAGCAGAAGAATATGTGGAAAGAGCTCGAGTGACTTGGGAGACTATGGGAAAAAGAGACACTAAGAGAGGGAGGGAGACTGAGGAAGAGGGTGACTGAGCAGAAGAATATGTGGAAAGAGCAAGAGTGACTTGGGAGACAATGGTAGAAAGAGACACTAAGAGAGGGAGGGAGACTGATGAAGAGGGTGACTGAGCAGAAGAATATGTGGAAAGAGCAAGAGTGACTTGGGAGACTAGGAGAGGGAGAGAGGGTGAGGAAGAAAGTGATGACTATGCAGAAGGATATGTGAAAAGACAGAGGAATTGAAGGAGAGTGAGGTTGCCAAAACAGAGAAGTAAAGTAGGGACACTCATACAAAGCATTGTCTGAAGACATCAAATATAGGACTGACGACCTTATGAATATTGTAATCACCCAGAATTGCCAGCTTTCTTAAAACATAGGCTGCGTAGCAGCAAACCTTCAGGGAATAGGCCTAACACCTTTAGGATATTACAATTAGACCATAAAATTGGTGTGTGTACCAAACTGCATAATAGGTACATGCAATAGTGGCCGAGTCTTGGCCTGCAATTCCCGCTGCCCAACCATCTACCCATCTGCCTGCCAGGGTTTATAAAACAGGGGAAAGGCCTTACTAGACTAATTTACGCATATTATGGTGCAGTTTCAAGCATGTACAAAGTAGGGGAGGCGGGGGTCAGAAGTCACAAAATTTACTAAAAGCACAGAATATTGAATTCATGGTATCCTCTGGTAAAATATCACAGAGCTGGGGTGAAATGTCACAGTGTGACATTTCACCCCTCTGCTGTTTTTTTAAATTCAACACATTCAACACATGATCATGGTAACTTGGTGACCGTATGGCCAAAAATGGGTTCACAGCAGAGTCCGCGAAAAGTGCCGGTTTGCCGGTCAAAACCGGCAAAAATAGCGTGTGGCCGGCAAGAATAGAGTGGTTACCTGCCCAAATGTCCGATGGTTGTGTTGGAGAGTCAATGAGCTGACACAGCAATCAATACAATTAGCACAGGCCTTTGAAATCTCCAGTGCAATTGACAAACATCAATGACTCAAATTGGAGTCAGCTCAGAGCCCCAGAGGTGTTAAATGGATTGCAATTAAATAAAACAAAGAACCAATCAGCCAATACCTCAGCCAATTGCAATTGTATGCCAGTTGATTTTTAATTTTTACAATATTTTGTTTCGCTTTTATATGATTTTACTCTTGTTTATGTGATACTATACATTTGGTTTTGATTTCTCTTCATTTTGAAGGCAAGAAAGAAAAAATAAATAAAATTGGTTATACTCAGCATCTGCATGCTAGTATGTATCTATGCAAGTTTTGGGGCCCTGCACGGTTGCAGTAGTATACCATATCAGTGATGTTAGCAGGGGACCTGTAGGGCTTTCTGTGAAACCAGTGAATTGTATACACACAAATCCTTATTTGAGAAATATTCTAATTAAATCTACCTGGTCAAGCAATGGCAACAAAATTATGTTAAAACCGTTTTGTATGATAGGCCTATGGTATCCAGGTTAGATCCGCCTCAACATTGGGTCTATTTGAGGTTAGTAACTTCATATTTTTTGGCGCACTAACTCAGTTCGCCTTTTGAAATTACTAAAACTGGAATTTCGGGCAGATAAGATTTCATTCGGGCAGGTAAAATTCAGAATCTACCTGCCCGAATGTCCTGTGTGTCAAAATCACTTTTCGCGGACTCTGGTTCACAGTATGAAAGACTATTATTCAAAAGACCTTGAAACAGTAGCAAAACTTCCTATGTCACAGTGACTAGACATTAATAGAGAAAGTTCAGAGTTGATAAAACCTGTTTGGGACCCCAAAAATGCATGAGGTGGGTAAAAACCCACTAATTTTCATATTCCCTACAGACCTTCTTCTTATAAAAATGTCCCAAATGATGATTTAAGCTTAATAATTAGGTCACTGAAAGTTGGTCAAAAAGGCCTGTGACTTTTTACCCCTGTGACTTTTCACCCCCTCTTCCCCTAGTGGTCAGAGCTGTCGGTTGGAAACCAAAAATATTTGTATAAATAGAGCGTTAAAGTTCAAAGCAATCACTTGGGTAAAATTTTGTCCATCCGCCGGGCGGGCGGGCGTTCGTGTGCCGTGGACGGATAGATCGTTTCAGATTTGGTACAGATATATATGGCCTATAATTATGGCCTAGTCTTTGGTCTCTTTTTGAAAAAATCACAGAAAATATACATAATTTTTTTTTTGGACTAGGAGTCCAGGACTATGCATGAAATATTGAAAAAAAAAATAATAATAATTTTTTTTTTTGTTCTGGAACACTCAGTCACTATATTGTACTTGGATAAAGTTTGGTACACATATGCCTCAATTCACAAAGGATCTACTTACCCCCAGGGATCAACTTGCTCTGGTCTACCTAATATATAATGACCCTGCTGTCCCCGACAGCCCCGGTGACAGCCCCCCAAGCCCCTATTGACCCATGAAAGTGAGTGCATACCTGAACTATACCGCAATCATAGACCTGACAGATGCTCACTTCCCCAGAAACTGTTGGGGGGATGCAGCATGCAGGTGCCTGTTTGTTTATTGTGGCAACCCGTCCGCTGCTGCGTTGCGATCCGCTTTTACAGGTCAGAGTTCAACCGGAAGTGAGTCGGAGGCTGGCGTGGGTAATGTATTTCTCTTTTTTTGCACTTCATTTGAACAATTGCATTATGAATAATGTTGCTTATCATTCATTAAGTTATACTCAATCTCAGGTAAACGTATTGTTGGTTTTTGGGCCTATTTACCTTTGTAAATGTGTGTCAAACTGTAAATTCTATATTATCGCTCATGTTATTATTGACCATTGGCTTGTTCAATGTGACAATGATTTAGTGATTGAATAAACATGTTTAACGGCACATTTGTGTGGTTAACCATTTTCTGACAGTCACTGTAGACAGGTAGAGCATGTCGAGTCCAAAGAAAGTTCTTGATCATTGTTGATCCATCATTCTGTGTGTCATAGCCAGGGCTTTGGAGTGGGGTGATAAGTACGGGGACTGGTCAACTCGCCAGGAGAGAACTCGCCAGGCCCACTACTCGCCAGTTGACTTCCCGCCAGTACCCCAACCCGCCAGGCTACCTATTATAGCCCAGTGTTATAGTTTGGTATTTTTTTTTTTTGTTCATTCAATAAAGATTTTAATAAATGTGCAATTTCAAGTTGCTTGTGTAATGCGTTCATTTTTCTTGCATAATAAGAGACGTGTCATGAATAGAGCTATAGGCGCATACATTGCTTGAAAATTTCACTTGGGCCTAGTTTCGATATCAATTCTAAGTCTTTGATTTAAAAGTAGAATACTGTGTTGGATCAACTTTCATTGCATGCATTAATTAATATTCACTTTCATGTTAAAAAATTAAGAACTTAATTGTGTCAATTAGAAACTTGTGATCAAGAACTAAAAATGACAATCTACCGACATTTCAAGCTATCCGTCTATCTGGCCAACCATATCGATCAGCAAGCACTTAAGTTTACAAAAACGTATTTTCCCTACATAGCCATATATATATATTTATATCAAAGTGCATAACTGCTGTATATTTAAAGAGTCAAGTAATTTTGACCTTCAATTATATCAATTTATATGTTTTTATTTCCTGACATAAGCAGCACTATTTCTGCACTTTATAAGCCTAAATAAAATATACTGGCGAGTTTGTGCTCTGGCGAGTTTTCATCTGGTGAGTTTTGAACCTGGTGAGTTGTCACCTGGCGGGTTCTCCCCTGGCGAGTTGACCCATGACCATAATTAAGTACTCCGACTCCCGACTCCTTTGGCTTTCTGAAAAGCGACTCCGACTCCTTCGGTCTCCTGATTTACGACTCCGACTCCCGACTCCGCTTATCGGCATTATTGCACATAAATATTACATGGTTAACAGAGAAGAAAAATTCATTCTACAAAATTTTCATAGCATTTTGTGCATGAGTACTTGCTTGAGAAGTTTTATGTAAAATTTGGAATTCATTTCACATTTTTGAAATTGTGATTTTGTAAATTATATTAATTATTTTAAGGAGTCAGCACTTTAATTTACGACTCGGACTCCGACTCCACCTGAAAATCAAAGTTCGACTCCGACTCCGACTCCACCCAAAAACCTCCGACTCCAAAGCCCTGGTCATAGCTATATTTGACTTGGAGCTGATGACAGTGCTGCTTGGATTTAATCATTTTAATCTGAAGGGGGGGGGGCTTGAAGTTTTTTTTAAATAAATAGTTAGGTTCAATAAATAAATTATTTTTGCAGTCTTGATATAAATAATTTCTGGTGCTGGTTTTTCTTAAGGAGTTGCTTGATTTAGAAACGAATATTTTAGGGACATTGAGCGATGAGGTATTTTTTATCCAAATTTAACACATCCAAGCATGCTCTAGAGCGCACATACACGCATTTGGGACTTTTGGATATGCTAGATTTGACACATACACACTAAGAAAATAAATGGGCGATAATAGAACTTTCTGTTACCGAAATTGGTCATGGTAGTGACTGGTATCAAAATTTTTCAGATTTTTTGGTGTTATTGAGAATCGTGACCAACCTCGGTAACACAGTAAAAAGCCATACTTCCTGTCTATTGACCAATCAGAGAGGGGTATTCCAGCAGGAAGCAGACTAAATAAACCCAACAAGATGTTGCAACGACCGAAATGGAACCATTAACTTTTCATAGTGATACACGCGCGTGGATGTGTGAAAACACGCACGCGCGTAGATTTTGGAAGAGTGTATATGCATTACAGCGCACATGTGGACATGTTTTACAGCGCATAGGTGGAGTCTAAAATAAAACAACCACGAGGCAGTGGAGTAGCTAGAAATCGGACAGTGGGGGCCAAGGGAGACAGGGTCTGATCAATCTTTTTACACTGGGTTCCCCCAGTGTAATAGAGAGAGAATGGGTCAAAGTGCTTTTCTGTGAAGTTTTGTGGAGGCAAATTGGGAGGTTTTAGAGGCTCAATAACCAACTGGGGACCTTTGTATACTTGGTTTCTGAAATGCATTTTGTAATTGTCGCCGGTAGATCTTTGATCTACACGGCGATACTGTTTTGAACATGGGGCTCAATCTCGTGGATCGTAGACTCAATCATGTTGTAGAATCATGGTGCAGCCGAAAATCACGTCACCTACCAGATGTTTAGATTCGCGCCATAATTTTGTCCATAAAATCACTCAAAACTGACCTGCCAGCACTTTAAATGGATTATTATACTCTCCAGTGTATGTTATAAAGCTTATGCATGTCCAGTCCCACTCATAACTGCGGTAAATTCACTTTATTCACTAAAATATCCTCCAGACAAGTTGCAATGAAACATGCTTTCACTTGGAATTAAAGGTTCCTGCCCCAGCCGCAACCCGCATGCAATCGGCCCTCTACTGGATAATCTTTGCTGCAAGGATGCTCATAAAAAGCATACCTCCACCCAATCTGGTCTCCACGGTCATTTATGACCTTAGGCACTTAGTAAGTTACGTCACAAAACTTTCCTCAATCGGTGACGTCACTTTGATGGTTTTCTCAGCCAATCAGAGGCCAGAAAGCGGTACTCCCTGCTTGTCTGTAGAATTACAGACAGGAACTAGATTGACCTCCACCAGGGATCAAAGAATACTTCAGCTCCAACTCTGCAGTTTGCAACTAATATCAAGAAACATGGTTTATTAATGCAGGTGCGCATGCGCAACTGCATTATACCAGTCACTTACCATATAATGGGTTTTGTGGATTAGAACATGCACCTCGATATTGCTATCAAATAGTGAATTTTCGTGTTCGAAAATCCGATTTTCCGTTAGTGGAGAACCCCTAGTTTTGTGCGCAGAAGCATTTTGGATTATGTATGGGTTATTTTTATAAAGAAAATCATATTTGTGACAATATGGGGTAAAATGATGCATTTCTGCTGATCAAAAAAGTTATATATAATTTTTTCTATTCCTCAAATCTAAGAATCAAGAAAAACGTATGTGGAATATATATCAGGCAATCTATATACTAATTTTCGCTTTAAAAAATCCAGTGGTTATTGCTCTAGGCCTGTTGACAGATTGTATCTGTAGAAAAATGGGTTTTGTGGATTGGGACGAACTCCATGATCTTGCCCTCTAAATAGCATTATCTTATTGGAAAGTCACATTTTCACATATGGAGAACATATAGAGTGGTGTTTAGGAGCATTTTGGATTATAAATAGGGTATTAAGAGACAGATGTTCTCATTTATAGCCAAAATTACAACAGTGTTTTTATGATGGTCCGGAAAAAGTAAGATTTCTTTTTTCCTGTTTTCCTTATGTGTAATACATAAAAAAAAATACATTTGAGATGTACTTCAGACATTCTATATACCTGTTTTTGCTTACAAACGTGTTCAGTGCTCCATATCTGGTTGCAGATTGTTTTCGTAGATGAGTTCGTGGATTGGACAGTGCACCTTGATCTTGCCATTTGAATGTCATTTTCAGATTTTCACTGATGGAGAACATCTGCAATGGCGTGTATGAGCATTATGGGATGTGTATAGGGTATTAAGAGACAGGGTTTATTGATATTAACAAAATGATGCCCTTCTGACAGCTGAAAAATAAGACCAGAAACAGTTGTTTTTTACCAAGGCCTGAAGTTTCAGAACTCATATGCATATGAAAATCCAAGTTTTGAAAATATTGTGTCAAACGCAACGCTACAGTAGAAAGTTCCACCTGCATTATGCAACCCGCGGGTTCTTGTTAGTTGCTATAGATGCCACTCGGCCCAAGTTTAGAATTGAGGCATACATTATAGGTACTCATTCAGTCAATGCAAGTAGTTGCAAGAATACTGGAATTGTTATTTTGTTCTTTTTTTACAGACCCTGTCAAATTTAAAATGCTCAGTAAAAGCCTATTGCTAGTTAATTTTACCCCCTTATGGTACAACTGAGTAGAGTATGGTTCAATTAAACTCTTTCTGTCTTAAGTGTTTGGCTTGTGACTTATGTATAGGAAAATATATTGTTGCGGCGACATTTCGTACCTGTGGGACAGCATTCCATGCACTGGATGATCCCTTATCCTATACTTCATCTAGTTTGGTGCTGTATGTGCTGGGGTTATTCAGAATTTAGCAAAATTCCAAAACATGTCTTTTTCCTCTTTCAGACTCTTTTGGCAGCAAATTGCCATTTGTTAAAGTGTCTATTGTGAGCTTAGTATTTCACTTAGAGTTATGAAATTTAGTATAGGGATTCTTTTGAGGGTTTGAATTGGAAGAATTTTGAGAATTTCAAGATGGCTGCCAAAATGGCCGCCACTAAATGGCTGCTATTCTTGTTTTGCCAACGGTGAGTTAAATTTTTCACTTAACATGCTTAAGAGTATTAAAATTGGTGTAGAAATTTGTTTGATGGTGTGAATCAATATTTGGAGAAATTCAAGATGGCTGCCAAGATGGCTGCCACAAAATGGCCATCATTCTTGAGTTGCCCACTGTGGGCTTAGTATATCAACTACGGTAGAGGTTTGAAATTTGGTACATGTGTAGACATTTGTTTGAGGGTATGGATCAATGACCCCTGAGGAATCCAACATGGCTTCTACAAAATGGCTGCATTTCTTGATTTGTCTACTGTGAGCTTGGTATTCAGTGATGGGCTGTGTGTTGGCATTTGTTTCTGAGTTTGGATCGAGAAAATTTGGAGAAATCCAAGAGAGTGTCCAAAATGGCCGCCACGAATTGTCCATTGTGACCTTAATGTTTTAATTAAAGTTGTGAGAACATCTATATCAGCATAACTAAATATTAGCTGAAATCATTCAAATTCTGGCTTGCAATATACATGATATAGGTGCAATTTCTGTGCACAAATAATGTAAGGCAGTGGCATCTCTAGAAATGCAAATTTGGGAGGGCTGTAGCCAGTGTGCGCAAAAGACGTCGGACAATCGGCTTTTGCCAACATTTTTTGCGAATGTCCGACCTATCTTAGGTCCAGGTCAGACAAAAAATCCGACAGCAACATGCTGTAGACATTACAAGAGCCCAGAACAATTAGCAAACCTCCCATTCCAGTCTGGATGGCAATTTGCAAACGATTGAAGTGAGCCAATCCAAAGCTTCTTTTATTTGCAGAATTGCAATTATGCCAGCTATGAACTTTCTTTGACACCCAACTTATTGCAATTCTGGACCAGAAGCATGACATGAAAGTGCACTATGGCCCAGTGTCATAGCTAATTACAATCAACAACACTATAAACCTCCCTATCTTAGTGAAAGTTCAACTTGTACCCTTAGAATGCTCATAGCTTTAAAAAAAGAAACCTTGTTCTTCACTCTGTTGCGTGAATTGTCTTGTCACAATAACTAAATCACTTGACCATATTAAACTTCAGTTACAAATTCTGCTTGCTTCAAAATACACAACTGCATAGAAACAATCTCAAGAGTTGGAGCAGGAGAGATTTTGGTGCAGAAATTTACAAAGGCAAGGGATTAAAGTTGATGTGAATATAGGTCCAAAACTTGCAACAACTGACAGAAAATATCCTATACCTGCAAGTTTAGATTTTTTCGACAAGCAAATGTTTTAACCGTGCAGCAGGTGTAACCAAAATTTTGTGATGCCTGACTTAAAAAAATTCGAAATGACCAAAGAATGAAACAATTATTGTCTGACTGAAATAAAAATTGTCTGACCAGAACTAGCTGTCTGTCAGACAAAATGTCTGACTAAAGTCAATTTCCTTTTGCGTGCACTGGCTGTAGCACCAAAGTTTAGAAGCGTTGTCAGAGGTTCGAAGGTTCGAAGCACGTATCTTCCCCAACAATTTTTTTGGGTGGCCTGAATGCTCCATTTTGGGGGACTCCGCCCCTCTAGTGATGCCACTGAATGTAAGTAGTATATCTGTTCACAAAATTTAGTGGTATATCTGCAAACCTGACAAAGCATTCTATTTCTATCAGTACCTACAATAAAAGCAAAATGGGAAGTTCATTGAGTACATGTACTGTGCAAATATTTGCTTATGATTTGCCTGTACAAAATTAAATGATGCGCGCAATTACACATACACGCGCGTGTATGTGCACTCACTACCATGCGGGTATGTGTCATATTGTGATAAAAATATATATGGAGCGATTAACTGTCGCCGTATCCGTGAAATATTTAATTTCCTACCGAGGAAAACTCCCCTGGTTATTAAATGGTTGCCTCCTTAAGTGTCATGTCATCAAAAATATTGGAGTTCAGACTTTGTTGTAGTTGCTACTTTCCTCATCTTCCTTCACCTACTCCCAGCTTCCCTCACCTTCCCTTGGCCTCACCTACCCTGGAATTTCCTAATTTGTCCTCAGCTTCTGTAACCTACCCCAACTTCACTCACTTACCCTTGCTTCCCTCAACTACCCTGGATTCTTAACTTGCCCTCAACCCACACCCTCTGCTCAGGTACCCTCAACTACCCTCACCTTCCCTCGCTTTGCTTAGAACTGCTTCCTTCGCCTACCCTGGACTTTCCTCACCTACCCTCGACTTCCCTCACTTTCCCTCTACTTTTCTCACTTGCCTCTGCTCTCCTCACTTCCCCTCAGCTTTTCTACCCTACCCTTGACTTCCCTCACCAACCCTTGACTTGCCTCATCTACCCTTGACTTTCCTAACTTGCCCTGAACTTTCCTCAACTACCCTCACTTACCCTCTGCTTTCCTCACTTGCCCTCAGCTTCCCTCAGCTTCCCTTAAAGTCTGGTCTCCTCATTTGTCCTCAGCTTTTCTCACCTTCCTTGACTATCCTCACTTACCCTTGACTTCCCTCACTTACCCTCTTCTATTCTCACTTGCCCTTGACTTTCCTCAACAACCCTCTGCTCCTTCCCTTACCCTCAGCTTTTTTCGCCAAACCTTGACTACCCTCACCTACCCTTGACTTTCCTCACTTGCCCAGCCAGTTATCCTCATCTACCCTCAGGGTTACCATATTATATGATAAAACTGTGGTTAGTAACCCTGAGGGTATTGGCCTAAAATTTTGAAATTGTTGCAGATATGGCAGAGAAAAGAGATAAGAATATTGGCCACTTGGGCACGGAATCAGTGAGGGCAGTCGCAGAGTCCGTTGGTATTTCTAACCTCTCTGACGACTCTGCCAACCGTCTTGCTGATGATGCAACTTACAGGCTAAAACAGATGGTGCAAGTAAGTTGTTAATTTATATGAATTATGTTACATTATAGATTTTGTAATTGGCATTATAGCATGTATAGTAGTGTGTAAATATGATCAAATTATCAATTTGATGTCATTTCATAATCTGTGGGTTTTATCTTTGCAGGAAGCTGTGAAATTCATGCAGCACGGCAAAAGGAAAAATTTGTCTTGCAGTGACTTTGATCATGCACTAAAAGTGAGAAATGTTGAGGTGAGAATAGTGGTTGTGGCTCTACTGACTTTCATCTTTTTGTTTTTCTTTTCGTATGGTGTCACCTCATACAAATTGATACAATGCTGCAATTGACACTTGTCTGTCATGTGGGGCTTAATTCAATGCTTATAGATCTACAAAGTATTTTTGTCTTTGAACTTACAGCCTCTGTATGGATTTCACACTTCTGAATTCATTCCATTTCGCCATGCCAGTGGAGGAGGGAGGGAGATCAATTTCTATGAAGAGAAAGAGTTCGATCTGCAGGAAATTGTCAACAGCCAGTTGCCTAAAGTCCCTCTTGATATGTCTCTCAAAGGTACAGAATTTCATTTTATCGTTGCTTGTTAGAGTGTGCTAGTTTGCATGCAATTAGACTATTCAAAATGACTTTAATATCAAAACAGAATCTTTGGCGTGACTGTGAACTTATGAAGGTATGAAGGAGTGATAGGCAGTGATGGGCAAGTTAACAAAAAATGTTAACTTAGTTAACAGTTAATAAGTTAATGAAAATATTAGCAAAGTTAGAGTTAATAAGTTAAAATTGTGGCCAAGTTAACTGAAGTTAAAGTTAAAAAGTTAAGTTAATTTTTTTTATCGAAGTAAAAAAAAAATTGACAGTGTCTTTGAAAATATTTATTGAAAGTACCAGAATGAGGCTCATCTGTCTCAAAAAGAGGCACAGGTTGAATTTTCAGACAGAGGCACTCAGACAATAGCTGTCTGAGTTTCACTATTTAGCTATCTTTTATCAACTCCAGTCTTTTTCATGCTAAAATGTTTCTTTTTTGCCACTTTTTTTACTAAAAGTAACGGAATTTTTTAACTTAACTGACTTGTAATTAAGTAACGGAAGTTATTAACTTACGTTGACACAAAAAAAGATGTTAACTTAATAACTAGTTACTCAATTTGTTAACTTCGTTATTAACGGATTAACGATTAACGAGTTAATGCCCACCACTGGTGATAGGTCTACAATCTTGTTTGTGTGGACATGATCAAACATCTCCTTCTTTTTCATGAAGTTTGCTGTTAATGAATGAATGCGTTTTCTTGAAAAATTCTACAGTTGGCAGCAAATTTATTCAACCCCTAGATGCTTTCCCATTGAATTCAATAATTGACAATTCTTGCAAAAATGAGACTGGTTACACCAGAATGTATCAAATCATGAAAAAAAAAAGTCACAGATTAGACAACATTATAAATGCCTAACTGCCGTGAAGGAGACCTAAATCTGGTAGGCAGTTTGCATTTCGCATAGGGGTCAAAAATTTCAGAAATTATTGAATAATTTTTCAAAAGTTTTGACCCATACGTAAAATTGAGCCTGCAAACCAGAATAAGTTATGCTTCACTGCAGATTTAGTTTATGTTGACTGGTGTGTGATGCTATCTTACTTTTTATGATTCAATACATTTTGATGTCACCACACTCATTTTTGCAAAACCTGTTTACTATTGAAGTCTATGGGAAAACATCAAAGGGGTTGAATAATTTTGCTGCCAGGTGTAATCATATTGTTCAATGTTCTTGACTCTATTGCAGCACACTGGCTTTGTATTGATGGAGAGCAACCGTCAGTGCCAGAAAACCCCCCTCCTGTACCCAAGGACATGCAGAAGTTGGAGAGCATGGATCCAGGAGTCAAAAACCTCATCACCAAACCAAAACCCAAGATGGCCACCGAACCTGGCAAGGTCAAACCCAAGGTCAAAGTTCAGGAGAAGGTCAAACTGAAGGAGCTGTCCACCCATGAGTTGTCTGTGGTAAGTTGAATTTTTTTATGCAAGTGTCACATTTATAGAAGTGAGGTCCTAAAAATATATTCCTTAAGAATGCATTTAAAGTTATTTTATGATACAGAGTTGCATTCCTTACTGGATAAATTTCCCGGTTTGACGAACATGGAAACAAAAGATGCAGTTGGTGTAAACTGTGAAAGCCAAAAGCCTGTCCAGAAAGAGCTCTAACTTTACATCTTGTATGCCTATATCTTATATATAAGGATCTATGTAATTCAATCCATTCAAAGAGCCACGAACAAAATTATTTAGAATATTGCTTAAGTTGCATTTATTATTCTTATGTATTGTGCACAATAGAAGACAAGCCATGTACATTTGTTTGCAGGAGCAACAGCTGTATTACAAGGAAATAACGGAAGCCTGCGTCGGATCTGATGAAACAAAGAGATCTGTGAGTACATGATTCAGCAAATATATACTTAAGTTTACCACTAAATTGACCATGCATGACCAAGATAAACAAAATTAATTGTGATGATGTATTGATGGACTTGGTCATGATTGGTTGCTTGCAGGAAGCCCTTCAGAGTCTGGCGACAGATCCCGGACTGCATCAGATGTTACCGAGGTTCAGCACTTTCATTGCTGAAGGAGTGAGTATTCAACTTCAATGAAGTATGCTGACCTTTTCATTACATTTCCCTTTAGTTTTATGTTAAACATCACAGAGTATGCACAACTGATCATCACAAATTGTCAATTTAATTCCAGGTTAAAGTTAATGTGGTGCAAAACAATTTAGCCCTCCTGATCTACCTGATGAGAATGGTCAAGTCATTGATGGACAATCCTACTTTGTATTTGGAGAAATATGTGAGTATTATATTTGGATGTACACCTTCAGTGTCTTATGAGTTCCGATTTGAACATATTTCCATGAAATCTTGTTTCTAAATTATTTATAAATTACATTTATAAATTTACATTTTGGAAGATCTTCCAAGTTGTATCTATTACTATAAGGGAATGAATTAAGTACTCTGATTTGATTTCAGCTTCATGAACTGGTGCCAGCAATCTGCACATGCATTGTGAGCAAGCAACTGTGCCTCAGACCTGATGTGGACAACCACTGGGCGTTGAGGGACTTTGCTGCCAGGCTCATGGGACAGCTCTGCAAGTAAGTACCGTATTTCCTCGAATGGAAGCCTGGTCTCAAATAGAAGCCTGTCTCATTTAGAAGCCAGGTGAGAGGCTGTAAATTTGTAAAATAATAAAAGCCTGGCTCAAATACACGCCGGGTCAGCAACTCTATACACTCCTAATTGACTGCCTTGCATGCGGCCAAAGTGCTTCCATGCAAGGTTCACTTGCGTGCATGGCATTAACTGCCCTTGCATACCCAGGTGTTTAGTGATTGCTACATTGTTTAAACAATAAAGGCCGGTCTCAAATAGACGCCTGTCTTGTATAAACGCCAGGGTAATTAGGCCCTGTAAAACAATAAACGCCCGGGCTTGTAAACGGGGAAATACAGTACACGTTTTATTGTCTGCCATTTATAAAACCTTCCTGAAAATATTTTCCTATGTTTAGTACATGCTGAGGCAATATATATTATTATTTTGATATAAATGAAATGAAGTTACTTGTTGGCAGAGTGGTTAAGGTTCCCATCTGTTCTGCTGAAGGTCTTAACTTAACCTGCAAAAATTCCAGCTGGATGTCGTTTTGGTGAAATGTTAGAAGGTCCAGTGAGAATTTTTGCTTAAATCTTAAGCGAAAGCAATTATGATTAACTTCTGTGACATCATTTATTTGCCATTTTTGCAGATCCTTCAGTTCAAGCACTAACAACATCCAGACCAGAGTTACTAAAGTTCTGAGTTCAGTTCTTCAAAATGAAAAAGCGCCTTTGGCCACTCATTATGGAGCTATCGTTGGGCTTGCAGAACTTGGTCCCGAGGTAAAAGAAATAATTCATATATGAATATGAATGCGGCAAAATTTGAGCATTTCATAATTCAAGTGGCATCAATTTCAGTCATTATTCTGCTGAATGTGGTGAGACTAGAGATTCTTATTTATTTTATTTTGGTCTTAATCGAGTGTATGCAGCCTTACAAGACCACAATGAATAATCAAATATTGCATTTACAACAATTATAATGCCAAACTTAATGAAAGCCTCAGTAACTGCTGAGTCAGTGAAGTAACGTGTATACACTTTCTTTAAAATATCTTCTTACCAGCTGTCTATTTTACACATTTTTCAGGTGATCAAGAGTTTCATTGTACCCCTCGTCAAGACGGAATCCGAGAGACTGCGGTTTATTGTGGAAGGACCGATTCTCAATGGAGCAGACAAGATTGCTGGCGATCATGTCAAGTCTGCATTTGTGGTAAATTTCATGAAAGCATTTATCCAATTTGAAGTACCAATTTCAGAAATTAAATGATCTGAAACAGGTTGGTGTTCTTTGCTCAAGGAAGTGTCACTTGTTTTGTAAAAGAATAATGGTTTTTTCAGCTGTTTGTGGCACTGGTTATTTGGGATTTTAAAAATCTAATTTAGTGGAAATTGGATAATTTGGGATATCAAGTGATTAACTCTGTATTTCAAAATATGCCCCCGGCTGATTCAGAAGCTCAGAAGCTGTTATAGTTCTTATTCCTTTATTGACTGCAATACTAATCGGTCATGTGACTCGTGAGCAATATTCTTGCTTATTCCTTTTACAGAAATGTCTACCACCAGTCCTGAAACAGATACGCTCCACCCCCGACAACGTTGAGGAGTACAAGAGTGAGTACGGCAGTGTCCTCGGTCCATTGCTACACAACGCAATTGTCAAGGCTCGCCAATCGCCTGCTTCTGCTTCATCTTCTTCAACTTCAAGACCAACACTGACATTTTCTCAGGTATGAATGATCTCGGAATCAATCTCTTCTTGTCTGAATTGCCTATGGCCAGATTAAGTACCAGCATATTTTAACTTGACCTAGACAAGTTCACCTCTTAAGAGTGCATGGGCCCAGTCCGATTTTGATGCAGGAATCATTGTTACTGAGATGCTGTAAAGAATTGAACTATAGGCTTACTATGTACATTGACATAGAAGCCAGTTGTTTCATATTTTAATCAAATTTTCAGCCTCCTTTACCACAATAATTAACAGAATTTTTTCCTGTTATAAACTCTGAACAAAAAAATCTTGATAGGTTTATTCTGATACTGTCATATTAAATTAAGGCATTGAATTTGGACAAATATTTCATTTTCAGCCCCGTACACAAATGATCCTGCAGCAGTCGTCCAGCAGTGCCAGCAGGCCATTTCAATCGTCACTGCGAATGCCCTTGACTGCCTCGGCAAGTGGAGGGCCGTCACAAAAGTATGTTATCATGACCTCTCAGCCGCGTCCCACCACTCCCCAAGCATCTGTCAGTAACAGCGGGGCAATGGTCAAGGTTGTCACTTCCTCTTTACCAACTTCTACGGACTCTAAGCATCTTGTTGTTGTTAGCATGCCTCAGTCTGGTTCCGTTTCCGACTCAAAAACCACGGCTTCCTCAGATGTCGGAATGAAAAGCATCTTCAGTTCGAACCCCCCAGTCAAAATGGATGAGAACGTTAAACAGGAGGATCAGTTTTCTTGATCTAGGGAAAACGGTCACTCCTTTTTACTTTGTACAGAAAGACTGCCAGAATATGACTACAGGTATTAACCATTAGCCTGTGTCATTTCCAAAGACTCCAAAAACTATTGTGAATCGTAATTATGTCAAATGAATGTAACTTCATGTAAATATCTTGTAATAAATACATAACAAGAACCAAACAACTTGTCCACATGTATTACAAATTTAATTTTCTGATACAATATACAAATAGAATGAGTATAAAATACAATGTGAATCACCAATGACTAATTACCAATCTGGAGACGCATTGATAAATTGTTTGAACATTACAGTAAGGCACATGCAGGCTTATCGATCTCCATGGCAGATCTGATACATAAGAACTGTGCAGACATCCATGATTTGAAGATATTCATCTGCTCCATCCATAAGACATTTGTCTACGATCTGTAATAACATCCGAAGAAACATTTTGTCACATTTTTGTGAGATAAACAGTAAACTATATATAAGTTGCAATAATGTCATAGTTCTGGTTTGATTTAAGTTCCTAAGGAGTGTTGCAGTGTTGAGAAATTGTACTTACAGCAAGCCTCTCAAATGTGGGCGTTTTCTGTTTGTCAGAGAGGTCACTTGACTGAATGAGTTTTTCATGAAGCTGGTTGATGATTTGGGTGCCAGAGTGTCCTTCCGCCATCAGGTCCTGAGAGAGGTACAAAATACTTTGTGAGTTCAAGAGTAGAGTAAATGAGGTGCTCTCTGTCATAAATATATGGCTTTCACCACACTAATTAGATTTAAGTAAGAACTGAGGAAGGGGTTTGGATGAACCCTGAAAGCTCTTCAGCAAAATTTATGTTGTGAGTACTCGTCTAACATTCCTACAATAATTAGATTTAATGTAAAAACACTGGTTGGCAATTGAGGTTAGGCAATGGTCACCTACCTTCACTGTCCTTTCAAGCTTTTCATAGGAATCTGAATGACAGACAGTGATCAACTGGTCAATTTTGTCTTCAGGAATTACCTGTAGAAAAAATCAATTCATTTAAAAACAAAGTAAAATAGAAATTTAATTCAGGGTGTCTGCGGCTTTTTCGAAACCAAATTCCAGGCTTTTTCCAGGCTTTTCCAGTAGTCAGGTCACATTTTCAAAAAAGTGAACACCCCAAGGCATTTTTAACCGGCCAAAGGCCAGTTATTAGATGAGGGCATAAACATATTTTTGGTAAATGGGACTCTTGTCCACTTGTCCATGTGTCAATGTGTCCTGTCCATGTCCAATTTTTCACTTGCCTTGCCCCTCTGAACACAGTGCTTCAACCCAGTGAGCAATGGGCGCCAATGACAAATATGGACCAGCCCATTATGAATGGGGGATTCAGGTAGCTGTAAGGGGTTACCATGGTTACAGGTGCAATGAACAGCTGCAGCCAGCAGTGGGCCTGTGAGCCTCATTGGAGGTGCCCCTGTGTCAGGATTGCTTATAATTCCAAAGCACTGTGAGAGTCAAACCATTTCAGCACTGCTGTTTTCAAATAATTGTTCATGCCTAGATGAGGCATGTATGCTCAGTGGATCATTATGTTTGTATAACACTTGGCATTGTCTACTTCTTCACCAGCTTTCTGTACAGTGTTATGATGTAGTTATGTACCATTGCCAAATTATTCCTGCAAGCAATGTCTTTCAACACCCATCCACTAAACTCCAACAAGAGACCAGAGCCTTTCTCAGTGCATTTCTCATTCTGACATAATATTTCGACAAACTTTATCATTACAGCCTGTAAATTTGATATGCATAAAATGAGTGTTTGCTTCCCACAGACTTTGGCACTCTGTGACTGTGAGTCATAATAACTGATGAAGTGTCATCTCCCCAAATTTAACATCCATGAAGAGAAGGCTATTTGATTTGTCATCTAACTAATAGAGTAAAATTATCGTGACAAATCATCAATATGATGATTCACGAAGTGCCATTTTCACAGTGCAACTGCCCACTCTGTTTGGATATCAGTTTTACAGATTGTAAACTAAAGTGGTGTTTTAATTGCAGTCTGCGGGACTAGTAGCAAAAAGACGCTTGCTACCACACATAAATGGACCTTGCTACCACTCATAAACGGACCTTTAAAAATTCTGGCGGTCCGGTAAACCAGTTTTTACCTGCCCGCATGCCTTGTGAAAGGTCAGAGCGAGTTTAAAAGGCTGCTAGTATTTCACTTGGATTTATGAAATTTGGTGTAGGGATTCACTTTGGGGTCTCCCTCAAATTATTTTGGAAAGATCCAAGATGGTTGCCAAAATGTGAATTGCCCACTGTGACCTTAGTATTTCACTTAGATTTATGAAATTTGGTACAGGGATTCACTTAGGGGTTCCCCTCAAAAACTTTTGGAAAAATCCAAGATGGCTGACAAAATGGCCACCATATTTTGAATTGCCCAGTGTGACTTTAGTATTTCACTTAGATTTATTAAACTTGGTACAGGGATTCACTTAGGGGTTCCCCTCAAAAATTTTTGGAAAAATCCAAGATGGCTGCCAAAATGGCCACAAATGTTTTGAATTGTCCACTGTGACTTTATTATTTGGTTTGGGGATTTGCTTAGGGGTTCCTTCATAAATTATGAGAAAATTTCCAAGATGACTTACAGTTCTGAAATATGGTATAAGCATTTGCTAAGAGGTTCCCCACTAAGTTTTTATGGCCTGCAGCAAACACTATCAGTCTGGCAATCACTGCTTAATACAAAACAGTCCATGTAATAATATGTAAATCACCCTCTTCATGATTTCAATCCCTAATATACAATCGCCAAAGGCCGGTTTTGAATCCATGGATTCTTGTTTAGTAGAAGCAGGCAACAAATTGATTCTTATGTAAAATTTTCCGTAGATTTCAAATTTCACTGTTGCCAAGCTGAAATATGACTCCTTCACCCCCTAATTAGCATAAAACAAGATGGCCGCCAATTTCCTTTGTTTAGTGATAATTTGGATTCTACTTGCACTAGGACAACAAGTAAAAGGTGTATTTTGATGTTTTTTGACCTGCTGAGTTCAAATTTGATGACTACAAAGTTGAATTATGACTCCTTAACCCCCTAATTAGCATAAAACAAGATGGCCGCTAATTTTTTCCTAATTTTCCCTTGTTAGCAATATTTTGACTTCTAATTGCACTGTAGCAACAAGCAGAAAGTGTATTTTAAGGTTTTTGACCTACTGAATTCAAATTTGTACACTAAAAAGCTGAATTATGAATTATTCACTCATAATTAGCATCAAACAAAATGGCTGCCAATTTCCGTTGTTTTGCGATCATTTTGCTTTTGATTGCACCAGGACATCAAGTGAGTCACTTGATGTGAGGAGTGTCTTTTGATGGTTTTTGACATCTTGAATAGAAATTGGGCAAAATAGAATTTTGACCCCTTCACCCACAATTAGCGTAAACAAGGTGGCCAAAAATAACCCTTGCTTTGCAGTAATTTGTCTTTTGACTGCAATAGGACACAAATTCAAAAAAAGCCTCTAGAATCTTTTTTCCTGGCATTTCCTGTTAATACTTGGTAGCCATGCTAGAAGTGGGCTATGGGGGGGGGGGCGGCTTTCATTCGGCACCTTGGTTTCATTTTTGCTAAAACTGTCAACCCTCCGAAAGCTAAATAAATGTTGCTGTCAGTGTCGAAAATATCCTCTGAAACACTAAATGCTCCCATGTATTTTCAATTTCTCCTATTCTAATCACTAAGTAAGTCATTTTTAACCAGTCAAAATAGATGTGAATGGATAGGCCTTGATGTCAGCTTTCATTTGGCATCTTTGTATCCTTGTCACTACAAGTTTCAACCCTCCAAAAGCTAAATAAATGTTCCCGTCAGTGTCAAAAATTTCATCCGAACACAAAATCCTCCGATGTATTTACAATTTCCCCTATCCGAATCGCTATAAAACTGATTTTTAACCAGTCAAATGGATAGCCATAGATGTCAGCTTTCATTTGGCACCTTTGTTTCGTTCCTACTGCAACTATCAATCCTCCCAAAGCTAAATAAATATTACCGTCAGTATCGATAATCTCCCAAGAAACACAAAATCCTATCATGTATTTTCAATTTCACCTATCCTAATCACTGGAAAATTCATTTTTATCCAGTCAAAATGGATGTGGATGGATAGCCCTTGATGTTAGCTTTCATCTGGCACTTTGGTTTCCTTGTTACTGCAAATGTCAACCCTCCAAAATCTAAATAAATGTAGCTGTCAATTTCAAAAATCTCTTCCGAAACACAAAATTGTCCTTTGCATTTTCAATTTCACCTAACTTAATCACTAGATAAGTCACCTTTAACCAGTCAAAATGGATGTGGATGGATAGCCCTTGATGTCAGCTTTCATTTGGCACCTTTTTTTCCTTGTTACTGCAACTATTAATCCTCCAAAAGCTAAATAAATATTACCATCAGTATCGATAATCTCCTAAGAAATACAAAATCCTCCCATGTATTTTCAATTTCACCTATCCTAATCACTGGAAAATTCATTTTTAACCAGGCAAAATGGATGTGGATGGATAGCCCTTGATGTCAGCTTTCATTTGGCACCTTGGTTTCCTTGTTACTGCAAATGTCAACCCTTCAAAATCTAAATAAATGTAGCTGTCAGTTTCAAAAATTTCTTCCGAAACAAAAAATCCTCCCTTGCATGTTCAATTTCACCTAACTTAATCACTAGATAAGTAACCTTTAACCAGTCAAAATGGATGTGGATGGATAGCCATTGATGTCAGCTTTCATTTGGCACTTTGGTTTCCTTGTTACTGCAAATGTCAACCCTCTAAAATCTAAAGAAATGTAGCTGTTAGTGTCAAAGTTCTCTTCCGAAACACAAAATCCTCCCTTGAATTTTCAATTACACCTAACTTAATCACTAGATAAGTCATTTTTAACCAGTCAAAAAGGATGTGGATGGATAGCCCTTGACATCAGCTTTCATTTGACAACTTGATGTCCTTGTTACTACAACTATCAACCGTCCAAAAGCTAAATAAACATTACCATCAGTGTCGATAATCTCCAAAGAAACCCAAAATCCTCCCTTGTATTTTTTATTTCACTATCCTCATCACTAGAAAACTCATTTTAACCAACCCAAATGGATGTGGATTGATAGCCCTTGATGTCAGCTATCATTTGGCATCTTGATTTCTTTGTTATCACAATTGTCAACCCTCCAAAAGCTAAATAAATGTAGCTGTCAGTGTCGAAAATATCATCCGAAACCCTAAATCCTCCTTGTATTTTCAATTTCCCCTATCTTAATCACTAGAAAACTCATTTTTAACCTGCCCAATGGGATGTGGATGGATAGCCCTTGATGTCAACTCTCATTTGGCAGCTTCATATCCATGCTACTACAACTGTCAACCCTCCAAAAGCTAAATAAATATAACTGTCAGTGTAGATAATCTCCTGAGAATCACAAAATCCTCCTCATGTATTTTCAATTTCACCCATCCATATCACTAGAAAACTAATTTTAACCAACCCAAATGGATGTGGATGGATACCCCTTCATGTCAGCTTTCAAGTTTCATGTTACTATATATACAATTGACAACCCTCCAAAGCTCAATAAATATTGCTCTCGAAATTTCCTCCAAAACGCTAAATTGACTCATTCTGTACTGGAAAGAACCCATTTTGAGGCCACACCACAATAACTTCTCTGAATTGTATATGCTAAGGTTTGAAGTAGTCATATTCAACTATGTAGTTGTCACATTTGTGTTCATTGGATGTAAAAACATCAAAATACACCTTCTACTTGTTGCCCTGGTGCAATTAGCAGCCAAATTATCCCTTAACAAAAGAAATTGGTGGCCATCTTGTTTTATGCTAATTAGGGGGTTAAGGAGTCATAATTCAACTTTGTAGTCATCAAATTTGAACTCAGCAGGTCAAAAAACATCAAAATACACCTTTTACTTGTTGTCCTAGTGCAAGTAGAAGCCAAATTATCACTAAACAAAGGAAATTGGCGGCCATTTTGTTTTATGCTAATTAGGGGGTTAAGGAGTCATAATTCAACTTTGCAGTCATCAAACTTGAACTCAGCAGGTCAAAAAACATCAAAATACACTTTTACTTGTCCTAGTGCAAGTAGAAGCCAAATTATGACTAAACAAAGGAAATTGGCGGCCATCTTGTTTTATGCTAATAAGGGGGTTAAGGAGTCACAATTCAACTTTGCAGTCATCAAATTTGAACTCAGCAGGTCAAAAAACATCAAAATACACCTTTTACTTGTTGTCCTAGTGCAAGTGGAAGCCAAATTATCACTAAATAAAGGAAATTGGCGGCCATCTTGTTTTATGCTAATTAGGGGGTGAAGGAGTCATATTTCAGCTTGGCAACAGCAAAATTTGAAATCTACAGAAAATTTTACATAAGAATCAACTTGTTGCCTGCTTCTACTAAAAAATGCCTTGGGCACCTTAAATAAGCCCTTTTTCTGGAAATGTGACCTGACTACAGGCCAAGTTTTCCAAAATTCCTTGATGAACTGACCAATTAACGACATGATACACACATTTTTTTCTGAACACGACATTCGTCCTTTGGTCTTATCATCGCTAAAAATTGCCAAAAATTTAGCAGTGGACTATTTTTATTTCCATAAAAAATTCCAGGCTTTTCCAGGCCTTTTTTTCAAAAATGCTGGTTTTTCCAGGCTTTTCCAGGCCTGGAAAATGAGAAACCAAATTCCAGGCTTTTCCAGGCTTTTCCAGGATTGGCAGACACCCTGTAATTACTTGTTTTGAATTTAACATTAGTATTTTCAAAAATCAAGACATGCACAGGGAGCAATTTCTACAATGGAAAGTGTAACAGACGGAGTAATCTGTCAGTTCAAAGGCTAATCACACAAAACTATACATCAATGCCGTTATGTGTTTACTAACAAAAGCATTGCATGAAGGGACTGTCAACTTATGACTCAGAAAAAGAAAAGCTCACCCCAGAAATATCATAAATGTCTTGTGTGGTGATGGAGTCCTCTTTCTTGAGTCGAGACACACTCTGCAGATACGTGATGGCTTTCCTCATGTCTCCCTCCGACACGTCCAGTAAAGACACCAGAGCCTGTGACATATATATATATACATTGAATTTTATTGTTGGTATACTATGACTCAAGCTGGATGAAACTAAATAATGTTAGTTTTTCATCAAGGGCAAACTTAAATTTTAATCTATCACTTAATGCCTGGAATATAGGCTACATAACAATGATGACTGACAGTGGTTCAGATAGCACTGGTCCTACAGTCTGAGTAAACAGACTGGCACTTAGCAGGCATCAATGGATGGCTTGGTCATGTGACTGGATAGACCAGTTAGCATTCTGTCAGGATCCTGACACATCCGGGACCATCAGGATTAATAGATGCCGACTCCAAAGCATGCTGGAGGAGGTTGTCCAACTCAGTGGTTCAGATCACCAATCAGATGAATTGAAACTCACGTCTTTCTCACAGTCAATGGACTCCTTGTCACAGATGATGTTCAGTTTTGTCAAAAGGATTTCCCGATCCACTGGTTTGAATCTGAACTTGGCACAGCGAGAAGTGATGGGTTCTATGATCCTGCTCACGTAGTTACAGATCAGACAAAATCTGGTAGTTTTAGATTGCTTCTCCATGGTCCTTCTCAGTGCTGCCTGGAATGAGGACAAAGCAAGAAATTAATTGACTGCATGGCTTGAATAGAAACTTCGCTTATTAGAGGAAACAGCTAAACCTAATGAATAGCTCCTAATCACAGCAGTAATCAGACAAGTCTACTTTCTTTGTAATGGTTCTTGTCTTCGAAATCACATAGGCCTTGTCAATCAGCTAAGTGGGTCATACAAAAAAATAATCATTCAGCTGAAATTATTGTATTAATCATGTTAATCTAATTAAAGTTAGCACTACTATTGTTAATAGCTGCTGACTTTTAAATTAGGCCTATTCAGTTTCTAATAATTTCAAGCCCGAGGAAATTAGCACATGTATGAAAGGGAAGAGACAACTTACTTGCGCAGGTTTTGTCATAGAGTCGGCTTCGTCAAGGATCACAATCTTGAATGGAGGACATGGCTTACCACTGAAACAGCAAAATAGACTGACTGTTCATAGTCCTGCTATAAATAAAGATAAAACTAAAAACATAAATTAAGCTATAAATTTGTAAGTTAGATCCTGACCTTTCAAAGTTCATTAAGCATAATATTTCAATCAACAAAGCTCCCGTGTCAGTGAAAAAATAGATCTTTGTTGATTTGAATATTATACTGAATAAATTAAGCTTTGTTTGGATTTAATTTAAAGCAAATACATACTCAGGTCGTTGTCCTCCAGCTGTCAATTGTGCAAAATTTTTCACTTTTTCTCGGACCACATTGATTCCTCTCTCATCAGAGGCATTCAATTCCAGGACTCTGTCTCGCCAGATTGCTCTGAAAAAAATCAAAGGTCAAATTTCAGATAAATGGTCCTGTGTAAGCAAGTAATTTTTACTACTTGACACATTTGATTACCACAGGAATTCACATAATCAATTAGGGCTATTCCATTTAAAAATCTGGGGGGGGGGGGTGGTCGGGCTACGATTTTGACCCCCCCATGCATCTAAAACGATTTTTTTTTACCCCCTTGCATTAACTTCGATTTTTTCACCCCCCGTACATACATCACAAAAAATGTTTGTTATTACAATGCGTAGGCCTCAATAGAACGATAGTCCCCCCCCCATACAACTACAGTGAATTCCGCGAGTGCCCCCCAAGCATCTACATCGTATTATCGCTCACACGTACATACATCATACGAAAAATAAACCAGCCCGACCACCCCCCCCCCAGAGTTTTAAATGGAATAGCCCTTAATACAATAGGAATGGGCATATCAGGAAATATATTTTAAAAAAGGATTTTACTTTGTCCTCATTACTCTACTGTACTGGTTCTATCTGGGATATTATACCAGATCTATATTAGGTTGGAGGATCTAATTATTTTCGAGAAGCTGTTTTCCAATGTGATGCGCTATGACATACTACAGGTGGCAAAACCACAACAACTTATGAATCTTCCTCTAAACCGTTTGTGTTACCCAAATAACTCCTTTGAAGCAGCAAGGATGGTGGAGGTTTTGCCGGTTCCAGGAGGACCATAGAAGAGCAAATTAGGAAGCTGCAAAGATAGATGTGAATGTGTAAGTTGCAGTAATTTCAACTGATTTGGCCAAAATGTTTGTCAGTCTGCAGGTGCAGCACGTCAAATCCTTACATTATTATTTAAGAATTTAAGGAGTCCACAGTCTCCACACCAACACCTGGGTGCTTGGTATAATATTAACAGCTTCATAATGACATTAAATTTTGAACAATAGTACCCAATAGCAAGACTTACATCTTGTCTCAACATAGACTTCTTGAGTACCGCAACAACTTCATCTTGATGGGCAACCTCATCAACTTTGCTGGGTCGACTGAAATGATTCCACAATAATAAGTAATTAGCAGATTATTCATTCAGAATTAGCCTTCAATTTAAGTTAATCTGACATGTTGAGTGATATTCAGCCCCACATGATTGACATGAATGATAATTCAAAAAGAGATGAGTTGATGGAAGTGATACTTACTATTTTTCAACCCATGGCACATTTTTCTTGGGCTTGGCTGCACCTGATGCTCCCGGCTTGTCACTTTTGCCTTTTGCAGGTGCAGGTCCCGCTCCTTTCAAGAAAGCATGCATCTCCTACAAATGAAAATTAAAACTTACATTTATTTTTAACACAGAGCCTGTCAATGAGCAAAACAATTTCATGAGGCTAAATCATTATTCTTCAATGCTTCCAACTTAAGTTCCAAGGTTGATTTCTGGAAAATAACTGTTTACTATTGCGGAAGTAGGCCGAAACAGAATTTACAAGAGCAGTGAACAGTGCATTTTTTTAAAGCGAAAATCAGTGGCGGGGCTTTTGCCCAAATAGGACATTTTATTATCGTTCACAGAAACGAAAGTGTGTGACTGCAAAGATTTCAAACGGAAGCTATTCCCACAAAGAAAATTATTTAAATTGAATAACAGATTTAAATTCCACCTATTTACCTCAAGTGTACTGCGAATTGCTAAGTTTTAGCAAGTTCACATGAAATTTAGAATAAAGGGGCCCTTACGGCACGGACGCCAGTCTCGTGACGATACTATGACATAAATATATAGAGGATAAGAAAGGCAATGAGCCAGAAACTGAGGTGGCCTTTCCTTTAGATGTCTGAAATTTGCTACACAAACCTGGCTGCAACAAATGGAACCTCAGGGGAGACAGTAAACAATATATCTGAGACTTACATGCACTTTTAATGACAGGATGATTATGTTCTGACATCAAAACATACCCTTGAAATCTTGACAGCTGAAGAATATCTCGCATGTTTTCTAATGAGACAAACGTCGCGAACGGAAGTCAAGTGCAAGATGTGCGCACTCAACTATCAACTAATCAGTCATGACGTCATAAAAGAGCTGGCGAGACATGACGTCACTACGACCTGCCATAAACTATAAATAGCTTGGTGTGGGCCCACTGTCAGTGTCTCCAGCCCAGTTCAGCTGAAAAGTTTGTTTGCACTTGTTTTGTGTTAGCATGCAAACATCTACAACCATTCGATATCAAAGGGGGGGTGCTCATGGCGATTCACGAGGATTTTAGCATGTTGTTGGATTTTCAATGCCATTCTTTTCTGTGATGATCGACTCATCCTGCTGTAATAACCCTCATGGGAGTCTGGAAATATTGTCAGCTATCCATTCTGGTACTTATTTGTGTTTCTGCTACCTTTATTGACCAAAATCTTGACATTTAAAAGTTGACGTACATTTTTTTTAGACTCTGTGCCTTTCATATCCTCTATAAATATGACGTAATGTATCACGAGACTGGAGTCCGTGCCTTACGGGTGCAAACTTGTGCCAGTGGTGGGGGTTTTGCAGGGGCTGATATTTAAACAAGAATCCAAGGATTCAAAGCCTGGGCAATGAAAACACAGGAAAAACTTCAGGAACGAACAAACAAAAATGTCATTTTGGGCCAAAGGCGGCTAATATAAGTAGTGAGGAGTGACCCTACGCTGCCGCCTTCAATAGAACATCTACTGTAGGGCTGCTCAAAAGTGGATGTCTTGTGAAAAACAGTCTGGGCCTTCAAATTTCAAAATGGCCTTTCGTTGCTTAGTGCCAGAAAAAGGCCCGAGCCGATTCTTTAATATCTTTGTTTTCAGTTCCCCCAATTCATAGCAGAATACGACCAGAGTCTAAACTGCTTTTACCAGCAGCTTTAGGCAAAACACTTTGATGTCATAAGACCTTAAAGACCCGAAATAATGGGGGACTTCAAGTGGTTGGTGGTGGCGCTACTGTACTAGAGAGTCACTATGACGTCACCATTGTCACAATGTTGATGTCACAACCGCAACAATGACACAATTGATGACATCACCATTGTTTACTCACTATCTAATGGTTACCCCTGATGCATTGAAGTCCCCCATTCATTAAGTCAGAAGAAATTTCTGGGAAAAAAAAAACTGCTGAATTTGTTGAAATGTTGTCATGATGCCTTTGTTAAAAAAAGCCTTCACCCCTGGGGGATGTCTTAGGATTTCCGCAATCAGTTTTCTGCCAGGGTTGGGGATTTTATTTTTAAAACTGTACAGTAATCCCCATTCCCCAATTCTCCATGGGAACGGGTCGGGCATTTCCACAGTTCTGCATAAAATTTCTTGCAGACTTTTCTACTCCCACACATTGGAAATATCCCTGGGGGGTAGGGGTTACAACTGACTTGTGCATTACATGTGGAACCTTTCGGAAAATCAATCTCAAAACACCCTCTGGGCGTTTTTGGAAAGGTTACACGAGTAACTCGAGTGTCTGTCACATGGGTCACGAGGGTTTGTTTCTGAACATGCCGGACTCGACGATCGTGTTTAACGGAAGCTGCTCGGAAGCTGCCAACGTCAATTCTCATAGGCAGTGTTTCTGGCTACTCCCCAGTCCCCAAAATGTGGGGAGTACCTACACCCACCGTCAAATCACTCGCGAACTCACGTTTTCGCCGTTTCCTCGGCAACCAGGCCACTTAGAAAAAAAATCTCTTCACTCACATGCTTCTGGTGGCTGTTTATAACATCCTATCACATTTTCGCGATGTTTTTTTGCCGATTTTCGGCGATATTTGACGCATTTTCTTGACAATTTCTTGACGTCCAGCCATTTGCTTCGCCAGCCTTCGTGACGTAAACAGACAATCTGCTTGTGCGTACCTATGACGTCACATCAACAGCTATCAATGAACAGTGGCGTCCCTAGTGTTTGAATTCTGTTCACGAAGTAGGTGATGACGACTGTAAGGGTCTCGAGTGACAATTTGGTTCCTCCTCAAGTAAAGTTCTCCAGTTCAGGTTCTGGGAGACACATGACTGGGCCTCGAGTACGTTCGGAAACAAACATGTGTCACCCGAGTTACCCGTGTTACTCATAAATAAACTGATAAATCTTTCCGAAAACACCCTTTTTGTTGCCAATGTGCGGTCACCTGTTTACATGTAACTTATTACACTTTCCTGTTACAACTACTTGCAGGATCATCCTGCAAATACTATTGTCCTAATTATTACACTATTTTGATTTGATTATGTCAATGCATAATTCAATAAACACTGCTTGACACTGTCACTGACTGGGTTGTTCAATTAAACTTCCAAGTTGCTTGTGCCACAAGTTGTGGTAATGTGGAGAAGATCATGCCAGAGAGGAATTCTGGTTACCGTGCAACGATTCTTGAATAAGTTACATTTCCTTCTTGATCACCTTTGATGAACTCACGTTTGATAATTAGGAGAAATCAATGAATAACAGGCTGACTTCTCAGATTCGCTTCCCAATCCACATCTTTTCCCGCGATGTCTGTGCGCATGCGCCATTTCCAATTCACCGAATATCGCCCACAGTCTATTGCACAGTTGTTGGACAGTGTGTTTACATTTAATAGCTTATATGAATTTGTTGGACTCAGTCTCTGTTTTCTGCAAGAAATAAGTGATGGAGGCGATAGAGAAAGGACATGAAGTCAGGGAAGTCGACATGACGGCTGCAGCTCGTGGAGTATGGCTTGTTAAAGTGAGATGTAATTTTTTTTATTTTATTGTTTGAATACATGTATCCTATTTACATTTACACATAGGTATCCTAACTATGTCTATGCATTTACATCTGGAATAAAAAAATTGAATTAATTGAATTAGATCATATTGTTGATTTCTTTATAGACTCTAGCATCTAGAGCTCTAAGGACCTTTCAGAATTTGTGACTTGGAGTCTTGGGCCAAGTTGGGGATCTGGATCTGGATCTGGATATTTAATCAGCAGTCCTCTATGATGAGAGTGTCGAGCTGATGGGGTGGTGTGCTAATGCATGCTAGTCTCTTAAAAGTTTCTTAAATGCAGTCACTGTTTCTGCATCGACTTGGTCTTGTCTCAATTTATTCCAATCGGGGGGACTGGGGGTTTAGTTTTGCTGGAACTTCCCGTCAAACATTGATACCCTCCCTTGAGTGTCATGCGGATTTTGAGTACACCCTAGCTACTTAGGTTTCATGCGTAATTTTACCCCCCCCCCCCCTACATACGATTATAGGACGTTTCACCGCTGGGACGTTTCACCGCTATGACGTTTCACCGCCGGCAGTGGTTGGACCATAGAAATACATAGAACGGACATGAGGCTCTGGCAGATGAAGCAACCAAATCCACCATCTTAGAACTGCCCTGTATCCTGACACAATGTAACCGTGACGTCACCAATAACAGTGATGTCACTTACAACAATGGTATGACATCACATCATAATTAGCCTATTGTGACGTCATGTCTCAGGGCAGTTCCAATATGGCGGATTTGGTGACCTCATCTTGAGGTGGCTTCATACAGCCTCATGTCCGTTCTATGTATTTCTATGGGTTGGACGTTTCACCACTGGTTTATAACAATGTTAGTCAAGTAATAATTGTCTTGTATAAGCCTGGTAATAGACAAAATTCAACAAAAACACACAAAATATTTTCTGTGTTGCTACTCCATCTATGATCATCTATTTTTTTGTTACTTTGTAGCAAAAAGACCCAACATTTGTTGTGTCTGACTTCACAAGTTACAATGTTGCTAAAAGCATACAAACTAACAACGAAAAATAACTAAATGGACAATGTGATTACCAGAATAACAAAGGATAACAAAATTCACTATAAGAATCAACTAAGTTATCATTTCCAATTACTTTAATAAATACCCAAATAGTGAAATTAACTGGCGGTGAAACGTCTCACACTGCCGACGGTGAAACGTCCCAGCGGTGAAACGTCCTGCTACCTTACATACAAAGCAATACACATATATATATATCGATCGAGCCGGGCTCTGCCAATAGATAATTATGTTAAACAAGGTGTAATATATTCATATGTTTTTATATTTCTGTTTTGCTGTGTTTATGTGTTGTTCTTACGATGTCATGTACTGTACTGATTTATGATATATTCCATTTTATTTTCATTTTGACAAAGTGTTCCAATATATGTGTACGTATGTGAATGTGTCAATAAAAGTATCGTACCGTATTGTTACTATCCACACAGCCCGGGTCGGTCTATATCAAATTCTATTGGCCGAGCCAGTTGGCTCGTAGCATAGACGATTTCTTGCTATTAGCCGAGCCTAGCTCAGTGAATATCCTGCCCCTTTATTATATATACTGTGATAAATGTGCCCCTTGGACGGTCTCGCGACTCTCGCGTACAGATCCGCTGACTTTTGCGAGTACGAAAATGCGGATAAACTGAGAAACACGTGTGAAAAGTTAGTATCCCCCTCGTACAAAACTCCCACGCGCCCAAGTCATCAAATTCTGAATGGTCCTTTAGGTAGATTCCCTGCAGGTATTCAAATTTTGATAATTGTCTATAGGCTAATAGAACTTCTGGAACTAAATTAAGCCACACAGGGTTTTTTCTGCCTACTCAGTACTGTAATTACAGCAGTATTACTGAAATTTGAATTTCCAAGCAATTTGATTGGGTACAACAAAATTTCCTACTGATCACGAATCGAGCGACTGCTTCCCAAGTTGGAATTTTGGACCTTTTTTCAAAATTTCCAGTGAGATTTAGATATTTCGAGGCTACGACATGCCCGAATTCTCTACTTTTTCCAGCCATTATCACTGACACTGCTAATCCTATTGTGCACTAAAACCTATTGGCGGAATTAATCATGAGTACTGCACTGCAGCACATTTATGACATTTACAAACATGGATTGATCTCATTTCTCTTCTATTTCCAGGTGCCAAAATATTTATCGGAGAAGTGGAAAGCTGTGGGAGGTGATGTTGGCAAATTGAAAATAGGCCGACCAAAGTAAGTTATCGGGTAGTTTCCACTTGTTTGAAATGGAAATTGCTCTAGCACTGATGTTAATGCAGAAAAAAATGTCCCCCTCAGTTGAACAGTCATTGGTTGTGTCCTAAGAGAGTGGGTAAAGGCTCTGCTAATGTGATTTCATCTGGTGCTCCAGGTGTTAAAGTTTAACTTTGTCTTTCTGTTACCTTCACAGATTTGAAGGAGGAAAACCTGAAGTGGTATTCACCCAGAATGACCAAATGGCAGAAAAAGATACTTCAAAATCAACCCCCAAAAATCACAAATTTGTGTTGACAGGAATAGCCAGCCAGTCGTTACATATCCTTTCACAGACTCATGGAACTGGTAAGTCATCAGGACTTGGCTTGTAACATTCTAGCTCAATTCCATGGCATGATGTGAATCTAATTGTTGTGTTACATTTTCAGACAAATTAGCAATTGAGGGCAAAGTCATCCAGAGAGCTGAGTGTCGTCCAATCGCTAATGACAATGTGTACATGCAGCTAAAGAAGTAAGCAGTCTCTACCATTCTTTTCTTATTTGCATTTTTCAATCGACCTCGTCGATTGGTTAGAGGCCCAATAACTGGTTTGAGTCATGTGACATCGACCAATTTCGTAAATTTCGTCTCAATTTTCGTCATTTAGTAACGGTTTACAGATTTCATATGTACCTGAACAGTTGCTTTTCATATGCTATCACTAACAATGCCTTTTGTGGTTGTTCCGCCGTATAAATGACGTGTGGCTGACTGTTTATTTCGTCAAGTTTTCGTTTGAAAAACTTAGGAAAAACTGGAATATCCACGATTATTGCATTGCAATGTTTTGATTATGCAAAACCGGATGTGCACAATTTACGCAAGGCGGCGCCACCATTCATTTCGGTGGACGAATATTTCTTGCCACACTGACAGGTGTCAACATCCTGTCATTCACTGAATGAGTTCAAATTTGTGAACAAGGCATCTTATGGGCCCTGTCTTGTAGTTAAATAAATGTCAGGCCATGATTTATTGGTGTCAAAACCACAATAAACACCCAAAGAACAATCGAAAATAGGATTCACCGCCGCACCTTTTCCAGTTGAAAGCTTTTGTTGGATTTAAATGATAACAGACAGACAACCATTGGGTGTGCAAAAATGGCAAACCACTTTTTGGAAAGCTAACACGATTTTCTTTTGAGATGAACCTTTTGCTTTAATCATGGCAGTCTTTCCTCCATGGAATATATAATATTTCATAAAACTACCGAAAAAAATATTTTCTTAAGTGCTATCACACAACATCAGTTAATTTCAGTTATTTTGCTGACATGCTTTCTTTAATCAGGCAGTCACTTGATTTCTGTAATTGAAACACATAGTTGACAGAGCTAACTAATTGCAATTCACAAGATTTTATTGAGCTTAATTGCTGCTGTGCATGGGGGTGCAATAAATTGCCAAAAACGATTACAATTTACAACAAGATAAGTTTAAGTGCTGTCTGTGTGGGTGGTAATTGATCTCTGCATGTTTCTGGGCTTCACAAAGCTTGCACAGGGCAGTGATGAGTTGCACAGGGCAGTGATGAGTTGATTTAGATCGTTTTACATCAGCGGTGAAACGTCTCAAATTTTAATTTTTGACGGTGAAATGTCCAGCTGCTGCTGGCGGTGAAACGTCCCATAATCGATGGTCAAGTACAGTCGAAATGACATTGTTTCTGTAATTACCTTCACTGATTTTGAGACGCAATTTGTGTAATACAAAGTTAATTTGAATTAAGGATTCAAACTCTGAAAAACTTTAATTTATGAACTCCACTCAATTCCTAAAATCAAATAATTCAAAAGTATGGTTTTTTTGTTGCCTTTCATAATTTTAAACTTTAAGTGGCTGGCATGGCTTCTGGCTCTAAATGTGACGCAAGGCAAAGCATCCATTGTCCTAGATGGACAGGACATCTACTGCTAGTGCAAACATAGATGGATGACTGGGGCTTTATGTCACATATAAATGCACTTGTAGGCTCATTAGGATAGGAGAAAGTCACAAGGTGGCAGTAAATTGATAGTATATGATATTAAATCAGCTTTTCAGCCTGGCCACTGTGGCAGATTTTTAACAAATGAGACATTTCTTTGGTATTTAGGGCCCCAATTACTTTTCCTTATCCCCACAATTTCTTTCAATTTTGCGAGAAAGTCAGGAAAAGAGCTGTAGCAAGTTCATTTACACTTTCACTTTCAAATAAGTGCAAAAAACTGACAACTTAATGGAATTTCAAAATTTGGAAACTCGGCTGTACTACAGCCTGAGTGGCAGCAGCAATCTGAGCAGATGACATGAGTCATGAATTGTGTATTAGGCTTAGGTTTTCACATGTAAAAGTTCATTGGTGAAATGTCCCAACCATTGCCACAGGTGAAAGGTCCCGGCGGTGAAACGTCCTGCTGCCATACATGCGCTTCTATCACTTTGCTCACATGAACAGGAACGTCACGGCATAATCATGTCTTCTGGTAACAAAATGAGTGAGGCCATTGAAGAGTAGAGGTCTACTCAGTCCGCGGTACTTTCAGCCCTTACTTTGTGATAATGCTGCATTTAACATAATATGTTATGGTGTAAACCAAAGGTTGATAGTCATCAACCTTTGTGTAAACGGATTGCGGTAGGCCTATGCCAGCTAATGTGTTAAAAAGCACAGTGTGATGGAGTTCTTAAATCATGTAATGACAGTAAGTGTCCGTTTTGTGACAGTGATTACGACGAGAAGACAAACAGAGAAGACAAACAATTTTTTGATGAATGTGGATTCTTGAAAGCGTGTAGTTATACCAAGAAGAGTTGGGCTGTATTATGGTATGTGGAAATGAAAAATACAGCGAATTTTCCTCCAGGTGGAGTATATATTATATACTCCACCTGGAGGAAAATTCGCTGTATTTTTCATTTCCACATACCATAATCACTGTCACATAACGGACACTTACTGTCATTACATGATTTAAGAACTCCATCACACTGTGCTTTTTAACACATTAGCTGGCATAGGCCTACCGCAATCCGTTTACACAAAGGTTGATGACTATCAACCTTTGGTTTACACCATAACTACATTTTTCCAAAACAATTAACTCTGCTGCAATAATTTATTGTGATTTACTCCTCAATTTATTGTGATTTACTCCTCAACATATTACAACTCTTACAACCAATATATATGTCCCCTCTTTCTTGTATCACCTCAACATAACGCCTTCCCTATCATGCCATGCATTTCACATTTATATATATTCAAATTGCCCTTCCTGTCATCGCCATGAATGTCTGTTATGTTCCTGACTGGTTAGGGCAGCAGCATCTTCACTATCACTTAGGTCGATTGTTGAATCCCTGGATTCTTGTTGACTATTATTTGTGATGGAATTCTTGTCAAAACTGTCCATGTCCTAGTCACATTGCATTTTCTTTGCTTTTTGCAATTTTGGCATTTTCATGACAATTCCTAATTTGCAACTGTCAATCAATTTTAAAATTCCAAAATTCCTGGCTATCATGTAAATTATTTTTCAGAACTCGAATGGAAGCAGCTATGGAACCCAAACGTGAAGTCAAGACTTTGGATAGAGTCGTTCAATCATATAAACCCACAGATAGACATGCCTTTCATGTAAGTTTGGTGCTCACAAGCTATTGATCATCTGCACCAGTAATAATAGGAAAGACTAGCTAGATTTTCCATAGTGTTATAATTTGTTGAATAATTTTCACTTTATTAATTCATTTTCACCCCAGATACAGCAAGAACAGAAGAAGAAAGAAGAAGGAAAACGGACCAGGATGGAGAAAGACCAAGTGGTTGATGTCTTATTGCGAGCATTTGAAAAACATCAGTATTACAATGTCAAAGACCTTGTTACTATAACAAAACAACCAATTGTGAGTATATATCCCATGTATCCTCAATTTATAAGTCCTTGTGACAAAAGTTATTGATGAAGTTTTATATTATATCAATCAAAAGAGATTATTCTTAGCCCCAGAATAATGGCTTGGGGAGTGTTTTAAAAATGGCTTGAAGCAATCTGACAGGGAACTTTTGATGGCCAAAATGCTGAATAGGAGTGTGTAAAGGTTAGCTCATGAATGCCCAAAGTCAGAAAAAGTACGGATCTCGACTAGACCCCGAAGCCGCTTAATTGAGCCAGCTATTGATTTCTCCAGCCTTATTCCAGCCAGCCGTTTGCAATGCAGCTCAGCCAGTTCATTGTACAAGTGAGCCGTTATCAGACATTTGATATGTGGCTCAGCCAGCTATTTAAGGTCATTTAGAGGAAAATAAACGGCTTCGGGTCTAATCTCGACGAGTACGACCTTCAATGACCTTAACCTACTTTATAAGGTCACTGGGCAAACTCTCTGGGAAAACCTTTGTGTATCAAATTTGTTAACAGAGAAATAATATACTGAAAAACTGTTTATAGGTTAACTCATGAATGCCTGAAGTTAAGAATGCCATATATACTGGCAGGGATCAGTGAGCGCATCCTCCTCCTGAATGAGTGTGCCCTTGAATGTTTGAGGTTAGGAACACTGTATTGGCAAAGATTATTCAACACATTTAACATCTGATGACCTTTGGAAAATCTTGAAATACACCCACGTACATTGTACAAGTAATATTGACTGTCATCAATGTGCCCCTCCCTATCAATGTGCCCCCTCCCTGCCATTGTGCCCACTCCCCGCCAATGTGCCCCCTCCCCACCAATGTGCCCCCTCCCTACCAATGTGCCCCCTCCCCACCAATGTGCTCCCTCCCTACCAATGTGCCCCCCTTCCCCGCCAATGTGCCCCCTCCCTACCAATGTGCCCCCTCCCGGCCAATGTGCCCCCTCCCCACCAATGTGTCATCCTTATCTATCTATGTTGCAAATGTATGCAAATGCAGCGGCGGATCCAGGGTGGGGCCAGGAGCTCAGGCTCCTCCTAAATCACTGAGATTGAAATAAAATTTTGCAGAAAATGCGGAGCAACTGAATGCCGTAATGAAACCTACATGGGCGTCCTATATAGTATATATATAAGTTTTTTGTTTCTGGCTTTAGTCACTCCTGTATACATATAAAGCCGACATTTCGTCCCAGTGGCACTGCATTCCATTGGAATGATTATTTGGGGACTTTGTGCTACAAGAAAATAATTACTGTCGCCCGTGAAATAAATAATTACCTGCCGAGGACAACTGCAAGGCCTTCCCTTGATTATTAAATGGTTGCCCCCTATGTGAAAATAGGGAGGATAATTTCGTCTGTGTGGGACAGCATTACATGCGTTGAACCATCCCCTATCTCATGGTGCATCTAGTTTTTTCTCCCTTTAGAATTACATTGCAGTGGATTTGTTTACGTCTGGCAAGATTTCGTGACGCTACAATGTAGCAAACCATTGCAATTCTATGACGTCACAGGAGATTACGTCACAACTTAACTACAGCGTCCCTAGTGTTAAAAAAACTGTCTCCTGCTACGACTTAACAAACTGTAGTTCTTTTTTGCTCTGACTGGTTTCTGTAGTTATTTGGAGGAAAAAAGAGCTTCTGTTTTATGGTCTCCTTTCAGAATTTTGGCTCAGGCCTTTTTTTCCATTTGTTTCAGACGTATCTCAAGGAGATCCTTAAGGAATATTGTACATACAACACAAAAGCACCTCACAAGAACATGTGGGAATTGAAACCGGAATACAGACACTACAAAGAAGATTCAAAAACATGAGATTTAATTTTATAAGTGATATTTATTGAATTTACTTCTTGTCGCTTAATTGTATCATTTCTGTACTGTGTATGCAAATTTACCATGAATACTACTACGATATATGTCAAGTCACTGTAAATAACAAATAAACTTTTTAATTTAAAAAAAACTTTCACACTGTCGTTTTTTGCACTAGATTCCCCAGTATCAGGCCTACGTATTGATTTGAGGATTTGAATCAGGAACATTTTGACTTTTTGAGAAATCCAAGGTGGTTGCCAATTGGTTTTCTCATTGATTTCCGGATTAAAATGGTTCCGGTTTTCAAAATCGCCCTGGCGCATCCTTATAGTATATATATATAAAAGTCAAGGAAGAACCCCCCGGCCCTGGGGGTCTTACGTGTACCCCTGGGTAGTGGGTAGCATTGGGTTTACTTATCCTGAAAATGCATACAGAAGTAACAGAATAGAATTTAGCTCCTGCCCGACATTTTAGCCATCAGAAAAGTAGCCACGTTTCTGGAGCTTCAATAGAATAGGATTGCTGTAGTACATGTCGAGAACTTCTGACAAAAGGATTTGATTTTAATTTCTTGGTCATGCGGCACATGAAATTTGTGTCGATTTCTTCCGTGGAGCCCAGATTGGAGTGCTCGGAAATCCTGGTTACCCGAGTCACACGGGGTACTCGAAGCTACTCTGTCAACCTATCCGAAAACGCCCTGTTAAGTAGTAATTTTGATTCCCTGCAGGTGCCGCATAATTTGTCAATTAGGTGGTGCTGCCATCTGACGGTTTTTCAATTATCGTCGCCATGTTGGGGTGTAAACATTAGGAAAATGAGCAAAAAGCGGTATGTTTATTTGTTATTTATATACGATGTAACGCTTGATATGCTTGACAGTAGTTAAATAGGTTACTTCTGTCGGCTGTGCCTATAAGTATTGTCTGTTTCTCATGGTGGCGGTGCCACATTGTGATTGTCAGGGCTGTCAGTGCCCAGTGACAGTGTCACTGATGACGAAAAATCTTGTGATCATGAAATTCCTTCAAGATTTGTCACCAGTTTAAGTTAACATGTAATCTGCAAAAGCAGGAGAGAGTGGTAAACAATTCTCAATATAGCCTATCAACATTTAGTCACTGTTGAAAACTTGAAATCATCCTGCCTCAGCTCAGCCAGGATTATACTGAGGACGTTTCACCGCTTGGCCGTTTCACCGCCAGCACTGCTGCAGGGTGTACGGTCAACTAGGCGACTAACCAACTAGGCGACACCTGTCAGTACTGCAGTCTGATTCATCTTAGTCGTGAACAGGCTTTAAAGTTTAAACACTACAGTTTGCCTCATCCAACATACGAACTGCATGGTGTTTGGCCTGATTTCTCAGCATCTAAAAGTCGTACAGCAGAAATATACAGATCTACCTGTACATAAGCAGTTTTGTAATTAGTTCATCACACTTCTGTGGTGTTGAGAGGCAGTTTTAGGCTCAAATTTTGGCAATTTCAGACGATGGCCGCACATTTACACTTGTTTACATTCTTGATGCAACTGAAACAATGGCCTAAATTGCCGTGACGTCACAAAAATGCACTGCAGCACCATTCCCGGCTTAGTTCTAATAAATCTAACTATTTACATTGCTCTAGGTTCATTCATTGGATTAAGACAGGCTGTTGAAAAAGAGCCTTATTCAAGTTCTCATGCAAGTTGAGACATACTGTAGGGACGCCACTATGGATCTGACTGGTTCCTGTCCACATGTGGACAAGCATGGTGAATACAACCAGAATAGGGAAAATACAGACTTAAGGTGGCTCGCTACTCATGCGAAATGGTAGTTAGCGCACATTCATGCGCAGCCAGGCAGGCCCTATCTATCGTAACGTCACCATTGCAGTACAGCTCTGCTGTCATCTTTTTTTAATTCTGAGAATTTCAAGTTTCGGCCGCTTCGTTTGCAAATTGCGCCACTTCTCTTAGGGTTAGAGACTTCCCGTTTGCAGCACTAGATGCGCTATGATGAGTACTACAAGTAGCCGAAGTTTCAGCTTGATACTCAGGATAGAAAATTTTTACAGGCGATTTTACTCAAGCAGGTCTTATTTCTCAAAAATGACTTGGTAATAAAAAATAAATTGTATATCAATTTCAAGTGTGGTAGGAAGGGTTGTCTGTATTATCATATTGTTCCCCACTATTTTTGGAAGTAAATGACAAAGAATTAAAAAATCCTATCTCGTCAATTTTTTTTAGCACTATGGTTTATAAAAAAAGTTAAAATCGTCAAAATCAAAACTTTTATTCCGAGACCCTAGGAAAGTCCTTTACACTAAATAAATCTCTTTGAAATTGCAATCAGCTTTTCCCTTCAAGTGTTTTCTTTAATTTCATGCTTCATTGCATAATATGGGATGCATGACCACTGAATAGCAGGGAAAACTTCACAGTAAAAAATTTAAGAAAAAAATTCAGTTTTTCAGGTTTGGGTGAACTGACTTTCTCGTGCATAATCTCAAATATTTTTTTTAAAGGGCTGGTAGCGACCACTTTTTTTTCATATCTTTGCTATAAACTATATTTTGGATTATTCTAAACTATTTTTGAGAAATCCTATCTCGGAAAGTTCACGAGTATCGAGCCACCTTAATGTGATGAAGAGGGAAATATGAAAAATTAATTAGCTAGACAGGGAAAGTGCGAGATTCAGCCAATCAGAGGCGATATATATTGTGATGCCCCATTTTTAAAACCTCATAATTCCCGCAACTCCCATAATTCCTGTAATTCCTAATAATTCCCAAATAACTCCCAACAATTCCCAGTAATTCCCACAACTCCCCACAGGGAATTTTCCACAAATCCTTTCAAATGCTCAGAATTCTTACAAGTCCAACTAACTCCCGCAACTCCCAGGAAGTGCAACCAATCCCTACAATTCTCAACAAATCCTGCTTACTGTCACAAGTCCCTGCATATGCTACTAATTCCTACAATTCCTACACAAGTCCCAAGTGATCTCTGTAACTCCCAGCTATGATGCCCTATTTCCACAATTCCCACTAATTCCCACTAATTCCCATCAATTCCCACCAATTCCCCCAATTCACATAAATTTCCATCAATTCCCATTAATTCCCAATAATTCCACTAATTCCCGTTAATTCCCACTAACTCTTTTCCAACATATCAATATAGCACAATATGACAATGAATTATGTCATTATACGCTTTGCCCTAGTGTGTATTTTACAAATATAAACCACTTCCCTGAATTCAGGTAAAGTTTTAAAGTGTCATAATCTTAACCATCAATTAAGACTATTATAACTTGTAGAAGTTCTTTATGGGATATAAATGCCTATATATGGTAGTCCATATTGAACACTAAATATGGTTTCGACTGATGAAAGTGGCATCTTGTGAGCTAATTTTTTTTGGATATTGAAATTAGTGAAGCATTTCTACACTTCTAAGAATTTACATATGCCAACTCTCCGTTTTTACATCTAGGTCTGCACAATTATGCCAATTCTCAATAGTTTATTTTAAAGACAAGCCCCCATTGATCATTCCAACTAATGACTAGTATTTCAACTTAGCATCAAAGCAAAAGAAGGTAATCATGAAAAACGCAGACAGACACATTAATTTTCTTTATTAAATGTTAGAATTGCCAGTCAAAATGTAACGGACTACAAGAATTATAGCATTTACTGTTTCTGAAATACTTGTATAAAACAAACAAAAAGCAATCATGCTGACAATTAACTGCATTTTATTTAGTGATTTACACATTTAATAGCATAATCATGATTTTTTTCAATTTCTTTGGTATGATCTTCCTGTGATCTCGACCTGGACAGGCAAAATTTCTTCAGCAATGCCTCAATCTGCTGTCACCTTATTCCTGCAATGCAATACAATTCAATTAGTTTCACAGATATCACACTGTGTCTTGCAAACTGGTGACACCGAAGTGTTGTTTGAAACACACTCACCAGCTATAAGAATACAGGACATGATTTTCATCATAATTTCCCTAATTATTCAAGTTTGACCAATTCCTGTTAACTTTTTATGTTGTTCAACATAATTGGGCTTTTCCACATAAACCTACATCTCACATAAAAAGCGGAGCACCATTTCAAAGAAGAGTTTTAAAGCAGAAAAAACTAACTTTCTGGCTTTAGTTCTAAAACCTGCAGAACACTTTCCAGATGTTTTTGAAAAAACACAACCGTAGAAATTATTTATTTTACTGCCATTCGAATAGAGATCTTTTAATTAACGGTGGAGGCAGAGACTCTCAGAAGTGCCAATAATTTTTTTATTACAATATCAAACAACACCAGTTTGGTGTTTACTTCGTAAAAAATTATGATAATAAAAATGTTTTGTTATGCAGAAAATTTAATACCTTCATGTCTTTTGAACCACATTCTGAAGCTAGTAAAAGACTGGATGTATGAGGACGATCCTCCTTTTCCTGTGCAAGATCTGAAATTATTTTAGAAAAATTGTTAAGACACCGTTCGAGGTCCGAGTTACATTTGGGTGTCGTAGGGGCTAAAAAATAAAACATCATATTTTGCAATCAAAGTTCATGGGATATATGCGACAAAATGTGAGGATTAATAATACGGAAGAATCTCATGCTTGCCCAAAAATCTGCTAAAAATTTGTAACCACAGCACTTAAAAGTTACTTTCTTTGGGATTTTAGTCCTTTAACAAAAAATATTATTGATTTTACACTTTGGCATGTTATTAAGTCAGTTGAAGCCAATTTAAACACTATTTTTGCTAGAAAGGTCAGACCGACATCACCAAGTTGCATTAACCACTTTTTGCTGGAACCAACAGCCGTAATCAATACGATATTCAAATATAATTACTCTCAATAATCTCCAAGTGATGTCTGCATTTTAGGGTGTCTGGTAAAATTTTTTGAATGCCTTTTTTATGCAGCAGAAGTTGCAGAGCCAATTCTTGGCATCACCTTGGTGGAAGGAGTAAACTGTAATTTCAAATATGACTGCATTTTTGACCAGATAGGCACAAAACTATTAATAAATGTGGTTTGTGAGTAAATTTTACTATATTTGAGTAGTTTTAGACATGTTATTTGCCAGTATATGGGAGTTATATGACCTTATAGAACCTACAACCTATATATATAAAAACCCCAAAGAATAAGGGCCTTATTTTCATCAAAACATAATTTTTGGAAGTTCATTTATGTTCATAGTGCCTGCTACAACCATATCTGTTGAGAAGATTCATCAATACTCCAAATTAGACAAAATCGAGAAAATAAAATACAACTTCTAAAAAAATTTCATACAAAATTTTGCTGTAAAAAAACTTAATCTCAAAAACTATCCAAAACTGGGCTCTGCCAATATAAACTGCTTGTAACCAATTTAGTTGGGCAAACGAAGTTTGATTTTCATCGCATTATCTTGAGAACTTTTTGAGATTAAGTTTTTTTTTACGGGGCTACATATGTTTTTGACATGTCCTGAACTGACAGGACTATCATTTGTAAGCTATTTTATTTTTTCGTTTTGACACATGATACAAACAATCAAAGCTAGTGGTAGTCTTATTACATAATAAAGAATATTTCTGTGAAATATAAACTTTCTGTCTTAAAATTAGAGCCACAATTGTCACATTAAAATTGACTATTCCTTGGGAGGCGAGAAAATCACAACAAAATTGTCACCCTACCCTGCATCGCTTTTTGATATTTTTCTTCAAAATGGTTGCCATATTCAACATAATGTGGTTATCATACGATAGGTTAGAAACTTCGAAAAAAATTTAGTAAAAAACCATTATCATCCAAAATATGAAGCATTAAACGTCAAGGTGTCATTTTTTTTGTCACCCAAAATCGGCGATTTTTGCCTGTTTTTTGTCCTATTTTAGTTAATCATACCCAGAAAGTGTATATACACACGACAAAACTGATACTATTATGGAAGCCAACTATTTTCTGCGTCAGATAAAGCAAGTTTCGTCCAGATATCTGCATTTTTGCGACACAGGATTTTTTTTACACGGATGACACATAAATGTAACTCAGTGCTTGAACTGTGTCTTATATGTTATTTTGACCTTTCTGTAGGCACACTGTCTGAAGTGATGGAGTATATAATATTATATACGGAATAGCAAAAGGTTTTGAACAATAATTTATTTTTAAAAGCTTCGTGCACATGTGAAATCAATGTTTTAACAATTACACTGAGCATACGACACTGATGTAGCAGGTTAGGTCACTATCATCTCTCTGATCATTGCTTATCTACTGCCCTACATAGGGGAGACCGGGGCTGGTTGTCACAGGGGCAGGTTGTCACACTTTTTATTGCACTAAACTACGGAGTCACACAGCTCAACCAATCATTGTTTACTGCTTTTATAACCCACTGGAGTCTTTTTGAAAAATCTTGACCCGTGGAAGAGAGTATGTTAGGCACACGGTCTGTTAAAAATTTCCTGTCACAAAAAGTAATTTTTTACCTTCAACTTGCATGCAATGCTAGTCTTTATCAAATAGTTGTTGAAAAAGGTACAGTTGATACACTTACCATGTAGACATTTCTTTAAATCATGATAACAACAAATAGTGAAAATTTTGACAACAATGGCCTTGGTCACCCGTTTTTGGAATTTTCGTCAATCGGGGCAGGTTGTCTCAAAAAGGCGGGGCAGGTTGTCACACTTTTTGGAGCTGGTTGCTTTTAAACCAAAAAACAAACAAAAATATTAATTTGTGCTTTATACATGCTATTGATGACTGAAGATGTATGCAGATATTGCATTGTGTTTGAATAAAAACGATTTCAAATTTATATGTAAAATTTGCAAAAAAAATCGTAAAAATCAATGCTTTCCTGCTGATTGGTAAGCCTTCATTTGTAGCAACCTTGTACATAGTAGAGTGTTTGTTAAGGTCTTCACTGGGCAAGTAAAGGATTCCGCATATGTCCAAAATAACTTTTCTTGGTCAAGATCTGCCCTACAGAGTTCCACTTCCTGCATCCGAGCTCTTAACCAAAAGTGTGACAACCTGCCCCGAGAGTGTGACAACCTGCCGCGAAAATGTGACAACCTGCCCTGAAAATGTGACAACCTGCCCCGAATTCTGAATTTAAAAAAATGTCCAATAGGACATCAAGATTTCGAATGATATAGGTATATATTCACCAGATAGGTTTAAATCACTTCCCTTTTGCCATTCATATAGAATGGCAGGGCTCCTGAATGCTTTGAATAGAAATAGTAGCATTTTTAAGTTTTAAACACTGTGACAACCTGCCCCTGTGACAACCAGCCCCGGTCTCCCCTACTGATGAACCACAGGAATAGCATTACCATTTAAGTTAAATACAAATTCTCTTCCAACAGATCGCTGAAGGAACTGGTTTTTGAAAACAAAAATAGCAATCTTTCTAGAATTATATGTAATATCATGGGTACAAGCATGTCTTCACAAATTTTAATGAGATTGTGTAAGCCATCTTCACAAGGTGAGAAGACCACAAGGTCATCACTCATCAGCATACATAACATGATTAATGATAATTTTACCTTCCAACAACCAGTATTACAATCATTTAAACATACAGATGAGTCATTCATGAAAATATTAAACAGGAATGGGGATAGAATTGTTGTGCCAAATGAGTCTGAGAGTACACCTGACCAGCGAACACACAGGCTTTGGTCGGCGTAGTAACTTAGAAAACAACATATTGTGATTTAAACGATCAAAAGCTTTAGAGGCATCTAAAAAACAACTGGTGGCCACTCCAGTCCCATCACATGGCGGGACTAAAATGTACAAATGATGAAAAACCTATTCTGAATTCATAGAAAAGATTGCCACAATTACCGTGAACTGGTGGCCATCCTCCCATCACATGGTGAGGCTAAAATGTTCTATTAATGAAAAACCCATCCTAAAGTCATGAAAAGGATTGCAACAATTACCATGAACTAGTGTCCATCCCCAGTTCCATCACATGACAAGACTGAATTGTGAAAATAATGTAAAACACATCCTAAAGTCATGAAAATATTGCCACAATTATCGTGAAGTGGTGGCCATCCCCTCTCCCATCACATAGTGGGGCTAAAATGTTCTATTAATGAATAACCCATCCCAAAGTCATGGAAAGGGTTGCCACAACCACCATGAACTGGTTGCTGACCCCAGTCCCACCAAATTGCGCGACTAAAATGTGCAATTAATGCAAAAACCTGTGTTGAAGTCATGAAAAGGATTGCCACAATTACCATGAACTGGTTACCAACTCAAAACCCTGCACATGGCTGGAAAAAAATGTGCAATTAATGCAAAAACCCAACCTGAAGTCGTAGAAGGTTTGCCACAATTACCATGAATTGGTGGCCATTCCCAGTCCCCTCAAATGGTAGGGCTAAATTGTACAATTAATGGAAACCCATCCTAAAGTCATGGAAAGGATTGCCACAATTACCAAGAACTAGTTGCAAATAGCAGGACTGAAATATGCAATTAATGCAAAAACCTGTGTTGAAGTTATGAAAAGGATTGCAACAATTACCAAGAACTGGTTGCCAACTGCAGTCCCCCCACATGGCGCGACTAAAATATGCAATTAATACAAAAACCCATGTTGAAGTCATGAAAAAGATTGCCACAATTACCATGAACAGGTTGCCAACTGCAGTCCCACCACATGGCGCGACTAAAATTTGCAATTGATACAAAAACCCGTGATGAAGTCATGAAAAGGATTGCCACAATTACCAAGAACTAGTTGCCAACTGAAATCCCATCACATGGCGAGACTAAAATATGCAATTAATGCAAAAACCCGTGTTGAAGTCATGAAAAGGATTGCCACAATTACCATGAACAGTTTGCCAACTGCAGTCCCACCACATGGCGCGACTAAAATTTGCAATTGATACAAAAACCCATTTTGAAGTCATGAAAAGGATTAACACAATTATCATGAACTGGTTGCCAACTGCAGTCCCACCACATGGCGCGACTAAAATTTGCAATTGATACAAAAACCCGTGTTGAAGTCATGAAAAGGATTGCCACAATTATCATGAACTGGTTGCCAACTGCAGTCCCACCACATGGCGCGACTAAAATATGCAATTAATGCAAAAACCCGTGTTGAAGTCATGAAAAGGATTGCCACAATTATCATGAACTGGTTGCCAACTGCAGTCCCACCACATGGCACGACTAAAATATGCAATTAATACAAAAACCCGTGTTGAAGTCATGAAAAGGATTGCCACAATTACCAAGAACTAGTTGCCAACTCCAGTCCCACCACATGGCGCGACTAAAATGTGCAATTGATAAAAAAGCCCGTGTTGAAGTCATGAAAAGGATTGCCACAATTATCATGAACTGGTTGCCAACTGCAGTCCCACCACATGGCGCGACTAAAATTTGCAATTGATACAAAAACCCATGTTGAAGTCATGAAAAGGATTGCCACAATTACCATGAACTGGTTGCCAACTGCAGTCCCACCACATGGCGCGACTAAAATTTGCAAGTGATACAGAAACTCGTGTTGAAGTCATAAAACGGATTGCCATAATTACCATGAACTGGTTGCCAACTGCAGTCCCACCACATGGCGCGACTAGTTTGTTTGTTTGTTTTTTTGTGTTTTACGCCTCAGCAGCACCTAAGTGGGCTATATCGAGGCAGGCGATCGCCGTATGATGATGAGATGAGAAGGCTGTGAGTCTGGTATTAATTCAGGGATGCCCAGGGTCTTTCAGTTGCCCCAGCATAGAACACTGGATACAACCCGCCTCCATTTAATGTCCCATGGGCTCGGACTAAATTGAGTTCCGGGTTGGGACTCGAACCCACGCCCTCAGAGCCAGTGGTTGTGCAAGCAAGCACTCTTAACCATTAGGCCACGGAGGAACTCTGACATGGCGCGACTAAAATTTGCAATTGATACAAAAACCCGTGTTGAAGTCATGAAAAGGATTGCCACAATTACCAAGAACTAGTTGCCAACTCCAGTCCCACCACATGGCGCGACTCAAATGTGCAATTGATACAAAAGCCCGTGTTGAAGTCATGAAAAGGATTGCCACAATTACCATGAACAGGTTGCCAACTGCAGTCCCACCACTTTGGGCGACTAAAATGTGCCATTAATGCAAAAACCCGTGTTGAAGTCATGAAAAGGAATGCCACAATTACCATGAACTGATTGCCAACTGCAGTCCCACCACATGGCGTGACTAAAATATGCAATTAATGCAAAAACCCGTGTTGAAGTCATGAAAAGGATTGCACAATTACCATGAACTGGTTGCCAACTGCAGTCCCACCACAAGGCGCGACTAAAATATGCAATTAATGCAAAAACCCGTGTTGAAGTCATGAAAAGGATTGCCAATATTACCAAGAACTGATTGCCAATTGCAGTCCCACCACATGGCGCGACTAAAATATGCAATTAATGCAAAAACCTGTGTTGAAGTCATGAAAAGGATTGCGACAATTACCATGAACAGTTTGCCAACTGCAGTCCCACCACATGGCACGACTAAAATATGCAATTAATGCAAAAACCCGTGTTGAAGTCATGAAAGGGATTGCCACAATTACCATGAACAGTTTGCCAACTGCAGTCCCACCACATGGCGCGACTAAAATGTGCAATTAATGCAAAAACCCGTGTTGAAGTCATGAAAAGGATTGCCACAATTACCAAGAACTAGTTGCCAACTCAAATCCCACCACATGGCACGACTAAAATGTGCAATTAATGCAAAAACCCGTGTTGAAGTCATGAAAAGGATTGCCACAATTACCATGAACTGGTTGCCAACTGCAGTCCCATCACATGGCGCGACTAAAATATGCAATTAATGCAAAAACCCGTGTTGAAGTCATGAAAAGGATTGCCACAATTACAAAGAACTGGTTGCCAACTGCAGTCCCACCATGTATGGAATAGTTAATGATTGTACTTTCACACATTCCGTGAACGTAATTTTCACACATTCCGTGAACCTAATTTCTTCAATAATAAGTACAACTTTATATATATATTAAATTTAACTCCAAATCCTATCAACTTTTATTTAATAAAATATTTATTTGAATCACATATTGCTTTGAAACCTATCTGAATGTTTTCCTTGACCCTGAAAATGTATATTTTGACACCAAAATCAAGTCTCTCTGTCAATTAGATATCAGCAATAATAGGTTTTTTACCTGATCTAGGGCAGCCATTTTGAATTTTGTCAATAAAAAAATTTCCCCAAGGGTGCAACGTCTGCACCCAGTTGATTTGTGATCAGTAAGTGCCTATCTACCAGAAAGAGCAAAAAACAGTCATTGGATGGATAAAACAAGGTTAGGGGAAAAATCAAAGTCTGCCACTGGACTATACCAAAAGAAACTACAATACCCATTTGTAATATGCATTGACGATGATAAAAATACAGAGGCGAGCAAGTTTCCTGAAAAAAGTTTATAAGATTGAAACTGATATAAAATTACAACAATAACATGAATTGTAAAATTAAACAGTCATGAATGTATTGAAATTCTTTCAAAAGACATGCAGATTGTTTTAGCTTTTGGCAGTGTCACAGCTAAATGCTGAAGGTTTGCTGCTGCACATCCTGTTTTTTATCATTGTCATCAATGGCCAAGCGTGCAGTAAGAGTGTTACAAAAGGTTGTTAAAAGGCTAACAAAAGTAGTAAACCATAATTAAATTATATAACCTTTTGATTTTAATATAACCTTTTGATATATAGAAACACAATTTTTTTTGGTCAAAATAATAATTTGCTTTGTTAGTAGCTTATCATGTGCCTGTCTTTCAGTATATCTGCTACATTTAAATAAACAAGAAAAGTACCTTAACATTTCTGGTGAATGCAACCTGGCCACAGCATTAGAATCCTGTTGCAATGCAGTCAGAACAATTGACTGCAAAATAGCATTTAAGGTGATATTTAAGTGCTCTGTATATTTAAGTTGTGGATCAATCCTTTAATTGTCAAGAAATCTATTCTGTTAACTAAAACAAACAAACAGACAAACTGTGACGCACCGATTGGGTGTTGTTTTTGTCAGAGACAACAATCATTGCACACAGATCTGAAAAAGTGTATGTTAGGGGCCGGCCAGATGATCTTTGGGGGAGGGGTTATGGACATTTGGTGAAAAAAAAAAGATTTGGTGAAAAAAAAAGATTTGGTGAAAAAAAAAGTTTGTTCAACACATGAAAAAAAAAAAATTGTTTCCAACTGTAGCTAGGGTACAGTCAGTAATGTTAAAATTCAGATTAAAAAGTTTGTCGCGAGTGAGCATACGAAAAAATTATTTGTCGATGTGCCGACCAAAAAAAGTTTGTCCCGCAGTTAAAGTCCATAGCCCCCCCCCCAACTATCATCTGGTCGGCCCCTTATCATTTCACACTGGTGGCTTAAATCGGAACTTCTAATTCCCACAAGTCCTGAATATCCCAATTATTTCCCTGACAGTTTCCAAAAGTCCACACATATCCCATTATCCCCAATTAGTCAGATCAATCCCACAAAATCCCTGATTATAGTTTCAATATCCAGCAATTCCCTTTTGTCCCTATAAAAATTTTAAAACCTCATAATATTTCATTACTCCTTGAACTCCACAATGGGACCTCCATTTGGGAATTATGAGGTTAAATGGGGCCTATTGTGATGTGATTATGACAAAGAAAGAATGATTGTCGGTGTCCCGTTGCGATAGTGTGAATTCATACTTATACTGGCACATGCCATTGGTCTGACCTTCTCTCTTCCTCATGTTTTACTGGAGCTTGAAATGTCAGAAAATATATCTTTGGGAAAATGGAAATTTTACAAAAATTTTTCTGGATCCCATGTAAGAAACCACCACCTGAATTTGTCAACCTCTAGTTATTGTTTCATTTTCAACTCGTATAAGTTTTCAATTTCTCTTATTATCATGGTCTCATGGAGCGTGTTTTCCATAAGTACATTTACAGGTAGCTGATTTAGCTTCATATTTTTACAGACAAGAATGGCACCATCTACTAGTTTCTGTGAAATCAACTGTGGAAGGGATTCTTGCAAGCCAGTCTGTCAATGTGTGGAACTCCTACGGAGGACTGGAGAGACTCTGCAGAAACATCCAGCACATTCTGTCACATGACCTTAAAGTTGCCCAGGTGTGTAAAAGCAAGTAATGTTAATTCTTAGTACTGTCCGTCATGCTATGCAATGAAGCTGTCAAAATTTTCATTCCACAATGAAATTTACCTTTTTGGAGCAATTGGTTTCCTATTTGAGCAATCTGTAATTAGGCTTTGAATCCATTGAATGTCGGACATCTTATGATTCAGTTGGAGGCTCATGGAAGTTTGCATTGGAGTTGATCTCTGGATTCTTGTGCCATTATTTTTCAGTCAAATTTTTGTTGGAGTCGGTCGTATAATGTTGCTGTACCATAGCATCTTGTCTGGTTTGTTTGGCTGCTTGCTTTTAATGCATTCTCGTTGGTTGTATATTACAGGGCCACTCCTACAATGATGTGGACTTCTGGCCGTTTGTGCGAGCTCTGCGATGGATTGACTCCGCAAAGTGGAGAGCCATGGAGAGCAAACGTCCAGGGGCCTCCCTGGCTAGAGTTTGGTTGAGGCAGAGTTTGCTGAACCTCAACTTGTCCTCTCAACTGACTTCCCTGGTGGCCCACCAGGAACATCTGCATCAGTACTATGAAGGTGCCTACTTATTTTGTTATTATGCATAAAGTTTTTGTCCAACTTTAAATATGGATGATGGCATTAATTCAGTACTGCATCTTGTCTTGCTGAACTGAAAGTAATATTCGCGCTGCGAAACGCGAATATTACTTTTTGCGAATATTACATTTCACGAAGTGAATTGAGCGCAAGAGAGGACTCAAAAATTCTGTGCAGTGATGGTCTGAACATCAACAGTCCACAGTTGGGAAATTAGGTCAAGTAGGTCCAGCTTTTTATCAATGATTTAGTTTCGTATTAAACAGAAAATAACATATGCATCGTGAAAAGTGTATTAAAAATTCAATTTTCTCCGGTTATTTATTCTGTACCAATATTTTTAAGGAATGGTAAATTATTAGCCTTTACAAGCTAAATCAAATTGTTAACACAAGATTCATTTCATTTCAAAACAGATAACAAGAAAACATAACTAAATTAAAGTAACATAGTCTTTATAAGGGTCATTCTCAAATTTCGGGACAATTTGCGTCACTCCAGTTCCCTGACATTAATTTGAATGCAATTAATATCTGAAGTGTCACTCCACATCTGTTATTCATATTTCTATTTAGAACCACTGCATATGGAACAAAAATTCATTTATTAGACCTTTTTTTGGTGCATTGTGTCCAGTAATCTGTGCCAAATCAGTGATTTTTCCCTGTCACTGGACCTGACATGACAAAATCAAGTGTTAATTTTCCTTCTAAAGTACCATCATTTCCAAAGTTTCTATGCACGATTCATGAGAATATAGACTTGAATTAATATATACATCATATTTAACTTTTTTCTTGTTTCATTTCATTGAATTAATTGACGTAAAAGACGTGTCACTAGTTTATGTTAATTTTTTTGTCCCCTCCGTTACCAGGCATAGCTCGGCTCGCTATTGTTTTTAATGTGCAATTTCCACTCAATGTCGTAAGATGCACATGCGCCAAACTACCACAGCTTTGCTGATTTTCATTAAACAGGTATTCAACAAGTTAAGGCATAATTTTCATTGGAACATTTTTTGGTCCCACTGAAATGTCCCCTCCGTTACCTCCTATTCCGAGCTTACCAGTGATACCTTTTCAAAGAAATTTTATGTATATATTGCTGAGGGTGACAGGATTCAATAAAATGCAATCACAACTTTTTATCTCCCAAATAGAAACCACTATTAAGAGAAAACCAAACCGTTCCTGTCCACTCCGTTACCATTCCTGTCCACTCCGTTACCACAAAAAATTGATATTTAATTGAAAATACGATTGATCTGAGATGAAGTACTTCTGAAAATAAGACTTACATATTTTTTTTCATTTCTTTCTATTTTTAAATTGCTCAAAATGCAGGTTTTTTGCATCAAAAGTCCCCTCCGTTACCACACTTTCCAGGGCATTTTGTCCCGAAATTTGAGAATGGCCCATAAACTAATGATTATGTAACAGTGAGCAATTAATCTACAAGCAGATCATGTCACTGTTTTTTTATTACTATATAGTACATATATTTACACTATTATGTAATATCAACAATCTAACATAGACTTGACTTTGACAGCTTTCAGTGTTGCCCACCTTTCTACCTTTTAGCTGATTATCTATCAATATTTTATATTTATTAAATATATATCTATCTATCAATTTAGCTATCCATCTGTGGGTCGATCTATCTATCTATTTATCTCTCTATTTATCTATCTAGTTAGCTATCTATTTATTTTTCTTTTTATCTTTCTGATATTCTAAATTTATATCTGTCTTTCTATGTATCTGTCTTTCTAATTAAAAAAAAAGTTACATAACTGTCTTCCATACATTGAATATGAAATAAAAATAAAAGAACTTATGATAACACTGTAAGTCTTACAAAAACTTTTTAAAGTGCTGCGCGAATTTCATGGCAGTGCCATTTGGAAGTGCAAGGGAGTTGAAGGGAGAATCAGAAACAGCCATGCTGGCCCCTGCAATGCTGGTCCCTGCAATGCTGGTCCTGCAATACTGGTCCTGCAATACGGGTCTTGCAATACGGGTCCTGCAATACTGGTCCTGCAATACCGGTCTTGCTCTGACTCAAACCTACAAACCCAAGAGCACTGCCCATGCCCTCACATTTTTATGATTTGCTATTCCATGAGATGCACCAGTACAAATTTTCACTTTCAATACCAAAACCACTAATCTAATCCGCTGTCATTCCCATACAGATACCATTAAGTTACATACAGATCATGCAGTGACTCCAATCCAATATTGATACTGGTTGGACAGCAATTTCAATCATCCTTCCTTCATAGCCGCATCCTCCTCATGTCCTAATTAGACTTTCAAGTGCATAAATACAGTACATGTATAAAGCCCCAATCATCCATCCGTCCAATATTGTTGATATATATACTACTTTTTTGGTGCTAATATCACCAAGTATCTTACTTATTCGATTTTCTGGGAGTACTGTGAATATATTTTTTGCATATGTAGTAAGATGATGTAAATTACTTAAAATAGCAGGGCAATAGCACTTACCAGCATTTCAGTGTAGACTGATGTGAGCTAGTGTCGCGGGTATCTGAACCAACCTTGCTGCATGGAGTCTGCATGTCATAGAGCTTTTTGTCTGGTTTTGTGTTAAAATTAGAATTAGAATTAGTTATGTATAGTTGCATAATGTACATGCAATGACCTCCCGATAATTACATACTATACCCTATAAACCAGATAATTCATAAAAAAATAGACAATAGAATATCGACCTAAAATTGACTGAAATGAAATGCAAACTTTGCAAATCAACCCTTCAGGGCCTCAAATAATTGCATGCTGGCCTAGATCCATGTTGTAAAGGGAATAAGTGGTGCACATGGCAGTCACATGGCCAAACAAACGCACACAGTCCATCCCCTTGGTGTCTGACAGAGCATGACTCCCACGTGTCTGCCTCATATTCAGCTTTTGTCATGCTGTCTGTCAGATGGAATTTAAATGCATGTGATGAATTCATTCATTGTTCCCTGGTAAGTCTGCTACATGTTTTTTAAGGAAACTTTTGTAAATTTCTTGTTTAGGAAATAACAAACAGGCAGATTTGATGGAAGATATTTTGACTGATATCAATAATGAGAAAGTTATCAGTTATTCTAACTTTTGCACTTTCAAAATAAGAAAAGAGAGACACAGAGATATTTGGAGAATTTAATTGGGTTTAACTTACAGAACATGCCATTGTGTTATTTCAAACATTGAATTTCAGGTGCAATTTTTGTCTTAGAAAGTTCCATTGGGTGCCTTTAGGCAATTTTGTGTGTGAACTGTCAATGGGCATCTAACACTGTTGCTATGGCAACTAATTATAATCTTTTATCACCTGCTGTATACATAGATTCAGAGTAAAAAAAATGGTTTGAAATTTAAGGCACTTTTTATGATGCACCGAAGTTCAGTATTAATTTTGTTCAGGGAAATGGTCTTTTAAATGTTATAAACGTCAATAAGCAATGGCGTTCTGTTGATTTCTTAATGAAAATTTCCTTAATTCATTTATTGGTTGAATATTATACTGTCACTCACAAATGTGTTGTTGTCTATAATGGAAGAGCCTCGTCTATTTCGTAATTGGGTGTGACTCAGTGTTATGACTCATTAGACGCATCCAGGGTTTCCAAATGTTCTTTATTTGCGAACTCAGTTGTTTCACAGATTGTTTGCCGATACGAAAGACCTGGCCCAGGTGTGATGATCATATCTCATCAATGAAAAAATCAATAAAAGTTTCATAAATTTGCAGATCAAGATCCAACTGGTATAGTTACACAAATTACTTAGATTGATGCGTTTATTGACTTATTGAATCATATGGACAGGTGTTGTGAGCAGGAGAAGCATTGCTTTGCATGATAGTATTGCTTCATAGTTATGTATGAAGGCAAAATGGAATTTCATATACTGAAAGTCTTAAAGTGTTAGTTGATCATAGCACAAATGTCTTGTTTTGGGACTCACCAGAGCTTCAGCTGCTTCACCTGTCTCTCATGGGCTTCCTTTCATGTTTTTGATATTTCAATATTTAGAAATCAATTGGCTGTACAATAACTCATCTGCATAGGGAGTTGTATCTTGTCAGGAAAGAGGTTTAAAAATAGAGTAATATGGATGTTCTCCACGGTCAGATTTTATTAAAAATGTGAACCTTGTTCCTCAAAAATAAATTTATTACAAGAAAAATAAAATAAGGTGAAATGTTGAAAATTTCTGGTTTAAGAACAAGAAATCAAATTCTGAATGCTGTGTTGAAATTTCTAAATAGTTGGTTTTCTCCGACCTTCCATTGACAAATTGTGTCTTTTTGGTTATATCTACAGACGTAGTTGGGGTGTTTCATGACAGTATATCATGTGACTGGGGTCAATGACCTCATATGTCAACAAAGCACCAGCAAAGCAGGGTGCGACTAACTTTACACAAATATAGATGTGACACAGTATAGCAGATACATGTACTTTTATCTTTCTCAATTCTTTTGCAGTTTGACTAGTTTCTGATCATTTTTGATAACTCCAAAACTTTGAAGCTCCCAGTGAATCGATGACAAACAAAAAAGTATCCTGGGGATCAACTAATCTCTGATAAGTGATAACATACAATCAGTCATGTATGATTCACATATTATGCTGATGTAATTGGCCTGAAGAATGAACTTATTTGTATGATTCAGATTTCAAAAACTAAACCTGCATTGTTAGCTTCAACCTGGACTAGATGTTTCCTATGGTGCTAAAGGTACTTGTGTCAGCTTCTTAACTATTTCTGCAATATGACTTTACATTATCTTTGTAGAGAAGACGATATATATACCCCATAATGGGTACTGTGTTTAATTAAAATATAATGTTTCAAATTGGTCTTATTGAAGAAGTAACACGTCAAATGATCTAATTCTTTTGCACAGAGTTGCAATATAATAGAAATACAATAGAGATACACTAGAGAATATGTTTTGAATCCGTTGTCATTCTGGAAGTATTGTAGCAGTGGGATCAATTATACCGAGTTAAATAAGACCCTTGTCAGTTGTAACACCTGCTCTTGATTGGTACAGATTCCAAACGAGTTGTCTATTTCCAAAGAAAAAGTCTGCTTTGAGCAGCAATTCCTTTTTTCCTTCCATTTGTAAGGGGCCGACCAGATGATCTTGGGGGGGGGGGGGGCTATGGATATTTGGTGAAAAAAAAAAAGTTTGTTTCCCACTTGACACTGAAAAAAAAAGTTTGTTCAGCATATATGGAAAAAAAAGAAGTTTGTTTCCACCTGTAGCTAGGATACCATAATATGTTAAAATTCCGATAAAATAGTTGTCGCGAGTGCGCATCGAGAAAAAAAGTTCGTCCCGGGGTAAAGTTTATAGTCCCCCCCCCCCAACTATCGTCTAGTCGGCTCCTAAGGTTTGTCAATGTGTATTGAAAATTTGTTTTATGAATGCATGGCTGCATACTGCAGTTGAAGTAATTGGGCAGTTGTATCATCTTCCAGCCCTCAGTTCATTTGGTCAGTGCTTGATCAAGTCAGCACTGGCTTCCAATGTGCAGGTTGTTCACCTGAGCCACAATCAATGTCACGGGCGGACAGCATGTGCTATGGATTGTGTTGTGGCTGGATGGCGGCTCATTGCTCCTGGTGTCTGATTTTGTATTGGATTGTGTAATGTATTTTTGGGGGACTCATGTATTACATAACAAATACATATGTCATGTTTCATGCATCAGTAGGTGTTGACAAGGTGTCATGGATTTGCTCTTTCAAGTGGAGGTTAAACGCTGTCTTTGTCTTATAATACGAGGTTCGTTCAGAAAGTTCGAGGCTTTTTTTCACATGGATGCTTATTTTCAAACTAGAAATGAATTTTTCACAGGATAAAATCCAGCATATTTGGAATGGGTTTCCAAAATTTTGGACAATTTGGACATTTTTAAGTCATTCTGTGGTTGACGAGGAAACTGAAAGTTCAGCTTCTTGGGGCAGGTAACACTGAAACCAAGAATGCCAAGAAATTGTGACTGTGAGAGACTTCTCTCTGGCACTTGTATTAGTGAGATTGACAATATTTGACACAAGAAATATGGTAATAACTTCTAAATATGCTTTCAAGCACACCAAATATGTGTATTCTTACACTGAACTCATGTAGGAAAGCACTCCTGCATGCCAGATTTGACAAGGGAAATTCAGGTGGCAAGGGCGTGTTTCCTTAGCTACCTAAGGACTTGCGAAAGCATGGATTCACTGGTATGAACAAGAGACCAAAATGGACAGCATTATCCATCCCAGCTATTCCTGTGACATGTTCCTTTACATGTCCTGGTTTTCCTTTACTTTAGTCCATGGGGGCTTGAGTTTCAGGCACTGGAGGAGAAAAGGCTTTGGATGACCGAAATGCTTTCACAGAACTTTGTTTGGAGGACTTCGAGGAACATTTACTTCAATGATTCAGGTGTATGAATTAATGCTTTTGGTGAGCTTTAGAGTATTTTTAAAGGCTAATATTATATTTCTTGTGTCAAATATTGTCAATCTCACTAATGAAAGTGATAGAGAGAATGCTCTCTCACAGCCAAAATTCATTGGCTTTAGTGATTTCAGTATTATCTGCCCCAAGAAGCTGAACTTTCAGTTTCCATGGCAACCACTGAATGACTTAAAGATGTCCAAATTGTCCAAAATTTTGGAAATCCATTCCAAATATGCTGAATTTTACCCTGTGAAAAATTCTTTGTTCTAGATTGAAAATAAGTGTTCATATAAAAAAAAGCCTCAAACTTTCTGAACGCCCCTCGTATTTCTCATGAAACATCTGGCTTCAGATTACAAGCAATAAACATGATAAATGCAAATTAAAACATGTTTCATTGTGTGTCTATGAACAAGGAAATGTTGGGTAGTAATTATGTCATCATATAGTTATATATAGTGACTAATGATGACTCACTGTAGCCCTCTTTCGATAGAAAATAGGCTGAACCCCACAAGGTTATGTATATTACTGTAAAGCTATTTGCAACATAAATGCATGGACTGACTGTGCATATAGAATGAAACATGAAGAAAAACAACATTTTGTGAATTGTTAGCAGTTCAAGGTGGAATTGAAATATTTCGCAAAAAAATAATCTAAAAAGTTTGCCCTAGTGGAGACCTTGAATCGCATGGGATTGGGGTGCAATGGTGCATACTCAATCAGGATGTATGTGAAATTAGGATGATTGTCATACTACTGTAAGTCTATAACAATCCCCCAGAAATTCATTTGCATTCACTGTTGCAATTTAATTACTGTGAACTAAAATTTGTATCCAGAGAATAGCTAGTAATAATTGGACCCCTCCTGAGTATGGGTCCCTTCTAACAATTACGCTATTGTTTGCATTAGTTGCCCGGTGGGCAGATGTACTGATGAGATGGACGATTAATAATTTTTTTTTCATTAAAAACTTAGGATAAAGTCATCTTTTGATGGATGCTGCTGAGGTGTGAAACACAAACACACACACACTTCTTTTGATGGAATTTTGTTGTCTCTGGCATAGGATAAGATAGGATAGGATACTGACATATTCTGTTTGTTAAATTAATCAGTATGCTGTGTTTATATTATGACTAACCTCATGTTTCGTAACTCTCTATTGCTTGCAATTGTCATCACCTTTGAATGTTTATTTCCACTGCCCTGGATAGATAACAAACTGGATGACCAGAGCTCTGGGGTCATTGTGCAAAAGGCCAGGTTTGCTGGTGTCAAGTTGCATTTGGATGGATGTCATTTTGTTACATCTAAATATTCAGGTTTATTTGTCCACACTTGAGTGGATTTGACAAGTTGCTTGGGTTCCACAGTACCCTTTGGAAATTGATTGGTTTGACCCTTACAAGGTCATTTGGACTGTTTGCCTAATTTGGCGCTTTGGAGTGCTAAACTGTGCCGTGGTGTCTGTGTTATTTTAGGATCACCTTATGCTATAAAACCATTCTCACCGTGCCTCTGGAATACTCCTGGAAACTACACCCTCAAGAAGGACCACCTACTGTTCTCACTGGGTGGTCTCATGACACAGGGACTTCTGCACAGTCTGTGCTATTTTGCAAGTAGAGGACCTCTCTTCAAGAGGTATGTGTGGATTGCCAAGTATTGGATCAAGATAAGCGGCAAGGGATTACTGGATCACTTGGATCATGCTCATTTCTAATTTTGACTTATGAATATTCAGTATTGGACATTAGCCTGCATAATTTCATTCCAGTGCACTTCAGTACGTGGAGCTATTACTGTCACTGAGTGTCATGTAGTCAGTGGTGTTGCCTGCATGACTGGACCCAGCAGATTGGTTCTTGTTAATTAGGTTGTCAGGGATTTTATTATGAAATCATACGATTGGACTCCATTCAGTCTGAACTGAGCTGTCACACTGTGGGAGGATAATACTAGTGGTCATTGCATTATACCTGCTATAATCTGGGATCACATGGCAAGGTAATTCTTCAATGTTCCATTATTTTTCACCTCTTGTTGTGATTTGTCCTGCATCTTTATATTCTTGGAAATATGATCTATTGGTTGTGGGCTGAAATTGAAATGAATGAGTTGCTTTTTTTTGGTTGCAATTAGTGTTTATTTTGACCAAAATTAACAAATATATTGTTGGTTCATGAAAAGGGTTATTCTCAAGCTCATAAATTTACATACCAGAAAAACTTGTATAGTCAGAAAGTCGGTTGAAGAGAGCAAAGTCAATAATGTCTATTTAGTATTTTTATATTATTAATAGAGTATGGCTTCAATAACCAGGCTTTCAATTACCTTTCCAATAATTTTTTAACTAAACTCGGGGGGGGGGGGACATGTTTTGTGAAAAGGAAAACTCTAATGTTATTATCCCCATCTACTTTCAAACTATGAAGTTTTGTGATGTTTCCATTAATTCTGGTAGTTATATTGCAGATGCTTGTAGTGCACTTCACATCAGATGATTTGGAAATAGTAGGCTATTTAACCAGTTATTTCCAAGAGATGATACAAAGTCTACTTGACCATTGTGGTAATTGATGTCCATGAATATTGAATAATTTCCTTCAATCCTCTGAATTGAAACTCTTCTTAGTCTCCTATGTTGAATTGTCATCACCTTTTGTAAATCTTCAACATCTCATACTTGGCGCAGATCTAGATTCTAGAAAGAAGCTTTTGAATACACTGAGAGCTTACATTACACATAGTTAGGTCACTTACTTTGGACCTTGTGAGTTATATGACTGTGTCTACAATAGACACACATTCTTTGTTTGGTTAGAGACTTAAAAGAATTCAAAATGCATTATCTTTCAGTCAATTATTGTCAAGTGTCCGCTTGGGTGCACACTGTTAATATCAAGACAGAAGTGTCCTGAACGTGAGGTCAGTCGTTGGAATGTAGGAGCATTGATGTCAGATATCCAGGCCATAAATGTCACTTTCCACTTTGCTACCTTCAAGTCCTTGGCTCTTGGGTCAGTCAACCTTGTGTCTGGTGTGGAGATCTTCAGGTGAACCAGGTCAAGTTATAGAGTGGTCAGTCAAGAGTCTGTGGAGTTTGTTGTAATTTGCCCTGAATATTTGCTTTGGTCTTCACATTGGAAAGGTTTTCAACAACTATTTTTGCTAGACTTGAGTTGAGAAGTAGGTGAAATCCTTGAATCTACTGTCTCTTGCTGCCCCAGTATCAGTTGTCCTGGAAATATGAGATGTTGCCGCGATCTACTTTTACATTGGTGCTATGTGATTTCCTACTGATTGCTCTGTGTGATAATTTCGGTGTTAAGAATTAGTTATGTGATACATGTGCAGAAAAAGTCATCACTATGAACAATTTAATAGAAGACAGTCGGTGTATTAATCTGGGCAGATGTTTCTGTTGCACTGCATGAGTTCCAAATCTGATCCTTGCAGAAAGTGTCTCCTTCAGGCTAGATGCTTCCTGTAATCAACTGAATGTTCTGAATATTTTTCCTTGTCTACTTTCAGATGGGGCATTCCTCTGCCAGAAAGAGTACTTCCAAGCACTGGTGATATGTCTCCAAGCCCTGGAACACAACTGTCCAGCCTTATTAGCCGATATAAATGCTGCTTTGGTATGTTCTGCTGGTGATTTCCTACTGGTTGATTCATTATATCAAATCAAATCTATTTGTATAGCGCAGTATTTGGAAAAATACAATCATCAGATGCACTTCACTTGCAAAAGAAGGATAAAATATATGTAAATAGTATAAATATACGTGTAATGTGTATAAGTAAAGTTAAAATTTGCCAAAGAGAAAAAATTCATTTAAATCAATTAATGTCTCTGGCATTTTTGATAAAATCTGGAAGCTCATTCCACCATTTTGGGCCCATCACGCAAAAGGCTCTTCGGGTAAAAGTAACGACAAGTTTCACACTTGAGGTTGAACTTCGCAGTCCTGCTCTTGACATGGGGCTTGGTTGTGTAGACACCTTAACATGAGTCGTGGTCTAGGTGCGAGATCATCAATGACATATGTGCGCTTTTTCATCACTGTTATTGTCATCCAACTAAATTTCATGGATTGTGCCTTCTGTCTGTGGTTCCTATTCGTCAATTTTCTTTTTTTTTTAAACATGAGGAAATGATGTTATCTTTTGTGAACAAGCCAGATAAGCTTGATCTGTGTTAGTTTGTTGATAATGGCCGCATTGAAAGTGAATGTTAGGATTTAGATGAACACGAAGAGTTAGATATTCTGTGGTATAACAGTATATGATTGCATTTCAGATAACACAGCACATCAGAAAGAAAGCACGGCGTCCCACCAGACACCACTTGAGCCGCAGTGCCTCTCTTCCTGCCGATGCAGCTGAACCTGATGACAACATGATCCGCCGAGCGCGAACAGAAGACCGCCTGGTGCCCCCGCTCATGAGTCCCAAGACAGACTCTGTGCTCAGCACTTCTTACGAACATGCCAGCATCTGTGATAGCGGTAAGTCCATGCTTGTGAACTGTGTGATAGGTAGGCATATAGGGCCGGTGGAATCCTCGGAGGCAGGTCTTTGCCACTCTCAAGTGACAAGTCAGTCAGGTGGCATTGCGGCCAGCTCCACTTCTGAACCTTGAATATGAAATGTAGAATGTCAAAGTTTCTACCCTTCATTCAAATGCTTATTCCTAATCTCCGTTTCAACAAGTTTATTTGGATTGATGATAGGAGTTGTGTGACAATATCAGCTCCTATGATTTGATACATTGATACATTTTATGTGTATCTTCTTATTTTATTAACATTATAAACTAACTTTACATATTCTGAATTATATAAATACATGTGCATTTTATTGATAATAATTATGCGGGTCTCATAATAATCTATTGATCTTCTGAAAAAAAAAGCCTATATTAATATAGCATCATCTTATCTAGCCTTGATCAAATCATTTGATAAGAAGTCCTTCAGTCGCGCATTTGTCATTAGAATCATTACAGTGTGTTAGGCCATTATGATATAATGTATTTATGGCCTTATTCACCAGTCTGTTTTTGTTGGGTATTTATGCCATTTTGGTCCATGAAGTAGGTCATCATGTGCTTAGTGTATAGATTTCTCCCCTGTTCTGATCATTGGCACATTACTCAACTGTTGTTTGGCTCTATGTGAACTGTACATGGTGTGTATTGCTTAACCTTCTTTAATTCCATGATTTTCTTTTTGATTTTTAGAGTTCTATACATAGACTTTTACCAGTATCTAGACATTGTTGCAGTTTTGAACTGTGTGTGGAGTGGAAGTTTATGTAACTCAATAGGCTAGTATGTGGCTTGTGTTTTCAGTGTAATTTCCATATCATCATTGATTTTGTTAAAGTTATTATGTAATTAAATTGTGTCAAATAGTTCAACTGCTGTGTATTTTAGAAGTATACAACTTGCTGAACAAATAATCAAAGGTTAATTCATATACATTTTCATGCTTGACCAGACCTGTGGCTCCAATGCTGGAATGAGCTTTTTATATGAGTTGATTAGTTTCTGTGGGGATTGTTCACAGTTTTGAATTAGTGAATGGATATTCATTGTTTTGTTGTCACAGTTTTTCACACATGATATTAGTCACTCTGACAATTATTAGCCAGTTGCTCAAAGTGTAGCTGTTGCAAACTAGTTAGGTGACAATGTGTTATGGAAAGTGTCAACCAGAGAGGTCTGGTGGCATACCACTTGCTGGTTATCAAGTGTTTGTCTAAATTAATGAGCCAATTTGTCTTTTTATGGGCCCAGTTAACTTACTGTACATGTGCGTAACTGTGGTTCCATTACATTGTCAGATTTTCATAGAATAAAATTTCATGAAATTATATTGATATTTTACGACAACGTAATGAGTTACATGCAGCTAAAACATGTTGTGTTTCAACAATAGTTCTTATAGATTTTGCAACATTTGGTGGAATATCATTGAAATACTTGAATAAGTGGAACATACATATGTATACACTAACATTATACTTACGTGTGTTCTTTTCATGAGAACATGATAGACTGGAGCTCATTGTCCCATGTCTCATTACAAGATGTCCCTACATAACTGACATTTCCTTGTTTTTTCAGGAGGTAGCCCAGAAACGGCCAAGGAGGCCTTACTGCAGGCGTTGCACCAATCAGGAGAGGTGGTGGACACGGATGATGATGAGTACTACTCGTTCAGATCCAGTTATTCAACTCACAGACATTCCTACCCCATCCTGAGCCTCTACTCACAAGACCTTTACTCCCAGGGCCACCACCCACAGGACCCTTACAAACATTTGCCTACGGTCCACTCACACATTCCTGAAGACACAGACTCACAACATTCCGCGTTCGACTCGGGGTTTGACAGCTACGCCAAAAAGAATAAGTTAGAACGGACTAGTGGGATGAAGCACAGAGAATCTGCAGAATCAACAGTTGAAAGTAAAGTGTTAAAGTCACATGATTCTAATGTGACCAATCAGAACTCATCTACTAATTTATGCAAATCATCTTCAATCCAGGAGTTACAATGGACGACGACTCAATACGGAAATACCAAAAAGGTTCCAGAAAGTGTTTCATTTAATCGTAGTGTTGTGGAGGATGAAGTGGACCCTTTGAGGTCCCCAACTCTCCTCTCCATGGCTGACTTGTGTGACCTTGACAGTCAGCCAATGAGCAGGGACTCTGGAATATCGTCTGCTAATCCCAGTTCCATCAATCCCCTAGCTAGTCCTGGATCTGGCCTGTTGAGTTCGAATCCTTCAATCCCTACATTGTCTTCTTCTGAAAAATCACCAAAGAAATACACCCACCAAAGATCACGGTCTGACGCTGGCGTCCAACAGTCTCCCAGACACCCCACTCCTCAGCCAATCAGCAAATCTCCTGACACGCTCGACCTGCGCTCTGCCCACCGCAACCGCTCTCTTCCTCGTAAGTGCCAAAATATCTTTGAATTTGTTCATAGAATTGTGTTTCTTAATATAAGGGGAGGTATGGGTGAGAAGGGCACTTTTCTGTAATTTTAGGAATAATGGCCCATGTTTGGTATCAAAAGATAGGTTTTTGCTAAATTAGATGATTTCAGGTCATTTTGCATTTTTGCGATGAATGGTTACCATGGTAACCAGTTCAAAGGGCAAAAAAAGGCTGATTTTTACTCACGGGATGTGAAATTTCTGAAGTTACATACATGGTAGAAAAATTTAGATAATGTTGACAAATTGAGAAAAGCCAAATGTAGAAAAGTGTAGAGCAATTTTAAAAAATTCCTTTTGATAGTGCCAGAAATTGGGGTGAAGTGAACAAAAGTCATTTTTCGGGAGAAATTGCTGGTTTCTACGACTTCAATTTCAAATAATTTTGTAACCAAAAAAAATTTTTTAAATCCCTTCTATAATTCTTTAGACAATTTTGCAAGGATTCCGTTGATGGATCCCACAAGTTCCTACGATGAACGGTTGTCAAGATTTTTCACATCCCGTGGAGGGTAAAAGTCTGTTTTCGCACATTGCGGAAAATGGCAAAAACGTGATGTAAATGTCATTCCAGGCGATTGACCACTGTATTAACTATCCGTTGCTATTTCTCCAAATCTAATGAAGATACAGATACAAAATTTTTCCAAGATATAGTTATCATTGTTATGCTTCACCAAGATAAAATGAATATATATATATATATATCTATATATCTAAATTTCATGTTGCCATGGCAAATGCTATTTTGTGTGGACATCTTTGAAGTGACACAAAGCCACTAATCAGTCAGGGAAATTACCAGCATATGAGGACAATTGCAATTCCAGCCAAGTCCTGGCCCTGACAGGATGATTGAGTGTGTGGGGTTGATCAGTTGGGTCTCAGAAGAAAGTCTAATCTCTTTGCAGCCATCCTCACCACACAGCAGCATGTCAGTTGCGGGACTTAATTCTATCCAATTTCACGAAATACTGCAAAGTCATCAGCAGCTGATGACAATTTCCTAATTTCTCAGGAGCCTTCGGGTTCTTTTCCTCATTATGTAATGGATAGGTCTGCCAAAATTCATAGAGTTAGTTGACACTGTCATACAACTTTATACCAAGTTTGGAAGTGATAGTTGCAGTAGTTCTTTTTAAATAGCCAGTCAAAGATGATTTTGAGCACTGCCAAAGTCATGGCTAGGCCATGACACTGTGAGAGTGTCATGGGAGGGTGATGACAGTGCTAGGGTGATTGTCATGTAGGGCTGAGGACATTGCTTGTCATCAGCTGGTGATAATTTCCCTGACTGCTAATTACTTACTGAAATTTGTTGATGATTTTGTATTTGACATGGTTTTAAGTGATGATAGTGACATATTTTAATATAATTGAAGTTGGGACTGGTTGCCTGAGTTGGTGTAGGTCAAAGATATGGCATAAACTGAATAAGTGAAGCTTACATATTTTTGGGGAATTTCCCACCCATACCTCCCCTTAATAGTAATAATGATTTCTGCTGACAGTTATTTGATTTAAAAAAAAACTAATTTGATTTGAATCTAAAACACATTCTTGGTTCCCCTCTTCCACGCAAAATTTATAATGCACAAGAAGGCATTATTCTGATAATCCAGCAGCTCACAACTTGAGTTGTTGTACAAATTACATCCAGTGATAGCAGTGATTACAGATATCTCCTGCTTTTGGTGTATTTGCCAATGTGATATGCTAAAATTATTAGTTGGAGATGATATGCCAGTGCTGGTCAGCGATCTCTCATCACTGTTCATCTGTATGTCCTCAATTTGTCCTGGATCAGCTGTGGATTTCCCCAGTTTCATTGCATCATTTGTTTTTGTTTCAGGTGAAGCCGAGGGCTATTTCCCTCACCCTGCAAAAGGCCAAAGTTTAATGAGTTTCCTCTCCTCTCAAGATTTCCATACCTGTGCGGAACTTGACAAGGTTTGTAAGAGAAAAAGTGATCGAAAACTATAACATACACTTTATTTTTTGTAAGGTTGCACAAATGTCATGTAAGACAACAACTGGTGTCAAATGTCATCTGGGCTGGCCACTGACTAGCTCTCTGCCTCTGGTTTGTTTGAAATAAAAAGAGTCTCTTTCCAGCATCCTCCCATTGCAGGGATCGTTTACACTAACCCTGCTAACAGACTGCAAAATACTTAAGTTTTCTAATCCTTTGTCAGTCTTTTTTCGGCGTGATTTAAATAATTTTTTATGGTTTTCTACAAAGAAACTCATTGAAACAACAAACAGACAACAATGAAACACTAAGACATTCATTTAATTGCTTTGAATGATCGCAAAGTATTATTTATGTTTGTCACACTGGAGGAAGGTTAATATTTTTGTTACAACTTCACAAAACAGGGTATGATTTGTTCAGGGTAAGCTTTCACAAGATTACACTGAGAGGTGAGGATGCTTTCCAGTGTGTACTGTGACATCTGTTTTGCTTATTATGAACATGATGAATGTATTTTCCTCTCTTCAGGAAAATGCCCACTTCAGTATCTCGGAGGCGTTGATCGCTGCCATTGAGCAAATGAAGTGGAACCAGGTGATTACCCCACACCCCCCTGACGTGTTGTCTGACGATGGCCATGAGTCGGACGAGGAGATCCGAGAACTGAAGCAGAGGATCAGGATTAGGAGGAGGGAGAGGCTCAAGGAGGTGGGTGCAGCTGACCAGCCATTTTCTGCTGCTATAAGTGCTAAAGCTAACATGTGAGCTGTGTCTTATTATAGCGACACTATGCTATTTTGGCCAAATGAAATTTTAGTTCTACTTATTCTTCAAAATAGCGCCTGATTTCTTGGTAATTATCTAGGCGCTGCTGCGCCTAGATCATGCTTGTACAACCTGCCATTTCCTGCGTGTTTTTCAACTTCCTGTTTGTGGTGAACATGAAATACAATGGTTTCATGCGTTTTACCTTCTAACTTCGTAAACACATCAACCCTTCTAGCTTGGATGCTGTAATTGCTATTGATGATGGATCAGTAACAGATCTATGGACTGTGATTGTAAATAGCTGTCCTCTTTGCTGTAAATTGGCAGAAATAACTATTTCTGGTCACAAAATATTAGGTCACTGTCCTAGATTTATGCAATGTGAAAGTGAATTAGTTTCTTGGCAACTATTGCATCAATTGTTGCTTGTCCACACTGCACTTGGTTGACTCATGGATTGTTGTGATTTCTCTTGCAGAAGGCCAGAGGATTTCCTGCTCTCAGTGATGGGAGAACAGACAGTATGTACTTTTAAGATTTTTAAACAAATAACTCACTGTGTCATGATGATTTCTCAATGTGCCTGTAATGATTGTGTTATCATTTATTATTTGCAAATGTTTGTCAAAAGTTTTGTGTTTGTTGAAATATATCTCTGATTTTGATTTTTTTGTTAATCCTTTGATTATATTTGTTGCACATGCATTTCTTTTAGTGTTTTTGTTTAAATATTTTTTGTGTTTTTTTTCTTTGTCCATTTTAGCCACCCCTACCACTGACAGTGCTTCTTTGCATAGTTCATCCCATTCCAATTCATCTCAATCAGGTAGCACATGGCTCTACTTTCACTTTCCTTATTTCATATTCAAATCAAAAATATTCATTCCATGGTTTAGTCAGCTGTAATTTTCATAATATGTTTTTACAATTGATGTTCATAGATTTTTCTTTCTTGCAATAGAAGCACTATAAAATGCTTTTACTTACATATATTATATATACATATATATATATTTTTTCAAATAATTTGATTCATTTCAGAAAGTTATGTTTGTTTAATATGTAAGTGAAATATTTTTTGATTGATATTCAATTGATTTTACAGACAGTGGATCAAGTTCTGATGAAGACATTCATGATGAGGAAATTAATGATACAGGTATGATTGATGATTATCATGTGTAGGTAAGGTGGCACTGTTGTTGCACTTCCTGTTTGATCATAACAATGTCTTGTGAAAAGCACATGTTTGAAAAAAAATTCAAATTACTATGAATGTAACTGTTGTCAGCAACATAACACCATGCAGAACTGTCTATGTAATCATTGTTGGTTATATCTATGCTAAAGTACACATTCAGACTTCTTTGATACTGAATTAAATGGCTTCAAAGTTGCCAGGTAAGTTGGCAAACGTTTTCTGTGTTGACATGGTTTTAGGAGAATTTTGATCTCTTACCTTGCATATTGTCGTCTACAGGGCAATACGTTTATTTTGCCCTCTCCAGGTATATCCCTTGCAATGAAGGTTTAGTAAATAGATAATTCCATGTTGACAAATAGACCTGAAAATGTCTCAATTGAGATATCTTTGGCAATAAGTCCATGGCTCAGCTCTGATATCTTCTGCTTTGACAGTGTTCATGAGGCTCTTTCAAGAAACAGGTAACAAGATTTTAATCTTGATGTATTGTTTTGCACTGATTGCTGGCTATAATCCCCTGTCTTGAGCCTCAGGTCAATAGACTCTGAACTTTACACCCATTTAAATGTGATTAAAACTGGATTCTCATTCAAAGGGTTGTGTGACCATGATTATGTTATTGAATGATTGACTGATTGGTGATTTTGAAAGAAATAATCTGCTTCCATAGCCTGTCCATCTTGACTGACTCTTGTGTTAATTGCAGATGGAAACAGCAAGATGTCAAACTTGAATTCCTTAAAAGAAAGTGGACTGTCCTTGTCAATGGCGTCCTTGTATTCAGGTGAGATGGATAGACTGAATATAAATATTTAAAATGCCTGATATCATTGACACCTTTAATGTTTGACCTTAAGCCAATCATTGTGTTATAGAAAAGCAGCAAGTATGAGCAATTGATGTTAAGACAGTGTTTGTAATTGCAGATGCTGATATCCAGAGGTCCATGTTGAATATAAAGAAAGATGCTGATATTAGGAAAATGTAAGTCAACAACTATATTGGTTATAGACTACTTGAATTGAAACTCACTGTGAACCCTATTAACAATATTTTCTGTAAATATGCTGTATTCAATCTTCCTTGTTCAGTGAATGTTCACTATTGCTAGACTTAACCTGTTTCTTGTTACTTGATGCACTTCTTCTGTTTATTTTTGATGCCTTCCGAATATCTTTTCAGTAGAACTTTTGCTGATTTTGCCAGTTCAAGCCTGGTCTCTGCTGAGTCCGTGGCAATCTCATTACTCAAGAAATTCTCCGAAAATCAACTTCCAAAAGCCTCTGACCTGGAATGGCTGGTTTCTGAACAGGACGCACCCCAGAGGGTAAGTCGGTGCATTTATCAGGGCCATATAACCATTACAATTGAAAGTTTTAATAGAAAATAATACAAATGGATCATAATGAGTGTTTTGATAAATGCCCTGTTGTGAATCTCACTTAGCATGCAGTTAGAAAAAAGGAGGGTTTAAATTGTTGGTTATTGAGGTATTAATAAGTGTTTTCAATTGATGTGATTCTCCTTTCAGCTCCTCCCCCTTCCCAATTCCTTCCCCATTTGCCCTGATGATGGTGAGAATTCTGACATTGCTTACGGCAAAAGGACTCGTCTGAGAGGAAACCTGGAATGGGCACCTCCCAGGCCCCAGATCATCTTCATTATTCACCCCCCTCCAAAGTAAGATCCCTTGAATTTATTTAATTTTTGGCACTGGTAGCACTGGCACCCTCAGTCGAGATGAAAACATTTGTAATTGCTCTTAGTTTCATCACCAAATGTTATTTGTAATTTATTTTTAATTGCGAATTTAATTGTTTCAGACGAAAAGTTGTTCTTGCAAAACAGAATTACCGGTGTGCAGGTTGTGGGGCCAAAGTTGAGCCAGGTAAAGACACTTTGTTTGAAAGGTTGTTCTTTATAGAATAGGGTGGGGCGTAAAACACAAACTCACTCTCTCACTTTAAAGAATAGGGACAGTGAGAAAATAAACATTTCTCATTTTGTCTGCAGGTGTATACAAAATAGCTCTAATGTGAATAATCTTTTATTTGTTCTGACAGTACTGATCGACTAATTTAAGATTGAGAAAGGCTATGCTAACCGAAAAAGATAATTAAAATCCAATTGGTAACATTTGCACCCCTGACAATTCTGCATTCATATGCAATTTCACGTGGATTGGAAGTTGTTGATCAATGGTCTTGCTTGTGCTATTTTATCTCCAATATATGATGATGTGTTTGCAGGCTACATGAAGCGGTACAACTACTGTGAGTACCTGGGAAAGTACTTCTGTCCCCGCTGCCACTGCAACAAGGTGGCCTACATTCCTGGAAGAATCTTGAAAAAATGGAATTTTACCAAGTATTATGTGTCCAACTTTGCGGCTGACCTGTTGAGCAGAATTAGCAAGGACCCTCTGTTCAGTATTCAAGACATCAACAGCGGCTTGTACCGGAAGGTGAGGACCCTGGAGATGATGAGGGAGAGCAGGGAGAAACTGCGCCATCTGCAGAGATATATTGACACCTGTCGTCTGCGCAGTATTAAGTAAGTCTCCTTTACTTGGTATGAAAAATGACTCTGCTGAAATTACCACCAGAGGCAGATCTACTCTGTCATTTAAAAATTACTCTTTGAAAATATATACTAATTTATATAACTTTCTGTAATTATAGATTAGCTGAGGAATTCAATAAGATGCCAGGCCACTGGCTGAAGGACATTCATGTGTATTCCCTTGAAGAGCTGGTGGCCATCAGGAAAGGAGACCTACTTCCAGCTGTGAAGGCCATTGTCGATAACAGTATCCTTCATGTCAGTCAGTGCCAGGTAAGTGCTGGGGAATGTGGTGTCACTCAAGTGGATAATGCAGCATTAATGTTTAATGTTAAATATACAATTGTAAAGCTCTGTAACAGTGCAAAGAAATTTCCAATGGAGCACAGGTTCACAGCACTGGTCAGGCAGTGGACGGTGCAAGAATGACAGCCAGTATTGGATCACATGTGTTGTTGGTTTATTGTGTTGAGCAGTTCAGCAATAAGTGTGAAAAGCGGCTTGGTAGACCTATAGTATAGTGCAATGAAACAAATAGTTAAACTGACAATGTGTTTTGTTGTATTCAGAATTTTTTTTTTTTTCAGCTGTGCCGAATGAAAGGCTTCATCTGTGAGTTGTGTAATGTTGAGGACGACATAATTTTCCCATTTGAACTGCAAAGAGTCACCAGATGTCCTGCATGTTCAGCCTGTTACCACAACACGTGCTATGTGCCTGACAAGTGTCCCAAGTGTGTCCGCATTCAAGCGAGGTAATCCATATTTTGGTGCTAAAAAACATCTTGATATCATGCAACATGTGGAGTCTTAGCTTTTTTTGAAGCTCTGGTCTGATAACTTGATAACACAAACACTGTGCAAAGACATAGACAGTTCCTGCTCACAAATGTAAACCGTGCTACCCTCATGCAACTTAATCCATAATCTTTTTTTTTTTTCAGACATAGACGTCTTTCCACACAAGTAAATGATTCGGACAATGATACACAAGAAAAAGAAGGCAGATAACGAAGGATGAGATTAGTCTCCGTCAAAAGATCTTAAAATGAATCTGATAGCTATTCATAATTTACTGAGAGCTACTCGTAATTACTGAGAGTTCTTGCTGCATTTATATTCCAATCTCAATAATTAGGTAATATATGTACACAATATTAATGTAGTGCTATCCTCAGCTGCACCGTTGTGATGTTGCCCTGTGGTGATCGAATGTGTTTTGTAAATAGGTAATTTCTGTGTTGTATGTTTTAGAAACTTCATGTGAATTGTGATAAATTGGTACACTTGAACTGCTGCCTCAGTGCTATGACAAATCGTAACTCTTTTTTTTTTTGTGATAGAGATAAGATGAAGAATTGAAGATGAGGAGAAATTCATTGGTTGATTTACTCGGTTGTTCTAGGATTACTAGTACCCGCTTGTATTTGCTGAAGTATTTAGAGATTCATGGTTGTTTTCAGTTTGATGAGAATTTAATTATATAGTCAGTTGAATATTACAACCTTAAAATGCCCTTCTTGTACTTTTCTTTTAAAGTTGATGTTTGAAACTTCAACAAACTGTCCCTGCAACGATACTGCACAATAATCACTGACTATTATGCTTTATGCCAGTTTTGTTTTTCTGCAAAACTTTTTCAGAGTATAAATAATTCTTTCAAAAATTGTGCTGTGTAAACATAATGTTTGCATGCTCTCTATACTTAATTTGAGATTTTGGGTACAATAATATTTAATTTGTATCATAATTTTAATCATCAGTCTGACCATATTTGTTACTAGTCTTTGTTAAATAGTGAATAAAATGGTGCTTACATAATTGTATACTTTTCTAATAATGACATGCTTATTCACATTACACTGTATATTTTGAAGTAATCCTGTTATTGTTATGTAGTTCAATTTCAAGTGTAATATTTATTGTAGCAGCCCTATTTTAATTGAACATCTTTTTCAGATAATAAGCTACATGTGCCTGTATAACTTGGATGAAAAATTGCTCTGTAAATCACTAATGACATAATTATGCACGTAACCCACCTAATCAAAAATTACAAAGAATATAATAGTAAGTTCATTGATCTTGCATGAAACTACATAAAATATATTATCTGAGAATTATGTATACCAGGTATTTAATATATTATTTTAGACATTTTAATTAAGTATAGTTCTAAATGCATTCCTGTATAAAGATTGAAAAATATATTTTGCTGACACATTTATTTACATTTGGATCCCATTGGGATAACTGTTCAACTATAACAGACTTACTATCTTGTTGCCATTCCTGTATGAATTGAAATACTCATTAAAATGTTATTTAAATGAGGTTGTTTAATGTCATTGTCAATATTTGTTCCACTATAATAATAGCTGCTTCACTGCTCACAACATTGTTTAAATATTAAATAATGTTTGACCTGTAGGTCTTTTATAAGTTTAAACAGGATTTTAGTGTGTTAGCTGCATGATTTGCCACCATCCGCAAATTGCAGTTGTGTTATAATGGATTCACAGTTGTTCTTGAAATTATAAATACGTCCCTCTCATTTCCATTTGTCATTGAATTTTATTTTAAGTGAGTCTCATATCAATGGCTATGACAGACCTGACATTGTATGCTGCATTGATACAATGCTTGCATCGTACCATTGTGGTTCTCTACTACATGCATTAACACAGCCATATTCCGCACCATTATATTCCTAGTAATGGATATTAAATATTAAACTTGAGACGGCTCCATATCTTGTAGAAGTTTGTACAACTTCTTTGAAATGTTGAAAGCATGAGCACGTATAAAAACTATCCTCAAATAAAATCTATTTTGGAATTCAATGGCAAGTCTCGGAGGGTTATACTTCTAAGAGCAACTGCAATCTGAATCTGGGCTGTCAAAGAGCTTATTTTACAGCCAACGTCAGAAAGGACCGATTCAAGTAAAATTTTATTGGTTGAGGACTTTGAGGAGTCCGAGGATGATATATTGCCAGGGCATTTGATTGGCTTTTAACTGGCCTTATTGGCTGTGAAATTACCTGCGTGACATTGTCATGCTTAAATATATAGCTACGTATACAGGGCTATTAGTCTCTCAACCAGTAGAAGCTACCCATTTATCACTTTTGCACGTATCAATCTGAAGGCAAATCAGTCCTTTTGACTTTGGCTGCAAGTTTCTTGGAACTGAACTAATTGAGGAGCCTTTTTGACTGTTAACAGAAACGAGTTCACATTATAAACTTGGGGGAGAATATTCCTGTTAATCTGAAAATTAAACTGAAACTCTTGGAAGTTAACTTTGTGGAGTAACCTGTGATATCAATCATTATGTAACTACTTAAAGGCTATTAAAAAAGTTCCAGGTTTTACTAGTGGTCAGTTGGTGTTACACTTCAATTAAATGGAAAATTTATGATTACTAGAATGCCCGTGAAGATAATGCGTGACCGTTGGCAAGTCGTCATTCTTATAAGGTGTTGGAATTGACAGGATCTTGTGTTACTTAGATAATTTGAGATTGGAAATATGGAGGTTTAATGCGATCTATCTATCTATCTGTTATCTATCTATCTATCTATCTATGTATCTATGTATCTATGTATCTATGTATCTATCTATCTATCTATCTATCTATCTATCTATATTATCTATCCATCTACTGTGCTTTCTGGCTTCCTTATTTTCTTTTTGTAGATGTCTTAATTTCCTTGCAACCAAAAATTGTATCGCACAGCGAGTTTTTGTGAAAATTGTTTTGTTGCAGTTGAAGTTGATAGACGACAGGGTTGCCCTGTGCGTACATGTAATTTGTGAAAATGCCATGACATGTACTTTTGTGAGAAATATATATAAGCCAAGGTGACTGCGAATTTTGATGAGGTGTTAGAATTGGTGATGTGTGTGTTAAAATTGTATGGGACAGCTCGTAGAATATCTCATTTGACAGATAAGGATATGTGAATTTATATTTGCTGCATTCAAATGTATCTATTTTATATAGGGCTTAAAAAAGATTCATTTACATACAGCACCACGTGCCACCACCTTTAGCAGTGCTATTGATCTTTAATAACAGTCTCCTGTTATATATCTGTTAGCCCAGAACAACGTGCCAATACACACCTACTCACAAATAGACTGATCATGCAGCCACGATGCCTCCCCCTTTCAGCCTTTCTATATCCAGAGATATACATGGGATGCATGACTGCTATGTCCTACGATGTAGGCAGGGGTACACTGTAGGTTTAAATTTGCAAAGACTTCTAATATGTGTATATTTGGCATAATCTCATAATATAATGATGTAGTTTCGTTGTATATCGTTGGTTGGCAAGTCAGTACAGACTGCATATTGTAAGTATTGGTCAAAGCCCGCGAAAATGCTTGATCACAGCAGAGCTAGGGCAGCTGTTGCTTTTGTTGCTGTGCCTCCCTCCGAAATACATTGGCTCACTAAGAACAGCAGGGGGCGTTGGTGCAGTTGAAGAGAGTGTCCCATTAATGGCGTCAAAGATGTGCATGAAGGAATTTGGTGCAAAGGGCTGCGGAAAAAATGGATTTGCAAGAAATCAGGGAGGGTTTGCAGGCATTTTATAAGCCACACAGAAAGGCAATGTCAGCCCGGTTGCACATGCAAAGTCGGGTGTTTGTAGCTGCAGCAGGAATTGCAAATTGGAGGTGACAACAAAGTTGCATAGATGCGTCTTTTATTTTAAGATGTTGTAACTGATGCAATAAAATACAGTAAAACTTCAATTAAGCTTGTAGATTTTGTTTATTATAGTAATTGTACACACACACATATTTATATATACACACAAACATTTGGTCATTAATGAGTGGTTAATCACTTGTTATTGAATGAGATGACTTCTTTCAATGTCAAAGGCCTGAGGATATGTGGAATACTATCCTCAAATAAAATCAATTTTGGATGACATGACCTTTCACAAGGATGATTACATAATAGAGTGAACAATGAAACTTAAACATAATGAACAAAATTGCAGGACATATTATACTGTAATTTTACCCATTGAAATGACATAAATGAAAACAAATTCAATCTATAATTGTATGATGTCAGAACAGTTAATTATTTGATGTATTTCTCCATGAATTTTCGATGGAAGTCTGATCGCAAAGTGTCGTTGATGAATTTCTTCTCCTTATTGTCAATGTCTCCTTTAGCACAGTTCTTAAACACAACATCATCATCCCACCTGCAGCAAAATGCATACTTAATTATAAGGTATTCACTTCTTTAAATCTTCAGAGGAAAAATGTTGAGAATAGCATATTAGTGCGACTTATTACACCACCACAACTTCAAATCGGAGCTAAGTAATATGTTTAAATACTCAAATGATGGTCCATTACTGCAGCTATCAAGTGTCATTAAATTAGGCCTACCGTCTCTTCACTTTGAAGTCTGCCTTTTCTTGGTGAATCAGGGGATTTCCTTTTATGATATTGTCCATTCGTATCCGTTCTTCCTCTGCCTTTCTTTCTATTTCCTAGAAAATTTTCAATAATAACTTACAGTAAAGCTGAAGCTGTTCACATGTAAACATTCATACAGATATGATTTTGCTGCTGACTATAGAGACAGGCCTAACAAATTTGGTTAAAAATATAGACTTCTAATTTGCCCTTGCGACTCAACCTTATCAAAAAAATTTACAACACTCTCACTTAGTAAATTAATTACTTCAGTAATTGACCTCACACAATTGATTCAGGATCTCACCTTTCTTGACATTTCTTCAGCTCTTTCTTTCTTGATTTTTGTCAGTTCAGCCAGAAGCTCAGCCGTATCATCCTCATCATCAGAATCATCATCCTGAAAAGATTTTAAATTGTCAACAGATTTTAAATTTCATAAATCTCACAACAGTTGCGTCCAATCAGTCTGTGTGAATGAAGATTTCTGGTCTTAAAGACCTGTCCCGCAGTTTTTTTAACCAGGCCAAAAAATTGTGATTTGATCTACGTGAAAATCTATGAAGGTTAGCAAAACATCCATCTGCTCCTGCATGGGATAATCAACTTGGTCTGAAGCATAACAAATTCATTCAGACACCTACCTGCCAAGGGCCCAAAGACTGACAGGATGATGAGTTATTAATTTGAATTTTATATCAATGAATTCCAACACAAGGCATTTCAAACGAACAATGTCTTTTGCTTGATTTTATACATATAACATGAAGGAATGTAATTAACAGTAGAAATCTACTTCAATGTAGAAATTTACTTCAATGATTCTGGAGCCACTTGTGCCTCTGGGTTGCGAGGAATAGAGGGGCATAAAATTGGCGTTTTCGTCAAGCAAAAGTTTTTTCAAAATTATGTCTTAATAAGCAGCCATGCTTCCTGTTACCTTAGCAATTTTCACAACATGTATAGACCGACATTGCCTTACTGGGGAATAAAAAAAAATTATGGACTTATAGACTAAGTTGCATGAGGGAGGGTATTAGGGTAACAGGGTTTAAATTTGTTAGTAATTTATGTGTTTGCACAGTCTGTGTGTTCCTCATATTAAAAGATTTAATTTAATAGTCAGCAATTAAATAAGTACTAAAAACAAAATTCTTGTAAGCAACTCAGATTTTAACATTTGCCTATATATGACTTACATCATCATCATCATCATCATCATCAATGGGGTCATCTGCGTCCAGATTCGCTGCAGGAATTTGGTCTATTCTTGGTCTTTTGCTGCTACCACCACTTGATGATTCTGTAAGCAAGAAACAAGTCATTTTACATGTTTTAACATTGGTCAATCTTTTAAAGAAAAGAAAATTTAATGACAATATGCTTAGAACAGGTCAATTTTCAATTTTCAATTTCTTTATTAGCTTACCACAAAAAGGCATGGAGCCAGAAAATATATACACACATTTAACAACAACAATGATAGTGAAAAATATATATATACACACATTTAACAACAACAATGATAATGAATAAATAATAATAGTATAAATAATAATAGTACAATAATGACTTAACTATGATATAATAATATATAATAATATGATAATATCGCAGCATAGAAGACGGGACTTGTAAATACTCGATCGACAATATTCATATGCCAAGCATTATTTTTTTGCTAATTTTATTGGGTCTTTTTTGTGGAATTTTTTGAAAATGTTTTTTGTTTTGGAATTTTTTTTTCGGTTTTTTTTTTAAAGATATTTTTTTCTCTTTTAATTTTTTTTTTTTGAAAAATTTTTTTTTTTGGACGGTTTTTTTTCTTCCGGAAAATTTGTTTTTCGGAGAAATTTTTTTTTTTTGGGAAATTTTTTTTTTTTTTGGAAAATTTTTTTTTTCGGAAGTTTTTTTCTTTTTCGGAAATTTTTTTTTTTTTCGGAAAATTTTTTTTTTTCGAAAAAATTTTCAATTTTTTTTGGAATTTTTTTGAAGAGAAGCAAGTGCCAGGATCATATTATGGAATGTCTGAATCACTTTTTTTTATTGAACCATCTGGAGCACTCCACTCGCCTGATAGCCATAAGGGACGAGACACCTCGCTCTGCTCGGTGAGCCGGTGGCTCTGTCCCGTCTATAATATAATATACAGTGAGGAAAATAAGTATTTGACCCCCTACCATATTTCTGGTTTGGGCACTTGCGCTAGCTCTAAAAATCTGAAATTTCTCAGGTAGATCTGGTCTAACATTAGAAGACAGGTAATGCATAAAAATTAAGGGAAAGAAGCATTATGTAATATATTTGCATAAGAATCCCAACAGTCTTCAGAAATAAGTATTTGACCCCTTTGTTTGCAAAGGGTTTATCACCAGACTTTTACAAAACTAACACTTGGAAAAATATTATAATTGAAATTTATTGCAGTCAAAACCTATTTCAATTGTTTTCCAAAATTTCTTTTAGCTTTTTTGCCCTGAATTGCACCTTGTAAATTTTTTTTGAATTTCCTCATTTTGAAGATGCTGAGTTGAAAAAAAAAAATCCCAAGACACAAGAGACTTGATTTTTGACTGTCGCCAGTCTGGTATTGGTACACAGACCCTATGTAATGATCTAGGGGTCAGCATATCAATAATTGATGCCATTGTGTGCAAGTAAACAAAGGAAAAAATAAGCACTGGAACATGCTGGTCTGCAGTGCCACGCCAATCTCACCTACACAGGTGTCCATAAATGCAAGAACCGTTTTAGAAAGTCCTAGACTAACCACCAATGACTTAGCAAAAGCTCTGAAAGCAGTTTGCATCTCTACCTATATGAGGTAATGACCAGTGCAATATGTCGCAGTAGGCCTAGATGATGCAATGCGGCCATAGTGCCTCTGTTACAGAAAAATCATGCCAAAACTTGCTTAGAATTGACAATTGATCATGTGGAAGTATTTTGCTCATGATTGGGGTAATTCAAACCAGCTTTGGCATGATTCTTCTGCAAAAGAGGCACTATGACAGCACTATGACAGCACTGCATCACCTCGGCCTACTGCGACATATTGTACTGGTCATTACCTCTTGCTGGCAGAGTTGCAAACTGCTTTCACAGCCTTTGCTAAATCATCATTGGGCAGTCTAGGACTTTCTAAAATGATTTTCGATCTCACAGACACCTGTGTAGGTGAGATTATTGTGGCACTGCAGACGAGCATGTTCCAGTGGTGACGTCTTCCCTTGTTTACTTGCACACAATGGCATCAATTATTGATATGCTGACCCCTAGATCATTACATAGGGTCTGTGTACCAAGACCAGACTGGTGACAGTCACAAATCAAGTCTCTTGTGTCTTGGGTTTTTACTTTTTCATCTCTGCATCTTCAAAATGAAGAAATTGCAAAAAAGAATTAATGAGGTGCAATTCAGGGCATAAAAAAATAAATGAAATTGGTGAAAATAATGGAAATAGGTTTTAATTGCAATAAATTTCAGTTATAATATTTTTCCAAGTGTTCGTTTTGTAAAAGTCCAGTGATAAACCCCTTGCAAACAAAGGGGTCAAATACTTATTTCCGAAGACTATTGGGATTCTTATGCAAATATATTACATAATGCTTCTTTCACTTAATTTTTATGCATTACCTGTTTTCTAATGTTGGACCAGATCTACCTGAGAAATTTCAGATTTTTAGAGCAAGCGCAAGTGCCCAAACCAGAAAATATGGTAGGGGGTCAAATACTTATTTTCCTCACTGTATTATATACACAATTTTTTGGAATGCCAAAGCATATACCTCTATTCCTGTCTCTTTTTTCTCTCACAACTCTCTCCCTGTCTTCCAATTCTTTGCGGAAGTCCCGGCCACGAATATCATCCATGGAGTTCTGGCCATCTTTTCTGTGTTTTAACTTGGTGTGGGCTGGAAGATCTCTGCTTGAGTATTGTTTGGAAAGAGCACTCAAATCTCCCTCTCCCTTGCCAGTGCCTCCTTTTGCCGGCTCAAACGTTGGTCTAGCAGCTGTTGTCATTTTCTAGATGTATCTATAGGTCAACAATATAAATGTAATTTATTAAAGAAGCAAAACCTTCAGATTACAGAGCATTCCATTTCCCACAAAACCATTAAATTTGAAGGCGATGACACAAAATAACAATACCCCGGTAACCCTGTGACTGTGTAATCGCTTGAGCAAAATTGAGACGTCTCACCGAGATGCCAGGTATGAACAGTGATGAAGCTCCTGCGAGGCTCTGGCATCATTTCATACATGAGTGACAAGACACTTGCCAATAACTTGATTACAAATACATTCTTGGATTTTCAACATGAGCTGTGATAAGTTACATCTGCTGGTTTATTACTCTATAGCATGGATTTAAACGATTGGTATTGTCTATACGCTGAGCCGGTCTCTGTCAATAGCCTAACCTGGCTATATGCAGAGCCACACTGTTTTCAAATTGATGTATGAATTTATTATATTTTGGATCCAAATAATGGAAATAAACATCATCTGTTGTTGTTACTTTAAACTCTAGTTTGTTTTAATGAAATTCACAAGAAACATAACTTGAGTGCACAGAGCCGGGCACATAGATGATAGACAGCAGTCTATTGGCAGAGCCTGGCTCGGTGAACAGACAAGAATGGCTATACAGTGTACACATAGCCCGGCTCTGTCAATAGAACAGACAGCCTATTCACAGAGTCCGGCTCTGCAAATAGACGGTCGGCTATCAGCAGAGCCCGGCTCTGTGAATAGACAGAAATGGCTATATGCAGGACTGCCAGTCATAGACCCCGGAGTCGTCGTCATTGGTCGTCGTCGTCCGTCATGATAGACCCATTGACGTCGTCGTCATGCCAACAAATGTCAGTCGCCGTCGTCAGTGGTGGATTTGACTAGCGTCAGTTGCCTGACACATGAAATACTGTAAGCAGTAGCAGGCTCTGGCTAATACAACAGCAAATCTGTTGTATTGCAATCAAGACATTTTGCTTCAATTGCTGCTTTATTAAAATGATTGTTCAAAGAGTTTTGTAGGGTGACACTTGAATTGCAATTAAGCTAATTGGTCCCTGATGGCAATTAGCACCTAGGATAACAGAAGAGTTCTTACAGTTCATGCCTCTGTTTGTGGTCCTTTTCTTTTACATTATTTAATTGCTATTCAGATAGCTCAATAACACTTAGAAATTGCTTCTAAAACAGACCAGCTGGTCAAATAAGCTCCAAAATAAGATGGTATGAGATAACAATACTTGATGTTGATTGTTGAACAGAACCTGGTACCAACATTTGCACTGCATGAGGGAGCCATTCCACTCAGCTGGTGTCAATTAGTGAAAGTCTCTACAGTTGAAAATCAGATTGGACATAGGCCTACATATTGAAAGAGAGCTTTATAGGCCTATAAGCTTAGATTCTACTTTCAATTTAAATTATTGTAGCGGTTGTACGGAAAAGAACATTGTGTGTACCTGGCAACTGGTTATATTCTGTAAAAATAATATTTTCGGCTTCTTAAGACCCTTAAAAGTTTATTGAGTTGCAGCCAGCCACTATAATTCAGGCCAGACACAAGGTCACACAGCCGCCAAAGGTGATGGCTCACCTGAAGCCAGCCAATGACAGCCCTCAGCCAGCCAATTTTGGACTGACTGGCTGAAAGGTCTAAACATGTGAATCTAGAGATCACTGTGTGAATCTCATAAGACGGTTGGTTAAATGTTGTCTGAACTTTCCCTTTGAGTTATGAGCGAATCTCATCTATTGGTTGTGAACTTTCCTTATTTATTTTGGCGGAGATTTTTTTTATGGTCTGTAAATTTATAATAACTTAAAAGTCAGTTGACCCCTGGGACTAGCCAGTCAGAACGGCGATAAACCAGAACGGCTATTCATATATTTACAGACAATACCTAAACGGCGATGATCAAAGTCCAAAACAGCAATGACAATTTTAGTAAAAAAGCAACTAAGAAAATTATCTTTCAAACAAAAAACGTCTGATATCTGTTACTTAGTAGCAAAAAAGTTCAGATCCATAATATTTGTTACTTTGTAGCAAAATAACGGAACATTTTTGTTGTCTAATTTGACATGTTATAATGTAGCTAAAACTTAGTAAATGTGTAAAACTTGATAAAACACAACAAAAAACGTAACTAAATGATCTTTTTGATAACAGAAACAATGTTTGATAACAAAATGTATTATTTTAAAGTAAATTTACTAAGTTTTCAGCTATTTCTATCAAAAATTAGTGCAATAGCCGTTCTTGTTTTCTAGTAAAATTTATCATCGCCGTTATGGTAAAGATACAAATAGCCGTTCTGGTTTATCGCCGTTTTGGCTGCACACCATATGCAGAGCCCGGCTCTGCCAATAGCCAGTTCAGCCTATTCACAGAGCCAGTCGGCTCTGCCAGTAGATTAATCCCACTATTCACAAAGCCGGGCTCTATATCCTTGGACAGTCTTGGTCTAAACGATTAATCACATAAATTATCATGTTCATGATGATGTTGCATAGGCGTACGGGACGCGCGATTTTTGGGGGGGGCGAGCGACATTTGCCCGAATTTCAAGATCTAGATTTAATACATTTCACATGAAACTGCCTGGAAATCATTCATTTTGAATAGTATTAATTTTGTCATCTGCCCAAAATGTTTAGCCTTTTTGCCCAAATCTTACTGTTTCCCAAACTTTTGGGGGGGGGGCGGACCGCCCCCCCTGCCCCCCCTCCCATACGCCTATGTGATGTTGGGCCTATTAAACTGAAGTAAATCGAACTCCTCAGACGTAAACTGTCGTATAGTTATGCAGAAAGGTATTTCTAAACATTAACACAAAACAAACACACAGATAGGAGCTGATAGGCGCCTTAAACTGTCCCGAGAAACAAGAAATATTACCTCAACGCTAAAAAGTAAAAATCCTATTTATCGCTCACCATGCCCGTACTCTCTACCCTGTATACAATATATACCATGTTATTTAAATTTGGTTTGATTTACTTTTATTACCTTTATCAATTATTTAATTGATGCAATTAATTGTCATCGACAGTACAAAAGCTAAAAACAACTGATTAGCGATTAATTTCAAGGCTTAATTTGGAGGCTACAAATAAGTGAAAAACACGAGAGGGTGCTGCAGTCGCTTCTTTTCACAAAATGTGGATTGCCTGCAGTTGACAGCTGAGTCTGTTCAAGGGAACACACAAAATGTGTTCTGTTAAGGTTATTTCTCTCTGGATACTCTTAACAACTCTTGGGAGTTTCTGCCAAGGAGATCTGGACCTGTACATGAACAGTACGGAGACCAGGAGATTATTAGGTAGGTGCAAACTTGCTAAATTCCACAGACTGGCACAGTTCCTTGCACTCCAGACTCGCCTGCATACACTTGTGGGATTTGGCTTCCCTTTCTCTCTGCAATGTTTACATCCGAACCACTCCACATGGCACATCTTGCAGCTGCTGTAGACTTCCTGGCACATTCTTGTACCTCTCCAAACCCCATGCATAGATCAAGAGAGCCTTTGGATCTCAGTAGCAACATACTCATTATCCCAGGCATTACAAACGCTTTGGAGGTAGAGGTCTAGGACGGGCCTGGTCGGCCAAGTAAGTGACCGGAGGGATAGCAGCCGGTGCACGTATCAGCCAAGCCCCGAATACCCCCCCCCCCTCGTGGTCCCGTGTTGGCCCAAAAGGAGTTGATCTTTCGCTTGGCAAATACATATATATAATATAGACTTTTTGAAACAACTTCAAAGTCTTGAAAACACAATTGTTCAGTTATGATGTTAGCATTTTGTGGAAGCATCACACCGTTGGACTTGGACTTCAAAAGATAATGAACGTAAATTGTATAGCTAGTTATTATCTTGTTGGATACTCTTATAGTTAGCATTGAATAGTAGGCCTACCAAGTACTAGACTACTTGTACAGGTTTTACTAGATAACATACCTACATCATCAGATCATTGTAGGCTACTTGTGGATACTGGATAGCCACAGCTAGTTGTCATGGTGTTCAAGTGTTGTGTTATAAGGCCTGTAGTATAGATAGAAACTAGAATGTTGTTTTATCATTTTTGCTTTTCACTTTACTTATATTTAGTACAGAAGTTAGTTTATAAGTTTTCTTAGTAATATATAGGCCTATTTACAAAATATGAGTTAGGACAATATGACATAACTTCGAATCTATTGACGACACTGAAGTAAAATATTTGGACCTTTCCTCAAAAATTTCCAGTGAGCTTTAGACAATGTCCAGGCAATGACATGCCCGAATTCCTTACCTTTTCAGCCATGGTGCAGCCAGATTCATCAATGATGGACCAATCGTGATTCATGGCAGTATGTTGTATTGGGTTGGTTCTGGATCTAGAAGTGACTGGCGTTGCCTATAATGGGTCCCTCCATTAGAAGTGGCTTTGTTGAGGCAGACAGAGCATTTGATGTGGTCCCTCAAACGAAGTCAAAGGATGCAGAGAGCTGCGAAGATTGCAGCAATATGGACCCATCTGAGCGAAATAATTGAAGGAGCCAATAACAATCAAGCTGACATTATGTGCAAATCAAATAGTCTATCATATAATTTGGCCAGCTTGCTTGATGATTGAAGGACATTGACAGATTTTTCTTTGAAAGATCAATGCAATGCAAATGTATTGAGGAATACAGACATGTTGGTTTACGCCTACATGTGCTTTTTAATTTGCTCAAATTTAGTTTATTTAATATTGAAATATTTCCCTGTCACTAAATCAACTTTAAAGTTGATTTAACAAATCAAAATATGTAAAATCCAAAAAATGTAAATTTATGCAATTGAACTTTTAGCCAGGACTACATAAAATGTTAGGTCTACGTGAGCACTGCATATATCTATACATATATGAGGAATGTCTTTCTTAACTTGACGGTGTTATCACCATTATGCATTTCTAGGATGGTGGGATGGATTTTGGTGAGTCGTTTGCTCCATGGATCGTCCCTTTAGCTCTCTTCAGCTCTTTCCATTTACAAACTGCACGCCTGAAACCTGACTCCTGAAAAGCCTCTCTATGTCTGGGTTAAACAGTTCAATGGCGAAATAGCTAGCCCAGGGCAGAAAAACCAATTTGCCTAATTATGTCTGTGGCATTGTGTGTAACATGGTGACCTCAGGTTGAAATTATGAAATTTGATATGGGAGCTGAGCGGGTCTTTTGTTTCTCTGGCTTCAACAGGCAGTCTGGCTCAGTCAGCCTGCTCCATGGGCCCAGTTGATTGGATGCCATCCAGAAGGCAGTCCGTTTCGATGATCAGCATGGGGCCTTTCTAGCCAGTCATCTCGTCCTCCCCTTCACACTGATTATCTCGGTGGTGGTCAATTCGGCTGCATGGTCTTGCAAAGGGACAGGTGCTGCCTCCTCCATCAATCTGTAATCCTAGATGATGCTGCACGTTTGCATTTCACACTGAATAAAGTGAATATCAGGGTAGCCCTGCTTCAATAGGCATCACCCTGATGGATGTGGGCCCTTCCTACAATTTAGCTGGAAAAAAAAAATCTACAAAACTGTCATTAAAAATTCATGTGAAGCTTTATCTGACGCTGCCATGGCAATTATGCGGACTGAGGGGGAGAAAAGCTGTTGAATGATCAACCGACTGAGGGGAATTTTGTTTGATTTTATGCTTGTCCCATCAGAGGTGTGATCGGTCTGATCAGGTTTCTTGCATTTGCATCGTGTCATCAGATGCTGCATGAATGAATGATGCACAATATTCATTTTTTGCTCACATTATATTTATTCATCAGCTTTTTTTAATACACTGAGTTCAAATTGAGCACTAACATCCAATAGCTCTTTATTTTATTATTATGAAACTCAAATAATAACTTAGGCCTAATATTCTGACCTGATGTGACTAAGGTGTTTTCCAAGCAACCCTGTCCGAGTGTTTCAACGTAGGCCGTGGTTTTTCTAATTCAGTCTAATTGCCTGCAACTGCAATTGCCTGTGATGGCCTCAGAAGCCCTTGTCTGAAGATGTCTCCATTCTGGCTAATCTGCCTGGCCTAACTGGTGGCTAATGTCCCTTTGGCCTAACCCAACCGAACTGCCCTCTTGGGAAGGTGCTAACCACAGGTCATGTGACCCACTGGCCTTGTGGACAATATGGTTTGGTTGACCTCAACTGAGTCAACTCATTATGTCATTTTTCATTGACTCTTATATTCCGGTGTCGGTAAATTATGTGATGGTTTTGCACAGTGCAGTGGGCTCACTTTCCCTGCCAATGGCTATATAGTATATATCAAAGATGCATGACCATATTGACCATGTCAGTGTTGTCAACTTATCACATATATATATACGTTTGTGATGAGTGCATTAATTCAATTGCCAGTTTTGGTTATGAATACAGTTCAATTTTTGAAGCAGCCCCACCCCTTCCACCAGAGAGCAACAAGCTACCGGACATTACCAGTTTGGCCAAGCAGCGCATAATGGAATTAGCCTAATCTTTGGATCGAATGAGACACCCCACTTCCCCCAAATAGCCCAAATGTACACGGTGCCAGTTTCGCTAATCCTGGATTAGGGTGAAATCTGTCAGGGTCGCCAAGTGCAGTTGGCGCTGCTGTTGGTCAGACTCACTCCATCTTAATTTTAAAGGACGGGTAGCTGTACTGCTACATAAATACTTTGTTGTTATAATGGTCGAAGTTAGTGTTAAACTTGATATGCCTTTGTGCTCTTTCGAATTCTTGTCTATGGTTTTCAATTATCAGACGTCCTCTTCAATATATTACGGTGCAGACGCTATACAACGGGTTGTCCATGCCAATGAAAACTGTGATGCATTGGTCTTTTGACTGATGGTTGAACTTCTTAAAAAGGTATTTCATAATCCAGGAAGTATATAGGCCAGTGGAAAGAACTTGCTATTTTGCAGCTAGAGCAAGAATAGTACAAAAGCAGAAAGGGAATATTTATTGAGGTGCATTGACTGCATTCCCTTTGGGGAGGTAGAGCAGGTGGCCCCAGCCTCCCCCACAGAGATGGAAACAAGCCGTGATTAAGTGGCCTCTCTCTACAAATGACATTCTGCAAAAAAGGATATTTCCTGTTGCAGTCATAAATTCACAAATGTTGCAGCGACGTGAACAATGCAACTTAAGAATAACATAGGAGTTTTAAGGGATTTTTTTGGAAAACAACCCGATGCTCAGATTGTGCTGGTGCACTTGGGTAGGCCTATAGCTAGCTGCCCAGTGAAGACAGTGATAGATATAGATGATTGATTTTTAGTTTTCATCCAGTGTCTGAATTATGACCGTGCCATGTCAGTTGCAATAATATCCCAAGTGCTGAGTCCTCAGCTTTCTACAATTTGATCAAAGCCAGTCACCCTCCCCCTATCCTGCTATGTACTGGGTATGGGCTGTTGGTATGCTTGCTGCATCATGCTGCAGATCTTTCATTAGCCCTGATTGGTTGTGTGGATTTTCACGCCCGAGTGAGCAGGAATGGATGAAGGGCATTTCCCTGTCTGATTGATGGCCTTGGCAACTGCAGTGTTGCACTGGGATGTCCACAATTGCCTTGGTCAAGGCTTGCCTCTGGTCAGTTCTGGACAGGCCTGGTCAGCAGGGAGCCCCTAATTGGCCTCATTCATGCAATGACCTCTGACCCAGAGCTGACCTAGATTAATGACCTTTGCTCTGTATGACTGGTCAGTCTGACTGGTCACCCTGCGCTCCTCCCCATATTTTGTTTTTTGTGGCTCACGTGGGAACCATGCGTTCATCTCGGAATGATTGGCTCACTTCTGCAAATTGGGGACTGCCATTGTTTTTGATCTGAAGGGTTTTCTATTATGCTTCCTGTGAATTACAGGATGTAATTAAGGTTGATGTTCTGTGCTGCCACATATTTGCAACCGAAAACAAACAACTGGATCATTAATTACCAGCTTTTGATTGTTGTTGGGGATGCTATAATTAACAGTCAATCTGTTCACGTCCATGTAAATGCAAAGGACCTGCCGTTCAAAATGTCGCTGGTTTCTCTTCAGTTATTGAGTGCCTTCCCAGTTCCCTCGTGGTCACAAAGAGAACTCTGCAAAGAAAGGGGTCAGCCAGGGAGCTGTGGGCTAGACCATGAGCTAGACCATGCAAGTACAGACCTTGCGATTGTACTGGCTTTGCTAACAGTCAGAGGCTGGCAGGAGGGTTCGTGTGATGCAGGATGATGCTGGATCTGGCAATCACCTGTTACTCCTCGGACTCCTCGTGGCCATCTTAGGCCATCTTGGGCCATCTGACGAACGAAGAGTGAAGTTGTGAATCTGTTTTGAAGATCCACAGACGATCAACAGCCGGTGGCTGTTCCACATCCTTCGTTTCTTTGGATGCTGCATGTGGTCCACTGGGGAGTCCGCATGCAGCGTAGTTATTGGAGCTGGGGGGGTGGGTTTGTGTGGCATTATCCGAGCTGTATAAGTGAAGTAAGGGCACCCTGCGTAATCCTTGCGGATTTCTCTCCCTCCTGCAAGCATAGGCACCGAGTACCCGTTTCAGGACAGGCCAGGGAGAGGTTGACGCAGGGTGTTCTTGCTTGGACTTGTTCTTGTTGGATTGGGACTTGTGGGAGCATCAGGATGGCAGGCAGAGGAGGCAAGGCAGGCAGGAAGCTGGAAAAGAGAAAAATGTGAAAAATGTGAGAAACTTGTATTTTGAATGTGACAAACTGCAAGTGGAGGGCAGCCATGTCAGCTAGAAGAAGCAGCCATGAGTGCCCTCCAAATGCAGCCTGAGGGAAAGAGAAGTCTTGGCTGAAGAGCAGTGCTGGAATGGAATTGGAGTGAAGAGTTGGAAGTGACCGTGACCGTGAAGAGAGCTGTGAGGAAAAAATTGGATGTGGCATAGTGGCATCATGCGCAGTGGCGCATGATGAAGCATCTTGTTGTGAAACCGGGTCTGTTATCTGAAAGGAAAGAGGAAAAACTTGTGTGAGAAGGAGAATATGTTTTTGTCAATGAAATATTTGAATAAGAAAAATGGATTTAAGGGATAGAAAGACCAGCAAAGTGCAGAGACTGAGCTGGTGTTACCGTGGTTCTGAAAACAGCGGAGATGACAGCGGAGATCGATTCATGGATGAAGTTCTTGGTGAGGGCCGGAATAAATGCACTCAGACATGCTGCAATGCCCTCAGAGAGGACAGCAGCAAGCCTAAGAACATCCAGAGCCGGAGGAGGTCTTGAGGTCTTGAAGGTCTTGGAGTCTTGTTCTTGTCTCTGTGTCTTCTTGGCTTGGAGATATGCTGGGCATCCCTTGAAGGTGGATGGATGGTTGCTCTTGCAGTTTGGGCACCTCAGGCTGTCTGGCTGGGAGTTCTTGCAGTCTTGGTGACGATGCTGGTCTCCACAGTTCTTGCAGCGCTGGGTGGCAGTGCACTCCTTTGCCTGGTGCCCGAAGGCCTGGCATCGGAAGCACTGACGGGGCCCGGCCTGGATGAAGTCATCTACATGTAGCTTTCTGAAATTAAAGGAAAGTCCGTTTTTCAGGAGCTGGGCCTTGTGTTGAGGGGAGCTGCACTGGGCGCGGACATTCCCAGTGAGCTTCTGGAGTGCAGCTGAGTACATCCTTCGGGCAGGAATGCCCCAGTAGTTGGAGAGCTGCTGGTCAGAGTACTTGGCCTCTACTCCCCTCACAACGACAAACAGATTGGACTGCTTGCCAGGAGTGGAGGAGCGGCCATCTGCTTCTTGGTTCCCCTCCGATATAGCTCTCTTCTGAGCACCGAGGCTGGTCTGGTGGCCTGGGGCCAACATGTGTGCCACCCAGAGAGACCAAGGCAGGGGAAGGATGGCGAGAAATCAACTAAAGAAGAGAAGAGTATTGAAATAAATAAACAGAGCAATACTGGACAAGTGTGTGCTCATGTGATAGGCCTGGTGGTAATATTGGATAGGAAATAAATTTAGAAGCATGTGAAAAGAATGGTGAAGGAAAAAGAACTCGAAGAGAGCTCTAGATTAATGAGGTTCTTGGGTTTGAAATCTCACATCGTCGACCAAAAACTTTAAAAAAAAAATTTAATAACATCACTCAGAATGTGTTTCAACAGGAAAGGTAGGATCCTATACAACTGAGGCTGATTGAGCACGTTCGTGTCTGCCAAGATGCGCTATAGTTTCGGGGGAAGCGGAACTACCAGAATGCCCTGGGGCAGAATGCTGAACTACCCCCCCCCCAGAACCAACTTGTGTCTGGTTCGGGTCAACATCTAAAAAGGTCGCTAAACAGCAAGTTATTGTGAAAATACATTTAGAAAGTGCGAGATCTGAATTTTTGCTATTTTTGGAGGTTTTTTTTTAGCAACTCGCAATGCTGGCATACTGCAGTTGAAAACATCTATCTTGCATTTCCCCGTGTTTTATCTGAAAAAATTCCTTCTGTTATCTCCCAGACTTCAAACACTCCTGTGTTTGTGGCAACCAACCTGCATGTTCATTCAGAAAACTTGCTGCAAATTTACAGAAATAAACTTCTTTTTTTTTAATATCACACTCCTTATTTATACCAAGGCTGTGTATGTCTGATATCTGTTGTTACAAAAAACCAACAAAAAATAACTTGGGGGCTTGCTTGGATTAAATTTTTCATAATGCATAATGACGATTAATTACTGCATCACTAATTGGACGTGATTAGAAGCAGGAAAAGCTAAAATTGAATGAGGCTGTTTACAAATGAGTCTCATTATAACTAGCTGGTCTATTAATCCTGGTTTACTCCTATACCATGCTGATTCATGTGGAGATGCACTGGAGCTGAATTAGACTTCTTTGAGATAAGACTCGAGTTATCAAATTCGCCTGGAGCTACTCATTATTAACAGGCGAGACAGGTGATAGGCGAGCTGAGAAATGAACCCAGTCTGTTTGCTATTTGTTGCCATTTGTCTAATTGCGTGGCTTGGGGACTGGGCTCGGCTGGACACAGGCCAGCCTAGCCAGGTGCATGATGTTTGGATGCTTCGTTCTGGCTCCACTCCACTGCTCGCAGAAATGCCCACCGAACAGCTGATATTATAAGTGCAGGTCCTTCAGTTTTCAACACCAAGCAGCTTCTGGGACCTTCTTTCTCTCATTTGGAAGTTTCATTCGTGCAGAATCGTGCTGGTTGGGTCTTTTGAAGTTCCATTTGTGACAACCCAAGATCCTGGTTGCTTAGTTACTCGATTCTGGAAATAATGCTCATGATTCTCGTGAATGTGTTCAGTAGCATATGCAGTGGCGTTATATATGCCACAAGTAATGCAGTGTAAGAGCATTTGCTCATTTTGTGCGAATGTTCCTTCCGTGCCTGCCCCATGTTATTATTGTGGCCCATTGCTAATGCATTGCAATGTTGCGATCAAACATTACTGTGGACGATGTAGGCCCATATTCCGAATATTGCTGATGGTAATGGGCATTGATAATCATGGCCAAACACAAATATGTATGTGTATGAACGTGTCATTTTGATATTGTGTGCAATAAAATGACCTGTTATTGTTACATACATTTTATATCTGCGGCAGCGCCCCTCTAGATGGCTTTGCTGCGTTGAAGCTTTCGTGTTGGCCAGCCCTCTTTGGTTGTATGTGATGTTATTGTTGCAGTCTAACAGCAAATTGCTATGCTGTGGCAACATTTGGTGAAATTGGTCCTAGCCAAGCCAGTTGTGCACGGCCTTTTAGCTTCTGCTATGAATGCCTTTTTGTGGCATGCATTAAACCATGGCGCCATGCAGGGCCGTAGCCTGCAGGGGGGCAGGGGGGGCAGCTGTTTTGACTACAAATTTTTTTTGACATACAAAAATTTCAAATTGTCTGCGGTTTTCCGCTGTTCGCATGCCTCCGGACCAGTTACTGCCCCCCCCGGGATTCAGTCCAGGCTAGGGCCCTGGCCATGGCAAAGGCAATGCCATGCATTATGGGTGATTGTTACTGGGCCATACCTGCTTCTGTGCTGTTGTTTTGCTGAGCCTAACAGATCTGTGACAAAGTATCACAGTCCATTCAGAGTTACAACCCCAGGAGTAGATTGGAATGGAAAATGGCAGAAAAGATAGTGACTTGTGGCATGGTCCTTAGCAATATTTCAGCCAACCCGGAATCGTGTGAGGGTGCTTTTGCAGCTCTTGCTCCAGCCGCCTCAGATGGCCTCAGATGGCAATGGCTCCCTTCACTGACCCTCTTGGTATTTCCTTTGAGTTATGGCTCGCACAGCGTTGCCCGGAACATTCGAGATTTTGCCTTCCTGTGTGCTTTTTTAGAAAGATTCTTTTTTTGCTGTGCAGGGAGCAACCTATTGTACACTTTCTTAACAAATGAAGTCACGCTCAATTACTTAATTTAATGTCAAATGTATACATGTAGGACATGTGATGTGCTTGCATCCTGCTTGTGGCTATGCAGCTGCTTTGATATTGTGTGCAATAAAATGACATGTTATTGTTGCATACATTTTATATCTGCTGCACTGCCCCTGCACAGCTTTGCTGCGTTGAAGCTTTCATGTTGGTCAGCTCTCTTTTTCTCTATGTGATGTTACTGTTGCAGTTTAACAGCAAATTGCTATGCTGTGGCAACATTTGGTGGAATTGGTCTTAGCCAGGCCAGGCTGTTGAGCCTATGGCAGTGCTGTTCTTGACTTGGCCATTACTTAGATATTTTTACAGTGCAAACTCAGGGAAGCAATTTGGTTGGCTCATGGACATGTCATCACTCCAATGGCGGCCATCTTGAATGAGCTATTTGATGGGAGATTTTCACTGCTCACCAAGTGCCCATGCAGGTTCTCTCTCTCTTGAAAGACATTGGAGTTTCTGCCAACTTGCTGCCATAGCTGCTAGTGCAGACTGAGGGGCATGGCAACAAACCCTCAACCCAGTCTCTGAATAACTCCGATGAATAAGTAGCGGGCCTATTAGTATAATAAGGAAAATCATGTTTGATTAAAAACGAAAGACCAGTCATGCACTGGCAATTGGTGCAATTAAGAAAAACATTTTCTGGAGATTCTAAAAAGAGATCTGCCCAATAACGATAACAGCAAAGGCTAAATAATTTATTGATGGTATTTGAAATTTTGACTGCATATTCGTATTGGTGTATTGGTCCTATATCAACCATTGCCTTTCATGTATTAGCCCTCAGCATTAGAGGTTGTATGATATATATTTTCATTGAAATTGAATTCATCTGGAAGCTCAATTTGATTGTGGACAGATTACATGGTGATGTAATTTATTCGAAATGCCCGTGCAAGCCGCCAGAGAGTCGGTCTTGAAGGCGTCCAGGCTGCTGTGCTTGGAATGCCACTAGAATAACCAAGCGTTTGTGGAAGAACTCCAATGCCTTGTGCACTTTTATTTCCCCAATCACCTGCAACTGATTCAGCCCGATTGTATTGGGTTGAATTCTGCCAAAGGCCTGGCTTCAGTGGCTTGTGGATCAGGTCTTGATGAGGCTGGTGGCCGACCTGTGATTCCTGGTTTAATAATTCCCCATAAACAGGGTGCATCTTGACCTGAGATGGATGGATGTTGCTCACCGGTCATCCTCAATGGCCTCGCCAATGCCATTGCCTTGCACTCCTCGCCCTAGTTTCCTATTGAATGAGAGATGGTGGGGAGAGGGAGAATTGTAGAGAGGGCCCGAGATGGACCATCCCACGTGCCCCAGGGCTACGTTTGCAGACAGAGGGTGCTTTATGGGGAGAAGGATGAAAGGCCCACATCAGCACCCCCCATGATCGGTGCTTTCCTCTATCGCTCTGATTGGATCCTTATGACGTCACTCAAGCACGTGATGCCCCTTGTGAACAGGAGAATCCTTCAGCTGCAACTTGCTATCTCCTCCTGAGGAGAGCTCTTTGAAATGCACCCAATCCCATTCATTGCTGCTAAGCTGCTCTCCATTATGCTGAGATGTCCCTCAACACTCTTGGTTCTCTAATGGCACTTGAGTATTGCTGGACTGGTGAAGAGCACAGGTAGGCCTATACAGTTCAGTGGGCTATGCAGTGAAGGGGGAGAAGAATTGATTTAGGCCTACTTTTACACAGAGTGCTTGTTTTGGGGAGCTCAGTTGGTCTAAAAAGGACAGCCTGGACAGGCCAGTAAGGTCTGCAGGCGTTGCGCTATAAACGTTCGGCTTTATTAAGCTCTATAGATATGAGAAGCTGGCACATCACAATCATCACATTATGTACACACGGGCCGTACCAGAAAAATGATATCTTACTTTCGATCATCCCTCAGTGGATTTTGTGGCTTTTTAATAATTGGGAATTATTTCGAATGCACTTCATGGTCTCGCATGGCATTTTGACCAAAATGTCTCAAATTTATCTGCAATTGATTTGTTTTGGTTATTCACTTTGGGAGAGGCAGTATAATATCATAATTCATCAAGCAAGTGTTTTAGCATGAGCTGTGATAAACAAATACCGGCAAAGCTGATCCCATAGGATCAGCTTTACCAGTATTTGTCTAAAGCATAGCCATTTATAATTATAGGAAAAACCTGTGACATACAAATAAGCACATAACCCTCGAAAAGAGGGCATGCTTGTAACTGGAAAAAGAAGGAAATTATTGTCTGTATGTAATGGTTGACATTATGTATCTCGCTGTTTTGATAATGTTATGGTCTGCAAAATATTTTCCCTCTGCGATCATGTCTATCCATTGGCATACCCTTCTGCGATCATGTCTATCAATTGGCATACCCTTCTGTGATCATGTCTATCAATTGGCATACCCTTCTGTGATCAAGTCTATCCATTGGCATACCCTTCTGCGATCATGTCTATCAATTGGCATACCCTTCTGTGATCATGTTTATCAATTGGCATACCCTTCTGTGATCATGTCTATCAATTGGCATACCCTTCTGTGATCATGTCTATCAATTGGCATACCCTTCTGTGATCATGTTTATCAATGAGTGGTACTTCAGCTCTTGCCTAACCTCCCTTTAAGAGAGGAATGATTATGACTTGTCTCTCAAATGTAAGCAGTGAGCCTATTGCTCTGCCTCTTTCTGTTGAGATCATTTCGACAAATAGCCAATTAGCGGTTAATTTGGTGAGATAACGTGATCACACCAGTGATAGCCTTTGTTGGCTCTTTCTGAATGGCCAATGATTTTTCACGGCGCTCTGGCTCTCTCGCTGCATGCTGCAGGGAGACCTCAACGCAGCCATTGTGTAGCTAGTGTCCATTGGTTGAAAGCTCACAAGGTGGTGGTTAGGTCTTTAGCCTCTTCATTTGAGCCCTTTGTCATCGCTGTATGGGTAGATGGCATGTGCTTGCTTGGCTGCCCCTCAATGTGCTCTAAGCAGCTACTTGAGATGTCAAAGATGCCAACCGACCCCTCACAACAACAGACCTGAACAGAACCTGGGAGCAGAAAACCCACTGCTGTGTATGGTTGTGTTGTGTGTGTCAGTGTGTGCAGCCAGCGGAATAATTCTGACAAAGCGTTCGATATGTGCGCATGTTTTTTGAGGAGATAAGGAGAACTTGTTCCCTGCAGACTGACAGACCACAGACAGACTGACAGCTATTAGCCCAGCCACTGATAAGGCTAATTATTTCTGCTTGACAAAACGTGTGATAAGTCCTTCCTGCTTTTTATTCGGCCCCAAAGACATTCTCCTGTGATGTGTCAATCCCTCGACCTTAGACGATTCAAGGAGCCGCAAGTGAGACATGGCCCTTTAGCTGCGGCCCTGACATGTCAGGCCAGTCAGGGGATACGTGTACATTTCCTTCCATGGATATACAGCTTATTTGTTGGGAAATATCTCAGAATTGCACACGAGCTCTCACTGCAAAAAGAAAATGTCCAATGCCAAGAGGAATGCTAACCCCGACAGCTTGTGTGCTCATTTACAGCCCAAGCCAAACAACTCTTAATTCTTTTCCCTGGTGATTCATAATTAACTATATCGAAGTCTTTACAATAGTCAATTGTATGCAGCGGTCCTCTAAATGTCGCACTTTTCATGCTTATGTTTGGGATATCCCATGCAGAGCCACGAGCTCCTGTTTTAAATGTGAGTTTAAGTTTGTCAGGTGAAACAAATGTTTGTGACAGACAGAGACTTGTACATATGCTGAATATGAAAAAACATGACGTGCCTGTGTGCTATTTTGCCTTTCGGCACAGTCAGAAGTGTATCCATTTAATAGGGACTTTTTTATACTCCTGTGAGAATTAAATTTAAATTATTCCTGAAGTTTGCAGCCAAATATTGAATATATTATACTGCACCCAAATATCGAATATTACCATTAGTTTCAGTTCTACATGGATGTAAATTGTGGCGATATTCTATCTTACCAGTAATGGTGAGCCCCATTTCTAGTTTTGCCATGAAGGATGTATATCTGAGATTATCCCTGGGTGATTGTCAATGGCAGCCTCTACAGTTCGTCACTTTGATATAGAAAAGGAGTGGACTGTTGCACTGTGAAAATGGCACTTTGTCATCATGCTGATGACTTGTCATGATCATGCCCTGTATACTTTCAATGTTAATTTGATTTAAGGAGACTTATTCTGTTTGTTGGTGACAGCCAGATGAAAGGATTATGCATCTGATTTTCACTCTAAAATCAGTTATGACAAGTCAAATGGCCTTCTCTTGATCATGACTAATCAAACAGCCTCTATCTTTCCCATGTTGAGAGTAGAGAAGATGACATTTAATCTGGTTATCATGAGTCACAAAGTGCATTTTTCACAATGAACTGGTCTTCATTTTTTCTATATCAAAGTGACAGACTGTAATTCTATTCAATGTTTAGTCTCTTACACCACCGAGTGCCAGCCAGTCAACATTCTGGTGCTCACTTGTTGGTCCCGGGTTCCCTTTTCCATTGGGGTCAATGCTGGATGCCATCCTTCAATGATGACCTGACAGACTGAAAAGTGTCTTTTGTGTTTTGTGTTGCAACTTGACAGGTCTGGTTGTCAGCCATGGTGCCTCTCCTGCCCTCTCCTCCCTCCTTCTCCCTGCTTCTCCCCTGGAGGGAAGGTGACCTGTTTCGACCTCGTATTCCTAGCATGGAGTCTGCCACGTTCCTAGCATGTCTCGCTTCTTTTTGTCAGCAGAGAAATCTGCCAGTGGGCTGCCTCGAGTGGGCTGCCTTGAGCTGGGAGGCGAGTGTGCCTGTTGCGAGGTTCTGTTTGTTGTCATACAATGTCATGCGAGGAATGGCCAGAGGAATGGCCCGAGACGAGCAGGTTCATGATAACTCCAGTCTACTGGAACTGGTCATGTAAATGAGCACAGGCAGCATGCAAATGAGCAAGATATGGTAAACTTGTTACCTAATTGTTTTCTTTCATACTGTGGGAATCTTGCATTGTTACAATAATATTGGATAACAAAATGAATGTTTATACTATTAAGTTATCAGTGCCGCTGCAAGTTATACTGTGGACAATGAGAGAATCAAACAAAGTGACATAACAAGTTTTGATAATTAATCACACAAGGTTTTTTATAAACAAAAAGCAATGTTTATGAGAAGTCACATAACCAATCCGTTAAAATTTTTGGAGAATCCAAACAATCCGATTCAAGGAGTCCCTCTGATACTTCGTGCCATCGGCAAAAATACTAAAGGGACTCATGGAGTCTCTGATAACTCCTAGTCATTCTCTCTACCTTTTTTTTTCTCTTCTTTTCTTCTTGCTTTCTCAATTGAAATTTTTTTCATTCACATTGTGATTCCATATTCATTTTGCCTTGACCCCACTCAGGGAAATATTTTTTTATGAGTTGCTTGCCCCATGCTTCCTCCACGAAAGCCTGTATATGATGAATTCGTGGACTGCCTGATGTTGTGCAATGTTAAACTGATATAGCCAAGCAGTTTGTGAGATAGGCCTACTCCTCATGAGAACCATACTCTCATACAGCTAGCTGTCTTGGGTACTGGGTAGGGTGCATGAGAACCAGAGTGGCCAGTTACATCCCCATGCGGGACAAGACCGACAAGTGCAATGGCGCGCATGGTGATGGCTTGTCTTGTGCCGCCTGGGATCATGCACTTGCTTTTAGTTTTGGTATAAACTTGACCTGCTGGGGTTTGTTTACTTACCCAGTCGACCTGTTTACGTGCAGGGTACCCACATCTCTTTCTGCATGTCCAACATGGCCGGGAGGGGGGGGGGGAGTTGGAATATTGGATGATGCACATAAAACCCAATGCATGTGTTACCTTTTGTGACATTCCCACTTTAGTGATTAAATCTCTTGTTACATTTACAATACATATTGAAGTAATTGAACTATATTATCTGTTTTTGAAACAATCGAGGTAACTGACAAAAACTATTTCTGCGTCAGATTAGTTTTAGTTTTTGGGCTTGCAGCCTGGAAACTTGATATGCAAAAAGAGTGGATATGAACTTGGAGTGTCGCGGCGTCAGTTGTTGCCTACAACACTTCAAAGATCAAGTTAATTGACGACTTAGATTTTTAAGTGGACCAAGTGCTCCATCGAATCAGGATTTGTATGCTGAAAGATAACTTTTCTTGCAAGTTCTAGTAACTACGTACTACGTAGTCACATGATTACATGGTCGCCCATGGTGCAATGAAATAGGAGTTTTAGTAAAAGCAGTAGCTTATTTATTGAACTGCTTTTAATACATTATCTATGCAATCTACTGCACTGTAAAATCGGAGGCACTGATTCAGCTCAATTGATTGAGTGAGATGGTTGCACAAGTTGATTGAGCTAACATAGATTAATGTTTTAAGCTGAGATAACTCAAAATACCGAGCTGAGACAGCTCAAAATGCTAAGCTATGTTGACAGAGGTATTCAAGCTGAGAAAACTCAGAACAATGAGCTGTGTTGACTTAAAGCTCAAAATATTGAGTTTTGTAGACTTATTGATCCAAGCTGACATAACTAAAAATTTTGAACTGTGTTGACTTATTTTTAGTTGTTTTTGATTTATATTTGAGTGTCCTGTCTTATAAAGTTTTTTATGAATATGGGCTGTAATCCCAAAGTATTATTGATCTCTCAAGGGGATCCACCTAATCCAGTATGCTTCATTTTAGCACACCATGGAAACGCCCAAGATGCATTCAACACAGACCATTGGATCACTAAGAGATTTTAAAATTAATTTCTTGTGAATAAATCCCAATGGCCTGTGGCTCATCTGAGTTGGTATACAGTGCTAGAAGCCCATATTTGAACACACTCTGACTTGGAAATGTTGGTTGACGTGTGAAAGCATGCATCTAATTACTCCCACAAATTAATTTAAGAGAGATAAAAATAAAAAAGTAACCAGCTAAAGTGGTGTGCTACTCATTTTTTCTCTGGGATAGTGTAATATAAATGTTCTTTTTTCTTGTAAGTAAATAATTATTTAAAGCTAAATGCAGTCTTATGAGAAGTGCTTGTTATAGATGGCGCTATATGTGGCATGACTGAGATGTCAAGCTATCTGCAACAACTGAAGCTTTCATGTTTTCACAGCTTGATGTTATGATTCGTTTGGACAACTTACAGCATTGAGCTATCATACCTCGACAACTTATAGGATTGAGCTATCATAGCTTGAAAATTATTAAAATTCTCAGACAGCTCAAATTATTGCTTCAATACAGTTTTCAAATTTTACAGTGTGGAACTGGCCGTGCATGCAAACAACCACAATCAGCATGCAAATGAGAAAGATATGGCAGAGTGAACTTGTTACCTAATTGTTTTCTTTCATACTGTGGGAATCTTTAATTTTTATAGAATAATAACAATAATATTGGATAACAAAATGAGTGTTTATACTTTTAAGTTATCAGTGCCTCTGCAAGTTATGCAGCGGACAATGGGAGAATCAAAACAAAGTGACATAACAAGTTTAGATAATTAATCATACAAGATGTTTTTGACATAAACAAAAAGCAGTGTTTATGAGAGGTTACATAACCAATCCGTTAACATTTTTGGAGAATCCAAACAATCCAATTCAAGGAGTCCCTCTGATACTTCGTGTCATCGGCGAAAATAGGCATAGCAGTTATAGTGACTTGCATTGCTGTAGAGGTGAATTGATTTACATTCTACCATAATAGGAGGCTTATGGCGAATATATTGCTGTGAACTTGTGAAGTCGATCCGTACATGATGTAGGCCAAATGGCGATAGTGCCATTCCAAGATATTGCTGGTACCACCAGCTACTACTCGTGACAGTATTGCCCTGTAGAATCTTTGTGCTCCTCTGCCTGATGCTCGTCTGTCTGATGCTGAGGACTGTTGATGCTCAGCTGCCTTGCTTGGCAGAGCCTTCTGTTGCTATGAATACATCGACGTTTCCATGGCAATAAGGAGACCTAGAGCAGACCCAAGTGACAATATCGTGAGCAGAGGTCTTCCCCTGACCTTGAGATAACGTCGGTGACCTTGGGATGGCAGAAATGACCTGGAAGGGCTGGAGTGACCTTGGCACATCTTGGCACAATATAAATGGCACATGCATCAAGGAAGGTCCTGCGTCAAGGAAGGCCCTGCATGTCTTGCCGCGGCGATGCCATAATCATGCCATTGTGATGCTTGGCAGCCATTGTGGTAGGTTGGCCGTGTAGGGTATTTGCTATATGCACTATTGCAAGGCGGAAGAAGAAGTTTACAACACAAAAAATTATTATTTGTATTTGATATATATTTTCTGCCGTTCTGTCACTCTGTCTTTCTTACGGTCTCTCTTTGTTATCTATCCTCTGAGCCCTATCTATCTATATTTCCATCCATCTGTCTTGCCTTTCTTTCCGTCATTCTTTAGTCTAATTTCAAACTGCATAGAAGAACAATTGCCTTTTTGGAGGCGGACAGAACTGTTGTGGTCTGAAGAATGTTGGGGAGTTTGTCTTGTTTCAAGGGAAGGTTGATGTGACAGATGTAGCAAGACATCTTGGGCAGAGCTACCTTTGGCCAACTGTTTGCCACACCAGACTGCTCTACACGAGGTCAGAGTAACACTGTGGAAACATAATTCCTGTCAATGTGTAAACAGAGCAGAAATAATGTGGCTTGCTTGTGCACTGTGACTGGATGTGTTTTGACAGGGCTGGTGCATTTGTTCTTGGGGGTTTCCTTATGGACACCTTGTGACTCCAGTTGGAAGGCTGACTTTACCCTAAGAACAAAACAGGGGGCTTTAGAGTTTATCACTTTGATACAGAAAAAATGAGGACCAGTTCACTGTGAAAAATGCACTTTGTGACTCATGATGAAGTGTCATCTTCTCTACTTTCAACATGGGAAACATAGAGTCTGTTTGATCATCATGATCAAGAGAAGGCCATTTGACTTGTCATAACTGATTTTAGAGTGAAAATCAGATGCATAATCCTTTCGTTTGGCTGTCACCAACAAGTGGGATAAGTCTCCTTCAATCAAATTAACATTGAAAGTATTGGGTATGATCATGTCAAATCATCAGCATGATGACACACAAAGTGCCATTTTCACAGTGCAACAGTCCACTCTTTTTCTATATCAAAGTGACAGACTGTAAGGACTGAGACGTGGGACGACCAGGGACAGGAGAGTTGGCATTGTTGTTGAAGGTTTGAGAAACCCAATTGGCGCAGTGTTGAATTGGTGTGTATGCAAAGCGTGTTAATGTTTTTGGCCTGGGACGAATTGATGGATGCGTACTTGGGAGAAAGCATAAAAAGCAGCCTCCTTTGGTTGTGGAAATGAGATCCATCACTCGGCAATCTCATCATAACTCCCCCATAACTCCTTTGTATATCTCCTTTCTATAACTTCTTGAAGGTCTCGCAGGAGGCGCTGATGCTCGTGTTCCCTTTTACAGGCATCTAGCCAGAGGGAGGGCTATAAAGGCAGACTCCATAGTCATAACACTGGTGGTGAATAGTAGGAATATTGGACTATAATCATCACTATATAGACCCTGTGTGGTGAATGTGTGGTGCATTATAACTCTGCTGCCATATAAGGTCATAGGCTGATGATGTCTTCATGAAGGCCTTTTGTATTGATCCAATGTTACTCCACCTATGCTAAAAGGTCCTTATGGACTTCAAAGGGCATTGGTGTCCTGCTTGATGGATAGGTTGTCATCTGACCTTTTAGCAGTAAGTTCACGGTCAAGGTCATATTAAAATGCCACATGCATAAGGTTCCTGAATGCCTAAGAATCTTGCATCGTTCTGCAATGTTATTTTTTGTTGCAATTTTATGCTTATGTGACATTTAATGTTGTTCCACATGTTATTGCGAGAACCATATATATATATTTATTGATCGTGTTACACCTGGAATGCCCCGACATCTAATCTTTGCGGTTGTTCTTTCTATTTTTGATTAATAATTGGAACCTGTGTTTCCTGCTGCACCGAGCCACCTTCCCCTGTCCCTTGCTTTTGCTGCCTTTCACAAGTTGTTGTCATGTTCTGCCTACCAAGTGGATTTTGCTGTCCAGGGGTGACTTTGCCTGATTTGTCAAGTTCTGACCTTGACATAGCTGTCAAGGTCAAGTGAAGTGCTTTTGATGTTGGTGGAGGACAGAGCCCAGCAGTTAATCATGTTAATGCCTTGGAGGTCATATCAACCAGAGGAATTATGGAGGTGATGGATCAGTGGGATCCTGTGATGGATGGCTGCTCCTTATTGATTGTCTATTGTCATAATATTGAATCCTTGTCTTGAATCCTTGGCCGCCTAAGATGCCCTGCCTGATGGACCTGCCTGATGGACCATCTTGATGCAGCATCTCGGAGATGGCGGGATTGCATGAGAGTGGCCTTCTTTAAATGTACCCCTATCAATCCCCTTTCCTCTATTTTCGCCCACACCAATCACTCTAATGTGCCTGTGAAGTTGACGGTGTTTGTGTGAACTGCTTTTGCCCTAAGGCAGGTTCCGATCTTGATGACTGTAAATGGGCGGTCGAAGGAGTTGCTGTCTGCATGTATAGGGCTTAAGGCTTGTCTGAAAACGCATGGTTGATGCAATTATTTGAGTGACCCACTGCTTCGAGTTGCTGTCCAACTTGCTGAGCTGCGTATCACTATCAGTCACGTTACGATGTGTGAAAATGATTATTTTCCTGACTGCATCTTGTTCCATCTGATTTGGCTTGTTAGACTAGCAGGGCTAGTCTATAGGGATACTAGGTGTCGTCCAGTTCCGAGTCTACCATCTCCATGGCAACCACAGTAGTAGTACTGTCTATTTACACAAGGTGGCTACACTTTCTTCTTCTTCTTATTGGGAGTTCTCTCCTGTGTTTTGGAGCTCCCCTATTGATAGTTATGATATGGTCAATGATGTCAATCAATGTTAGTCAGTGATGTCAGCCGGGATAGCAACCAGTGATATCAACCAGTGATGTCAGCCACTGATGTCAGACGGTGATGTCAGCCACTGATGTCAGCCGGTGATGTCAACCAGTAATGTCAGCCACTGATGTCAACCGGTGATGTCAGCCACTGATGTCAACCAGTGATGTCAGCCACTGATGTCAGCCACTGATGTCAGCCAGTGATGTCAGCCACTGATGTCAGCCGGTGATGTCAGCCACTGATGTCAGCCAGTGATGTTAGCCAATGATGTCAGCCAGTGATGTCACCCGGCGATGTCAGCCGGTGATGTCAGCCACTGATGTCAGCCACTGATGTCAGCCACTGATGTCAGCCAGTGATGTCAGCCGGTGATGTCAGCCGGTGATGTCAGCCACTGATGTCAGCCAGTGATGTCACCACTGATGTCAGCCGGTGATGTCAGCCACTGATGTCAGCCACTGATGTCAGCCGGTGATGTCAGCCGGTGATGTCAGCCACTGATGTCAGCCACTGATGTCAGCCACTGATGTCAGCCGGTGATGTCAGCCACTGATGTCAGCCACTGATGTCAGCCACTGATGTCAGCCAGTGATGTCAGCCGGTGATGTCAGCCACTGATGTCAGCCAGTGATGTCAGCCGGTGATGTCAGCCGGTGATGTCAGCCACTGATGTCAGCCACTGATGTCAGCCAGTGATGTCAGCCACTGATGTCAGCCACTGATGTCAGCCAGTGATGTCAGCCGGTGATGTCAGCCACTGATGTCAGCTGGTAATGTCAGCCACTGATGTCAGCCAGTGATGTCAGCCACTCATGTCAACCGGTGATGTCAGCCACTGATGTCAGCTGGTGATGTCAGCCACTGATGTCAGCCACTGATGTCAGCCACTGATGTCAGCCAGTGATGTCAGCCAGTGATGTCAGCCAGTGATGTCAGCCGGTGATGTCAGCCACTGATGTCAGCCGGTGATGTCAGCCGGTGATGTCAGCCACTGATGTCAGCCAGTGATGTCAGCCGGTGATGTCAGCCGGTGATGTCAGCCGGTGATGTCAGCCGGTGATGTCAGCTGGTGATGTCAGCCACTGATGTCAGCCACTGATGTCAGCCGGTGATGTCAGCCACTCATGTCAACCGGTCATGTCAGCCACTGATGTCAGCCACTGATGTCAGCCACTGATGTCAGCCGGTGATGTCAGCCACTGATGTCAGCCACTGATGTCAGCCGGTGATGTCAGCCGGTGATGTCAGCCGGTGATGACAGCCAGTGATGACAGCCGGTGATGTCAGCCAGTGATGTCAGCCGGTGATGTCAGCCACTGATGTCAGCCGGTCATGTCAGCCGGTGATGTCAGCCACTGATGTCAGCCGGTCATGTCAGCCACTGATGTCAGCCGGTGATGTCAGCCACTGATGTCAGCCGGTGATGTCAGCCGGTGATGTCAGCCAGTGATGTCAGCCGGTGATGTCAGCCACTGATGTCAGCCGGTGATGTCAGCCACTGATGTCAGCCGGTCATGTCAGCCACTGATGTCAGCCGGTGATGTCAGCCACTGATGTCAGCCACTGATGTCAGCCACTGATGTCAGCCACTGATGTCAGCCACTGATGTCAGCCACTGATGTCAGCCACTGATGTCAGCCACTGATGTCAGCCACTGATGTCAGCTGGTTATATGATGATGTCAGCTGATGAAGTCAGCCAATGATGTCAGCTGGTGATGTCAGCCGATGATGTCAGCCAGTAATGTCAGTCAGTGATGAGGTGAACAAACTGCTGATCGACCCCCTGCTAGTCTTGCATATGGAAATAGGCTCCCTTCTTGTTGGATGTGGGATTGACAGTAAAGCAGGAGACCAGTCATTCCTTTGCCTTGGAGCCAGTGGGTTGGACATGCAGGTCCATATCTATGGCAACCCACATCCATGGCAGGCCAATGGCAGACCAATGGCAGGCAGGGCTAAGTGTGAGACAAACCAATGGACATATTTCTTAACAGCTCGCTGTGGCATACCTGTGGCAGGCAATGGTGATTTAGTCTAGCAGAGCAAAGAGCAATGCAAGGCCAGCCCATTCATTACCATTATGCAGATGATACAGTGGGCAGGTTGTCAGTCTGGTATTCTAAGTTACCCTTGCCCTTTGACACAGGCCCAACTACCTGGCAAAGAATTCCTCCTATTCTAATAGGCATCAATCAGCTACCACACACAGAGGTCCACCAATCTTGGACGTAATATTCCACATAGTACACCACCAGAAGATATCTGAGATCTCCTGAGCTATGCCTGCTACAGACCTCATGGGTGCCTCACAATGACCTGTGCCCCACAGAAGTACTGGAGTCCACACTCGGCCCTTGTTGAGCATCAGCCAGTATATTTAGCAGTGGTGATAATCAGATTTATTCAAGGTGAGCCAAACCAGTCCTGACTGAGGTGCCACTGGGATGGCCTGAGGTCATCTTGCTCATTTGATGAAGACCTTTGAATCCCCCTGGTCTCCACTGATTCACCAGCATATATTGCATTGCTAAACATATGGGGGATTCCTTGGCAAATGCAAACATATCTGGCCACCATGCTTCCATCTAGGTAAATAACAACACCGCCATTTTCCATCCACAATAATATGCCTGCTTCTGGGCAAACAGTGGGGCACCTGGTTTTCCCCTCGTTTATTTTCCTTCTAATTATTTTCTCTGGTGTTTTTTCACCTCATGCTGATTTTGCAATCCTTTGAGGGCAGTGTTGCCCTTTATACTGCATGGTATATGTGCTTTATTATCATCATGGTGATGTTTAGTAATACATAGTCGTTGGATGTAGCATGGCTGCAATAGTGTAATTCCACCAAAGCCCATCCCCAGGAACCTATCTTTCATGTTCTAGTCATTCAATTTGTAATCTATTTGTTTCTTTGCGACTGCAAGCGCCCCTGGCGGATGCATCATTGCTTGATCAATTGCAATTGTATTGTTGATACATCGCTTGTTTGTTTGCATGATTGTTTGTATGCTGACGTCCTGCTGGTGTGAGCAACTGGTGGACACTATGGTTAATGAAAAATACATCATACGTCTTGTACTAAATTTTGACCAACCAAATGTGTGTCGAAAGGGTTTAGACATAGACTTAATGAGTTGTCATGGATTCATCATTCCAGACATTTCTCTAATTTCTCCACGCCAATTATTTGTGACTGTCTATGATGACCGATGTGAAGCTTCTGAACTGCATGGACTATGGAGCTACTATATAATTTCTCCCAATAACCTTGTGTTATCAAATAGTATCTTACTATCTTTAGAAACCAGTGAGTGACTGAGTGTGGATCAAAGGGCATCTTGAGGGTTACAGTACAACCCCAAATGAATGGCAGATGACCTTTGGGTTGGATTGGGGTTGAGATTGTCACTCACTGCTCGGCCAAAAGCATCAGCCCCTACAACCCAGGCCTGTGGCTCCACCAAAGCATCTTCCTAAGTGTCTGTTTTCATCCCATGTTGTTAGTTTGACTGATTGTTGCAGCAGTCTGCAAAGGGTCAGGAGAATTTCTGACAAATCAGCTGAGAGTTTGAAGTGCTTACATCTCTGTTTGAAAATATCTCTGTCTCTGGCTGACAGGCTGTCTGTTCTGCATAATATCCCATTCATGGGTGGTGTATCTGCTTTGGCCAAGCTTATATGTTTCCTGTGATAATCATTGTTTAGTAGGTCTGACCTGAGTCCTAGCTGGTCTGTACTGTTTACATGTTTTCATAAATACGAAAATTAGAAGGAAAATTGAGATTCTGGGCCAGTTTTAATTAACAAATTTGCTATACTATGAGCTCTGGAGCAGGTTGGAACCAGTTGAAGCTGGTTGAAGCCAGTTGGAGCCTGTTCTGAGTGTCAGACCGTCCGAAGGTTGAGTTGTTGAGCAGTGTTGCAGCAAACTTGCTCATTAGAACTGGTTCAGAACCCCGTTGTCTTCTCAGATATATTACATCTTAAGGTCTATTTGTAAATATTCATACCTGCTGCTAAATATAACACATACACTTTCCATATGCCCAGATTGTTCCTAATCCTCTTAATTGTGGCTCCGCTTTATACGTGGATGCCCTTCTTGATGTAACCGTTGTATTTCAGTTCAACCCGAGTTCTGGGGTCCTCCTGTTATGTGAAGCCCATGCGGACGTTTTGAACCATTTCATTTGATTTCTCCACGAAAAATCCTGTCATTATCCAAGCACAGACATTCTGATTAATTGGAATTTTAACATTCTCTTCGTATGACTGCACTATATAGACCTGTTGTCATAAAATGTATAAATAATAATATATTATGATTTACTTAGCTATATTTCTGGGAATTGTCAACTCAGCCTTCTTCCTCCTGTCTGTGAGTCTTTCTGCTGCCCTCCACCTTCCAGTCGGGAACAGCTTGCTCGCAGGGTTGCAGAATGAGGCAGCAGGATGAGGCTGCAGGATGTTTCCTTGGAATATAAATTACTCGGAAAATTAGTTGCCTTTGAAGAAAAAAGGCACTGGCCTAGCATGCCTGTTTTAATGGGTAAGGTGTGCAGGCTGCATATATCACTGGTATGGCTGATGGGTGATGCCTCAGTGATATATTGGACCATCATGTGTTTTGTGTGCTTGCTATCCTCCAGAGTTTGCTCACAAATAATTAGAGAAGTGTGAGCATTTACTCATCGATGCAGCAGACTTAGATGATCCAACTGATTGCACTGTGTGCCCGTGTGATTACTTTGCTGGGCCATTGCTTTCAGGTGTGTTTTGGTGATAAGGGTCACTGTGAGAATGGAAGTATAGAGATGAAGTGGCAATACACATGCATGCCATGATGCATGCCATGATGTATGGGCCTTATTCCACAACTCATCATTTATGCAGAGCATCCTCTACAGACTGACTACAGGCTGTCTCACCTGACAGACACATTACCTTTTTCATATGCTTCATGTGGATAGAGAGAGTGACAGCTCCCAAATAACAGTTTGCAGTTTGGCATGTGCCACGTTAGCAATCGTCCATAACAGTGGGCTCTTTTTTTTTGCAGCGCTAACTAAACGTGCTCATTTGATTTCTGTCTTCCTGCTGTAATGAAAAACTTAGTTCCAAATGTCGTCAATGATGAACGATCAAAACTGGTGTTACATGTGGTAAGTTGTAAGGTACTTCGAAGATGGAATAGGGCCTAATTGCTTTTGCACTGTGAATGTTTGTTTGTTCTCGATAAGAGGATTATAGGCAGAATTGCACTCAAGTTGGTCTTTAAATGTATATTTTACATTGCTGCTAGATGCTCAATCAAACTGCTTGTGGAAGCATGGTCATGAAAATGCATCACAAAATGATAAAAAGGTATTTTTAAGGTATGTCTTGAGACATCTCTAGTCGGTTCCTTCAAAATGAAGATGCTTTTTGGTCAGACTTGACATGTCAGAGTCCTTTTGCGATTTACACTCTCTATTTGAATGGTATTGGTGAAGATATGTAACGATGATGCTGGTGCCATTTTCACCATAGCATAATACCAGTCCTGTAGCACAGCCTCATTATTTCAGGGGGTGGTCGTGGATCATATGCAGGTGATGGATGGCCTGTGTTGGATGGCTGTCTCTGCCAGGTATGCAAGCAGCCGCCTCACACTCACCTCACCTGAAGGGGCCGTGCGATGTATATGAGTGGTTAAGGGTACTACCCCGTGCTATACATGGCTACTATACAGGGGGTACTACCCCTTGCTCATTAGTCCCCCGGGGTGACCTCTGATAAGAAGACAACCTCCTAATGACCATTGTTATGCACAGATAAGAGCAACGCCATACCTACATGACCTGGAGAAGGTGAAGACGAGGTCACCCAATGACCAACACGTGTTGCCTGCTTCTGGCCCTTTGTATATTTCTGTGCTGTTAGTTCTGATGAATGCGCTGAAATGCTAATGGGACTGTACTTCAAATTGGAAGGGAAGGTGCTAAAACAAGTGCTGTTTGTTGAGTTCTGGGTTGTAGTGTCAATTTAAGGTTGGACGATATTACTCATATGGTTAAAAAAAGGAACATCCAGATCCAGTGTTCCTTGAAAAACTCCCCTCTGCATTCAAAACGTCAATTTTGAAAGTAACAGCTCTGTGAACTCTGTTTTAGAAGTTTGGTGAAGCACTTGCTGACTTGTAGCCACATTGCTGACTTGTAGCCACAGTGCCCTCCAGCCTCCGTTTTTGCCAAGTGACTTTGATGCATGGCCCTGGAAAGCCCTCGTTCAGCCCTGGATCAGCTTGTCAAAATGGAAGTCCTTAGATAAGAAAGCCGAGCAGACAAAATACGAGGCTCCTCGGAGGTCCTACATCACAGACATCATAGTATTTTCCTGGCAGCCAGACCAAGGGCAGGGACTGTAGAGACTACAAAATATGGAACTGCACAGGCAGCATAGTCTGTGCCAGAGGATGGCCATAGTCTCGCCAGGTAGTTTTTCCTTTAGAAAAAAAAAAAGATCATTTAGGTTAATACAAAACCGTTAGCAGCGCACATGCAGTTGTATGTATCTTCTTTCTTTTTTTTTACAGTGGTTTGAAATATTCAATGAGTTTAGTACACGTTCAATAAAAGCATTGGTCATTTTGGTGAACATTTGTTTTTGCTAACTTCAGAACTTGTGTTTAGTCTTTTATATTTGTCGGATAATTGTAAAACTTAGAGCTTAACAAAAGACTTGAAAACCTTGGCCCTTGTCCGCACAATCCAGATTGCCCACTACATCAGCCAAGCAACATTGATGGCCCCGGCAGCAGCAGCAGCAGCAGCACTTGCCTTTGTAATGGATGCTATGGAATCCCACATCCCTGCTGTTTAATCAGCTGAAATGATAGACTTGTCTGTCGTGTCTTTCTGAGCCTCCTGTGCTGGAGATCTCCCCAAGCAAGAAGCACGTGCTTAGTAACTATTCACCTACTCAAAAGGAGAGCAGCTCTGAGCCTCAGATCAGCCATCGAACCTTCAGGGGTGAATTACTAGACTTTTAGGGTCAAGGAATACAACCCTCAGGCATAAATAGCCTCGAATAAGAAGGCCAGTTTCCTCCAACTTTGCATTCACATTAGCTCTTTCTGCAGGAGGTGGGTGATGCTATGATCTGTGGTCGCCTTATCCATGTCAGCAAAGGAATGCCAAATCTATGAGAAAATATGCAAAGATCCACAGCAGACAAATAAATAGTACTTGAAATATTTTCTAACAAAATGGCTTTTTAGTAATACATGATACTTCTTCACTGACATGTAATTATGGATGCTGGGTTAACGGACTAACTGCAGTGATCTTCAACTTGACTCAGTAACAACTCCAGGAGCGAGAGTCCAACCCTGGTCCCCTGCGCTAGAGCCAGGAGTGTTGTCCATTACACCAAAGAGTGTCTCTTTGGTGCGAGGAAACACCCTGCCACTAACCGGGAACCACTACACTCTTCCCTTCGTAGAACATGTAGAATGAAGCTTGACCACAAGCTTCGCTGTTGTTACCCTGGCCTACTCTAGGTATAGCCAGGCCGGAAGGTACATGGGTCCACCAGTCACTACATATTGGGTGCCACTGTAAAAATTCCAAAAGTGCTTCGGAGTCAAAACCTGGTTCCCCAGGCCGGAGACATGAGCAATGTCAAGCATTATCCGTTTAACCGAAGAGTCACTGGTTGGTGCGAAGGAACCCCCCTACCACCAATCGGAAACCACTATAACTCTATAGAGCTAGCTTGAGTTTGGCTCATGCTCTCAACGAAACAGCCGCATCTCATCTGCTGGTTCGAAGTGGCTGACATTCCACAGCACAATATTTCATTCACTTTGCTGAGCTATGTTAATTGCCATCCTCTGGTGTTTTATCAAATCAAAATGCTCTGCTCCTCAGATCAGAGGTTGCCCAGTCTCTTGTTTATCACACCTTGGCTGTGGATTTGTGGGGAGCAGCCAGTTCCTCTCAGTCATGGATCTTCGCTCATTCTTCTGATATGGGAGCTGAGGTGATATGCCAAGCTGCGAAGATGGATAGCTCAATCTAGTTCAGGTTGATTTTTTTTTCTTCATTGAAGAAGGGAAAGACTGAGACTCTTAGAGGGGAAAAAACATAAGTTACAGACCATTTAAAAGAGCGACAGCCTAAATTTGACTGAATTTATCAACTCTCGTCTATTTCTTGGGTCACCGATCCATTCTCCCTTCTGAAACGGAGAAAAATAGTTATCTGGAATTCAACAACCTTTATTGAACCATATGTTGTCTTAGGGGAACAATCACGTGATTTCATTTGTTTTTTTGTTTTTTTCGCTCGGAAGTCAACTTCAGCAGACGACAATCACGGATGAGGGGAATCAGCAGATGGAATGCAGGGCTTAGAACAGGACTGAGAGCAAGCTCCATCTGAGACTCAGACTGAGAGTGTCGCTTGATAAGCAAGTAGATTTGCCTCTTGATATGTCAGTCACGTCAAAAAAGCAGTCTTTGGAATTAAGGCTGTGCTGTTTCTGCTTGTTAAGGGGACAACGTTATGCTAATTAGCCTCATGAGTCACATGACGTGATAAGCTTACGCGTCACAGTCACGTGACAAATGCAAACAGAATACTTTCAAGGGAATGATATGTCAGAGTTGATGGATTGCATTTCTATCTGTTGCATATGATTAGTTCTGCTCGAATGATTTGATCTTTGCTGGCAAGGTCAAAATGGGAGGGAATAATTTCTTATCCCTGCGCGGCCTGGATTCAGTGGATTGCACAATCCATTGGCTGACTTTTCTGCGTTGTGACGGGCACTATAGTTCTCCCACAACCAAACTGCATGCAACATGTTACTACTCTTAATATTCACAAAGCGATGGGCGGCAAAGCTGCCCATTGCATCAGCGAACTTAGCACAACAATAGCTCATAAATTTTGAATAGATTTGTCAGTGAACTGAGAATGAAACAGTACTTGCGATGGAAGATGGTCCCTGATCCAACAGTTAGTTTCGGTAAAGTGAACATACCTAAATTTCTCTCACAATGTCACAGCAGTGTCTGAATAATTCAATTTGGTGCTTAACTATCCTATTCTGTTTTGAAAACTTCATTTTCACTCTTGTTTGTGTCGTCTGCATGAAAATGGCATTTGCTGCTGACAGGTGTCGCCACTAGCTCAGCATCATGCTTGCAGTGCCACAACCAGGGAAAATTAAAGAAGACTGTTATCACTATGCTTGCATCGCTTGAATGGCATGTTGATTAATCAATTTAGGCCCAAATGATGATACTGTTGATTTATATCACAAATTAATTGACACCGAAAACATTGTTTTAAAATAAAAACAGTTCATTTGAGCTCGCAAATCTATGGCATTGCCTTCTACACATTAAGATTTCAAATAACAACCCAAATGCAATTAGAAGCTCTGCTTCCTCAAAAATCATTGTGACCAGGCTACAGCAGCCTGCTTCAATTGCGAGCGTTAGTGAGCTGGCTACAACATTTCACAAGAGGTGCATTATTTCACGTCTTCGCATACATGAAATTCTGAGGAAATCTAGCTGTCCTGCTTGGTTCTGCTGAACGCGGACCTGACAGGCAGCAGCGTGGACTTTAGGGGCAGAAGTCATACTGCCCTTGATTCCAATGCGATACCCAATTCGACTTGAATTTCGTCAGTCTGCACTCTGCAGCCTCGCTGGCTCACCTACTTACAGAGCAGACTGTTGTCAGTCGGCATTGTGACATCATCACCTCATTGCCTACTGTTTACAATGCAACATCAGAACTTAGGCCTTTTTCAGTAGAACTGAATTAGTGTTTTTCCCCAATATTGGTTGTTCGAAAGAAGAGGCATTTCGATTTCAGATTGGTTCAGTATAGCAGACCTGCTGTTGCAGCCTTACTTAACCAGCAGCCTTCATATTCATAACATAAATTCATCATAAATGGGTTGTAGGCAGAACTGTGATTAGATCAAACTGGTTGATGTGATTGGTAAAAGACATTTTATATCTCGCAGGCGCTCGATTCCTCCCATAAAATTTTGTAATGATCTTTTGTGAAATTGCCCGAAAATGCTTTTAAGTTATTAGGATGAAACTGGGAGAACTGCTTCTTTGGAAGTTGCTGCTATATTGCACATGCAATGTAAAGCATTCTTGCTTTCAGAAGCTGTGGCTCCTTGATACAGTGGCTAGCATCCCCGCCTTGTACACATCAGGACGTGGGTTCGATCCCCGCTCCGGCCATGTCCAGAGGTTATACTATTAATTCACGGACCCCTTACGCTACTCCAACAAAACTACCAATTGCTCAGTTATGAAAACTTGCAAGCTGCTTTTCTACCCTCTCTACAATGTCCTTAACCGGCTTTGATGTTCAAATTACAGTCACAGAAGCTGAAGTGATGTTTTCTCATAATCTAACTGCATGGCCTAACAAAAAGCAATTAATTCCCCCCCTTCTCACATGAATGTCTTCACGGGTGTTATGCTACTCTCAATAATGATTGGTATGATTGTCGTATGGTGAGCGCCAGTGAGCGGATTTATCTGGAATGGGCACCTTATAAAATCATACTATACTATACTATACTATACTATACTATACTATACTATATTATACTATACTACTACACTCAAACCGAACAGTTAAACTGAACTGTGGCTCCGTGGAACAATGGTTAGCATTGGAGTATGTTGTACATATGAGGATGTGGGTTCGGACCCTGCCCCAGACATGTCCTGAGATTGTCACTATAATGATTGGTATGATTGCCCTTCAGTATGGTGAGTGAGCGCCGGTGATATATATTGGAGACCACAAGGTCGCCGCCGAGACCTGGAGGTCTTAATATGGTAGGAGACAGAGCTGTACTCACACAGGGATATACTTAGCTCCTGCCCGAACGGGGCTACTGTTCCGACGCACCCAAAAAGTGGCGATCAATTATTGCCGACGAAGATGTGGCAAAATAAGACGATGAGGCTCATGCCGTCAACAATACTTGACCTTATCTTGTAGAATAGCCACCATACTATCTTCGACAAGCGAAATAAATGGTATCCAGATCGTTTCTGCTTCAGTTCAGCCGGAATTCCATTTTGATAACAAATTCTCCCAAGTGACGCGACGCCATGACGTCATCGTCAGGATTCCCTCCTCGCACGTGCTCATTTTGGCGCGAGGTGGGATCAACAGAAGCAGAGCTGACAGACAGGAATGTTTTGAAGCTGGTAAGTGCTTTTTCGGGCGTTTTCAACTGGTTTTAAGCATAGAATGATGTTATGAACAGTTCTAGATTGTATTGCATGCTACATGGCAACCACAGAAAACGTGTGTACAATTTGTAGGACGTTTGCCAGTGTGACATTTTTTGACAGTTGAGTTGTCAACATTTACATTGTGACAATGAATGTCACTGACAGGCCGGCTGACAGGCCAAGTTGGACCACCTGCCTCAGCACACTTTACTCCAAAGATACTTCAAGTAAAATTATGGAGACCGCAAGGTCTCGGCGGCGAAGCCGCCGTGACCTGCAGGTCTTCAAATGGTAGAAGACAGAGCCACACAGGGATATACCAAGCAAATCTTGTGCGTGTGCCAAACAAAAAGTGGCACCGTTTATGTGACGTCATTACTGAGTGAGACACAATTGTGATGACGTCACAATAAACATTGTAAGAGATGACGTCACGTCACTTTCATTGATCAAGCTATAAATAAATCACCAGTGCTAGATTGTAACGTCACGAGGAGACAGTGCTTTTGGCACAGCTGTTATTGAAGTCAAGCTAAAAAGTTATCATTCTGAGAAAAAAAAGAGGGGGGGGGGGAATATTTGTTTGAAAATTACAATTTATCCAACAAAAGAAGGGTTTTTTTATCTTACATCATTAGAATTTTATCAAAATTGGAATTTGCTTTGATGTGCTTTTCGATCTATTTCTTGTTGATCACAATATATTGCGGTCTCGCTATGCTTTGGCATTTATCATATTAGTGTCTGTGCTTTACACTGTAGCCTGTAGGACCAGTGCTACTGACAGTCTGACATTGTTACTGTGCTTGTTCAAGGCCGTAGCCTGCATTAGGTTAGAAAGAGTGTGTCGAACAACGTCAGCCGCCCCCCCTCCCTAGGATTTGGCAAACATTTTCTTAACATATATAAATTTCCTTCAGTTTTCGATTGGAGTGCATGCCTCTGGATCAGACTCTGCCCCCCCCCCCCCCAGGATTCAGGCCAGGCTACTGGTACGACCCTGTTGTTGCTTCTTTTTTTTTTCAAGACTTACACACGTTATTAATACCCTGGACCTGGTAACTGGTTAGGCTGGACACATGACACAATAGACTACCAGACAACTTAACTGGTTTTTGGATTTTTGGTGAAAAAAAACACAACAATTAAGTTTGTTTCCCCGTAATTGAAACTGAAAAAAAGTTTGTTCAGCACATGGGTTTTTTTTTAAAAGTTTAATAGTTTCCACCTGTACCTAGGCCTAGGGTACCGAAATGTTTGTGATAAAAAAGTTTGTGACTCATGCACACTTGGAAAATAATATTCGTCAATGCAACACAAATGAAAAAAAAAAGGTTTGTCGTGGATGTAAAATCCATAGCCCCCCCCCCCCCAACTGACATCTGGTCGGCCCCTTACACTTAGCCACATTTCCCTCAGAGGAGCTTGCGGAGGGGAACATAAATTATATAATGTGAACTGTGGAGACTTTTGGTAATAGAGGGGGTCACTATCAAAAGTTTCAAAACACAATCAAACATTGAATTTTACTGATGATGTTCACATACATGAACACTGTCAGTGACTGACGCGGCTGACACCAGTATTAAGAAAATAATGAAATTTTTTATTTCAAAATGATGTCAAATTAAAATTGTCAAGCGTTGTCACTTCCGAGATAAACAAAGTGAAACCAGCAATGACAAAATAGGACAAATATTTTGGAATTTTGTTAAATTATGTAGATAACGTACTATTAGCCTGTAGGGCCTGGGGATGAGGCGTAATTCTAGGCTTTAGCAGGCCAAAAAGATGCTTTAGCCACATCGGTTTTAAAAAATTGCCAATTTAATTGGCTAAAACTTGGGAAAAACAATTGTATTTTCAGAATTTCTTTTAGCCAGATTGGATATTGAATTAGCATTTTGTTAACTGGCGAATGGCCAGCTAAAGCCCAGGCATTGCAAATTAAAACCAGATCAAGGGGTATTTTTAAAGGGTTGCTAAGAAGTGGGGAGGGGGATGGGAAGCTGGATTTCTAATTTTTTCATTTAACAATTTTGATATAAAATTTATGATTCTAACAAATATTAAATTTTTTTTTTTCAAAATTTCAGGTGCTTTGTGAAGGAGGTGGAAAGATTTATGCTGATGCAAGAGGATTCAAATGAGGTGGAGGAAAATGTCAAACTGTTTCTCCAGCTGCTGGCGATGAAGATGGTTCCACGAAAGAGTTTAGTCAGAATGCTGAAAGGTAATAAGGCAGTACATGGCTACAGGTTCATTTGTCATTAATTGGATGGCACCTATAATTACATTGATAATGAGCAAAATTTTGAAAAAAGTCAAGGCAATAAACATTACCCAACATATTACATTAATGCATTTGTGCATTAGGAGGAATTTCAATATAGATCATCCAGATTTTGAAATTCTGTTTTGATAACGTGTTTTAAATTTACCATATAATTTACGAGTGCTCATTTACAAGTGCTCATTTTGTGCTGAAAATGAGGGGGAGGGTAAAGAGGGTTTGTCTTGTGTCTGCGTGCTGGGCTGCCAATCGTGGGGTCCAGGATTCGAATGAGGGTCCAGGGTTCAAATCCACCTGTAAACAGGTAACTTTGGCTTATTATGGTTGACGACTGTTTCAATCATCCTTCACCTCATTGCCGTGTCCTCCTCCTGTCCTAATTTGCTTACCAAATGCATTTATAGATACAGGACATAAAGCCCCTATATCCGTCCATCCATCCATGTACTTAAGATGAATAATCAAGCTAGATGTCGATGCCTAATAACAGGCGATACTGCTTGAGGGTTGCTGCCATCAAATTGAGAAAAGTCATGATTTTTCTCTGAAAATTAAATTATTGAAATACGATGTAATTCAAATCATTTAAATTTTAAAATCGATATTTGTAGTTTAAATTATGATTTAAATTGACTTGATTTTAATCTGCCAACCTTGTTCTGGCATATAGTCATTCTTACTCAAAACTGTGTAAACAATTTCAACATTGTTGTGCAATCTGCTTTTAATGCTGCTTGCGGCCTTTCTATGCCGAAACAACAGGCTGTTCACAAGATTACTCAAAAATGTAAATATCTAATCTTAATGATATTGAAACCATTGCATACGTACAGTATTTCTACTTTAAAGATATTTCAACAATCTTGAAATTGACTTTCTACATGCAAATAGTGAATACAAAATATGATAATTGTCACAAGTTGAATTTAGAATAATGTAGGCTATTGACCTAAGATATTCAAAAGGCAAATTTAAAGTTATCTCTAGTTCTCATGAAATTTTTGAGGAAACTTATGCAATTTAGGTGCTTCGAATTTCTCACTACCTCACTTATTGCATAGATCTATATTTCAGGATGATGATGTGTGCTCGTTCTTCAGACCATAAAAGTTTTCACTCCGGATCAAGGCCTTTTACAAGCGCGCTGTGTCATGGACGAATCCGATATAGGCCTACATGCAGCTTGTGGTGAAGAGGGTTGCAAAATATTCTAAAAACTTTGAAAATGAGGTAAATTAATCAGGTAATTGAAATTTTCAAAATGTACTGTTTTATTATTAGCTAGGCCACACCAAATTGATTTTATGGATGACTGATATTTTTGGGGGAAAATGGAGCAAGCGAGCTAAATTTTTTTTTTTTGCTTTTCAAATGCAAATAAGGGAATTAAAATAAAAAATTTTAATTTGCAAAAAGCCATAAATTTTGGGCGAGTGACATTTTAAAAGATTTACATTGATTGATTTCATTTGATTTATTTATTCAAAAGAACAATGGGAGTTAATTTAAAAATTACAACGTAACTCCCACTAACTAGCAGAATTTAACATTTTCAAATTACTTATAAAATTCTTGATTGAAACTGAATTAATAGTACTTTCATCTAAATTATTCCAATTATTTACAACTCTATTGCTCTAAATATTTTCTTTTATCTGTACGGCTATAAAACACATACAGCTGTTTATTATGACCTCTACTTCTATGTACAAATTTATAAACTTCTTCCCTATCATTTATATTGAGATTTGTATGACAATTAATAACTTTGTCAAACAATATTAAATCAGAATTTTTTCTTTGAATGTCCAATGAATCTAATTTCAAAAAATGTTGTTTCTTCATACGAAACATTTTCATAGTTCAATATACGTCGGGTGAAATACCTTTTTTTAATTTTGATTATGATCATAAAAGTAATAAATTTACGGTTTCACATCAATTGTGTCTGTTTAGATTCTCATGCAGATCACATGATATAGTCAGATTAATGTGTTTTCAATTGGATTTGATTGCATATTGTATTGTGAGGTAATTGCCAATTGCACCTCAGAGCAGGCTCGCTGTCACTGTCAGCTTTACTTAATAGGTCACCTCAATATTGACATTAAGCTAAGGCTCAATAGTACTTGACTGGCGGGATGAAATCATGATAAGTGGGATTCAAAGTATGTCAGAATAGTCTGGAGTTCATTCAAGATGATGGAGAGGGTTGGTCTAGCGGTAGCCTGCTGGGCTGCCAATTTCTGGGTCCAGGGTTTGAATCCAGCTCTTGCCGGGTCACCTGGCTTGCGTTGGACTGCTGTTTCAGTCATCCTTCGCCTCATTGCGGTGTCCTCCTCCTGTCCTAATTAGCCTACCAAGTGTAAAAATATAGTATGTAATGCCCCAATCATCCTTCCATCATTCAAGATGATTTAATTGTCATGTCAGTATAATTTGACTCCATAGCCTATGAATAATCATTAATGTATGTACGTCGTACGAGGGTTGTTTGAAAAGTTTTGAGCCTTACAAATGTCTGACTTTGGAAAGATTAACTTATGCAGGGATTCATACTGATATTTTTGGAATATTATCAGAGAAAATACTCTGTATTTTGATGCAGTGAAATAAAATTCAAAAAGGGTCTAACTTTTTTGTTAAATTTTAATTTCCCAATTTTCGAAGCGGCAATTCCTTCATCCATAAATTCAATTTGGTGTGGCCTTAGCATTCTTTTGAAAATTTCTTTTTTCAGACTTAAACTAATTCAGTGGCCCTTCTATGTTCAGTTTTGTTGTTCAAAGGAACAAATTTTTAATTCGGCTTTTGCCCTGGCGTTCACTCCTGAAATTCAATAAACATTATAGAAGCTTCCATAAAACTGAAATTGCACTTGCTACTGTGCGATAGTTGTATATTATTGAATTATTTATTTTTAAAAATTGCTTTGATAACCTGAATTTTCTGAATATTTTCTGAAATGTGATGCTGGACTTCTTGTTGGGGTAGGAGATGATGCATTTACAGTATGCAACCTTGATATAATTATAATCATGCTGTTCTTTAAGAAAATGTACAATTTTATTGTAATTTTCTCAATTTCAGCAGCTTTGTGAGTGGCCAGAAAGATTCAGCCGCTTTTGGAAGGAGCGAGAGCGATTTGTACTGCTGACATAAAGGCTGCGAATGACTCGGAAAAAGTGATGGAAATGAGTCAGTAACAATGCTGAGGTGTGATAAGGTAACATTCATATTGTAACATTCTGTTGAGGTTAATTAAATTTATCAGAGTGGTATAACAGGAAGATCAGACAAGCCAAGCAGCATCATAGACAATTAGGATGACTGTGGTGCAAAACCAAACTACAAGTTCACAAGGATATGTTCAAAGCCCAGAGTAATGTTGTTACATCACTTATCAACAGTGCTCACTGTGTCACGCAAATGCAAGATTATTTTAGCAACTCAAAAGCTTTTTTTGATATTGTAAATAAGTTATATTATTCATATTTTTGTTCCAGGCAACTACACGGGAGGCAGTGGCAGAGCTATGGGGGGCCTGGGGGGCCAGGCCCCCCCCACATGGATAAGTGGCCCCCCCCCCACCGGCCTCCCCATTTGAGATTTGAAAATTTTGTAAAAATTATTGGAGCAGCAACAGCCGCTGAAACACGTCTGTCTAAAGTTGTTGCCTTCGCTGGCGCTCGCTTAACCCCAATTTTCTCTAGAATGATAGTTGCCCTTTGAAAAGTTCTGAGGCATTTGATAATCATTTCCTTATTTGAATATATCTAGCAATATGTGTACCGCAGGGGGTGAGCGACATTTGCCCAAATATCAGGATCTAGATTTGGAAATATTCTGAAAGAATTCTCTTTGAAACTTTTGATTCTTAATTATGTTTATTTAATTATCTGCCCGCATTGTTTTGCCTTTTTGCCCGAATCTTAGTGCTTCCCAAATTCTTTGAGGGGGACAGTGACTACTCCCCCTTCCAGTATGCCTATGTATCTAGAGATTCCATGCAACATTTAAAATCAGAGTGTTTTGAGGAAATCTTTCCGGCGCCATTGCTCAGATAAAGAAATAATGCTCCTTTGAAAGTTTTCAAATTAAACAGATCTGATTTACCAGAGTGATTTTTAAAAACTGCTCAATTTTTCATATGTGCATGGAATTTCCCTACATTTTCGGGTATTTCTGTCATTTGCACAAATTGCTACTACCTTTTAGGCCTATTTGAGGAGTTGGGTAGATTTCCATCAAAGGGACTTTCATAAATTTTCAATTTAGACCTAATATATAAAAAAAGAGGACATTCTCAACAGGAATATACTAAAACTCGCAAAGACGGTTATGAAAAAAAAAAACAAACAAAAAAACAAGAGGACCATTTCACTGCAAAAGATACCGTTTGTGACTCATAATTGATGAGGTGTCATTTTTAATGGAGGTGTGTTAACACACCGCCATTTATGTAGTTGGGTGAGAAAGGGGGCTAAGAGAGTGGGTGAGAGAGGCAAACTTTAGGCGGGAAATTCAAAATAGGAGAAGAAAATCTGAAATAACTCTTTGCATGTTTTAAATTTTCTCCAAATTGCTAAATTCAGCATAACTAGAGATGCAGGCCTGTTATATGAGCTTTTTTGTGTTGACCTGAAGTAATTCTAAGTACTCCTTTTATCAGTTTTTTTGTTTGGTGTTTGCTTGTTTGCTGTTTACATGTTTGCCTTCCACCATTTTGAAAATAATGTGTATTGTGTTTTGGGTATGCAAATGAGCTGTCCACCATTTTGAAAATTATGTGTATTGTGTTTTGTGTATGCAAATGAGCTGACCTGGTGACATTAAGATGTGTATTGGTTGGTTTTCTGACCTGGAAATTGATGTCATCATAATAATAGGTCACAAGAGATGAGTTTCAGTAGCTATATGAATCTACAACTAGGGCTATTTCAGTCTGATATATGGATGGGTAAATTGATAGATAGATAGATAGATAGATAGATAGATAGATAGATAGCTATAGATAGCTATAGATAGCTATAGATAGCTATAGATAGCTATAGATAGCTATAGATAGATAGATAGATAGATAGATAGATAGATAGCTATAGATAGATAAATGGATAGATAGATAGATAGATAGATAGATAGATAGATAGATAGACAAGGGTGGATTTCATGAATACATTTTAGGTATTGGATAGATATAATTGCATGAATTAGATGGATAGATTATATAGATCAAATAGATAGAATTCACAGACTAGTAAGATTACACAGATCTATCAAAAGGGTTTAGTAAGCCACGCAATAGGTTGCAATTTGGTACTTGAAATAATTTATTCATTGATCCAAAATTTCCGGGTAGGGTCAGCTAAGTTGTAGCACACTGGGCTGCAGTCTCACTGTCTGGGAAATCACTGTCATATGAGGACAATTGCAATTTCAGCTAAGTCCTGGCCCTGACAGGAACCCGAAGGCTCCAGAGAAAGTAGGGAACTGTCATCAGCTGCTGATGACTTTGCACTACTTCACAAAATTGGATAGAATAAGTCCCGCTACTGTCATGCTGCTGTGTGATGAGGATAGCTGCACAGAGATCAGACTTACTTCTGATACCCAGCTGACCAACCCCGCAGGCCCGCCCACTCAATCATCTTTTCCTAATTATGTAATGGATAGATTTGCCAAAATTTATAGAATAGTTGATACTGTGATATGACGTTATGCCAAGTTTGGAAGTGATAGAAGCAGCAGTTATTTTTAAAGAGCCTGTCAAAGATGATTTTGAGCATTGCCAAAGTCATGACTGGGCCATGACACTTTGAGAGGGTCATGGGAGGGTGATGACAGTGCTAAGGTGAGTGTCATGTGGGGCTGAAGGCATTGCTCGTCTTGGCCTGATTAACGCTCTCGCCAGGTCACCTAGGATATATATATATATATATCCTAATTAGCTTACAATGTAAATAAATACAGGGTGTATAGCCCCAATCATCTATCCATCTTTCCAAAATATCCATGCCAATCCGACATGACATTTCACCTCATTTCAGCTCTTTTCAAAGTCTGGATTGATAGATTTTATTGATCCAGTTGGTCAATTTGACAGTCTATAAATATAAGTTAGCTGGCAGTGGTAGGAGGATTGACTGGTGTATAGACATGTTAGTGAATAAGTAAGATCTTTATTGACATGATAGTAGGGAACTAAGCAGGTCTTAAGATACATATAGGGAGTTTCCGTGGCAGCTGGGTGGCCAAGAGTTGTCAGTCCAAAATCCTGATATTCTTTGCATGCCTCAGTTCAAACCTGGGGCAGCATATTTAGAATATTTTCAGTGGAATTTCAAGATCAAAATCCCAGATGGGTATCATTCAGATGAGATGTTAAATTGGTGCCTCTTTGATCTTTTTCAAATAGGGTTAATGTGTAACATGTAGAGTGTTCTATCTGCCATTGATGAACCACTGTAAGCAACCACTGCTCTTAAAGGGCAGCACTTGTGCATATCAGTCATATCTATCTGCTAATCTATCTATATCTATCTATCTGTCTATATATCTAATTATCTATGTCTATGTATCTATATCTATCGGAATAGTTTTAGCAGCACAGGACAAATCATCTGCTGGATTCATGGTGTGTGAACTTAGGACACAACACCACCTCCATTTTGAACCCCTGGGTTCTTGTTATACTTTTAATATCAGAACCATAGAATCATTTTCATTATTTTTTGATAGTTCATAACTGATTTTAGTGTAAGTATGAAATGTGTGGTCATTTCGTTTATCAGTCACAAAAGATAAGATGGTCAACATTGCTGAGTCATTCGTAAAGAAGGCTTTAACGCTGTGTCAATTTTTTTCCATGTAATGCCGCAAAAATGCCGCAAAAATGTTGCAAAAATGTCGCAAAAGTCTGGCCCCCCTAGTTCAGACCCTGGCCCCCCCTTGGCCCCCCCACTCATGGATCTCTAGCTACGCCACTGACGGGAGGTCTACAACTTCAAATAGACATTTGAATAGCTGGACATCCTAAACATAATCTATTTTCTGAATATTACACTTGCTATTAAAAACTGATTAGCATGAGATCATAGCAGGCCTAAACGGATGAATCTGTTTTCATGGGTAAGGCCTATTGTTGGTCAGCAAATATTTCAGTTTGAAGCTGTTTGTGATTGGTAATGAATGAAAATGGTTTTGGCAACAAAAAATGTTATATTACTTGTTGTTGGTTTTCATGGACGTATTAGCATATTGATGAATATTGGAAGTACTGTTGTATCATTAACTTTATAAATTGCAGCTGTGACTTATGAAGTTTCATAATATTCCTGTGTTATCTTTTATTCCTATATTCAGCTTCTGAGAGGTCTGGTTTATAAATTTCAAATTTGAAAATAGGCTTATATTTTGTCAAATCACAGGGATAAGATGGTAAACCTAGTGTTTTGGTTGTTGTTTCATGCTGTGGTGTCAGTGTGAAGTGTTTCATTGATTGGAGTCACACTTCCTCATCTTGAATCCTTTTGTTATTCGGCGTATATTGTTACTATAAGGTGGCCTGTTGGCTAGGGCACTGAAAAGCATATCTAACGGGTCATATCTCCTCAGAGACTTTTAATTGAAAGTTTGAATTTCAAACCTATCTTCTCTTAAGTCTTATCTCGGTGGCCAAGGAGGGTCATTCTCACTTTCTCATTTGGCCTATAAAATTTCTGAAGCATTGATATTTAAATGTAGACTGGGGTGGGACTGGCACCCCAATGTTTGCAGATCAAACCTAACTTTTTTTTTGGGAGGTAAGGTTGGTGTATCAGGGAATTTGAAATTTGACCTCAAATTCAGGGAAAACACAGGGAATTTGGTTTGACATATGTTAGGCCTATTGCGTGAAACAATCTCTCTATTTTAAGCAGCTTTTGGTTTTTGATTAGCGGCGATAATTCCGCGATAACACGACGACGAGGTTGGTTTGCAAAAATGAGACTAGAATCAATATTTTTCGACCATTCAGAAATAATAAGGATGGTTTTGGGAGGGCAGCTCAAAACTGGCATAATTTTGCATTTTTCCACTTTTCATCTCCGCGCAATGTAATGCTCAATATGACGAAAATTACTCAAAAACACCTAAATTTAGAGAATTTAGCTCCTTTTGTGGCCTTCCAACATATGTTTTAGCTAAATGTTGCCAGTTCTGAGCTTCCCTCCCAAAACCCTCCACCACAGTTTTTGAATGGTCGAAAAATACTGATTCTAATCTCATTTTTGGAAAATCATGTGTTTTTCAGGTCTCTCCAATGGGGATTTACATTATAAATTAAATGTGCTACCATAGGCGTACGGCGCGCGCGATTTTGGGGGGGGCGAGCGACATTTGCCCGAATTTCATGATCTAAATTGATAAACATTTCAAATGAAATTGCCTGGAAATCATTAATTTTCAGTAGTTTTTATGTAGTCATTTGCCGAATTTTTTAGCCTTTTTGCCCGAATCTCACTGTTTCCCAAACTTTTGGGGGGGCGATCGCCCCCCCCCCCTGCCCCCCCTCCGATACGCCTATGTGTGCTACCTCTAAATATTAATAGAATGAGCTGAAATTTTATGCACATACTCTCATATACCTCACCTGCAAAAAAAAATTTAGTTCTGCCTAAGATTTCCAAAACACTGGGTACCAGTCCCATCCTAATGTAGACCTATAGATTCTGATTTTGCTCTGGGGCAGTAGCTACTTGCAAATATGCTTGGTCACTGAGGTCAGGAATCGGTAGATGGAGCGATTCTTAGTCGCTGCAATAATTATTTAGCTCCATGTCTCTATTCTGCTGTAATTTATGCACTTCCTAAAACTTAGCAGAATAGCACAATTCTGAAATCTTTTAAAGTCAAACCTAGAATTTCTGCAGAATTGCTACTGTATTGCACTATTGCTGCACAACTGCTGCCGTATTTCTGCATAACTGCTACAGAATTGCTGCATAGCTGCATAATAATTGCCGCAGAATTAATGCGTAACTGCTGCAGAATTGCTACAATGTTTCCGCATAAGTACCGTTGCAGAACTGATGCGGAAATTCTGTCGGAATTAGTACTGCAGTATTGCTGTAGAACTGTCGCAATATTGCTGCAGAACAACTGCGTTATTGGTGAAGAACTGCAACAGAATTGGTGCGGCAGTTATGCAGCAACTCTACAACAATTTAATTACAATTCTGCAGTAATTCTTTAACAATTATGTAGCAGTAATGCAGCAATGATGCTGCAGAACTACTGACTTTCGCAGGATTGCTCCAGAACTGCAACAGTTCTGCAGCAGTTTTGCAGCAATTCTTCAGCAATTTAAAAGCAATTCTGCAGAGATTCTGTCAGTAACTCTGCTATAAAATTGCTACAGAACTCATTAATGCTGCAATACTGCAGCAGTTCTGCGACAATACTTCAACAATTCTATAGCAGTTACACAACAATGCTGTGACAATTCTGAAGCAATACAGCACTTATCAGGGTGTCTGCAGCTTTTTTGGAACCAAATTCCAGGCTTTTCCAGGCCAAGTTTTCCAAAATTCCAGGCCAATTTGTTGATGAACTGACCAATTAACGACACAACACACACAAATCCTGCAACACACAAATCCTGCAGAAATTCTGCAGTAGTTATGCATTTAGTGCTGCAGCCTGCTATATAGCTGCAGTATACTGCATAACTGCCTGAAGAGTACTGCTGCAGAATTGCTGTCTTACTGCTGCAGAAGTGCAGCAGGAAGGCAGCAAGAATTACTGCTGTATTCTGCAGCAGTTCTTCAGACATTTGACAGCAATGCTGCAGTGATTTAATGGCAATTCTGCAGCAGTTCTGGACCAACTTTGCTGCAGAATTGCAATGTATAACTCCTGCAGAATTGCTACCGAACAGCTGCAGTATTAATAGTAAAGTAAAGTAAAGTATTTATTGACCATATTTACATATATGTACAATGCTATTTACATTTTCCATCACCAAAATGCAATATATATGGCAGGCTGACGCCAATGCAGGCGTATTTGCCTTTATCAATAAATATATGTAAAGTGAATATCATATTAATCAAGCACAAAATATAACCAGTGAAGCATTATCCAATATTTTTATCACAATATTTACAGAATAAATCAATTTATACAGTAACCAGAAATACATCTAATTTACCAATTGATAGCCAACATTATTGTTAGGTGCTGCCTCTGGTTGCCCCGCATTTGAGGCTGCCAAATCACGTTTTCCACCCCTCAGGGTGGATGGGGAAATCTGACAAGACAGCCCCGCAAAGGCAACCAGAGACAGCTGTGTAGCATCTGTTCTTTCATAATTAGAGACAGACTTACACATTGAGATATTTCTACTTGTGTGTGTTTCACTATCTTAAATCGAAATTATTCATAAGATAATCTTTCAATCATTTCTTGTAAGTGTGAATGCTACAATTATTATTTACTAAGGGGTTAATTTTATTCCAATATTTAACTCCTTGAAATTTGATTGATTTTGCATATAAGTGTGTTTTACACTGTGGTACATGGAAACTATTTGACTGACGTGTTTGTCTTGGGACAATGTCAGAATTAAATGCAAACATCTCTTTAAAAATATCAGGTAGTGAACCTTTTAGAAACTTGTATAGGAACATCATAAGGCGCTGGATGTAAATATGTGAAAGTTTTAGGATTTTGAGATCTTTAAATATTGGTTCAGTGTGGGCATAATATTCAGCAGATGATATTATACGTACAGCTTTCTTTTGCAATTTGATCAGATATGATAAATGACATATAGGAGCACTTCCCCAGACCTCGATGCAATACAAAAGATGTGGATATATCATAGAAAAATAAAGTACTTTTAAAGTACTCTTTGGGAGAACTTTCCTGGCTTTGCAGAGGATCCCAATTCCTTTAGAAACTTTGTTTTTGACATGTTGAATATGTTTACTCCAATCCAATTTAGGATCAAGGACAACTCCGATGAATTTGGAATGATCAACCTTTTCAATACTATGGCCACTTATCAATAGATCAGGAGCTAGGGCTATGCGCCGATTGTTCGATTTAAATATCATGTACTGGGTCTTTGACAAATTTAGTGACAATTTGTTGGTGTTCAGCCAGTCAACAATTTTGGATATTTCATTGTTCATAGTTCTGACAGCACCTTCAATTGATTTGTCACTCACAAAAATGTTTGTATCATCTGCAAATAACAATGGCAGTAGTACATGGGATACATTCACAATATCATTTATATATAGCAAAAAGAGCAAAGGCCCAAGGATTGATCCCTGAGGGACGCCACATTTAATTATTTTTTCATCAGAAGTCACGTTGTCAAAAGAAACAAACTGTTTTCTAGCACGTAAGTAATCCTTTAGCCATGATAATGCACTCCCTCTTATGCCATACTTCTCAAGCTTGTGCAGAAGAATATTGTGATCAACTGTATCGAAAGCCTTTTTAAAGTCTAGAAATACGCCAACAACAACATCGCCCTTATCAATTGCAGAAGATATTTTGTCAACTAAAGTCATTAATGCCATGCTAGTATTATGACCTTCACGGAAACCAAACTGATACTTATACAGAATATCATGTCTCCTGATAAAAGAAAAAATCCGGTCATACATGATTCTCTCTAATATCTTAGAGAAGACAGGAAGTATAGATACAGGCCTATAGTTGCTTATGTTCATAGCATCACCTGATTTATATAAGGGAATCACCTTGGCAATTTTCATTTTATCAGGAAAAAATCCTTGAGTGAGTGAGCAATTTATTAGATGTGTGAGAACATGAAGATAAATGGAGGAGGTTTTTTTTATAACATCAGAGTGGATGCCATCAAAACCAGCGCTAGCATTTCTTAAGAGTGTAATCACTTTTTGAACTTCAACAGAGTCAACAGGAGATACAAACATAGATTCGGAGTTACGTTGTTGGATATATGATAGAGGATCAGTTCCTGTTGATGGAATTTTCTTTGCAAGGTCAGGGCCTATATTTATAAAGAAGGAATTGAAGGAATTAGCAATATTGATCTTATTTGACTCTACTTTGTCGGCAATATTGAATTGATGAGGCTTTTTGACATTTTTGTTTTTACTAATCACATCTTTGATTATAGACCACATTTTCCTTGAATTACCTTGATTAGACTTCAGAAGGTCATGGATGTACTTTCTTTCAGTCTGTTTCATAAGGTTATTTAACCTTCTCTTGTACAATTTGTATTCTTCTAACTTTTCATCAGAGGGATTTTTTAGGCAATCGATATACATTCTGTTTTTGACCTTGATAGATTTCTTGATACCATCAGACAACCAAGTCTTTCTTGTGTTATACCCTGCTTTGAATGTTATAATTGGGAATGATTTATTGAATGCATTTATGAAAATAGCATAAAAATTGTTAAATGCTTTCAAACCATAATGCATAACCACTGCAGAATTTCTACAGGATTTCTGCAGTATTGCTTGAGAACTTGCGCAGAATTGCTGCACAATTACTTCAGAATTATCACAGCATTAGTGCATGCATTGGTGTCGAATAAGCGTTGAATAATGTTGATGACTGCTGCAGAATTGCTGCAGGATCGCTGCAGAACTGCTATGGAACCGCTGCAGAACTGCTGAAGAACCGCTGCAGCTAGAACCGCAACAGAATTGTTGCATATTGTATAACCACAACGGAATTGCACAGAATTTTTGCTGCAGAATTTGGGCATGGCTGCTGTAGAATTACCACAGAATTGCTGTGAAATTTTTGTGCAGATGCTGTGGCATTGCTGCAGAACTGCTGCATGTTTTTTGCCAAACTGCACAATTGCTGCACGATTGGCACAGAATTGCTGCAGAATTGCTGCAAAGTTGTTATAGAACTGTTGTAGAGCAGCCGGAGAGCAGTTGCAGAATTGCCATAGAATTGCTACAGAACTGCAAAATAGTTGCAGAACTGATGCAGGAGTGCTGCTAAACTGCTTCAGATCTGCATCAAATATGCTGCCGAACTAATGCAAAATTGTTGCAAAAATTGCTGCCTAGCAGTACCGATCCAGAACTGCAGCAATTTTGTAACAATTTTGCAGTAGTCCTGCATCAGTTCTGCAGCAGTTCTACAGCTCTTATGCATAAGTACTGCAGCATTTTCTGCAACAATTCTGCATCATTATGCAGTACATCTGTGCTCACTCACTCACTCTGCGGCACTTCTGCGGCACTTCTGCGGCACTTCTGCGGCACTTCTGCGGCACTTCTGCGGCAATTCTGCGGCACTTCTGCGGCACTTCTGCGGCACTTCTGCGGCACTTCTGCGGCACTTCTGCGGCACTTCTGCGGCACTTCTGCATACGACGCTGCAGTTCGACAGCAGTGCAGCAGCACCTCAACAGCGATATTAGCAGTAGTTCCGTGGCACTTCTGCAGCAGTTTATAGCACTCCAGCAGAAGTTCTGCAACAATTTTGCAGTTCTGCTGCAATTCTGCATCAGTTCTGCAGCATTAATGCATTATATTTGCATACCATGCTGCAATTCTGCAGTACTTCTACAGCGATTTTTGCAGTAGTTCTGCAGCACTTCTAGAGCAGTTTAGAGCACTCCTGCAGCAGTTTGGCAACAATTTTGCAGCTGTGCTAATTCTACAGAAGTTCTGTGACAATCCTGCAGAAGATCTGCATGCTGCAATTCTGCAGCAGTTCTGCAGCAGTTCTGCGGCAGTTCTGCGGCAGTTCTGCGGCAGTTCTGCGGCAGTTCTGCGGCAGTTCTGCAGCAGTTCTGCAGCAGTTCTGCAGCAGTTCTGCAGCAGTTCTGCAGCAGTTCTGCAGCAGTTCTGCAGCAGTTTTTAATTGGTTCTGTAGAAGTTATGCAGCAATATTGTAGCAAATTTGAGTAGTTCTGCATCAATTCTGCAGCACTTCTGCTGTAGTACTTAGCGGTTCTACGGCAATATCATAACACTTCTGCATACCATGCAGCTATTCTGGACCAGCTCTGCAGCAATTCTGCTGTGGTTCTGCATACCTTTCAGGAGTTCTGCAGCACTTTTGCAGCAGTTCTGCAGCACTTCTAAAGCAGATCTGCAGTAAAAAAAACTATGAAGGTTTAATCCTGACCTTTGGTTTTCCATAATTTTGTGTCGATTTCACAACAATTTGAAGACCTTTGTGTTATGAAATCTACACAAAAAGATCTGCAGCAGTTTAGCAGTACTCCTACAGCAATTCCGCAGCAATTCTGCTTAAGTTTTGCTGCAATCATTTGTATTTGTATTTGTATACATTATTGGTCCCCTGGTGTGGGGAAATTTGTGGTGAGCCTTCCACAATACAGCTCAGGGCAGCCACTGAGCAGCGCCCATGGGCCGAGGATACAGGAACATTGCCCAAGGTTCCCATGCCGTAGCACCCTCAAGTGTTGGTGATCGCCGTATGATGATGATTGATGAGAAGACTGGGAGTCTGGCACATACCCTATTAATTCAGGGATGTCCAGGGTCTTTCTGTTGCCCCAGCACAGAACGTTGGATACAACCCGCCTCCATTTAATTCCCATGGGCTCGGACTAAATTAAGTTCCGGGGTGGGATTCGAACCAATCATACGGTGGTTCTGCAGTGCTTCTGCATACCATGCAGCAATATTGCATCAATACTGCAGCTGTTTAACTGCACTCCAGCAAAAGTTCTGCTATAATTTTGAAGTAGTTCTGTAGAACTTTTGCAGCAATTTTGCACTAGTTCTGCACTAGTTCTGCACTAGTACTGCACTAGTACTGCACTAGTTCTGCATTACTTCTGCAGCACTTCTGCTGCACTTCTGCAGCACTTCTGCAGCACTTCTGCTGCACTTCTGCTGCACTTCTGCAGCACTTCTGCAGCACTTCTGCAGCACTTCTGCAGCTGTAGTTCCGCAGCAATTTTGAAGTAGTTCTACAGCAATTTTAAAGCAGTTCTGCAGCAGTTCTGCAGCAATACTTTGGCAGTTTTGTGGCAATATCATTACCAGTCTGCATACTGCATACCATGCAGCAATTCTGGACCACTTCTGCAGCACTTCTGCACACCATGCAGCAATTCTGCACTTCTCTGGGTGCAATTCTGCAGCACTTCTGCATACCCTGAAGCAGTTCTGCAGCAATTTTGCAGCATTTCTGCAACAGATCTGCAGCATTTCAGCAGTACTCCTGCAGCAGTTCTGAAACAGTTTAGCAGTACTCCTGCAGCACTCCTGCAGCACTCCTGCAGCACTCCTGCAGCACTTCTGCAGCACTTCTGCAGCACTTCTGCAGCACTTCTGCAGCACTTCAGCAGTACTCCTGCAGCAGTTCTGCAGCACTCCTGCAGCACTTCTGCAGCACTTCTGCAGCACTTCTGCAGCACTTCTGCAGCACTTCTGCAGCTGAAGTTCTGCAGCAATTTTGAAGTAGTTCTGCAGCAATTTTGAAGTAGTTCTGCAGAAGTTTTGCAGCAATTTTGATGCATTTTGCTACAGTTATGCAACAATTCTGTATCAATTTAACAGTTGTTCTGCATTTTTGCAGCAATACCACAATGCATCTGCAGCACCTCTGCATAACCGGTTTTGCGGCAATTCTGCATACCATGCAGCAGTTCTACAGGTACCAGTTCTTCAGCACTTCTACAGCGATTTTTGCAGTAACTCTGCGGCACTTCTACCACATTTTGAGCACTCCTGCAGCAGTTCTGCAACAATTTTGCCACTCTGCGTTAATTCTGCAGAAGTTCTGCGACAATCCTGCCGAAGATCTGCTGCAATTCTGCGGCAATTTTAAGACACAAGACATCAAATGGGAGAGGGCCAAAACTAAGCATCGCCGCAGAGCTCCGCAGGTTCCTGTGGCCATATGTATTTTAAACTTCTGTTGCAGAGACTGAACCGAAACTTTTTCTAGGTTGTATCGGGGTGTGTCCCTGCCTGTCCAGCCCTTTTCTTGCTTTTTGGGGGCTTACCAAGGACAGAGTATCCCAACACCTTTTGTCAGGTATAAATGTCAGTTTATTCTGACACTGCTGTGGGGGATGCTGGTGTGTGATTGGGGCTCAAAATATTTTTTTTCCCCATTCAACCTCTAAACTTCTCAAACGCAGCTTATCAACATCATTAGATATCGGTTTTATTTTCATATTGAAGTTTTTACAATTTTTATTTACAGTAGGTTGATTTTGTGATATTGTCCATCCACAGTTGACCCCAGAAGTTACAGATATTGGGTAAAACAATCTAATATGTTAAAAATCAATCAGAGATCAACTCTTCATATCATGACTTTACTTTTTCAGGTCGAAACAACATTATTATTACTAAAAATACATCAACAACTTACAAGGGGTGTATACTTTCGCAACAGTAATTTCTAGTTTAATTTTTTCTACTCTTCCATGACTTACCACCCAGAATTTTATGGTGAATATAGGTTACAAGAGAGGTTAGTATGACCATGCAGAAGTATGGGATTGATGATGCATTTCTGAAGGAAGATATGACAGAAAATTGAAGACCACTCCAGGGGGGGGGTGTATATTTCTGCAACCCACTGTACATTGCAAGCTGTAGGTGGCCAGCGGGGCCACCTTGGAGGGTGAATAATTATTTTTTGCTAGCTATATTACCAAACTGGTTGTCACGATCACCCCGGAGGTACAAGGTAGATGGGCAATGATGATTTGGGGGAGGGGGGTTGCCTCTAATAATATCACTTCCTCAGCCAAATCGATGTAATTACAAAAACTATACAATAATTTCTTAAACCTAGAGAAAAAAAAGAAAGCTTGAATATTTTCATATCAGATTTGTACTTTTTGCCGCTATTAATAGTACAATATTTGTATTTAACACTGCGGAAATTATGCTAGTAATTCAATGTATATTGTAATTAAAAACCTGGACACACCTGCACATTTTCAGAGTTCTGGAAGTGAACATGACCCACAAGTGACTGAATCTAAGCAGCTTAAGTCATAGAAGTATAAATTCAGTACACAAAATGTTTAATTGAAATTTAGAAGTTATCTAGAGGAGCGCACATGCAGTACGGGATTATTCAAATTGTGTCACAAGAAGTATAGAATCAGTACACAATTCCCATAGAAGCACAAAATCGGTATAACGGAGTACATTTGTCGCGTCCCAGAGGAAAAATAAGTATAAAAGCAGTACATTCTCTCGGTGAAGAAGTACAAAAGCAGTATGTGGTCCTACACTGCAAATATTATACTGATTTTGTGCTTTAATGCAAATTGTGTACTGATTTTATTGTTCTAGTGATAGAATTTGAATAATCTTTTACTGCATACATGTATATATATGTATTCCTCTAACTACTTCTATGACTTAGCCTGCTTAGATTTAGTCACATGTGGGTCATATTCACTTCCAGAACTTGGGAAAGTTTGCAGGTGAGTCCATGTTTTAAATTACAATACATTGAATTTCTTGCATAAATTCCATTATTATCAGATACAAGTGTTTTACTATTCATAGTGCCAAAAAGTACAAATCGGAAATAAAATTGCTCCAGCTTTCTTTTTCACTCTAGGCTTAAGTAATTAAATGTGTAGTTATTCTAATTACATTGATCTGGCTGAGGAACTGATATTATGTGTGGCCTATAAAATTAATGAAGCATTGATTTTTAGATACTTCAAATGTACTCCAATTGTACTGCAAAAATGCTTCCTGCTAGCATGCACAGTTAGTATGCTCTTTTTGTACTCCCTGCAAGGGAGTATTTTTGGAGCATATGGATTTGCATATCAGGAGTATAAATGGAGCATAATTTAAATAATTCTAGCGCTTAAAATATGTTCCTTTTGTACTGTAAATGTGCTGCAAAAGTACTGCATTTGTACTTCAAATATACTGCACATTTTGTGTGAAAAAGTCTCTCAACCATGCAAATCGTCAATTCACAATGTACTTCTTTTGTGATTCTAATGTACTCTTTAGAATATCACATATATGGGATATACTGATTTTGTACTGTTTCTGTGCTGCAAACGTACTCTTTTTTCCTCTCGGAATTACGACATAAATTTAAACATTTTGCACATAAAATTCCTTAATTCTTTGATATCCGTGAGTCTAAAATATGGTTCTTAAAAAAGAATGATAATACCATTACTTTGGAAATAAAAGTTAAAATATGAACTTCATAAAGGAAAAAGAAAATAGATATTACAAATCCATGAAAATACAGAAATTTTATGCATTAAGAATATTTTGCATCAAAAATTAGTACAAACAACACAAATGTGTGACTTTTTATGTGTGGCTGCTAGTCGGCTAAACAAAGTCACAGCTAGGTGCTCATGACTTAAAAATGAATTGACTGACTGCTATATGGTGGCTCATGGCTGCGGCTTCAGGGTCGACTCACTTGCTCTCTTTTTGCTTTTTCAAATTCTTTTTTTTTCCATTTTGGATTGGCCCCCCTGAGTTCTTGCCCGTGGCAGCTGCCACTCTGCCACATAGCACAGTGTTTCTGCTAGGTGTCATCTGGGGGGGAGGGGTTTAATGAATTTTTTTTATTGGGGGAAAGATAGTTATACTGCTGACTGGGAGTCACCAGGGGGTATTCATGAATTTTTTTTCCGAAACATAGCCTATATTGCTAAACTAACTCCTCTTTAAGTGCACTCTTACAGGCCATTCTTAAGCTTTCCCGGTTATTGAATCCCAGATTCTTGTTCAGTATGGGTGTGAATTGCCTTAGATAAAATTAAAAAGAGATTGTAAGATTAATTTGCCAACTTAACAGCTTTTGAAAGCTGGTCGAGGGTATGCTGCCACACAGCCTGTGTTATTTTTTATTTCCACACCGCAGCTCCTCCTGGTGTGAATTCAGTGAAAGGTATTGAAAGCCAGAAAATAACATGAATTATAGCAATAAAAAGGGAATAGTCAGTGTATTGTGAGTAAATTATACACATACAGCAGTTTTGGAGACGAAATTGTAATTAAAATAAGTTTTATTAGCCAAAACAGTATTATTTTTTTGTCCACTTGGGGGCCATGACGCTTCTGATGTGGTCACGTGACCGCGACGTCATTGTCAACAATGTCGATCTTGGAGGCAGACGTCGATTGGGGAGGTATTTCCCAATGATTATGAAGCATTGACGGCTTGACTACACTACTGTGGGAGTTAAATCAAGTCCTAATAGCCCCTTCTAGAGATCCCCGGCGTGAAATTTCCGTAAGTAACGCCGTTGAATTGATTACGATTTCTGGATTCGTAGGAACTGTGGCTACGACATGTTAGCCATCAGAAGAGTAGCCACGTTGCTGGGGCTAGGATATACTAGGCAAATCTTTAGGATGCGGCAAGCTGGCAAAAAGTGGCACCGTGATTGTGACGTCATGAACAATGATTGCAGTGATGACGTCAACACAGTTTTCTAGAGATGACGTCACTATTTTGCAAGGCTATAAATACCTGCAGCAGATTACGTGACAGCACTTGTAGTGAATTTTATAACGCCAAAACAATGACTGTCGTCATGATAGCTGCAAAGACAAGGCTTTCGCCTACATACATGTGTAAAAGTGTTGTATATGATCATGCCTTATGGCTACAAAATTACCAAGTTGTTGTTTTAAAATATAATGTAAATGTTGTTGACTTTTACATGATGCTCATTCATTGCATGCTCAGTGAATGGACATGATGATGAAGTAGTACCAACATGAATTTTTTATAGTTTAAAAATTTTTTAAAAGCATGACCATTAGGCTTATCTTTTTTGACCAGTAATAGTTATACCCCTTTCATACCAATTTCGTACAGCTTCGTATGGGCCTATTTTGTAACACGTCAATATACAAAAAGGCAAACAAAATTAATCACCAGTCATCAGCAAAGAGCTCAGGATAAATTAGGCATGTTTAATTTTTTTCCATTCAGAATTTATAGTCAGTACAACAGACAATGGAAATCATGCATTTTTGATCATTTTTGCCCATACAGGACACTTTATCTGCGACTTAAACCTGCTCCGATCTGCCAAAGTTGGCATGCTGGACAATGCTCATTTCGTCAGTGTGAAAGGCCTATAATTATTAATAATAAAGATGATGGGATCTGGAAATCTTATGAATTGAATTTCTAATATTATAGAAAGATCAATGCATTTGGTTAGTAGAATACCAGCTGAAAATTCAGTTTAGGATCAAGTCTGTTAATAATGGAGATAGGCATGCCTTGCGGTCTCTCTATGCTTTGGCATTATCATATTATTATTATATGTATGTCATCCTCTTTACTTCTGATGGACATCCTAAAACCATTGTTGTAGCGCTTGTGATGATATCATGTAAAAGCCAAGCAGCTGTTGATATGGAAGTATGCATTGCTGGTTGGTCTTCACTTCTGGTTGAATATGATCCAGCTTCCGTAAGCAGAATTAATGGTGAGTTGGCCGCTGGGGAAGGGAGCCACAATAGGTCATCATATACAGAGAGCAGGGATCACTTAATGGAGACCCTGCATGCAGATGCTGTGACGAGTATGTGAAAATGATAGAGCCATGCTTGGAGATGGCAAGGGGAAGACTTGGATGGGTCGTGTGATGGAAGAGGCTCACATTATGAGGGACACATGAGCCAGGATGCTGCACCAGGATGAAGCAGGGTGTTGCATGTTATAACCATGGCCCTGCTCTGCCTTGGTAGCCTACATGCTCTTACATGCTCTCACATGTTCCTTCTTTCATGTTCTGCCGGCCTGTCTCCCTGGCCTGTCTCCCTGGCCCAGCTGATTGATTGCTTCTCTAGCATTAATTGCAGTTGTAATATGAAATAGCTCTGCTCCATCCTACCATTCTCATCTGCTCTCCTCCCTTCTAATCAATGGCAACTACTACTTTTTATAATGACTTGCCCAAAAGCTGGAAAATTTGATGAGCTCTAATTAAACTCAAACATTAAATAGCTGCCAGCCATTGTTTTCGCTCATAACAATCAAAATGTTACCCAAACCATTCTGGCTTATTGTGATTTCATTGTTTCTACATAATGCAGTCCCTTTAATTTCCCCATTCCATCCAATGGGTTTCCGTTTCTACATTGATCCCAGATATTTTATCGCCCACAGACTACCTTGAGAATATTCTGAAATGTTTAAGGAATGTGTTCAGGGAATCCTGTAATGTGAAGGGTTTCTCATAATTAGGTTACGTCTGACTCAATATATCCCAGTAGATTGTCCCACGTGACAGCTTTAATGTGGGTTGGTTTGGATGAAAAAAATAAATAACTATGACTTGATAAGACCCGGGCATTCACTGTTATTCTCAAATAAAAACCCTATTGACTAGATTAAACTCTGGGTGAAGTTGGAAAATGAAAAATATTAACCGGTTATAAAATTGATTACCAGCCAGGTTATGTCTCATCCTCTATCGTAAAATATTAAAGAAAGTCTTTGGAAGAATTTGTTGATGATAATTAGAAGTTACAGAACCTAAAGAAACTTGATCCATCACGTCCGATTCCAGCAGCAGGATCTGGTTGCCATGGGAATCATAAAGTACACTGGAAGATGAGAAAACTGACAGAGTTGGAAAAATTATTGAAGCAACGTGTCTTCGGTCACAAATTAGGGATGTGAGACTTGCTTCTCATAAAACACAGTTGTTGATCTTCCCTCCTGGAGAAAAAAGTTTTTGAAAGAAAGTAAATGTAGGCCTAACTGCTGCAGTTCCTGCATTTAGGCCTATGTAACAAACAACTCCAGGAGCGGGAGTCAAACCCTGGTCCCCTGCGCGGGAGTCAGGAGCGTTATCCATTACACCAAAGAGTCACTCGTTGGTGTGAGGGAAACACCCTGCCACCAACCGGGAACCGCTACACTCCTTCCTCCTTAGAATGAAGCTTGACCGCATGCTTTGCCGTTGCTACCCTGGCCTGCTCTAACTAGCCAGGCCAGATTGGACATGAGTCCACCAGTCACTGCTGCTGTGTTCTGCTGAGCGCGGACCTGACAGACAGCAGCGCGGACTTTAGGGGCAGCATTCCCAGTGACCTATATTCCAATTCGATGCCCATTTCGACTTGAATTTCGTCAGTCTGCAGCCTCACTCACTCGCCTGCTTCTACAGCAGACTGTGTGCTCAGTCAGATAGTAGTTATGATACTGCGAAGACAGATGAGCACCATTGGATGGGGCTAGTACAGATTTGTTGTGAGCAGTTGGAATGCCTGTGGATTGAGAAATATATTATGGTATTTTATTTTGAGATGTGAATTTATACAAGAGAGAAGCAAGGATTTAGTTGCCTTGTCTGAACTTCCATAGGGTTACCGCATTTGACCTTGGCCTGTGTCAATAAAGTTAATGCATGTCCCATGCTCAGTCTATTGATGGCCAGCAATGTCAACATGAAGGCTGCCAAGTGAACAGAACAGCCACTGGCCACGCATGCCATGCTTCAAGGGATGCTTCAAGGGATGCTGGGAAATCTTCTCAGATGCCCGGATGTGCTGTATTGACTTCTGGGAAGTTGGATGGCGAAAGCTCTGCAAACTATTGGCTTGTTATGAGTGCTTTCCAAAATAATATGAAATCCACCATAGATTTCTTTTAATTTACAAGCAATTGCATCATTGTGGTATTGTGTATTGTATTTCAATTAAATTCAGGTTATATAGGGTAAGAAGACAACACCCAATATCGGTGATATGCCAAAACTCAGTTTATGCGACTTCACTTAGTGAGTTCCACTTCCTTTGCACCTGATATTCTGTAGGAACATTAAAATTCTGCTAGTTTAACACCATTCCAGAAATACAGATGCAGAAAATGAACCAACTTGCACCGGTATACATGTTGCAGCACCTAACCCTAACCGAGTTACCAGCAGGCCTTCCAATTGGTTCCCTGTAACCAAAAGTAGATGGACTCATCAGCAGCTGACATGGTTGAACAACCAAAGTAATCAACCAAGGGATTAGGTTAGGTCTTGTAGGGCCTGCTAAATGCAAATCTCTGGTCACTGGCACATACAAATTGTTGGCTGGGCCTTGAATTTGCTTCGAATTCCAAGCATCTACGACTGACATTCTACATGCATGAGGCCCCCGGAGAGGATGATGGTTGCCACAGAGGTCTTGAATTTGAGGTGACCAGTCGGTTGCACCACTTCCAAGCTCATGTGCGGGGACTGCTCCATACTGTGACTTCGGGGTACAATTCTAAATCAGTCTTGGGTCTGCCTGATCAATTATTTTTCTTGAAGGTTTAACCGTTACCCAAGATTTAACCGTTACCCAAGACACTAAACTATGAGGTTTCTTTTATTTTGTTTGTCATGGAAACAAATTCTGAAGCCGATATACAGTTTGACTCAGTAACGCGTGACTTTGAGCTTTTCACTAAGAAGTTGTCTTGTTGTGGTTCCTTCGGAAGCTAAACAGTTGATAAACACACAGCGTTGGCTTCATCAGCTGAACAAAGCACCCGGATGTAGGTCAGTGGATCCCACTCATTGGATCTAATGCCTGTGTCCTTCGGGGAGCGGTTAAATTGGGTTGGACACAACAGCTGATTGCTCTGCTCTGAGATGCACTGAGCTGAATGCATTGCCTGCCTCCCTCTGCCTGCCTCTGTCTCCCTCCCTGCGCCTGCCTCTGCCTGTTGAATCGAGGGATTTGCTCAAATGTTTGACATGCATAGTCACACTCTTCCACACTGCGCCCTGACACTCCCTGACAATTTCTTTCCCACTTCCTTCGACCACTCATATGCTCAACTAACAATGTAAAATTGCAGCACATGTGCAGTTCCTGGCAGGAAACAAGCTGCAGACAAATACTTTTCAAAATGCTAAATGGGTGCTGAGATGTTTTTCAGAATGAGAATGAAAAATTCCTTCGAAGAAAAAAACCCATAAACATTTGTCAAGTGCTGTTTTAAAGTACCACAATCAATCTTTATTAATTAAAATCTGGTTTTCAAAATGTTATGGCAGTGCTGTGGCACAACGTGTGATGAGTTGTGAAAGGGTTTCTGCTTGGTGCAAATAATTGATTGTGTTATGGGACATAAAACGACCAGGTCTTTTCCTCTGCCTTTAATGATTTAGCAAAGTGCTGGGACGACCTAACACGTGGTAATTATTTGTGAAGGCGACAGATTCATAAATTCCTCAGTGGAGGCAAAGCAGGAACAGGGACATGCCGAAAAAAGGCATTTGTGCATTTGGCGAGCATTAATGGTGCAAGTTGAGCTACAGCCTGGAACTCATCACAATTTCCTCACATGCATTCCGCCATCTTCTATCGGATTATGCCTCCTTTCTTCTGGGCTCTTATTGCATGTCTCGAATCAAATTTAATCCCAAATATTTTATTTTCAGCTAGTTTTTTAGAGATGGTGTTTCTCAACAGAACTGTTGTTTGACGCTTTTAAAATGGCATGAGTTTTCTTAGCAAGAATAAATAATGGACATCTAGTTACTGTGGTCTTGCTTCCATTCCAATTCCAGTTGAGCTCCAACATCAGCGTCCATCTCACTCCTGCACACTTAGCCTACCTGTAGGAGGATGTGTCAACTTCGGCCTTTTCCATGTCTTGTTCAAGTCATCTATCTTATCTGGTTAGAACTAAATGCCTTCACATTGTCGGCATTGGCATAGGGCCCAGTCCTTGAGGGTGCATTTACAAGTGTTTATTGCTCATGTGACTTTATTAAAATTAGACTAAAGACTATAATCTGATCATATATAGGCTATATATAGTTTTGAAACTTCGTTTTGGTCGTTCTACTTCTTTATGATTTTGTGTTTTTTTTTATAACTTAAAAGACTAACTTATATTATTACTGGGCCTATAGTTTTGTGTTATATATGACGATTTTTTTTTTACCATACTCGACTAACTCGAATGATCTTATTCGTATCTTTGAAATATTGGCCTCATTTCAATTTTCACCAAACTGTTTCAGTTTTGCACATTTGTTGCAAATTCCTTGCAAAGACACAAGAGTTACACTTTTCCCAGCCGCAACGAACATGAGAACCAAGCAGACGAGTGTCACATGTGAGGCCTGCGGTGCAGTTCGCGTTTGTCTTTGATATCTTGTTTAGCCTCAACTTGAAACAGGCTCTTATTGTTTAATTGATGTTAAACATTACAATCTCTTTTCTTTTGTTTCAGGTAAGTTGTGCAGTTGAAATCACGTTTTAAAAGGGCCGAGTTGCACAGAGACAAATTGCCTCAGTTTGCCCAGGTGAGTCTGATTGGAATCGTTGAGTCCATTTCAAGTGCAATGCTTCATATTCGGCACTCTACGGCCTTCAAACTACCGTGCTGTCATCATAATACCATTTCCCTAACACTTTTGTTCTTGTAATGGCCAGGTCTTTGAACATTGAGGAGTGAGAGTCTGTCTGAAGGGGGTGCTGTTTTGTCCTTGACCTCTCAACCGAGCTTAACCCTGAAAGACAATTAGCAGACAATGGGGCAAATAAGGCAGCACAGAGGGCAGGGTAGGTGAGGGCTGGGGGTGACAGGTGGGAGCGGAACTGGCCTAACTGCTTCCGGCACAGTCCTTAACTGCCCTAAGCCCCCTGGCGGAGGGAGGGTAACTGCATTGCCCTTGAATGGGGTGGTTAATGGGCCAATGAGCAAATAGGAACAGAGTGCTAAGCCAGAATTAAGGGAGAATTAGTGGCTAATGATTTCACAGGCCAGGAAATGGGGATGGCTGAGCAGCAGGAGAAGTCTGCGAGAGGTAGTTCTTCAGAGGACTGTGCAGTCACCGGAGTGGCTCTGCTGAGGGATGCCGAAGAGCCCTCTTGTATGCCCCTGCCACCTGGGACTCCGGTTTCAGCTCGAGTCCTCTGGATGCTTGGGCGACATACTCATTGGATGCATCACATGATCCTGCCAATGGCGTGTGTGTTGCATTTACATCATAAGCAAAGCCAATATCGAACAGCAAGGCCTGTCCACCTTCCCAAGTGAGAGAAATTCACTGTTGCTTTTATTGCATGACGTGGCCTATCTACAACACTCAACAGGCATAAACTCAGAAAAGGAAAAGAAAAGGGGAATACGGACGAATGAGACGTTTGAAACAAAATGACATTGCATGGATGGAAAATGCATTACAATTTGCTCGGGGCACCGATCACCTTCGCATTTATGGCTTGGCCTATTCTCAAAGTAAAATTAAACAAAATTCAGCTACTTGCAATTCAATTCAATTCAATTGGACATCAGTGTAAATTCAATTCAATTCACTACATGAGATAAATATTGTACTTGTATCAATTTTGAAATACTATTGTTGCTCCGCTGGAGGCGGTGTATTGTGAGGGTGCCCATATTCTGGGAGATCTTCATGTGGGTTTGTGTGTTTGTTAATCAACTCCTGCAAATACTACATTTCATATCTAGCTGTCCTTTGGCAGAATCTCTTTTTTCCTCCCCCAGCATACCTGATTAAATTCTGGGAGCTATTCAGGCCTGCTTTACTCAGAAATGACAACTTTGTCAATAAGATCCTCTACAGTGCAGTCTATCCACAGCAGATTGATGTATGTGACATTTTTACACCAGATGTCCCCAGTGACTCCCCACTAGTTTCACTGAAGGTGAAAAACACAGATGGCACTAGGAGCAATTAAAGGAAGCTACAAACTGAATCACAGAGGATCGAAGAGGTTTCATGCCCATGAAATGTTTTGTTTGTTTCCACAGTCAAAGACGGAGAGACATATAGTTTAAATCCTCCATTGGAAAAGCCATGTAAGTGTTTTGCTAAAGTGAGCTATGTGCCATGCATTCGAACTCGTTTTTCATGCAGAAACATCAAAACATTATCATGTCATTCACTTGACTGCATGACACTGTTCATTCATTTGTGACTAAATTGGTTGTGAAATGTTATATGTAGACCAACAACCCTAGGGTTTCGGCCTAAACCCTGTCTACACATGACAATAATATGCTTCCTTTATAAAGTCTGTGTTTTTTCTAGGTCTTTTCCCATCAGTTGTGACATTTAATCCAGGGCATTTACTGCATTCAATTTCTTCTAATAATGTATTAACATTTAAGCCTTAACAAACTGCTTCAAATGGTGCAGCATTTTACAGTAATGGAAGTTGTGAAACTGCAAATTTAAGTGAACCGCGGAGCATGTGCTCTCCGAGCGCCCGTTCTAGTTCACATTTGTATTTAATGAAACTTATTTTTCTAGTTGGAAGCAAAATGAAGATATTTATTATTTATTTATTTAAATCAACCATCCCTTTTAAATGTCTAATCAATGGCAATTGTCCTTGATGTCACTTCAAGAATCTACTTTCCTGAGTGTCCAATGCATGTACTCCTCCCAAGAAATGACCGAAGCAGCCCATTTCCACATCCAGAGTCTATTTTCACCGCAGTAGCGAACAGTGTGACTGGCGATCATCCTCTGTCATCTGTCACAGTCGGTCAGTGGCTGTCATTTGACCAGTGGCCAGCACTGCCCAGTAGCATGTGTTAGCCTTGATAAGGCACAGGCTGGACAGTGGACACTGGGACTGCTGTGCTGTGCTTTGCAGGACATTGCTGGACATGACAACCCTTGACAACCCTTGACCACTGTTGACCTGTCCATCTGTGCCCTCCACTGATTGCCTTGCTTCTCTTGATCACTGCTCTCTCTACCTAACTTGGTTTCTTGACCAGCGGCCCCTTGTTAGCCTTGGTCAGACTATACATGTTGCCAAGAAGGGAATACTGACTTCCTCTCCCCATCCGAGTAAGTTACTAAGCCCCACGTTACTGCCCAGTTAATTGAGTTGCAATAGATCAGAGATTCTAGATTTTTTTTACTGCAGCAATGGTTTTTGTTCATCTGTTTTCTTTAAAAAAAAAAGGCAAGCTATTGTCGTTATGTACTCGGCACACAAGAGTTTTCAATTTATGTCATAAAGTCATTTGTTGTTCCACCTAATTTGTTTTACCTGTCTAAATTCTGTAATTACCCAAAGACTCAGACTGTATTTATTTGGCAAACACATACACATGAATTTAACAACAATTATATATATAAGATTTTTTAAAAAACGCCAGGAGACCCAGCGAAGACACTAATCAAGGTCGCTGCTGGTGGGCCACCCAAAAAAAAAGTGATGGAAAAGGTAAATTATTATATATAAGTTTGCATTATGATGACAACCATTACATAACGCTTACTGCATGGTTGGTTAGAGGATAAAAGTAAAAGAGTAATTTCAAATCTACATATATTGAGCAAAAAAACTGGACAGCATCAGGCTTTTGTGCCATTAATAATTAATTTTGAAAAATATAACAATTTGGAATACTACAACTTTCATAATAAGAATTTATTATATTATACCAATGATCATTCGAAAATGTATTTACTTAATCTCTGTTAATATCTATGGTCGTTGTAAGCTGGTGTCCTTTCACTTTGGGTGCATGGTGGGCCATTGGTGGCTTGGCCTACTTCTGAGTGCCGTATGCACCAAGATTCTGCCAGAATTAACATGCCCTTCACTGAGGGAGTTCTGCTTCCTTGGCGCCTGATACTCTCCATGAACTTTAAAATTCAGCTAGTTTAACACCATTCCAGAAATGCAGATGCAGAAAAATGAACCAAATTGCACCAGTATACATGTTGCAGCACCTAACCCTAACCGAGTTACCAGCAGGCCTTCCAATTGGTTCCCTGTAACCAAAAGTAGATGGAGTCATCAGCAGCTGACATGGTTGAACAACCAAAGTAATCAACCAAGGGATTAGGTTAGGTCTTGTACTTGTAGGGCCTGTTACATACTTAGAACTGAGTGCCGTGTGCACGAAGATTCTGCCAGAATTCACATGGAGCAAGCTATGTATGTATGGAATGAGAAAGCAACTGCCCCCGTGGATCAGTAGGCATTCTCAGCTGGCTGTTGAGACATGTGTTTTACGGTTGCTTATATAACATTATGTGTTTGGTTTAAGGTGTCAGCAACATCAGTGACTGTCAAAGACATATGCTGATTTGCCTAAAGTTGTTTATAGACATTGGTCCTTTGATTTTAATCTTTCAATAATATAAGTGTCAAAAACACAGGCTGATGTTGAATATGATATTGCAAACAGGCGTTTGGTGAATACCAACTAAGAGTCCAAGATGGCTGCCGAAATGGCTGCCTCACATGCGTTTGTGATGCCTGACGGACAGTGACAGTTCAGGTCAAACCTGTATAGCCTGTATAGGTGTCAATACTAAAGACGCACGCATCCTTATATTTCACATAAACGAATGTGCGTTGACACTGCTTGCATTTCTCTGGTTTTGCACCACATGTATAATTGTATAATATATATATATATATGATAATGCCGCAGCAAAGAAGACGGGACTACTCGATTGGTTGACAATATCCTAGCATTATTTTTTGCCAATTTTATTTTTTTGGGAATTTTTTTTTTTTTGGAATTTTTTTTTTTTGGAAAATTTTTTTTTTTTCGGAAAAAATTAATTTTTTGACTGATTTGTTGTTGTTTTTTTTTTTCCTGGAACGGAAATTGTTTTGTTTTTTTCCGAATTTTCTTTTTTTTTTTCGGAATTTTTTTTTTTTTTTCGCAAAATTTTTATTTCGGAAAATTTTTTTTTTTTCGCAAAATTTTTTTTTTCGGAAAAAATGTTTCGGACATTTTTTTTGGGTTGAATATTAAACAGAAGAAGAAGAAGAAGGTGGTCACATTGTAGTCACGCGTGACGAGAAGCAAGTGCCAGGATCATATTATGGGATGTCTGAATCACTTTTTTTGATTGAACCATCTGGAGCACTCCACTCGCCTGATAGCCATAAGGGACGAGACACCTCGCTTCGCTCGGTGAGCCGGTGGCTCTGTCCCGTCTATAATATACATATATATATGATAATAAAATATTAGTGAAGGATTGAAGGAACACGCACATGCACTTATCGTCATTATGCTGTGGCATAGTACAGGTGATTGTTGGCTGTCATTTCTGTCACTGCAGTGAGTGCACTGTGTATGCTGAAAAGGACATTTGCTAACATCTTGTGCAGTTTCTGGGGACTGACAAGTCCTCTGATATTCATTGGCAATGGCATTAAGAGAAAGCCTTGCTTGCAATTGCTGCCAATGCAAACCACTTGCAGCCAGTGCTATCTCTGTGCTGGCTCACTGCCATCGACGAAGCCATTTTGGAACATCCCTAGCAGATCTTCTAGTTTTCTGGATTTGCTCCCCATATATATGGGCAATACACGTAACTCTGGGCACAGACCTGTAGGTTTATGGACAGGGCATTTATAATTGTATGTATAGAAATTATGTTACATCCAAATGTCATAATCTCATTAACACTGTGTACCACCAAGTGACCCAATTAAGGATTTTCTTTGTTTACATTTGCCAGTTTTCATATAATATTATAGAGTTAGCAACAAACTTTGCCATACAGCCAGTATGCTGTCTTATAGTACACACAATACACATAAAAAATTTGGGATCAATCAGTTAAGTTTTCTGGAAGATTAGGCAGTTTTATTAAATTTTAGTGTATTTTTTACTAGAATCACCAAATCGTCTGATTTCTAAATATTTAAAGCTTGAAATTTCACATCAAGATGTCTAATACATAAATACAGCATACTGGCTATGTTATATTGTAATTACATTGGATTCTTGTCCAAAATTTAAGATTTTATGATTAACTAGGTCACTTCGCATAGAGCAAACGGTACACAGTGTTAATGTGGGTATGTATATGATGCAGCCTTCCAAGACGCGTTCTGGCCACTCAAGATTGCCGACACGTTGATTGAGAAAGAGGACACTCACTCCTTGTACGGGATCTTTCACATGTGCGGTACAGACACTGATGCAAAACACTATCAAAGAAGGCTTTCGTCATTCTGCACTATAGAAATGCAATGGAAAATTTGCGCTGACCTAATTTGGCACTGAGCATGCCCGGGAGTGACCTGATTCCACTTAGCATGCTCAGACCTATTGAGCATGTGCAGAGAGCAATAACAAATGGTGGCCATTTTGAAATTTCCCTGATTCAAACATTTAAGGCCAGTTTTCACTACAAGCTACATGGGGTTCACTCATCAGACAAGGCTCATATTAATCTAAATTTTGTAAGGAATATTTTGGTGTGGGTCTGATCAGTGAACGTTATGTAGCTCACTTTTGGGTGATAATGGATCAAATTTTACCATGAATGATAAGGACAGTTTTCATAGTGTTCTGAAGTCAGAATAGCAGTATGAGCAGTACGAGCAGTATAAGCCTGAAGGTTGGATGGCAGCGCAGTGCTGTTGGACGTGAGGCCTGGATGGTGTGGTTGCATGCAGGGCTTTGTTGGAGCACTTGCCATGCAGTGATTGCATAATGAACTGATGAAGACTTGATAGGCCCATGGTGTGGCAGCTAATCTCTCTCTCTATCAAGCCCAAGCTGAAGCCCAAGCTGAAGCCAAAGCTGAAGGCAACTGGAGGCAACTGGAGGCACTTGGGCCTGGTCTCTTTGACAACATTCACTCTACAACCCAGGCTGTAATTTCCATTGTAACTTCTCAGTCACTGCTGCAATATTATTTTATTAGGGGTCGTAAGTTTTCCTGTAATTCAGGATGCTTACTCTTTCTATATTTTGTATAATTTCTAATTTTTTTGGCCTTCTCTAACTTCATATGTTTAGCAAAAAAAAAATTCCTTATCAGTTCCTGTATTTTTTAAATTTTAAGTTTTCAAGAATTTTTCACTTTCATGTTTTTGTCCACGATTACAAGTTAAAGGCACATTTTATGTCTGATATGAAGTTTCAGGCACATTTTTGTCTTCAATACGAAGTTTTAGGCGCATTTTTTTCCTCAATGTGAAGTTTAAGGCACATTTTTGTCTCCCACATGAAGTTTAAGGCACCTTTTGCTAAAAATATACGGTTTAGACTTATGATGGATTGTGTTTTATGTCTCTGCAGCACCTTATTGGGCTATATCGATGAGACTTATGATGGAAGCCATTCGAATATTTTGCCGATTGTTTTGCCATGAAAAACATCGGTGTTGTCTCATAAAAATAGATAAAATCCTCCTGTATTTTGCCATTAAAAAAATTCCTATAGGGGAGAGCGGGGCATGATGGGCCCCTGGGGCATGATGGGTTTGGGCTTTAACTCCAAAGTTTAACACTGCAGGGAGCTGATTTTTTTTTGTTTAGAATACCTTTTGCTAACCTTTATTGAAGAAAAAATTGCATGGTTCAGATACCAATACTTTAGCAGATATTGCCCTTTCTAGGATTTTGAAGCCCTAACAACTTTTTTTCCTGATTTTCCAAGTGCGTTGTGATTATGCGTAAGTGATATTTTAACAGCTGTCTTTTTTTACTTCCACAAAGAGATATATCAACATTTTGCATGAAAACTCTTTGATTTGACTTTATTCTTGGAAACTGGTGTCTGAGGGTATTTATGAAAAATGAAGTTTGGGGCATGATGGGTCTCTTGATTGGGGCATGATGGGCCCAGGCCCATCATGCCCCATTTGAACTCAGTATATGTATTTCTTGCAATATACTAGTTGAAGATTGGCGAGAATGGACAATACTGCCTATTTCAATATCTATTGGTATTATCTTATTTACTACATCAGATATATAATTAAGAACATAATTTGTGTGCCAAATCACCTTTTATGATGTTAAATTTACGTTTTTGGATTGTTACCTGCATTTTTCAGATGAAAAAGTGATTATGATTTGCTGAGTTGGTTCAATAACTACCATTTATCATGTAATGCAAGTTTTTTATTAAGAATATTGGAATTATTTCAGTTTTACAACTATAATGCCGAAAGTATTGACCAAAATTTGAAGCTGCCCATCATTCCCCAACTAGGTGCCCATCATGCCCCACCCTTGCGGGGCATGATGGGCACCTGCCAAAAAATTAAAAGTGCCTATAACTCAAACACTATATCATTGAGCATAACAAGAATTTCTATGCTTAAAGTAGAACCTAATGCAAAACCAGTCAGCAACAAATAGTAATTTTTGTTGGCAAAGTGATGACATGGTGGACCTTCAAAGTTAAGGTGCCCATCATGCCCCGCTCTCCCCTATTCCTATTATCTGATTATATTTTATATTCAATGTTTGGTGGGTACCCAGCAAAGACAGTATATGTCTATTACTATTATTGTTGGGACACTACTGGTCAGTATAGCTGTAATCTTTTCAGGGCAGCTGTTTTACAGTGCGTTGAAGTCTGTGAGTGATCTTCAACTCCCTGCCAATTAATCTCCAGCAAACGACTTCGTCTGACCCAATTTCTTCGAATTATGCAGGGATTGGTGTTGGTTGTGTATGGCAGGCAACTAAGTTGGTCCACCTCCTGCAGCACATACTTAATTTCCCTTACACATACTATAATATATCTAAATGCATTTTTATATCCACCCAAATTGTACCAAGGTTGTATGTTATAATATCTCCAGTCAGATTCCACTGCAATCTATATCAGTTTGCGACTGACTGAAGTCCAACTTCTACTGGAGTGCAGAACTTCCAGAGTATCACGAAAGCAGCTCAAATTGAGACTGATGGCTGTCAGTGTGGCTGTCACTGTGGCTCCTGTTTCAACACGGTTTCATCAAACTGACGAATAAGACCAAAGCTTGCCTTACACATCATGAATTTGCTATGCGGTTGCTTTCATTCTGTCCATTATTACTCATAATAACATGGACTCTACTTCATAGAATGGTGATAGTTTGAATTATTGAGTAGGGCTATTATAGACTGGCGGGATTTCTGAAATATGTGAAAGGTACGAGCATTTTGGGGTAAAAGTCGGGAACCCATCTTTTTAGCATATTTCAGGTATGCTGAATCCGAAAAAACCGGTTCCCAAGCGATATTCCGGGTCCTTCACCTCCTAATTTGCATATCAAAATGGCCGCCAAATTAGCAATTTTTGATCGTTTCAAAACCATAACCTTCAATATCTTTCTGTTTAGGAAAGCAAAAAAGGCAAACCAAGTGGATCAATCTGTGTTATGAAGACCAGGGTATAACATACACCATTTTTAAATCAATTATACAAGCTTGATGGTCATTAATATGCTAATTAGTAGCCTCCATTATGCAAGAATGCATTTTCTTCAATAACTTCCTTACTAATCAAGCAAATTAAACAAATTAAAGTTCTATTCCCATGTTTTAAGGGTCAATGAAGATGATGAACTCATCTAAAAAGTTATAGCATTCATCTAATACTAATTATGCAAGCATAATGGTCATTAGTATGCTAATTAGCAATAATATATCACAGAAAAGAACAATCTTCTTAGTATCTTCTCTGTTTATCCAGCAAACTATACAAATTAAAATTCTATAGCAATGTTTTAAGAGTCAAAGAAGAAGATGAACTTATGTATGTCATAACACTCATCAAATATTAATTATCGAAAATAATAATCATTAGTATGCTAATTAGCGATGCCATATTTCAGAAAGGAAGAGTCTTCTTTGTATCTTCCACGCTTGTCCTGCTAAGTTTACCAACTAAAGTTCTCTTACAGCAATTTTTTAAGGGTCAATGAAGATGATGAACTAATTCATAATATAATAACACTCATCAAAATTGATTAGGGAAAGATTAAAAGTCATTATAGTATGCTAATTAACAATGAAATATTACAGAAAAAAAAAGTTTTTTCATATCCTCTCTGCTATTCCAGCATACTTTGCAAATAAAAGTTCAGTACCAAAATTAAAAGAGTCAAAGGATGATGAATCATTTATAAAATTATGGATTTCATCTAATATTAATTCTGCAAGAATAATCATCATTAAAAAATATACTAATTAGCAATGCCTTATTACTGAAAAAAAAAAGTTTTTCTTAATATCTTCCTCAATAATCCAACAAATTTTGAAAATAAAACTTCCATACCACTGGTTTAAGGGTCAATGATCTCATTCATCAAGTCATAAATAATATATTAATAATGCAAAAATAATAGTTATAATTGTATGATTATTAGTGATGCTATATTTGTAGGAACAAGTGTTTCTTCTGAATTTTCAGGGACTCAATGCATGGTGGCACATGTAAGCCTGGAAATCCAGCAAAGATTACACCGTATCATCCTGACTGGGTGTGTCAAGATGACATCATATGCATTATTGGAAGACACCACTACTCAGAAATGAAGTCATCTTGATGCTTCCAATACTAAAAAAATATTCTGCGGCAATTGTGTCAAGTGCTCCTACTATAATAAACTGCTACTTTTCCCTAAGGCTTACATGAAGAGCAGATAGAGTATTCATTCTTTTAATTTTGAAAATGCGTGCATGGAACATCGGTAGTGAGAGAGAGAGGTAGGGATGGTCTTGAACTTTGGAGATATTCTTAAAGAACCAATTGATGGAGACAATTGAGCAACTAGGGAGAGGAAGGAGGCAGAAGAAACTGGGAGCAAGCACTGACAAGCAGGGTAGGAGGATGCGTTTATATCTAGGAGTAGGCAGAGAGTGATGGAAGAACCACTCTGGAGGAGGAGGCAAGAGCTAGGGGAAGTAGACAAAAGAGGGGAGAGCAGACGGGTAAGAGGAAATGCAGGGAGGAGGAAACCAATTTATGCAAGGAGTTAAGAAGTAGACAGTAATGCGGGGGGCAGATGAGCAATTAAGTAGGGAGGCAGGAGTTAGGCAGGAAGCAGAGGAGAATGCAGATATGGTGGAGGCAAAGAAAGATGAGCAGAGAGGTAGGAAACACAATTTGATGAGGCAAGAGCTGTTGGAATGGGACAATAGATTGGAAGGGTGCTGCATGGAAGAAGACATAGGTCAGAGAAAGGAGAAAAGAGTTGTTGCACAGGCAAGAGCTAAGAGGAGGCAGTCAGGTTGGAGGCAGGAGCTATCAGGTCGGAGGGGAGAACTGGGAAAGAGGCAGAAAGGGAGAATATGGAGAATGGGTTCACTGGAAAGAATGGAGGATGCGATGAAGAAGACAAGAGCTAGAGACGAGGCAAGAGCTAGAGATGAGGCAAGAGCTTTTGAGAAGAGACAAGAGCTATTGATAGGGAAATGTCATGAAGAAGGCATATTATAGAAAATATGCTTTGGTGAGACAGTGAGAAAAACCAGAAAGTTTTCAAATTTGTTTGCTGCATCTGATCCTACACAGAATACCAAATAATAACAGTTTGAATTGTGATGCCATTCTTTAGTTTGCTCATAAACTTTCATGATAGGCCTAACTGTTTTAAGGCCTTTGAGTGACTGTTTCATGATCATGTTTTGTGTAGCTCTATAGGACATTTCTTAGCATGCCTACCCTCCATAGGGACATTGGATGATGGTTCAGCAGGCATTTCCATTTATTGTGTGTATGGTGTGCGAATTTCACTGAATTGGACACTATATAAAATGATAATACGACATATATACAGTGACTCCTTGTCTTTTATGGGGAATTAGTGCTTCAGATTACTTAGAAGGCATCTTGGGTGATCCCGAGACACAACTGAATTCTGGGAGCTCCTCCTGCCTATTTTTGCCTCCCCCAAAACAGAATTCCAGCTACAGCCCTGATCTTCCCTGCTAATCCAGCAAACTTGAACAAATTTAGGTCAGATATCACTGATATTATTATGTTATGAATGAGTTCATGATACACATGCACCCTTAAATTATTACAGCATAACTTTGAAAAATCTAAATATTATTAGAGGACTTCATTTGCTAAAGTTTGCTTGATGCATAGGAAATATTTATAAGAATAAGCTTTTTTTCGGTAATATGACACTACTGACTACAGCTCTTGCATAACTCGTATTATCAGATGAGTGTAATGACTTTATCATTGACTTCTTCATTGAGCCTAAAAAATATATACCCTTTTTTGTAATGTTTGCAGGATTAACAGCTTCGTTATAACAAAAACTATTCTTTTTGGAAATATATGTCATCGCTAATTAGCATAAATGATAATGACTGTTATTTTTCCATAATTAATATTTGATGATTGTCATGGCTTTATAAATGAGTTCATTATCTTCATTGACTCCTAAAACATTACTATAAATTTTTAATTTGTAAAGTTTGCTGGATAAACAGAGAAGATACTAAGAAGATTGTTATTTTCTGTAATATTTCATCGCTAATTAGCAGACTAATGACCATTATGCTTGCATAATTAGTATTAAATGAATGCTATAACTTTTTAGATGAGTTCATCATCTTCATTGACCCTTAAAACATGGGTATAGAACTTTAATTTGTTTAATTTGCTTGATTAGTAAGGAAGTTATTGAAGAAAATGCATTCTTGTATAATGGCGGCTACTAATTAGCATATTAATGACCATCAAACTTGTATAATTTATTTAAAAATGGTCTTCATAACAAAGATTGGTCCACTTGGTTTGCCTTTTTTGCTTTCCTAAACAGAAAGATATTGAAGGTTATGGTTTTGAAACGATCAAAAATTGCTTATTTGGCGGCCATTTTGATATGCAAATTAGGAGGTGAAGGACCCGGAATATCGCTTGGGAACCGGTTTTTTCGGATTCAGCATACCTGAAATATGCCAAAAAGATGGGTTCCCGACTTTTACCCCAAAATGCTCGTACCTCTCTAAATAAAGCCTTTTTCTTAAAATCCCGCCAGTCTATTATATTTATTACGTCCTCCAATGGGTCTGCGGTCATGCTTATATAGGGACGCTACTTTTTCACTTCCGATCCGATGCCGATTCTGCTTTTTGTTGATGAGACTTACTGATACCGATACCATTCCAATACCGACACCAGTGGTTAAATATATGGAGCATTGCCCTCGATCAGACAAAGATACTGCTTTTTGGCTCCAATACCACCGATACCGATGCTGGTATTGGTATCGGAACATCCTATAATTATTCAATAATTGACCTGGAAGTCCCTACAAGTTTACCACACTTGAAAGTTATGGATATTACACTCTTGTGCTCGAAAAGGAATCTTTCGTCTTGGCGTCACCGAAGGCTTTCTTGGTGGAATGGGCTGCATTCCTGGGGAGGACCTTGGCTATCTTATTTTTGACCTTGTGTTGATAGGGCGTGACAGGAGGCAATCTAGAGAGGACCTTCTGCACACAAACAGTAGTAGATCAAAGGGCAGGCCCTTTCCGTGTATAAATGACCTTTGCTGAATCAACAAGGGTTTGTAATGCTTAGAAGCAGTGTCATGCCATGGGAGATATCAGGTCCCTTGCTATCGTACAATCTATATCGGCACTGTCACTGCTTATTAACCTCACACATATATTGTTTGTGACTTCTGAAGATATATGGAAATGTGATCCCACACTGCCTCTAGATTAACCCCAATTTCTGGAGGGAGCACTCGACTTGACCACGAAGGTTGAGGAGGCCTGCAGGAGGGCCAAGTTGGGCCAAGGTATCATTTGCTTAATCCATCATTCACAGCCAATATACACGGCCAGGGGCTGTTGCTCTCTTCCTTCTTTACAAGTTTAGGATCCTCAGATACTAGTTGAGATGTGTAGTTTCCTTCAATTTAATGTCTTGCCTTCATCATGTTTGACGCATGTGTTTTAAGTAAATGGCTGAATTTTTATCGTAACAGAGGGAAGCCATGGTAAATCATCATCATGGTTGAATGGTTGTCATATTTATTGAGTCACAATTAGCTCCCTTCTTTGAGTAAGTTGCACAGTGGGACAGCCTTGTTGATTGGTCCCAAGCCGTTTGACTTCCGGTACGAACTAGACGCACGTGCGAAAAGTGAGCTCCGCAAAAGTGACTTTGTACATCGTTTTATCAACGAAATAACTATTTGGATTAAGTGAATTGACGAAGACGACATTGGCAAGCCCCTGGATAACGAGTAAGGACACGATTTATATTGAAAAACGACCATAAAACACACGAAAAAGTGGAAAACGAACGGCCGACCTGAAGTGCCAAAATGGCGGCAATGGCGGCAATGGAACCGACGAACGAAAAACACGAAATTACGACACAAACTGACGAACAGGACAACAACCTGCACCCACAAGATAACCAGGACAACAACCAGCACATACAAGATGACCAGAAAAGGGAAGGAGACAATGAAAAAGAGAAAGCCGAGACAGAAGATGGTGCACAACAACAAGAAACTCACCAACAACAAAACGAATCTGAAGACCAAGAAAAATTGACAACCGAGAAAAACAATGGTGAAAATGCCCAAAAAAATGAGGCAAGCCTCACCAACGAAATCATAGAAGGAATCCTAGGAGGTTATGATAGTGACCTGACCACACACAGCTCCATGCTGAATGACAGCCTAGAAATCCCTGAGGGCATATCTTCAGAAAACCCTGAGGTAATATCATCAAGTGAATCCGACCAAGGGAATGAAGTGAGGAAAAGCAGACGTCTCAACAACAAATCCCCTGTCAACTACGGTGACATGCACAAGGGAAAAAAACCAATGACAACAGAAGTTAAGAAAAAAGACACGACACTCACGAAACTGAGTTCAAAAATGAACCAGCTAAAACAAATGACCAACACCACAAAAAATGCTCTGGAGGAGGTCAAAAAAGAAAATGACGACTTGAAAGAACAAATGAGGACAGCCAGAGAAGAGCTCAAGGCCCTAAAAGAAAAGAATGACCTTCTAAAAGATGAAAGAAACAGACTGACAAGACACCTAGAAGAATCTGCAAAAAATAAAGACGATCTCCGCAAAGAAAAAAAGCTGTACAGGGAAGAAGCAGACACTAACAAAGAGCAACTACAGAAAGAAAAACAAAAAAGAAAGAAAACAGAAGAAGACCTGAGCAATGCACAACTAGAAATAACCCGCCTGACTGAGGAGGCTAGCTCCCAAAAACTAAGGAGAAGGAACAGCGAGAAAGATGCAAGCAGACGAAATGAAGACCTCAAAGATGAACTGGACAGAAAAAACCGGCAACTAAATGAAACCAGAGCCCAACTAGATGCAGCTAAAAAACAACTCGAAGAAACAAAAGCCAGAAACAGCGCCATGGAGTCACAACTAGAAGAATACAAGACAACGCTTGAAGAAACGCAAGTAATGATCGACCAACTGCTTGATTCCAAAATCGAAACCGAAAAACCAAAAGAAAGAGCACAACACAGTGAGGAGGGACCAAGCCCCCCACCAAAAATCAAATGCTTGATAATTGCAGACTCCAACGGGAGGTACATCAAACGAAGTGTAGAAGAAGACCGACACATGGCGACATGCTTCGACTTCATGAAAGACATTTACACAGCAACCCACCTGATGCAAATGACGGAAGACCGAAGCAATGTAAGAAGACTCCAGTATGACAAGATCATCATCTGCCTTGGCACCAATGACATCAGGTCCAAAAGAAGCACCAGCCAAACAGCGGACAGTCTACTAGAAGCGATGAGAATCATCTCCAAATACACTGATGCGGAAGTAAGCTACTTACAGCCCCCGCCCCTGAACGACCCCATTGAGAATACGGAGATGGCCATCCTCCAACGAATACTGGCAAAAAAATTAGAGGAAAGCTACATTACACACAGCCTAAAGAGCCTCCCGAAGAATAAAGTGCTTCAAGAGGACGGGATCCACGCCGCAAAAGTATACAGAGAAACCCTAGCCCGACAAACCGTAACCAAAGAGGCCCCCAAAAAACAACAAACTAGAAAAGAAGAAACAGAAAAGGAGATGGAACTGGACCCCAGAACAGCCAAATACATCATCAAAAGGAAAAGAGCAGGCCTCAACGAAGTCGAAGAAAAAATGAATACAAAGATAGTCCTCAAAACAGCTGAAGGAGACCAAAAATGCCTCCTAGCAATAAAGGGAACAGCTGAAGATGTGAAAGAAACAATAGAAGAACTTAAGAACCGCGAAGAAGACGCCAAAAGATACGCAAGAAAAAAGGAGGACCAAGTACGGGAACAACACCGAAAAGACGCAGAACTACGAGACCAAACCGGCGAGTACTTCATGAGAGGATCCTGTCGATTTGGAGACCGCTGTCTCATGAAACACCCAAGGAGAACCAGCCACCGCAGCAAAAGCCCACAGAGCCCAAAAAGAGGCAGGTGGTCTACAGACAGTGAGGAAACGCCCCCCAAAAAAAGGCAAACGAAACTTCACATCGACTAAGAAAAAATAGACCGTATCAGGGAGAAAAGTGAGGCACAGGACAGCCCAAAAAGTGAGGGACAGAAAAGGCCCCAAAAAAATCTTGAGGGAAGAGAAAGACCCCATAAAACACCGGAAAGTGAGGGGACCACTGCCCCCAAAAATAAACAACGAACCATGCCCAGAAGAAGCCTGAACGCAGCGACCGAAAATTATGGAACAGAAAGAAGAAAACCAAGAAAACGCACCCACAACCGAAAAGGGAAAAAAAAGCAGAACAGCCAGAATGAAAAGTCAACACCGATACGAATACTCTACACAAACCCAAACGGAATAATGGGAAAGGTAAATAGTCTGAACACAGTCCTACAAGCCCAAGAAATTGATATTGCACTCCTAGCAGAGACAAAACTCAGAGGACCACCACCAATAATAAAAGGCTACAAATGGATAGCAAAAAACCGAGCTACAAAAAATGGAGGTGGAACTGCAATCCTGATAAAGGAGGACCTCCAAAAACAAATAAAAGAATTAAAGGAAACTGAAACTGACGACTTGGAAATAATATGGGTGGAGTACAAACCTAACCAATCAACAACGATATTCATAGGAGTGTTCTATGGCCCACAAGAAAGAGAACCAAAAGAGGAGACGGAGGCACAGTACACCCAAATTGCTACACAAATAACACAAATGAAAACGAAAGGGGATATAATACTAGCAGGAGACTTCAACGCAAAACTACAAATAAACACTGAGAACATAAACCAAGAACGAACGAGAAATGGGAAAATCCTCAGCGAAATGATCGAACACACCAACCTGGCCGTAACATCCCTTGAAAAGACTAACCCAAAGTGGACAAGAGAAAACCGAAAGAACCCAACGGAGAAATCCGTAATAGACTATGTACTCACATCAACTAGAATCAACAATAAAACAAAGAGCATCGAAGTAGACGATACAGGCATATGGAGACTGAAAGGAAAAGAAGAAACCGACCACAATTCCATCATACTGGAAATACATAACTACAAAGAAAAACAAAAAAAACAAGAGAAGGCTCACAAAATATGGGACCTCGACAACAAAAAAGCCTGGGAACAATTCAACGACTACATAAAAAAGGAACACAAAAATAACCAGGACAACAGCTACGAGGTTTACCGAAACATGTTAAAACATGGACTCGACAAATATATCCCAAAGATCACAATCAGAGGCAGCGGGAAGAAAAAGGAAAGTGAAGAAACGAAAAGAGCAAGATACAGAATGAGAGAAATGCGGAAAATAATAAACCAAAGAAACCAGCCCAACACCAAACGAGAGAATATCGGAAAATACATCGAAGCACAAAAGGAACTCCGGGAAAACATAGAAAAAGACGCCAAGGCGCACACGGAGAACATCATAAAGAAAATAGCCAAGGACGCGAGAACGAAGACAGACGCAATATGGAAAGTTTCAAAGAAACTAAAGAAAACCAAAGCAGTGGAAGAAGAAGTAACAATAACTGAAGACGGCATCAAAATCACAGACGAGCATGCAGCCAAAGAACACATAGCAAACTACTTCGAAAACCTATACCAAGCAAGAGAGGGAGAACCTGGAACAGAAGAAAGCACAAAGAACATAAAGAACCAAGTCTCCGAATGGATGAGAGAACAAACAGCCACTGAAGAACCAATCTCAAAAAAGGAACTTCAAACCATCCGTAAAAAACTAAAAAGGAAAAAGGCAGTAGGCCCGGATAACATCCCAAATGAAGTCCTGATTGAAGCTGACCACCACACAATGGATATACACAGATCCATACTAAATGCAATACTAAACAAAGAAAACATACCACAGGAATGGCAAAAAGGAAGTATAAAAAGACTGTATAAAGGAAAAGGAACAAAGGGAAAATGCTCAAACGAAAGGGGAATAACCCTCGCCAGCAACATGGGGAAAATCTTCGAAAGAGTAATTAATGATCGAATAACAACAAACATCAGAATGACAGACCACCAGGCAGGGGGAAAGAAAGGAAGAGCCACTAATGACCACCTGATGGTCCTGAAAAACACTATCAATAGAGCCAAGAAAACAAATAAAAAAGTTCTCATAACGTTCCTAGACGTCACAAAAGCATACGACAAAGCGTGGCTCGACGGGATAATGTATGTAATGAGAAATAATGGAGTGGAAGGAAAAAACTGGCAAATTATAAAGAAACTGAATGAAAAACTAACAGCCACGATACAAACATCACACGGACCAACCAGGGAAATCAACATAAAGGACAGCATACGCCAAGGAGGAGTGCTGTCAGTCAACCAGTATGCTCTACTAATGGACGAAATAAGCAAAGCAGTCCTACGAGAAAACATTGGAGTGAAGTTCAACAACCAGGAAGCAGTAGGATGCCTACTGTGGATGGATGACGTAGCGCTGATAGCGAACAATGAACAAGAAATGGACAAAATGCTAAATATAACCAATGAAATCGCAAGAAAATACCACATAAAATTTGGAGCAGAAAAAAGTAAAATAATGACAATGGGAAAAACCGATGTAAACAAAACATTTATGCTTGGAGAAATGGAGATAGAACGAACAGAAAACTACAAATACCTTGGAGTGATCCTAAACAATAAAAACAACCTAAAGGAGCACATCAAATCGACCAAATCGAAAGTGGAAGCAGCATATCAAACAATGATGACAATATGCGAAGACTCTGATCTGAAAGGGATCCAACTGGAAGCAGCATGGAAAATCATGGAAACTTGCATAGAACCAATAGTGACATATGGAATTGAAGCTCTAAACCCCAACAAGACAGAGTTACGTGAACTGAATAGCATATGGACTAACGTCATTAAAAGACTACTGATGACACCGCAGTCAACACCCAACGAGGCTATATACATTGAGACGGGAACCCTTGATTTTGAGGCCATGATGGACAGAAACCGGCTGAGAATGATGAGCAGACTAAGAACAACAGCCAACCACCTACTGAATACAATGATGAACGATGAAACTAAGGGAGGCTGGAGAGAAACGATATCAGAAACAATGGCTAAATATAGCATAACGGAAGAGGACATGGCAAAACCGGAAAAAACAAGAAGAAGAACGATAGCCAAAAAAATCAAGGAACAGTTCAAACTGAGAATAGAAACACAATCCCAAGAAAAATCAAAAGTAAAAGCCCTCCTGGAAAACACGAACTGGGAAACCAAAAAAAGGAGAGGATACCTAAATAAACTAACAAGAAAACAGGCCAGCACTATCTTCAAAGCAAGGACAAGAATGCTGGATATGAAAAACAATTATAAGGGCAAATACCGAGATACCAAATGCAGAATGTGCAAGAACCAAGACGAAACAACTGAACATGTACTAAAAAACTGCATGACAATCCACCCGGATGACACCAACAAGATACAACTCAAAGACATCTACGAAGACAACTACCTGAAATTAAAAACAATCACCGAAAAAATAAAAAATATCATGACTGAAATACATAATACAAATGTGTAGCTCCCTGTTCCAGGTTACGAGCGGCCTAGCAACCTAGGTACACACACGAGAGAGAGAGAGAGAGAGGAGGCCACCCTCTATCACAGTGGGCATCCACACAGCCAAGTGCAACCAAAACAAACAGACTTCATCTTGAGCAATGGACTCCTCACCAAATGGACCTTGCTTGTTTACAATAAATAAACATGGTGTCAAGTAAATATTTATATGTGTCGACCTCCAGGAGCAATTAGTTTTCTAGTCAGCATGCATTTGTGTAACTGATATACGGGTTCAGGTGATCATCACTCATTACTTCCGCCTAATCAGGAGCAGTGCTTTGCATCCTAGCAACCCCCCCCCCCCCCTGTATGTAATCATCATTTTGGCTTTTCAGGAAATGTATTATGACAAACTGCCCTGTCTGAATACGGTATTACAGAATGTTGTTTCCTAGTTTGTGTTGCTTGCCAGTGACTCCTGATGAATTAGATAGGCCAGTGCATTCTTGTTGGCCATTGTCTTTTAATTCCTCAGTTGGCTCGAGGTGACCTGCTCTACTTCTTATTAAATCTACTCCTCTAGACTCACGGTCTACTTTCAGTGGTCCACTTCCTCGCCTCGTCCCTGAACAAGCACTGGCCAGTAATGCTACTGAGTGTTATGTAATCACCATAGAGCACTTGTAATGTGTTCTGTGGACATGTTGCCATTATTCCGCTGGCTCCTCTGTTGGTTTTATCCAGCCCCTAACCTTTAATAGCTGCTCTGTAGTGACTTTGGAGTGACTGCAGCCAAGCCCCTGGTATTTAGCATGTGAGTTGGGGTTGGAAGGTGGGCATTATGGCAAATAAACCCTCCGAAATATCTCCACTGAGGCTTTTTTGGGAAGAACTCTGCACCCTGATCCCTTAATAGCCCTACAGAGCAGGAGGGTGGAATCAACCTGATAGGGAAGGGGTAGGCCTTGGTTAGGGCTTGTTTGGGCCTAGATATCTATGGTTAGGGCCTAGTTAGGGCGATACATGGATATTCCCTTCCCAAAGGGTCAGCATACTGTTATCACAATACTAAATTGGTCATGCTATGTCACTATTAATACTGCAATGGCTTGTGTCCATGAGTTATGTCTGCATTTGCCATCCCAGCTGCATCCCTGGATATGTGGCCTGCAACTTGGTCCTTGGCAATGGCTGCCTGGTGTTTCCATTTCTGGGTGGAGGTTAATTGCAGTGGGTGTCAGTCTGAATGCCTGTTGGACATGTCAGGCCTCAGCTTTGGTGACTGCCAGAGACACTGTCCACATGAAATTGCGCAATGTCAGATTCTTCTGAAATATAGACATCCCTTGCAGCCACTGCCAGCAAACCTATCCATTGCTGTTCTCAAACGAGTTTCATAAGCAAAGCATATTCACCACCCAGAGAGAATATGAAGTGATATTTACAAGCTTGGAAAAAGATTCAGAATAACTCAACAACTGTTGCAAAATGGAGATATTTAGGATCTGTTCTGCCACCTTGCAGTCTGCCAACATGCAAGTGAGGACCAGGCCATTGGTGCAGGGTCTGAATAGTTGGATGCAAAGTGATACACAAGACATCCACAGGTATACCAAGTTTTGTATGTGGAACAACTTGTACCGGTATATAATTATTATCACATTCATTAATTGTTGCATTTATAGATAAAAGAAGTAAACTATAATGACACACGATGCTGTCTGTGTTGTTTGAGTCAACAACTGTGTCATGTCTAAGGTTCTGTCACATCAATGCTGTCAGTGACAAGAGCATGCAGTACATGGCATGACAATGTTGTCCGGTTGTACCCTCCCTATATGGCCCTTAATGCAGACAAGCTGGTCACTTTTGGTTTGCTGTCACTGGAGGATCCCTTGAGACCTGATGGACCCAAACAGAATGAAGAATGATTGACATGTGAGCATCAGATGACATGCTGGCCATGTCAAGGCGGTGGTGTCGCCCATGTCCCCCTTCAGGTCAGTTTAATGCACCACAGGAGACACTGGCCAAACATCACAAGCCGTAGCTGGTCCCAGACCGGCATTGTATTCCATCTGCTCCTCCTGATGTACTATATATCCAAACAATGACAACTTTTATTAGGATCATGGCATCCACTTTTATATATACGCATTTCATCACCCTGAACATTATCAGACATCATAGTATTAAACATTCGATCTGCCTGTTACTGCATGTTAAATAATCTTGCAAAATGCGTTTTGGTTTCTTGGTATAAGAACTGGTTGTGTAAATATAATGTCAAAATGTATTGCACGTATCCTGCTGCCATGTCCAATCAGACAGGCATGTCTGACAGGAGCCGTGCTGCTTGTTTGCTCAGTGGAATAACTCCTTGTCCATCCTCTGTGGCGTCTTTGGTTGGCATGTTTCACAAATAAGATTTGTCTCAGAAGATATCAGTTTTGAAGAAGAGTCATATTTAGACACTTTTATAGCTGCTGGTCGGGTCGTGATGTTATTTTGATTTCTGTGTTTTAAATCTGCCGCATCCATGTTGAGGTGAGGAAAAGATCGTGAAAACACTATCAAGAGTACGTATGACAATTTCCGGTTCCGGTAATCATATGGCAAAAGAGAAAGAGAAGAAGAAGAAGAAGGCAGAGCAGTGTTGATGGAGGGGATAAGGGAGGAATTAATAGGGGAGGTGGGGTAGGTTGTGCAAATGTTTATGATATCTGGTGTGTTGAAATGCTGCTAAGCAGAATGCCTGGCTGGCCCTAATTTATGTTCGTCACCCAGTGCAATTCCAGATGTGGGTTGATTGATGGCTGCTGCTTCTTAGGTCATGTGACTTGAGTGATGGGATTGGCACATTTCATAGGCACATCTGACTGGCATTTTCCTTGCATTCCCCTTGCACTTGAATCATATGATATGATGACAATGAGAATACAGCTCATCCCTGGGATTGTGATAATCCAATACATGGCCTCCCTCCAGTCTCCTCAATCTCTGCTTCTCTGCAGGTGCCTCTCTTTCCTATGAGATTTCCACTCCTGGTTTACCCACTTCTCCCCCTGGCTTCTCCCCCTGGCATCTCCCCGTCCATTTTGTGCCATGCTGGGTGCCAGGTTGTGCTTGGATCCAACTCATTACATTGCACCAACGCAGTGCATGACCATCTCGCTGCTCCAGCCGGGCCAAATGATTTGTCTGATTGCTTGTCTATTGTTGATGCACCCAAGTAATAAGTGCGCACCTCCCCCATAACGTGTGCAATATTTGTGAACAAATCTGTAATAACCTCCAGTCAATGCAGATATGCCATGCGTGTGGTTCAATGATGGTTGTTGTTGGATTATGGAAAATAGGAACAACATTCTAGGTGCAGTGGTGTGCAATAGTTAGTGCTAAGAATATTCTTGGGTTAGTGGAATGGACAAAAGTTAGTGATTACATTATGCTGTTTGAAAACGTCATTGAATATATGATGTCACTGCAGGTCCTATCTTTTGCCTTGAAATGGGTGATAGATTTGTCATTTGGAAACAAATGACGTCACTGGTGAGTGGTGTGACTCATTTGCAGACTTGACCTCACTGACCATTCTGGGCATCAGGCTTGTGAGGGTGTCACTGGCTGGATATGTGTAGGTTATTCACCTGGCGAGAGGGTATATGTTATTTATCCAGCGAGAGCTTCAGCCCGAGGTGTGATAAACACATATTCTTGATCCCATGGTAAATAACCTGCTTATACCATGAGAAAAACACTCGTGAAGGAATAAGTGGACAAGGAATATGGTATTTATCGCATTGAAATACTTGCTATAGTGACTGGTTGATAGAGGTGTCGAATGGTATATTGAAGAGAACTTCATCATATGTAACATGCTGTCTACAAGTGGACCTCTGTTACATTGCCACTTCGTTTTCCAGCCTTGGCAGATCAGAACATATGCTGTCATGTGTTGCCGCCTAGTGACTAGTGTGCTATCATTTCAGTCTGAGCAACTCACACAATTTTGTCAGGAAGAAACAAGGGCTGTTTCTGAGTATACTGATGGTCTTGTCTACTTCCTTAGAGAATGTGATTGCCGAGTCTTACTCTGGTTACCTCAATGTTGAATAGAAATTTTGTGAATGTGCAATGAAATTGGAACTATTTCTTGAGACAGCAATGCTGTAGCATACAAAATCAACTTTTGTGGCAGGTTGCAGCAGCATGCAGTTCTCATTTTCGCCAGACTGTGTAACATGGCTAGTGTTAAATGTGCACAAGCAGCACAAAGTATTTTGCGGATCACTCGTATTTCAACAGCTGTAAATTGGAAAATTATTTTCCCTTGCTATAAAAGTAAAAAAATGCTTCTTCACTCTAGATGACACTGCTATATGTTTGTAAACAATATAGATAGTGGCTCAGCAGGTTAAATCTTTGTCCCACAGCAGGACATGTGGCCTATATATCAACACTTGAATGCCTCCATTGCCTTGTATTTATAATTTGAGTATATCACATTTGGTTGACACTTATTTCCTTGATGGCAATGGGATCTCCGTCTTCTCTTGTTCCCCAACCAACCATGTGACACCTATGACACCGTTGCCATGACAACACTTCTTAATCTTGCTCAAACGCTCAACGTCATATTTGGTGTCATTCTGCATCAATATGCTGCACGGGGCTGGCTGGCTGGTAATACTGGTGTTTGCAATACTGGGCCTGGCTGGCTATGGCTGGCTATATATGGCTGGCTGTGCATGGCAGATCGGTTATCAATGGGGAAATGGGGGAGGGGCTTAGACATAAGGAAGGGAAATCCATAATAAAGAAACATGGGGAACATTGATTACAGCAATGTTACAGCATGTCTGCAAGGAAGAAATGAGAGTAAGAAGACCCTATAGGATATTTCGGAAGTACCAGTGGTATCCTGTAACCTGTGTCAAAGTGTGTCATTTAATATCAACATTGATTTTTTAGGGTAATTATGACCATTCTCATATGTATACAAATGTTTCATTCTCTCCGCAATGAATACAAATATTCCTGAAAATATTTTGAATACTAGATAGGCCTATGTGGCATTTCAGAGATGACGTGCATGCATCAATGAATGGAGCGATTGACCATACTCATATCAAAGTCAATGGAATGCCTAACAAAAAGCTTATTTCAGCTCAAATAATGATTGCATTAAAGTCTGTTGGAGTAGTGACTAGTGCTGTTATTATGCTAAGTTGGTCTGATGTGTGAAATTCTGAATGTTGAAACTGCTTACTCTCCTCTCCCACAATGTATAAGTTATTCACCACGGGAGAGGGAATATGTGATTTATCACCCGAGGGCTTTAGCTCGAGGTGTGATAAACACATATTCCTGATCTCATGGTGAATAACCGGCTTATACCATGTGACAAACACTCAAACAGTCAAACATGAGAGGATAACTGGACAACAAAGAATATGGGAATTATTTCCCTACAATACTGGCATGTGATTGGCTGACAGAGGTGTCGAATGGTATAAGGGACTGTATCTCATGCTGAATTCTCTCACTCCCTTCCCTTCACACATCGAATCCCGGGCATTTGAATGCTCATTGAAGTGCACTCGACAGGGGGACTGGTGCGATCTGCCATCAGGAACAGGTGTGTTTTTGGAAGCGATGAAATTTTCATGGGGGACATCAGTTGTGCTGTTTGAAAGGTCGCTGGTCCTAGGGCAGGTGCAAGAGAAGTTAAGGGAAAAGAAAAGAAGGGAAAATGTTGCAAAATTCCAAATGCTAGGAAACAGCTGTGATAAACAAGAGCAAACGTCGATGTTACTCCTGTACGTATAGCTCTGGTTTATCACAATGAGTGTGTTTCCATTGGCCCACAGGAGGTTTTTCTTCTATCCAAGAAATGCGACCAGTTGTCATCTCTCGGTTTATTTTAAGTTCCATGCAGAGGCAAATGCAGAGATGAGATGTCTCTATTTTCTGGAGCAAGAAAAATTGGGAGCAAATGACCAAATGATATCCAAGTAGTATGGTACTGTACCGTAGATAAACTAAACCCTTTCTAAGCACATTGTTGACATTTCTAAAGGTCTGATTTGATACATGTTTCTCATGTTGCGATAAAGTTTTGATCTCACAGTAAGTTGTCACTCGGTATTTCAATTTGTTGTAGTTGTGAGAAGAGGCTTTTTTTAAAAATAACTGTTTTATTTTCTCCTGTCTTATTTTCTCCTGTCTGGATGTGTGGGGTGGGGGTGAGAAGATGAATGATGTGACGCCCTGGAGAAGAATGTTTGACTTGCCTCTTAAGAAAAGACTAGTGTGGGTAAACACATCCATTAAGATCCATTGTGCCTGTTGAAAACTTCCACATAGATTAGGTCAGTTGCCTCTAGAAACAGTCATTCAGGGCTGACGCTGACATCTACTAATTGCCAATATGGGAAGGTATAACGAATTAGCCGCAGAAATATTATTGAGAGAGCATTGGAAGACAACTCTGTTTATGATTGATGATGATACAGTGGAGTTTGGGTTGTAGCTCCAGTGAAGTAATGAAGGAAATCTATCAGGGTTTCTGTTATCTTCACAATATTGCTTGAAAGGTATGGTTAACAGCAGCTTTAGCAATAATGTTCATACTGAAGTATACTCTTGTTGTTTTTTTTTACTTCGTACTTTTTGGTGTCAGTAACTATCGGTTTGACAGCACCCAGAGAATCTGAAGTGTTTGACAGTCATTTTGGGATAAACTAAATGACCTTTAGCTGGTCACTTCTGGTTTGCTGTCACTGGAGGATCCCTTGAGACATGATGGACCCAAACAGAATGAAGAATGATTGACATGTGAGCATCAGATGACATGCTGGCCATGTCAAGGCGATGGTGTCACCCTTGTCCCCCATCAGGTCAGTTTAATGCACCACGGGAGACGCTGGCCAAACATTACAAGCCATAGCTGGTCCCAGACCGGCATTGTAGGCCAGCTGCTCCTTCTGATATATGTACAAACAATGACAATGTACACTTATTATCAGGGTTAAGATTGTAGCTGCAATACAATTGTGTTTATTTATCATTTTGCACCTGTACATTAAAAATGTTGACCAAAATACAGTATTCTTCACATAGATGGTTTTTCCTTTATCATGTTGTGGAGAACCAGAAAACGGTTTCTGAGTGGCTCATCTGACTGCTCTGGTGGCATCACCATGAACCTTCAGCACCTCAGCCTCCAATACCAGGCTACAGTCACTTTCAGGCAGCCGCCTCCTTCAGCACCCTGGGTGTGACATGTTTTATTCATCCCGTGGAAGGTCTGAATCAGTTTAGGACTATAAACTGGAATGGATGGTGTGGGCTGGTTGCTTCTTCACATGCAATTTATAAAAGGCTTTGCTGGTCACTCCGTGGGTTGCAACTTGCTAGCAACTCTTTCTTGTCATTGCGTTTTAAATAATTGACTCTGCTAACTTTTGGCCTTGTGAATTAGCAATGATGTGTATGTCTCCTTCAGAAGCATCATCACTTCTGATTCAATTTGTAGGAAAAACTAAATTATAATGCAGGGATATTTCGTCCTCCAAGATATATTATAGGCCTACACTGTGCAGGAGGGTGAGATGTTTGGAACATTCCACTTTAAAAGTATTTTGGGCCAGTTATCAACTTGGAGAGATGAAAATGGTTCTAATTACAGCGTTGCTGCAGTTTTACTTTCATGCCAACTGTGGCCCTTGGACACTATCTTGAGTGTGTGAGCAGGTGACCTCTCAGCTAGGTCGGTCAAAGGGCAGCACTGGCTGGTCAGTCGTGTTCTCCTCAAGATGTTTGCACTGGTTGCATGTGAGATGGCCTCCCTTGAATGTTGCTGCTTATCTCTGGCTATCAAAGAGCAGAACATGGAGCAGCACATGGCTTGTGTATTCCACGTCAGATATGGCTGTGGCTGACGTGCCTGGACCGAATAGTAAATATTTAAATGTTAATCTCTTTGTCCACCTTGGGCCTCGGCCATAATATACCAGGGGGTTTATAAACAATTGCATGGAATGCTTAATTCACTTTACTGCAAGTCTGCGTCTATGTTATTCCTGTTTTATTTCATGCATGAAAATGTGAAAAGGGAATTGCAGCAAACAGTGTCCCATTGTTTGTCAGTTGTCTCATTGCTTGTCACATATGGTCATTATCTTTCACTTGCAGAAGTCACATGCAACAAGTCCCCCTAGATTAGTACTTATAGCCAGGGTTGGAAAAAACCCGGGTAATATTAATTTTGCCCAGCCCGGTGGGTCTAACCTGGGTTTAACCCGGGTTTAATAGGTTTAACCCGGGTAAAAGTGGGTTTTATTGGGTAAAATTGTTTTATCAGTATCAACAGCCTTATTCAAGATGACTATTTTACAAAAGTTCTTGACAAGGTAATTTCAAAGTATTGGCAATTGGATTTAGCTAGTACCTGCATGGGTTGGTATGGCAAGTGCAGTCCTCTAGGCCATTTCTTGGCACTAACTAGAGCTATATCAGCAGTCAGCATGTTCAGCTAATTGTTCCGATTTATTCGTGAAATTGTCTACAAAACTAACTGAAGCAAAGTAACTCAGGTCCTTAAACAGAGCAGGTAGAAAATCTAAGCTACTCAACAACCTTTAGTTCAATTCGGATTTGGTCAGTTAGGAAGACCTGATCATGCCGATCTCACCTCTGGAGTTCTATTCTTTACTCCTGACCAATTCACCAAGGAGAGAACATCTCACTTTATTCTTGAATTTTGTTTCATGTTTATGAAATACATGCTGAAAATATGTACAGTAGTTCCTTATCAGGATACAGGAGCATACTTTTAGTGGCATGAATTACCAATTTTCTTTTGAGTCTTGTCTCCCAAGTTCTTGAGATAGATGCGTGACCCGTCATGCGTCCCTTTATATTTCACCTGTTCGCGGAGACCATAAAAATTTTTTAATTGTTGGATAAGACTGGGTTTCATTGGATCTCTCAGCAGCTACTAAATGTGCTTCCTTATACTGATAAAATCACTGCTGATCATGTAAATTTCTTAAAATGTAATGAACATTGCTGCTCCCTTTTACATGTACCGGTATCTAAAAAGCAACTGAAAGATCCCACACATTTTATTCATCAATCCTCATAATTGACAAGAACTACCCTGAGAGCTGCACTGACATTAACTACCTACTGACCAGCCTACCCACCATGCCAGTTCAGGTTTAACATGATTAATCTCTCTAATTCTGACATTTTAAATTACTTTTGATAGGCAAATTACTAGTTTTACCCAGGTTTTACCCATTTCTGGGTAAAAGTCAATTTTGCCCAGCCCGGGTTTAATACGGGTTTAGCCCGGGTTAAACCCGGGGGGTGGGTTTTATTTGCCAACCCTGCTTATAGCCAACTGGCCAACTTCTTGTTCTTGACCCCTTGGTTCTTGACTTGGGCCCAACTCCGTGATTACTCTAATATAAGGGACACTGGAAAGTTCATGCAGGCCAGTGCGTATTGGGGATAATGAAAATAATAATGTTGTCTTGTAAGTTGTTGATGAAGAAGACTTCAACAGTTTAAATCAGCAAAACTGTTATTTTGTAAAGGTAATTTTTGTTTTGAGACTTTGAACTAGTTTGAAGAGTTATAAATCAAGCTTTGTCGTGTAGTTCAGCAGACAATGTCAATAAATACTTGCTGTATGTAAAGGTCAACAAAATGGCATGGTCAACTCAGCAGCAAGTCACTGGTCTGAACAACATTGCTGTGGGGGCATCACTCAATTCCTGGAATTGCTGCACATTTTCAGTGTTGTGGGTGCACCTCATCTCATTGCCTTGGGCTTTCGACTCTTCCCATTTCCAATGCATTAGGCCTTATACCATTCGACACCTCTGTCAGCCAATCATGAGCCAGTATTTCACTGCAATAAAACCCATATTCTTTGTTGTCCAGTTATCCTCCCATGGGAGAATAATAATTGAAGCTGTGAAAAACCACAGCAACAAATGACAAGTTTCAGTTTTGTCTTATGGTATAAGCCAGTTATTCACCACGGGATCGGCAATATGTGTTTATCACAGCTCGGGCTAACGCCCTCGCTGGATAAATCCCATATTGCCTCTCCCTAGGTGAATAACCTATACTTATCATGGTGCAACAACACGGCAGCGCTGTACATGCTGTATATGACTTCCTGTTTGATCAAAACATTGGCTTGGAGAAAGCGCATGTTTCAGAAAAAGTCTATTCATATAAAATCAAATTGCTGTCAGCTATAGAAAACCACTTAGAACAGTATATATAGTCACTATGGACTAAACCTGTAACCTTGAAACATCTTTGTTATTTGACTGACTGCCTCCAAAGTTTCAATATGAGTTGGGAAAAAACTCTGTATTGACATGGCCATAGGAGAATTTGACTTACCTAATAATGTAAATTAGTATCCTACGATTTGTCCTGTTAGCCATTCCTAATAATAGATATCCCATGCAATATAGGAATAGTCCATGAACAATTCCATGCGGATAAATAGATGCTCAAATGTTTCGATTATCATTTCTTTGGGGAAAAGTCTCTGGCTCTGTCAAATATTCTTATGCTCTAACAGTGTTTTAACTCCCAGCGAATCCACTTTGCTGAAGTATGTTTTAAGGGGCCCTTTTACAAAATAGCAAGCTGGATTATCTAATTTAGTATTGTTTGGCATTGACCGTTTGTTGTAATCACCTGTTTCGAACCTCAGTTCAGTGGAGTACGCCAATGTATCTGTGAATTCCATAATTATGTGTGGTTGTGGGACCATGCTTAATTGCTTATGGAGCCTTTTTTTCTTTCTTTTTCAAACATGACCATTAATAGGGGATCCAGTGTGTGACCTCGTAACGTCCCCCAGATATTCTGAGGTCTGATAACCAATCCCAATCGCTCACTTCAAGATGTTCCTTTGAACAGAAAAAGAAGTTTTCGAAGTTTCGTGCAAGTTGTCAGGTCACGTGACCAACATCGAGAATTTGCCTCCTTCATTTGCAGACCCAACTGCTTCCGGTTCCTGTCCTCAGCATTTCAAGACTTCTCAAACTTTCCTGCTTGTATTTTTGGTCTTAAATGTTCTACTGCGGTTGGTTAGCTGGCTACTTCGAGTAATTGATTATTCAGTCATGTGTTCGCTTGGAAGTATTGTTTAAAACTTCTGAAAGTTTTGAAAAAAATATTTTAAAAAAGGGAAATAGAACCGTTTCTTTTGCTTATTGATCCCACTGAACTACTCCACATAATTTTCTTGCTAAAGAGAATATCGAGATCCTGTTGTTGAACTAACTTATTTGTAAGTTAATATAATTTATGCAGATTAATATTATAAAACCATTGTTAGTAGATCAGTTACTTTATGTCCCGATGGACACAGACGCCGCTTAAAAATCGTTCTTCATTTGAATGTCATTTCAATCAATTTACTCTCCGAGTGATGATAGCTGATGATGCATTCATCCAAAATTTGGATAATCATTAATCGTTTCTATGGCGACTGATGTCTGCCACAGATAGGGTGACTGCCCTGCATCTGTTGCATAATGACCCTTGAGCGTAGCCGTACCCCAATAGCCCGAACCACATGTTGATGATATTTCATTTAATTTGATGAATTCCCTCTATGAATTTCAGTTAATTTTATGCATATCTTATTGACTTTTATTGGTGGATTACACCTACCAGATCATGAACTGTTAAGAAGAGAGTCGATTTTTATTATTGACTCGTATAATCGCTCTGCAGGTCAACAGATCATGTTGCATTAACTCTATGTCTGCAGCTAGACTCGTGTGGGTCAAATTGGTTGTGATTTTCTTTGATTGGTTTTTATGGAGCTGCATTTCTCCATGGTGTGTGTCTGCTGTTGTCGGGCTGTCTGAGTGTCTGTCTTAGGCAATCAACATCTGGCCTTTATCATGGTGAGCAAAAGCCCTCTTTCGCTGAGGCCCCAGGAACTCCCGAGCTGCTAGGGGAACCTATTAAGAAAGGCCCTTTGGGGAATCCATGAGCACTGCATGCTGCCTGTCAGGGTATCTTCTATGTGCCCCACTGCTACGTGAGGTCCACCAACCGTCCACCAGGTCCTTCCGCCTGATGACAGGAAGTTCCTTTTAAACAAAACCCACCAATCGACCATCGATCACATATTCACCGGTCTTGATTTTGTAACGTTTCCTGTGAAATAATTCAACTCAACCTTCTGAAAATTCCACAATTGCATGTTAGGCCTATATCCTGAATTTGAAGTATTTTTCCGTCTATTACCCAAATGGGCCTACAGCCTACTCCCCCTGTAGCCTACTTAATGAATAGAAGCTTAGCAGTGGTTTGAGACAGGTTGTTTACCTAAATCTTTTCATATAGTGACTATTGTAGTCAAATCATTGTGAGGTAAAGAGTATTTTGACGATTATACTTGAAGGAGGAAGGCTGTCAGAGGGAGGCATTTAGCAGAGCAACAATTTGCACTGTCCTGGCATGCAGCTTTATTGCATTAGCCCTCAGACCTGACTCACTCTCATTAAATATTTACCCTGTCTGCTTGTCAAATGCTTTTCAAGTCTCCTCCTCCATTCCGTCTCCTGTCTGCTTACTCCACTGGGTTTACTCCACTTGGCGTTCTCTTTACTTTCTCCCCTCTGCCTCTGCAATGACTACATTGTTTTGGTTGGTTGTAGCCTCAGCACTTGACACTGTTGACTCCTCTCTCACTGTGCTCCATGCTTCTCTAAAAAAATCTTCTTACAGTGAGTGTCTCATGAATTACAGCTAGGGAAGGACAGGTGATGTTATTTGGCCATATGAAATTGCATGTGATGTCACAACATGGCCTATCTTTTGCATTGGAATGAGTGATCCATTTGTTATTGGGCGACATATGTCCGCTCTGGTGAGTGGTCTGAGTCATTCACAATATGACCTCAAATGATATGATACAAGGAAATACACGTGATTATGACTTGAACCTAGTGTTTCCAACGAGTCTTGCTCGTCCATCTAGAGAATGGTCATAGTCTAGTGCACGAGAATCGAGAATTTCTCGAGAAATCTAGGACACTGTCCTGCCATTGGCACAATGATAAAACAAGAGAGATTTAATCACGCAATGGATCAAATTTTTTGGCTTTTATGATATCTCTTGTAGTTTTGATGTTAATCTGTGTGTTTATGAACACCATGTCAAACAATGATCAACTTTTCAATTCTCGAGAATCGCTTAGCGAGACGAGCAAATGCTGAGTCATTAAAATCTCGAGACTTCTCGAGAATTCTCGCTCTCATTGAAAACTCTACTTGAACCTGATGCTATTGACCAATTATATGGACATGCCCTGAAGGAGTTTTTTTAATACATTTTGGTTAGTCACTGCTATTTCTACTGCTGTGTTTTGATAAGCGGAGTTTCAAGGTGTGAAAACCTGTGATGTCATGCTTATGCCTCACTTTTTGTTTGATTCCTGGTATGATGAAATGAATTGTGTTGTGAATTGAACGTCCTCTCTATACCATAGAGTTGCCTTGTAAGCCTATATGGTCTCATATCTGCCATGACTGGTTTGTGTTGCCACAGTATTGGAGCAGACCACCTGTTCGTGTTGTTATCTGCTGTGTACAAAACAGATCAATCAGAGACGGATCTTGAGATGGATCTTGAGATGCGAGTATTATCTGCGAGTGGTGTTTGCTGTGTCATGTTCAAGAGGTGTCTTGTGTGGAGAGCATTGAGTCAACACTCGACCTGACACTTTAAACACTTGTCCTGACACTTAACAAGACCCTGCACACAACTGAAGGACACTTGCCAATCTTGATATGCCACATGTAGAGATTGCCTCAACAGTTGTGCAATCAAGGAAATAGTTCGCATTGTTGCATTGACATTGTTTGTCAAAATGCCTTCCAACGACAAAAATAAACATATCGATCGACCAAGATTCAGTTGGATACATTGGTTCTTCGGAATGAAATGACTAAAGCAATTTGTAGTGGCAATTGATATAAATTGTAACATTGTTGATGATTGTTGAATATATATTGCAATACCAGAAATGAACACAACATGCATGGCAATCGTATACTGCACCGCAGTGGTGTTGAGTCTTCCGTCGATTATGTTGGCAACTTGGCATCACTGGAGGACTTGAATGCAGATAAATACATATATTATTATTGAGATCTGTGTCTATTTTCAACGCATGTTCTTTCAATGTAACATATTTAACAAAGCAAATGGGCCCATGCAAATGTGGGAAGTAGCTGAGAAGGGACAAGTTCCTTTAAAATGTCCTCATAGCGATATGCAGCATGTAAGCAGAATATCAACTCTCAAGCAGAAATCATAAGCAGCCTGGTTGTGAGGAATCTCCAATTACAAACCATATGTGTGGACATTAGATGAAATGTGTATCTTCAGATTCCTGCTATGGACTTCGGCAGTTTGATGAGAGTTTTTGCCAATCTCTTTATATAATGAAATATTTGCTTTGGCAAGTTTGTGATTTACAAGGCAAATAGGCCTGGATCAAACAAGGAAATGATGAATGATAAAGAACTGTGTGTCCCAGACATACACATGATGTTTGCAGAGAAACCATATACACTGTAGTCTCAGGCAAATGATTTTCCTTTTATTGTATATTCTTCAATACTGCATTGCCAGTGCATTGCTGCCTGTAGCTTTTGATCCCCGAGTTCTGGTCTTGAATGACTTTTTCTGCGCCAATGCTCATAGTTATTGCAAACAAGATACGCTGATGTCAAAGATCTTATGTTTTTAATAAGACATGTTACTATACCATACAGTAGATTGCCTATGAGAGTGCATCAAGTCCAGGATGTGCTCCTTTTTGGTAGTGATCACTTTGTCAGAGGAAACAGTCTCAAAGTTACTGGCAGCACTGTCTCAGATGGTGAGGTCGAAAGTAATTGAGTAGCTTACCAACCACCCTTTTGTCAAATTATGGCCCTTGGTGCATACCGCAAAACCAGACATATAATAATTAATATACTATACACTGGACCAGCAGACTGCAGCAGAACCTCTCAACCAAGACTGCTTTCTCCTGGATGTGAAGGGACTGTCTGATTTCAGAGCTTTTTGGGAAACTGGGTCAAGAATTCCATAAGTAGATCAGTTCATAACCTGCCTCTTCAGTTGCACTTGCTACCCTGGCCCTACCATGATGATATTAAAAAACTGAGCAACCACTATAATCCACCAGTTAGTTGAAGTTGAAACTTCAGTATAGTATTGTTGCGTCTTCCACTGACTACATTGACCCCCAAAGAGAGTGCTTCAGAGGCGGCAGGGATACTCCGGCACCTTCAGTGTTCAGCTAAAATTACAAGTCTTATTAAAATAGAAGGTCTTTGACAACATAAAGCAGCTTGTGCCCCTGGCTTTGCTGTATTTGTTCTGGAACCATGTGTAATATTGATGGCATGAAGTCAAGTTGCTCAGCCCGAGGCCCCTGCAAGGCCTGCATGGTTGTGATTATTGTACTTCACCTACACATAGGTGAAGTTTCTTGTAATCGGTAGTATTTATTATTTATTATTTATTCAAACTCATCGGAGAGTTTTCAAAAAATTTATGTACATAGCCTACAATAATCTAAGAACGCGTTTTTTTTATATTTGACCTTGACCTATTTTTCAAGGTCACAGAGCCTTTTAAAGTCGGATTTTGCAATATTTGAAATGCATGTACCTCATCCGGTTATTACCGGTTTTCATTTTCCTGCACATGGAAAGGTCCCAGACACTTTCTTCACAGTTTGACCTACTTTCATGAAAGTAGGTCAAGGTCACATTGTACAAAGTCCATTTTTATGGTTTGAGGTCTATCGCGGGATCTCACAATCCGTAAGTAGTAGAGTCATACCGATGGTGCCAAAACGTGCTCAAAGTCACGGGACATCTGCCCGACCCTTTATTTTTCATCGGCAGTACCGGTTCTTGAGTTACGTAACTTTAAAGTCATACCGCGTCACCAAAACCGGTGACCTTGAGAATTTTACCTTGAAATATCGATGTTAGCTCATAACATGTCATAGTAAACCCCCCCAAACATATACCTAATAAGCCCATACTGACCTTTAAATTTGACCTTGACCTCATTTTTCAAGGTCATTCGACCCGAAAAAGTTTGAAAAGTTGCCATTTTCAACAATTTTTTTTACCATGTTATTTTTAAGATATCAGCGTGATTCACAGGTGACAGATGGACATTGGCCTGTTTATTCCTAATATCTAATCATATTTTTAGTACCTCCTTCGCCGGATTTATTAAAACATTTTTAATATTGCTAACCGACAAAGGTTAAAAAATGACACATTTCCACGTTTTTGACAAGGAAATATTGATTGTACAGGGTTACAATGCATGGCTGACCCCCCCTTTTCCATACAATGCCAGTTTGAAAATCATATTTATTTTGACCAAGAAAATGTTTTTCAAGGTCAAACTCAAGGTCAAACATGTCAAAAAATTTTACATTTTTGACATTTCATATTTTTTAACAAAGAAGGAATCTAGATATTGTTACAAAAATGGTAGACACACTTGCTACAATACTCTAGAGGCTTCTTGTAAATTTACAAGGTCCTCGGATTGACCTATGTTGCACAGTAAAGGTCAAAAGGTCAAAAAACGAGCGAAAAATTTATGATTTTTTTTCATATTTCTCAAAGATAGCGTAATTTCAAACGGCCGTAGCTCCGATCCTAATTAAGATAGAGAGAATCTGAAAACAGATTTGGAAAGGCCAAATTCTCCTCTAGTTTTCATTCTCTGAACATTTTGTCGTAGCTCTGACTGTTAAAAAGATCGCCGGACCCTGAAAATTTCATGTTTTTTGTCAAATTTTCACAATATATTATTATTTCGACATGGAAGGAATCATCCTTTTTTGATCAACCTGCCTGGACCTATTTGTAACATCTGTTTACATAATCCTGGCAAATTACGTATGTTTTCATCGAACCGTTTTGGTTATACAGTGATTTTAAATTAAAAACTACATTTTTTCAGGTATTTCTAAAGTTCATATTACTGAATTGTACCATAATTTCAATTTGCGATAAGTCTGGTTCTAATTAAGATACAGAGAATCTGTAAACAGATTTGAAAGGCCAAATTCTCCTCTAGTTTTCATCTTCTGAACATGTTGTCGTAGCTATAACAGTTTAAAAGATCGCCGGACCCTGAAAATTTCATGTATTTCTGATGGTCAAAGAGATCACATGACCCTGAAAAATCAATGTTCTCAGAAATCGCAGAAGATGTACTGGTGGATGTACTGGTTCATGTATTGGTTCATGTATTGGTTCATGTACTGGTTCATGTACCGGTTCCTGTATGGTTCATGCACTGGTTCATCTACTGGTTTATGTACTCGTTTTTCTGTGCATACTTGCATGTACTCAATGTACAGGAAACATTCTTGTACTCTTGTCTGTATGCATGTTACATAATTATGTCTGATTCCTGTGTACTTTTCCATGTACCTTTTACTTGCTCATCTACTTGTGTCTGTTCGAGTTGCTGGTACCACAGTAGGTGAAGTTTTGTTACCGCTCGCGGTTACGTCTACTAGTTGTAGATTCTCTTTGAATTATGTATTGACCTTGCTTTTCCTACGAAGAGCAGTTGGCCACTTCTCTTATTATGGTCTGCGTGGGTCCGCAATGCTGCGCATGTACATTTCGCAGAGGAGCATTTTTTGCTTCATTTTACGTTTGAAATAAGATGTTATGTTTTTAAATGTGAGAGAAGAATTCACAAAATGATATATGCTCATAACATGATTTGCATTGACTTTTCGTTAACAATATTTTTCTCTTTCTTTTTTATAGGTGAGTGAATCATTTTGCCCGAATGTTGAAACCGGCGAGAAGAATTCTTGTAAGTTACACATTGGCATCATGGCATGTGGTAGTGGGCTAGTGAGGTAAGCTGAGGTAGTACCATATTGGATGAATGTTGTAGTTTAAAAAAAAGTTGTATATACATTCAGGGCCCTTGACTGACTTTTAAAAACGACCATAGGCCTATACAAAAATAGTGTTATTGCAATTAGAGCATCCATCATGACTTGATTGAATCTGGGCAAGTTGTGTTGCCATGCTTTGCTTCAAGGTGCTTTTCCCGTTTAATTGTGTTTTCTCACCACATGATGTACCAAACTGCTGATTGCGCTCTATTTGTGCAGATTGCCCGATGGAAAGCCAGGGACAGATAGACAGTTCGGGACCATTGTGATGTCACAGTGATTGTATTCGTTTTCAATTAACACCAGAGGGCCTCCCTGCTGGGCATTGTTTGTCCAATTGAGTCAGTCTCTGCACTTGGTTGCACATTTTGATTGCTGTTTGCCCATGGCACTGCCAATGGCACTACTATTGGATTGCCTATTCATTCCTGGGGAATCCAGGCTGCAGCTTGCTGTGCTGGGCCCTTGTCTCAGGTTGAGCCGAGTTGGCTGTTTGCTCTGTGTGTCATTGGTGTTCTGTATTGGCCGCATGCTAAGTGCTTTCACTGAATGACTGTAATGTGCATTAGTATAAGTACTATGTAATGCATAGGCCAATTGACAGCCAAAGGCTTTGCTGAAGAACGACAGTTGGGTAGGCCTGTAGTCAACTGTAGGGAGTTTAATTATAACAACTTGTCAGGCCTCCAGGACCTGGTTTCATTTTTGGCTGGAGAATTCTGGAGAATTCTCTAGCCTTTTTAATAATGGGTTTTGGGGGTGTGGTCGATATTTGGAGGTGTGGCGCATAATGACAGGTATGCATTTTTGGCCATCATGCGTTGAGTTTGTGTTTGTGGTAATTGCTGGTTAGAAGCAATCTAAGTTAGCTAATTTGACAGCATTAGGCAAGGTGTAATGGGTTGACAGTTGTTCGGTTGAAACTGTGGCAGTACTTAAAAATTTTTAATTTTTGGGGGTGTGGCCATTTAGAGCCAATGAGAATGAGGGACTTGGTGGGAGTGGCCATTTCAGCCAATAGGGAGACATGTAGAATGCAAGGCCTGGGGGGGGGAGGACACATCCAGGGGGGTACTTGCAGAAATCACTTTTTTTGCTAGTTATACTTCTAGGCTGGGGGTCACCTCGGAGGGAGGTAATTTTAAAAATTTTAGATTTTAAAAGTCCCGAGGGGGGTCACCTCGGGGGGGGGTACTCGCAAAAAAAAATTTCCTGCCTGTTATATTGCCAGACTTGGGTCACCTCGGGAGAGGTATTAAATTTTATATTCTATACAAGGCCCGGGGGGGGGGTCACATCCGGGGGGGTACTCGCAGAAATTTTTTTTTTTTGCTAGTGATATCTCTAGGCTTGGGGTCACCTCTGAGGGAGGTAATTTAAAAATTTTTAGATTTTACAAGTCCCGAGGGGGTCACCTCGGGGGGGGGGGGGGTTACTCGCAAAAAAAAAAAATTTTCTGCCTGTTACATTGCCAGGCTGGGGTCACCTCGGGGGAGGTATTAAATTCTATATTCTGTGCAAGGCCCCGGGGGGGGGGAGGACACATCCAGGGGGGTACTTGCAGAAATTATTTTTTTTGCTAGTTATACTTCTAGGCTGGGGGTCACCTCGGAGGGAGGTAATTAAAAAAATTTTAGATTTTAAAAGTCCCGAGGGGGGTCACCTCGGGGGGGGGTACTCGCAAAAAAAAAATTTTCTGCCTGTTATATTGCCAGACTTGGGTCACTTCGGGGGAGGTATTAAATTTTAAATTCTATACAAGGCCCCGGGGGGGGTCACATCCGGGGGGGTACTCGCAGAAATTTTTTTTTTTTGCTAGTGATATCTCTAGGCTTGGGGTCACCTCTGAGGGAGGTAATTTAAAAATGTTTAGATTTTACAAGTCCTGAGGGGGGTCACCTCGGGGGGGGGTACTCGCAAAAAAAAAAAAATTTCTGCCTGTTATATTGCCAGGCTTGGGTCACCTCGGGGGAGGTATTAAATTCTATATTCTGTGCAAGGCCCGAGGGGGGGGAGGACATTTCCAGGGGGGTACTTGCAGAAATAATTTTATTTGCTGGTTATATTTCTAGGCTAGGGGTCACCTCGGAGGGTGGTAATTAAAAAATTTTGGATTTTGCAAGTCCCGAGGGGGGTCACCTCGGGGGATACTTGCAAAAAAAAATTTTTTTCTGCTAGATATATTGCTCGGCTGGGGTCACCTCGGGGGAGGTATTAAATTTTATATTCTATACAAGGCCCGGGGGGGGGGGGGGTCACATCCGGTGGGAGCTTGCAGAAATTTTTTTTTTGCTAGTTATGTTTCTAGGTTGGTGACCTCGGAGGGAGGTAATTAAAAAATTTAGGATTTTACAAGTCCCGAGGGGGTCACCTCGGGGGGGGGGAGTACTCGCAAAAAAAAAAGAGTTTATTTCTGCTAGATAGGCTGGGGTCACCTCGGGAGGTATTAAATTTTATATTCTATACAAGGCCCGGGGGGGAGTCACATCCGGGGGGGGTACTTGCAGAAATTTTTATTTTTGCTAGTTATATTTCTAGGCTGGGGCTCTCCTCGGAAGGAGGTAATTTTAAAATTTTATATTTTACAAGTCCGGGGGGGGGGGGTCACGTCGGGGGGTGTCCATGCAAAAAAAAATTTTTTTTGCTAGTTTTTCTAGTTATATGCTAGGGGTGAAAGCAGAAGAATGAGTAGCCTACCTGTCGAGACAACTGAGATAGCGTGCATTTTAGCGGCCATCTTTCTTCATTCCTGGACTGCCAAATGTGACCTTAATATTTCACTTAAGAGTTATAAAATTTGGTTCAGGTGTACGCCTGTGGGTATTGATTGGGAACATGACGATAAATTTAAGATGTAGGCCTTTCTGGCAGCCATCTTTTGTCATTCTTGAACTGTCCATTTGTGACCTTAATATTCCGCTTATTTTAGAGTTATGATATTTGGTACAAGTATTCCACATTATGAATTTGTCGGCCCATAGCTCTATATGGGCAGCGACTCTGTTAGACACTAGTGCTGTCACGCTCTACTCAAACACTTGCGCAATGCTCACTGCAGCAAGTTGCACCTTTACTTCATTGCTATACCCTCACGTCAAGAGAATCTAGTTCACGCAGACATCACCCTACTATACCTCAACCTCCAGTTCCACTGTTCCTACACTCATATTTTTTGCCTCAGACGCTCTCGCATGCTGCAAATCACACCTTCTACTTTCCCATAGGATTAACCAGCCATTGTATCCGAGGATGCTTGTTATTGATTTAATCCCTCAACTGTGTGATTTTGCCACAAAATGTGTGACAAGCTATCTAGTACTACACAGGGTTTGGCAATATATCGCTAAAGTAAAGATATCGCAATATCTCAACGTTCAATACCCATATTGTGAACTGATGCAATATTAAGATTAGTAAAGATTACATTCCTTTTCATGGTGTGAGAATAACTTGAAAATCAAGAAACTCCTGATTTTCCTGAGTTACTTTGGTCTCCTGGTCTCCTGCATGTTCGTAAGTGTTAAATTTAAGGGAAATGACATGAAGTCTTGTCGGCACTAACTCATCAGATGTTCTTTATAGGTCTACTCCCTTTCCAGTTTTCGCATGAATTCTACAGAAAGGCATTTTGCACGTTTTCCACTATTGCAGTATCTCCTATTGATAGTGAATTTCGCATTTTTTCCAATATTGCCAGGCCTTCTACATTTACTTCATTTAGTAGCTTGACATATCTTTTTGATGTAGGCCTAACCATCTCACCAAATTTCTGAGAGTGCCAACAGCTTTGCTTCAATGAAGTTTTCTTTCAAACCTAGAATGAATTATACAATAGCGGCAATTCAGCATTGGCAATTCTCTTTTCCAACTTTAAATTGTAACGGCCAAAGTCTCTCAAGTGCCGTGCTACATCAGATTTGAGATCCGCTCGGTGTTTCCTTTTTCGTTTTAAATCAGAGCTTGCGTGCCAAAGGCGGCAGAACCAATATGATGGCTATCTGGGTTTCACAGATAACAATCAAGGCAGAAAACAATCCGGAGGGAGAGGATGCCTCAGGATGGTCTCTCCTCCATACAACATTCAGGACTGGCCATCACAGATAACTCTTATCACACCTTGGGCTGCCTATGGCTGCCTCTGCCAGATGAAGCACGCCACAAGCAGTGTCTTCTTATATAAGATTTGAGTCCTTCATCCTGAACCTGATCATCTTTTCCTAACTTTACCTTCATGTCACGATTCTTTTATAATACAATATGACATTGTCTTTCCAATTCCTCTCCTGGTGCACAGATCTTGAAATCTTTTTTGATCTGCAGTTTGGAAAAAAAGTGATGTGAGAGCATCTTGAGAAGTTGTTCCTGAAGTTTCCGTTAGAATTTAGATTTCTTTGAAATCATTCAGATGAAGTTTTCTTCTGGCATATAGAATTTTATCTATTGGACACCACATTTCTGCTAGTAAGCACAGAACTTCTCAGCGAGTTGCCCGGCTTCAAGTTTGATTCGGGTTGAATGGTTTTTCCGCAAGGCAACAAGACATTCATCCATTCTGAGTCCTATTCTCGGCACATTTGGCAATTCCTCACATTTACTGGCAGAAATGCCATTGAGCCTTTTCCCTATCGATCTATACGTCTGCAAATTTACTCTTTTGCCGAAACGGTGTGGTTGATGCGATGTGTCAACTGGCGTCGTCTGCAGAATGTCACAGAGCAGTAGCAGAACTATGGTGCAACCGTCAATATCCGCAGATAGTTATTTCTGCAGATTGTCGTTACTCCACAGATATTCATTACTTTCATGGATTTCGCTGCAGTGTCAACCGCCTGTGCTGCAGATTGTCACTTGCATTATTCCATCCACCAGAATCTGCAGAATGTCTTGGTCGTAATCGATTGGTGTTGCCCTTGACCTTGTCGTCACAGATACTGGCCAGTGGTCAACCTGGTTGCTGTGGTCAAGGGCAGGCAAGATTGCTTCAATTCGCTTATTTGATTACCAGCCTCCTAATCATGAGTTACGGTTTGACGAGGGCCTGCAAGTTATCCATTTGCCACGAGGCTAAGCCGCCACTGTCACACCATGTTGCTCATCTGGTGACTGAACAAAAATTTGTGCGCGTTACACAATACCTCATGGAAGCCATAGTGGCAAGTTGATTGCTTTATTAGCCTCACAGATTTTATTTTTCTTCAATACTTATTTCTGCATCTTGGAAGAATCCGCATTTTTGTGAAAGATTTTGTTGTAATCATTTTAAGTGTCTATCGTTGATGGAGCGTCTGGAATTCGCTCTGATTGCTGGAATTTCTGAAGAGGCTAAAATTTCAGCTTTCGAAGTTTTGCTTTAGTGGACGACGTCTTCAGAAGCTTTCGTGCAACTAATCTGCTCTATTCTGAAGAATTCTCCAGAATGTCACAACTCTTGAGTACAACTTCTGCGTACGCGGGCCGCCGGCTTCCATAATGCAGACATGTGGAAAACAATGTGATAATGAATTTGAATTTAAATGTTATAATCTTGCACTGGTCCTTGTGTCAGTGCGGTAGTGCTCACCCTTATGCTGAAAAAAAAAATTAAAATTAAGTTCACATGGTGATAGTGGAGTGCTTCAAAATTGCATAGTGTGTGAAAAACAAGTTGATTTTAAAAAGTGAATGAGAAAGGCAAAGGCTGCAGCCACTTGGAGGCACTTGGGTTCTAATGGAATTTGCATGCCACTCCCGCAATATATGTACTTGTACTAAGTCCAATGAAACCACCCATGCAGGGGCAGTGGCAGTCTTCAAAACTTTTCCTATATTGTCTGTCGATGGTTGGTAATCTCGAGCACTAAATGTATGTTTATTGTATGCATGAAAGTCCCATGGTAATATAAAGTTGAAAACAGTTTGACAAACTTTGTCATGTAAAGGGATACCCTGTTTTTTGTATTAAACGCCCAGTGGGCAGATGTAATGAAGACAAAGGCAATTAATAGTTTTTTGCATTAAAAACTCATGATAAAGTCATCTTTGATGGAATTTTAATTAAAATTGGTTCCTTTTGGAGGGGGGTGGGCTTTTATTAAGGGGTGTGCTTTTGATACAGAAAATACGGTACGTTTTGTCATATTTAAAGCTTGAAACTGCATTCAATTTGAAACCAGGAAATTTATTGTCTTTTAAACTTTCAAGTGTTTCATAAGTACATATAAGTTAGAAACAGCTTGGAGTCTTCAACCGTTCTTGAAGTGACACTGTGAAGGCATAACCAGATGTTAGAGCATGAGTGTTCACTGAGTCTCTATAGTTGCATTTCTGTTTGTGTTCTTGGTATTTCTAGCCATTTCTTATGTGGAAAACGTTTTCCCCCAAAAAATGAATGTCAATGATTGCATTACTGCTTTCTGCTAGTGTCAGGCTGCTCCCAAATGCAATTTCTGTTTGCTCTGCCTTTGAGATGGCCCCAGCTGCACATATACCTTATTCTTCTTTTTTGCAAATTTCGTCATCTCTGATGGATGTTCTGTTACATTTTTCATTTGAAACAGCAACATTTCCTCCACGATCCCTTCATTTAGCTTGAGCTGGGTCAGCTGCAGTTGGTCAGCTGCAGTTGGTCAGCTGCAGTTGGTCAGCTGCAGTTGGTCAGCTGCAGTTGGTCAGCTGCAGTTGGTCAGCTGCAGTTGGTCAGCTGCAGTTGGTCAGCTGCAGTTGGTCAGCTGCAGTTGGTCAGCTGCAGTTGCATCCCGCCATGCCATTATATCTTGGGGCCCCTTTTTTCGCAGTACTTCAAAAGCTGCTTGTTCCGACTACGTCATACATATTTATTTTACTGACCGATGTCTACTTTCCTCTGTTGGAACTCCTCCAGGATATTAAAGTATCTTGGCTTCCTTGGATCATGCCAGCATTGGATGGAGTTTAATGGAGCGTTCTTGGTGCAGTGTACTTCTTCTCTTGGCAACACCATACATGTTTACGCTTGAGGCTCTCAAGAAATAACTTCCCGAGATGTTGTGAGAAGGCGTAAATTTCACACAGTTTTTGTGTGGAGTGTGTAATTTAGGAGAGACCAGTGCCTGGCGCATTAACATGGACACCATGCTCCCTTGACCTCACCTCCCCCACGCTGCATCTTCCAAGTGGTTCCTCGTTGTTCTTCCAGGTGGCACTTCTAGCTGCTAACACCAGAGGGCGTCATTCAAATCAAATTAGCAGATGACGCGGGTTGAACAAAAAACAGGATTTGTGAGAGGGGCAGCATGTAAATTCGGTTTACACAAGTATAACTTTGTTACTGTATAGTTGTTAGGTGGAAAAGAAAAAGTTCCTGGAAAAAAGAGGAAGAAACTTCCAGGAAAAAACATTTGCTAATATGATGACACAGTGCCATTTAAAAGTTTTCGTCATGCAGCTTAGTGAAACTTTCCTATCTTTATAAACATAACACTGTAAAATTTGAAATTTTGAGTCTGCTAAAATGACTGAGTGAGATGGTTGCACAATATGTTTGAGCTGACATAGCATGTCGTTTTAAGTTATGATAATCTGTCCATTATCATAATTTAAAACAGCAAGCTATTTTAGCTGAAACATATTGTGCAACCATCTCATTCAATCATTCAAGCTGACTCGAAATCAAAATTTTAAAGAGAGGAGTTTTTTTAATAAGGTGCCATGCACCGCTCTCAGTGTACATCAGGCATTTAATCTATGTCGCTCTCACCATGCATCAGTTAAGTTCAATATTGTTTTATTCCCTGAAGTGTTTATAACAATATTCTCTGTAGATGCGTAATGATATTCAGCTAGATTTGTCTTGCCCAGCTTTTAAATTTTATTCTATCATTCTTAATATTGCGATTGGTGGTGCGCAATATTGGCTGACACATTTGCTGTGAAGCCCAATGCGTAAATCAGGGCAGCCTGGGCAGGTGTCAGACAGTGTGCTTTGCCGTCATTACAAATAGAGCAATTAGGAGGGCTAAATCCCTCCGCGGATTATCTGTTGCACTGAGGCCTTCAATTTTCTTTATTTGGGGTTTTTAGATGATCTTGTGATCTTGGGGGTGATCTTGGGTGGATCAAGCAGGGATCTCATGAATGTTATTGTCACTGGTGATTTCAACTTTGCATGACTAAGCAGATAACAGGCGTGCAGCTGGGACTGCCAATGGTGTGTGTGCGTGGTGCTTAGCACTGTTGATGCTGTCTGTGGCTGTCTGTGGCTGTATGGGGTGCAGAGAGCGACACCCAAGGGTAATACAGCCCAAGAGCAGCCTCCGAGCACCCCCTGAGCACCCCCTGAGCAGAGTGATTATGGAGCATGGCTGTTGCAGAAGGGGTTGTTACTGGCAGGTCACACCCTCGCTCCTCCCTGAACCTCATCGAGAGTGCTCCCTACTCATGCAGTGACTGTGTAGGTTCAGGGTGCAACACACACGGAGTGACACAGTCATGCATGAATCTATGACATGACACAGATGCAACACTGTTGAACCTCACACTTCAAGTTGGGCTGGACTGTCGATGTTGTAAATATTCCGCCTCATTTGCCAAATTGCCAAACTCGCTGCAAATGACCGGTTGTACTGCATGCAGTGCACATTGTCGTAGGCCCAAGCAGAGTTACTCAAAATGCTTTCCTTGACCAGCTGGCTTGGATGACACAGAGATGACCTGATTGACCCACCGTCTTCAGTTTTACCTCATTGTTAAGAACCTTGTTTTCTTTAAGATAACACTCATTGCAGTATTTCACCCGAAGTTGTGAAAACATATTTCTGGGTCCTGAACTGTTGCCTGCATCAGTTGTCGTCCGTGTTTGAGCTATGGTTGTTATTACGGAACTGTGCCTCTGTGGTTCCCTAAGGACATCCGCCCTATTGCCCTCATGACCTCCCCAATGACCTTGGCCCTTGACCTTCGTTGTCCACTTAATTAGCATACGCAATTTGCACAGTTTATCACATTTGCCCATCGCCCTATTGTCGCATGCTGAGCACTGAGTTTGTGCGCATAGGCCTAAATTGAATACTGATAGATAGATAGATAGATGGATAGATGGATAGATATTAATTTAATAATACCAATCAATGATACCAATCAATGATACCAATCAATGATACCAATCAATGATACCAATCAATGATACCAATCAATGATACCAATCAATGATACCAATCAATGATACCAATCAATGATCATTGGCAATAGAAAAAGGTCTGCACAGGAGACTGAGAGTAAATATACAGAAATCAAAACATAGAGAAGTGCGAAGAAAGATAGAAACATAGATATGGATAGACAGAAGATTCTGTATAAATGGAAACATAATGCGGCAACATTTCGTCCCTGTGGGACGGCATTACATGTGCCAGATGATCCCCTATCCGATGCTACCTCTAGTTTTTTTCGTTCCAAAATATATATTTGATATTGTTCCATGATGATGTCTCCAACTTTATAAAATTCTTGGTAATTTCACCTTCCATCACTCAGTCTCGTCACTCTCTCTTGCTCCAACGTGGACTACCGCGCCCTGCATGTTTGTCGTGAGTCATCCAATATTTAATAATTTGGCTAGTGCCCCGAGCAGTAAAATTTAGCACCATTAAAAATGCAGATTTGCATTCATTCAAGTGTCAATCAATGACAGCGGGTCTTTCAAGGAGCAATTGGATGTGACAAGCCTCCTGATTGGCTCTTATTGTTTGCTTTGTGTTGTTACCATGGTGATTACAGCTCCAATCAACCAATAAACCTAGCACCTGTTACCCTGGTCAGTTCAAGAGTTGGGAGTTGCTTGGTTTTGGGACATTCAGTTGTGAGTGATGAATGTGATGTGCCAAAACTCACTGTCCAGATAAGAGGGGCGAAAAGAGGTAACATGCAAAGACAACAGCGCGAGCAGGAGAATCGCTAAGTTTGTGTTAGCTGGGGACATGGCAGGAATTTCCAGTGCTCAGCATTACGAATCGGCATATTATGGGTGGGCGGTCGGAGATTATAATGAAATCCCTAAAGTATAAGGACGTTTTCCAGAAAGACTTGCACAAGTACCACGGGTGACATGTTTTTTTTTTCTGAACACTCTCGAGGGTGGCCTGGAACCAAAACAGGAGAGCTTTACCCAAGCAGAAACCACTTTGTCACGAGGTACAAAAGTGACCCTCATACTTCCCACTTTAGTGGGATTAACTGAAAAACTATTTGCAAGAATGCGCATTGGCACCTTTCAAGCGCCTTCCGGGAAACTCGAGGGTCGAGTCTGGTGTGTTCGGAAACAAGTCCTTGTTACACATGCTACCTGCAGTGTGCAACCTTTCCAAAAATGCCGTATAATGTACCAAAAGGTGTAAGTGCTGTATCACAGTGTGTCAGGGCATGGTTATATAATTGATCTTTATATTGCAATGGTTAGAGGTCCTGAAGAGGTATGTGTAAATGGGCTTTCCGGTTGTTTATTGTGGGGGGAGGGTTGGTCTAGTGGTAGCGTGCAAGACTACCAATCGCTGGGTCCAAGGTTCGAATCCAGATCTTGCCAGGTCACCTGGGCCTATGTTGGAGTGTTGTTTCAATCATCGTTTGCCTCATTGCCGTGTCCTTCTACTGTCCTAATTAGCCTACCAAGTGAATAAATACAGGACGTAAAGCCCCAAACATCCATTTATCCAATATCCATCCATCCGGTTGTTTATTGTATATAGAATCACTTTGCGTCGCTTTTGTCTGAGACATGTGTAGCACCCAGAATTTGTGCAAAGTTATAACTCTTTAGAAGAAACTTGTGCCTGAACAAGACACAGGCTCACAGAGGGAAGTTGTTTTGTGTAAATTTCAGAGTGGATTCCACCCAAGGGGCCCAGCCACACCGCTGCCCATCTGCCCTTGGCCCCTGGGCATTAGATGCTCTTCGGGCCTTTCCATGGCTTGTCTGGCAATGCCCCTGGTGACCCCTCAACTTAGTTTTGCCCACACTCTTGTTTCTCTTGCACTTGTTGCCTTGAATGCTGAACACTCCGCAGATGATGCCAATGGATGCCAACGGATATTGATGTAGAATTTATTACAAGTAATCGCTTGAAATAAAACTGGGGATGCCAAAGAAGTCATGCTGGAATTCATGGTAGTGCTTCGGAAATCTAGTCATTGCCAGTCAACACTGTAAATGTACCATATTTATATATTGTTTGGTTATTGCGTACCGAACATAGAATATCCTGCTAAAATAGCCCAAACAGTGGTGCCCCAAGTGAATGCAGATGATCAGATCCGTGTTGCCAATGTTGCTTATGCAAGCATCTCTGCTCAATGACGTGATGAATCAGATCATGTGCCTTTCTTTGAAGTGGCATGCTTTAACTTGACACTCTGGCCTTGTAATCCTACTTAATGAAATTTCTTGTTCTGCCTTTTGTTCTTGTGACTAATCTAATGCAATCATAACCTAGTTCTCTTGATGGATCATTTGTGAAATGATAAGACAGGCAAGTCCCCTTCAAAGACATGCACAAGACATGCACTGACATTCTAGGGTCTGCTCGGCTGCCAAGAGGAGAGCCGAATGCCCTCAGACCAACAGATTCAGCTCCTGAAGAAGATCAAGCCATTGCCCAACATTCTCCTGCTGACTCATTTCACCTTCGATGCTTGTCCTGTCTATGACGTTGCTTGGAGGTGAAAAAAGGCATTGCTGTTATATGACAATATTATGCTTTTCTTTAGTATGTGTAATGACACTGCGGTCACAGGCAGATCCCTGTTTCAGTCAATTGATATTCAGTATAGATATCATAATCTTAAACAGACTGTACAGTACAGTCAGTCTAGGCGACTGCCTGTGCTGTGGTTCCAAGAAAGTTACAGACCTGTCTAAGATATTAATAAATTAATACTAGACCAAAACAGGTTTTCTGACAAGTTTGATGGATATCTGAAATTTTGAAGTGTGGTTTGTGTTGCACCTTCAAGTGTTTGGAAGTGCTTCCTAATAATGCATCGGGAGGGGGGGGGGTGGGTGTTGGTCTAGCGGTAGCGTGCTGGACTGCCAATCGCTGGGTCCAGGGTTCGAATCCAGCTCTTGCCGGGTCACCTGGGCCTATGTTGGACGGTGTTTCTATCATCCTTCGCCTCATTGCCGTATCCTCCTCCAGTCCTAATTAGCCTACCAAGTGCATAAATACAGGACGTAAAGCCCCAATCATCCTTCCATTCATAATTATATATCAGAGTGAGGTAGGGATGGCTGAGGGGCAATCGCGTCCTACCCGTGTCCTTTGCGGGGAGAGAGAAGTGCAGTGCACTGGATCAAACATCCATTTTTTTTAGATATGGGCAATGCTACTGAGCAGTGTTCATGGCAATGTAAGTATAGATATATCACATGTGAAATATTGGAAATTTAATGTCATGACGTTATTTTGCAAGGTATTTAGTCCCGTCCAATTATTTCAGAAGTATCGACAATTGTTTCGATTTTTAGAAATAAATATATATTTGAATGAAACTATAATAGCGTTAGAGGAGGGTAAATGGGACATGTACTTTCATGGATTTGTGAATTGTTGCCTAGCTCAGGCAGCAGTTTTTCCTTTGCTAAATTGAATGAGCAGATGGCATAATTGTAGCATTCATCTGCAGTGTGGTGTGAATCCTCTTTTTAAATCCATAATATCCCTGCATCAGCCACTGCTGTGATTTTCATGATGTATTCACAATTTCACAGTTGGGTGACTGTGTCAGACCGTTCCCTTCACAATCTGCAGATTAGCCCGTCCCACACGTCATCACAATTTTTCGACCGACCTCTCCCTGGTGAATTACTAGAAAATCACAGAAATGGATTTATCAGCGAAGCGATATGCAGACCTTGCACAATCCATGTGTCAAAAGATATTTTGAATAATATTTGCATAAAAATTGTGTTGGATTTCTCCTGTCTCACCAGCTAAAATTGCCTTAAGTAATATGGCCTGAAAAATTAAGCAAAATGTTCACGAATCGTGTTGTTGAATTGGCTTTGGTGAAATTGGAAGAGAGGAAAAAATGATGTGAAAAAGACTCCTCCTCACATAGTTGGTGGGCTGCCTCTGCATGTGAATGGATTGCCTTTGGATTGGGCTCTGTTGGGAGTTTTTTCATTTTGAATTTGAGTGGTATGAATTGTAAATGTGTGAAATTGAAGAAAAAAAGAAGCTGAAGTTTGAATTGAAGCCAAAGCGATGCAGCTCATTGCTCCTCAGATCGTGCTCAGAATTCAGATGACGGACCGTATCCAAAGTATATTTGGACTAAATTCGGACCATATTGAGAGGATAAGATGAAGGGATGCCTCTCGCATCAACGTCTGCGTTCATGCTTGAATCCTCATCTCCGTCATTTTCCTGCCGATTGTGTGGGCAGGCTGCGGACGCCCAGCGATGATTCTCAATTTAATATTAAAATAAAAGGTTACTCGGCCTCCTCTAGGTTAATCTCTGCAAAAATGATATGTTGTCTGCTACATTACCCATTGACAATCGTGAGCAGCAATTCTCTGCAGTGCCTGCACAATCGCATGCATATTGCTTCTCCACAACTCTTCCCTATTTATCATTTGGTTTCCCAACCTGTTTTTGCAAACCTGCTGATTACATTTTATGTGACTTATCTTCTCTTTTTTCTCTCAATCTTTGTGATAAAGGGTGCTCCCCGATCTGCCCCTCCCTCTGATCCTCCCAAGGGGGTTTTCTGGCATTTCTTGGTGTTTTTTACGCTGTTTGTAGATGATACGTCTTATCCATGTTTGCTGATCTTGTGGATACAACATCATATTCTGAAGTCTCCCAGCAACTGAAGGATGAAGAGCTGGAGGGAAGCTGGGTTTGGGTGTTGGGGCAGTGGGGGAATGTTCCACGTGAAATTCTAATCCATGTTCAAAAATACAGCAGCCATCAAGATTGTGAGAGAAGAGGTAATATGGCCAAGTGATGAGTGCCCACTGCCCAGGTGAAGGGATGTCCTGCAAGTTAAAGTGAAATATGATATAAATAAGATAAATGGTGATTTAGATGTCTGGCATCGTCCTGTGCTGTAAAATCTTGCTAAACTCTGGAGTAAACTGGTGTCAGAAGCCAAGAGAACATTCAGCTTGTGGTGCGGCATGTACAGTGATACTCCATAGAGTATAAATGTGTGTTTTCTATGAGCTGCGTGGAGGATAATAACAATTTATGGCTTGGTCTGGTCCGTCCTCTTGGCCTGTCCCCTTGGCCTGTCCTCCTGCAGAATTTCCTGATTGTGAAATATGGAGTCCCTGGGCACCTGGCCTTGGGACAGACACCTTGGACAGTAACTTCATTCATATTGTATTAAGCTACACACCGGGGTGTATGCAACATATATGTATATGAAGGTTGGCTGTAGCCTTGTCCTCTTGTGTACGTTAGTCGTAAGATATTCAGGCGATTCACAGGTCTATTGACCGAATTCTGTCTGCAACCAGTCTTGTCATGATGATGTGTCCAAGGGTTTTGTTTGGAAGCGATGTCTCTTGCTTATCGTTCTTCTTGTATGCCTTTGCCTCTAAAAGCATGCGCTGTGCCTCATTGAGCCTGGGAGCTTGTGATACCAGCTTTTTCTAACTTTAGTTTTTCAAGTGAGCCTCTTTATGAGAATTCCATTGCTGGAAATGTGCTTCATAAAACGAACCAGGTGCATGGTGGGTTTTACCTGCTGTTAAATGAGCTTGCAGTGCATGCCTCTGGATCTCAGGTGGTGCCCATTTCACAGGGCAGTGTGAATTACTGGTAGATATATCATTCCTCCTGTGTCTGACCCTTGGCCCTGCCTTGCTCCCTTGCCTGCCTTCCTGGCCTCTTGTCACTCAGGTGCCCCTTTCTGCATGCCATCAAATCTGTCTTATTTTGTCGGTTTTGAAGTATTGAGAATTTAGACTGTGACAAACCGACAGGGGTGTGATAGAACAGTTACCTCAAGTGACAAATTCTGAATTGGCATGTACATGTACATGCACACGGAAAGGTATTTCAGAGGAATTGTGTTTGTCAACTGCTTTCCACTTTCTGAACAAAAAAAGTTCAAATTTCAGGTTTGTGGACGATTAACAATTTCTGGAGTTAAAGTCGGGTTAGGGATACCTAGAGTGCCCGGGCCCATCCTAGACCATTAAGATAAATAGTGGCATTCTGAAGGAAAAATGTGACATTGTGGGCCTGCGAATGCCGAAACCTGTCCAGAGCCCCCCCAAACTATCGTGTCTGAATCCGGCACTTGGAGGGATTGCATTCCCCTATCTGAAGACATCGATCAATGATGTCACTACAGGTCCCATTTGAGAGGAGTGGATATGACCTCACTAACTGGATATGAGTCATCAAGTATAACATGACAAGTATATAGGACTATAGGGGCTCACTAGGCAAACTTTGTCAATCACTTGCATTAAATATTCCGCAGCAGCAGTAATGTGCAGATGTTTGATGTTACTGTTGCCCTGAAATGAAATAACTAAATGCTATGGACTTAAGTATATTTAGCATTTGTATTTAGGCCTGAGGTTTTTGCAGCTGGACGTGGGACCAGGAGGGGGATTAAGACAAGGGGCTCAACAGTCAGGAGCAATCCATCAAGCATCAGCCGGGGGTGTGTCTGTGGCCATCCAGCATGCATGCAATGCCATGCATGGCTCTCTGTATGACAGTGTCTGTAGCTGTGTGACTGGCAGTCCCATTACACATTACACATGGGCCACATTTGTAGCTTGAATTATTATAGCCATGTATCTTTTCACTCTTGTTAATCCTGTCTTCAGTTTGCGTGTGCTCAGTATTAGTTAGACACCGGTTTGGAGGGTTCTAACATGCATTTTTAATGGAGGTGTGTACACATCTCCATTTATGCAGTCACACAAGAGAATGGGAAGTTTTGGCGGGAAATTTGAAATTTGAGCATTTTCAGAACGTCTTTTGGGCCCTGACTTAGCCATTTTGTTTGGAGGTGTTTGGTGTCAAGTCATGCACTTAGCTTGATTATAGAGCATGCATCTGGCATAGGAATGAATCGCAGACATGTTGTAATTTGGATGTGTCTTCCTTTACAACCTGCTTGGATCCACTACAGGCAGCATCACACATAGCCGTATTGGCCACTGTGCCTGAACTCTGGTACTTGTGTATATGATATTTTGCACATGAATGGGTCTTATAGCATATATGTGCCATTTGGTGTTCATATTTAAGCAATTGGTACAGTTTCTGTAAAATATTGAAAATTAAAAAAAATAATTTTTTTTTTGTTTCCCGAACAGAAATCCACAATGGTTATACCTATGGGCATGAAAATCTACCATAATATGCATTAAATACCCTCAATGTGCCTTTTGGGGGTCTAAATGCTCGTTCAAAAATTAATAACAGCAAATACAGCAAAAATTTGGAAAAAATGTAATTTTTTTCAATGCTCCATAATTCCGTCTATTTTGGAGTTAGACCTCTGAAATTTTGCATTTAGATATCTTAATTATACCTCTTTAAAAAACTTAACTCATTTGGAGGGCCAATCTGATGAAATTTTAATAAAAACAAAAAAAAAAGGAAAAATTAGAATTTCTGATATTTTTCTCAAATTTTGGCTTATCGCAAATTTATGCTAGTGAATAAATTGGTAGACTTAACAAATATTTTGGTTAAACATATTTTGGTAGGCCTAAGTTTTATAGCCATATTTAGTTTAGTGTTAACTTTTGTGTTGGAACTCAGTTTTGTCAGAGTCCATTGGATATTGATGGATGTCAGTAACATTGTATCCAGTGTTCCATACTGAGACAACTAATTCTATTAGTGGATCGTGTATGTCTAAGATTCCCAGTCTTCTCATCTCATAATCACATGATGGTCTCCAAAATGATTGTGTAGCTTCTTCCACAAAAAGGAGGTTGAGCTACCTGGCAGATGACAAACATTTCCATGCATCATTTTAAAGCTCTTTCCAAGTTCTTTAATGAAATTTATTCAATTTTACGTATTAACTATGCCACATGGCCATTTTGTGGCTTGAAAATGGATTATCTGTAAAAATTCTGAAAATTAACTCACAATATATATATAGGCCTATATATTAACAACAGCTGGTTCTTGGCACTGAGGGAAATTGTCATTTTTTGGGGGATATGAACTTAGCAAACTATTCCACCTCCATTTTGAACCCCTGGGTTCTTGTTTGTCTGTTAGATCCCGACCGGAGGCAGACTTAGACATCATACACTTCTTCTCTTATACATTTTAAGTCATAAATTTGGAAAAATAAACTATAATCTGAGTGTTTGTTTGCTGTAGTTACGAGTGTTAATTCCTAGCAGGGCGCTAACATGCATTATTGTCAGATACCGGCTTTTCCCTGTCTACAAGTGGACCGCTGTTACATTGCCACTTCTTTTTCCAGCCTTGGCAGATCAGAACATATGCTGTCATTTGTTGCCACCTAGTGACTAGTGTGCTATTCCGTGAGCTCCTGCGAGCGATCCACATGATTTCAGTCTGAGGAACTCACACAATTTTGTCAGGAAGAAACCGGGGCTGTTTCTGAGTGTGCTGATGGCCTTGTCTACTTCCTTAGAGAATGTGATTGCCGAGTCTGACTCTGGTATACAACAATGTTGAATAGAAATTTTGTGAATGTGCAATGAAATATGAACTATTTCTTGGGACAGCAATGTTGTAGCTTACAAAATCAACTTTTGTGCCTGGTGGCAGCAGCATGCAGGTCTCATTTTCACCAGACTGCAATGGGCTTTTCCAATGGTATAAATATCTTGGTGATGTCTAGTGGTGGTTCGATGGTCATTGTTCCATTTATTTTACAATGTTCATTTGTGAAGCTGGGAATGCTATCCACCCCTTTTGAGTGTATTTTTCTTTTCTCTAAATGTAAAATTTTGTTTTGCTTACTTTTCAAAATGTAAAATATAAATATTTTATTGGTGTAATTTTTGGCAAATTGATATTTCCTCAGGGCGTCGTACAACTTCATCTGGGCTTCCATCTCTGGTTGGGTGTTGTTTGGGGTTGGGTTCTGTTGATTCAGCCTTTCTTCCCTTGGGTGCTTGTTTGCTTGATAAATTCACAATGAAGTGTTTAGAATATGAGCATATTCCAGCAGCTCATCAAATATTTAATGACAATCTATTCCCAGACAGAGTTGAGCCCTGGCACTCTGGGGCCTTCCTATTGTTGTCCCATCCCGACGTGTGCTCCAGTGCTTTACTTATTGGGGGTGATTTAAACCTGCACGTGAAAATGTTCACGCCTTGAGCATGTGATTAAAACGACAGGCGATAGGTTCTTTTCAATTCACGTGATGTGTGCCATTTGGTGGCGTGTGTGACTCCTTTGCATGAAACTATTTCCCTTCATTGAGGATTCGTGAAGGGCAAATGCTTTGATTGGAAAAGCCCTTGGACCTCTGCCTCCATTCCAGGTGCTAATTGCCCTTAATTGAAGACCTCGCTTGCTTCCTCTCTTGGTTCCACCCTTGCTATCTTCTGCCTGACCGCTCCAAGATGCAATGATATCCCATGCCTTTGTGCGTGTGCATTTGGATGTGCATTTGGATGTGCATTTACTGAAGTGAAACAACATTTCCCACTGCATGCTCACTGCCCACAACAGCAGCTGTTTAACCCAACCCACTTTTTTGCCCTACCATTTTTCTCTTCCTTTTTTGTTCATTTGTATTTTGGTAATTCAATTGATGCAAATTTCAAAGAAGTTTGTTTGAAATATGGAGTCTGTCAGCAATAAAGGATATTTAGATGAGATGCCCTTTTCCTGTACATCTTCGGACGATGGACGTGTTACAAAAATTTATCATCTGTCGATGTGATGTTGATTTTACAGAACTGTGGAGCTTCGCGGTGTTTTTATTTCAACTAGACATGATTTCATGAATGGATTTGTGAATTTACCTTTTGCAATAAAAATGTTTTGTAAAGCTGTCAAAATAGTTTAAAAAATAGGATGGAAATCGTTGTTTACAAAACATGGCGTCTCTCTGGCATCAATTTCCAAACTTCTTCCAATGAATGTGTTTCCTGTCATTATTTTCAACAGGTTTTTGCAAACGGGCGGTTTTTTGGGGTGAAATGGAAAACAAATGTGAAAAAAATATATCTAGATTTTCAGCCAAAAATTATGCATCAGTAGTCAATAGCGGATGCTATGCTGATGTTCTGGTGCTTTTGTCAGAATTCAGTGACATTTTCATCTTGGTTTGATTGGTCTTTGATATGGCATATTAATGGTTTTGGGGTTATTTAAAATTACATTAACTTTAAAAGTTAATGAGTTAATGATATTTAGTGGTTCAGTAAATATTCTGTATCATTGACACAACACTGGTCTTATTGTCGCCGGAAAAATAGTATAGAAAAGTATCATGCCAATATCAACAATGTAGACATGCATGTTATATATATTTTAAATGTTTTTTTCGTTTGTTTGCCAGTTCCATTTATAAGTGGAGAAGCAGACATTCAAATACATTAAACCATGGCATGAACAAGAATGTTATATGTTTAATCCATGTAGCTGTAACCTTTGAAATTGGTCCACTGGAAGTTCATTGGAACAGAGGAAGCATCGGGGCAATGTGTTACTCATAGCAGCCATCACTGGTCCATTGCAAACCCTGGATAAAATCTTGTCTTTTTGAAAAGGTCAATTTCCATTTGAACAGGTTCAGAAATTGGCTGCCACTTGTATCTGACTGAGGCTTGGGGTTCTTGGAGCTGGTATCTGATGGACATTTATGGATCAAGTTGTATATTTTCTCTTAAACATGTGCATACAATTTCTGCTTGATTCAAGCTACTGGTATCAAGCTTGTAGGGCGGTCGTATTTGTTTGGTATATTGGAGGGTTGCCGTTGCCAAAAATTGAAATTGATAAAATACCATGGATTTTGTATTGTATTTAGGCCTGAGCTTTTACAGCTGGGCAATGGATATAGGAGGGGATTAAGACATGGGGCTCAAAAGTCAGGAGCAATCTGCCGACCGCCAGTCTAGGGGGTGAGATGCTAATGCTGATGTTCTGGTGGATTTGTCAGGATTCAGTGACATTTTCATCTTGGTTGGTAAAACCCTTGTAATTTAAAAGGTCAATTTCCATTTGAACAGGTTCAGAGATTGGCTGCCACTCTTTCTGTGTCTGATGGATGTTTGGGTCGTTTGATTTGGAACTGATGTTAACTTAGATATTTTCTCTCAAACATGTGCATTTCCGTTTGATTCAAACAATTATGCATGTACTGGATTCTGTATTTTCCAACGACTAAACATACAGAGAATTGCAATACTACATAGTTGTATATCAAGTAGTCTCCCTACATGATTCATATGTGTGATTCAAATAGAATAGCTAGATCCAAACTTTTAGAGCCAGATACATTTGTCAACGGTTCCAGCAACAAAGCCATCTATAAAACTGGTCAGACCAATGGCAATGGAATTATTCATTCATATAGAGACACCGAGAGATGTGATAAATGCTCTTCCTATCGACTATTGCTTCTGCAACAAAAAACGCTTTGTGACTCATCTTCTGTATGTAATAAATCACAAATGCAAAAATAGGAAACCATATTCTCGGAGTTATTAGGTTTCACTGGTAAAAGGTCACATTTGATTTGAATTTATGGTTGTGTTTAAATCGTCCAGTTCAAAGAATTGTTAAAATTATTGTAATTAATGTCCTTTTCAAAACAAAAAGAAACATATGAATGCAAAGCGATATTTTGCCTGGCTCTTTCAAGAGGTGAAAAGTTTTCTCATTTCTCTCTAGTTTCAAGTCATTCGTCAAGATTGCGATTTTGTATTGCATTGTATATCCCTAATGTCAGCCTTCCACAACGATACAGCCCAGGGAGCCATAGAAAGGGAGCCAGCCATAGAATGGCATCCACGGGCAGAGACAAGGGAAACGTGATGAACATCCCATGGATGGTGGCAACCACTCTCAACCACCATGCCACAGGCAACTTGTCAATATTGTCTTTGCTTGTATCAAGTTAAAATTGTGTAGAATTACAGAGTTATCTTTTACCATTTGCATGTTAAATATGTTATTAGTAGTATGGGATATAATTAATGTCAGTTGATAGATCAGTCTTTTATTATGTAAACAGAGCTTACCCTTTAAAGCAGACTTGGGGAGGCAGTGGCCTGCCCTTATTTATCACACCTTATGTGTCACCCTGGACCAACACGGCTTGGAACAAGTTGGCAGGGGGAGGGGCTGGCCTGATCCATCCTTGTCCAATGAACAAATGAGAAAAACATTAATGTGATAAATACTCCCTGTGAACATGGCCTGATATAGTTTACCAGGCTGCCGTGCCATCATTGCTATGTATTTACATGATGGAGTGTGATGGGCTTCTTTTTGACGGTCATGTGTCATATATCCGCCTTCACATAGGCCTTCAGTGGTGAGGTGGGGCAAACCGGCCCAAAAGATTAAAAACAGCATAGAGAAGATTAAAAACAGTAGCCAAAACGAACAGATGATTAAGGTCATGGTGGTCGACTGTTTTAACAAACAAACAAACAATTTGACCTTGTTTTTCTTTTGTGCAGATATAGTTTAAACGTAAAGTTAATACAATGTATGTTCATTCACACACTAAGGCGTATAACAGTCTACTGGAACTGGCCATGTAAACAACCACAAGCAGCATGCAAATGAGCAGAGTGAACTTGTCACCTAATTGTTTTCTTTCATAGTGCGGGAATCTTTAATTGTTATAGACTAATAACAATGATATTGGATAACGAAATGAATGTTTATAGTTTTAAGTTATCAGTGCCTCTGCAAGTTATACAGTGGACAATGGGAGAATCAAAACAAAGTGACATAACAGGTTTTGCTCATTAATCACACAATGTGTTTTTGGACATAAACAAAAAGCAATGTTTATGACAAGTTACATAACCAATCAGGTAACATTTTTGGAGAATCCAAACAATCCAATTCAAGGAGTCCCTCTGACACTTCATGTCATCGGCAAAAATACTAGAGGGACTCATTGAGTTTGGGTGTATATAACTAGCTTAGATCTCATACACTTGTTAACCAAGGTGTATAATTAGGTTAGATCTTATATACTCTTCCAACTAAGGTGTATAATTTACTAGCTCAGATCTCACAGTAATAACCAGTAGTCAGTTTGTGGGTCAAATGAGCGAAGAATGTTAGCCGGTCAGAATGATGTTGTTGAGGGGTGGTCCGGGGGTTTGAGATATTGACAAAGCATTTGAATCTCCTGTATTTAATATGATCCAAATTCCACTTACACGCATGTTGTACATTCGACAGTTCGTCCTGTCATAGACTGTTCTAGGTTTCATTGAGTCTCGCACAAAGGCATTCCTTGCATTGTCCCCTTTGCGAGGCAAGACCTTCATTACGATGCGTTGCATGAAATGCATGCCACTAACTGCTCTCAGTCTGTTGTGCTTTGTCGTACTGTTTTGTGCCAGGGCATTTTTGTCGCGTCATAGATCCTCTCTGTGATCCATTCTTATCCCCTCTGCCGATCCATTCTCTTGATGTGTGATCCATTCTAATGCTGTGCAGTTGTGGACTGTGTTATGGCTTCTCTCACATTCCCAGAATAGTGATGCGCATGCTGTTAAGGAATTCAGTATTCTGGGAATTTTGGGTAATAGACAATGGTGAATGAGGGGCTGTCATTTCTATGGGTGATGTCAACACTGACTCAACAACCTGCCCTGCATATAAGATAGATATGTATTAATTTCAAGATTTTGGATATTGACCAATATAAAACAAACTTCGGTGTACGCTTTACCCAGCCCTATTTCTACAACTGCCACTTCGCAGGGGCATGACTTGGCCCGCCTTGTATGTTTGCAGAAAGCATCAACCTGCTCCAATATTTGTCGTGAGTATTCTGCCTTGGGGCAAGGGCCTCGTTGTGGATGCTAATGCTCAACTTGGGGCGAGATAGGGCACAAGCGGGGTGGACGCCTGGGGTGGATGGGGAGGCATTTGGGTTGGATGGAGCCTGGGGGGAATTGCAATCTGAAGAGGGTTGTTAAGCAGGGTGGGGCTCTGAATGTCCTTTTACCCCATGGAATTGTTGCTGGCCTACCCTTTGCCCTGCAGTTGCTAGGGGAGACCTGTAGTTCTCCATAATTCCCGCAGTTTTTGGCTTGTGACAGTATACTCTCAGTAGGTCCGTGGTTCGTGGCTGGCTATACTGGTTGTCAAGGGGGACCTCAAGGGTCTCTGCTGCCTCCCTGCACTACTGGGTGAAAGCACAGTAAGCACCTCAATATTTGGCCCCTATGACCTAAGAATTATTTTCATCAAAAGTCCAAGTGCAGTACATCAATTTGAACCTACTGATGAGTAGAATACAGAATTATCTTTGTCTAATAAATCAAGACAGGTATTTTCTGGGCTGCTATGAACTACATTATGAAAGTTCCATGAAAATCTAGGTTTTTCTGCTGGAATGGACCATTGGCTTTTCGCCAGTTTTCGCTGATGTGGTATGGACAGTTTGCATGAAGTGTGAGAAATTCAACTTCTGAACCTTGTCAGCATTCACTAAAATAATCTAAATTTGTCACTAAACATGGTATCTCTGCTTTATTCGTGACATACCAGACCTCCAAACATCAGTCCCCAGACTAATTTGAATATTTTTGTGGACGTAATGGACGGACATTTACACTTTTTAGCCTGGTATCCAGTGTATAAGTTAAATTCATTGTGTTTTTTATTTTTTCAGTTGCATACATAGGTAGAGAGAGATAGACATGCATTTGCATCTCAGTTGACCTGTTATCTGGTCTTTAATTCATTTAAATAACCAAAAAATGAGTTGTGGACGTAATGGACGGACATCGATTTTAGCCATTAAAGCGTCTTGTATCTTACAATCATCAGTGGCCATTGGAACTTTTTTGCTGAAATTCACTAAGTCAATATCATATCATGGCAAAAGCACCAAATTTGGCTAATTATTACATAAAAATACCCTCCAGCCAGCCTTTTGAACCCCTAATTGTAAATTTGCAAAAATATGGTTACAAACAGATCTTTCCTTTGGACGTCATGGCTGCCATAATCATCATATTGAAAAGGCAGCCAGTGGTCCGTACAGATGGCCAGGGAGGTACAGTAAACATATAGTGTCACCGGCAGAATGTGAACTAAATATTAGGCTACAGCATTGCTGCAATAGACGGTGCTTCAGAAAAAGGGCCACTGGTTACATGCTAAAATTGACAAATTATACCCACTTTAAAGGTCTGCCCAGAGCATGGTTTAAATTGTATGCTCATGAAAAATGCCTAAATTTCTCAGATTTACTTGTTGATTAAGCTTAAATACTGCACTGTTTCTTCTTTATGTCAGAAATTGGTTTTTAGGACCCTAAATTTACTTTTATCTGGTCAAAACGCAATTGAGGCCTTTACTGTGCTTTCACCCTACTGCAATCAATGGTTTTATTTGCAACTATTTGCATTTGGAGGAAAGGGGCCCATCATACTGTATCTGGCTGGAAATGGCCTGGAATGCTGATATTGAAGTCCCTGACAAGTTGTATCACATATAAACAATCTGGTAACTTAGCACTGTTGAAAATAAATATTCTTTATATCTACATATGTATGTAGTTTCAATTGAGTAGTGTGCTCCACTGGAGATGTCCTGTGCAATGATGTTCCTCTGCGGATGGTAGTCTCGTGAATTGCACAATCTTGGAGTTTCCAAAGACTTCTTTCCCGTGAATGTCCCAATTGGATTTGTGCTGTGATCCTGTTGAGTTTGTTGTGAACATGATAATCCCATCAGATGCAATTTGCGCTGAGGCTGAGATTTGATTGTTGTTATCAAGTGCCATGAAGAGGGAGTGCCATGAAGAGGAGTGATCAAAGAATCTGACTCACTCACCGCCAAGTTGGCAGTGTGATCTTTCTGGTTCAGCTCAGTGTGTCACCAATGACTTGACTGTGATATGCAGTTGCTCTTTCGTGTGCCATTTTGATTTTAAGACCAAGATTGTATTTTCTTCTGAATTTGTCTTTGTTGACATCCAAGTCGTTGGCTTAAAGAATGATCAACTATTATTTTAAAAGGCCTGTGAGGCTGGTCTTTCTGGGATGTCAAGGCTATCTTCGAACGGACACTTGGACAAGTTAGTCAGCAATCACTTTTACTCGGTCGCTATCAGATTTAGTCTCCAACACAGCTGTTCCATTTCCAGCCTAAGGCACACACTATAAGAGGATAGAGGATGACCTGGCAGAGGCTGCCAGCCCAAGTGATCTAATAGAGCCTCAGTCAATATGATCAAATGCTGATGTGACCACCATCTGACCACTGTCCAGCTGCCCGCTCCCTGCCTCCTCCTAAGATTCCCATGGGCTCGGCTGTCGAGTGTTGGGTCCGTGCTATATGCCAAGTACAATGTATGTGGCATTCACTTGTTCTTAGTTTTTCTGCTCGCCTTACAATGCTCATGCTTGCAAATGCCATGTAGGTGTCTTGAAGTTTTGCAATTTTTCCAAGATACAGCTCCATATTATGTAAGGGTGATTCGAAAGAGTTTTAGCAGAATAAAACTGATTCATGATCATGCATGGCTTGATGCGGATTTTAATTTTCAATAGTGGATGAATGAACTTGGCCGATACTTCCAAGTTATTGCTATGTTTATGTTATTTTTTCGTACTGTGTAACTATATACCAATACTTTCCATGGACCCATGCCCTCAGGCCTAGTGTCTCTCTCATGTATGAGGCTGCTGTATGTCCTCCGCCCTGGCTGACCCCTATAGGGCTGACCCTGAGGGGCTAGTAGGGTCGCTACTAGGGTGCAGTGGGGCAGGTTGCACAAGTGGTTGATTGACTCCGATTGAATTTCGCTGAGGACACTTGGGCCGGTGACTCAGGGCTCCAATGTCCCCTTGCATTCGCAAAGAAGCAGAATTTCTAGTCTGTCATTTCTGTCAATACTTGTTCGATGTGCCCTAAATGGATCGCTGTGACCCCTGCGATTGCAGGTCATACGGAATGCACCAAGGTCCTCCCCATGGAGGCAGTCCTATGCTGGGGATTGTCCTGTGTCCATCCCAGGGTGATGTGCCTGTGGGAATGCTTACTGTCTGTTTGGAAATTGCTGAGCGGGTCAGGTTGTTAATTGTTGCCCTATAGGTACTATAGGGCATACTCTGTTTTCACTATGATCGTCGTGGAACAGCTTTTTTTGTAATGCCATCACCGTCAACATGACTTTGCTTACTCCCTCAAATTTCATTTCACTTTCTTTCATGCATGCTAACTTAGGAATTTCCACCTATTTTGATAAGTTTGCGCCGTGTTTTCAAGGCGAACACAGGGGAACACAGCCTCTCTGCCCACCACGCTTCCACAGCGTCCACCATTACGTCGTATATGAAATGCGGGCAGCAATTGCGGGCTAGCGGTTGCGGGAAAAGTGCGTAAAACGCGGATCCCTAGTTCATTTTGGCCACAGATTCCTTCACAGTTGTCGTATTCTAACAATTTAAACTTCTAGATGCATCAGAAAAAAACGAGCATTTCAAAGGAATCAACCTCTTAGTTCCTCTTCACATAGTTTAGCCACCAGGTCTTATCAAATGTGCAATACACTTACAAGTGGCATGTTCTTTATAAAGAGAATCTGAATAAGCAATTCTTAACAAGCATGGTTATAATTATGGCATTGAATCAGTCACCAAAATAGACAAGACCAGGACAGATATATATATATATATATATATATATATATGTAGGCTCAATTTATGCTGTATGAATTAAATGATTGATGACTTGAAAGCAATTTATTGGTAATGTTATATATACATATATACAGAGTGAAATAGGGCAACTATTCAGTCCCTTTGGGACAGCATTTTCATGCGTACCCCCCAAATTGCTAATTACGCTTGAGACACTGCCTCTAGTTTGGCTTCTAGTTGTTTTGTGCGGTTAGTGGTGAGTTCTGTATAAGTTTTTGTTACAGAAGACGAATGACGAGTATACTTACATTCAGCTGCTAGTGGACATCAATGACCTCCTAATAAGCCATATCAAATGCATTGAAATGAAATGTCAAATTGTCATAAGGCAACTTGTGACCTCACTGATGAGTGGTGTGACACTTAAAATGACTTCTCCTGGTTGCATTGCAAGTATATCACCCAGATAATCTACCCTAGACGAATCTCTCAGGAACTCTGCATTATGATAGATTTGCGTCATGAGCGTCTCAGCCAATCAGCGGGGAGGATTTCTCTCCACTTCGAAAGTTTACCCGCAATTTGCGAACCAACCATTAACTTCTCAGAGACGTGCGACCTACCATTGTAAAGGTCTCAGAGAGATCTATCTAACCAAATAAGGATGGTACCTGTAACCCTCACGGAAGTGTGCGAAATAGCGAAATCAGCCTCATTTGCATAACATGTGTGAAGGCATGTCCATTGGTCAGCTTTGTGGGTGTGTCTGACTTAATCACTGAAGGCTTTGCTGAAGTGAAGTATATAGGATATTACCTCATTCACTTCTTATGTGTCGTATTGTTGTAATTGTAAATTCTCTCAGTCATGCGCTGCAATGCAGGCACGAAATTCGTGGTGAGCCTTCCACAATGATACAGCTCAGGGCGGCCATAGAACGGCACCCATGGGCAGAGACTAGAGGAACATTGCCCAAGGTTCCCATGCCGTAGCACTCTCCAGTGTTGGTGATCGCCGTATGATGGTGATTGATGAGAAGACTGTGAGTCTGGCACATACCCTATTAATTCAGGGATGCCCAGGGTCTTTCAGTTGCCACAGCGCAGAACACTGGATACAACCCACCTCCATTTAATGTCCCATGGGCTCGGACCAAATTGAGTTCCAGGAGTGGGAGTTGAACCCACGACCTCAAAGCCAGACTGGTAGCACAAACAAGCACCTTAAACCATTAGGCCACGGAGAACTCTACAGAATAACATTGTAGAATAGGGATGTGACCTCACAAGGAACGTTCCAGTGCTTTTCTGTATATAAGCAGTTGAGTTTAGTTTACTGTAAGTCTGGATCACATATGCCCAGTTGCGGTCTGCTGGTTGGCAGTTCTCTTCTCGAAAATCCATATACTTGCCGCATTTCACTCCTTGCAAGTGGCTTTGCCAGAATAAAAATAAGGAATTTCTTACCATTGTTTGTCGCTGGCCTCGTGTATTGTATTGAGTGAATGGTATTGAGTAGTGTGTGACCTTTTTCCCCCTTCTTGTGACTGGGTGACACCCTCCCAGGACCTGCCCTCCGTCTGCCCTGAGCAGCAATCAACATCTGAAAGAAATGCCTTAAAAGGGTGTCATTCAGGGGTCCACTGGCCTGGAAATTAAGGCAAATATCGGAAATGACCAAAATTGCATTGATTGTTTTCCCTTCATTGATTGATGCGAGATGTGCTCCCACTGCCAGTGCGCCAAGTGTTGGATCTCTCTGTCTTTGTGAATTTGGTGAATATTCTTCATTGACACTGAACTTGCTGCATAGATTCCCATCTGTTCCACGTCAAATGTTCTCTGAGTGGGATTTTTGGAAAAGATGTATAAAACCAATTTCTTTTACTGCATCTTTTATGTAAATATTAACAAAATACTATTAGGTTCCTCCTGAGGTTTTATCGGTGCACGGAGGGAAGGTTCTCGTCAACCTGAGTTTGTATTCGTTGCTTATTAAGTTATTTGTGCTTCTTTTCTTCATCTTTCTTGATTTTGTCTAAGTCTCTTTTTTGTGTTTTTGTCTTTCACTTTCAATTGAACCTGCAAGAAACTATATCAACAAAAAGTTTAATTTGGAGCAGCATTTTTGCTGAAGTTTAATTTGGCTGAGTCTGTTTTTGGAGGCAAACTTTAATATTGCCTCTGTTTGCATACCCTGTGTTCAAACAGAGCATTATCTTTGACCAAAATTTAATTAAACATTATTTATGTAGTGGATTATCGGGGATAATGAACCGTTTAAAGGTATTGCTCACCAGCATGGCGAAATTTAAAAAGTTTTTAGGGTTGTGTTTAACTTTGATGATTGCCTCCTGATGCATTATTTGTGTTATTGGAAAAAGTAGAAAAAATAATTCAGTTAATGAAAAGGGAGTTGTGCTGTCCTGGTGTATTGATAGGGATCAGTGATTACAACTTTTTACATTTTGGAAAATTGGAAATGACAGATGGAAAACGATGCAATGGTGACTCAGCTCTTATGCAATTCTCATCTGGTTGACTCTATGGGTAAACAGTTCTTGAATGGCTGGAAGGTTGATTGGTAGAGTTATAATGGAGCTGAGTCATGGGTAATAGAAATTAGGAAACGCGTGCGTCCTTAAAATGTATTATATTTGTCATATCTAATTATTGTTTTGTGTTTTTTATTGCAGGTGAGTCCACAATCTGCGTTTTTGACAAGCAAGTGCAGACGGGTAGCATACAGGTAAAATATTTCCAAATAGTGCATGTGGAGAGAGGAAGTGAATCCAGCAATTGAGTTTGGTTTTGGACAAGGCAAAATTATTTTCAAAGATATGTGAAGCTTCTGACAGAGTGTAGGTGGAGATCAGTGTCATCATGCAAAGAAATCAAGCATTCAATGAACTACAAAGTTAACGCGAATGACGTTTCGGTCAGGAAATGGTCACTATTACGGTACCGTAATATGGGGTGAATCGGGACAGAATTGGCCGTTTTTTTGTCGTAGCATGGTCAAAAATCAATCTAGAAATCAAAATTTGGTGCCAAATTGTGTCTGGGCACAAGGCCTAAGTACCCCTAGAAGCTTGAAATGATATCTTAAATTCCCAATGCTCAAGGCCCAGAAAACCACTGTCCCAATTCACCCCATACTTTGGGGTGAATCGGGACAGTCCATTATTTCCACTATCAATACTCCCTACCTACTTTGAGTGATTTCTACTTGTGAATAAATATTAGAAAACATGTTCGGCATGCAAGAAAAAAATTTTGAGGAAAATCCGAAACCAGTTTCATTGGTAATATGCAGATTTAAAAAATTGTGAAAAATGACAAAACTCTGATAAACTGCTGTTTTCTTCTAATTTTTCTAGTAATTCATAATTCTGGACTAACTTTATTCAAAATTATGCCACATTCAATATTATTCATCAAAAAGCCACGCCACTACACTCTAACGAAAATTAGTATGCTTTTTTTTATGCAATCCCATATCCAGTCTTTATTTATAGTCTCCTAAAAACACATTAGACAGATTTTAAAGTTTGCTGCAAGTTTGGTAGCTCTAGCATTTATACTTGAATTTGTACAAGCAAAGTTTTGACCAGCTTGAAAAAAATACATTCCTGCAGCGCCAAGTTTAAAGGGCTGCAGCTCCTCACTGCCTGCAGTTAGAAATACAAAATTTTATCACATTATGTGCTTGTATGTTTACTAAAAGTGTGCCAAATATTGGCAAAAATCAAACTCCTGAGGCAAGTAGAAATTGGTGCTTTTGAGCAAATAAAATGTTTCCCTGTTCTGTCCCGATTCACCCCAGTGTCCCTATTCACCCCATATTACGGTACCTGCTTTGAGGCTGCTTTGTTAACTAAGTTCGGATGATTAAATGATACGCGTCTGCTTTGTCAGCCAATTTAGCTTTGGCCCCAGCAACAAGCGTCAAATAAGATCTCGGTGAAGTTATTCCGTCCGTTTCAATCTGACCTTTGCATGTGAGCGGGCAGTTTTGTCGGCCATGAAACATTTACGAAGAACATGGGAATCCATCAAACGTGATAAGCAGTCGTTTGCTCAACTTATCAAACATTAATGCAACACGATGCTGCTTCCATTGCTCCATCCATTGCTCCATCTGTTCTGCCTCTGCATGCCCTTCAACTCCTCCGCCATAACTGATACATTTTGTCACAATCCACCTGCCATGGACTTGTCATTTTGGAGGTCATTTATCAGTTGATCAGTTGGGTTTACTGCAACTTGCATAATCATTGTATATATATATAAATTGCAGTGCTTCTGGATCAGATATGATAAAGTGTTAATTTACTTGAAATGTGACTTATGCATTGTCGCTCGAATGTCGTATGAGAGACTTGAGGTATTTTGACTTGGGCTGATTTGCCAAAAAGCTGTGGCTTTGTCAACAATTATGAATATCACATATTAAGATACAAGCTATTTGTCATGGTTTTAGCTCGATTCGACGACTTATGTGTTCCTTGAAGGTCAAAATATAAGCAAAATATCTGAGAGGAGAAAAATAAATCCTACACCTTGCAAATGGAATTATAACTTAACTCGCAACATTTTTAGACAAAAGCCAGTCAGGACCACTTGCTAAAAGCATAGAGGTAGATGTTTTCATCGACCCTCTATGTATTCATAGAGGTAACCTCTATGAATCCATCTACCTTGCAGTATATCCTCCATTGCACAAATTAAATCAAGTTTGCACTAAATATTTTTGCATGAACTGAAATGTTAGATGTTTTGGAAACTTTTCATCACAGGAAATCAAAATTTCTATGTGGCGTTCTCCAGCTGGAGTCTATAAAATCTGCAGAAGAGGTGCATTATGGGTGGTTTATTTATGTGACGAAAAGTGAGCTAAACCCTTCCTTTTTATGCTGGAACAAAAAAAATGTGTTTAATGTTTTATTGCTTTCCTTGAGGTGCCAAAAAAATGTAAAATTGTTAAGGTAGATGAATTCATAGAGGTAACCTCTATAAAAACATCGAGCTCAATGAAAACAGTGACCTCGATGTTTTTAGCTAGTGGCCCTGACTGAAGCCATAGCTCTCCCAAATTGCAGCAACAATAGTAGATTAATTATGACAACACAATTAGCAAGATACGCCACTTACTGTGGGCCAGAGCGACTTCATCTAATTTTCAATGATTATTCATTTGAGAAACATTTGAGTCAGTCCACTGTGCATCAGGTTTTCAACAACACTGCATGCAGAATTTAATTTCTGAGTGTATAGCCTAAAGCTGCACTGCACTGCACTCATTTGATTTGCGGTGCACCGCAACCACGCCGCACTTGTTAAGTTCAAAACTGCACCCGCACTGCACTGCAAATTTTCAAACCGCACTGTACTGCACCGCAACCCGCACGGTGCGGTGCTGACCGTACAGACCTCTAGTAGCTTTTCACAAGCATCGTATTGGACAGTTTTTGTCTTTACACATATAATAGCGCAGGAGCGTATCTTGAAATTGCCTGAGGGGGTCGGTATAACATGCGGCAAATACACGGCGTACCAGACGTTTCCATCACTGTGAAATTTGAAATTTTGAGTCAGCTTAAATGATTGAGTGAGATGGTTGCACAATTCCTTTGAGCTAACGCAGCTTGTTGTTTTAAGTTATGACATCGGAGAGATTAACGGAATTTTAATGTCAGTGGACAGTGATTCTCTCATAGTACATTACAGTCCTCGTCATACTTACGTGGAATCTCAAGTTCTTTTCTACGCTGTTGAACTGTGATGTCAGAGATGACTCTTTTCTAGCATTGCAATGTATGTGAATTAACTACAAGCTGTGATGTCATTTCAAACTGGGTCAGATTCCCCAGCTTCTAGCCAATGTTGATCCTCCTGAACGGAGCGTCACAGTTTCAACACATGCAGTATCAGAGTAAGAATTTTATCAGGGGTAGCCCCTACAACCACGTCATCACAGCTTGATAGCCAATGGGCTGACAGTAAACTATGCATCACAGTTCAAACATTGATATATTGAAGGAAGCATTACATTTGTGATCCCAATGATTTATCACAGGCAATCACCAGTCTAATCCTACCAAATGGCAGCTTTGTGAGCATTCACAGTAGACAACTGTTATAATCCCCGCAGAGTTGTTTGATAATCTACAAATTTGCTAACTTACAACTTTAAACATTGATGGAAGTTGGTATAAACAGAAGGCTTTGACAATTTGTTTGTAAACACATGGCTTATGTTATGTATATTTGTTCTGGCAGCCCATTGGCTGAGAGGCTGTGATGTCAAACTTGCATGGGTTTTCCCAGACCGAATTTTCACTCTGACACTGCATGTGATGCTCGGTTTGGTGGATTCGCATTGGCTAGAAGCGGGGAATCTGACCCTGTTTGAAATTAAATCACAGCTTGAAGTTAATTTAAATATATTGCAATGCTAGGATAGTTAGATCTCTGACATCACAGTTCAACAGCATAGAAAAGAACTTGAGATTCCACGTAAATATGACGAGGACTGTAAGGTCTCAGGAGGGGCCATGCCAAATATGCCACTCTTGGTGCAATGTATATGCCTATATAATGGGTGCTATCGCCTTCTTAATTTGGTTCACCATTTGGCACCAACAGTTGGCGGCACAATTTACTTCGCGGCGCAACCTACCCCAATCTCCCCTGTGAAATTTTGTATAAAATGGAAAACAGAATTCTCTGCAGAGATAAACAACATCGAATGTTATTTCAAATATAGTACACTGTTATCAGGTCCTATTAGGAGCGCAGTTCAACACAAGTAATTTTGTTATTAGTTGTGTTGAACATCACTAATTTAACGTTCACATTAATTTAACAATGATGAATTGGAAAGCATAGAAGCCATTTTCAACTACTCCCATTTGTGCTGCTGTGTCGCACATTATATTTATATGTGAGCAATTACATGCAGTGACAGAGTCTGTCAGATATATACAGCACGTGTACTGGCTGCTCTGGGACCTGTATGCTGTGCAGGCTGTTCAGCCGCCGTTGACAGTTGAAATGAATTTTGTGTGTGCAGTTTTGGCCTTTCAACTAACCCCCGTCATTTGAGTGTGTTTGCAATGATCATAACAACTTTGAAAAACATGACACAAGGCCGACATTTCGCCCTGGGTGCAGAACATTACATGCTGTGTGTCAGCGTGTGTGCACTGCAGACATGGCCCAGCATTTAAACAATGTGTCAAATACTGTCAATCCATTAAAAAAGACTTCATTGAAATTGCCCTTAGTTTAATGAAGCTGCCCTGCCTCCAGGCTGCCTCCAGCTACACTCAGCATATCCACATCCATTATGGGACAGGAACAATGCCCTGCTCCCCCATTGTGCTGTGCCAGTGCTCTTGTGCCAGTGCTCTGCTCCCTCTGTCTCCTGCCTCCTGTTTAAAATAATTCCAGCTTCAGGTTGAGTATGCATGAATGATGTATATGATTATTTACTTTTGCTGGTGCAATTGGTCTCATTTCTCTCAAGTAATCCTTGCTCATCTCCTTGTCACGTGCTAAGTAGACTACTGTAAGTTATAACCTAATTTCTTCCAACTTGTTGGCTGCCTCATTTCTGGCAATAGGAGGCCATCAAACTCCAAACTGCTAAAAATAAATACAAATGTGAAAGTTCCCAGGCAAAGTTTAACTCAGTTTGGGAAAGTTTAATTAGATACATGTTAATTAGCAGCAAGCGAGAGCTCTTCCTGCGAATCATGCGAATGTGTTTTTCTTGTAATGTGTTGCATTTGAATTGCTCTCATGGTGCTTGCCAAGACATGTATGTAGATGTGAATAATTTGGTCTGTGTATGTAGTAGCCTACTTACTGGCAGTCGCCTGCCAAGCTACTTGCAAATTACGTTGTTATTATGGGCAAAATAGTATGCAGCTTATGATAGTATTTCTGAATGCTCCGCTCTGTGCATGATTCCTCTTTTTAAATTAAGTGCTGTGATGCATAGGTCTGAGCAGGGAGCATGCAAAGCCCTGGTCCATCTTGTTCATTTGCAAACATGATTCCACGATAATGCTATGATAATACCCTGCAGTGGGAATTCGTGGGAGCATGCAAAATCCACATTATGCAGGTGTGCTAATTGCTCGCCCATTAATGCTGGGGAAAAGAATCTGAAAAATACCCCTGCCTTTTTTTGCAGGTGGTCTGAATACATTGTAATATTCAAATATCGAGGGACCTACACCCTGCCCCATTATATTGAGTTAATGAAAATACGCCAGTAGTCCTTCGTCTTAATATTCATCTTGTTGCATACAAGGTTAAATTGATTCACTTTTTTAACCTTAATTATTCCATTTTGAAAGGTTTATGCAAATGTCCCACTATCACTGGTATGTGCAGGGTCCCCACCAGACAGGGAAAACAGGGAAAACAGGGAAAATGGTGAAAAAATATTCCCTGCAGGGAAAAATCAGGGAATTTGAATTTTGACCTCAATTTCAGGGAAAACACAGGGAATTTGGTTTTATATGGGTTAATGCATGAAACAAGCCCTCTATTTTCAGCAAAAATGCATAAAAGTAACAGTTTTTGGTTTCCGATTTGCGACAATAATGCCGCGATAATGCAACGATAAGCCCAAATAACGTCAGGGAAAACATCCAGTGAAGCAGGGAAAAATCAGGGAAAATACAGGGAATCCGCTCGCCAAATTTCAGTGGGTACCCTGTATGTGACTTATGGAATGTGGGATAAAGTACATTAACATGCCAATTCATTGGAAATCCCCTCCCCTCCAGCTCCTTCTTGCGGCGTAATAATTGTATGCATCCAGTTGTTGAATTTCCTCACCTCGCCCTCCCTTCGTGTCACTCAATTAATTTGCAGTCTGTGTTTCTCTAATCTTGGGCCAAGTATATGCAGGACTGACAAAGGAGAGTGTAGAGCAGACTTGTATGTTTCAAGTGCTCTTATGTTGACAACTTTTCAAAAGCTGTGCTATTGCAATACGTTCTTGGTGTTATTTATTTATTATTTAAATATATTTATAGAGGATTACAGTTTCAGCATTTTAATGAAATAACTGATACACTTCTGTCTCTTGGTGTCATTTTGTAGTTTCTATCAAATATCTGGTATGTCAATTTCCAACACCCCCCCCCCCATCATCCCCATGACAAAATGCCCTTTTTGTCAGACCACCCAAGACATTTAAGTTGATCCAAATCACTTGAGATGATCAATTCCATCGGACAACATTGCATATGCCTTCCATTCTCACCCCCTATAGATACCTGAAGCCGGGGATGCTGACAACCTTCATCTCAACCTGTCATCACCGAGTTAGAGGCTGACTTGCCCCTTATATATTTATCCACCTCCTGTGCTCCACCTCATAGACAAGTTGCATGCGATCAACTTATGACAGCCTGTCCATCAGTGCCACAATAAACTGCCACATGGTCGCCTCGAGGATCTCTCTTTATAGGGTGGTCGGTGGCCTGATGGTCGGAGGTGTGGACAGCTAGTTCTGGGTCATGGGTTCTAACCCTTTGATGACTAATTGCCCAATTCCTTCCTCATGCAATGCAGGTGTGGGCCTGTGACTTCTGCTTACCATCCCTATATTTTACCATCCCTATATTTTACCATCCCTATATTTTACCATTCCCCCTTTCTTAGTATAATTCCTTGCATGTGGGGTGTTCAACAAGAAAATATTAGCTGGTATGTCACTAAAGGTCCTTAGTAACTCCTTACTCTTCAGAGGCCCAGGGGACTGCATAATAATGTCCAACATTGACCAGTCAATCAATCGTATAAAAAATATAATAAAAAAGTAGCTATAAATATGTTACTCTTGTTATTCATGATGTAGATTTTTTAAATGGATCGATGAAGATAGTTAATGCATGGAATTAAATTATGCTGCTCTGCCATTTACTTGCTGACACGTTGTGATTATTTTGACGGAATAATCAATGGGTCACTCTTAATTGAATTACTTCAGCTGATTGCTGATTACTTGTGCATGACACCACAAAAACTGGAGGGCAGCCATTGATTACATTTATTCCAAATGATCATCAAGCAGCTGGGTGGCCAAGTGGCTTAGGTATCCGCCTGCTCTGCTGAAGGTCTTTGCCTGCATGGGTTCGAACCCCAGATGGGAACCCAAAATGTCAGTGTACCTTCATAAGCAAAATCCCAGCTAGATGTCGTTCGGATGAGACGTTAAATTGGCAGCTCCTTGTATCAGTGTCTATGCTGGGCAAGTAAAAGATCCCTCACATGGGGTAAATGTGTAACATGTTGGGGACTCCCGCTCTCTCTCCCATCTCATCAATCGACCTTCGTGAGCGCCCAGAACTGGGCTTAGAGGGCTGCTCTTACCATATCTATCTATCTATCTATCTATCTATCTAGCTATCTAGCTATCTAGCTATCTATCTATCATGTCCTGCAATGTGGATGTCATTTGGCACTCGACTGAGGTGTAGACTAAGAGTGGTCTTGTCTCCGTTTGTCCTCATGCAATCACAACAGGTGAGTAAGGATCTTCTATGGTTCGTAAGGAAAGGCAAATATATTTTGAAGAGCAAATATTTCCTTAACTGTTTTAATGTTGTTAGCTGGAAAGGTCCCACTCGCCTGGGTCAACTGCAAGGGCAGGGCGAGTGTCACTCTATCTCCCGTCCACATCTAGAGTGGCATTTGTTTACCTATTGGATGTCCTTATCCTGCTAATGCTGCCCTCTGAGTCTTATCCTGCCCTTTTTTATTTTTTCCAAAAATGTCCATGGATACAGTTGAATTCCTTTGTAGAGACCATGCTTTAAACATTTCATAAGATTTGATCCTCACAGGCACCAGGGATGTGCTCAAGATTCAAGTTCCATCAGATCCAACGGAGTCCAAGGGACTTCACACGAGATGTCCCAATGGGCACATTTATGTTGTTGCAGCAATAAGAACAGCAATGTCGTGAAAATTATTTATAAGAATTGTATGGTAGCAATGACGTTGTCACACCATTGTGAAAATATGACTTTACAGGGTGCTGGCAATGTTTCACAATGTTGTGAAAAACTACGTTTCATGTCACTGAAGCCATCAATTGAACATTTGCACATGTAAAAAAGAGTTTCGTTGGTGAATCGGATAATTTCCTGTTTGAAAACTACATACGTTTAACTTCACATGCCAAGAATTTCCATGTCACCTGGGCCTATGTTGGACGGCAGTTTCAATCATCCTTCCCCTTATTGCCTTGTCCTTCTCCTGTCCTTATTATCCTTCCAAGTGCATAAATACAGGACGTAAAGCCCCAATCATCGATCCATCCAAGGATTTCCAGTTTATTTGCGTTGTTGTGAGTTGTGGTGGGGTAACTCGCGTTGAAGGAGGTCTGCTGTATAGAGCGGCTGTTTGTTCCTTTGACTCCTCTGAATTTCTCTCTCTGGTTTGATGCATTTTATTCACCTCTCAGTTTTCTCTGTGTCTGGCAGGTACACTTTGAATTCAACACAAAACAGCAAATGATATGAGATAGCCATATATTAAGGTGACAATAAATCGCACAAGCTGTAATCTCAGGTAATATATTTGCATCGGGTAATGTCTATCTTAACAGCTGTCTCTGCTATATTGACTGCTGCTGAGTCATTAAATGATTTTATTACTGCATACCTTCTGAATTTATCAAAATATCCCTGAATAGGAGAAAATGATCCATTGCTTCTTCTTCGTGCAACATTTTGTGGATTGATTAGTCAGGGTTGGCTGTGACCCCCGCAGTGTTGCAATAAATTAGACAAAATCGTTGAATTGACATCCTTGGATTGCGATATACTATTTATTCTTGCATTATAATAATGTTTAGCATAACAACAGTTGTCACTGAGTTGTGCTAATGTCGTCTTATCTGGTCTTTATCTAAACTGGAGTGTTGTATTTTGACATGAATGCAACAAACTGCAGACGATTATTCGAATTTATTCATAACATACAAAGGAAGCATTGGAGCAGCGATGTATGTGGACCCCCTGTGGACTGACATGACAATTGCATTGATCACTCCACTCCTGCCACCATGCGCTATGTATTTATCTCTGACTTTAGTGAGGCATTTGACAGAGTACAATGAAACATTTGACAGGCTGTCAGGGAGAAAGTGCACTAAATGTGACTGCTGTCTCCCTTACAATTACTACATGTTCCAGTGACCTTGAAATATGGAAGGCAGGGTGAAACTTGTGCTGGATCGGATATATGTACCTGTGCCACAAAAGCCACCTACTCTGGTCAACTGCCCGTGTCAAAGGGCAGGCTGTCCTCACGCCAATCCGTCTCAAGTTGCAGCTGATTTCACAGATTTGGAAAAAAACCTGAGGTCAACGTGGTCAAGATTGGTGAAGCTCATTTGGAAACAATCCCAAAGCTTTTTCGCTGAAATTGCATGTTATTTTGGCACCGTTGAAAAACAGCAAACTGAAAGATTTTAAAATCGGTCCTTATCCCAGGAAGCTGAACATTGCACGTGTAATATGTGCATGCTGCTTATATGGTAACTTTTTGCAGATTAGCGGCCCATCAGTTTCTGAATGAACATTCAACTTGGCCTTATATGATGTCACTGACTTAATTGGAAAAATTTTAATTGTTTTGTTTTGTCACTTACTGTTCATGAACTTATTTAGTTTTGTCAGCATGTGTGATATATCCTTATCGGCATAGTGGCCACTGGCCAATAGCTAAACAAACTATACACTTTTGCAAGGGATTTGCACCTGATGAGAGGATTGAAGAGACTTTCACCAGTCAATGACGTGGCAGAGCTAAGTTGGAAGTTAAGCGAAGAAGTCCAGTCGTGATCTAGAAAAGTCATAGTGCAAAGGGCCCGTGGGAAATGAGGATTCAATAGGTTTGATCAGGTGAGTCTGATTGATGGTGAACAATTATTGACCAGATGATCCCTTGGTTAGGATGGCTTATTTCACATTAACTGTCACCTTATCGTCTGGTGGTGATAATGATTGTTGGATTCTGCTGGATTTCACATCCCAAGTGAAAATTACTAAATAGGATTAAGAGATATCAGTTTTGATTATACCATCGTTCTCACTTGGTGCAAAACAACATCATATTACCAGTGAACATGATTCTGATATGCAGTCATGGCAGAACGCCAGAGGCCCACATGTTGCAATCACAATTGCTATGTCAATTACTTCACATTGAAAACGTGTGAATGTTTGAAATTTTTTATTCTCATTTTTTGAGATAATTTAGCGCGTGTTCATTGTAGTTAGGACGAAATGGTGTCAGAGACCCCTTTTAGTAAAATTGAGCTGTTGTCATGGAGATTAGCTGTGGGATTTGGGAACGCTTTAAGGGTGTAATTCTTCCCATGTCACAGTCTGCTTCATCTTCAAAACATATGGAGCTTACTCTCAATTCATTATGTCTTCATTTTAAATTCATTAACTCGAAATTGCTTGTACTGATTCAGCAGAATTAGGAGTGACATTAACATTCAAGCGGTGCAGACAATTTAGATGGGATATATTATCTGCCACGTTCAATTTCATGTGTGAAGGCGGCCGCAGCATTGTTGTAATCTCTGTATGATATTAAACTGTTGTCAACTTATGCTGAGTAGGATACTTCTTACAATGTGTATGTAGGCATATAGCATAGCATATGTCATGCACAATGCACTGGTCTAAGTTTAAAAGATGGAAATCCCTCATGATCTGAATTGACCTTGGAGATGACCTTGGCAGGTGACCTTGGCAGGTGACCTTTTAAGGAGGACAAGTGGGGGTTGCCATAGCTACAAAGGACCAGGAGGGGGCTGACATGTTCCCCTGACCCTGCCTTCTCAGCCTGACCTGCCTTGTTATAATGACAGGCTACAGTGTGTTAAGGACACCTCGGGCGATTTATGACACATATCATGTTGCTGCATTATTCTTGGGGTGGTAGTGACACGCTGGTGCTGGCTTAACAACAACCTGGAGACACAGGAGACAGCCTGGCGCAGGAGGGAGCTCAGTCTGGTGGACTCCAGTCTCCTGGAACTGGCCATGTAAACAGCCACAAGCAGCATGCGAATGAGTATGATATGGCAGAACAAAATTGCTTTCTTTCATACTGTGGGAATCTTAGATTAATAACAATAACATTGTATAACAAAATGAATGGTTATACTTTTATGTTGCCAGCGCCTCTGCAAGTTATACAGTAACAATGGGAGGAACAGAACAAAGTGACATAACTGGTATTGATAATTAGTCACAAAAGATATAAACAAAAATTAATGTTTATGAAAAGTTACCTAACCAATCAGAAGTATTTGGCAATGACCAATGTTTATAAAAACATTATATAACGAATCAGTTAACATTTTTGGAGAATCCAAACAATCCAATTCAACGAGTGCCTCTGACACTTTGTGTCATCGGCTTATAGAGGGACTCATGGAGTCTGGGTGGACTCACTGGTGGCTCCTAAGCTTTACCATGATATTCTAAAATCATTCTGGATAAAATAGTAGATGGAAAAGACCAGCATATGGGATGGTAAAGGAATCAGTTATCTCTCCATATTTAATTCAAAGAAATAAAAGGTAATGAAACTTCCAAGTTGGAGATTTGTCTTTCTTTCATTTCGATATTTTATAATCAAAGATGATGCCACTAAACTCTCTAAAAACCAAAATCGTGTGTTTGATTTGGAAGTGGTTCCCTGTGCTGTCTTATTATGTTTCAAGAATCCGTAGTTTGGAATAATGTTGAGTGGGGGTTTCGGCGATGACAGAGTGCTGCAAAAAGAAATGCTTGATTCCAATCAAATGTCACTGTGGCAGTTTGAAATGATGAATGGGATGTGGAAGGGAGGAAAGTTTACTCCCAAGTCCCTTTCAAATCAATGGGCAAAATAAACACTCATGAATGCTGCTATTTCTGCTGGGTCGATGCATGGCTTCTGGATTCCTCAATGTTCTAATCACAGAACTGTCGCTTGCATCAATGGCCTGCATGCCACTTGGAATAAAAGACCTGATTGCAATTAGTGACAACAACATTTGTTTCAGCAGATCAAATACATTTTCATATTTTTTCTTGTTGGCCCCCATTTTCAATTATCAATTACATTCTTCTGCGATAAAAATTGTTTCTTAAAATTATGAGTAAATGACCAGGGAAACCAGAAAATCACTATTGCGGCAACGCATACAAATTCCCAGGTGTAGGTTCATTTTCACGAGGACAAGCACCTGGTCCGGTGACTGAAGTTTCAGCTCAGCATGGTTCTCTTATTACATGAAAACCCCCTGCATCAGGAGATTTTGGTGTCCTGAATATAATAGAGGCCCACTTCAAATTGAGGCTCACCTCATATAGTGGGCCCTCTTGAGCCTTACTCAAGAATTTAATCTTATAAACTTTTTGGTATACTGGAATTTGACAATCTCATGGCTGAACTATGGAGAAAGTGTACCTTCTGGGTCTTATTTAACTAAATTTCTCTTGAAACTTTTCCACTGTTGTCGCCAGTGCCAGCAGAACTGAGAGGTGGCTCATTTGACTTGAGTTTGTCTAGTAGGCGACTTCGAAGTGCTGAAATTGCTGATGTTTTTGTGACTTTGGTGAGAGAGGCAACCCATTAGTGGACGAGGAGGCGAAGAGCAGAAAGCAGTGGACTCTCAGGGCAGCCATATTGGATTTGTCACATGATAGGCTCCATCTGACAATTGGAGAAGTGCTCCCTTTGGCTCCAAAGAGAACGCTTCTCGGCATTGCCGGCAGTCGAGGACTGGTTCTCTTGAATTTCCTTTCAATTCCTTTAGAATTTGTGAAGTATTTCTGGCAACTTCCTGTCCAATTGCTGAAGCAATTTTACCCTTCTTGACATCCGAGAATTTGTTTTTTGGATGCTGTCGGTGTTTAGAGGCCGTTATTAGTTTAAAGATGCCAATTGCGCAGTGAGTGTCAAAGACGCGAGTGATGGTGGTTGAAAGACAAGTTGGCTTTGCTGTTGCTTGCGGAGGGAAGCCTCATTTAGTCTGCTTCATGTGGCTTATTGTTGGGGGCTTTTAAGTCCCACATTATTGCCTCCATGCGTAGGAGTCTTTTGTTGATGGCGATGCTGGGAGTTTCTTGCTGTCAATTTATTATCTTTCTGCCTTCATGGTTTTTGTGCCATCGGAGTGAGGGCTTTGCACTCCGGAGTGTGTTGTGGCGACCAGCATTACTCTTTCTGGTACAACTAAATGGACCTCAAAGGACAAGAGGATTTGAAAACATAGATAACTCCTCATCGTGCTCATACTAAATCTTGCACTAAATTCAATCACATTAAATTAAAGTTCATTGAGACATTTTACCAGTGAATTGCGTTGGATCGACAATATTATAATGTTAAAGAGGAAAACTATAAAATTCTGTCTTACTCGGTAATTCCAAATTGTGACCAAGAATGTATCAAGATTTCTTAAAAACCATGTGAATCTCTGTTAATCTACATCGAAACAGGAAACTGACTGCTTAAATGGTAGGAATTAGCATGGTCTGCTGTAGTTGTGAGGAAGTTGTGTGCTATCGCTTTGAGGGTATTTTCAGACATAGAAAGAACTCCTGACAATTCTGGTGACCGTTTGAAATCGAAGTATTTCTCAAAACCGCCTGCAGTCTTTGAGCATCTGAGTTGTCATGCTAAGTACACGATAATTCATCTAATCTGCGTAATCCGCTCACAACCCTGGAACTTTGTATAATGCATCAAAGTAAATCCTTCACTTTGCATCTTCACATCTTTTTACAACTGCAAACTTTTCATTTTTGTGGTGTCTGAAAACAAAGTGTGCTCTGAGGAGAAACTACAGACTGCATGAATTTTTCATGCCGCTCTCTGATTTACATCGCAGTGTAAGCTTGGAAATGTGAGACGCGGAGAGAACATAATCTGAGGAATATAATGTTTCTGATGTTGCAGGCTTCAAAGATCAACTGAGATGTTCTTTTTTACCCTGTGTAGTGTGATGAATGAGGTGTCTGATCAGAGTTATGAATAAAGATGCATATACACAGCTCCCTCTGCTCCCTCTGCTCCCCCTGCTCTGGGTGTAAATGACAGAGGCACATGCAAAACTAGTGTATGTACAATTCTGTGGCAATGATTCCCAATGAACACCCCCCTCCCTTTAATGTTTCATTTAAGGTCTTTTATAAGTCGCTTTGATATGTTATCCTCCGAATTCTTTCTAATATTTGCTCTCTTGGTACTACTGATTTGATTTAAAAAAATGGCATACATTATATTAACTTGTTGAGTTTTCTTTGGTTCATCGGGTATATTAGGTAATTACGATTTGTTACTTCACACCGGGGACCCGTGTCACTCATTGTCATTTGTCCCAATCTGCCATCTCCCTTTTCGTCTCATCTTTTCATATTTGTCTCTTTCTTTCTCTGTAGTAGTTCCTCGTAACATTTTCCCTTTCTTTATTCATTGCTTGTTTGTTGCCTTGTTTTGCCCTTTCCTACTTTCTCATTGTCCCATTGTCCTTGGATCAAACACTCCGTGATTGGCTCCTTTATTGTAACAATACATCACATGCCAATTGTTGTCCCATCACGTGATCCTGTCACGTGATCGAGTGTTCCATTCTAATCCCTTGTTTGGCCAGCTAAACTATATGAGCCAATAAAGAGCATCTCAATGCCTGGCCTGCCTTGGCCTGCCTTGGAGCCGGCAGGAGGAGGGCCTTAATGCAGCTGGTTAAGAAGTTCAGCCTTGGAATTCCAAAGAGAAACAAGATGAATGTCCCTGTTCTACATGATTCTTCCCCAATTCTTTTCCTGATTTGCCTTCATTTGATTTTATATCCCAATTTCTCTGCTCTCAATGGCATTGCTGTTTCTCAGCCTCCAAACCTTTCAATTCCAATTAGTTGGTGACAGTCTCTTCCTTCCAAAAGAAAGCGGCTTCTGGTGACTGATGTGCGTTTGACTTCTCTATTCCAATCGAGAAATCTCCTTTCATTTTCTCCATCAAAATGGTGTCCATCACTCCTTCAGTTCCTGTATATTTCTTCCTGTGCCACACTCAGTGACACTCACCCTCTGCGTCATTCCTCTTGTGCTGTTGTTCGCAACACGTCTTTGTGGTTCCTAGTATACCTACACTTCACACTTTGTACAGCTTTCTATGAGCTGATGCAGTGACATATTTCCATTTACAGTCCGTGTTGGCCTGTACAGCCTTGGTGAGGTGTAGGCCAAGGATTAGCAGTGGCGCCTAATATGGACACCTTGGGTCGGTGTAATTCCTGCCTGGTTGAAAGGTCTCAGCTAGTCTTAGCAATAATCTGCTTGCAACATACATTGTCCTGACATAGACACCTATGTGCATGATGCACACTAGCGTCATTGAAAAAGGTGCCCATTATTGGCCTTGAACAAGAAGTTAAAATGTCCCCCTCGTTTATTCCTTCTTTCCAACCTATCATGTGTGCCCATTGCTCTTCAGAACAGGACCTGTACGTGTCAGGGCTAACAACTGCCTCATTTATGTTAAGATGTTTAATCTCTGAGTTATGTGTTTATTAGACCCATTTCACTGAGTGGCCTGAACATGGACCCCAAATAACTTTTTTGCAATTCAACAATGCTTAATTTGCTTTTCACACACAGGAGATGTATACACTCTTAATCCAAAAACACAACTTTCCAAATTTAAAATGAAATAATGACGGAGTTATAAAGCCTTGAAGTTACATTAAAATGCTCTAAAAATACTCCAGCTTGGGGATACCTTTGCTGGACCAATCAGAGGCAAGGGCGAGAAAGCTGTTAGCCAATGGGATTTAAGTATTCACCACTTTTCCCCTAGTGTTAACTGAGAGAACCATCAGTGAAATTGGTGTCATACATGATACATAAGTGGTAGGTGCGACTTCTTACTGGACATAGTTATAAATATATATATTATTGATTGCCCATGTTTATATGGGGCAATCTCTGTTTTCATCCTGTCAGCAGTGCACGCCATGGCGTCCACATTATTTTGTCGTCCGCATTCGCCACAATCAATGATAGCTATCGAGAATAGCAATCAAGGATAGCAATCAGGATAGCAATCATTGCCAATGATAGCAGCAATCAATGAATGAAGGTCATCAGGTTTTAATGGGATAAGATACTGGAATTATGTGAACAGTATATAAAATGCAAATGCACAGACGTGCCAAAGCAAATATTGTGAACATAATGGGCAATCTCTCGTCCCAATGGGACAATCTGGCGTCATTCAAAAAAAAAACCTGCAAGCACTTTAAGAGATGCTTGTAGATAGACTGCCCATGATAGTATCTACCCCTTTGCCTGTCACCTGCACAAGGGTATCTGGCATGTGAGACCTGCAGAGGGTATCTGGCATGTGAGACCTGCTGGAGGGTATCTTGGCCTGTGACCTACTTTTGGTAATTGACCTTTGACCTGCAGAAACTCAGCCTGTTTGTTTTCTTTATTAATTCTTCATCTCAGAAAGACACCAAAAGTTTATCAACGCAAGATAAAATTCTATTGAGACTGTATGCAAAGTTTTAATGTCAGAGATGAAACAGCATGACCAAGGCAGTTGTCATAAGTTTCAGAGCCATCCTCCCACAATAGAGATGCCGCTTGCAAGCAAGCAAGCATCTCTAATGATGTACCTGCCGAGAAGTGCCATTTTTGAATGGCCCCAATTCTAGTTATATTTTTATCGAGCGCAGTTTTCAGTGTGTGGGACTGTGCGTCCAATCACATATAGTTTACACATTTTGCCAAGCGCATAGTTTACACATTTTGATGTACGCCACTCATTTCCCAAATGTGGACATCTACCCTTGGATTAATAAGACCTTATTCTTCCAAGATCTACCTATAACCAGTTCTCTGCACAAGATAGTCTGCTTTTTTAGGTCATTTTCGATGTATTTGATATCCATTGTTTTCTGATACTCATAAATGCCATTCTGCACAGCTCTGTCATTAAACTAATTAAGAGGTGGAAAAAGGGCAAACTATTATAATTTTGAAGTCAACAAGTGGTACTGTCCTCATTCCCTTTGCCAGAGTCCTCACCGTTTACCTTAAAATAATGTGAAATTAGAAAAAGCTGAGTGTTTCCAGTTTCTACGCTGTTTTATCGAAATTGAATCATTTGCTGATCCTCACAAATGGTACCATCAAATCGGCTTCAAGAAAAACTCCTTACACGGTTTTCCACTTTCGTTTGGCATGTGTTTGTATTCACGTCACTGTCAGCTTAGAAACTTAACCCGGGACTTGCCATTGCTGGATAATGGAATATATCCTGCCCCAATTAAGCAGTACCAATAAAGCGAGGATTACATCAACACTGGCAATGCTCTTAGGGATGCGGTGTCACATTAATTCACATTAATATAAATAAATCGAAAGCTACACCAATGCTAAGCCTGTCATCACACACAAGCCATTGGTTTTTATGGTTGCCTGGCCATTACCCAAAGTGGGATCTGATGTTTAGTCCAGTAAAAGCCTCGTATATGTACTTAAATATTTGATCAGGTCAGCTGCTAACAGTGTTGCACAAATGCTGCACCTTTATGCTTATGTCTGCGTGCACATTACACATGTATTTCTATATATTTCTGTATTCTGACTGATCAATAAATTCAGCATCATACGACATATTGCTTTCGCGAAAAGTCTAGTTAGACATCACCAAGATACTTTTACCATTGGAAAAACCGGTATCTAGCTGACAATATTGCATGTTAGCACCCTGCTAAGGATTAACATTGTTTACAACAGCAAACAAACAATGAGATTCTGGTTTATTTTGCTCCGGTCAGGATCTGACTGACAAAAATGGATGTTAGAACCCTCCAAAGAGGTGTCTAACTAATACTTAATGGTTCTTCGGTTCTGACAAAAAGTCAGTGCATTTGAATGGCCTTGCCATCATTTCCAGCACGGTTTGTTGAAAGCTGGCAGAATCGGAATAATGTGCGCTGTAACAGCTGGGTGCAGGAAACATGAACACATTCCGTAAGCCGCAGAACTGAGTTTCAAGAAGAGTTACTAGAATTGGAAGAAAATGATCTTCAAGGCAATGGAAGAAGTCACCAATAACTTCTACACTGTATCTTTCCATTTATGGGCTCCTTTTCTCTGGGGCATTGTTTTGCCAATCCTACCATAAAATGTACAGGCTGAGTCTGATGTCAGGATGAAACTTTAACAGGTTGCATTTGCTACAGCTTAGACCTAAACAGTCAGGGAAATTACCAGCATATGATGACAATTGCAATTCCAGCCAAGTCCTGGCCCTGACAGGATGATTGAGTGTGTGGGGTTGATCAGTTGGGTCTCAGAAGAAAGTCTGATCTCTTTGCAGCCATCCTCACCACACAGCAGCATGTCAGTTGCGGGACTTAATTCTATCTAATTTCACGAAATACTGCAAAGTCATCAGCAGCTGATGACAATTTCCTAATTTCTCTGGAGCCTTCGGGTTCTTTTCCTCATTATGTAATGGATAGGTCTGCCAAAATTCAAAGAGTTAGTTGACACTGTGATACAACTTTATACCAAGTTTGGAAGTGATAGTTGCAGTAGTTCTTTTTAAATAGCCAGTCAAAGATGATTTTGAGCACTGCCAAAGTCATGGCTAGGCCATGACACTGTGAGAGTGTCATGGGAGGGTGATGACAGTGCTAGGGTGATTGTCATGTGGGGCTGAGGACATTGATTGTCATCAGCTGGTGATAATTTCCCTTACTGCTAAAGCTGAATATATGAGAAGCTTGCAAGTAATCCTGGGATTTTGTTGCTCTGATAAAACTGCATGTTCAAGTGGTTATTACATCATCCCCTGCTATAAATGGCTGTAACTGCAAGTTGTTATAGCATCGGTTGTCGAGCTGACATGCTAATTGAACATGGAACACGACACAGCACGAGCAATTAACTGCGATTTACATGAATTTATGGCTGAAGACGGCTCTTTGGTTTGGAGGTTGTGTCAAATGTGCTCCCTCCCTGGTGTGATGCGAGTGCGGTGTTGATGTTGTTCCGTGGATGACATTACAATAGCTATTTATTGTGGGGAAGGATGTGTATAGGAAACTGAAATAAAATCACTGGTATAAAGTTGACGAATGCCAACTACTTACATTCAACTATTTGTAGCCAATGACCTCACAACGGGCCCTATCAATTGCATTGAAATGAACTGTCAATTTGTCATTGAGTGATTTGTCCTCATTGATGAGTGTGTCTCAGTTTGTGAGTTGTTTTTATAGCATTGAAAGTATAGGATATGACCTCATCAAGGAATAACATCGGCATACACAATGAAGACATGATGAAATATATAGGCTCATGACTGCCTTTCAGTATGAGTATAGCATTTAGGATGGTAGTGGATGTGGCGGTGGAAGTGGTGCAGGGTGAATGGCCTGGTTCAATCTTTATCTAATCCTCATGGAGATGTTGCGTGCTTCTTTTTAGTTATGGTCTCCTGTGCCTTGAGGCCAAAGCATGTGAGGCAAAACCCATCAAGTCAATTTATAAGATCATACTCGGTAATTATCCTTAAGGGGCTCACTTGATAGGCCATTCTTTGGAGGCCGTTGGAGGCTGGTGAGCTCTATAAACTTCGTGGCAGCCTCAGTGGCATTTCTTGTGCATGGTATAATTCAAAGGTATGGGCCCGGGCATTGGTTTTATGTGGTGCTGAACATATGGTGTCATTAAAGTCTACCTCCCAAGTCAGTATGGCTCCTGTGCAACCTCTGCAGTTTCTCATCTCGAAAATGGCAATAAAGGTGCAGCCATAAAGAATAGTGCAGCTGATGCCTCTCACGATCAGCAAGGGGGGAGGGGAGGATTGATATTTGGTTCCCCGTTTGCTTCAGATTAGTGCAGTCGTGAAGAGGCCTACACAACGCAAATACAAATGTTGTACATTGTTTCTCCACCTATAATATAGAATGAAACATAGGTTGCATAGCAGCAAACCTTCGGCAAAAGACATCTTTGAAAGATACAATTACACAACAGAAGTGATGCGTACCAAATCGCATGTAAGTATAATGCAATCGTGGCCGAGACTTGGCCAAAAATATGCCCGCTGCCCTGCCGTCTGCCCACCTGCCTGCCCGGGTATGTAAAACCACGGAAAGGCATAACTAGACCAATAAAACACATTATTATTTTGGTGCAGTTTCACTGGTCTACGAGAGTTGTGACTGCCCAATTGTTTTGTCTGAGCCGGTATGTTCTTATGTTCAGGGATAACTCCTGTGGAAATGTCTCAAAAGTTACTGATAGCAGACCATCCAATCAAAATGTGTTGGTCTAAAATTTTCCAATGGATTATGATAATGTCATTCTTTACATTTCTGCCCGAGTCTATTTCCCTGATTGTGTTTCTCGCAAATGGCTGATCATACTTTCACAGAGGTTGAATTGTTTCATAGAAATGTTTTCTTTTGTTTTTCACTCTCACTTCGTGTTCTTATATCAGGATTGTGATTTCCTAAACTGAAGGTCCAGCATTGACGTCCAGCCCAAATGAAGGGTGTTGGCATTCATAGACACAGAACTGCCAAATGGTTAAAGACGAAAATGAAGGAAATGATGTTCCACTTGAGGATGCCACCCTCTCAACCCACGTTACTGTAGGCTCTGGGGGGGTCAGAGTGTCCATCTCTCTTTTAGAGCAAAACTTCTTATAATCATGTTCCATATGGTTAGACCTTCAAGAAAAGTTTGGGTAACACTTCAGGTCGGTGCGCATTTTTTCTGTATAGCCTTCTTAGTAATTGCAGTGGACGTCAAAATTACTCATTTAACAAAATATGAGTTTCATTGAATAAATCAAGATAAAGAATTAATAATTCAATGATAGTGATTTATTTCGATTATAAGGGTGTAACTGACAAGTTTTAAAGCAATTTTGGTTCAATAGCAGTAGTACTTTGTGAAAAAAATGCAAAATTCAGCGGAATATCGTCAATAAATTCCTTTCAATTTGAGCTCATGCAAAATATCGATACTCTCTCAGTCAAAAAGTATTGTGGGTAGAGCTATCAAATTTTACCCAAAATTTCCTTATTAGGTGTTCTTGGCAGCAAGTACTTCCATTTACAGATTATACACATTATACACTGCTCCTGGACTGATCTATGTTTCAAAATCTGCCCTACCCCAAAGTTCGGATAAATTCCGCAATTTCTCATGAATCAACATTTTCCAAAGTAATAGCCACAAAAGGATGATCTGCTTATGTAGTCATGGTTTATTTATATCAAATATGATTTAGATTCACATTTAAACCTCTTTTAATGCAAAAACATGTTTATTATCCGTATTAGATCTAAATCATGAGGTTCATCATTATTTCCTGTACATGAGACATGGTGAAATTTCGGTATGGATCAATTGCAGCGAACTTCATAACTGACTCCATCAAAAAAACAACAGAAGAGAAAAAAAATAATGGATGTGACAAGTACAATTTACACCAATTATATTACTATTAGTATTACAAAATGAACAAGAATCTGCAGATTCAAAGGCTGGCTGGACATTCACAAAACATCTGAAATCTGGATTTCATTATCAGGTACACCCATTGCCAGAGTTATGTTGAAGCGATCAAAGTTATATGGCAATTGGCAATTTACTGTTTATACCATTCATTCAACAGTAAAACATAATTTTTTTGCAATATTTTGGGGAATGGGCTTAATGCTCCATTGAAGGGGTGCTGACCCGCTCGTCATTTCTTGAGGGCTGGAGTTTGGAAAGGGGTGAACGATCCAGGGTGGGTGAGAGTGCATCATATTCACATAATTGATCAGTTGCTGTAAATTACTTAACTGACTCAATGAATATATCAATAGTAGAAAATAAAACACTGAAATAATTTTTGTGGCAATTTTAGCACAATTTTCGCCAATAATGATAATGTTTGTGAATGGTGACACGAAATTTATAAAATCATTAAACGATGCGATTTATCTTTAACCTATAAAAATCTCAACTCTGACATTGTCAACCAAACAATTTGTGAAGATGACTAGGCCTATTTTGGATTATTACATACTTATATATTCCTGTTCTAAATTAATTTCATTCATCAACCATAAATAGAGACACTTATTTCGGAGGATATAACACTGATACACTGATACATATAAAGTCTTCAAGGTCTTCCATGAAAGTGTAGGTCCCAGTGGATTTTGATCATATTCAAGATCCTCTGGCTTTAGGGACCGTTCAGAATTTATGACTGGGGGAGACAATACAAGAGTATATATAATGTGTTTTGCTTTGTATGTCGAGCGGGGGGGGGTACTAAAAATCTGCACGAAACCTAAGGGTGGGGTACTAAAAAACTGCATGAAACTTAAGGGGGGTGTACATTTTTGACGAGAAGTTCCAGCAAACTCCCATCGCCCCCCAAGTCATAAATTCTGAATGGTCCCTTAGTGCTTCCAGAGTTTGTGTGTTGTGATGGCTTTACAATATAATATTTGCATTGTAGGACCTCAAACTCGAAAGATCAGAGGCACCAGTAAACAGTATAACAATAATACTACTTTTGATGGTGTTATGCAGTTTGAATGTTAGATTCGCAGTAACACGAGTATACGAGATGTCCGGCTGTTGTGCAATTACAAGGACTCCTGGACATCATCATAAAAGATGGACACATTCAGGCTTTGAAACAACCAGCTTTTTGCCCTGGGTGATTCACCCAGGGTACTTTTTTTGAAAAACCAGTCTGAGAGGTTTTCTGAGAAGTGTTGTCCTGGCATGAATAGGGGTGTGGGTACAGCCAATATGGCCACTTCATGTTCTAATGATGTTATAGTAAAATGCGTTTCAAGTTTGGGTTGAGTTGATTTTTTTATTTTTTTTAAATTGAAAAAAAAATTACTTTTTTTATTAAAATTAGTGGTTTGTTGATAGATTGTTTGAGTCTTGAGGGACTGTTTTCAAGCTGACTTTGCATTATAATATCGCCCACATGACAATCGTCCATGCGTTTCAAGGAAGGCCAATAATGCATTTAGCATTTGCTTTTTGCAGTGCATCTATTCTCAAAGCAGTCTAACAATGCTAATTGCAATTCTGCAAGTTCTAAAGCCTATTTTCATCCTCAGTTTACCAAATTGCCATTGAGGAACTGCACTTGAAGGCAATCTGACAGGTGTCAAAGCTGATTGCACTTCGCAGTGCATTGTAACTTTGATGTTATATCCATGGATCTTATGCTTAGACCTATTACTCATTCCCAACAGAACCCAGGGTTTGAATCCTCGGATTCTTGTTAGTGAAAAATACTGACTATAATTGCCAACATGAACAATATGAACATTCATTGAACAATAGCAGTGAACTATAGTTACTGAAGTGTCACAAGGTGACATTTCACACTACTTCTAAGTTTATTAATGGCAAAGTGAATGCAATGCCTCACCTAAAATCTTCATACAAAGAAGTGATCTTTGCATACCACTCCATGAGCAGAAACAGTAAAATCAGGTCACTAAAGCATGTTTGTTTGTCTTAAATGACAATAATTTGAAGGTCCGCCATAAATTTTATAGCCACATTTCATGCATGGGTATAAGTGTGATACAATACAGTGCGAATGTTGTACTGCTCTAGTAGAGCAGCTCTACTATACTACTCACCAATAATTGGCAAAATGGTATTGAACAGTTTTAAAAATGTTGCAATGCAGAAAGATACCTGAAGGCTCTAAATAGCGGAAAAATGAAACATTTTAGTAAACTCATAAAGGAAATTGGCTGTACAATCTGCCCTCACAAGCATGTTTTTCTTTGTCAAATTTTTTTAGGGCTGTGGCATTTATTTAGTATCGGAGCCCTGCTCATCAAGGAATTGAATCATAGCCTGGATGTAGGTCTTCTGCCATGTCATAGTGTATGGATCAGTCTTATTCAGGGCCTTTTTAAACATGGGGCAAAATGGGGCATTCACCCAGCCCCATGGCCTAAGGGTAGCCCATGACAAAGATGACAAAATTGCTTAAGTAAAAAGGTGCCTATACGGTAAGTGATGCGAGAATGTTACTTTTCAGAGTTTTTGAAGTATATTCTATTTTAAATGCTTATAATGTGCCTATAGCATTGAAAAAATGAGTTTGAGCTTGAGTTTACAAGAGTGACAAATCACTCAAGGTCTCCATTAGTCAGCACCTCTGAAATGGTTAGAAATAATAAGAAATAGAATCTTACATTTAGGACGATTAATTAATTTCTTCATATATGTATATGACTTGCATCTCCTGCACATGTATGCAAAACAACTGTTTCTCCCAGCAAACAAAACCGATTCACTTCATATACTTCTTATGGGAATTGCTTACATGCTGGCTGTGAATTAAAGTTGGTTGTTTCCTCTGTATACAAAAACACATTGGCGTATAGGAGGGGGGGCAGGGGGGGGAGGTTGCTGCCACAAAAGTTTGGGAAATTGTAAGATTCGGACAAAAGGCTAAAGAATTTGGGCAGATGATTAAATGAAAACTATTGAAAATTAATGATTTCCATGCAATTTCATTTGAATCTGTATTAAATCTAGATCTTGAAATTCGGGCAAATGTCGTTCGCCCCCCCCCCCCAAAATTGCGCGTGCCATACGCCTATGCAAAAGCTCTGACTCCTCAAAGTTGTATTTCAGCCACAGATATAAGTCACATTGCTCGAACACATATTGAAATTCAAAGAAGTGAAACATGAAAATCCATGTTGTGGCACTTATAATAATAGGCTTACAATAGAGAAGAATTTATTCTTCTATTATATTTTTTCAACTCCTTTGGCTAACTATGCTACGCCAATGGTCAAGGCCTAGTTGTAGTAATTGTAGGTAAATATAATATTTGGTTTACATGGGACATGAAAGGGAGATGGCATGTGAGATTACAGAAAAGGCATGTATCATTGTCAATATTTTAGTAGACAATGTTTAAGAAATAGATGAAATTACATGTGTCACTTTTTATCTGTTAGCGTCCTTAGTTTCCATCAATATGATAAGAACTCTGGTGTTGCAATGTTGTTTCTTTTAGTGGGCTGTGTAACTTAGTGTGTAAGTGCGTTGAAAGTTGAAACTGCTTTTCCATGATCAATGATACTCTCCTAACACAAATGCCCAACTGAACTGAGTGAAATGTTTGTCAGTGGTGCTGGCAAACCATCCAAAATAGGATCAGGAGCAAATGGGGTCGCCAATCCACCATTCATGAAAAGATTCTGTTCCCACATACATGTACAACTTCTTTTTATCATTCTATTTATTTATTAAATAAAATATATCAAAGAAGTACATTAAATTATACATGTATATACAGATACCAATAGAGGTAATAATCTGTATGCTTTGGCAATTAAAATCACACATGCGAATATGATGCACTCTCGCCCACACTGGATCTTTCACCCTTTCCAAACTCCAGCCCTCAAGAAATGACGAGCGGGTCAGCACCCCTTCAATGGAGAATTTAGCCCATTCCCCAAAATATTGCAAAAAAATTATGTTTTACTGTTGAATGAATGGTAAAAACAGTAAATTGCCTATTTCCAGATAACTTCGGTCACTTCAACATAATTCTGGCAATGGGTGTACCTGATAATGAAATCCAGATTTCAGATGTTTTGTAAATGCCCAACCAGGCTTTGAATCTGCAGATTCTTGTTCATTTTGTGATACTAATAATAATATAATTGGTGTAAATTGTACTTACATTGTCACATCCATTATTTTGGTTTTTTTCTCTTCTGTGGTTTTTTTGATGGAGTCAGTTATGAAGTTCGCTGCAATTGATCCATACCGAAATTTCACTATGTCTCATGTCCAGGAAATAATGATAAACCTCATAATTTAGATCTAATTTACTGATGATAAACATATTTTTGCATTAAAAAAAGAGGTTTAAATGTGAATCTAAATCATATTTGATATTTAAACCATGACTACATAAGCAGATCATCCTTTTGTGGCTATTACTTTGGAAAATGTTGATTCATGAGAAATTGCGGAATTTATCCGAACTTTGGGGTAGGGCAGATTTTGAAACATAGATCAGTCCAGGTGCAGTGTATAATGTGTATAATCTGTAAATGGAAGTATTTGCTGCCAAGAACACCTAATAAGGAAATTTTGGGTAAAATTTGATAGCTCTACCCACAATACTATTTGACTGAAAGAGTATCGAAATTTTACACAAGTTCAAATTGAAAGGAATTGACTGACGATATTCCGATGAATTTTGCATTTTTATTCACAAATTGCTTCTGCTATAGAACCAAAATTGCTTTAAAACTTGTCAGTTACACCCTTATAACTGAAATAAATCACTATCATTGAATTACTAATTCTTTGTCTTGATTTATTCAATGAAACTCACATTTTGTTAAATCAGTAATTTTGACGTCCACTGCAATTACGAAAAAGGCTATACAGAAAAAATGCGCACCGACCTGAAGTGTTACCCAAACTTTTCTTGAAGGTCTAACCATATGGAACATGATTATAAGAAGTTTTGCTATAAAAGAGAGATGGACACTCTGACCCCCCCAGAGCCAGGAGTACGTACATTAGTCGGAGCAGTGAACCTGACCATATTTCACCTTAATGAGCATTTGATATCTGAAAGAGTGCACCTCTTGAATGGAGGGGGCATCAGCGAGTGCAGTATGGGGGCTGAATTGAAGGCTGAATTGAAGGCTGAAGGGAGAGCATACAAATCAGCCATTGGAGCATTATCTCAGCCCAGCAGTTGAGGGCTGAATTGCAAATCATTTCCTATTCTTTGCTGGTCAATTGCCACTTGCTTTGGACCTAGTGACTGCAGTGTTGCGCTGCATAAGAAAACTGATCTTTCTCTTTCTGTGTCCTTCTTCGTCGCAAATCCACCTTATTGTTGGCTCCTTCAAGGAGCCTCCTTGGCCAAATAATTGCTTTATTATATAGTTTCCATGATGGCTCTAAGTTGAGGCGGTACCGAATGCCATCTCCTCCACCAATCACTGTGGCATGGAATCTGCTGCATGCAACTCTTGACTGCATTCGTGAATTCAATTAGTAGGCTTGACTTTATCAACTATAATTGTGTGTTATAGCTAATCAATGTTTCAGTAAGATTCAGTCAGCCAATGCATCGTTCAAGAAAGCTGGTCCCCATCCTTCATTGTCTATTTTCTTTGCTTCCTTTTAACCAGCTCCCCTTCTTGTTATTTCTTGGAGGCTGTCGGATTTAGGCAGCTATTAATATCTGTCCCAGCTTACATGACAACCTGTCCAGGTAGAGCTGGATGTAGACAGAAAAGAAAAGGGAAATCCACAGAATGTATTATGTAGAATGGCTTGTCCCCATCCGTCTCTGTGGAATCCTAAGTGAGGCAAATTCTTTGATGTATTGCTGCGCTCTTCCTCCAGTGGAGCGGCCTCTTATATAACAATACAGTTGTTACACGCTAAATGTGTTTGTCACATGACTCGGCTTGTTCTGGTAGGAATGAGGTTATTCTTGCCTTAACTGTTCGGTTGTTAATTAATTGTGGTCTATACATGAAGGTAACTATATGATGTCATCTTCAGCTTCTTTTGCAAGTGACCTGATGCAACGGTTCCTGTTCGGTTATGGGGTGTTTCCAGTGGTGGTTACGGTTTAGGCCTGCTCCCCTGAAGGTCCAAGAACTGGGCTCAGAGGGCTGCACTTACCATATCTGTCTTATCTATTGGTGTAATGAATGATGCTTCTGCCTCCCACACAGGGCAGCCCTGGGGGCCTCATGGGCTCATCCCATTTGTTTCCCTCACACCAACTTGTAACTAGTTTCTATAATAAAAAGTAGTGATGCACGGATAGTGAAAATAGCCGGATACCTGATAATCCGGCAACACCAACTGCCGGATACCGGATAGCAACCGGATAGTTGGAACCGGATAGTAAACATGCAAAAAAAGAAGTTTTTCGGCATTTGTGGTTGATTATGAATATTTTTTATGAGAGCTGAGACATTTCGGTCCAGCAGGAGGACTGTTCCTCTGATGGAATGTTTTTCGTCTTGTTCATTAACTGAATTCTGATTTTGAAGATGGTGAAATAATGTTGTTGACTCTGTCGTGGTAACGTTCCTTTGGTTATTATCAAAATGTTAGCCTTTTATTAAGTTTTGAACATGCCAGATATCCGGTTCTGATATCCGGTTCTCATACCCTCATTTTGCCGGATACCGGATATCCTGCAAATTCCACTATCCGGCCGGATACCGGATACTGTGCCGGATATCCGTGCATCCCTAATAAAAAGCTCTTCCTGATTTGTTTCATAGTCAATGAAATTGGGCGATCTGATCATTAGATTTTATATTATAAAAAAAAGCATCAGAGGAGCCCAGTTCTATGATAGGCAGTGACAGTTTTGTCATTTACTCTTGACATTGCCTTTTTAACCACACATGTACTGCACAAAGCAGATGCCCAACGAGGCTGCATTGGCTAGTTTTCATTTATTCATTCCCAATGGGCCAGTGGGCGGATATCACATTGATATGTCTGCTTTAAGTGATGGATTGCCAAGGAACAATTACTTGTTAATATGTGAGGAAGTGTGCTGAAACAATGCTGTAGATATACTACTTCCCATGATGGATGAAGGGTTCACTGGTAATTGTTGCAGATTAGCGGACATTAATGTCATTCAAAGTTTCAAAACTGATGGTATTTGCATCAACACATGGACATATTTGAAATGGCTAAATTGACCAATATTTTGATAAATATACACATTGACAGACTAACATAACTTGAAAACGTTTGGTATGTCACAAATTTGTGCTAATAGATACATATTGTAGTAATGCATATTCTCTCTATCTCTCTCTTTGACATGTTGATATGCTTCCTTTCTTTCACATCGCTTTTTTTGTTGGCGTTATTTTAAGAAGTGATAAATAGTTAATTTGATAAAAGCGTACGATTCATTCATGTTGTTCTTCTTGTCTGATGATTCCTTTCTCTTTGCAGGTGAGTCTCTTCAATTGTGTCTGCAACTCTCTTGCATTGCCATCCTGAGTGTCTTGCATTGCCATCCTGAGTGTCTTGCATTGCCATCCTGGGTGTCTTGCATTGCCATCCTGGGTGTCTTGCATTGCCATCCTGGGTGTCTTGCATTGCCATCCTGAGTGTCTTGCATTGCCATCCTGAGTGTCTTGCATTGCCATCCTTCATTCAACAGCTCGCCAACTGGTAGGTGGCTAAATAATTATAAGTAATGGACACCATTTGCCTTTCAACCCACATTATTGAACTATATGTATGGAATATGGATTATAAAGTATAATGCAGCCAGGATGAAAATTAAAAGCCGTTTGATGTCAAGGTTATCCAGTGACCTTGACCTATCTGATCCGATGCTGCTTGATCTGCCCTTGGGCTGCAGTGTGTGTTTGCCTTGACCGTCAGACTAATTAACCAGTGAGGTTGTCCTCTCTGACCTTTTGTGTTTCTAGTCTCCGAGATTAATTAGACTTAAGACTCACTTATTTTGGCAGTCTGGTAGCAAGCCAGCTAGCCAGGCCCCAGGGGCCGATTTTGTAGCAAGTCGGTTTGACTATTTGACTGGTGTGGCAGAGGCAGCTGCCGCAGTGCATCCTGGAGGAAGACTGTTATAAGCTGAAGTGACGTCTCTGTGGAACATCCTCTCATCTATTATTCGCGTTATTTCATTAACCGCCATTTCTGGAACGGAATAACATCTCATAGATTTGCAATGAAGCAGATATAGGTGCGGCTGAATCAGCAAGTTTTACATAACAGGTTCCTGTTGAAGACATATTATTGTCCTCTAGCTGAATTTTCTCTTCAGAGTAGGCCTATGGTACTAACCAATATACAATGCGATTACGGTTAAGTGCGAGGCGCATCTATACACACCTTGACATAGAGTCGTCATGGTATCCAAAATCTGCAAGTTTGGTCCGAGAACCTTTCCTGTGTATAGTACATGCTGCCTATAAAGAACCACAATCCCCTGGTGTATATACTATGTGATATTTACGGAGGTATCTCAAGTGATCTGAGTGAATGTACTTTCGTGTCAGGCGATTAACCTTCAAAGGTCATAGACGTGAGTTGGTGTCGTCAGGGGTCGTCAGGTAATCCTGGAGGTAATCCTGGAGGTAATCCAGGGGACGGTCTCAGCTAGACTGCTTTGCTAACCACTCTGCGGTCTCCTTTGTCTCTAAATAGTCCTATCAGGTGCTGATGAGATGTAAAACACCAACTCACTGGACCGCACTCTCCAGGCAACTGAGCTGCAAGAGGCAGAGTGAACTTGAAACGAAATTAGGTTCTTTTATACCGTGGGAATTTGTTATTGTTATTGATTAATAACAATAAGATTGAATAATAAGATGAATGTTTGTACTTGTAAGTCATCAGTGCCAGCTGCAAGTTATTGGATGACTATAAGTTAAAGGAAGCATTGTTGGATTGATCACAGAAGATGTGCACTATTTGAACATAATATCAAAACAAAACCCAATGTTTATGAAAAATTATGTAACTAATGTCTACATTCTTTGGGAAATTTTGATCTCTCGGTACCCTTGTCTGTCCTGTGGGCGCCTTGCTCAAGTACTCTATTTCACCCTAGTGTTCGTTTATGAATCGTGAATGAATTTGATTCTGCAGCTGAATTAAGAATCATGAAAAAAAGTTTGAAGATTTTTTTCACATGAGTTCTTTGTCAGACCGCCTCTTCTTTGTCAGACCGCCTCCTTGCATCTCTTGTCGTTGTGCACACTTCATTGTACTTTCTCACTTGTGGGAATTTAACCTTTGAGAATGTTTTCCATACGAACTGTGGCCTCTCAATGGAATAAGAACATTTTTGAGGCTGGTCTTTCTTCAGGGTTGCTTGTTCCTTAAAAGGGTGTATCTAAATCGAGCATAGTTGTATGTTTGCTGGGTTTGCATGCATTGGGGCAGTGAAATAGCAGTGACAAGCAGCGGAGGGCATTGAAGGATGATTGCAAGGCATCAATGGAGCACCAGGGAAGGAGAGGGAATGATAGTGGAAGCCAAGGCAATGTAGAGAGTTAAGATCTGCTGGTTGCTCTTGGTCTCAGTTGATAGTGAAGGGTTGTGAGGGCCAGGCCAATCAGACCAGGGTGACCCTAATGGGGTGTTGTCAGGTGAGGCTAATGCTGTGTCTGGCGTTTAGTGCACTTGCCCTGGTCCCCTCAGCACATCTCAAGGTGTCTTTGATTGCACTCCGACTGCTGCCATGCCTTCCTTTTTCTTTTACTCTCGCTTTCCCAAGACTACCTTTTTCACTGCTTTCTTAGATTATGGTCAGCTTAGAACTTGGTGTTTCACTGTGCTTCATGCAAAGTAAAGATCTGCGTGGATGGAGAGAAATTATTATATTGAAACATTAGGAAAACAATCTATAGTTATATATATGTTGGCAATTTGATTATTAAAAAAATAAGACAACATTTCCCACGAAAGGTCAAGAATCAAACAACTTCTTCCGAGTCAAAAATTTGGACCTTTCTTCAAAGATTTCCCTACTTTTTCCAGCCATGCATGATGATTGGAGGTTGGCGAATAACAACAAGCTACTTGCAAGCGTGTAATCATGCAGTATGGGAGTTACGTTTTATTATTATTATCATCTTTATTCAATTAAAAAAGATCACATAATTTTACAGAACGGATAAAAAATTAATAAAAAACATAACACAATAAAAAGCAAGGAGCAAGTACATACAATAAGAGGAAACTATAACAAATTAAAAGCAGAAAGAAAGAAAAAAAAAGAGTAAAATAGCACTCACTGTACTGCCAAATAGTTAATTATCTCTTGTGCTTCACTGCGCGATAACACATGACTATAATACTCACAAGTATCTCTAACATCAACCAATTCTCTAATTTGATTACAGACCATGATATCCTGCTCATGATATCCTGCTCAACTGGCACACACTTCTCATGAAATACTTTTAACAACTGACACAAAGGTTTATTTCTCACATCATAAGTAGAAATATTATACCTTCCCATAATAAATCTAAGATTTTTACTTAATCGTGAATTACCATAGATACTATTTTTAAATATAGAGCTAACAATCTTATTCTTATGCCTAAAAGCATTTATAAAATATTTAAAGAATCGTTTGTGAAAATACACATCCATTTATACAATATCTATCCTATGACCTATACACAAGTTTTATTGAAATTGTGGTGGTCTGATTTTTGATTTGTGTGTCCTGTCCAAAGTTTGACTGGACACAATTCCTGGACACAATTCCTGCCGGCCTGTTATCACCTGGCATGTCCAGAGCTCTTTCACGGAAGTCAACTGGCCTCTTATCGACTGTCTTTATTTGTATTTGTGGAGCAGTTTTATGTGGTACAATGTTCTCTTGAGGTGAACCAGTAATTTCGATGAGAGTGTAGAATTGCCACATCATGGCACATGGCAGCTGATGTATTAGGAAAGCAATCAAGGCAAATACATATGAGGTAATGGCCAGTTATGTTTGGGCATTTCCCTGCGGGTGGAACAACTTTCTCCTCTTTGTATTTCGTGAGGAAGACTGTACATTGATTCTCTTTATGCTGGAGTTTATAAATGTGGTGAATGGCTGCATAGATCACAGTATATTGAGCCAGACTTTTAGCCTTTGAATATCACTCACTGGGCCTGTAATAACACCATGGTCTCTCCGTCAAGGTGTATGGCAAGGTAACCCTATGAACCCGGGTTTTCCGCCTACTGCCTAGCAGTGCCAATTCAGTGGTTGTGATATTGAGTTGTGTAATGTGGTGGACACTCTGCTGATAGGTTTTGCCCAAGGACTGTTCCTGCTAGTCGTGTAAGGGTCGTTTTTCTGTTATTCCCTCTATTCCTTTATGTTCACTAAGACTCACAGGCTGCTGTCCTAGACCAGTTGTATTAAGAGTTGTACAAATGGAGTTGGCACTTGTGAGGCTTGCCTCGAGCCATGTGCAATGTGGATGTCGGTTTGGAAGAGGAGAATGTGCGTTGCTCACTTTTGCCATTTCATGAAACGGGCTTTGTTACAATGTTGTATTTCCCTTTCCCCTGCAAAGACGAACTTACTCCCATGAAAATTGTCCGAGGAAGATCCTGTCAGGGAGTGTTATGCTAGGTCCATGATCTTATAATGGGATAAAGAAATACTCTCATCAATGCTGTGAATGTATATATGCATACTGTTGAATGAAATGAACGTTTTCTTTATTTTTCTCGAATGACCGTCAAAAAGAATAAGAATACATTATCAAATTCACATGATGTCCGCTATTTATTGGACATAACTAGTACAATCTTCATTCATGTCACCAAATAGTGTGCAGAGATGAGCTGCACTTGCTCATTTGCATGCTACCACCTTCCACTGGCTTTGCTTATATATGATGTGAGATGTTGTGGTAAACAGGCCTCTGGGGCCAGCAATTATTCATTAATCACCATTTATTAGATTATCCCAGATTCCATTAATCATCTTCGTCCTGGCATTACTGGGCAAACTCAGCCAAACTGCATTAGGCAATCTGCATCTCTAAGGACACCAAGGACAGGATGCCAAGGAAACTGTTCTGTGCTTCCAAGATGACCGTTCCATTGCCTTAGGCTGCATGTGTTTGGAAATCCTTGCTTATGGTCTCATTTCATTTGGCCCTTAAGGAATTTAAAGATTCAATTGTTTTCAGGAACTTTTCATGTCTTTGCCTCAGTTGAATCAGTTCATAAAACATTGATGATTTTCCAAAGTTGGCTAAAATACTGTAATAGTGGCAAGTGCCATGAATTATTTTGGTGTTGGCATTCTCAATGAATGTTGCTTTCATATTTGCGAAAAACCATTCCTTGAATTAGTAAAAACCGTCGGCAGCTTTTAAACCTTTCAGCTCACCGTTCTATTCCCTTCGTCAGGCAGTCGTGTTTTAAAATACTGGTGACTGTTTAGGCGCGGGGTTTGCCCTGCACCAGATTATCACCGATCAGTGTAGATCACAAGTAATTGCCTGGGAATTGCCTTAGAATCGATCTTGTTGGCCTTGTGGTCTGATTTAGTTGGTGAAAATAAGTTGCTAAATCCACCCGAGAGTGTCGGTGCTTTGCGTCTAAACTCCATCCCTTGCCTCAGTGACAAAGTCCATCTCCACTCTCCACTCTGGCACAGGATTGGCCAATGTAGGCTATCTATGTGGTGCCACAGTATGTTTGGCTGCCTAATAGTGTCTGTGATGACAGGGATGGATGGATAATCAGGGCTTTATGTGCTGTATTTGTGCACTTGGTAGGCTAATTAGGACAGGAGGACACAGCAATGAGGCAAAGGAGACTGAAACAGCCATCCAACATAGGCCGAGGTGACCCGCCAAGAGCTGAATTCAAACCCGGTTCCTGGTTGGTTTCCCTTACACCAATCAGTGCACTGGGGCTGGTGTAATGGATAAAGCTCCTAACTCTTCCCAAGTGACCTAACCGCATGGACCAATCTTTCTATTTTTAACTTTTTGAAATCGTATTTTAACTTCTAAACTGGATGACAAAAAAAATCAAAAAGCGATATTGATTTACGATTTCAGAGCAGTTTGTCACATGTTTTAAAGTTCTGACGGTTGTTCTGAAGCGTGAAACTCCTACCAAGCGTTTTTGCAGCAGTCATTGGTCGATAAAATCATACCTCATCTATCATTCAGAGAGGAAGGGCCATAATTGAATCAGGACGTGGTTTAATAACAGACTTAATTTGCTGACTTAAATCTTGGATTTTTGTTGTTTTGCGTCTTTTTATTCCTCCTGAGACTGAATGTTCGGTGGCTGCTGGGCCAATTTTCGCAATCATAAATCATTTGTTGTAAATAGTTGTCATGGCAACGGCCTACATACATGGAACCGGAAGACAGATGCGACATCTTGCAATGATGGATGGCATCGTTTGTGAGGCTGGCATTGCCACAAGGATATCAACGAGTCATTACATAATTAAGTTAGCCCTATAGACGTAATAGGAGCAAGGAAGGAGAGGACAGCAGCAGGTTAAAGGCACAGCTTGCCATAAAGGAAAGAGATGATCTGATATACAGTCTTCTTGAAAGTAATTGAATTGGATGGCATGGTAATTGACTTGAATTTGCATGAGCTCAAATGGATTTAGATGCTAAACTCTGTCACCTCACATCAACTTTTTCACTTGGGTATATTTAAAGTCAATAATATAGGTGCGTCGAACCAAAATTTCACTGGTTGAGGCTGACGAAGTCTTCATTTTCAAGTGGGTGAAGTTCGTGCCAAGGCAAAGAGTTGCCAAAGACCACGGAAATATACATTTATGTAAAAGCGTATTGTTCTCATCCCAGTACCAGGCCTACAGCAAGAACCAAACCTGGGATCAACATGATCAAGATATTGTCATTCAGATTGCCATCAAGTACCATGAAATAATGCTTCCACGCAGTGCACTAATCCATGCCCCCTCCGATGGGCCATTGGGAGCCGCAAAGGAGAGCAACGAGGCAGACAGAGCAGACAATTGCACCACATCCCTCCAATGCATACATTTTTAAGCATCATGGTAGCATCTGTATTCTAATGGCACCATTTGTAAGCAAGCTGTCTCTGCACACAAAAAAAGATAACTTCCCAAAGTTAGTGATGTGTCAAAAGCCATCCCATCTGTATTCCATTGCCATGCCCTCTCACCAACATGACAGTGCCAGGACTCTATTCTGCCTGCCATTGCTTACCATTATATGCCATTGCTTGCACTCAATTGCATCAGAGTAACTAGTGTGGTGCACATTGACATATAACTGCAATTACTTGACATAGAATGGATTAGCAATCAGAATCTGTATATTGTTGGCAATAACTCAGCATGCAATACATTACCTGTATTAATCCCAGGTCAATTGCAACACAGTATGTTAGAAGAGCAAATCTAGTCAACATCACTAATACATATGGAAGCCATTAATATTCACTTTGGAAAAACCTTGGACATAAGCTATCAATCAGCATGAAACCATCAGGGTTACAGCACTGGTCGCTTGGTGGTTATCGATCTCCCGTCTTACTGATAGATGCTTCCGAAGTTTGGGGAAAAATACCATTACCATAACATTCACACAAAATGAAACACACCTCCAAGTTCAACTGAGGTGCAATAGACTATTCGACATTGCCCATGTACATTGTACATATAGACCAAATGACACAAGATTGTGGTGGATCTGCAAATTTCAAAGTTCCAGGAATTGCACAGAATTGCCCAGCATAAGACAATAAAATATATATACCAGTCTAAACAGGTTTATCGTGTTTATGGCACAGCCATTCTGGAAAATTGCCGTTTTGACTGCAAACCTTGACTGATTGTTTTGTATACCGGTTGGTATATGATATATTATAGGCACTGAGATCATAGTAAGACAGAGTTACATGGAGATACGCCGACTAATGCAATCAACAGTTTTTAGATATCAGTTACCTGGTACTCCAGAATTTGGATTGTCCAAAATGGTAAACTGCTTGGTTACATAACTTTAAATTTACACTGGTTATTTTCCTACAAAAATTTACAGATTGGTTATGAAACTGTTTTGGATTTTGTGTTGTAACAGTAGCTTCTATAATCAATTATCTAGAACTGATTTGTTATTTTGTTTTCACTTTCACCTGTTGTCATGTACACATTAATTTTGTTATCCAATGTTATTGTTATTAATCTATAAGAATTAAAAATCCCGGCGATATACAAGAAAACTATTTTGTTTTAAGTTCACTCTGCCATTTCTGGCCTCATTTGCGTGTTTTTCTTAATTTGCATGGCCAATTCCTGGAGACTGCAGGGCTATACTTTTACAGCCGAAAACACAAAGCAGTCTCATGGAGACTCTGTGTGAGGGAAACACCGTGTCACCAACAAGGAACATAACACACGAGTCTGGAACCAGACTGCTTCTCTCCCGGAGCCCAAAAATGATCCCAACATTTATGTTATTGAATGCTCCCTAGAACTGAAATACAGCGTGCTCCCTGGAATCATTGTGATGCGAATGTCAGGAGCAGTCTAGAAGAATTCAGTATGAATTGGAGTGATGAAAAGTGATAGTAAAGAATGACTTAATTATTGCACACCCTGTACATCCATACTTCAAAATGCCAAGTTCCTGTGGGAACAGTCTACTCTGAGGCATAGAAGTTGGGACTATTTGCCTGGGCGTGACAATGAAAACCCCAGCGGCAGTTAATTATTTGAATCCTTGTTGATTGTAGGTAATTGTGGCATGTTTGACGCAGATGACAGCTTTGTGCCTCAGCATTGCTTTTATTTTACTTCCCACTATTTGTGTGAAAACAATATAAATACTGTGCTTATGTCAAATTGAACATTTCATGGTGATACATTTCTATGGGATGCTTCAGCTGTTAAAGTTATAAGACCTCTCTGATGTGGGATGAAAATTGGCCTAATTGTAGTCAAAATGATTGATTTATGCAATCTATGTATTCTTTCAAGACGGTGTGTTTCATTTACAATGTAATTTTCATGTGTATGGCATTTTACTGTCAGATTGAGTCCTCATGGAAAATCGCGTAATAATTTTCCTCAATGATATGTCTTGCTTCCCAAATCCGACTGTCCCTGCGCCAATGGTCGATGCTTGATATACAGAGGGACAGGTACAGTCTGTGGCTTCACCATGATCTCAGGCACACTGCATTACATGTGTGTCCTTGCTGACTACATGCATCTGTGTGCTTTTATTGCTTGGGCATTGATAAGGCGGAGTACAGTCATAACGGCCAACACCCAAAACGGCCAATTCTATGACGGCCACTAACCAGAACGGCCAAATTTAGGACGGCCAATGTCCAGAACGGCCAAATGTAGGACGGCCAACCCCCAAAACGGCCAAAAAATATATATGCAGTCATTACATAGTCCTATAGAGTTTATTACCTGACTTAGGTTTGCAAATAGCAGACTGACAGTTATTGATTGTTGCCATTTGCCATGAATTTGAACTAGTCAAGTCTATGACTCAATTAAGAGCATATACTTTAATTAAGTAAATTAGTCAATTTTAGGTAGATTAATTAAAGTTCTATAGAAGTTACGGATCTAAAGTTTCTATAGATCTATAATTTCATCAAGTGTCAGTTGACCAAATCATTAGGCCAATTTGGAAACTTATAATACGGCCCTATAATGTATCTTGTTAATTTATTTCTCAAAGATCGAGCCTATAGGGTGCAGGTCCAGAGCATTTATAATAAACCTCCTGCGTAAAAGTGAAAAAAAAAAAACCACCTTGGTCTGGTAATTAATTAATGCTAATGTGAATATCATCAGTACGCATTTAAAAGAAAACTAACAGGAATCACTCAGGGAAAGTTGATTCTCAGAGTGACTGGAATAGGCCACAAATATTTAAAGGGTGCATGTTTTATAATCAATGAGTTATGCATGTGTCTGTTCTTTTTGTAGTCCATTTCTTATTCATTAATAAAAAGTTTAAGAAACCGACAGGTAACTCTTCATTCATATATATATCCATGACGTTTTGTAATGCCTAGTTTCAACAAAGTTAAGTATGGAAAGAACTCATTCACTTATTATGGATCTCACCTATGGAATAACTTACCACATGAATATAAAAACGGCCTAGAATACAAGAGTTTCATAAATATGATTTCCAAGTGGGAGGGGCCCAAATGCTCGTGTAACCTCTGCGCAATTTTGACTGTGATATGAATGTGATAATTGTGATATGTATGGCTATGTATGATTTTAAATAACTTTACTGTACATTTTATCTATATATATGTTTTAATTCTGTGCTATACTAGCCCAAGTTTTATCGTTTTTATCATCATTACTTTTATTTGTCTATTGTTTTGTTTCTGTTCATATTTTTGTCGCTTAATAGCTTTTAGCTAATGTTTACTGTTCCAAATGCGACTGAAAATAAAGATTTATCTATCTATCTATCTATCTATCTATCATTCTAGTTTAGATACTTTCCATTATTGCGTAATTTTACACATATCCAAAAGAAACCTGATCAATGTGGGATGAATAGCACCGGAGATATAGCTATACCAGATATTTGAACAGACCAGGTGAAATCTTAATTAAAAGGTCATTGCGTTTAAGAAACTTGTTGAGTTTAAGGTGACAGGCCCCCTTACAAGAAAAAAACTAGCTATCTCCTGACTTCGGGGCAACAAAGTACAGTGTAATTATATAGAAACACTAGGCCTATCTATATTGTATTTCACCAAATTATTATTTCAACAAACGAATAATCTAAAAGCAGCAGATTAATTTCATTGCATTTATAGTAGAAATTGGTTCTTGATTGGCTATGGCCAGAGTAATTATCATGCAATTAATGGCCAATTATCAAAATAATCTTAAATTTCTGGTAGTTAAGTTGAATGTCACAATGAACAAAAAAAAAAGAAAGGAATATAATTCTTTTAAAAAAAAAGCAAAATAAAACACACAGATAGGCTTATTTGAATTATTAACCGACCTATCGTCGGTTTTTAGAGGGGGGCAAAGGGGATGGGAAGTGAAAAGGGGATTGAAAGTGGGTTGTCTGCTTTTGACTAATTATGAGATTGGCCTGAAACTTGGCTAATGACCAACAAACTGTGTAAATTTTTCATGTGACCATTTATATGTGATACAAATGAAGTTCTGGCATAGCAATGACATCTGTGTATGTTGTTATTTCGTCAGTTTAATAGTTATTTCTGTGGAACATCTAAATGTTTGCCTCTTCAAATGTTTGCCATGTTTGCTGTTTACCTAGTAGTGGTAGGCTGACCAATGAGGGAACTGGGTGTAGGTCATGTGACTCCAACTTGTAACCACATGGACTCTACCATTTTGGGTGGGGGGGGGGGTAGGATTCCACAATCTTGTGAATGGAGGGAATTTACCTAAAACATACACATTTCATGAGGTCTGCTTTGTGTTGAGAGGTTATTAGGGAACATTAAGCCACACTAGTTTTGGGAAGCTGGTATTGATAGCATGAAATGAAAGAACTCTCCCAAGTTAATGTAAGTGTTGCCCTGCCCTTCCCAAAACACTGGATGTTGACTTTTGGAACCACAGGAGTGGAACCATTTTCCCAGAATCATGTGCAGGACAACAAGAGTTACAGTGAAAGCCAATGGTGGGCCCAGGCCTCAGTACTAATTAATGAAGTCCAGCATTATAGCTAGTGGAGCACCTGCCACCTCGTGGATGTTGTGAATTTCTTTGGATGTTGATTTGAGCAAATTATTCTTTATTCAATAGGAACATTTTTATTGCAAATTGTTTGAAATCAAATAATAGATAAATTTATAAATGGTTGTTCAATTAAATTGAAATCGATAGTTTATCAGCCCAGCCTTATGCAAATTTAAAAAGCACTAGTGCCTAAAAGGTACGTTTTGAGCTGGGGAATCCAAATCTGTTCTCAAAATTGTGATAGGACAATTCTTACCTACTTCAATTTTGGTTCAAAGTTTCAATGTTTTTTTCGTTTTCGACCATTTTCGCCAATCCGCGGTTCATACAACATTTTACCTGCCAATGGCTGGAAAGCTCTCAAAAATACCTACAATTTGCATACCAACATCATTGGTATCTTGACTCCCATTGGCTCTTCAGCCTGCACTTTTTAGAAATTAAAGTGTTGCAGACAGCCTAATCCTGTTAGAAAAAGGCTTTTAGATTTTTAACCGACCTAACGTCGGTTATTAGAGGGGGGTGGGTAGTGAAAGAGACCTCATGTAAACCATGTCCATGTCAACATTTCTTGTCAACATGTGTGTAAAAGTCCATTTGTGACCTTAGTTTTCAACTTAGAGTAATGAAATTTGGTACAGGTATGGTACTATGGGCATGGATCGGGTACATGTGGAGAAATCCAAGATGGCGGCCATTTTGTGGTGGCCATTTTGGCAGCCATCTTTCTTCATTCTTGAACTGCCCATTGTGACCTTAATATTTCACTTACAGTTATGAAATTTGGTACAGGTATGGAACTCTGGGTATGGATTGGGAACATGTCAAGATTCCAAGATGGCGGCCTTTTTGTGGTGGCCATTTTGGCAGCCATCTTTTTTCATTTATTGAACTGCTCATAGTGATCTCAATATTTCGCTTAGAGTTATAAAATTTGGTACAGGTATGGCCTGTGGGTATGGATGAGGAACATGTCGAGAAATCCAAGATGGCAGCCATTTTGGCAGCCATTTTTCCTTTTTTTTAGAAATCTGTTCAAACTGCATTGATTCTATACTAATAGTCTAGCATCTTACAATCAACTATTTCTCCTATCTTCCAATATCAGTTGCTCAGTGGTTTAAGCAATGGCACCTTCAATTTAATTGCGCTAGGTCGGTTTTGAATCCGCGGATTCTTGTATAATCATTACTGTATTTGTAAATTGGTTTCTTATTCAATCATTCACTGAACACATAGCTACATTGTTGCTTTTTTTGACAAAGTTAAATTAATTATTTAGATCGACATCATTCAGCGTTCAGCCGACGAAAAAAGATCACTAAGTTCATGGCACCTTTTAAAGGTCACCTGGCTCTCTATCTATCATAAGTGCACTTAATATAACGTTTTGGCAAACTTTATTATGCAAAAAACAAAACTAAATGACTGAAATAATTGTTTTGGCCGTTTTGGGTGGTGGCCGTCCTAGCAAGTGGCCGTCCCCCCTGGTGGCCGTCATTGAAAGTGGCCGTCCTGGCTAATTGGCCGTCTTGATTTTGGCCGTTTTGACCGTCCCCCGATAAGGCATTGGCAGTTCTGTCCATGGAGGCAATGCAGGGCAACACAGGGCTGGCAAGAGTGCTGATTGGACCTTGTGTTTATATGCTGGACACAAAGGCAGGCTCATCAGGGCTATTGTCAGGCCATTGTGGGAAGGCCCTGGACACAAAGGCTGCAGTATATAAACAACTGTTCATTTAGTGCATCTCTGTGGCGTCAATACTGGCACTGCCAGGCAACATAGCAACTGGACATTGCTCGGACAGCCTGGGACACGAGCAGGATGTTGGACTGGAGGTGATGGTGCTTGTTAGAGAAGTCTCCACATCCTTCTGTCCTAACTGGAATGGTCCAACCTGTAATGTCCAGTCTTGATGTTACAGATCTAAACGCTTGCCCTTTATCAGTGTCCGACTGTCCGTCTCCAAGAAGAAGATAACTAATGAATATTATTATTGTACATTCCATTGATTTAACAAAGAGGTACCATTGTACAGATATGTCTCACTGTGCAGTGCAAAATCTTATTCTGAGCACAATGCATGCATATGTTTAAAATTTAAGACCAATCTAAAAAGAACATGCACAACCACAGTGCCACAGATGTATGGTACAGTGTATTTCGACAAACCTTATGTTTTCAATGACATACATTTTTCAATTGGACCCAAAGCAATCGAAGGCAATGCATCATTATACCTAAAACCTGGTATTGACCTCAACCAACAGTTGTCCATAATTGTATTTGAACCCTTAAAATCAGTGTCCATGACTTGTACTGACTAGTGAAACAATTTCGGTGTGATGTAAACTGAATCAGCAGGGGAAAGCATTGGCCTTCTCTGACTCCCTTGTGAGTGATCTGCAGCAATCTCAATGTTTTACTGTCATTGATTAGAGTGAGGGACCACTTCCTGCATTCTGTGCAATAAATGATGCTGTTAATGTTGGGCAAGGGGAGACCGGGTACAACCAGCCTGGGGCTTACCAATTGTCAGCAATCCAATGCATTTCATGTTTATTTAACATCTGCATTTTACTTGTATTTCAAGGGCCTTGCATGCTACTAATTCATAAAACACAAGGGCAGTTCCATGGCATTACTAGCTCCTGTTGCCCTGGCAGAAATAGACACTTTGTTGTTGGTTATATGGGTGCCCTTTTGCCATGCAGGGCTTTCTGCTGCATGTTTTGTTCTCTCTCCTCATTTTCCATTCTGCCAAGTTGCTACAACTGTCCCTTGATTTTTAAGGCAAATTCTTTACGTATAGAAGGCGCCTTTTTTAATCAATTGACCTTTAAATGATATTTACACAAGCCTTGCAAGCTGCAAAGTTCTATTATATTGAATGCAAATCTGATCACTGTCTTTTGAATATAGAAACTGAATGAGTCATAAATGGCTAAAAGAACCCAGTTGAGAGTTGGCTGAAATTAACAAAATATGCCTGTCAGGGGACAAAAATGAAGACTATATTTTTGCATTTAGAACCCTTGTCTTGGCTTGGAAGCAGTCTTGCTGTGTTGGCACTTGGCAGTCCAGGGTGCAGAGGAGGAACAGGACTGAGTAGGAGGGTGTTGATGAATGCAGCAGATAGGGCTTGCCTCCATGCTGTGTTCTGAGTAACTTAGCTCACCAGGGGCTTATGTAGTCTGCCCTGTATGCAAGATGCCTATCCCAACTGCCTATCCCAACTGCCTACCCCAACTGCCTATCCCAGCCGTAACAGGGTCTTCTGTGTGGATTTATTCCCCTCAAGCATGCACTTCTTACAGATTCCTCCCTCAATCCACCTTTATCTGCCTCTCTCCCGATTTATGATTCTTCCGTCTCATCAGCATGGCTGCCATGTTCTTCTGCCGCAAGTTCTCTTATCCTGTCCACGATGCACCTCTGCCACTTATCTGCTGTATTAGTCTGCGTAATGTGTACTGTCAGGAGCAGGCGACCAATAATAATATTTAATATTATTAGTTGTAAAATCAAAAGGCAATGAAATGAGGAAAACGAAAATAATCGTAGAGACATATCTATTGAAAACTGAAGTGATGAAAAGGAAGAATAAATAAAACATCTGAACACCCATATATATGCCTAGATGTTCCTCGGTGATGAATGAGAACCATTCAAACAAGCTGCTCTGTTTACATCATTTACATTTCATGTAATGTTTGCATTCAAGACACATGAATAAGATGCATATATCATGCAATATGATGAGCTTCCTCAAGTCTTTGTTATGAAGTTTCATGAAAAATCGCTTTTGCGCCGATTGAATTACCTTCTGTGTGTGTCTGCCAAAGGTCCTCCGGAATTCTAATGAGTTGTGTATCATCTGATTCATCTCATGTCTTGGGTTATTTTGAGTTTGTTCACTGAAGTTGTTTTTGGAAGACAATCAGTCAGGAACCAGACTGCCTCTCTCCTGGAGCCCTAAAATTATCAAAATATTTGAGTTATTGCATGCTCCCAAGAATTTAAATACAGTATGCTCCTTGGAATCATCATGATGCGAAAGTAGTGAGCAGTCTGGAAGAATTCGGTGTGAATTGGAATCATAGGGTGTGAGATAGGAAGTGATAGTAAAGAATGACTTAATTATTGCACAGTAATGCACTCCCTGTACATCCCTACCTTCAAAATGCCAAGTTCCTGTGGGAACAGTCTACTCTGAGGCATAGAAGTTGAGACTGTTTGCCTTTGTGACAATGAAAACCCTCTGTGGCAGTTAATTATTTGAATCCTGGCTGATTATTGGTGTAGCCACTTTTCACTACTTGTGCCATGTTTGACACAGGTGACAGCTTTGTGCCCCAGCATTGCCTTTATTTCAAACTCTTCCCACATTATAGGTGAAGGAGGTTGAATCCTGCTTAGCCCAGGGTAATTTGTTTTTATTTGTATTTGATGTTTATACTCCAAACAGGACCTCTTTTTTACCTTCTTTTTTACCCATCTTCCTTCGCATTACTTGACACCGGGTAGAGCACCTGGAGAATAACAACAAGCCATACAAAAGAGATAGTGTTATTCAACAGATACACATCTTGCCCGCCCCCTACAACACTATCCCGGCTAGAATCACAAGAAACCCCCCTGAGTGTTTATGCTACCAACACAAACAGGCAACAGTTACGTCTGCTAGACTCATCATTGGGCCTCCTTCCTCCATCCCTGTCCCTCCTTCCTCCATCCCTGTCCCTCCTTTTCTGAAAGTTTCCCTGTTGCAGGCTGGTGGGGCTCCAGATACCAAGGTTATGCCTAGTTCCACTACTACCACGTCTATTGTTGGCTGTTGTTCCTGATTATCACTCAATTTGTCAGCGACCTACAAACATGGGAATATTTTTGTTATTCTGGAGCAGGTTGGCATAAGAAAACTTTCAGTAGCCTTGCATAAGGCTGATGCCATTTTGTGACTTTTCGTCTTTTGTTCACTTCACCTTCAGCTCGTAAATGCCTAGATATCTTGTGCTGAAGAGTCGTAAAACACAAACTTGCTTACTTGGCGAGTGAATTCTAGAATTTTGAAATTGGAAAATCTCATGTTCGACTGTCACGAGTCATATGAGGCGGCCATCTACAGATTTTGCTTGCTGTGTTTCAAAATCTCAATTGCAGCGAAAAGTTAGGTACTGTCATTCGATGGCATCTTTGGACCAATCCCTGACTGAATGATGCAGTGTCGAGTTAAAGATGCGCTGAGCTGGTTTTTGGGCCTATTTTGCTTGGTTAGCTTGTGGAAACCGGATATGTCATAATTTCGCAAACAAGATTTGAATCATATATATATATAGTGCCTCTTTTAAAGACACATGTTGAGAAAATGTTTCCTGTAAACAGTCACTAGACTATTCCCTTATAAACTTTATCAATGATTATCATCTCAAGTTTAAACACAAATACTCGTTTGCTATTGTAGCCGCTGTCTGCTTTAACTGTGTTTACCAAACCAACATTCTGAACACAACAATGTAAACATCACCAAAACAATGGCTTTCACAACTTATCCAGTTTTACTGCCTAAACACCATTCTCTTAGCATATCTACACCAGCCATGCAAATCGTTTTTCTTCTGCAAGTACTAAGTGCTGCTGAAAACGAATTAGTGTTCTGGGAATGACCACCGTGCATGTTTACATCTCGTAACAGCCGAGACTGGTGTAAAATGGGAACTCTATCAAACTGCTGACATGCTCTTTGTCAGAACAGTAGCTCTTATAAACAAGTAATCAGAGTTGTTTGGCTAGATCATTGCTACTGCCACTCAAACACTACTCACGGCCTACTCACTGTGTTATGTGTTTCTCAATGGAAGTCGGAAGGGGTTTGTATTAGTTGCTCTGTGCTTCCAATCGCTGTGCCATGTGCATGATTCCAGCTAAAATCTGAAGAATAGACCCACAGAACTTCCCATTATCCCCAAAGCATACATTTTAGGACGACAAAATCCAAAGGAAAGTTTGTAAATTATGCAAATTAATTATTTTTTTCTTTGTTTTGGGTACGTTCGATTCCTCTACTCTATACTACTCCAAACTACTCCGGAAGTGACGCTTCTACTCCGAGAATAAACTACTCCAAGGTTGGTCCAAATCGAACATGAAGGAGTTGTTGGATTGTCATTACTTCAGGATTCCCCAGCTATTGGAACCCCTAGTTAATGTCGATTACTCCGTGAATTGACATCTTCAATCGATTGATTCGATTGAAATACAGAACTCAACACCAGAAAAAAGCTATCTGGCACAAAATCAAAGCTTCTGAAGTGTGATTTATTTTTGTAAACAATCATACGTCGTGGGATATCCCAATTTCTTGGGAGTACCGATCTACTCTGAACTACTCCCGGAAGTACAAAACGAATTATCTGGAGTAAACTACTCAACTCCAACGGCACTTTGGAGCAGCGAAACGAACGTACCCCAGGAGTTGGGAGTCTGTTCACTTATTAACGGACTCTGAAGCCCTGGTTCGCTGGAAACCAATCTAATGCAAAATGTTATTATGTCTCCTTTGATGAATGTGGTTATAACTTACTTTCATTTGTCAAAATGGTGGGCTGCATGTTTTGCTTGCCTCAAATAGAAGATATTTTCCCCCTTGATAGCAGCAGGGCCAGGGTCGATTTGGAAAGTGTCTGGCACTCTCAATATATAGACCCTCCTTCGCCTCACTCCCATAAGGTCAAGTTGGAGGGCATTGACCATGTTCTCTGCATTTGCCTCTACCTGGAAGAGGTTGGCTGCAGTCCATGTATCGAGTTGCATTTTGACTCTGGACATCATTCGCATCTTCTATTTGTCATTTTGAACAGGTTATTATTTGTTTGCTGTTAACAGTTTTAATCCTTAGCAGGGTGCTAACTTGCAATATTGTCAGTCAGATAGGCCTACCGGTTTTTCCAATGGTATAATATCTTGGTGATGTCTAAAGCGACAAAGCTCCTCATCAGTAATTTTCCAACATTTGCATTTTCAATACATTCGTATGACATACATTTTGTCAAGACGCAGATTATGTTTTAACTGCTGCATGTTCATGACATTGTACTCATATCAGGTAATGGCAAAGCGCAATAGCATAATCCAGTGGATGCAGAAATCAACACATAATACAAGCTACTTCAGACCGCCCCGGCAGGTTGGTGAGGGGTTCTCCATGGGAATGTGTGGTGATGATAAAAGGCGACCCATGATCTTGTAAGCTGTGAAGGTGAAGGGGTCGTCGGTGTGTCATTTCTTGGGATATTCCTCCAATCAAAATTATCAGATAGCTTTGGAGATGTGCTATTTTTATGACATGCCACAGAAAAGTCAGCTGGGTTGGAATGTCTGTCTGCTCGGATCAATTGATTTTCATGTGTTTCTTAGCTTGATAAAATATATTCTAGCGTGGGGAAAGATTAAGATGATGGAGTCAGCTGTGTTACACAGTTTGGCCTGCATGGGTTGCGGGTCACTCAGAACTTCATTGTACTGACTTCAGATTCTCAGGGTGTATTTTCTGACAGTTCATCTGCACTACAATATAAAATTTGAAAATTTGAGTCAGCTCAAATGGTTGAGTGAGATGGTTGTTCAATTTGTTTGAGCTGGCATAGCTTGTTGTTTCAAGTTATGATAAAGACAACAAGCTGTGTCAGCTCACTCAATCATTTAAGCTTACTCAAAATTTCAAATTTTACAGTGTATGTACTATTTAGACTATGCCAAACGACCTGATTGATCATAAATTCTTAAATTTTGGACTAGAATTCAATTTAATTACAATATAACATAGCCACTATTAGCCAGTAAGTTGTACTAATGTATCAGACACTATGATGTGAAATTACACTCATTTAATATTTAGCAATCAAAATATTTGGCAATTCTAGTGAAAATTTCACAAAAATTTACTAAAGCTGCCTAATCTCCCAGAAAACTTAACTGATTGGTTTCAATTTTTAAAACGAAAATCCTTGGCTTGGCGAGTACGCCGTGTCTATGTCCCTCACACAAAGGCCATAGGGGCTGGACATGTGGCTTCAATGAGACTGACTGGGCATCTGCTATGTGGCAATATACTGAAACATTACTTTTCTGAGCACATTTTTCACCAGTTAACAAAAAAACCCTTTTTACCTCTACTTTCCCTGGCAGCTTTCATCTTCGAGTATTTCTACCTTTTCTCTCGCGCCCTTCTCTCAGCAGCCTTGATTAGACAAATTGCAGCCTAGACCCAATCGTCCCATGCCATTAGCTTGCTCTGGATCAACCTGCCCCCTCAATGATCCATGGCCTCCCCCTGGTCTTAATTAGCACCTCTCCAATCCTTGGCTCCCTGGCAACCTTCTCCACTTGGCTCTCCTTGTTCGAATGTCCATCTGACTCCTACTGATCCCGAATAATCATTCTTTTAATCAGCACAGCGTTTTGTTATTGTTCAACTGCATTTCGTTGTCGCAAAGGCTGGTTCACTGAAAATTAACCATACAAGTGCCATTTCCAGGGAAGATTGTCAATGTGCTTTTACTTTGAAAAATATTTTCATGAATTGGTCATTCCGTTCTTGTCTCGATGAAAATACCGGAAGAAACCAGTATGACAGAAAAGGCCATACCCTTCTTAATGATCAGCCTTTATTGTGCCATTCTACTTGTAAATTTGAGTCTGCTATATTAAATAGATCGTTGATACCTGATTGACCGGAAGCTCACAGCTTGGTCACATGACCGGCAAATGAGGCACATCCGGCCACTGCAGAAGGCAGATGATGTTTTCCATCCTCAGCTGCAAGAGAAACTGCTTTTCTGTTAATTGCCAATACTTCACAGAATGTTTCAATATTTTAACCAAGTGGTCCCAGCTTGTTTCGACGAAAGTCATTTCTTTTTCCAGGAGAGGAAAAAAATCTTCCAAATGTTTTTCATGAGCAGATCCGGTTTTTGTAAAATTGCAGGAATAAGAGACTGCGCAGGTGATGTAGCCCAGTGTCAGGAAGTTTCACTCTTGCGGCCTCACTTTTAAATATATTTGTAGTTGTTGAATTCATCACTGAAAGTCTGAAAATGTGATAAATGGAAACTAACGCAACATGCGCTTTTCACTTCAGATATATGTCGGTTCAAAAAATTGAGGGAAAGAGGCTAATTCATCAATATATATATTTACAGGATGTCTTGGCCTTGATGCTGGTCTGTAATATATTTCCAAATTCCGTTCATGTCCGTTTATCATCAGATCTCATATTAAAACACAGTTTGTATGTAAATATTTGTTAATATATGCTGAACATCAGTGCCAAAAACACTATAAAACGCAATACATAGTTGGATGCCAAAAATGTGCAAAATAACATCTGTTGCAAATGATGGTATTTCACATAAAAATGAGTAATTTAGCCAGTGCTACGTCATTATTCTGGACTGACTGTTTTTGTTTGCATGTAAGTCATTGTTCTGCTCGAAGTGGTGTCTGTGGCGCATGATCAGATTTGGCCTTGTTTTTGGTGGGGAAAAGGTTTTTGCTGTCTGTTTTGTCACAATGGCTTGCTTCAGATAGATAGATAGATAGATAGATAGATAGATATGGTAAGTGCAGCCCTCTAAGCCCAGTTTTGGGCGCTCACAAGGGTTGATTGGTGAGGTGAGAGAGAGAGCAGGAGTCCTCAACATGTTACACATTTACCCCATGTGAGGGATCTTTTACTTGCCCAGCACAGACACTGATACAAGGGGCCGCCAATTTAACGTCTCATCCGAACGACATCCAGCTGGGATTTTGCTCATAAAGGTGCACTGAAAATTTCGGGTTCCCCAACCGGGAGTCGAACCCATGCAGGCAAAGACCTTCAGCGGAGCAGGCGGGAACCTTAACCACTACACCACCCAGCTGCCAGGAAATTTGATATGTAAAAACAGTTGGCTGTTGCACTGTGAAAATGGCACTTCATGACTTATGATAGCTGATGAAGTGTCATCTTCTATATAGATACATTCAACATGGGACACATGAACAATGTAAAGGCTGTTTGATTAGTCAAGATCAAGAAAAGGCCATTTGATTTGTCATAACTGATTTTAGAGTTAAAATCAGATGCATAATCCTTTTGTTTGTCTGTCACCAACAAGAGGGATAAGTCTCCTTAAATCAAATTAACATTGAAAGTATTTGGTATGATCATGACAAATCATCAGCATGATGACACACGAAGTGGCATTTTCACAGTGCAGCAGTCCACTCTTATATATCAAATTTCCAGGCTGAAATAACTGCTGGGCCATCACCACCACTAGGAGAGGGGTATTTTTCCAGCTCAAATCTAACAGTCTTTTTCCGAGGCGGTCGTTGTCGTCATGTATGCAACTTAATGCAAGGAACTCTAATGTTATTCTATACCCAGCATTTGTTAGGCACAATGTATTCACAGCAAGCTTGGCATTGGTGTCAGTGGCCATGTTCAATTTAGAAACAGCTTGTCTACAAATACTATACATGAGCTGCACTCTGTCCTCTGTCATTCCGTCCTTGGTCCTAATCGCCCTCGAACGTTTCATTTTAGTGTTAGGTCACCATTCCCTCTGGCCATTTATGTCACGGACCTTTTCATTTTCGCTATAGTACGTTATGGTCAGTTGATAAGGCTGACAGCCCGATTTATTCAACCATTGTCTAGTATTGCATTGTCTTCACTAAAAAAGCCCCTCTCTGAGCTCTCTCCAGATTGCTTGCTACCATCCGCAATGGCACGAAGGTGTGTCACCATTAGATTTGAATCTTCTTTCATGGACGAATTCCAGCCAGGACGGTCTTGTCTCTAACAGAGCGAAATTGCAGATAGGTCTGTGTGCATCATCAAACTCCCTCTTTGAAAGATGACTGATGAATTTTTAAGCAGCCTCCTCCGAGCCGATCACTCATGCTGGTGATTATGTCAATTAATTTTATGAAGACCGCCATATCAATCTCGTGAACATGAAATATGTATCAGGATCGAGGTGTTATTATTGTAGGTATAAACATTATAACCTTGAGCTGGGTGTGCAACATATATATGTGTCCTGTCAGTTGTTGACATTCTGTTTTCTATGTCATATTTGACCTCGGTGTCTTGTGACCTGATATGTCATGTGACCTGATATGACGAATGTCATTGGCCAGTCAAGGTCACTTGGGGTCAACAGGTGCTATTGTTTCTTGGCAAGCGAATGTGTTGCTTCTTGTGTAGTTGCAAGACCATGGCTTGTTGGTCCATGTATGTGGTGATGTAGTCATTTTAAATGAGCCATTATATTCTGTGATACCATTCTGTGGTATTGGCAGACTTGGCAAAGCTCACTTGTGAATACCTCATACACATGCCTGTTTCATTTTACATGGGTTGTAAATTGGTGATGAATTGTCCAAGGTCAGACTTAATTAGCTTTTTAATTAGTTGCCTCATGACTTATGGCTGAAATGATGTAAGTGGGGCATTACTTTGTTGCTCTGGGCTTAGAAATGCGAATGACTAAAAAGCTGCTGTGCAAAATAGTGATGAATGCAGCACACTTTTAGCTAAGAATATCCGGCTTGCTTTTCCTGCTTATTGACATTTATTTTTGATTGGTCAATGCTTGATTACATTGTTGTATATTATATAATAATATCATCAATTTTCCAAATTTACAAGTGTTAATTCAATGGGGGTGAGCCATGATGAGAATTCAAAAATGCATTATCATTCTCAAGTCTCAGCTGAATTCAACATTTTGTGGCATTATCCTGTGATTGGTTTGAACCAAAATATGTATTCAGCCTATGCTTTAGTATAATTTCAATTCTTTCGGTGCACCATAAACCAGCTTGTATTCCTAATATTGAGCTTTTTATTCACAATTTATTGTCAACATAAAGTAAAAAGAGAAAACTGATTGATAAAGGGACGGAAATTGTCTTTCTTTCAGTTTTATTTTTGCCATTTTTTGGCGTTTGCAATCAACAGATGCCCCGTGGTGGCTCCCCGATGTCTGGCATCTGCCTCGTTCTCGTGGTCCCCGCAATCACAAGAAATCATAATTAGAAGCCAGTGTCGCCCTCTACATGATCTAATTGAACTGCATCCATCAAGGTCGTCTGCCTCTTTGTTTTCCTGTTGTTCCTTGTAATTGGTGCCCTCCAGGGCAAACCCAAATGGCACTCTAACAGATATCCATCAATTATTTGTTTGCATCTTGATTGACCATTTGGTTAATGAAAGTGGTGCAGTTGATTTTGAAGGATCAGTTACATTTTCCCCAAAGTTTAATAGAATTTATAAAAAAAGAAGGTTACTTATTGCACAAGATGTGTCATTAACTCCAGACATCAGCTATGAAATGGCTTTCAACATTTTTTTCTCTCCTTTTTTCCCAGTTTTGTGATCCACTGCCTCTGGAAGTGAAATAAACCAGACTTTCCTTTGCTTTTGTCAACTTGTAAACTTTCGTAATGGCTTCCCTTTTCACATTAAAAGCTTGGCTGGTCTAAGTTGTTTCAGATTGGTCCTATTGAATTGTAATCCTTCATTTTTATGACTAAAAGCAAAAAGGGCTGGTGTTGATCAAAGGTGTCGTGGAATCACATCAATCACAGCTCCACTCACATCAATCACATCCACTCCTCGTCCGTGCCTCATCCATTCCATATCAATCTCAAAATGCTCTAATTACACACCCAGCCTGCTTCAAAGTTGCCTCGAAGGCTGCCCCACATTCAATACAAATTCACAATGCTTCATGCTGTGCACACTCTTATGCTGTTCTCCTCTACGTGGTGTTCTCCTCACATGGTGTTGGCTCTACAAACTACCAAGATTCTGGTGAGAATATAGGGTGTTGTGATTATGGCGACTTAAACTTAAAATCTTATAAAAGTAAAAAAAAGAAAGTGTGAGCGATATGTTAGGCTTATATCAATTAACGATTGTCACACTTGCACCACTCTCTCAAGGATTTCGTTGGTAGATACACTGGTAACTGTCATGGTTGGTAGAACCGAGGTCTTATATTCATGGAACTGTAGGCCTATACAGGACACCAAACAATCAGGAAATGATAGTCTACGCTCTTGGTTATGTCATAGTTTAGAAGGCCACCTATGAATCATTTTTGCAGGGCTGCTTTAATATGACTTTGAAAGCTTATGTTTGCTGATAATCATTAATTCATCATTTGTTATTTCTGTTGGGAGTGATATGTGTGCCCAAACTTGATCCCCAATTGACTCCATATCAACAGGTAGACAGGTCATTCATCATATGATTTATGCCTGGTGGTCTAATGAGTCGGTTCATTGTAGAGCATTTAAAAGGCCTCCTGTCCCATTAATCTCCCTTGGCATGTGTTATAATGATCCACAAACGGCCACTTTGATCCTTCAAATTCCAACCCATGTCCATTCTTTTTTGTTGACGTCGACGGTGCTTCGATCCTCTTCAAGTCGAAGTCTTTGGACTATTTACAAAGTGTGAAATGTTATGTTTGTCCTTTTGTTTAAGTCTTTAACGTTTTTTATCATTAATAAATTTACATTCTACTAATTTCTAATGCAATTTCACCAAGTGAAATGAAATCGGATATTTGTTTGGTTTTTTAAAAATAACAACATGAACTCCAATAACGGTGTGGTGTCAAGTACATGACTGCACTGGCTATTACATTTCACATAATACTTTGTAGATCTATTTCAACTTCTGTTATATTTGGTAAACGTTGGTAATATGCTAATATAAATGAAGTCATAAACATTTGGAGATAAGCAAATGTTTTCATGGCATTCTTATGAGTGTTATACTGCACGATAAGTGTGTATCACCGCCCAGCCAGCCAGCACTGCCATAAATCACCAGTTGTAATGAAGAGGTTTCAGTCTGGCTCTTCAGTTGTGCTGTTCTTGTGCTGTTCCTTTGGTCGCCCGCTGCTCTCCGGTGATTTCAATGGCGATTTATAGGACCAGCCATGCAATAAATGTTAAGCCTCTTTACTCCTCTATGCAGCCTTTTAGTCCGTGTCACTATGTTAGTGTGTGAAATGTCTCATATATCTTGTGCTCTTTAACCACCTGTAATGTTTCCCTCTTTGGTATTCCTTGTTTGTGTTGATAATATTTCAGGCTGCCCCAGGCAGACCAATTGATCCTGTTGCTTGCCGAGACAGTCTCGCGAAATTTCTAAACATTTCCTCTCGGTAACATTCTCACTGTTTTTGCGGACTTCGAAGTAGATTGTGACCCATGCGTTTCACGTTTACTTTAAAGTATCTGCAAATGGCCGTTGTGTCGCAACCGCCTTTACGGAACACATTTGCATATTTGGCAGGTTCAAGCATGAGCCTTTTTCAACTCTGGAGGCAGCCATATTTAATAACACGTGACAATTGTCAAAAGTTTCCAAAATTTCTCACTTGTCAGTAGAATGTGGCCCAAGTCTGGGAGTGAACCCAAATGAAGATGTCAAATTGATCGGTCAAGATGTCCAGACTGACACATCAGCTCTGAATGACCATTGGATTCCCTGGAATGCCCTATGGCTATGTGGTCCTAAATATGCAGGTCTTTTGCAGTGCAAAGAGCAAACAGTGAGGCCCATTAGCTCCATTCATTTGGTGTCATTTTATTGGACAGGTGTGTTTGGGATGCATTCATTCAGAATGCAGCAAAATAGGAGAAAAAAGAAGATGTTTATGGAAGGCAAAGAAGCAAAGTGGGGTCAGTGGGGTGTGTGAGGGACTAAGTATTATGGCTGCAATGAATGGCTCACCCCTCTTGACACCTCAGACTGGGCTTGTTCGGGAGGCCTGAAGAATACATGCTCTCGACAGCATTGTTCATTTTGAATAGAGTCTGGATACTTTTATTCTGGGGCACTGCATGCTTTCTGAATGCTATGTGGAGTGGTTTTTTGACTATGGTTGAGTCAAAGTATAAATTGCTCTTAAAAAATGATTCTTGAGAAATTCTTCATGGTCGGCCCACAGGGGATGATTCTAAGGCATTGCCAATATATATATTACATATAAACATAAACGTTATCCAAAAATATAATTCATCTCCAATATTATGTGTCCCTCAGCCCAGAAGCCCATATTGATGGCTCTGAAAATACTGTGACACTCTTTGCAAGACTGCTTTCACTGCACTGCAGTCTATAGGAATTGGTGTGCAAATGAGCACTAACAAGTGTGCAAATAAGCTCACAAAATGCAGAGAAAATGTGAAAGAAATTGTACTGGGCTATTAAGCAATTGGGGAAGAAAATCATAATGACAAAACAAATTCCGATAATCAATCAATGAACAATAACACAAGGTGTCGCTTGAACATAAACTCCAAATCAAAGACCAATGTTTGTGGAAAGTTATGTAGCTTATGTCAACATACTCTGAGCAACTTCAATTTCTACAGTCTCTCTGCCACAAAAAGTGGCATAAAAAAGGACTTTGGAAGTCTGATATTGTTATTTGGTTATGCCCATTGGAACTATTGTCGGTTAATGAGCTTATGACGACCAATGTTGGCGAGTTTATCACTCTATATATACTGGCGCCTCTGCCAGCGCAAAATATGCCCATGGAGCAACCTTGAAGATCATCCGTGAGTAGTATATCTCAGACTGAGTAATTTCTGCTGACTGGAAAGGTTGATTGGCCAGGTAAAGTGTCTGCCAGGTGACACCGTTCGTTGCCATATGCCACAGTGACCCCACTCACCACCCCTCAGGTCAAGGGTACAGAGCACCCCAGGGGTAAAATGATCTAATGGTCCATGAAATCCCCCATTATCAACCCCTCTGTGCTCACTGCTGTCTGCCTTCGTGCCTTTGCCTCAAGGTTAGTTGCTAAGTATCTTGTCATTCTGTGGACAGCTTTATTCAGTGGATCACCATTAACTTCACGTCTCTATTTGTGCAGGTTAAGACGCTTTAAAGATAGAGGTGCTCGCGATGTTCATCGCGACAACATGTCTACAAAATCAGCAAATATTTTTCTAACTTTATGAACTATTTCGGGTCTTGACATCAAAGTGTGTTGCTTAAAGCAGTTTTGGTTGTGGTCGTCTTCTGCTATGAATTTTGACAATTGGAAGCACAGAAACCGAAAATATTTCAAGAGTCGTAGAAATTTCTAGAATCGGCGGAGGCCTTTTTCTGGCACTTGTAACGGATATACCATTTTTGAATTTGAAAGCTCAGAAGAAGACATCAACTTTCAAGCAGCTACAGTATACAAAACCAGCTATGGAAGCCGGCAGCATACGGTAACTCCTCACTGGCAATAAGTTATGGTTCTTACAAACTATGTCCTAACTCCTAAGGACGGAAGAGTGTTAGGGAACAGTGTTAGGGAAGAAGAAGGAAAAGGAGGAGGCACTTTCAAAGATTAAAGAGAACCTGCATGAGTAAAATATCCATTCCGGGTCAACATGGATATACTCTGTGTACTATTTTGTAATCAGTGTTAATTTCATGAGACACCCTGTACCCTGATCAAAGTTAAAACATGAGATACAGGAGAAGAAGTGAACAGAGAAGAAGTGAACAGAGAAGAAGTGAACAGAGAAGAAGTGAACAGAGAAGAAGTGAACAGAGAAGAAGTGAACAAAGACTATCTTCATTTTGGGATGCATTTTCCAGGCTTTATTTTCAGGTCATGGTTCTCGATTTGATCTTAAGAACAGTCATATTGTTGCCAGGAACAGGTAATGAATGATTGACAGTTCTCGTTAGGAGGGAACACAGAATGGATCATGCCAGTTTCTTGGGTCATACACAGTCCCGAATTCTCGTCAAAGTTGAGTCTATTAAGTTTGGTTTAGCGTAACGTTTGATTGGTGGAGTGTCAATGGTGTCTGTGTTACGAAATATTAGTTGAGTGAATATCCAATTTAGTGCTGTCGAAGTCAGTTGAACAATGGGGTTGAGAAGAATGGGCCATCATGGGCTATTAGCTTGTCACTTGTCACCCTCTTGGCCTATTGTTGAGCAGGGTGCCTCTGGTTCCCCCTGCCTTGCCCCTGGGTCTTGTTCAAGGTTTCAAAGGGCTTTGTTGCCTGGCAAGCAGGGGAAGCTGACTTGAAGCTTGCTTGAGAAGGTCCAGCTGCATGGGTCTGAGTTGGGCTTTTCTAGCCCCACGGCACAAAGACCATCCATTCCGAGCCAAGTGGTCTTTTCTAGCCAAATCCAGCTCTTAATCCTCCCCCTGCAATGGCTCGCATGCCCCTGCCACTTTCTAAAGACCCAGTCCCTGGCGTCTGGCCTCCTGGCCTCTTCATGCAGCAATAATGCAGGAGCTTGCATTAAGGTTCAGAGTCACAAGGGCTCACCAGACCAAGGGTCACAAAGACTTTTAAAAGAACCGTAAAGGGTAAAACTTGATAAGAATGGGGATTAGGACACCTATTCAAAGTCAAAAGATCCATTCTGCTAAAAGCTGTCTATATCTAGTGAAAGTTGCCCATTGACTGGTTGAGGTCTAAAAACTAGAAATGTGCCAGCTGCACTAAAATGAAACATTTGTCAATTGCCAAAAAAGAAAACTTAGGACTTAACACACAACACGACCAATGACACATTGTGCATGGACCATTTGTGTGTAATTGGTTGATTTGAAGAAGTCAAAATGTGCAGTAAGCCATTGTAGTGACGCCACAGTGAGGTTCAATTGGGCTGATTCACAGCCTTGTTTTCTCACAATTAATTGGCCAAATCGGCTGTGGGGTGTCCCGGTGTGTCCGTGAATGGGCTTTACTAATCACAACATCACTTCGTGGAGTGATCAGCGCTTGTGTCAAAAGGCAGACGATGGAGTCGGCGCTTGATGGATGGGCTTTTGAGTCAGATGGCGACCTTTGTTTCTCTTTATTACTCATTTCAAGTGCTTTAATATGTGTGATCACCTTTCTATGATTAACTCGATATTCAGATGTAAATTATAGCTAACAGATTTCACAAGCCCTCTGTTTTCAATGCCACTTTTGGTGGCAGAAACTTTAGAAATTGAAGTTGCTCAAAGTATGTTGAGATAAGTTAAATAACTTTCCACAAACATTGGTCTTTGATTTGGAGTTTATGTTCAAGCGATACCTTGTGTCATTGTTCATTGATTGATTATTGGAATTTTTTTTGTCATTATGATTTTCTTTCCCCTATTGCTTTGTATACTATAGCCTAGTTTGATAACTGAATTTTAACAAATTCCGAACCTACAGACTGTCTGACCATCTGTGTCATTCTTGCATCAATGGCTGACAGAATAACAAAAACTTTTTGTGCATTCCGTAAATGTCAGTTTCTTGTATTTGCAACAGCCATTACCAATAGAGTGACACTGCTGGTTGTAAAACATATATAATTTACTATATCTATATATATATAGGCATTTATTTTTCTGCTCAGTTTGTAATATAAAAGTCTGCCAATGGACCCCGACAGAAGTTTTCACATTTTCCACATTTCCTCTGATGCCGGGACAATGCAGCGATCTCGGATAAGCATCAATAACCTCGTTTAGGATGTGATTGATCTGTTGTCAGATCAACGATGGCGATTGCTGTGTATTTAATGTGTTCTTCATCGGCTAAATTGGGTGTTTTCTCCATTTTTTTGGTGGCTTTTTTGGTTTGATGCAGTGAGTTGTCATTTTGTCAAGTTATACTAAACTAGAATTGGCTTGAAAATGTTTCTGAACCCTATATATATGGTGATAAAGTCAAACAATGTACATATCAAAATATTCTTTTATAAATAATTATTATAGTTTTAGTGGTAATGAATTTTGTTTAATATTCGCACAGCGAAACGGCCAATGGCCGTTTCGCGAAGCAAATTGAGCACAAGAGAAGACTCAAAATTCTGTGCAGTGATGGTCTGAACATCAACAGTCCACAGTTGGGAATTAGGTCAAGTAGGTCCAGCTTCTTATCAATAATTTAGTTTCGTATTTAACAGAAAATAACATATATGCATCTTCATAAGTGTATTAAATACTCAATTTTCGGTTATTTATCCTGTACCAATATTTTTTATAGAATAGTAAATTATTAATAGCCTTTACAAGCTAAATCAAATTATTAGCACATGATTCATGTCATTTCAAAACAGATAACAAGAAAACATAACAAAATTAAAGTAACGTGATATTTATAAACTTATGATTATGTAAGAGTGAGCAATTAATCTACAAACAGATCATGTTATTGTTTTTGTATTACTATATTGTAATAACAACAATCTAACATAGACTTGACTTTGACAGCTTTCAGTGTTGTCTATCTTTCAACCATTTGGCTGATTATCTGTCAATAATATTATTTATCTATTAGTTATATATCTATCTATCAATTTATCTATCCATCTGTGGGTCAATCTATATATCTATTTGTCTATCTATTTATCTGTCTATTATATTTTTTGTCTATTTATCTTTCTAATATTCTAAATTGATATCTGTCTTTCTATGTACTTACCTTTGTAATTTTTGAAACAGTTACATAACAGCCTTTCATACTTTGAATATGAAATAAAAATAAAAGAACTTATGGTAACACTGTTAAAGTTCTACAAAAATATTTTAAAGTGATGCGCGAATTTCATGGCAGTGCCATTTACATAATATGTTGATGCTCCATTGTTATCTTAAGTGTCATCTTAATTGTTAAACTTGCATTTTCTTTTGTGTGTTGCAGGTAAGCACCCTGTCACTTGAGATGGAAGGTTGTCTTGGTTGATCAACTTGTGGTTGGCCAAGAAAGATGCGGTTGCCCTCCAGTAATGGCCTCTGACAGGTTTGATGAATTTCTTGATTTGTGTGTGGATTCCATGCCAGACTTGTAAGTACGTGTATGAGTCACGAATGGATTATATGCATGTGGGTTGTATGCAGAGGGAAAATATTGGAAATGTTTTCTGGCAATGGGCCTAGACTTAGAAAGTTGTCTCGAAAGCATTGATGAAAGGACGAGGAAATGAAGTTGAGCATTGGCCATGGGCAGCCACATATGAAGGTTGTTGTCATCGTTGGTGTTGTTGGCTGAGTGGCCGTTGGCTGAGTGGCCGTTGGCTGAGTGGCCGTTGGCTAGGTCCATTGCTCATCGGTGTAGAGAGAGCAGTGAGCAAGGGTGGGTTGGTGAAGTAAAGTCTTGGCTTGGCCTAGGGTCACGCAGGGCAGATGTTTGGCCTTTACTGAGCCTGGCAACCTTTTTCTGAATGGCAATGGCAAGGGGAATCCACTGCATGGCTCCCTTATTGATTCAGACCAAATCAATCACTCCGAACAGATCAACTGTCTGCCCCAGACCCGAATCTCTGCTCTGCCCCCAGATCTCTGCCCAGGCCCAATCTGTGCTCTCCATGTCGAGGGCTATGTGACAAGTCTGTGCTCACTCAAGCATCCCCCACCACACCACTTGACTGATGGCCAGCCAATGGCAGTGGCTCTTTTAAAATACTGCATTTGACTACTGCACACAATCTTCAGAATATGTATTGCAATCAGCAATTCACTGTTGCCATTGACAGGGATTATCTATCGAGGCTCACGCCAATTCCCAGTGAACACATATATAGCAAGTTGTGCACCAACCAGGAAGATGTTCTCCCTGCACCAGCTGCTTTCATGGTCCCCTAATCATCAACCAATCAGCTGTGAGAGTGTGACGTCATGCAGATAAGTCATGTGATGTGTAAAACGAATGGAGATCGTAACATCCACTTGGTTGCTCTTGCACAACTCCTGCTCCTCCCGGGGGCTTGCTGCATCATCTGTCCAGTGTGCACCTTATAAAAAAAGACCTTATCACAATTGTTGAGAATGGCCATGTCCTAGACCAATCAGATGCAAGTAAGTTGCTGAGTATGGTAATTAGAAAACAGAAGAGGCTTGTCTTTGAGACTCTATGACTGCCCAGTTGTTTCCCCTAAACCAGTAGGTTCTTTTGTTCAGAGATAGCTCCTCCCGTGGGAATGTCTCAAAAGTGACTGATTACAGGCCATCCAATCAAAATGTGTTGATTTCAAATTTTCCCACGGATTATGAAAATATGTTATTCTTTACAGTCTTGCCTGAGTCTATTTCCCTGAGTGGAAATTCGGTAAATATTGCTGATTGGGGAACTGATTATTTTCAATATGTTAATAAATCATATTGTCTTTTGCAGACTAACACTACGATACAATTCTTCTTGACTTTTAGAAACAGAGGATACACAAAGGTGCCATAATGACGTGATAATCTTTTAATCCCCAGAGGATCTGATTCGGTTCAGAGGTTCTTCGGTGTTGCATCTGGAGGCTGACCTGGGGAATATGAAAGGAAAGGTGACCTACTTGAGGAGGTGCCTGTGAGGTGGCCTGGAGGTGGCCTAGAGATGGTGGGGGTCAGAGGCTCTTTTTTTCAGAGATAGCTCCTCCCGTGGGAATGTCTCAAAAGTGACTGATTACAGGCCATCCAATCAAAATGTGTTGATTTCAAATTTTCCCAAGGATTATGAAAATATGTTATTCTTTACAGTCTTGCCTGAGTCTATTTCCCTGAGTGTCCAGTGTGTTGCTTTCGAGGCAAATTATACAGATGCTCGGTGAGTCCACTCAGGAAAGCCATTCTCAGAGCCGGTCAGTCCCAATTAGTGCAAATATCCTTGTGAGCAACTGAATCACAAGTCCCGTTTTTATCTCACCCTCCAAATATTTTGGAAATTCAGTCCGGTCCAATTCCTAACGGTAAAATCTCAAATCTTTCACTTTCCTCGAAAATCCTGACACGGGAGTCTTGTCAAATTTTGATACCAGTTGTGGTTCAATCGCTTACCACTTTGGAGTATTCAACTTGAAAAGGTGATCCACAGACAACACTGACTGCGATGTTCTCAGTGCCACACTCCAAAGCATGAAGAGGGATATGGTCTCTGGTAATATTACAAGATTGCATATTTGACAAAATTTGTAAAAATTGGCCTTTGAATCCTTGACTCACAGCTGGTTGGGCTGCCAAACAGAAATGAACCGTTGAAGCAAGCATGAAGAAGCAAGAACATGCATACATAGTCTGGAGTTGCAATATAAACCTTGGTTGTCAATGGTTGATGGTTTGTTGGTAAGCCTATAACACATGTTAAGTCTCCTCCATCTCTGGCCCTTCTCTGCTCAATAGATTTGGCTACTTTCTTGTTTTCACAAGTGTCTCGACTTTTGAGGTGACGATTTGTGCCAAGCCTCCTGTTATTCTGGCCCCTCACTGGAGTTTGCTTTGCAGCCCAAGTCCTTTCATATTTAATTCTTCCAGCATTGTGGCCAATGTGCAATGCATTCATAGTGGCTGGTTGGCATATTTTGTAGAACTCAAAGAGAAAACATACGATGAAGATGGATTGCAGCAGTGTTTTAAAATAAAATATAAGCTGAGGAAGTTTTAGACTTGAAGTGGCATGGGGAAATAAAATTGCTCACCTGACATGCGCCTAAAAACATTCCTACCACGGAAAAGTGCTTGTTTCCTTTGTTTTTGTTGTTGTTGTAATCTGAATTTGTATCATAAACTGACGAAAGTCCACTGCAGCCTTGTATTTGATTGTTATGTAGGCTCAACTTGAGCACAATCATTTAGCTATTGCTAAAATAACATTGCTGCATTATTGCCGGTGCTCAGCAAAATAAAAATAGGGATCTAATTTATTGCATAAAAAATCTTTATATATATTTTTTTTATTTAGTATTGGTTGTAGGAATGGAAAGACAGATGTGTCACTGGCCTTAAAATAGATGCTCTAGCATTGTTGTTTTGTTAAAAAAAAGTACAATATAAAGACTACCTGCATTACTTATAAATACGTGTATATTGCAAGCAAATGCACGGAGCAGTTTATAACATTCAGCAGAGCCGGAATAAACACGTTCTCTTCTGTTGGTTTAGTCCTGGTTTAGTCTACTTGTTGAGTGTTCTGAGCATTGCCCTGTTAGTAACTGAGTTGCAGAATGTTGTAACAGTGGTGAGTAACATGGGTGACATTTAGCCCCTTGCTGTATGCCGTGTGTATGCCTGAATGGCTCATTTAGCCTCAGGGGATTGCAGTCAAGCCCACAGGACTCCCGCTGCAACCTGGCTCAGGGCAACCTGGCTGAGGGCAACCTGACGGCCTCTGGTGCAGTTACCTGAAACACTGGAGAAACGCTGTGGAGCATGCAGGCAAGTGAGTCAGTGAGGCATAGGGACTGCAGCTGCTGGGGCTCTCTGCAGGGAACTGACTCCCTGAGCATCTGCAGTGCCTGCAGGAAAGGGCGCTCTCCTCCATATGAGAAATTGGAAATTCTTTCCGAGTTCATCGGCTTGAATATGCCTTTTGATATTGTAGGTGTGCATTGGGGAAGTAAACACCAAAAATGTTATTGTTGGTTGGGCGAGTGGCCGAGCGCCGTTGTCTGTCTTGAAGAACATTCAATTGCCGTTGATCCCTTCAGAGGTTTGGCTTTCTATTGTAATGAATACACCACTTTCCAAGAAAGTTACATAAATGTGCAAGCTTTTAATCTTAGTGCATTATAAGCTGTGATAACCGGGTCCACCATCAAATGCATACAGCAGCAGTATCTTGTAGGGCAAACTCAGCGGGAGAGGGAAGAAGCATGTGTTAGTGGGGATCCCTGGGCTACCCCTGCGGTTGCTTCTCTCCGGCTGAATTAGCAGAACTAATGAAGTATACCCTTTAGCACAGGGTCATGCTACACCCCTCAGCTATTCCTGGGAAACCCCATGAAACACAAGGAAATGAAGCAAGGGGATGGTCTCAGGTATTAGCTGCAGGCTGTCACGGCTCAAGGCTCCAGATGAGTGAAGGCCCAAGAAAGAAAGAGAGCACCTGAGAAGAACTCCCCGAGCAGCGAATGTTGCAGGGTGTCATGCAAGGAGCCCTGCTGGAAGCAACCCTGTCAGTTGGTATACTGCATTGATTTATGGAGATGCATGCAAGCAGGCCTCAGGCTGATTGTTTCTGATACATGAGTTATTGCTCATGCTCCCCAGGTATTCACTCCTGGACTGAGTCTCTTCTCTCCGCTAGCTGTGAATATGCTTTATCTATTTGGAAGGGAAATTGCTTGGGCGGAGGTATTCTCGCTTTTGTGAAACCTATCAGTCAATTATAATTGTGGGAAGCTAGCAACCAGCTTCATTACTATAATAGGAAAAAATCGTGCTAAATGGATTTAATTAAAATAAGTTTCAGTTGTTCTTGCACCCGTTTGAGGTATATTTCCACACCCCTGGTGCATCCATTTTCAATCTTGCCAAAATGAAATATTGCGGTTGGGAAGAGGACATGGGTGATAGAGTGCTGACACAGGATGGTACTGAATTGTGACATGCTGTTTTGCTACCGATGCTTTCACTTGTAGCTAAATCGACTCCCTTGTGTTCCTTCAGTCTTCTTGAAGTCCAATCCCATCTGAGTGATTCATATAATGTTAATCCGTTGCACATTGGCCCTCCATTCGCCTCGCCCTGCACACAGGGTTTCTTGCCCAGAGGGTTGGGTGCTCCTCTTGGTTTCCTTCAGGTTAGCCCTCATATCTGGCCCTGGCTGTCAAAAGGCATTTCCATTGACCTTAGGAATTGCTCTGACCCCCACCATCTCTAGGCCACCTCCAGGCCACCTCACAGGCACCTCCTCAAGTAGGTCACCTTTCCTTTCATATTCCCCAGGTCAGCCTCCAGATGCAACACCGAAGAACCTCTGAACCGAATCAGATCCTCTGGGGATTAAAAGATTATCACGTCATTATGGCACCTTTGTGTATCCTCTGTTTCTAAAAGTCAAGAAGAATTGTATCGTAGTGTTAGTCTGCAAAAGACAATATGATTTATTAACATATTGAAAATAATCAGTTCCCCAATCAGCAATATTTACCGAATTTCCACTCAGGGAAATAGACTCAGGCAAGACTGTAAAGAATAACATATTTTCATAATCCGTGGGAAAATTTGAAATCAACACATTTTGATTGGATGGCCTGTAATCAGTCACTTTTGAGACATTCCCACGGGAGGAGCTATCTCTGAACAAAAGAACCTACTGGTTTAGGGGAAACAACTGGGCAGTCATAGAGTCTCAAAGACAAGCCTCTTCTGTTTTCTAATTACCATACTCAGCAACTTACTTGCATCTGATTGGTCTAGGACATGGCCATTCTCAACAATTGTGATAAGGTCTTTTTTTATAAGGTGCGAATTTCAGATTTCTCAGAGAATTCCAGGCCCAAGGCGGACCACAAACGGAGGTCACCTGTGGCAGGAGCCCAGGGAGTTCTGGGTTGCTGTATCACACATTCCAGTAACATCAGCCCTTGCCTTGGATCTGGTTAAGGATTTAATCGTTGATCCACTGGATATTCTTAGGTTAATCAGTTTGATAATGATAAATCATTACAACATACACTATGAAGATGGACCAATGGGCCTACTTAATGAGTGAATTACACAGTGGCAAAAGATTCTCCTTGGATACTCTGTAAACATTTGATTTCCTGCAGTGATGGATGTAGTACGACATGAAGGTGGATATTTTAGGTTTGTCTTAAAAAAAAAAGGCTGCCAATTTTCTTTGCTGTACAGTTATACGCGGAGATACGTGTGGGTGAAGTCTCAAGTGAAACCCATGCATGCGAGGCCAATGCAATTTCAATGGGGAGAGGGTTTCACTTATCAAAGATTTTTACACATTAAACTGTGGAGTCATTTGTATAACACATACCTCAAATATCCCCCTTCATGACCCATTATGTTTTCATCACCAAATCTCACCAAATAAGAATCCTTCCTTCCACAAGCAGTTTGGTTGAACAAGTTTAGCATTGATTCAATGGCAAAACATCACCTGTTTCAGCAGCACTCCAGTAACACCTACAGGGTGACCCACCTCAACTTGTGCATTGATGTTGTAACCAAAATGTTCAGTGTTTATTGAAACAGTTTGGGATTTCCAATGCAAAAACTAAGTTAAAGATTCAGTGACAAGAGCCAAGAGAAGAGTATTATGCAAGTTTGGTTATTTTTGGTTAAAATTGGACTTAGAAAAAGAGTTCAAATGTTTGCATAGCCTTTTTTCTGATTTTCAACAATTTAGCTCTGTCAACCTTAGAAAAAATTTTTGGGGTCATATGTTATGTATGTACTGTGCTAAAGAAGCTATAACAAAGCTGTACCAGGGCTTTTCTTTGAGGAAGGTTTGGGTTTACTGAGTCAGGAAGCCCAAATACTGTCCTGGTGCAGTGCACCACTTTCATACTGGCAATTTCCTGGGGTCAGTGCCAAAGATGGTTCTGCAAAATTTCACGTTACAGTTCACAATAAGTGTTAGAATAGCTTCATCTTACATGGGAATATCATTAATCACTTTCAAATTGAGCATTGGTGTGTGTGTCAGCCACTTTAATAATTGTTCCAATAATGCATGTAAATTGTCAACAACGAATCTTATATCTCCAAGAAAGATGACTTAGCTTGGATTTTTAACCGGCAGGTTAATAGAGGAGGGCTTAAGTGAAATGGGACTCTTGTCCACTTGTCCACTTGTCCATGTGTCAACTTGTCCACTTGTCCACTTTCCTTGCCCCTCTGAACACAGTGCTGCAACCCAGTGAGCAATGGGGGCCAATGACAGATATGGACCTGCCCATTATAAATGGGGGATTCAGTTAGCTGTAAGGGGTTACCATGGTTACAGGTGCAATGAACAGCTGCAGCCAGCAGTGGGCCTGTGAGCCTCATTGGAGAAGTTGCCCCTGTGTCAGGATTGCTTATAATTCCAAGGCACTGCGAGAGTCAAACCATTTAAGTACTTGTGTTTTAAAATAATTGTTCATGCCTAGATGAAGCATGGTTGCTCAGTGGATCATTATGTTTATAACACTTGGCATTGTCTACTTCTTCACTAGCTTTCTGTACAGTGCTATGATGTAGTTATGTACCATTGCCAAATTATTCCTGCAAGCAATGTCAATCAACACCCATCCACTAAACTCCCCCAAGAGTCCAGGGCTTTCCTCAGTGCATTTCTCATTCTGACAGTATACTTTGACAAACTTTATCATTACAGCCTGTAAATTTGATATGCATAAAATGAGTGTTGCTTCCCACAGATTTTGGCACTCTGTGACTGTGAGTCATAATAACTGATGAAGTGTCATCTTCCCAAATTTAACATCCATGGGAAACATAGAGGCTGTTTGATTAGTCATGATGAATAGAAGGCTATTTGATTTGTCATGTGACTGATCTTAAGAGTAAAATTATCGTGACAAATCATCAATATGATGATTCACGAAGTGCCATTTTCACAGTGCAACAGCCCACTCTGTTTGGATATCAGTTTTACAGACTGTAAACTAAAGTGGTGTTTTAATTGTAGTCTGCAGAAAAGGTTGCAAAAAGACGCTTGACACCACAAATAAACGGGCCTGTAAAAATTCTGGCGGTCCTGTAAACCAGTTTTTACCAGCCCACATGCCTTGTGAAAGGTCAGAGCGAGTTTTAAGGCTGTTAGTATTTCACTTGGATTTATGAAATTTGGGATAGGGATTCACTTTAGGGTCTCCGTCAAAATCTTTTGGAAAAACCAAAGATGGCTGCCAAAATGGCCGCCATATTTTGAATTTCCCACTGTGACCTTAGTATTTCCTTAGATTTATGATACTTGGTACAGGGATTCACTTAGGGGTTCCCTTTTAAAAAAAGTTTGGAAAAATCCAAGATGGCTGCCAAAATGGCCACCATATTTTAAAATACCCACTGTGACTTTGGTATTTCACTTACATTTATGAACCTTGGTACAGGGATTTACTTAGGGGTTCCCCTCAAAATTTTTGGAAAAATCCAAGGTGGCTGCCAAAATGGATGTTCTGAATTGCCCACTGTGACTTTAGTATTTCACTTAGATTTATGCAATTTGGTATAGGGATTCACTTAGGGGTTCCCCTCAGAAATTTTTGGAAAAATCCAAGATGGCTGCCAAAATGGCCACCATATTTTGAATTGCCCACGGTGACTTTAGTATTTCACCTAGATTTATGCAATTTGGTATTGGGGTTCACTTTGAATTGCCCACTGCGACTTTATTATTTGGTTTGGGGATTTGCTTAGGGGTTCCCTCATAAATTATGAAAAAATTTCCAAGATGGCTGCTGAAATGGACACCATATTTTGAAGTGCCCACTGTGACTTAAGTAGTTCACTTACAATTCTGAAATGTGGTATAGGCATTTGCTAAGAGGTTCCCCACAAAGTTTTTATGGCTTGCAGCAAACACTATCAGTCTGGCAATAACTGCTTAATACAAAACAATCCACGTAATAATATATAAATCCCCCTGTTCATGATTTCAATCCCGAATATATAATCACCAAAGGCCGGTTTTGAATCCATGGATTCTTGTTTGGCCATATGACATGGTGGATTTGTTGAGGGGAATCTTCTGCATCTGGCAGTATTAAAGAACCAGGTGTTTCCGTCACATATGTTGGTCAAATTAAGACTGGATTTGGACGGATGGAAATTTGTGACTTTCTTGATGACATGAAAAATTGATTTTTGTAGGAATGTTGCTATACCTTTTCTCTTTGCTTTTAAAACCTGAGTGTCATGTTTTACATTTCTTATGACTCTGACAATCATAATACATTACTATTTTGTGTTGGTAATCATCTGACTCTCAATTATGCTAATGGTTTTGCCATATTTTGACTTGTTTGTCTCCGACAGGTTGCCATTCTAAATTTGCTGACCTGGTAACATACACTGGACTCTAAATATAAAATACTAGCATTTACCCGTGATAAAGGATAACACAAATGGCAGTCAGACAGGTTTGTGGGCAATTGTGGCAGTCTGGAGAATGAGTCAGAGACAGGAAAAATAAATGTTGACAGTTAACAACATTTGCATTATATGTGAGGGGGCGACCATTTTGATTCTGTGTTAAATAAATAACTTCTTGGGTCGTTTTGGTGAAACAAAAGAAATAGTTTTGGGCAGTCGTAAAAAAATGGTGTGTAACATGGTTTTTTGTAATGTAGAAATTAAAAAGTGGACATCAGACACGCAAAATAAATAATGACTGTCGGGGTCACTGTGAAATAAATTATTTCCCGTGCAAGAAAAGTTCCAAGTGCCCCCCCCTAATCAAGGGGAAGTGAATGATATACAGCTGAACTGAGGTGTAAGTGAACTATAGTTTGGTGTGCAAAGAACAGTATAAAGGAAAACATGAAGGTGATAGTGGGCAGTTGAAGAATGAAAGAAAGATGGCCACCACAAAAGCGTAACCTTCTTGGATTTGTGGACACGTTCCCAAGAAATACCCGCAGGCCAATACCTGGAGCATATTTCATATCTTTAAGCGTAATATTAGGGTGACAGCGGGCAGTGCAAGAATGACTGCCAAAATGGCCAACATGAAATGGCAGCCATCGTGGATTTCGTCACTTTCGTGACATATTCCCAAGCAACAGTTACACCCAAGGGTGAATATCTGCATGAAATTTCATAAGTGTAAGGGAAATATTAAGATCACAGCTGGCGGTTCATGAATGAAGAAAGATGGCTGCCAAAATTACCGCAACACAATGGCTGCCATCTTGGATTTCACAACATGTTCTCAATCCATATTCACAGGCCAATACCTGTACCAAATTTCATATCTGTAAAGCCAATCCCAAGATCAGGTGCAGTTTTCACATTTTCTGAGTATAAACCGGCGTAAAATCTTTAATAAGAGGGTCAGGATCACAATTCTTTCACCGAATGAAAGATATCTTTTGTCGTAAAATATGTTTAAGGTCCTAGGTCTGTTATGTAGACGAATATCAAACTACAATTGAAATATTGTACAAAAATCAGGATCTCTGGGATGTCCCATGTAACACAAAACCTGACTTTGCAATGTTAAAAGCAATTCATTCAAGTATTACTAATAGTAGAGCTATGAAACTACCTGTGATGCTTCATATACTTATTAAAAGGAATATCTACGAAAATAGTGTCATTTTCTCTGCCAGGAAAGTTGCAGTCAGAGTTTTTCCGAAGCTGCACAAACTGTCCCGATTTTCCAGAATTAGCAACTGCATGTCTTTACAGGTCAGTAAAAAAATTAAAGGAGAAATATTATTTTATTTCACTGCATATCTTGTTGGTCCCTGCTCTTCACAATATTACTGAACAAAAATAAACTTGCTAGCATGTATATTCAGTTTGTAATGGTCAAATTTAAAATGGGACATGAAATGTTCCACGCTAAATTTTAAGAGTAACTTTGCTAAAGTCGGAGATTCAAAGTATTGTTTGGCCAACTTGGAATTCTGTAAGCAGTTCATCTTCTGGATTCCAGTGGTCCCATGTATTGGTAACATTCGTGCCAAATTTCAAGGCTGTAGCGAAAGGTCAAGTTTAATTTTTGCGCAAATCAAAAATGGGACATTAAATGTTCCACACTGAAATTTTGGAGTAATTTAGCAAAATTTTCAGATTCAAAGTAGTGTTTGGACAATTTATAATTTTTGGTAGCACTTCATCTTCTGGATTCCTGTGGTCCCATGTATTGGTAACATTCGTGCCAAATTTCAAGGCTGTAGCGAAAGATCAAGTTTAATTTTTACGCAAATCAAAAATGGGACATGAAATGTTCCACACTGAAATTTTGGAGTAATTTAGCAAAATTCGGAGATTCAAAGTAGTGTTTGGACAATTTATAATTTTTGGCAGCACTTTATCTTCTGGATTCCTGTGGTCCCATGTATTGGTAACATTTGTGTCAAATTTCAAGGCTGTAGTGAGTGATCAAGTTGCATTTTTGCTCAAATGAAAATTGGGACACAAAATGTCTGTATTCGACTTTTACCTCTTTCATGTTATCACAAAGCAAACCACTGAAACGACAGTTGTGGATGACTATGGGTCTGAGTTCCCCCCTCAAACGGACGTCCTTACAGGTTATTTTTACTTGAGAGAGAACTTACTTGATATGACATTTTACCTAGAAAAGAAAACGATAACAATTATTGAAACTGCAGCTGTGTGATAAACTCAGCAACACTAAAAACGCACACTTTTAAAAAGGCTAAAAATAATACTTCCTCTTCAGATATTAAGATGAAAATTTGCACACTTCTAGTAGTTGCCATCAGGTATATTCACGAAAAATTTTAAATCTCTAAGTGCAGTACTTTTGTGCCAAATTAAATCGTCGTGATCACTGTCGAAAATGGAAGTCACAAAATTTCAATTTCCTCTGATCATTAATTTCAACAACTTAACAGTTTTTTCCAAAAACTTTTTTGATAAGCCAGGAAAGTCTATAATTTTCCTTACTTGATGAGTTAGGCAAAAGGGATATTTGACCCAACCATAATTAAAGAGGATGAAATTAATAAAAATTAAATGTCAATGCTGACACGCCCCCTACTGGAGACTTTTGTCAAAACCTTAAAAAATGATGTTTTATTCAGATTTTTTAGACAATTGACATGGAATGATTGTCTGTGTGTGTGTTTCTACCCTGGGCATGCATAAAACCCCAATTATTTAACAGTTCTGGTTCACATGCTTCATTTGAAGATGTGAACTCGTAAATTTTGAGTTTTTAATTCAAAATCTGCTTTATCATTGACATTTTTTTTCAAAAACTTCCGTGGGACCTCTTTTGGAAGTCTTGTGCCTGTTATGTGAAAATTTCTTAAGATTAATTCCATCCAGTATGCCACAAAACCAATATTTCCAATTGTGCGTTTGGTTTTGAAGTGCAGTTTGTGACTTGCATTTTTGACAGTAACCACGACAACTTAATATGACACAAAAGTACTGCACCTAGAGATTTGAAAATTTTCGTGAATATACCTGATGGCAACTACTAAGAGTGTGCAAACTTTCATCTTGATATTTTGAGCGGAAGTACTACTTTAAGCCTTTTTAGAATAGTGCGTTTTTAATGTTGCTGAGTTTACATTTGCGGTGAACTGCCTGAAGTCAGGAAAGGTCACGGTCGAAATGCCAAACTAATTTAAAAACTGACAATTTTGAATAGCCACTCATATAGCTGATGTTCCTAGCTTCACGTTGATCTTTCCCACGTGAAAATCTGATGAATAGCAAGGACACCAAGGCCAAAAATGTAAAATGGAGTTAGTGAACATGTCTGAAGCTCTATGTTACGCTGTACATGCGCCTGATCTTGGGATTGATCTAAGCGAAATATTAAAGTCACAGCGGGCAGTTAAAGAATGAAGAAAGATGGCCACCACAAAATTGCAGCCATCTTGGATTTCTGGACATGTTCCCAAGCAATGGCCACAGGCCAATAGCTGTACCAAATTTCATAACTGTAAGTGGAATATTAAGGTCACAGTGGCCAGTTCAAGAATGGCTGGCAAAATGGCCGCCACAAAATGGCAGCCATCTTGGATTTCTCGACATACTCCCAACCAATACCCACAGGCCAATATCTGTACCAAATTTCATAACTGTAAGTGGAATATTAAGGTCACAGTGGCCAGTTCAAGAATGGCTACCAAAATGGCCGCCACAAAATGGCAGCCATCTTGGATTTCTGGACATACTCCCAACCAATACCCACAGGCCAATATCTGTAGTAAATTTCATAACTGTACGTGAAATACTAAGGTCACAAATGGACACTTAACGAAACCTTAACTGGGATAGCAGTGTCACCACATGGCGATTTTAACTAATTAATTGTAATTAGCAAAACTAATGAGATTTGAGGAAAATCGTTGCATGGTTGAAATCCTCATGTGAATTCAGGAGTTTGGAGGTGAGATTCATAGTGTTATTAGTTGACAGGAAAAAGCCTTATGGTTGAGATGATATAGTTTCTTCCACAAATATATATATAGGATACCATTCATTCCCCTTCCTGAGAACCTCCTTTTGCATACCAAAGTCATTCCAGGCAGTTTCTGAGAATTTTGTTGATGCTGGTGCACTTTGACTTCTTCTCAGCTGATTTTTCGGCACAAAATAAAGCTGCGACAAATTTTCACTTGCCTGTCATTTTTGATAGAATTACTGCAGAGGCTTGTAACTCACTTTGTTTAATAGCCATTACTACCAATTAGACAAATATGTTTTCAAAAATCACCTGTCACATTTTTGTTGTCCTCAGCAACATGTTAAAGTCATGCACAAGTTGAGGTGGGTCACCCTGTACTTTTGTCCATTAGGCCTATACAATGTCATGACTATTGTAATTCTGCTGTCTTGAAGTGCTATATATACACAATACACATGCAGGCCCAAATGCGACACCACACAGTTTGTCTGAAGGGAACAGCATGGAAGGTCCGACAGCAGTTCCCCGGAGGAGCAAATGCCTCACTTGAAGTCCTTTGTTGACCGACCTTCAAGTCATTCCAGGTTGACCAACTTGACCTTGCTTTATGACGTCACAGAATACGTCACTTTTGGTGGTGAGGGTCTGTGGGGCCACATCTCTATTGCCTTTTTTATCCTACATCAAAGGATACTGTGAATTTTTTTCTTGCTTGGCTCATGTAACCCGATCCTTCCCCGTGGAGGGTCTCCTGCCCCCTCGCTGATTCTGATAGTTACCCTGTCAGGTTACTTTAAAATTCACAAGTTACTATCTACAGAGAAAATGCTTGACAACTTGGTCATTGTAGCCCAATGTGATGACCAGCTATACACTGTAAAATTTAAATTTTGAGTCAGCTCAAATTATTGAGTGAGATGGTTGCACAACTCCTTTGAGCTGACATAGCTTGTTGTTTGTTTTAAGTTATAACAATGAACAGATTATCATAACTTAATAGCTACACTCAACAAATTGTGCAGCCATCTCACTCAATCATTTAAGCTGACTCAAAATTTCAAATTTTACAGACCAGTGTAGATGCTAATTCTTGTGTAGTATTTTTGCAATGCCAGCTGGGCACTTGAGATTTTATGAACATAGGCCCATACACCAAAGTTTTTATATTCTTCCATGGGCCCCTAGCCTATGTCTGGAAGAGTCAGTCAGTCAGCAAAACCAGATTTTGGTCATAAAGAGTTCAAATCATAATTAACCCAAGCACAGCATAGTAGTAATAAGAGTTATTTTTTTCATCAGAAAATATTTAGTGTGTTATCCTGTGTCTTTCCATGCAGGATATTACAGGTGAACTTTCCTGTCTGACAAGATAGTTGAGTCTCACTTTGATAGGATGAGTCTGGTTTGGTTGATAGAAGCAACCAGGTGACTTGTGACCTTGACCTGTGACCTTCCATTTGACCCTGACCTTCAAGTTGAAGTGTCTGTGCATGGTCAGCATCTGACAACGTTGTTGGCCATCCGCTGCTATCACACAAGACGCACTCACTGCAAATTCCCCGTTTCTTTTTTGCTAGGCCTATCCTGCTTTTTTTATGATCAGATTTCATCTTGCATATGTAGGAAAGTGGGTGATTGACAGGTCTTATTGAGTGGTGAAAAACAGCAGGAGGCCACACATGTTGTAAAAATCCAGAGAAATGGTAGAGGGGTGGCGTGCAGGGTAATGCATTGGGATGGAGTTGCTGGGGGTGCTACCAGGGGTAGGGTGACAGGCCGACAGGGCGAGTTGCTCACACTCTTTCTCCATTTCCCTGATTTTGCACTTCACATTTTATAACTCTTCTTCATTTTATTAGCTCGTCTGTTTTCTTTGAAAACGAAGAGCTATTGTCGTCACTCGATCGGCGTCGTCATCGTAATCGTTGTACCGGTTAAGGTTTTTGTAAGTGTCCATTTGTGACCTTAGTTTTCAACTGAGAGTTATGAAATTTGGTACAGGTATGGGACTATGAGTATTAGGGTAGGTTGATTTCGGAACTTCACCATTGGACAAATTGGGATAGTGAGATTTTCACATCAAAAGGCTATATCCAAAATTTGAGGGCTCTAACTTGAAAACTTTTTTGATTAAATGACATTGAATTTTTGACATTTTGAACATTTTTCGGTTGTTTTGCAAAGTCGCGGTTTCGTATAACTTTGTCATTTCTCATCATACAGTAATACAACCTACATATTTGAAAAGATTTAAAAAAGACCTACAATTTAAATACAAACATGAAGGGTTTCCGATAATTTTTGATCCGCACTTCTTATAAAATGCACAATTTTTGAGAAAGAAAGTCAGATCTGATGATTCAAAGCAGTAATAAACAGGAAATTTCTTGAAAAAAGTCTTTTTACTAGTCCGTGGTTATATTCTACCCTATGTCAGTCGACTGGATTACACTTTCACAAGCATTGGAAGTCTTACAATGAGCCATATCGCAGGTATGGGGGAGTAACAGTTTCATTTGAAAAACTTTGCCGAGTTCTCCAGCTGCACGACTTAATCTTTAATGAATCGAATGTCAAGCATAAAGGTAGGTTAAAATTTGAGATGTAGACGTTTGTATGACACTGGACTCAAAAAAAGCAAATCGTATTTGTTCTCTCTCTTTCTGAGCATTGATATTATTTTGGAAATGTAATATTCCCAATCCAAAAGGCATGATGTGTTCGGTAAGGCTCCAGTGATGACATAAAGAGCTGTGTAATATTTATCAAGACCTCCCTTTAACACTTAGTTCCATTATTAAACTGTCAAAAACTGCAAAGAAGTGCTTTAATAATTTGTATAGTACCTTAATTGTCAAAGCAGGGAAGCTTCATATTACAACTTCCGCACACCAGTACAGAAATATACAATTTCCAATCAGGTGGTTGTTCTATTTGAACTTCTTTCTTGGTAAGAATGATGCCCTGGATTCCATTTGTTTCTCTATTTTTTAGGACATTATAATACTGAACCTGATTCTGATTCCAGCCCCTACCCCCCCCCCCTAATCTTTTACATGTTCTTAATTTCTGTGATTCTATATCAGACTATATACTATATGGGATACCTGTGACAATCATTGAATTGACAAAGGCAACTATATTATAGCTCTGGGTGCTTTACCTAAGATCACTAATATTGCCAGATATCTTAACAGCCAATTGAATTACATTTACACCTATAGTCATACTTTGATTGGCAAGTCAAGCAAAAAATGAAAATTTATCAGATTGTGAACTTACTTGCGCCACCAAATTTGGCCTAGACCATCGATGTTGGTATTCAAAATGAAGGTCTAATTGAGCCCTGTCCAATCATACCAGTTTCATTGACTTATCTCTTAAATTGACTAAGTTATTCAATACCGCAAATCTCGCGAAAAATGTCTAAAAAGTCAAAACTTTAAATGGATTTCCATCATTTCCTGAAAAAATTATTAAGAGTTAGAGACCTGAAATTTTAAATATTTCCTTTTGACATGTCCAAGATTGAAATTCTAAAATTTTAGCAAAATCAACCTACCCTAATGGGTATGGATCGGGAAAATGTCGAGAAATTCAAGATGGCTGCCATTTTGTGGCGGCCATTTTGGCAGCCATCTTTCTTCATTTCTTGAAGCCCATTGTGATCTCAATATTCCTCTTAGAGTAAGGAAATTTGGTTCAGGTATTGGCCTGTGGGCATGGATAAGGAAAATGTCGATAAATCCAAGTGTTACCCAGGTCTATGTTTGCATTTATAATATAAGTATTGATTAAACTATAGTTGACCATTTAACACTTCTCGATCAATTTATTACATGTGACACTTGACTATGATGTTTGTATTATTGCGCCATCTTCCAGTTCTTGTTATACCCTGTACTTCAAGTTCCTTGAGGTTTTCTCCGGAATTGTTGTTTTGGGTCAAGATACTGGATGATGCTGCAAATTCTGGGACTACAGGCCCTAGAAAGGAAACTCATCACTTCCTCTGGTCACCAATATATAGGGGTGCCAAGAAGTGGGAGTTTCCTGGAAAGGCCCTGTAAGTCCATCATATATATGCTGCTGAGTTATCTCAGAGACCATTCTTATGATGTCTTAAGTTCAACACTTATTATTGTGTCTCTTTTGTACTTCAGATTGTATTCTCGAGTCCTTAGATAAATTCATAGCAAACTATGAGTTTGCGTCATTGTTGTTTTTACTAAACCAGCAAGAGGTTGACTGTAGCACAAGATTGTGGTCATTTTGGCAGCCATCTTTCTTCATTCTTGAACTGCCCATTGTAACCTTAATGTTGCTTAGGGTTATGAAACAAGCACTGTTACAGGTGCAGCATCGCCCATGCCAGACATGACTGCTTTGCATCAGTGTTATTGACAATGAGTATTGAAATAAGAATAAGAAATAGATAGACAGGTTAGATAAATGATAATTAGATCGATTAAAATTGGGCCAATTAACAACATGACAACAGTGACATGCATGTATGTTGTGATGATACAATAGACACACAAAAAATTCCTTAATTGTTGAAAGCAATACAAAATCGAGGTGGAGAATTCTGACAATTTTGAGTCTCCCAGTCAATCATTGGTCAATGTTTACATTCTGAAAATTCCACGTGGATGGACCTGGTCCATTAAATACAAGCAAAGCTGAAAGTCTATGAGTCTACTAATTATGTAACCCTGCCTTAACACCTCAGAATATCATAATCTAGCAAAATACATGAATTTATTCAACTGCCAACTTCATACAGGTTGAAACAGATCTAGCAAGTGCTATCAACAAACCTCCGTGCCTGTGCCAGTTGTGATTGCTGAGCTACTGCAGGAATACTGCAGATGGCGTGATAGTACAGTAGGTTGACAGCGATCCTAGTGGCAGGTCCGTGAAACGTGTAATGGCGGCGCAAAAGCAGCCTGGCTTGCCCTTCGATGGGCTTTTTGAGCTGGTGACAGTAAATTGATTTAACGGGGATTAAATGAGGAAAACTGTACGTTGTGCACATCTTCAGAGTCATTTATGTGGAAAACACACGAGAAGACATTGTGGAATGGCCTGGGGAAGGCCAGAGCAATGGTTGTTTCACCCCTTCAGTGGATTTCAGCACTAAAGCATAATCGCCCTATGCATAGCATAGCATGGGCGATAATAAGGTACTGGCCTGTGGGTGATAATCTGGCACATTGATAGATTTCGCATTAACAGACGAGCGTTGAAACCGCTTGTGGTTCTGGTTACTCTTCTTCTCATTTTTTCTTCTTTGCAATTTTCACGTTGTCATTAACTGTATAAGTGGAATCCCTTGTCAAAAACAAAAGTTTGAAAAGAAATTGTAATTCAGCTTGCAGCACAGCTCTGGACAGCAAGCCTGCTGTGCTACTAACAGGCTGACGATTAAGTGGGTTCTCTCCTGCAGTTTTGAATGTTGGACAATCCTATGATTCATATCCCAATAATAAATATTATTAATGAGTACTTTACTCTATGAAGATATATCATAATAAACCACCTCTGTTAACTGGAGAATATCTTGAATTTAAGAGGCAAACATATCCGACATTATGACAGCTTCTTAAGGAATGCATGCATTTTTGAAATGTAAGTATTTCTAATGCAGCGAATTTTGTTTCTTATTCCTTTACAGCTTTCTGATTATAATGATTATAATTATTAGTACCGTAATATGGGGTGAATCGGGACAGAATTGGCAGTTTTTCTGTGATAACATGACCAAATATCAACTCAGAAATCGAAATATGGTGTCAAATTGTGTCTGAGCACGAGGTCTTAGTATCTCTAGGAGCTTGATGTAATAAACCACTGTCCCAATTCACCCCACAGTTTGGGGTGAATCGGGACACTCCATTATTTCCACAATCAATACTTCCTAGCTTCTGAAAGTGATTGCTTCTTTTGACTAAACATTAGAAAACATGTTCAATCTGCAAAATATTTATTTTGAGGAAAATCTGAACTCAATTCCATTGATAATATGCAGACTATAAAAAATATGATAAATGGCAGAAAACTATCAATAACTCTTGTTATCTGCTAATTTTACAAATGATTATTATTGCTGGACTAAATTCACAATTAATGGTGCCAATTTCAATAATATTAATCAAAAAACCACGCTAGTACATTCAAATGAAAATTGGTAGAGTATAATATTTTGATTATTCCTGAAACTTGCCATTGATCTGGATCTTAACCCATGACCAAACATACATAATCCCGCATCTAGTCTGTTATTCTGGACCCCTGATACCATTTTAAATTTAAAAGAAGATTCCTGCGAGTTTGAGGGCTCTGGTGTTTATATTTTTTGAGGAATGGGCAAAGTTTTGACCCGTATGCCAAAATTCAAATTATGCAGCGTCAAGTTTAAGGTGCTACAGCTCTTCGCTGCCTGCAGTTAGAAATATGAAATTCCAACACAATATGCGCTGGTATGTGTACTATAATTGTACCAAAAATCAATTACCTATGTTTAGCGGAAGCAGTTGATCTTTGAAGAAATAACATACATATCTGCTCTGTCCCGATTCACCCCTGTGTCCCTATTCACCCCATATTACGGTAACTAAAGTGCAAAATCTGACTTAATTTTAGCTCCTCACCTTATACACTTGCGGAGTCTGGCAGAGGTACTTCGATTGTCTCTCTCTCTCTCTTTCTCCCTCTTCTCTAACTCTGTATGTAATGTGTTGCTCATGTACACAGATAGGCAGCAGGTTTGTGGCTATATCAAATGCATTGTCAATGCCTTCAGTGCTGTGTGCCTTGCAATTTGGAAGAAATGTGTGCTTTAGAAGTCGCTCTTCCCTATCCTGTGTCCAGAAATTCACTCAACTGTCAACTGCAGCATTTGGGAACAGCAGCTTTGCCTGTAAGATGTATAATTTGCAGAAATTGACGTATGTACATTGCACAATATGATTGTTAACTGCAGTGCTAAGCTGACAGCACAACCAGTTGCATTGCAGGGCAGTGTTTACACTGGAATACTGTGGAATACTGTGGATGATCAGGATTCTGCAGTTATCACCCTAGCCGTTCGAATGGTTGCCAAGGAGGCAGTCCTGTTGTCATGGAAATGGGGTCATGGTGTCCACTAAATCCCTTCGTGGATCAGCATGAATGTCATGTTCCCAAATGAATCTGCACATTAAAGAAACACTAGCTCCAATAAGACCATGGACAGCTCATGGTATTCCATAAACTCCCTTTATCGAATACCCAGTCCTACACTCCGTGCCATCTGGAGTCATTTCTGAACCGCTGGGCAATGGTTCTCCTGATGCACTCTTGGTGCTTACAGCTTTTATTCATGAGATAACAGACATTGTACGTCGATGTCGGTCAAACATTGACTGACATATACTAGATCTGCTTTCCATACGTTCCTTTTGCAAGTCCAAGTCCACAAGGACATCTAGCACCTGCAGGCCATTTTTCTTAACATGTTACACATTTATCCCATGTGAGGGGTTTTTACACATTTGCCCCATGTGAGGAATCTTTTGCTTGCCTAGCACAGACACTGTTACAAGGGGCCGCCAATTTAATGTCTTTTCCGAACAACATCCAGCTCGGATTTTGCTCATGAAGGTCCACTGAAAAGTTAGGGTTCCCCATCCACAGTGGGGTTCTTACCCAAGCAGGCAAAGACTTCGGGGAAGCTGGCAGGAGCCTTAACACTGCCAACCACCTTATGTTCGATATCTGTGTTTTCTATCAATCTTAATGATTTACTGAGCAGTATTTAGATTTTTCCATATGTGTGGTTCCCATACCGAACTCCATAAAGACTAGATCGTCTTCTTCTGTACAAGTTGATGGCATGTTTGATGGATGGATGGTTCTCCTGGGAGTGGTCCTTCATCTTTTTCTTATTTTGCTTAGTGGTTCTGGCTCCTCTTGGTGTCTTTGCTAATTGTCCTGGAGGTGGGATGCTCCTGTCCTCCTGCTAATTCCCCATGATCTCTTTTCCAGTGGTCTGTGTATTCGTATCTGCCATGCATTGAATATGTTGTTAATCTGTTATTCTTAAACATTAAGATGGATGGGCTGTCTCCTGGCTTGGTGGGTGGTGGTTGGAGTTGTGGGGAGGTATATCTCAGGTATGACATTACACAATGATGCTATGGGAGACTGAGCTGTGCTGCTCTGTGTGACTCCTGACAATGCCTTGCAGTGGGATTAGTTGCACCCTCGACAATGCATATCTGGCAGACATTGAGACAATGGGATTTGGCCAGTCTTCAGAAGTGGTTTCTGTTGCATGTGATGTGCAATCATCTGTGGGTAGAATCCAAGTGATCATAGATCAGGAGAAAACTGGAGCTATGCGGTGTGTAATGTGCTGGGATATGTGTTTATATGACGCTGAAAAGAAGGTTGGTGTACAAAATTATGTGAGTGAGGGAGGGATAGAACCTGATAGGATTCAAGCAGTCAAGTGGTTCGGCTGGAAGGAGGGAAATGTGCAGAACAAAAACGAAATATCACATTGTATGATCTATTGTAGATTGATGTAATGTTAGTTGCAGGGAATTATTGCTGTAAAACACTATGAACAAAATTATTGGTTTCTTGGTTTGTTTGTTCTGCAATTTATGTGGGTGAAGGAAGCTGCATACTATAATTGTCGGTTAGCACTATATGGTGATGAGATGAGAACTGGGATTCTGGCCAAGGCTCTATTTATTCAGATATGCGCAGGGTCTTTCCATTGTCCAGTATTGCACACAGAATATAACCCGCTTCCAATGAAGCCTTCCATTTAATGTCCAATCACTTGGTCCAATGGGCTCAACCCGAATTGAGTTCCACGAGTGGGACTCAAACCCACGACCTCAGGGCCCTGCAGTGGTTGCAAAAACCAGCGCTCTCAACTGGTAGGCCATGGGGAACTCCGTAATTGCACAGGTGGTGCTGGATGTGGGTAACATCGCCTATATCCCCATTCAAGCAGTCTTGAAGCCCTCTGTGCATCCTCCGGTGCTTGTTGGAGGTTTGTCGGTGCTTGTATGGATTATGAGACAAGGGAAGACTGCAGCTAATTGCCTTGTTGTTTTGACAGCCATTAAAGTCTTGCAGCATCTTCCTAATGATGCTTAAGGGGCCAACTTTGGACTCCAGCTTTTATGGGCCTGCCAAACCTGCATGGGTGGAATTTCAACCTTCATTATAAGCTACTGTGCACCACATCTTGCTTTTACGTTCATTCAATGGGATGGGCCTTACAACAAGGATGCTATGCTGCAGTATGCATTTACAAAAGGTTGAACACTAGAAGAGACTGTGTTGAAAGTCAGATTATGAAACTTCTTTCATGCTGAGCATGGAGGTATAATCCTTAATAAATGAGCGATTATACCATTCGACACTTCTGTCAGCCAATCACATGCCAGTATTTCAGGGCGATAATTCCCATATTCTTTGTTGACCACTTATCGTCTCATGTTTGAGTATTTGGCTCAAGGTATAAGCCGGTTATTTACCATAGGATTGGGAATATGTGCTTTATCACACATTGGGCTAAAGCCCTTGTTTGATAAATCACATATATTACCTCTTCTGTGGTGAATAACCTATACGTACAACTTTTAATTGGAGCTCCATGTGAATGTCCAACAGAGAACATGGTCCAACAACCGCACATATGGAATTCACAGTTGAATTGCTGCACTCCAATGAACTGAGGTTAGAAACAGGTGATTACAACAAACAGTCAATGCCAAACGATGCTAAATAAGATAATCCAGCTTGCCATTTTGTAACAGGGCCCCTTTAAACACAGTCAGAGCATAAGAATATGTAACAGAGCCAGGGACTTTTTGCCCAAGAAATGATAATCGAAAAATTTGAGCATCTATTTATCCGCATGGAATCGTTCACAGACTATAGCTATATTGCATGGGATATCTATTATTTGGAATGGCTAGCAAGACAAATCATTGGATACTTATTTACAAGAAAGGTAAGACCAAGTACCCCCTATGGCCATATCAACACAGAATTTTTTGCCAACTCACACTGACACTTTGGAGGCTGTTAGTCAAATGTCAAAGATGTTGCAAGGTCACACTTTGCTTAGGTTTGGTCCACAGTGACTATATACACAGTTCTAAGTGGTTTTCTATACCTGACAGCATTTTGATTTTATATGAACTGACTTTTCTGAAACTTGTGCTTTCTCCAAGCCAATGTTTTGATCAAACAGGAAGTCATGTACAGCATGTACAGTGCTGCCACGTTGTTGCACTATGAGAGAAGCTGTTGTGTGTGGAGATCAAGGTTGTACAAAAATAGGGTGAGATTCAATGTGCAATAAGTCGGTGACATGTCATAATGTAGATAAATCTTGCTATGCCTTTACTGACAAGAGATTAATAAACAGTTATTACATTGTACTGTTTTCTGGAGGCTCATTCCGTCCTGTTTTGTTTTGTGAGAGGTGTATCAGTTGACAGTTTTACTTTTCACGAAAAGGCATAGTCCTCGTGCAAGTGCAGCAATTTGAAATTTCAAAACACCTCCTTGGAATATTGTGACACAATTTCAATATCCTCAGGCTATTTCGAGATCCTCAGACTGTCTGGCAATGAGGTTCACTTTTGCGCAGTCGATTCTGTGAAACATGAATAGGCCTATGTTTCTCCTGCATATTTGAGTTTTCTTCTATCATATGTTATGTTAGCTGGAATTATTTACTGTTTCATTTAAATGATAGAAATAAATAGCCACACGTTTGTAAATTATTTGAAGTATGCATTTTGCATGGTGGTCTCAGTGGTCAATCAGCTGATGTACTTCCTTGCGATTGTGGGACTCTTGGGTCGTCACCAGAGGTGAGGGCATCAGAAACTGGACTGGTGAGTTAGCTGACCCAGCATGCCTTATTATGATTAAAGGTCCTCATTAGGTGAATGGAGACATCAAATTTAATGATTGATGTGAACAACGGTGAAGTTTGACTCCTTTGGAGCCACAGAGATGGAGCCACGGGGATGGCTGTTGCAGTTATTACTTCAAGACGAAGTTGCTGTTTTAATATTATATTGCTCAATGTGCACCTCCAAACTATATATATCTTTTTAAAATTGTCGAGATAAAAACCAATCACTTCACCACGCCTCTCAGTGGCGGATCCAGACATGATTGGCTGGGGGGGGCCCAAGCGTGTTTCGGCATTCGCGGGCTCGTGTTATCACATTTTTTTCTTCAAATAGCACTATTTATGTTGGTGGTCTAGGCCCCCTAGGCCCCCCCTGTATCCGCCACTGCCTCTTTCAAATGATGGCAAGTGACTTGATGAGCAGTGATAAGCTCTCTCTATAGTAGGCCTGTAATGGGACTGCAGTACATCCACTGAGGGAGATGCACTTGCCTGCAGCTGCTGGTAGGTCATGCAGGAGTTCTGCAGGATGCTCTTGACAGGGGCAACTGCTGCAGGCGTTTGTATCTCTTATCAGTGTTGGGCAGCAGTATCATGCAGTACAAACCGGCTGCCTTGCTCTGCCAATGGAAATATTGCTTCAAATGAAGAATGGCGGATGGGCTGTTTGGCCTTCTCTGTGTGTTCATCATTCAGCAATGCACAGATTCTGCATGGCTCAGGCATTCAATTGACAAATATATTTTTAAAATGAAATTCCTCACAGAAAAGTTTGCGTCGCTTCAGTTGTGAATTCTTGTCACATATCTTGTTGTTTATTGTCATACTTTAATCCCCGTTGAAAGGATTGCTGGGGACTCAGTGGGGAGATAATCCCTTGCGAGGGAAATGGACATCCCGCTCCACTCTATGAGATGTTCCATTTCATATATTCCGCACAGCTTCTTCCCACTCAGCTTCTTCCCACTCATCTTTCAGGGGTTCATCTTGGATTCAGCAATCTCTTTAGTCTTGTGGAGCTACAGGACAGCTCACTTAGGTTTCTGTGGTGGATGACTGAGGATCTCAATATATTCCATGGCACTTGGAAGTTTGGGGCAGTTTTTGAAGGATCATTCGATTTAAGCCTATTATCCAAAGTGAGGCTTTACAGTATGGATGACTGGTAAGTAGTTGGAAAGATGGGCTGGCCCTCACTCCCCAGGCCTCGAATTCATTCGCAAGGTCATGGCCCACCTGAGTCCACTCATGGGTCACTTGGTGGGACCTCAGAGGTCACCTGGAGAACCCAAGGTCAAGGATTGGCTGATCCAGGCTCAGGTCAAAAGGTCAAAGTGGATTTTCCACCCAGTGCTGTGCCTGTTATACGTGCTGGTCTAATATTCTGTGGTCAAACTGACATTCAAGAGGATATGTTGCTCTAATCGACATACCATGATGATATGATAATATGATATGGGCAGAGAGATATATATCGGCTATATATACAAAGATGCTGCCGTACAACTTGTAATATGACACAGTTGGGGGAAACCAGGGCACATCGGGACACGGGGCACAATGGGACACGGGGCACAATGGGACACGGGGCACATTGGGACATGGGGCACATTGTGACAGGGAGGATTTTCTTGTTTCCTGACAAGAAATGTTATGGTGACGTCATTAAATTTTGTGATTTCTCATCCAATGTTTCTATCCTTTGGTCAGCTGATTATGGCCAGATGTAACCATTTGGTTGTTTTAATGCTACTCTTCTTAATTCAAAGGGATTCTAGTCTAACAATTTTCGACAAACCATGAACAATCGGGTTTTATCAACCCTTGTACGCGTTCAATACATTACGAACAGTCATTAATTAATGGCCTGATAAATACATATATAATATACACTGGTGAAATTATCATTTTGGTGTAACAGTCATGTTGGGGTTCGTTTTGGACGCTGAACACTGGGCACATTGGAATATACTTTTTGTATCGATGTCTTAACCTGTAAAAAAACTTATATATAAGTATACTTAACAGTAAATCGATTCATCAAGGTTAGGAAATCATTCTGGCGATATTTTTTCCGTGTGAAACGTCATCAAAAATTGTGTACAATGTCAAGAAGGGGCTCAATGCAAAACTTGGCCTAAAATCCTTAATAAACGTCCGATTTTCAAAATTTAAAAACCTGCACATATCAAGTAAACTCCTCCGAATTCAATGCACTTATTCATTTTGCAGTATTTGCAATATTAACTTCGCAAAAAGCTTTTCGGCGCATTACGCTGCAATGATGCAAAGTTCCAGTGACCACAGCAAACCAGTGGCAGATTCATGATTTTTTTTTTTTGTGGGGGGGGGGGGTATCTTTCAGGCCTGATATCACACACTCTTAAATAGTACTGAATAAAATGAACACTGTGCATGTAGCAATTAACAAACTAATAGCCAAACAGGTGGTTTTACATAACAAAGTTTTTTTTTACACATCCTTGGCTATGTAATATTTTCATGAAACAAGGGGAGAGGCTTTGGAATTTTTCTAAGGGCATTTATTTCATAGAAATGCCTATTTTAAGATATTAAAACTTTTTATTGCATGCCACATACATTTAGGTTCATGGTAAAATCGATACAGTACCCTTTTTTAAGGGTACTTTTCTTGTTACGGTAGGGATTATATGTGTCGCAGTCAACCAAATATCGTTGGACTTTAGAGATAGGTATGCAGGTATACAGGGAGTTTGGGCACAGTGGATTATCATGTTTTGTAAAAAAAATTGTAGCAAAGGACTGAGAATGACATTATACATTGACATTAGATGACTTCACCAGGGGCATCTAGGACAGTTTATGTCAAATACATTGAACTGCTAAAGAAGTAATCAACTATTGGCATTGCAAGGTATTTTTGCATTGTAGATAGTGTCAGGTTCGTCTGCATTCAATATCTTGTGCACATGGAGTGTTACAATAGTTTTTTTATTGCTGTCCCAATGTACCCCTACCCCGGAGTCATGGTCATGTCACATTTTGCTGTCTAGCTGCAAAGGAGTTGATGCAGGCTAATCTCCTATAAATGCCTTGGATATATGTAAGCTCAATAATATTAGTGATATATTGATACTCCTATCTTCTGGGTTGCTCTGTGTTTTCAACATTGAGTAAAATTGGTGTGTGTGCAAAGTGTCTCAATGTGCCCTGGCCCCCCCTACTTATGATTTTATATAGCACTCAAATATCCAGGATAAATCTGCTCTCTGTTGCTCACCATGTACTGAAACTGTGATCGTACACTGTAAAACTGCAGCCATGTCGCTGAAGTAAATGACTGATTGACTGCAAGAATAACAGGAAACCGGTTCTTTCTGCAGTAAGAATCTCGTAAAATAGCATTTTGTAGTTTTCACAGTACATTGCCGTAAATGTAACACAGCTAATTTTACTGCTACAGTAGCCTGCTTCAGTTGTGAGCTCCAGGCCGGGATTAGAATAAATGTGAGTTGTTAAGAGTTTTTGGAATCACTTGGCCATGTGCGCACTTCATCAACTGCACTGATACATTTATCAGTTTGATTTTTGGTTGTTCTAAACCATGATCGTGAGTTTTCTGTACCCTTGAGACTGTGACATATACTGGATGGATTCAAGGATGATTTGATGTGCATGGACTCCATGCCATGGAGAAGTGCCTCGTCGAATGAGGAGCCCAAGAAGTTGTGTTTACATTCTTTGGTGGGTGCCATACTTGTGCCATACTTGTGCCACACTTGTGTTGTTGCTTCATGTGGCCCATGTGCAGTGGCAGATGTGCGCTGGCCTCCAAGGGGTGGGCCCGTTGGGCAACGGTATGGCCAGGCCTGTGTTGGTCATTACCAGTCCCATATGTTGTAGCTGTCAGGCAGTGTCAGTGAACTGTCAGTTGGGCCCAAACAGTCTGTCAATAGAAGGCACACTGCATGATTAACACCCTGGAGCACTCCCCCTGCAGCTCTCCCCTGCAGCTCTCCCCTTCAGCTCTCCCCCTCAGCTCCTGCAGTCGGTCTGCTCTGTGTTCTGTCCCTGCCTGAGCATCCTTACACCTGCGTCTTTTCATGGGAGCAAAGTCAGCCATGCATTAAGAAAGGTGCACTGCCCCTCTGATCTAGTCTTGCCTGATTGGTCACTCACTGGAGCACGCAGGCTGTGGGATCCACCGAGCCCCCAATGAAGCACATTGAAGCACGAATGAAGCAGTGGGGTGAAGCAATGATGAAGCATCACAGACTTCCACAGCAAGCAATTACGAAGCAGCAGCAGTAATATTCTGCGAGTACAAAGGCACCACCCCATTGGCACTCGTGCATGGCTGCATCAGATGATCACAAGGACATTTTTGGCCCTCGATGGCTTCATTTCAGCAACATGTGCCTACCCTGTCAATAATGCAGATTTTATCTATGCTTCCTGGTAGCCATTATTATGTGTGCATTATAATTTTCTCTACTAATTAATTAACCTTTTTGTATTGACAATTTTGCTCAGAGTGAAGTGGTGCACCTGGTGTTAGTGACCTGTACATGCTGTCATTTATAAGATAGATGGAAATCGCTATACAATTAGGCTAGCTGTGTCATTTCTATGGCTATGACTATAACACAAGAGAAAGACCAACTTTTGCGGTGCATATAAGAGAACCATATAATTACAGCTTTTTGTAGTTTTCACAGTCCATCGCCGTAAAAATGACCCAGCTGGATTTACAGTGAACCAAATATGTTGCACAGGTCTGCCAACCCACCATCCATGTTGTAAATTTATTTTCTTATCGCCTGATTCCCTAATGAGATGTGATCTTTATTGTGACTTATGGCCAATATTGGCCTCATATATGGGTGCTCTGTCTTATTTATAATACAGCTGGTGCGTCTGTTCCCTCATCTTCATCATCAGAACTTACCTTGTGTATCATAGACGTCCATCATTTGCTCTATATGGATACTGTTTGGTTTTTGGATTTGTTTCGCTCTGCATATTGCACGACAGTGAATAGAAGGAGTAATAGTCAATTTAGTCATATTGCAAAATCTGCACACCATTGCTTGAATAATTTAGTGAGGTGGTTGCACAATTCCTTTGAGCTGAGTCAGCTGACGTAGCTTGTTGTTTTCAGCTAAGATAATCTATCCATTATCATAACTTAAAACAACAAGCTATGTTAGCTCAAAGAAATTGTGTAACCATTTCACTAAATCATTTAAGCTGACTCAAAATTCAAATTTTACAGTGCAGAGGCCACAGCTAAAATAGAAAAGGATCATTAAGTAGCACAAACTAGTAACACTCAACACGTCAATTTGGAGAGAATATTTTTCACAGCCAACAATCAACTGTGATCAGAACCATGATGAATTCATACATTAGTGTGCCCGCTGTTTCATTGCCAGTGCGGAGTTCCAGCATAGGCAGGACATGTGCTGCCATCTGTTATAATATGTAATGTACATTGTGGCACCAACGAAGGGCAGGGGGGATCCAGAAAATTCCAGTGGGGGGTCTATCGGGCTATCGCGTCGCGGAACGCACAGCTCGCAACATAACGCGACTGCGTGCCGATAAAATTAACATGTAAAAAAATATAAATTTTGGGTCTGATGGGATGCATCCCCCCATCCCCCCCCTGCATCCGTCCCTGATGAAGGGACAATAATTATTTTGTTTGGAAGAAACCAGGGCTGTTCAATAATTTGCTGATGGCCTGGTTTGTTTACTTTCTTAAAGACCATAATTGTGTCGTCTGAGTTGGGTTGACCAAGATAATGAACAGAAACTTTATGAATGTGCAATGAATTTGAAACTATTTCTTCGAACAGCATTCAAAACGAACTTTCTGCCAGGTGGCAGCAGAATTCAGTATTAGTTTCAAGGGGCTGTGAGGCACGCGCATGGGTATACCAATAATACTCTATAGACAGTACAAGCGTATGCAATTCGACTTTGGAGATTGCAGGAGCAGAGCCATTTTGCAAATAACACACAGACAAGGTGCAAATGCAATAGTTGACCTTGTACATCTCACTTATTTTGATAATTTTCTGCGTGCAAAGTATTTTTTCTTTTATAGCATTTGCATATTTTGAAGAAATACAAAACTGGTGGGAGCCTATTCCCAAGTCACATGACAAATTCCAATTAGAATACAACCATAGCAGTTATCACGAACTGTTATACATTGTTTGTTACTATGTGTGCTTTTAGCAGTTAGACATGAGATGAACATATAGTATGTCTGAGGAAATTACGCAAGTCGCATATTTCACAGTAGTATGCAATTTTTTGAGCCCAACATCATATCGTTTTCACATAACAACTGGATAGGGCTAGGAAATCTTCCATGTAATTTTCATTAAGATTCATGAATGAAATATAAAGTTATGCCACAATTTCAAATATCTTGGTGTCTGACGAAATTACGCAAAATCCACATGTTATGTGGAAGGGCCTTGAAAATGTTAAATTTTCAAATTATTTTACCTCAGTCATAAGGGTTCTATCATTTGTCAACTAATCATGTCAAAAAAGTTTGCTTGTTTCATGCCCATGTCAAGTAATGTGTATTAATTGTTTCCATTGGAATAACATCGTTTTTGCATAAAATCATCAAGTTTATGCTCCCAAAAACTTCAAAATGGTTCCAATCATTCAAAACATGCTTCTAGTACTTGCCTTATACTGTTGATTTAGCTTATAGCAAGGGAAACTAAAGTAGCATCTCTAACTTTAAAACGACATGCAATCAAAAATTCTATGCATGACTTGCCATTGGAATAGCACTGCGATTAGGATGTGGAGTTCCGAATTATATAGTTTGTGAATTCCAAAGACACAACTGACCAGTCAGTTTCACTGCAATAAATAGATGGAAAAGGGTAACTTTTAAAGGAATTTTGATGACGATCAGTCCATTTTGAGATTTTCGGGAGCATAAATTTGAAATAATTATGTAAAATCAATGTTATTCCAATGGAGACAATTTATACATATTCACCGGGTGCTACATCACAATGTCGTTACCTATTGTTTTAGAAATAGGTCATGTTTACGTCAACACATTGTGCTGCACAACTTGACACAGTTTGCTGTTTTCTTGAAGAGTGAAGGTGAGTTTACTTATTTTAACGTCATGCCTTTCATTGAAGACATTGTACAACATGACTAATGACTAGTAATATAGCAATACAATACACCTGCAATGTGTTTTATCATGTAAAAATTCTGTGCTTGGAGAAGATAGCATTATAAGTGGTGACCTCAATTCAACCTGACATGTGTGTATGGTTATCATGCTTTAAAATATGATCTACAATCACAATTAAACAGCAATGGTCACTCAGATGCCTTCTTGGTAACACAATAACAATGCTCCTAACATTTTACGTGCACAAATGTAAAAGTAATTTGTCCAGAGTTCAAAACAGTATCTGTAGCAACATTGTGAGAACTGTAGCAACATTGTGTCACAGTCTGAGCCGATTGACAATAAATAAGATCTACCCACTGAAGCCAAATAATATGTGTTATTCATGTTTTTGTTTTGTAGTTATGCCATAAAATATTGTATCCTGTTGCAGATGTCCTCCATGGCCAAAAAGATGCTTCACTGTAGGAGAGGGTGTGAAAGGGTATTTAAGAACGCCTGTGTTGCTAATACGAAATGATTTGCTTAATTGTCAGTTGTTGTTAACCTTTTACACAAGTTGTTAATACATTATTTTTACAATTTGTTTGTTATTTGTTCTTTTTCTTTACTATCAGTATTGTTAATGAAACTCATTTTGTTGTTATCTAATGCCAGTACCTTGTTGGAATATTTAATTTCCTCTTTACTAGCATTATTCTTTTCTTGGTTATCAAGTACATTAAGTGATTCGTATCCATGTAGCTGTGATGAAAAATGTTGATTTATTTGTACGATTTTTTCCACCATTAGCAGAAAGAAACACGCACGTAGGTTGCTACTAGTCACTTTATTGTTGAAATTAAAAGTCATTGTGAGATTTCATAAATTAAATGTTGATCATGTGATTAAATTTTGTACAGTAATCCTTGTTAATAAAAATATTGAGTTACAGAAAACATGGTTATTGACTATTTCATATCTTTGTCAGCTGACTTTCGGAAATGGCATGCCTTGAGGTAGGGAGCATTTTTGACAAGTCGGCCTTGTAATTCCCTGAATCTCTAACCCCACGGTGTCCTTTAAATGCTGTGGATTCTTGTAACAAATCAAAGGTTTTCTTGGTCACAGTTTTACGTTTACTCAGACGGTCAAAAGAGTTATCCCTGAAAAACAATAAATCAATGATAATTATTTGAATCTTATAAAAGCAGTATATTAGGAATGAGACGCAATATTTTGTAAATAATGAATATGGCATACCCTCCATGTATTTGTGATGCACCCTCTTGTGGTTGATAGACAGTTTTCTTGCTGTATGGCATTGCAAAAGTCCTGTTCAAAATGTGAAACTTATATGTGTGGTTGTAGCCTGGGAAATGCAAGTGATAACCAATATTTTATAAGTTATGGTGCGTACCTACACTTTACAGGTACTCACCTGTGATGTCACTTGGTCCTTAGTGGTAAATTTACTAATTTGGACATAAAATATACTGGCTTCAGTCTCTTCACCATCACTGTATGCTAGGGTGTGAACATATTTAGAGGTTAGCCCCAATGAATTTCAAACTTTCACTTTTTTTGGGACACCCCACTGTATGCTTCAGTTGAAGTTTCATCAGATAGTTGAACCTCCATCATGCAGGGGCTCAATCCGCCGAGCCTTCTTAATCAAGTGGCCATTCTTAACTCTCATAAAGGAGGATCCAACTTTCCGCTTTGGCATTTTTTACCTAAAAAATTTTTAATAAAAAACTGAGTATGAGGTATCACACAATGTGTTGACATGTAGCACAATGTTGCTACAAAAACTTGTTACGCATGTTGAGAGCTTATTACATTATCAAATACTCTTTTATGTGTCAAGATGTCTTTTTATTAGTCTATAGTCTGTAAATAATAAATAGTTTGCATTGAAATTTACTTCAAGGAGATTTAACAGCATTTAAAAGGATCCTCATAGAAAATCTCGAGGCCTTTCTCAACTTATAGAGCTATCTCCTCCAAAGATGTTGGTCCAATAATTATAAATGAAGTATAATTCATGACTTGAGACTTTGTTTTAGTCATTGTCAACCTTTTTGTTCAAACAAATTTGATTAAATTGGCAAAAAACAAGATTTTCTTACCAGTACTACCATTTCTGGATCAAATCCATAGTCACAATGTGTTGACGTAAACATGACCTATTTCTAAAACAATAGGTAACAACATTGTGATGTAGCACCCAGTGTATTGCTTGACATGGACAGCAGATAAGCCAACTTTTTTGACATGATTAGTTAACAAATGATAGAACGCTAATGATTGAAGCAAAATAATTTGAAAATTTAACGTTTTCAAGGCCTTTACAAATAAAATGTGGATTTTGCGTAATTTCGTCAAACACCAAGATATTTGAAAATGTGGCGTAAATTAATTTTGCCTCAATGAATCGTCATGATAATTACATAGAAGATTTCCTAGCCCTATCCAGTTGTTATATGAAAAGGATATGATGTTGGGCTCAAAAGTTTGCATACTACTGTGAAATATGCGACTTGCATAATTTCATCAGACACACTGTAAGAGAATCTGCAACCTATAGAACTTACAACACCCAACAATAACTGAATTTTGAGAAAATGTTTTTCTTAGTCAACTGTCAAATTTGATAGAATCTGTGACAAATATATCAAAACACACATGTCCAGGGCATTTCTTGGACTTGTCATATGCTAGTATATGGATGGATTAAATCGATTAACAAGCCCTGATATACCATGTCTATCAATGACTGGTACTTCCGCTCGTGCTGTGAGGAAGACTTCGCCCTCCAACCACAGTCCCCAAGAGGCAGATGTTGTCACCAGCGGAAATTCCAATTGCATACGCTTGTATTGTCTATAGAGTATTATTGGTATCCATGCGCGTGGATGTTGTCCAGTGTCCAATTCAATCTCAGTATAGACTGTTGGTCGCAATTTTTTTATTTGACATAGGCCTACTATAATGATTACCTAGTATCACCAGGAGACGTGTGTTTTATTATACCATTTAGCCATTTTCACATGCCCTGATAATAGCCGAAGAAATTGTCGAAATTTAATATTTCCACAATTTGTTGAAGAAGGTAAATTGATGTCAGGCGGACACCTGGAAATGTTTATGTGTACCATGTAATGGCGATGTTATTATGTTGTAATTATGTTGTAATTGCATCCGTTATTACTATCCACACTCGAGTATGTGATGGCACCCAGGTGGGCTGGTTTTGCCTCAAATGTTAACTCTTTGTTATGTCCAATATGTTCCCTTCTCCTCTTTCCTCTGTTAAAATACCCTGGTGGTTTCAATTACTCCTTCATCAACTGGCCACCCCTGGTTCTCATCTCATTTCGCCCATTTCTCTTGACTTTTATCGTGTTTTAACATAGCGTCCAATGGATGGCAGTATTTTCTTGCTCAACCCTATCTGGGGTTAATTGTGAAAGTTCATGCTACAGTGGAGCAACTCGCCAGTCACCCTGTAGTGCAGGAAGGTAGATGCAGTAGATGGAGCAAAGTGTTGTCTGGATTGGTCTGCTTCAAGTTGCCCAGGTTAAAGTGGAGAAGAGTTCTTCACAGATGACTCATAGTCGCAATTCCTTATTCCAGTCATTGGTCATCTTCCTCATCCGTTGGATTAATCTCTTTAACATGATTCTCGCACTGTTGGGATCAGCGAATGATTGACTACCATCCTCATTGGAATGATTCTATCATATTTGGTCTTTGTTGATTTACTGTCGACAGTCCAACTCTACACTTTCAACCAGGATTCATTTCCTAGGATATATAACACCGTAAAAACAAGTGTATATACATCTGCTTCCACAAAGATGAATTCCCGAAAGCTTGGAAGATAGATGATCTTTGCAATTGCAAAATTTCCCTTAAGATGAGTCTGCGATGATCGTTTGTTGTTTTCGGACGGAGAAATAATAGTCACAAAATAAAACTCCTTATAATTTATTTGATGTTTAGCATACAGGAGAGACTGCCTTGCCCAACCACATGTATTCGATGAGGAGCCACTCTATGATGGGGTAATGGGTTTTGAAGGTTAGAGTGTTAAGAGGGTTTCAGAGGAACTCACCTTAACCCCCTTTAACCCACTTAAGGATTCTCAAATGTGGAATCACTTAGCCACATGATCTATTATCTTACTCTTTGCATCAAAGGTGCCTCTATTTGAAGTTCTTGTTCATCATCACTCTATTGAATCTAGTAGTTCTAATATTTTATATTTTGTACATGCACATTACTCTTTCTTGTTCAGCTCCTCACAGAATAGTGCATAACCTCCAGTGTACATAGCCGTCAAGTAGACACTGACCTCATAAGATGCCAGAAAGATGCTGCCTGATGGCTCCCTGCATCCAGCCCTTGTTCCCCAAACTGCCTTTAGTATTCCAGTTGAGGAGCAGACTCTATATCTACCGTATGACGGCCAATACGTAATAGCCCTTGGGGTAATGATTCACATATCTCAGGGTTGCACAAGTCTACCTCCCTTGACTACTAAGGCAAGGAGAATTGACCGTCCTCACGTGGAAGGCATGCATGTCCTCCTTTACATTTTACTGCCTTCCTATGTTTGGCAAAAGAGTCTGTAAGTAAGTGGCTACCAGTCCCTCCTTGGGCAGGTTCGACCTTGGAGAAAGCGCTAGATTCCCCAAGGTTTGACTGACCTGGTCCGATGAGGCAGCTTGTAAAGGACCATTTAAAATGGAGGATGTGATGAAGACATTGGTTGAGCTATAAAATCCATGAGGGCTTTAAGTGAATATGGTGTAGTGCCATGGGTAGTAGTAGGCCTATGTTCTGATGTCATGGATATCATGCTCAAGGCCTACATAATTTTTTAGGGGTTGAATCTGAGAAGTTCTATAACAACAGCAGAAGCTGGACCTTCGTCTCCTGCGCAGGAGGCTGGAGTATCATCACTTCCATCGAAGGGCACTTACTGATGCGAGCAAAATAATACTCTGCCCTCCTCAAAATGCACCTCCAAGTAAGCTTCCTGATGTCCCCCTGGCCTGCTCTCAACTAGCCAGGTCAGATGGGACATGCGTCCAGCAGTCACTACATGTCGGGCGCCACCGTAACAACTCGATTACTGCCACGAAATTTGATATGCAAATAGAGTGGACTGCTGCTCTGTGAAATGGGCACTTTGCGTGTCATTACGCTGATGATTTGTCATGATCGTACCTAATACTTTCAATGTTGATTTGATTTGAGGATACCAATCCCACTTTTTGGTGACAAGCAAACGGAAGGATTATGTATCTGATTTTAACTCTAAAAATCAGTTAAATGACAATTCAAGTGGCCTTCTCTTGATCATGACTTATCAAACAGCCTCTTTGTTTCCCGTGTTGAATGTAGAGAAGATGACACTTCCTCAGCTGTCATGAGTCACTGAGTGCCATTTTCACAATGCATGATCATACCAATACATTCCACTCTTTTTGCATATATGGGTCAAAATTTGGTAAGTCTGAAATTCTTGTCTCCGGTGTTTAACAATAATTCATGATGACAGAAAGGCACATGTAGGTCCTCTTGATGTTATGTGTCATAGACACGGATATTAGAAAAACTTCTGACACAAAAAATATGTGGCAGGTTATTTTTATCCCATCCAAAAATAGCAACCCCCCTGAAAATGGCCTGTCTCCACCAACATTTTCTTTGAAAGATTGCATCACTTAAAAACTTGTACAGGATCCTGATTCAATTAAACTCTTCCATACACGGAGACTTGACTATCACTCTTCTAAAATATAGTTTCCAATTTCTGAAATAATATCCTGTATAAGAGCAGGAGGTTGTTGTGTCAATGTCTCCAATATTGCGTCATTAGCATCACACCAGTTTGGTTTCTTAATAAAAATGAAAGGGACGCACATTTTGTGAGAAAACCTAGTGTCTGACGTTGTCTGAGAACACAAGAAAATAACTGCGCTATCTGTAGCTCTGTATCATTTATGTAAACCAAAATATTTGAGTATTTCTGTTGGCATGTCGGTTGTCCTATCTTAATTTGTCATTAGCAAACGCCTTGCTGCTCTATTTTGACTGCATATTTCTGGACCAGAATCAATGTGAACATGCTTCTGGTGTTCATAAGATCATTGCATGCACAAATTGCCAGATTGCCAGTTTTGCACTGGTCCCTACAAAGATTTTTATCTTAATTATCATTAGCATCACGCTGTCATTAGCATCACAACAAAAAATGGCTTCTTTCCTTTACTTCACTAAAATTCGGTTGCAGGTGACAGGAGTTGAAATTGTGTTCAATATATATTATCAATTAATGTTTTAACTAAATATTACACAGAATTTTTGCGTTTTCCTTGCATCTGACATGCTTAGTATGAATTTTGACGCTTCTCTGAGATTACTAATCAAATATAGGGTGTCATTGACATTTTACCATTGTCTAGCACCTGAAATATGGTTCAGCAAAGACATTGGGCACTGGAGGGGTAGTGGAGATCATCCCTGTTATTCAGAATCCAAACTATTGGTGAAAGGAGTATTTTTGTTTCTGTTTATAAATTTCTAGTTCAAGAAAATGTTCTATCTTAATAAGTATAGGTCGTAGAGACCTGAAATATAGCTCAATGTTTGCAGAATAGCCACTTTCCCATAGGTTGGTAATACATTCTTCAGCTCTAAGTGGTGCGGTTTTCAAGTTATAGGCATGATGCTAATGACACACATATTCAGTATTTAATTGACCAAAATGCATTATCTCAAAAATAATTGGTCCTAGAGACCTGGAACTTGACCTAAAACGTGCAAGCTACCTGCCTAATCATTGGTAATAGATTATTTAACCCTAAGTGGTCAGGATTTTTCGGTTATAAGTGTGATTTTAATGACAGTCAAAAAACATCACAGCTGTAAATATCACCTCATTACAGATCAGCAGAGCATTTGGGACCCTTGGACATGATTTGACAGTGCAGAGATAGCTGATTGTTTGACCTACCCAATGCCAACTTAAAAAGGCATTTCTGGACTAAAAAAATTTTCAAATTTTTTTCAGCTGAAATTTCAAGGTTTTCAAATTTTGACCCATATATCACATTTCCTGGCTGTAAGAGCAGGGTTTAAACCTGCGTCGCAGGAGGCAGGACCATTTATTACTGAGAGCCATCACTCATTGGTACAAGTGAATCTCTACATTTCTATATAATATCCCTGTCGTCTGATTTGGCGGCTGATGGTGTTTCCTTTTTTTTGGTTGTCCAAACTTTAACAATACAGGATTGCCTTACACCGTGCTTGTTATGAAATTTCCTCATCAGTAATGTGATTAATTTTTGTTTTTACTTATTTTTTGTAGGTAAGCATTGGCTTTGAAGTAACCTTTATCACTGGTGATGAAACCAACAAATAAGGTGGTTGTGCGGACTCGACTGTGGTCTTCTTGAGGTTTGATGAATTTCATTTCGTCCATTTTGGAGCGTTTGATTAGATTGCGATGTTCTTTTGGGATTCCTCCGGAATTCCCTTGCACATTCCACAGCAACCTTTCCCTCTCTGTTTCCTTTTTGCTTTTGTCTTGTACTGAAGGAATGCATTTTTCTGCCTCAGATCTCGGCATTTCTGATTGAAATCTGCTTTACGCCTGTAATCCCTTTGCAAGGACATAACTGCAGGCATTTCACATTAATTCATTTTAGAAGATTTGCCATTGAGTTAAATTAATTTCAAATCTTCACATCTGATAAACGTGTCAGTCATGACAAATTTGTTCAGCATTCTTTTCCTCTTCCTTAATTCATCAAAGTAATGACATTTCTCTAAATAATATTTTGTGATCCATCAAAGTTGACCCATGGCAAACTCCCTGGTTCTTGAGATTGCAATTGTCACGGGTGCAACGTTGTCGTGGGCCGACTATTGGCTTACCCAATTGTTATCTCTTCCTCTTTCCCTGACATCTTTGTAAATGCATTGTGAGCATTCCATCTCCAAGGCGCATCAGGTCAGGCTATTTGTGTTGAGTTCCAATTACAGTCAAATGATGAGCAATACTTACAGTCATGGAATGCCACTGTAAAAGTCCTAAAAGACACAAACCACAAAGACACAAACCACTCCTCAACGTTTTTAAAATTCAGAACTACACCTTGCCTGTGGCCTTGGTAAGGGTCACCTGTCCACTTCCTACTTGGCATTGCCATTTTACTTGCGCAATGCATTTTGGCAGCGGGTTGGTCCCGTCATATCATCAGATCTTTCCTATGATAGTGCTTATGAGGTATTATGAGGTTGAATATGGCGGTTCAGTCTGGTTCACATATTATGGTTAGGAGTAGCTGCTAACAGTGAATGAATAAGCACTAGGGGCGTGGCTGTTTGTCATTATGAAGGATTCATTGGCTGCTTTGTTACCTTTGCAGGGGGTGAAAGGGGCGGATCTCTATTAGCAGCAGTAAGACAGCCAGGTCAGGGGGTGACAACCCTTCCAGATCAGCATAAATACCCTCTGGCCAAGATTCCTTGTGAGCCAAAGGGGAAGGCAGAAAAAAGGGAAATTGGCTCATGAAATATTGCACTCTGCTTTATGTGTGTAAATTTCACTTTTTATCCAGATACAGGTAACCTTATATGCCGAATATACTAAAAGCAGCACAAATATACGTGCCATCCAATGACTTGAGGTACCACACTTAGTTTACTTTTTGACTGACCATGGCTTTTGTGGCTCAGGTTTCAATGCCTTCACAAATCTTGGTCGTTAGGTCAACAGCTATAGTCCTATTTCACACCACTAGCTATATCACCTGGCACAATCATGTGCACCGTCTTTGAATTGTCATCTGAATGCTGGTAGTTACAGTCGGTAAATTTGATATGCAAAAAGGGTATACTGTTGCACTGTGAAACTGGCACTTCGTGAGTCATCATACTGATGATTTGTCATGATCATACCAATACTTTCAATTTGATTTGAGGAGACTAATCCCACTTGTTGGTGAAAGGCAAACGAAAGGATTATGTATCTGATTTTTACTCTAAAATCAGTTATGACAATTCAAATGGCCTTCTCTTGATCATGACTAATAAAACAGCCTCTGTGTTTCCCTTGTTGAATGTAGAGAAGATGACACTTAATCATCTATTATGGCTCACCGTGCAAAGTGCAAAACTCTTTATGAAGCTATACTCATGTTTTGTATCAAGTTTACCGGCTGTAAGGGCTTATTAAAATTGGTTGTCTGCAGAGCCAAAGAACTGTTCCTGATGTACATCTTCATTCAGTATTAGTGAGACACCGATTTGGAGGGTTCTAACATGCATTTTTATACCAGTTAGATACCGGTTTTTCCAATGGTATAAAATGCGCGTTAGAACCCGACAAAGAGGTGTCTAACTGACTTAGACATCATATTCTTCTTCTATTATTTGTTTTAACTTATAATTTTAGCAAAATAAACCATAATCTCATTGTTTGTTTGCTGTTGTAAACAATGTTAATCCTTAGCAGGGCGCTAACACGCAATATTGTCAGTTAGATACCGGTTTTTCTAATGGTATAAGAATCTTGGTGATGTCTAATGGAAGTTAACAGCAATAATGGAAGTTAGTTCTTTTTCATGTAAACCAATAATATATGGCATCACTGTTTATGACATAATAAGTACCGAGGGAGCCAAGACTGAAGATTTCCTGCATGGTTGTGTTCTGGAACAATGGGCGTCAGTCCTGTTCGATAAGCTGTTTAACCCCCGGCTCACCCTTCTGACTAATCTGCCGAGCCTGTCTTTCTCTCAAGTCCTCTTTTCATTTGTAGGACAAAAGTTTTGGCTCCCTGATCGACCATAACACCGCACAATGGAGAGTTAAATATTCATGGAATAAATCTGACCTGCCAACTCACTCAAGACAGATTGGAGGGAAACAATGGCTGGCCATTGGCTGTTAGAGTGGGCCGAGCCAAAACAAGGATTTCATGAAAGGTCCAGGTAAACGGAACAGCTCAGCAGGGGGCAATCTGAGAGCAGCAGGGGGAGCCAGGGCAATTGGAAAAGCATCAATTCATAGATAGGCCTTGTGTGACTGGCTCATGAGAAATAGTGTGATTGCCCTTTTATCTTTTCTCTTCTTATTGTCTCTGTCATATCCCTTTTATAGTCTCTTAAATTTAAACTGTAAATTTAAGCTATTAGTTGTATTGACCTGTTTATCGAATTCACTCGGTTTGCTACACCTGTAGTAGGTGTTTCATTTTTTTCTATGCTCATCGAAGAAACAAAAAGCCTGAGTCCTGGAGACTTTCACTTGGACTTATGATGCATCTCTTGTTGGTCTTTGTGCTGGAGACCTGTGAGTGGTTTGAGAGCTTGTAGCTATTGGTTGAGGCTTGATCTCTTGACAGTCTCTGTTGCTATTGTGTGAAGGCTAGTTTCTCTGGGAACAGTCTTTGAGCTACTTTTGAGACCTGCTGTATTGAGGCAGTCTCAGTTGCCACTGAGGGAGTCTGGCTTCTCATGGAGCATTCTCTGGATATCACCTTGTTTGACTGTTGTGTATATGTTTGGTACGACCTTGGAGTCTTATTCTGTTGTTGAATAAACCATTTGAATTACAGTCTGTTGTTGATCTTTTGTTGGACTAGGCTAATGGTCTCAGAACCTTTTATCTATGTCCCACTTGCCAATATACTGAGCAAGAATCATTACACTATCGATGCACTGACAGTTACTTGTGCATTGATGACCACTTCAGTTATTGCAGATGTTTTTAAATTCTAAAAATTAATAACTATTGGAACAAGGTGTTTTTGAATTGTAGATTGTCTTAAGGTCTTCTCATATTCAATATCACTATGTCAATATCTACTGCACATGGAATGTTAAGAAAGTATACAGACATCCTAATGTACCCGGGGTCGGGACAGTTATGGTCATGTCACATTTTGCTGTCTGGCTGAAAGCAGGTCAGTGCCATCTGATCTCTTATGCCTTTGATTTGAGCTCCATAATATTTGTGATATTCATGCAAACTTCTTAGTTGCTCACATGATGGAGTCACATCAGTTTTTTTTTTCATCATTGAGTAAAATTAGTAAAATATCCCACTGTGCCCAGGTACACCCCTGGTGCACTACAAGAACAGTTGAAGGAAGAGGGCCAAGTGCAGCTGGCAGATGTGCTAAGGCTGATATGCTAATGTATTCTTTGGATCCGAATAAGAAACACGGATGGATATGTGTAGATCCCAGGGCAACAGGAAAAGACAAGAGAGGTGACAAGACAGCATCTGATGTCGTGGCAACTGTCTCTATTGTGACAGGGACAAACACAGGGGAGACATGGTGCTGCCCTTGTCAAGACAACTCTGCATACATTTATTTTCTATATCAACTTCACAAAATAGACTTCAAAGATATATATATATATATGTATGTATAATGCTGCCTTACTCTTGCTATAACACAGACTCTAATATATTGCATATAATAATTTTAATATTCATCTTCATGTAACAGCATATTCTGTAGAAATTGTTATGTTGTATGCTCCACGGCAGACCTGATGTTTGTTTGACTTTTTGACCCCCAATACAAAGCGTTTGTGATGCAATTTTTCTCCAATACTGCAGATTATTACTGCTCCTGAGAATTGATGGAGCTCTCCCAGTGTGTAGGGTATCAAGGTCCTCTGGAAAACATTTAGGAAGTTATTTGGCTCTGGAGACAAGTTAATAAGTGAAACCTTGCGCTTGACAATATGGCTGCTTGGTGATGAAAATAGGGGAGCTATTGACATGCTGACCAATATTTTTGTATGCAATGAAACATGAATCACATAATTATATAAGCCTTGGTTTGCAAAAAAAATACAGTATTACGGAAAATTGAAGTCCGTCTTTTCTGAAGTCCGGTCAATTGACGGCATGCTTCTTGGGCAGACACCGAAAAGTACCTCATCAATACATACGTCCACACACCAATGTCACACCATCAATAATCTGCTGGTCCATCTTACAGCAGCTGTGGTGCCGTAGTTACATTGATGTCAGGAAATCCTATTTCTTTTTCGAACGACCATTTGTGACATTTTGTGTACTAAATATTATAAACGTATACATGTCAGGAATGAATCCTGAATTATTATCTGCAAAACCCAAATCTGAAATATGGCCGACTGGACTCCAGTGTTCAAATTATTGGTGAGGTTTTACCTTATAACGGAACCAGCCGATACATTTGAGGGAGTTTACCAGACAAGGCTGCAAGGATTGATGAGTGATGATAATGCTGCAGCAGGGATCAGGAGGAAATTGGGGGATTCTCTTAATGGTTATAACATGGAATCATTTTGTATTATGCAGATCATAGGAGATGGATAAAGGGTTAGTTTGTAATTGTGTAGTCTGATGTGGAGTAAGCTTATGATAGTATTCTCTCTATAAAGCAGCGACTATTATTGCACCCTTTTAAGAAGACTTGTGTAAAACAAACAAAACAGGGTGGTACCACTCTGTAGAGTGCATAGGCCCGCCACAGTAGTTTTTCAAGGTTTATGTATGATGCGCCAGCTGCAGCCACCAGTGTTGGAGTCCTCGAGGCCGGCCTCGTCCTCGAGGCCGGCCTCGGAGCCATTTTTGATGGCCTCGGTCTCGGTCTCGGATGACCAATCCTTGGCCTTGGACTCGGTCTCAGACCCTCTGGCCTCCGATATTTGTCCGAGGCATGTCCAAGGCCAGTGAAATTAATAAAGTACAATTTTGCTGGAACAGTCAAAAAAAATTTTCCTGTCAGTTAAGTATAATTATCTGTCAGTTTATCTAACTCAAGCAAACTATTATCCTATATATTAGATTCTTATAGAGTCATTTTCTGCCTGTCTTTTAAGACTGTCTGTATCTAGGCCTATTTTAGGCCGAGTGCCAAGTTATACGCAGTGCCATTTTTGTGATAGATATGAAATTATAAATTGACCAACAGTATTTGAATATTTTCGAATTTTTATTTTCCTTCACTAATTGAGTTGAACATTATTTCATGTAAATTTCGACCATAATAATTTGAAGTTTTAAAGTTTTTGTTTACATGTAATGGAAGATGCGTTGGTACCTGATCATTAACTTCACACGCCAGAGTGTCTGACTTAAAACACAACTCAACAAATGGAATGGGACAAAATTTGCGACAGAATCTCATTTGTGCCTCAAAAGATATTCCAAATAACTTTGTTGTAACAAAAATATGCCACTGCCCAATAAATTGGAACCCAGCAATTCAGAGTATCTATCTACATGTATCTCGATTCCAGAAAGTGTAATTTTTTAAGCAGTTATAGTAAAGCCCGTAATGAAAGTGATAAGCTGCCTCAGAATTTTTTTTAAAACTAACCAATTTTTCCCAGTCATGGTGAAAAGATTAATTAATTCTTTTCCAGCTGTCTTGAAATGAATTTCTAGTGTATGGGCTATCTCAGTCTGCAATGTTTGATTTAGAAGCAAATAATTCAATATTATTGAGGTTCTCACACATTCAAAACAAATCTAATCTGTCACTGTTTCCGTAATAAACAAAATTGCCAGTGAGATCAGTTCTATGCCCTGTTCTTTAAAAATGTATTGGTTGCCCCCTTATTGTCTTCATTTCAGTGTTATACTTGAGTCATTGAGTGAATCTCTAATTGTACTGTTATAGCCTTATCGTAAGCGATGGCTAAATGCCGATAATACACCAAGCTAAGGTAGTTTGGCAGTCAACCATCATTTTTGTCCGGCCGGCCTCGGTCTCGGTCTCGGATGCTCATGCCTCGGTCTCGGTCTCGGTCTCGAGGGTCAATGCCTCGGTCTCGGTCTTGGTCTCGGATGCTCATGCCTCGGTCTCGGTCTTGGTCTCGGATGTCCTGGCCTCGACTCCAACACTGGCAGCCACACGAAGTGTCAGAGGGACTCCTTGAATTGGATTGTTTGGATTCTCCAAAAATGTTAACTGATTCGTTACATAATGTTTTTATAAACATTGGTCATTGCCAAACAATTCTAAAGGATTGGTTAGGTAACTTTTCATAAACATTAACTTTTATTTATATCTTTTTTGACTAATTATCAATACCAGTTAATTCACTTTGTTCTGTTCCTCCCATTGTTACTGTATAACTTGCAGAGGCGCTGGCAACTTAAAAGTATAACCATTCATTTTGTTATACAATGTTATTGTTATTAATCTAAGATTCCCACAATATGAAAGAAAACAATTTTGTTCTGCCATATCATACTCATTTGCATGCTGCTTGTGGCTGTTTACATGGCCAGTTCCAGGAGACTGCAAGAAACCTAAGCAGGAGAGCAACTATGGTAACAGAGTTTAACTTTGTATATTTAAAAAGACAGTACCTGGTGATTATGGTGTTTCTGATGCTCTTATCTCAACCAAGATCTGATCAGTTCTTCCTTGCGGTGAATAAATAAGTCCTAGCAAGTTTCATTTGAATCCATTCAGCGGTTTTTCCAGTTATGTTGACAGACAGATGGATAGATCATGTAGATGGACGTACGAACTACGAAGGAACAGATGCACAGACAGACACATGCGAATGAAATTATTGGACCCGTCCTACAGTGGGCCTAACAAACGTTAGCTGGTGGCCAAATCCATACAAACCAGGCTAACTTTATATCAAATAGCCAAGTGTAATTTGATTAAAAGCCATTTTCATTGTTTTTTGTTTAAAGCAATTATCTTGGTAACAAATTTGTAGAATATAGAATTAAACTCTGATTATACATGTATAGAGAGTTTATACGGATACCATCAGATGTTTGTTTTGTTGGTTTTACGTAGATCTTAGTATGGTGTGCACTGTGCATTTATAGTGACATAAGAGTATTTTTTTATCGGAAAAACAAAATTATTGGAGGAATCACATCCTTGTTCTTTGAAATTGAGGGAGTTTGGAACAATTTGAGTGCAATCTTGAATCATGTTCATCGTAAGAGAAGAAATGACTGTAACAGCTAGTTCGTAGATGAATTGTGTGACATGGATGTCTGCTGAGTGAGCATTCTGATGGTCAACTGTATGACGTCATCTGATAGAATGCCAGAGCTGCATCCACAGGCAATTGCTGCAGACAGCTTACAATAGCCAGGAACCAACCAATCATCAGCGCATGATTGTTCCCTCTTCAGATGTCGTCTGTTGATTGTCCAACATGGCTGCCACTAGTCTATAATGGCTGCTCCTGTTCGAAAGAGCTCGCAGATAATCTCCAGTCTGCGAAAGAGTAACGATCTGCAGACCTCTACGGTTGATCACAAGCATCCTCCTGGGGCAGACGGTCAACTGTTCTGTCAACCATCAAAGTCTGATGATTATCCTGCTTCCATCGCTTATACAGGCAATTTTGGTGGAGCAGGCTGCCGGGCCTTTCACGGAATGAAGACGAGTGTCAGATGAGATGTTCTATTGACACCATGCTTGAATTGGCTGGTGTTGGATGATCCACCAAAATAATTGCGGTGTAACAGCCGTTGTTTGAAAAAACGTTTGAATTGGTTAATTGAAAGTAAGTCCTAATGCTTAAGTCCTATGCGTTCACTTGAGTGTGTTTGTTGAACGTTGACTGTTACCCGTTTCTAAGAGGATGCTTGTGCTATAAACTTATTTACATTCAAGTGATTAAGAGTACTCACATTAAGCTAATTGTGGACTCACAACAGGCCCTTTAGATGCAACACATCAAAGTAAACTCAATTTGCCTTTGGGTAACTTGTGACCTCAATGATGAAACAAAATGATGATCATGGTGTGACTCTAGGGTGGTCCACATTTCAATGGGAAAAATCAAATCTCCTAAAACCTCCAATTTGAAAGTGGAAATTGATGACCACATAAGACAAGGTTCAAGATGTGAGTCAGACAATTTGGACATTTTGGTCCAAAATTTTATTTTTGAATTTCGGTCTGAAAAATAGCCTATCTTATGTAGAATTTCCCAAGTTATCTGAATCTGAAGTCGGAAATACAAAATATCTCACCATTTTCATTCTACGAATGTTTTTATAACTTGTCAATTGGAACCTAGCATTTTTTGGAATATCTCTCACTTTCACTGCATATGTCTCCATAGTACTCGATTTTTGTCAACAAATAAGTCTAATAACACAGTACCAAAGCACTAATCAACTCCTTATTTGTATCCTGTAACAACCAGGCACATGCCTCAGATGGGCGCCCTTTGCCCTAAATACAGTTTGCATTGAAGAAGTGATTTTTGGCACGGCTGTCCAAGACAGCGAGTCTGAAATATAGAATGGACGTAAGAGAAGACTGCAATTATGACCAGCCAGTGTCAAAAGTAATTGTCATGACTTACAATCATATTTTAGGTCAATCATGCATATGTTATATTGCCTTGCATTACCCACTGAGTCATAAATGCCTAAAATCCTTCAAAATTTGGTCGCAAAAAAAAACTCAAGCTATCCTCAGGTCTCATATTGAACTTTCTAAACATAAACTTGTTGTAGCCAATATATCTGGGCATATCGATTTTGGTGACTTTCCAACTAGAATTGCATGAGACAGTTTTTTTTCCGACGCCATGTATTTTTTTCAGCTTTTCAAAATTTAGCAGACGTAAGTTAGAAAATGCATTATTGAGACTCAATAAATGTTAGCAGCGACCCAAGTCTTGGTACTATCATGTTCTATATGAAATTTGGAAGATATTGATGTATCATACAAATTTCTATTGCAAAAAATGACAACACAGTGTGATATCAAAGTCGGCAGCCTTACCTCAATCTGCAAAATTCTCAAAAAAATTGTCACCTGACGTTTAGTCAAATATCCTGTTAGTGTAACTATACGTTTAGATGAAATATCTCAAATTTACATGTCATTAGAAGTAAACAATATAGGGAATCATGTCAAGGTGAAATAAATGATATCAAAGTGTTACTTTCCTTCCAAGTTATGTGACACTGTGAAAAATTTTGTCACACTAAAATGTGCATTTTTGCCCGTTTTCGGACATATTTTGCCCAAAAAACATGACAAAGGGATGAGATCTCGTCATTTCTGATGCCTTTATTGGAAAGTAGACAATTTTTGTCAGAAGGTAAGTTTAAAACCTTGTTCAAAAAATTAAAAATGAGCCTTCAGGATTTTTTTCAGTCAAATGTCCTAAATTTGTGACTCAAACCTTGAACCTTGTCATAAGTTAAACAAAAACATGCAAAAATTTCAGCCAAATCGGTTAATATTTAGAGGTGGCACAAAGCCCTAGAAGTTTATAGTGTAATTCCTCATTCGCGCAACTGAAAAATTGGTCAATTCCCCAGATCTCTCCCAGAAGTGAATATTTTTTCCAGATTTTTAGCCTGGCTCACCAGGCTAATTCAGGAGTAATGGTCTGAAAATATTGTCTGTCAACTCTACTGTTCAATAACTATAGGTTCAATATATCTGTTTTTGTGTTTTATTGGTTTGCTAGGGTAGCTAGATGTATGGAAATTACTTTTTTTTTTCAATTTCAAAAAATTTTTTTTTTTCAAGATTTGAAAAAAAAAAAAAAAACTAATTTTTTTTTTTCAAAAACAGAGGAAATCGGGAAACTTCTGTTTTTCGAAATTTAAACATTTTTTGTTTCCTAAATTAAAGAAAAAAATTGTTTTCCTAGATTAAAAAAACCAATTTTTTTTGCTCCAAATTTTTTTCAATTTCGCCAATTTTTTCAAAGGAGGAAATTGGGCGACTTCAAGATTTGAAAAAATCGTACAGTCTTTTTGTGGTTATTTGGATATTAGTTTGTACGTGCAACAAATACAATAACAACACTTCACTTGCCGCAATTCAGAACCACCTTTCTCTGGGCCATTTCCAAACCATAAAGTAGACTTAACTATTCCACCAGCATTGCTACGTATTTTGCCGTCATCACTGCCACTTGAGCCAGGCTTTGAATCCGCGGATTCTTGTTTAGGATATAATAAAATTGGCATGGCAAAGTAATATCTGTGGGTTATATGTGATTTATTATTCATAGCAATTGAAATATTCGCCTGTTTTTATGAAAAAAGGCTTGATAATTAACATTTGTAATATCTATGCTGACCTGCTACGAAACTTTGTAAGTCAGAAAGAATATCAGGACTGGATTTGGCATCATGGAAATACTATAAAAAGGTTATTGGATCAAAATAATGCGCTGTTACAGCAACATTTGGAAATACCGATGATTTTGAGATCTGCCGATGGACAATGGCATGTTAAACTTCAACGGCTTTGTGCCACCTCTAAATATTAATTGATTTTGCTGAAATTTTTACACGATACCTTCTATCCATATGAGATCAGAATGCAAGATTCAAATCAGAGATATTCAGAAGAAAAGTGTTTTTGGACCACCCTACATGACTCATTCAGTGACTTGTCCCAATAGCATTATAACTGCACAGTAGGCCTATGACCTCACTAACAACAGAATAACATGGCAAGAATAGGGATATGACCTCACTAAGAACATTCCAGTGTATTTCTGTAAGCATTTGTACTTCGTTGACTGTTACCATATCTGGGTCACATATTGTCACATACAACTGCTCTGTCAATCTGACACAAGGGGCACCAGTGTTGCCTGGCGGGACATTTGACTTTGGTTGCCTCCTTGAGGTTTAAATGGTTGTGGTCGGCCCATTCTGTCAGTGATGCCAGAATTCTCAGTTTTGTCGAGTACGTTAAGTTTTGAGGCTGTCATCCCAACTTTTCTGTAGTTTTCCCCCCTAAGTAAACTGGGTACTTTTTAGAATGATTCTAACTAAAGCGTGTGAAGACACCCGAGAGATTTCTCAAGTTGAACTATCACCGCAGGAATGAGGCAACATATACATAGCTTATTTAACTTAGGACTGTTTGTGTTGATAATATTAATTTATGTATATTAATTATTAAATAATGTGTATATATATATTATAAAGTGAATGAATGGTGGACATGGCAGCTTGGTTGTTTACGAAGGCCCCTGACTTGGGCTGATCATGTGATGTGGCCTGAATTGAGTCCCAAATTGAGTCCAATGGGCATTTTTAGTATGGTGGAGCATAAAGGAGGTGTATGCTTATGATCTCATGTTGATGACATGCTCAGGAAATCTCTGCTTCTCATGATGGTCATCATTTTGCCTTTATTACGTTAGCCCGATAAGCATCTTCAGTAACAGTTTGGCTTAATGAGATTTGCATATGCACTGAAACCGCAGAAACTTCTTGGCAATACAATATATGATAATACAATATACACTATATCTTTGGGGGCGACCATAAGATATTCAGAAAAATCTCACAAAAAACCTTTTATTTATATCTAGAGATATATTTTCAGAAATATCTTGCAATACATTTCTGATGAATTTGTACAGGGTAAAATCTGCAATGGTAACGTAATTCACACAAATCAGAACATATTTACCCTCTATTTCCCTTCTCAGCACTAGAATGATCGTCAGAATTACATGATATTTTCCAGACGATCGCAGGCATTTTTAAGGGACCTACAAAAATAAAAAATAATTTTTAATCTGCCTCCTATGGTCTTTCTGTATGGAATGGTAATGTAATTTACCTACAAAAATTATAATATCACTTTTTACCTTTTTTGAAAAGTGATTTTTAATATTTTTTAAAAACCGTAACTTGGAGCAAAACGTTGGCTTTTCCTGCTTGTCGTTTAAGTCTTTTAAAATTTTCAATGCCTGACATTAACACGATTTAAAGACCCTGAACCTTGTTTACATAATTTACAATCATCTTTTAAACTTTTTTTAATGTCTATAAAAACCTGTTTATTCATCTCAAAATGTATAATGAAAAAAAAAAGTTATCCAGAACTCACAGGTCGCATTGCCATACCCTGCTGCATTTCGTTTCTCACAGAATTGAAGGCTTTTATTTTAGTATTCTGTGCGTTGCTGATGAATGAACCATTATTCAGCAAATCTTGGCAATGTTTCCACTTTTTCTGATCTTTGCTGTCCTCCATTTGAGATGTGTCATGGACACAAAGCAGAGGGTTCTTTTCAACATAACACAAAATGTTTCGCTAATGCAGAGCTGAGAAAGAAGGACTTATAAAGAAGTGTGTGAGAATACGCTTATACTTGGTACTTTTTTCTGTTTCCTCAAAGAATCCCTTAAAAGACCTTTTGATGAAAATTGTAAAAAGGGTCAGGCGCTTGACTGAGTGCTAAGTGATTTTTGTTCAAGTATTTTTGCCACTTCTTTAAGCGATTAGCTATAACTTAGGACTGAAGGGGCATCCAAGTGCTAAGGGTCACCACGTGATATGCTAATTAGTCGTATTTGAAAGAAATGCACAAAAAAAAAATTGCAAAAAACAGGAAAGTGAGAAAGAAGGAAAGCAATAGCAAGACGAATGCGATGCCAGGCTTGATGTATTGCCCAGCACCTGCCAGAATGCTAATTTTCTTGATGACGACCTTTTGGAAGTGCCACTTAAATGTTTATTATGAAACACCTCACAAGGCCTCATAGTGTGATAGTGTTGGTAATTGGGCCCCACTTGGAGCAAAGAATTTGTCACAATTAGCAAAAATAAGTGCCTGGTGCTGTAAAAAAGGAGTCAGTCTTAATCTCACTGTGGGAGTTGTGGCAGTCTTATCAGGCATCAGGTCAAAGACATGCTTCAAACATCAAACATGTGTAAGAGATCTGACAAGAAAGTCACATTAAGTTGGCCAGCAACATTTAGACTATTAAATATATTGTGACAAATGGTACCAGCATTTTTAGAAATAAACATGTAAAGTCTTCTTACATAAATTTATTAAAACTCATTCTTGTTACAGTTTACATTTTTGTATTTGTAGTGAAACTTTGAGGTGAACTAGTTTTGCTTGCAATATTTTAAATTGGCTTGTCAGCATATCATAATTAATGATAATTTATATTCTATAATTTATATTATTTTTCTCAGACACCAGTCAAATGCTCCGTAATCGATATTTTACCGTCCAATTTTGATGGTTCCTTTTTAGGCTGTCCCTTTTGTAAAAAATTGACGGCCAATGGAAAGAAGGAGACATTGGCTGTCCATTGAGGTAGTGTTGCCGATTTATGGATAAATAGAATTACCCATTTCGATCTGTGTTGGGGCTGCATGAAAAGGGAATTGTTTCAAAAGATAAATTAGGGTGGTAGCGGTGATTTGATTATATGGTTATGGCAAGAAGTACTATTTTTGGCACCGGCAGATTGTTAGATCTGCCAGCGTCTATGTTTTGAACTTGTCACATGTTGTCGTATCGTAGAATGAACTCTTTGCTCTGCCTCACTTTGCCTTCTCTCCTACACAACAAATACACCTTGTCGCTTATGCTAACTCTTTTTTAAAAAGGGCCTGTGTTTCAACATGCCAGCTGTTATCAATCCAGTTGAGTGATGCTGGGTTTCTGAAAAATACTCCAGATAACCTCAAGTGACCTTACAAGTGTGGATTTACCCCTTATCCAGATGACTCTTGATGATTTTGTAACTTTCCAATGAGTTAACTTTTATCCCATCCTTTTCCTCAAGATTACATGACAAATTGTATGTTCTTATTTAACAACGGTCCCAGCTCAGAGGCCTGCCTCAGAGGCCAGACTGAGAGACCCGGCTTAAAGCCCAGTTTAGAGTCCTGGATTTCAACTTTGACCTGACTGTGAGTCAGGACTGTGAGTCAGGACTGCGAGTCGAGTCAGGACTGCGAGTCAGGACTGCCAGTCAGGACTGCCAGTCAGGGCTGCCAGTCAGGGCTGCCAGTCCGGGCTGTGATTCAGGGCTGTGATTCAGGACTGTGAGTCAGGACTGCGAGTCAGGACTGCGAGTCAGGACTGCGAGTCAGGACTGCGAGTCAGGACTGCGAGTCAGGACTGCGAGTCAGGACTGCGAGTCAGGACTGCGAGTCAGGACTGCGAGTCAGGACTGCGACTCAGAGTCCTGGCCCCTAAAAAACCCATTTTTTGAGCTTGTATATCAGTGCAAAAGCGGTGCCATTTCGTCCCTTTGGGACAGAATTCTAGTTGAGCATATGGCCCATTATGGGGCTGTATGAATGGTAAGGAGATAGAAATGGGGTAATTTTGATGGTGTCAAAGGGGACCCCATACAATGAATGTGCCACTGGCGTTCGACTGGGGTTACACTTTTATATAAATAGATAACTGTTTTCATGAAAAATAAAAACTCTTAATCCATACCAATGAGTAAATAAATTGTGTAGCAATTGAACTGACTGCAGGGTGGCAATTTCGTGATATTTGAAAGATTTTCAATGTGCTGTAAAACTCCTGTTGTCTTCCTGGACAGCCAATGGATAGGCCTGCCAGGCTGCCAGACACGAAACACAGTCACCATGTACCACATGCTGGACTGCTATGGGTTACAGCAGTACCCCATATGGGCATAGGCGTATCGGAGGGGGGACAGGAGGGGCGGTCGCCCCCCAAAAGTTTGGGAAACAGTAAGATTCGGGCAAAAAGGCTGAAAAAATCGGGCAGATGATTAAATAAACACTATTGAAAATTAATGATTTCTAGCCAATTTCATTTGAAATGGTACTAAAACTAGATCTTGAAATTCGGGCAAATGTCGCTCGCCCCCCCAAAAATTGCGGGCGCCGTACGCCCATGCATCTGGGGTACTGGTTACAGTCAAGAGTTACACCAGATCTTGTCAACATATACAGGCTCAAGTGGCTGTTTATCAGGGTCTCTTAATCAGCACCATTGAAAGCCCTAGATGCCTCTTGATAACACACAAGAGCATGTTGGGCCCTCTGGTTTACAGGGTGGTTGAATACGCCTCATGCTATGCACAATGAGATACAGATAAAGCAACGGCAGAGGATAGATACTCCATCTACACAAAGCATGACATACTCAGATATTTAGAGTCTGTGCTTTTGACTTGACTGAGGTTCTTGTCTGGCTTGATGGATATTTGGATATACAGTTGTGCTAAAAAATATGTAGGCCTACACCCCTAAATAAGTTGAGGTTAAATTCCATCTGTCTCATGGTAATGGCTACAACGGCTCTAATATTGCATGCATTATTAATGCAATGCCTGCATCATAACATTGATCTTTCCTACTGTACTAGCATGGCCATCGTATAGGGGATCTTTAAGCCGGAAGGGGGTCATAGTCTTGCAAAAGTATGTTCACCACAAAGTTTGCAGTGCAAGCCCAATGCTATTCGGAGCAGAGGGTGTTCTGTAAAATTTGAAATTTTGAGTCTGCTCAAGTGATTGAGTGAAATGGTTGCACAATTTCTTTGAGCTAACATAGCTTGTTGTTTTAAGTTATGAAAACAGACAGATTATCATATAAAACAACAAGCTATGTCAGCTCAAAGGAATTGTGCAACCATGCATCTCACTCAATCATTTTAGCTGACTCAAAATTCAAATTTTACAATGTATCCAGACAGTGATACAACACTTGTGAAGAAAAGCTATGTATAGATATAAATGCTGTGCGATTACTTGTTGAAATAGCGTCCCCTTGCATTGAGTCATTGGTCGTCACAGCATTTGAAATGATGAACGGCCGTCCTTTATCCTTGTGATCGCAACTCCCCTGATACAGCCCTCACATTCCCATGGTGCCATGGGCCTCCCACAATGCAGTGCAACACTTCCTGTTGCAAGGGTGTTGCAGTCGACTCCTGCTCTTGGCTTTATTGAGAAAGCTGTGTTGGGGTTAATCAAGCGGTTGTAAATGGGTAAGAAATGGGCAAGAAATCCCCATTCAATACTCTCGGGATCAGGCCTGCTAAAGATAGCCACCCTGCGTGGCTGTGTTGCTGGTGCCTGGGTCAATCTTGAGTAATCCAGCCCACCCCCCTTCTCATGGTGATCTGTGTTTTCCAATTATTTGGGGAAATTGAAATCTCGTTAAGATCATCCCCAGAGACGCATGGGGGTGTAACTGTGCTGGGGACTTGCATGGGTAGCTATTGGTGTTCGGGAGTAGCGTTCAAAGAAGAGAGGGGTGTAAGATTTGCAGAATCATTGAAAGATATTTTGCAGGATGAAGTAATCTACATTTTTGGTGGTCTTTTTTTCTTTCAAGACCCATAGATGTTGTCATTACTCAGTTGGTATCATCGGCCGTGTCCATGTCATTGTTGTCGGGTTCAGGTTTGTTTAGGCCTAAGTGGCCATTATGACCTTAGTATTTCACTTAGGGCTGTACAATTTTGTACGGGTAATTTCTTGTGAATGGGGATCAAGGGCATTTTGAGAAATCAAAAATATGCAATATGTCCCAATACGGGTGTTCCTCTGTCCATTGGGCCACATTGCATGTACCCGTAAGTGCCTTTGCAATGTGGTAGCCACTGGTTGGGCATTGCGTTGACTCATGTCCCCTAAGGAAGCTGACATTGGCTGTCCCATAAACCATGGCAGTTAAGAGATACATGGATGCATCTCCCAATAAATTGATCCTGCTTAGAGGTTGCTGGCGGATCCTGGGTTACTGGTGCAATTTATATGACACTCTTTAGCTGCTCCCGTGCAAGTCAATGGCCCGATCCTGCTATTTAGGTGTCTAAAGCTTTCATGGTTCTAGTTAGTCGATCACATACAGTGTTTACCAAAATTAATGTGATGCGTGTATACATGCCTGCTGGGTACGGTGCTAATACCATGGAAAAGCACAACTGGACTAATTTATGTATATAATGGTACAACTTCATGCACGTAGGAGGCATAGTGTGTGAGCCGATGGCTGGAAGCCAAAAAATATGTGTACCAAATTTGATGCATGCAGGTGCAATACTAGTTTCTGAGTTCTGGCCCGGAAATGATCTTTATGCCGACTGCCCATCCGGAGGATAGATAGCATCTGACCGAAGTGATTACAATACCTTCTTCGAGCAAAAGTTCTCTGAAGGGGTGAAAATGGCGATTGCAATGTAAGTCCTTGCCTCCCTTGCTCACTGTTCCATCTGGTGGCATGTCATTTTGAAAGACAATTAGCCAGTTAAGGATGGTTTTGAGCCTTCGACTCAGAAGAATAATGTTGAAAACAAGTAGACGAATAAAACACGCATTGAGGAAATTAGCTCATCCATAATTGAGAGAAGGAAGAACTCAAGCCAGAAAGCCCATTGCCTATTCATAGCAATTGAGGTGTCAGATAATTGTAGGACAGCCATAAATTTTCTAGTGACTATTAATTGTGGGACACAGATAAATAATGTTGGGAAGAATGGATATTTTATTCAAAGAACAATTTTTGCCACGAATTGCAGGGACAGGATGAAGGAAGTGACAAATGCATTGTGGGAGGAAGGATGGGTGGGTAAACTGGGTGTAGAATCTTTCCCCCTTGCGCATGCGCTGCAATTAACTGTTCTACCCAAGGTTTTACCCCCGGGGGGAGGGGCTGGTGGGGTTTTATGGGCAGCTGGGGACACCCTTGGGGACATCCTTGTTACATCTGGCTTGCAACAAATGGCTTGTAAAGCGGCTTTCTATCTTCTAGGAATCTGTCCGAGCCAGTGAATCAGCGCGATTGATTGTCTCAATTGTTGCTTCTAGTATTGAAATCGAGGCTGATTTGTTGCTTCCCTGTCATGGGACTTATGGGGTGTGCCCTGATGGGGTTTTACCCCAAGAAGTCCCACAGACCATTGCTGTGTGAAAAGGGGGGGGGAACTGGGCCTACCAACTGGCCATGCAACCAATATTGTAGTAAATACTGGTTGGGACATAAATTTTCCAAATTAAAAAGGTGTCAATTTTGTGGTCTTGTAGACTTGCTTTGAACACCTTTTAAAAAAGACCTTAGGGGCAACCTTTTAATATCCAGTTGTATTTAGATTATTTATTGGTCAGTTTTGGTGAAATAAATAACTTTTTGGGCAGACTTCAAATAAATAATTTCTGCTAGGGGTATTTCTTGAGAAGGTGTTGCTTCATTTTGGAATGAATATTCGGGGACTTCACGTGCTTGAAATAAATAATTACTGCCACCCCTACCATGAAATAAATTATTTCCCGCTGAAGAAAACTCAGAGATATAAAATGGTCGCCCGTTTATGCTATTTGTTGAGAATGGCCATATCCTAGACCAATCAAATAGCAAGTTAGTTGTCAAGTATGGTAGTCTATTTAGGTGCTTGTCTATATGAGTGCCCAATTGTTTTGATTATTAAAGCCAATATGGCAATATCTTCTTTTGTTCTGAGATAACTGCTCCCGTGGGAATGTCTCAAAAGTGAATGATTAGGGGCTGACCAGATGATCTTGGGGGGGGGGGGGCTATGGCTTTTTGGTGGAAAAAAAAAAAGTTTGTTTCCCTCTTGACACTGAGAAAAAAAAGTTTGTTCAGCACATGAAAAAAAGAAGAAGTTTGTTTCCACCTGTAGCTGGAGTACTGTAATGTTAAAATTGCGATAAAAAAGTTTGTCGCGCGTTCACATGTGAAATAAAGTGTTCGTCGACGCTTCGCGTTTGTCTCGGGGTAAAAGTCATAGCCCCCCTCCCCAAATATCGTCTGGTCGGCCCCTTACCAATCAAAAGTTGTTGATTTCAAATTTCCCCCTGGATTTTGATAATATGTAATTCTTTACATTTCTGTCTTAGTCCATATCGCTGAGTGGTTTGAATTAACTTGAATTTGATATTGGTATACAAGATACATTTGGCGTTTTATGGCCATGATTTTATTCAGTTAACCAGACACAATATTTACATCCCAGGCAAGAGCTCATTGCTCCTAAATCATGGAGACATTTCTGCATTATGTTTACATTATAATTTGTTGTGTATCCATATGAGGGCGATTTTCCCTTCCAGCTGCTTCTGTTGCCGTTGAGCTTTATTGTCATCTCTTGATGTGGAATGCTGGCAATAAGAATGCCCAGCAGATGACGAGTCTGGCTGGTGCTCCATAGATTACTTCATAATTCACACTGGTTGGTGTTTGGATAATCTCCCCTTGGATATTGTTACAATGCAATTCTTTTTTAATGAATCTGCAAAACAAATGATGACAAGTTAATGTCCCACTTCACAGATGAGTTGATGTGCCCTGGAATGAAATTGTCATTTTGATTACAGTGTTTTGTGACATTCCCCTGAGTGTTGTATGGACTTGATGCTTTGGGACCAAGGGAATTGAATATTTACCCATGTTTTTTTTATATTGTGTAGATTGCATAATTCATCCCAGTTAGGAAATTTAAATTACTGCGGGTGATGCACAAGTGTCGACATTCATTATGTATATTTATTCCATGAAATAAATGGAAATAGACTGATAGGACTGATAGGTGTGCTGATAGTTAGTCTAAGATGGGCACATTCCTCATATTATTTTATGCAAACAAGCTTATGTATTGCCAATGTGCATTGTGTCGGTTTTTACGCAGTTCATAATGCAGTCGTTACTCCAAGTGTATTCAGCTGTACTAGTAAGTTGCCCGTAGCACTATAAAAACTGTCCTTATCATTCATGGTAAAATTTGATCCATAATCACCCAAAAGTGAGCTACATATATAATGTTCACTGATCAGACCCACACCAAAACATTCCTTACAAAATTTAGATAAATATAAGCCTTGTCTGATGAGCGAACCCCATGTAGCTTGTAGTGAAAACAAGCCTAGAAAGTTTATATCAGGGAAATTTCAAAATGGCCACCATTTGTTATTGCTCACTGCACATGCTCAATAGGTCTGAGCATGCTCAGTGGAATCAAGTTTGTATCAGGGAAATTTCAAAATGGCCACCATTTGTTATTGCTCACTGCACATGCTCAATAGGTCTGAGCATGCTCAGTGGAATCAGGTCACTCCCGGGCATGCTCAGTGCCAAATTAGGTCAGAGCAAATTTTCCATTGCATTTCTATAGTGCGTAGATTGGATCATGGAGGGGACAAAAGAGAACATAATACAATATCTATAGATGGATAGATAGATAGATAGATAGATAGATAATAGATTTCTGTGAAACTCCTGCTTGTATTTGCATTCCCTGGATGGTACATGTTTATCTAAAATCTGAACTAAAATTTTTTTTGAAAATATGTTAACATTTGAGGTGCAATAAAACCAATCATTTTAGTTATAACCTCTTGGCATGGCTGAAGCTGTGTTTTAACCCACAACCTCATGTGTGCACTAGCAAAGAAAGTTAAAAAGCATGCTAATCACTGCACCGCGGAGCCATATCTCAGCCAATATTACAACCTATATTGTACAAGTGATGACATCGGAAAAGAACAGGCACTCATTCATTGTTTATTATAGACTTTCGCAATAAAATTGACTAAAAAGTTAAAGAAAGCATCAAAATGTAATGTTTTCATCTCTTAGAGCTGTTTGCAGATTAGCGGTCCAAACAGTTTCAAAATTAACTTTCAACTTGGTCGTGTGATGTCACTGGCTTAAAAATGTTTTGTTTGTGTCAGTAATGGTTGATCAGTTGATTCAGTGCTTATCATATCTAGCAGGATATATATAATTATATATAGTTGACAATAAAGAAACTAATTAAATGACTTAAGTAACTTCATTAAATAAGAAGATTAGGAGACCAACAGAAAACTGTCGATGAGTGGCAAAGCTAGTTTGCAAATTGAAAATAACAAATTAAATTTTTCAGTGGACCTCCAATTCGCAAAGAGCTATAAGTCAGTAACATTTTTACTGAAACTTAAACTATCTTTTGATTTGATTTTTGCCAGTAAAGCCAACATATTGTAAGTTAACTTCACTGAGAAAAATGTGTTTTTGCTTGCTCCCAATGAGCTGGCTGCCCATCTGAAGTTGCACCACAATCTGACATGAGGAAACATTTTTTTGCGACTGACAAACTGCTTCTCGCTTTCAACCTCAATGACAAAATGTCTCTCAAAAAGCCCCGAACCACATGATCATCTTTGCTGAGTTAGTTCTGCATTCCTTCTGCATTTTAAAACTATTTTAAATCGCTCTTGGCGTGGGCCCTACAGTTGCTTTTAAAGTAAGTGATTTACAACAGCAATGATATTGCTGGCAACATTAATGCAGTACGTGCATCGTACCATTGAGGTTTTCTGCCACATCTACTACAATAACCATTGAATTTGTATCTGGAGTTTTTAAGCTATATAGATAGGGGTCCAGATCTTAATTTCACCCAAAGCCAGACTCCATGAGTCCCTCTAGTATTTTTGCCGATGACACGAATGACCCAAAGCCCAATGCTATTTCTGTGTCACCGGGAGGGGGGGGGGGGTTGCAACAACCATCCTGAAACATTTCAAATGGTGTGATGCAAGCATTGTATCAGAGATGCCGGCAAAGTCATTGCTGTGCTGTCATACCCATTACTGTGAGAGACACTTAATATGTAATTCCATGGCAAATCACTGACGGACATGCAATAGGTCCAATAGGTTTTGCACTGTTTGAATGTGCTAGTGCTGTGTTGGTATATTTATAAAATTATATTTCAGAAAAAAAAACCTCTTCATGTAAACCTCTGGAGATATTCTTTCTCCTAAAATTTCTCTTTGCTTTTAAACTGTTATCTCATCATTCAGCATTTGAAAATCACACCGATGCAGTTTGTAGAACCAGATGGTTGGAAAAGGCTAAATTGTGGAAACAGATGGAAGTCATACAGATCTGTCATGTAAGAAACTGGAAAACATTCCTAGAATTAGCCAGGAAACGTTGCTCCTCTGCTCACCTTTGTAGTAACCCTTGCAGCTCAACTCTTTCCTATCTGTTTGATCACTGATCCGTCACGAAGTTTACAAACTCCAATCCCCCTGGTGTTCAGACTCCCAAATTTGCTAACTTGAGTCAGCCCTCAGCCTGTTCCTATTCATAAAGGTCATTTCATGGTTTCACATATGCGTTATTATACTCTGCCTGCATGCGGAGTATTTTAAGGACGGGCACTTTCTGGGATTTCTGAATGTGGGTTTGTGTGTTTGTTAAGTGACTCCTGCCAACAATACTTCTATGTCCAGCAGAAGATGTTTATGCAATATGTCCCAATACGGGTGTTCCTCTGTCCATTGGGCCACATTGCATGTACCCGTAAGTGCCTTTGCAATGTGGTAGCCACTGGTTGGGCATTGGCCGCATTGCATTGACTCATGTCCCCCAAGGAAGCTGACATTGGCTGTCCCATAACGCATGGCAGTTAAGAGATACGTGGATGCATCTCCCAATAAATTGATCCTGCTTAGAGGTTGCTGGCGGATCCTGGGTTACTGGTGCAATTTATATGACACTCTTTAGCTGCTCCCGTGCAAGTCAATGGCCCGATCCTGCTATTTGGGTGTCTAAAGCTTTCATGGTTCTAGTTTAGTCGATCACATTGTTATGTACCTTAAGCCTCTTGGTATCTATCTTGTACTAAGTTGTATTGACATAAATATTTTCTCAGTTCGAAATACATCACACGACACCATACATCCTGCTCATTATAAGTTTTTGAAATTCCATAAAACAATATTTAACAACAACATGGAATGATAAAATCGCCAAATTAAAATATCCTATTTTGTTGTATATCAACAGTTGATTACAAATGCGCACTGTAAACAGTGTGCACTGCTACTATGAGAATGCACTGTAAAACCGGTACTGGTTATATTAGGTTCCTGGTTCTTGGCTCCTTTGGCCAAGTCGTTTAGGTATATCGATGCTGCACTTTATAACAAATACCTAATGATCTCAAGAAAATGAATGTACCTGATTTTAAAAAAGGTATTAATTTATGGAAGCCCAAACGTAAACGTAATTGCAATGATTGTTTACTATGCACTCTTAATCTCTAAGTTGCCATATGTTTTTACTATTTTATGAATGATTTTTGTTTTCACCAATTATGCATGTCATTGTACATTATCATTCGTTTTCACTTCATCTGTACCCGGATCTGTATATAGCTTCATATTGGTGGGAGACAAGCAGAAATGCTTATTTTATATTGTTCATTGCAACCCGACTTTAAATAAGACTTATCTATTCTTAGGTGTACACGCAGGATTTTGAAGGGGGCATTGGGCATGATGGGTTTCATAAACTCTTGTTACTGATTGCTGTCTTGTTTAGGGCCTAATGTAACGTTCTCTCCGAGGAAGCTTCTGTTGAGCAATACCAGGGAAAATGCTAGAGGAACACTATTTAGCCTCTGAAGAGGGATACATTTTGTGGGGCTTAACCATACACCCTGAAGTCCTGATACTGTCAGGGGGTGACGGTGCAGATGCCTTATTGATGGGGTGGGGCGGGGATGTTGCAAGGGTGCTCTGTTTGGCCCATTACTTTGCAATTGAATCCTGGTCCTGTCGGAAAGAGGATCATTTGGGGGATCCAGGGTGCCACTGGGTGTCCGTATAAACCTCACTGGATCATTGGAGGGATTTTGGAAGCAATTAAAATGGATATTGCCCTGACATGGACTCCGATGGATCCTCCACTGCAAGTCCTTCCAATCAAAAGATTAAGAAAGGCACCTCAGCCTCTTAAATGGACATTACCAGAATGGGGATGCTCATCGAAAGCTCATGGGTCATTTCGTACATAAGCCACAGTCCTTCTGCTGGGATGGTGATGGTTGTGCATAAATTGTGGTGTATTACGGACAGCATTGTTTTATTATTCCAAGTATGAATAATCGGAGAACACACGCCCAACTAGTAGGCCGAGAGTATGTGACATTGTATGGCTAGGGGTGTTGTGATTGGACTTTCTTAAACATGTGAATTGTGAAGTGTTTATGGGAAGTGATTTATCCTGAATTGTCAAATGCAAATGAAATGTATGATATATAAGGCCTATTTATAAGGAGGCAAGCATTTAATCTAAAGGATGGGGTTATTATTTTTTTTAAATAAATAATTTCTTGGACAGTCTTGAAATAAATAATTCCTGATGGTGGTATTTCTTAACAGGGTGTTGCTTGATTTAATTACTGTTGTCATTTACGTAAAATAAAAAATGTATTATTAAAAGGTCGCCGCCAACTGGTAACTTTGCCAAACAACTAAAAAATTACAGGTTATGATTGTGAATAAAAAGCAGTTAGACTAAAACTATATATATTATAACAGACTGACTAACACCATATATGTGACAGACACAACCTATGATGCAGTTTGCTAAAATGGTGCAATCACTCAAGCTGCTAGCAGCGCCTCCTCTCGTGCCTCCTTCCATCGCTGCCCCCACTACGGAATATTTGCGAAAGAGGCCATGTGCTCAGATCTGTCAAAATTGCCAAATCAAAGGATTTGGATTGTTGCACCTACCATAGGCTTGTTGTCAAGTTAGTAGATGTATAGGAACCCATGCATGTCATCAGGAACAGTCTACCAACGCTAAAACGGCCGCAATTGCAGTGTAAATGTTCCCGTGAATTGTAAACAAATCCAACGGACTTGCTTCACCAAGTCTAACTTCGTGGAAGGAGAGTGACGTCTTGGCCAATCACACTGGAGAGGCTCGCACGTGCGTGAGGATGAATCTGAAGTTTCAAAATTGCTGCACTCAGGCTGGAACTATGCCTTTGAAATGAGCAAGCATATTTCCTGTTGTACATCAAGTCAGTTGATTTAATTAAGCATTTCGTATGTGGGAGCATTGACAACACAAGTTGAGGACATTTGCAACTGCATTGTCATCAAGATACTGAATGATGTCACAAACTGGGTCATATTCCTAATTAGTATGCGTATGTTACGATCGGCCTCATGGCCGATCCAGTGAAGGCAAAGGTGGGAGGAACGACCCCTGGCGAGCAAATTGGCAATCACTGTCATGCTCTCATCATCAGTCTCATGCACCCTACTGTTGCCTCTAAATAGCCCACACCGGTGCTGATGGGGCGTAAAACGCAAACTCACTCACTCACTCATGCCTGTTGGAGGATGGTTCTCATGATAAGAGACTGAGAAGCCAAAATGTATATGAAATATTAATATAACATATATATATATATATATATATATATTTCAACATCCCTATTTGTGAAAGCCTTTGGTTAGAACATTTGTGAATTCATTTGTCAAATCTGACATTGTTTACATGTGATTTGCTCAAGTAGGCCTGCTCAAGTAGGCCTCATCCGAAATATGAAATTCCTGGTAAATGCACGTGCGTTTCTTGCAGCATCCACGAGCTTTGATGAAACCACAGATGTGACAAATAACATTTTCCACTTGGCATTATCGACATGCAATGCTTTGTGCCTTTCTGTGGGAACTGGCAGACATCCAGCGGTAATCTGACGCAGACATATGCCAATGGTGTCCAAAATAAATTCTGCGTGAATTAACGACATAGTGATTTTGGTTTCGTGTTTGCTAGCTGGCTTTGTTGGATTTCTTCCTTTTTCCATTTCCTGTGTTTTCCTTGCCGCGTCTTTTTGTGTGCGTGTCTTTGCATTTTTCTCGGTTCAACTCCTTGACAAATCGAATTATCCACAGAAACCGACAACGCCTCTAGTGAGGAATATCGATGAAATGTTCTCCAGTTAAGTGGCTCCACCTGGCAGTTATTGGCAGGAGCAACACACAGGAAGTGATCAATCACCTCCTTGCATGGAGAGCACATCTTTTCCATCCGGGGACTGTGCACGTTCATTTGCGAATGCCTGCTTCTGCCCCTGGGAATTGGTGCTCCTCTCTATGGCATTATCTCAATTAAGACTCTTGCTTGACCACCTCACTGCCTGCAAACATGGCTTACTTTAGTCTCACGAAAAATGCAGCATTTTTAGCTTCTCAAACGAAAGAATCAAAGGACTGAAAAGCGTCTAAACTTGAGTCTGAAGCTTCGAAAAGTGCAATCAGATTCTCCCGAGTAGGGATGCCCTGATACAACTTTTTACGCCAGATCTGATACCGATATAACTAACTATATTTCCTATAATTATCTGGACGCCTCTGGCGTCCAGATTCTGTCTCACAACCGCCTACTTCCTTGTGTTTTTCAGTTTCCTGTTGGCTGAACATAAGACATAGTGATGTACACAGTAAACCCATCAAACTTACTTTATGTTGCACACACGTGATCAAAGTGACTCAGACTGATGTAGCAAACAGATAGTGAATAGATCTACTGATATCAACCGGTGAATTGGTCCTTAACACCGAGAATAGCTGGAAATCTGTGTTGCAATCATGGAAAATTGACTGGATTCTAAATAGGACAATGTACAAGAATTATAACTGATATACTGTCCCTATGGCACACCAGGGAGGGGGGACCAGTCTACCAGAATCTGATATGCTTCAGCGCACACCCGTCATCAACACGCGGTAGCCACCTAGCATGCAAAATACGCACTAATGCTATTGGTTGAGAGAGCTATATAGATTTGCCGGTGTTCAACAACTAGATCATTAGATTGAAACTGGCATGCATAATCAATTTAAAAGGGGGTTAAAGAGCCCTAAAGCTATTGACCAACTTGTGACCGACTTATGCTCAGACAGGATGAACTGTTTTACAACCATGGCCTCATTCACACCTCCTTCTGACCTAAAGAATGGCTTTTTGAGGAAGCATACTACACTGGTCCATTTGTTAGACTAGCAGGGCTAGTCTTTAGGGATACTTAGGGATACTAGGTGTCGTCCAGTTCCGAGTCTACCATCTCCATGGCAACCACAGTAGTAGTACTGTCTATTTACACAAGGTGGCTACACTTTCTTCTTCTTATTGGGAGTTCTCTCCTGTGTTTTGGAGCTCCCCTATTGATAGTTATGATATGGTCAATGATGTCAATCAATGTTAGTCAGCGATGTCAGCCGGGATATCAACCAGTGATATCAACCAGTGATGTCAGACGGTGATGTCAGCCACTGATGTCAGCCGGTGATGTCAACAAGTGATGTCAGCCACTGATGTCAGCCGGTGATGTCAGCCACTGATGTCAGCCACTGATGTCAGCCACTGATGTCAGCCGGTGATGTCAGCCAGTGATGTCAGCCGGTGGTCAGCCACTGATGTCAGCCACTGATGTCAGCCACTGATGTCAGCCACTGATGTCAGCCGGTGATGTCAGCCACTGATGTCAGCCGGTGATGTCAGCCACTGATGTCAACCAGTGATGGCAGCCACTGATGTCAGCCACTGATGTCAGCCACTGATGTCAACCAGTGATGTCAGCCGCTGATGTCAACCAGTGATGTCAACCAGTGATGTCAGCCAGTGATGTCAGCCAGTGATGTCAGCCACTGATGTCAGCCGGTGATGTCAGCCACCGATGTCAACCAGTGATGTCAGCCACTGATGTCAGCCATGACGTAAGCCGTTTATGTCAGCCGTTTATGTCAGCCACTGATGTCAGCCGGTGATGTCAGCCGGTGGTCAGCCATTGATGTCAGCCACTGATGTCAGCTGGTGATGTCAGCCGGTGATGTCAGCCGGCGATGTCAGTCTCTGATGTCAGCCGGTGGTCAGCCACTGATGTCAGCCGGTGATGTCAGCCACTGATGTCAGCCAGTGATGTCAGCCAGTGATGTCAGCCGGTGGTCAGCCATTGATGTCAGCCACTGACGTCAGCTGGTGATGTCAGCCGGTGATGTGAGCCAGTGATGTCAGCCACTGATGTCAGCCACTGATGTCAGCCACTGATGTCAGCCACTGATGTCAGCCACTGAAGTCAGCTGCTGATGTCAGCCGGTTATAGGATGATGTCAGCTGATGAAGTCAGCTGATGATGTCAGCCAATGATGTCAGCCGGTGATGTCAGCCGATGATGTCAGCCAGTAATGTCAGTCAGTGATGAGCTGAACAAACTGCTGATCGACCCCCTGCTATTCTTGCATATGGAAATATGCTCCCATCTAGTTTGACAATGTATAGAAACAAAATGAAAAGAATTCTCCCATGATGCATATATGTTTTAATAAAGTAAAGTGTAGTATACATAATCAAATAAAAGTTTTACTTTTAATTTGAAGTTTATAAACTTCATACAGTGTACTTTTAGTAAATGCATGACAGTTACAAGGGTAACTGTCATTGTCAATGTAAGCTGCATATGCATATACACATACACATACAGCAAGATTGTTGGGTAATTTGAAAGAGGTGTGAAAAGGGGTAAATACATTTACTCTGCCCTTGGTCCATTTTTCTAGGCCAATGTGCAATGAAGTAGGGCAATAGCCTCAGGGCTCTTTGACTTCGTTTAAATTATGCTATTGCTTTCTTTCTCGAACATCTCAGCTTTTATTGAAATCATAAAAGTGGGTCTGCTTCATGAAGATGAGCTGTATCTACCTTAGCTTAAGATGTCCAAAGCAATGATGAGCTGTGGGTGTGTATCTCCTCTGTCAGCTTAACACAACTATTTCAAGTTGTTAAACACACAACTCCATCACACACAATCAAAAAACTTCATGCATCGCTATGTAGCAATACATTTATTTCTCTCTCTTAAGGCCCATTGGCCACTATGCCCTGATAACTTCTGACTACTGCTATTATAATTCAGCCAACCAGACTACCAGACCAATATTATGTTACAATGTCCAGATATGCAAATTGCAATTTGCCTTCTAGTTTCTATTTCTTTTTGGGCTTCCTATAATTTCCTATATTTGTGAAAAAAATCACAAAATTCCTATAATCTCACAGTTTTTAACATCATTTGCATATATATGAATGTTTTTGTCTGCATAATGGAGTTTTAGGCACATTTTAATTTCCGATATGAAGTTTTAGGCATGTTTTTGTTGGCTTGTCAAGGAAACCATTTGGACATTTTGCTGATTGTTTCGCAACCAGTAACTCTTAATATAGGCCTACTATTCTATAAAAGTTGATATATTTTCCTATATTTTACCATAGAATTTGCCTATATTCCTATAATATTTTATGGGATGTTGGGTGAGCCGTACTGGGCACCCTGAATTTTTGTTAGTATTGTGATATCGATACCACAGACACTGATACCATTCCAATACGGATGCCATTTGTTGGGACATATAGAGTAGTGCCACTGATCTGATATTTGGTACATCCCTACCTCTGACTATAATGGAAAAGTTGAAATTGATGGAAGGGAAATAACGAGGGTTTCAAATGTTAAATATCTAGGGGTGATATTAGATGAACATTTAGATTGGAACTCACATGTCAAGTCACTTCTAAGTTAACTAACAGTGGGAATCTACAGCTTGAACATGACTAAAAATATCTTACCATATCATGCTAAGCGATTATTATACTTATGTAATATTCAAAGCCATTTAAGTTCTGCCTTATCTTCATGGGGCTCAATGATAAGCCAAGTTTGTTTAAGAAAAATTAAAGTTAGCCAAAGACGCACAAGCCTAAAACCGTACTTTAAGAAAGCAAAATTGCCATTATTAGAAGATCATATCAAACTTTCATTACTGCATATTTCTCATAGATATGTAAATAACATACTGCCAAGTCGAATTGTTAATCTTTTTGAAACTGTAAGACATGAAAGACATACTAGGAATCGTAATAATTTGCTAACACCACAACATACATTGCAGATTTATAACAATAGTTTTCTGGGTAGGGCGCCAAATTATTGGTTGTTACTGTCAAATGAAATTAAAAATAAGACTAACAGTAGGCTTTTTTTCTCGAGGCTATCTTAAGTATTTTTTGATGGATACAGTTAGATAAAATTATTCTGTATATAGGCCCTATATATGAAACATAAACATCGAAAATTGATATTATACAAGCTATTTATTGTATAACGTATTTGAGTGATAATACAATTATTGTATAAATTTGAAAGGTTGTACTATTGTTGGATTGTTAAAGAAATACAATGGTAATCTATTAATTTAGTTATTATACATTGTACTATGATATTCTGATAGTTTCATACACAATTGACATGCTGATATAATCAATTAATGGGCATATTTCAATTTATAATTTATAATTTAAATACATATATGTTAAAAGTATGGGGATGTATTCACCTTAGGGGAATAGTATTCATATACTCGGATACATCTCCATTTCACACTTTGTTGTATTATATCTATGTTAATGAAATTATTGCTATATATATGTAAAAAAAATGTATCATGTGTGGAAAAATAAAATAATTCTAATTCTAATTCTAATTCTAACCTCTGAGATATCTAGTATATGTTTGGATGTAACTGTCAGCAGATTTTGTCCCTGCAATGAGCTGCAGGCATAGATCTAACATGATGAGAAAGTGCAGGCCTTCGATGCCAAATAGTACACGGCCTTATGGTACAAAAAAGGGGGTAGCGGTATTTTTTGAAATGTACAACAATGCTATACTTTTCGGAATCCTTGAGTGTTGTGCTATCTTTTTTTGGTGGATGCCAATTTTTTCCATGGTTACCAAAGGTGAAATCTGTTGCCATAGCAACCAAGGTCAATTTTTTGAAAAAATTGACAAATCTTCATTTTTCAAGATAATTATTGTCAACGGCCAATATCAGAATATCAGGGTTGATACTTCCTTGAAAGGGACTTTATATGGTCAGGTGACCTATGAGGTCAAGGGTCATTGTCATGGTAACAAATGTGAGCAAATGTCAAAATTAAAGGTTTTTTGATCTCAGCTGAATTTTACGGACCTGGCATTGCCCAAGTTATCATCAAATTTAACAATCAGTGTAGTCATTAGTGGAACCAGTATGTGTACTGTTTCTATGCATATGTACATTACATTGGTGGCCACGGAAACCAGGTTAGAAGCAAAACTTCGAAGTCATGTCTGCTCAGTAACGTCTAAATTGACTAATTGGGCAACTTTGATATCACCAATGTACTATTTTATCAAACCTAGGGTGAGATATTTTTAAAGTTTTGCATTTATTTATGTTTCAAAAATATTCTTTTGGCCTAAAGTTGGAATTGTCACATCCTGCTTCTTGTCTGTGGTTGCCATGGCAACCGTTTTTATATGTTGTGTTATTTTGGTAAAAATCTCCAAATTTCACCTCAAATATATCTTTTTCATATGAAAAAATATTCTTGGATAAAAAGGGGTGTATGTGATCACATGACCACAACAGTTAGAGATCCAGGTCATTTTGAAAGTGAGGTTCAAAGATAAGAAATGCATTGTTACATTGGCGGCGAAGTAATAAAATAACAAGTTTTTGCCCGTAGGTCACCATCATTATTTTGGTAGCAATGGCTGTTAATTCTATTTTGTAGATATATCAGTTTCCATATTATTTAATTATTGAAATATTTGTTGCCATGGTAACCAGACCGAATGCATATGAGAGACAAATAAGAGGAAATAAAAGGCCAAGAATCATTATTCTGCCCTAGTGAAATATTCTGCCACTATTTCTGTGTTTTTAGGGTCAAACAACTTTTTTAAGCTGAACAGTGAATTAAATTATTTTCTTTCTTACTGAGACAATTGTTTTCCGAAATAACCATGAGGTGACTTCAACCATTCTATGGATGTCAGAAATGTGTGTAAAATAGTAGAGCACTGCCCAGTATCCATCCTACTTTCTTGAGAAATAACTATGCGTGCAGCACAGTGTAGCCTTCTTCCCGATAACAGTGGGCATGGTTCTTTTTCATTAAAATTTGCCAATCGAATTTCTCCAATGTGATGTAGCCTAAGTCTTGGTATAAAATTATTTCTTTTAGAATGCGGCTCATAAAGTCCAATGCTGAAGTTTGCTGCCTTAAACAGTAAAAAATAAAAGTGTTTCATGAGCCTTGTTTCCAGACCTAACATTTGGGAGGCTGATCGGTTGGGTTAAAGAAATGTTCTCGTTTCATTCTTCAAAAAAAAATCTTTTTTACATTTACGGTACATTATGGTATCAAGGCAGAGAAGGTCAAATCTGACATGTAGATCGTGTTGTCCGACTGCTGTAATAAAGAGGAGGGTCATCAACCAAAAGTGTATAATTATATCTGTTTTGAAAAGACAAGTATTGTACTCCTAATTTTCATCAATTTCCAACTGTTTCTTTAGGATTAAGCAAGTCTGTTATCATCAAGACAATATAGCATTTAATCAAGATCACTAGTTGGAAGTTACTGAACAAGAAGTCAATCAAAACAGCGTTCAATGTGAGAATCACCCCTCACCTTTACTACAGCAATGTAATCAGACTCAAATGAAACATACCAGTAATGGTTTAGCCTGACAGCAATGGACTGTCTTACCAAGGGTTCTTTCAATCTATTGACAGACAAACTCAAAGTTGCCCAAAACTTAGACCAGCAGCCTTCCCAAAACTCAGCTGTTCGACTGACTGAAGGACTAAAAAAGAGGTCAAATTTGTGGACAAAGGAAAGAGGTATCCCAATTCAAACTCATGACTGCTATTTGCAAAGCTGTGAATGGTCTAGCACATAAGTACCTCAAAATGATGAATGAACTCATGAATACCAAACCAAAAAAAAAAGATCAAAAGGCAGTAAGGAAAGTAGGGTAAAGAACAGAGCATTTTTAAAACCAGCATCATTGCTGTGGCACAGCCTTCCAGAAAGTGTAAGGATTTTAAAAATAATTGATATATTAAACGGTCAAGACATACCTGTCAATTCAATACATTACTATTATGCATGCTTAATGTGAACTTACCTCATCGCCAATGCTATTTGTACTTTACTGTTGTTACAAAAGGAATAGAAAAATATTCATGATAGGACTATACAATGCATAAATTAATGTTATGAAGGAGACACTTTCCCCCCAAATATTGACACATTTCCTGTCACAATAAATAAAGCCACTGTTCACTGAAATGTTCAGCTAATAATCGGCATTATTGGATATTATGAGTCTTGTGTATGCTACTGGAGCACTATAGCAGCTGTGTTTTATGATTTTTGGAGCTAATTGAAGATTGTTAGATTCAGTTTTGACATCAAATTTCTTCATTGACATGGCATTCAGAGTGTCTTAATTCGACAAATTTGGAGTCCTTAAAAAGTTGGAACAGTGACAAAATGGCACCCCCAATTTTTTTAACCAGCAAACTCAAAATTACCATTAACCAGATTTTCATGTTTCCCAAGTGCTCAACTTCACCAAGAAATTACACATATTCCCCAGTTATAGAAATTGTTTTATATTTTTAATTTTCCTGAAAAAGAATTTTAGCCCAAAAAAAAAAACTTGTTTAATTTGAACTGATTTTTGTAAGTTGTATTAAAAATGTGCCAGATCAGTCAATCAATCCATTTCTTAATAGACCAATTGAGCCTCTCAAATGCATACCATGGCATTGGCAACCAATTACCCAGTACATTGTTGTGAATAAATAATACAAGACTGATGATATATAATTATATATACAATAAAAGTAAGAAGAACAGTCACATTCTTCTCAAATATTCTAGAACAGATGACCCTCTTCAGGTGATATCCCTATCAATGTAATGTTATTCTCTGTGACTCAATGCAGTGCATGAGGCTCAGTTTATATCCTATACTCTCAATGCTATCAGAGCAAGCAATCTACTGAATCACAAGTTACTCAATGACAAATTGACATCTCATTTCAATGCAACGAATAGGTCTGTTGTGAGGTCGTTGATGGCCACAAACAGCTGAATATAAGTAATGTACTCATAATTCTTCGAATGTAACAATCATCACCTGCCCTTTTTTCTTAATTAGCATCATTGTCTTAATATTTGCTTTGTATATCAGTGACTATGAGCCTCATTTTTAAACTGAACATTATCTCTGATTTATAAAGTAACATTCATGGCAACAGGATATCATGGCATGGGTAATTTTCCTTGGACAATAAATTCTTTAATTTAAAGTACAGGCCCTTGTCAGCTTCTCTTTTGGTAAAACTTTGAAATTTGTTAATTTTTATCTAAAATATATAAACTGTTGTCATGGTTACCATGGTGAGGAACTGGAAGAATTTCAACATTTAAAAAAAGAAAGATAGAACTGAATATCATAAATAAGTGACAGAAAAGTTTGAGAATTACCTTATCTTAGGCAACCCAATACGTCACATTTGTCAATTAAACTATACCTGGTTGTTCTGGCTATAACCTGGTTACCATGATTACCAATGAATTGTACATCTGTTGAAAGAGTAGACATACTGTTGTAGCACATTTATACACAAATTGTTGATGAAATTGATTAGAATCTGCCAGTATGATGTTTGTAAATTTTAGTTTATGCAAAATAAATCCTTGTATTTGTCTCAAGTGCATTCAGTCCGGTTACCAAGGCAACCAATATTTTTTGAAAATCAGAAATTCTGGAAACTGATATATCTAGAAAATAAAATTAACAGCCATTGCAACCAAACTAATGATGGTGACCTGCTGACAATAACTTGTCATGTTTTTACTTTGACGTCAATGTAATAACACATTTCTTACCTTTGAGCCTCACTTTCAAGATCACCTCGATCTCTAATTGATGAGGTCATGTGATCACATATCCCCCTTTTTATCCTAGAATATTTTTTCATACAAAAGAGACAGTTTCTTATACACATTTAAGGTGAAATTTTGAGATTTTTACCAAAATAACACAACATATAAAAACGGTTGCCATGGAAACCACAGACAAGAAGCAGGGGGAGACAATTCCAACTTTAGGCCAAAAAAATATTTTTGAAACATAAATAAATGCAAAACTTAAAAAATATCTCAACCCCAGGTGAGATAAAATAGTACATTGGTGATATCAAAGTTGCCCAATTAGTCAATTTAGACGTTACTGAGCAGACATGACTTTGAAGTTTTGCTTCTAACCTGGTTTCCATGGCCACCATTGTAATGTGCATATGTATAGAAACAGTACACATACTGGTTCCACTAATGACTCCAATGATTGTTGAAATTGATGGTAACTTGGGCAATGCGAGGTCCGTAAAGTTCAGCTGAGATTAAAAAACCTTGAATTTTGACCTTTGGTCGCATTTGTTACCATGACAACGACCCTGGATGTCAAAGGTCACTTGACCAAAAAAATCCGATTTTGTGCATTTATTAATCCTGATACTTAGATTCTGGTTCTGGGCCATGGTTTTAATAAAATATGAAAATTCTTAAATTTTTAGAAAAACTGACCTTGGTTGCTATGGTAACAAATTCCTGTTTTGGTTGCCATGGGAAAAATTGGCATCCAGCAAAAAATGTTACTACAACTCCTCAGGTTTCCAAAAAGTACAAGATTGTTAGGCTTTTCAAAAAATACTGCTAAATGACATAAGGCCATGTACTAAAAGATGTTGACTCTGAATGAAGCATGGCTCGAGCAGCATGCAGTGATTACCAGTAAAATCATTGAACTCCTGTTTTTATGTTTTCATTGTATTTGCCATGGTGAACCATGGTGAGATGGACTGGTTCTTGATACGTGTTTAGAAATCCGCTAAGTTACGAGGCATGGAGCAGACCAGGAAAGTGCTCCATTTTGAAATATTTGCTCGGCTATCCCGAAAACAGCTTTCCTGGCGCAGCTTCATTGCAATGCACTGCTTAAGCAAGGCCTATAACAAACTCATGTTCTATGCCAAACTTTCGGTGGCCTTTATGTATGTCTGGGACGCCACCCACCATATTATGATCTTGGCAACTCCCTTAGTCTCCTATTTAAATCAATTTATGAATTGAATACGTTCACTATTAAAACCATCAACTGCTAGATCCATCCTGAAAAGAGGCTGAAATGACAGACACACAGTTGCGGCTCTGGTGACCTATTAATAGGTGGACATAGTGTAGTTGTTGCAAGTGTCCACAAACGGGTCACACTCGACGCCTTTGTTCTCATCGATGTGGCAAAAAGTCCATTGATCATCAACTTAAACTTAGTGGTGATTTATAAGTATTGTTGTGATATATCATACCATATCCAATATCAGAATATCATATGAAACAGTCTTTCAAATTGTCCCTTGTTTCCAAATTGTTCCACCTTCAAGTTTCCGTTATGAATGGTATATCTGATGTTTTGGATAAAGGCCGATGTTATGGCCTACTTTTAAATTGAATAAATCACTAAATTGAATTTGCATAATTGTCATTGCAGGTATCGTGGGCGAGCTGTACTATGTGCGGATGGGCATCATCAACAACTACGCCCTGTCCTTCAACCTGCCCATCAAGTCGCAGGTCAAAGACATCTACTTCACTTGGCGCAATCTCCGAGGGGCTCCACCTGACGTAAGTTACAAAGCATTGTTAGAGATAAATATATATGTGTAGTATTGCCTGCCTGACACACTCATTATCATACTATTAATTAGCATGATAGTTCAGACTGGGAAAAATGAAAAAGCAATGTCTGGACTCTGGCTCTTCTGTTCCATAAATGGAAATAAAGGCCAAGGAAAGAATTAAACAATGCAAAGGAATTTAAGGGAAGCAAGGCCTTTTCCAAACAGTGAGCAAGTCAATACCACGCCCATTTGTTTTCCCTGTGAGGGATCTCTTGGACAAGTTAGAAGTTTTGCCCATAATAACTGTCGACTGGTCCATGGAGATGGCAGGTGACAGACGCTTACAAGGGTGGGCAGCAAATTTCCTTGCATCGCTGACAGATTTTGGCTCGGGTGTCGTCTGCTGTTCTTTCTTCTTTACAAGTTTTCCACCATGGGATTAATGGCACTGCAATCAAATAGCTCCTTGAGTCATAACTTTAAAGTGACAACTGCACGTCATCCCGGCAGATTGATTATAATATATATATATAAATGGCAGGCTAGTATGGCTAAGTCAGGTCAAGTTGCGTAATAATCATGGGCATGAGATTAAGAGATTAGGAGGGGGGGGGGCTGGAAGTGCACAATTGCATCAGAAATATTTTTTATAGACATTTGAACACAGATCCAGTAATCCCTGGCAGACCCAGAAGAGGGCGGGGGTTAACAAATGAAAATCTATAGATAATAAAAATGTAAATCAAATATGTTGGTAGAAGAATGAACATAATTATCATTTTGTATGAAGCATATATTTATAATTGCAAGAGAAAATCAATGCAACTTTTCAGTGAGAATATATCTGTCTTTACAAGACTGCTGTGGGTGAAAGGCAAGGCAATGTGTGTGTCATCGGCTGCTCGTGTAAATTGTTTTAATGAGTGTTGTAACTTTTTAGTCCCATGTATGGGAATATCATCAGTTGGAATGAAGTATAACCTGGTGCTCAAAGGAAGGTTGTAGAGATCTTGCAGGCGCTGCCCTCTTGTGTATTGTATACGAAACAGCTTAAAACTAATTACCATTAATTCACTTCAGCAAAGTAGATTATCTGGATGCATTAATTAGGACACTATGAAAACTGTCCTTATCATTCATGGTAAAATTTGATCCATTATCACCCGAAAGTGAGCTACATAACGTTCACTGATCAGACCCACACCAAAAAAATCCTTACAAAATTTAGATTAATATGAGCCTTGTCTGATGAGTGAACCCCATGTAGCTTGTAGTGAATACTGGCCTTAAAAGTTTGAATCAGGGAAATTTCAAAATGGCCACCATTTGTTATTGCTCTCTGCACATGCTCAATAGGTCTGAACATGCTCAGTGGAATCAGGTCACTCCCGGGCATGCTCAGTGCTAAATTAGGTCAGAGCAAATTTTCCATTTCATTTCTATAGTGTAGGACCTTTAGAGGAAAGCGTTTCGGATGAAAATGCTGCAGTGGCACCCTATGAGTAAGAGGAAGACATGGGGAAAGTTAGAAGGCCAAGCATTGATTAGCAACTGAATAAATACCGGACACTGTTATTTTAATATTAGCAAGAAGAAGATGATGATGATTCTTTCATGGATGATGAACCAATGGACAGCATAATAAATAATTAAATATCAACAGCAGTTTAACTGTAAAGTGGTATTCCCTCTTAGTAAGTTTTATAGATAGGCTATAATCACTATCGGGAAAGTGAATTGGGTCTGTCAGTGGGCTCTCCCTTTAAGTAAGTCACTTCATACACTTTGCTTTTAACACTTGGGAGAGCTGTGATTTAGCGAGGGCTTTTTAGCAATTTATAAAAGAGGGAGCAAGCTCATGTAATAACGCCTTTGAGATAAACCCAGATAAGAGCTGATAGATTGCTGGCCTCAGTCTCAATCACCTTCTGTCGCTGCCTAATTTGTACGTCATACGTCTGTCAGAACGTCGTGAGATCAAAGTGACGTCACACACAGGGAAGCCTTTGATGTGCTGAGTGGTGGTGACGTCGCTTGTTTAGTGCCTGGCAACAGCTGGGCTGGAGGTAGTGCAGCCTCAGAATGAGAGCCAACTGCTTGATGCATATATCTTACAATTGCTCTTGCTAAGAAATGCAATGTAAGTTGCAACATACATTGTATTTGACAACTAAACTTCCAAACAACTCGACTTATAACATAGGCCCTACTGCACTCGTCATCTGACCTTGACAATCTCTGCTATTCTGGAATAAAACCTTTAGGTTGATTTATCCGCTTTGATTGTTATGAAGCATGTAAAGTTCTACAAATACAAATAGTCATCTAAAAAGAAGCAATAGGCCTATATGGAATATTGTGAGAAGGGGTGGCCATTTCAATTATATTCAATCTTTTGACGAAGGTTCGTGCCAGTCTTGTATTAGAGACTTTAGGTTTCAAGGGAATCCATAGGCCTCAGTCTATCTTTGCTCAGGCCTTGGGAGGACTATCTATGTTTAAATATGAAGCTTGTTAATATAAATACATTATACATGATTTATATTGTGGTAACCGTCAATCAGTCCAAGCGAAACAAATCTCTACCAGTAGTAAATGCCTTAGAACTTCTTGAATGACCTGATGATTCAGCTTTAGACGAGGAAGTTCTGCCCGGTCAGCGTCTGAGCGGTTGAATACATGCTCACCTTCCTTCCTGTGTCATTTCCTTCCTGTGTCATTTCAGATGTATTACAAGATGAGTTTGTCTAATTCCAACACACGTGCACTGAAAGATCCCAAACCTTCAATTGCGATGGAGGGGGCAGTCCCAACCAAAGTGACAGGTGAGTTGGTTTTGTTAACCCATTTTCATCAAACACATCACCTAATTACGCCATGTTGGCCTACATCTTCTGGGAAAAGATGATTTGAAAGTGATTAAAGTTGCAGCATTTCCCTTGATGAGTCTTTACAGAAACCATAGGAGTATAAAATTTAATCAGCTGTTAGTGGTTCTTGCATGTAACATATATTCAATTAATTATTTGTATATTTTCAGCCTTCAAAGTGACCCTGGAGTGCACAGGTTTGGTGAACGCGGAGGTTGACGTGGTTCTCCAGATGAACATTTCCATCTTCTCAGCTTCCAACCTGACCACCCTCAACATCAAGAGGAAGAAGACTTGTCTCAAAGGTAGGCTAAGATTATTGCTCAACATAAAAGTGCCTCTCTTCCGCGGCCTGCTGTTTGGGAATTGCTGTTTTGCTCTGTGCCAGTCTGTGATTTTAAGGATCAGTTCCCAGATTTCAACTTGATAATCTCTAAGTTAAAATGATAAGATCCGGGAATTATCTCAAGTTATACTCAATGTCTGGTCTTCTAATTTTCCATGTGCCTTCCTGTGTGCTTCAAGGCTTGGGCCTCACCTTTTGGGCCCTATAAGACTCATGGCCAATGATCAAATTAATTATGATTAGTTTAATCTAATTCATTTACTAATTCACATACAATACACAAGAGGGCAGCACCTGCAAGTTCTTTAACAGTTGCTCCCTTTGCACCACCTTCTATTTCTGGCAATTCCTACATCTCAATATAGTGCATGCATCTTTCCAACTTATTATACAAGTAGCACAGGCTTATTGCTATAATGTATCTATTTCATATTATTCTACTCTGTTCCCTCCAATCTACGGGCAACTTACTGGTTGATATTATTATGGAGCAGCACAGAAACTAATTCTTAAATCACAGACTCTAGTTAATTTGTAACTTAAATATGCACCACTTGCAAATGCTTTTTCAAAATTGACAATTCCCAGTTCTAAATATTGCGTGGAACAGTGTGAAAAGGATGAGCCACGAACACCACAGAAAGGTAACTCGATGTGAATGAGTATACACCAAGCAGTAAATTGGATGGATAAAAGTTTCACGACCATGCGAGTACCTTGTATGGAAGAGTGGAAATTTTGAGAGGTCTGGTACATGATGCGAGTGAGACATGAAATAGAATAGGGAGAGTGCACTGCAGCAAACTACAGGAGGACAGAGAAGCCACTGGTGTGCATGGGGAGCATTATGGTCTTGTATATTGGAGGAAGCAAATCAATTTGATGTAGTTTAGGAGCTGTTTCCACTCATGGGAGCATCTTGGGCCGGTCGATATTGGCTGGGGGCATGGGGAGTACCTCAAGGGACAGATGTGGCTCTGTGTTTATCATCATATCTATAGCAATCCTTCTTTGGAAGCCAGTTTCACATCATAAGGCTGTGTCTGGTCCAACAGTCTTGTCCGAAGGCATGATAGGTCTTGGGGGAAAGCACCGTAAAACTGCCTCATGAAGAAAGCTGGTAGACAAATTTCATCTTACTATTGTGATTACAGTTTTAGTTCCGGCACACTGCACATTTTAGTCCATATATCAGGCCTATATATTTGTTTCTTCTTGTAATGTGTGCATCCAGTCTTTATGCCAATGGACTGCTTGTTGCTTCATTCGTGGTCTCTTCTTGATTCCTGACATTTTTACAAACTCTCATCATAAGGCTGAAATAAACTAATGTCAAACACAAACCATCCCATGCAGGTACGCTGCCTACACAGCAACCCTCAGCCACTATTCCAGGCTTTGACCCAGTTGGCCTTCTCAGCCAATCAGCTAAGGGGATTCAAAAACCCTAAGGGTATAATTTATGTGACCTTCCAAGTTGAGGACAAGGAATCTTTATAGGGAGGTCATTTTGAATCCTTAAACTTGCTAACCACAAAAATAGCAACCCCTTAATGGATAACAGATGGGCTATTTTGGGTATTAGAGAGCAGATTGTGAGATAAACTCCCATTAGAAAGTAGTTTACACCATTTTGAAAGCCACAGAAATTTTATATGGTAGTAATGACCAGAAGCTCATGAATATAATATGCAATTTTTACCCAGAATAGTCACTTTGCAGCCTGTGTGGGCAGGGGTTGTCTCGGCAGGGTGACACAAACTAGTAATACTTGTAAGTGCAAGCCAACTGAAGTGAAGTCTCATGAGCAGTGACGTCACCAGCAATGCGAGTTGGGGGGGGGGGGCTGAAGCTCCAAAGTTTAAAAGCGTTGTCAGATGTCCGAAGGGTGGAAGCGCAAGATGCCCCAAAATCTAAAGATTTTAGATGTATGCAATGTAACAAATAGATAAACAGGAAAAATTACGACAAACACAGTGCACAAAATTCTATGTAGAGTGTCCTATCATGGGCTCTGGTCTTTTACCAGTATCGTGTAAGGAAAATATATTTTTTTTTTGCCCAAGATTTTTGGGGGCTGAATAGTGAATACCCCCCCCCCCCTTAGTGACGCCTTTGCTCATGAGTATTCAGTAAGGGATCATCACATCTACCCATGGAGTCTCTTAATGAGTGTGGGCGGCAGGAAGTTGCTTGGGAGATGCTCCTGTCCTGGAATATTATGCCAATTTATGGAAGATCTTGACAATGTGACACCATAAAGATTCCTATAGCAATGGATGTTGTGCTGGTGTCACTACAGTGTCCGGTTACAGTTTCATAATAGTTCAGATATATGGCGACTGTGGGTTTTCTTTTGCCAAGTAACAGTATATTTCCTTTGTGCTCACACAACATCAAGGCACCACAAAGGGCCACATTGCCAGTCATTAACTCATAGCTCATTGACAAACTGATCATAGCATGGGAAGAGTGGCTGGAGACCTGTCCATGGTACTAAATAACTTATATTAAATATAGTGCCACAAGCAGAGTATGCAAGTCATAGTTTACAACAATCAAAGTGAGAGCTTGTGCTTCTCCAGGCTTCCAGCTAACTGGCTAAGAATGGCACATTGTATGTGTTACGACTAATGGGTAGATGTAATCCCTCGCGGAATACCAGTCTTCCCTCTTTGAAAGAATAATGTCTGATCATGTCTTCTTGTTTCAAAGAATGATGTCTTTCTCAAGGCTGAAATGTTCTTTCTCAAGACCATTTTTAACCGGCCAATGGCCGGTTAATAGAGGAGGGCTTAAGGTGGCTCGCTACTCACGAAATTACGTCACCTGCACATATTTCCGCGCAGCCAGGCAGGCCCTACCTGTGGTAGCGTCACCATTCTGCTGGCACTGCTTCAGCATCTTTTTTTAATTCTGAGAATTTCAAGTGTCGGTCGCTTCGTTTGCAAATTGCGCCACTTCTATTGGGGTTAGAGACTTCTCGTTTGAAGCACTAGATGCGCTATGATAAGTACTACAAGCAGCCGGAGTTTCAGCCTGATACTCAGAATAGAACCTTTTTTCAGGCGATTTTACTCAAGCAGGTCTAATTTCTCAAAAATGACTTTGTAATAAAAAAAAATTGTATATCAATTTCAAGTGTGGTAGGAAGGGTTGTCTGTATTATCATATTGTTCCCCACTATTTTTGGAAGTAAATGACAAAGAATTAAAAAATCCTATCTAGTCAATTTTTTTTGGCACTATGGTTTATAAAAAAAGTTAAAATTGTCAAAATCAAAACTTTTATTCCGAGACCCTAGGAAAGCCCTTTAAACTAAATATATCTCTGTGAAATTGCAATCAGCTTTTCCCTTCAAGTGTTTTCTTTAATTTCATGCTTCATTGCATTATATGGGATGCATGACCACGGAATAGCAGGGAAAACTTCACAGTAAAAAATTTAAGAAAAAAATTCAGTTTTTCAGGTTTGGGTGAACTGACTTTCTAATGCATAATCTCAAATATTTTTTTTAAAAGGCTGGTAGCGACCACTTTTTTTTGCATATCTTTGCTATAAACTATATTTTGGATCTTTCTAAACTATTTCAGAGAAATCCTATCTTGGAAAGTTCACGAGTATCGAGCCACCTTAAGGTGAAATGGGACTCTTGTCCACTTGTCCACTTGTCCATGTGTCAACTTCTCCACCTGTCCACTTTTCTTGTCAACACGTTTTGAATTGCCCATTGCGACTTTAGTATTTCACTTGGATTTATGAAATTTGGTACAGGGATTCACTTCGGGGTCTCCCTCAGAAATTTTTTGAAAAAACCAAGATGGCTGCCAAAATGGCCGCCATATTTTGAATTGCCCACTGTGACTTTACTATTTCACTTAGATTAGTGAAATTTGGTATAGGGATTCACTTAGGGGTCCCCCTCACAAATTTTTGGAAAAATCCAAGATGGCTGCCAAAATGGCGGCCATATTTTGAATTTCCCACTGTGACTTTACTATTTCACTTAGATTTATGAAATTTGGTATAGGGATTCACTTAGGGGTCCCCCTTAGAAATTTTTGGAAAAATCCAAGATGGCTGCCAAAATGGCCGCCATATTTTGAATTGCCCATTGTGACCTTAGTATTTCACTTGGATTTATGAAATTTGGTACAGGGATTCACTTCGGGGTCCCCCTCACAAATTTTTGGAAAAATCCAAGATGGCTGCCAAAATGGCGGCCATATTTTGAATTGCCCACTGTGACTTTACTTTTTCACTTAGATTTATTAAATTTGGTATAGGGATTCCCTTAGGGATTCCCCTCACAAATTTTTGGAAAAATCCAAGATGGCTGCCAAAATGGCGGCCATATTTTGAATTGCCCATTGTGACTTTACTATTTCACTTAGATTTATGAAATTTGGTATAGGGATTCACTTGGGGGTCCCCCTCATAAATTTTTGGAAAAATCCAAGATGGCTGCCAAAATGGCCGCCATATTTTGAATTGCCCATTGTGATCTTAGCATTTCACTTGGATTTATGAAATTTGGTATAGGGATTCACTTAGGGATTCCCCTCAGAATTTTTTGAAAAAATCCAAGATGGCTGCCAAAATGGCCACCTTGTTTTAAATTGCCCACTGTGTCTTTAGTAATTCACTTGCAGTTCTGAAATTTGGTATAGGCATTTGCTAAGGGGTTCCCCTCAAAGTTTAATGGCATGCAGCAAACACTATCAGTCTGGCTGTCACTGCTCAATACAAAACAACCCATGTAATAATATATAAATCACCCCCTTCATGATTTCAATCCCGAATATACAATTGCCAAAGGCCGGTTTTGAATCCATGGATTCTTGTATAATGTTGTAATAGAGTTCCCCCGTGGCCTAATGGTCCAGACTGCTTGTCCAGTGTCCACTGGCTTTGAGGGCTTGGGTTCAAATCTCACCCGGGAACTCACTTTAGTCCGAGCCCATGGGACATTAAATGGAGGCGGGTTGTATCCAGTATTCTATGCTGGGGCAACTTAAAGACCCTGGGCATCCCTGAATTAATAGGGTATGTTCCAGACTCACAGTCTTCTCGTCTCATCATCATACGGCGATCGCCTGCCTCAATATAGCCCACTAAGGTGCTGCAGAGGCGTAAAACACAAACAAACAAACAAACACAATAATGTTGTAATACGTGTGTGATATTCTAGAAATATTAAATGTTTATCTATCCAATCAGTATCCATATTTTATTTTTTCTCTGAGAATAAGGTCATGGCAGCATGAGCGGATGTACAAGTCAGTGATAGATATGGTATATCAGGGCTTGTAGATCGATTTAATCCATCCATATACTAGCATATGACAAGTCCAAAAAATGCCCTGTACATGCATGTTTTGATATATTTGTCACATGTTCTATCAAATTTGACAGTTGACTATGAAAAACATTTTCTCAAAATTCACAGTTATTGTTGGGTGTTGTTAGTTCTATAATTTGCAGATTCTTATATATTTTTATTTACAGGTAATTTCATTAGTACGCGATTCTTGAGTTCTAGACCCACCAAATACATGACATTTTTAGTTGATCTGATTGGTTCAGAAACAACAGAACGTCACACATTGGAATTATCAAACGTAGTAAGTACTAGTTTAGCATTGATTCCTCACAGTCAAGAGTGAATGACAAGAATCGCATGGTAATGAAATTGCCTGTAATGTCTAACTGCCAAAAGCACACATAGTAACAGACATTAGATTAGATTAGATTAGATTTATTAAGGAAATTCCCAAAGACCAAAAATGGTCGCTTGGAGGGAACTACCGTTTTTAAAATTATAATACATACAAAAATTTTTTTTTTTAAAGATGTGTAAAACAAAAATAATAAAAAATAAAGAGATGTTGAAAATATGTGCGAAAACATACAGCAAATACAAATTTTAAAGAAATTTTGAAATAAATAATCAAAAATAAACAGAGATTTCTATGTCTGCTGATCATTGCCATTGATAACGTAAAATCAACTACAGGCCACCTGGTGGTTGCGTTCAGAATTTTCGTCACGGGTGTTGCCACTTTCTTTCATGGTTGCCAGGCAACGCAGCTCTGGACGTGTAACAGTTAGAAATGAAATATAACTGATGGAGGGTGGATGGCATCATTATGAAAACAATTGTCCTTTTATTTTGTCCTGATCCTTCGTCCTGATCGTGTTAGTACTCCTGATACAGCAGATAAAATTATGTTTCGGAGCTCATCTTCATCATCGAAATCATATTCTGCAGATTCCGTGCTAGTTGTGCGTGATGTGCAAGTTGTTGGAGTTGTTGGTGAGGAGATTGGTGCGAGTTTGACTGGATGTAATGTTGTGAGGGATTTGTTGCAGGTTACAGTTTTTGATCACTGCTATGGTTGTATTCTGGTTGGAATTTGTCATGTGACTTTGGCATAGGCTCCCACCAGTTTTGTATTTCTTCAAAATATGCAAATACTATAAAAGAGAAAATATTTTGCATTACCCATTATCAAAATAATTGAGATGTACAAGGTCAACTATTGCATTGGCACCATATCTGTGTGTTATTTGCAAAATGGCTCTTCTTCCGCAATCTCCTAATTCGATTTTCATACGCTGGTATTGTCTTATAGGGCACTAGATTTACCCATGATTTGGGGCAGGACTATAAAAAAAAATAAAAAAACTCGAACTCATTGGTGTAGAGAGCTCATGGTTTTGCTCATATTTAACTGGACGAACTCAAATTGTTATTGCAAATGGTGTTAAGTCGGAGACAGAAAATATCAAATGTGGAGTCCCACAAGGCAGCTTACTGGGTCCATTTTTATATTTATGTTATTGTAACGACATGGAGATCGCTACTGAGAGCAATCTTATTCTTTATGCAGATGACAGCATAATAATACATGCAGATAAAGATCCCAAGGTTATCGAGAAGAAATTAGCTGTTGAACTAAAAGCTGTCAATCACTGGCTCATGGAGAATAAATTTTCTCTTCACCCTGGTAAATGTGAAGCCATCCTGTTTGCCTCTAAACATAAAATCAAACAAGTTCCGTCTTCTCAGTCAAATTCAACAATACTGAAATTGTTGGCAAAAACAATTTGAAATATCTTGGCTCAATCATGGATAATGACCTGTCAGGAAAGGAATGTATTAATTCTATAATCAAAAAAGCAAATGGGCGGCTAAAATTTTTATACAGGCACAGGAAAGTTTTGACGAGAGATATTCGAAAAATTCTTAGTATGGCGTTGGTTCAAGGTCAAATGGATTACGCCTGTGTTTCGTGGTACTATAATTTAACTCAAGATCTAAAACATAAATTACAGGTTCTACAAAACAAAATGTTCAGATTCATCTTAGCCAAAGGCAACAGGGAACATATAGGTCAATTAGAGTTCAAGCAGGTCAATTGTACCAACATTGAAAATAGAGTTAAACAACTTGGGCTAAATATTGTTCACAAATTGTATCACTTTCAAACTCCTGAATATCTTTTATGTAACTTTACTCGTGCAAGTGATGTCCATAGGTACAGAACAAGAAAATTCTAATTACAACTTCAAAATTCCAACATCGTCTAATGATACTATTGTGTCAAATTCTTTCTCATTTAATCTAGTCAAAGCATGGAATTCACTGCCAGATAACATTAAGAATAATGAAGAACATCAATCTTTCAAAAACAAGTGTAAACGACATTTAATTAGTCTTTGTACATAGTGTAAATGCCAATTTATTTATCTTTGTATATATGTATTGTAAATACCTAATCAGTGTAGTCATCTAACTCTCCAGGTCGCTGTATCATTTTGTGTTGTCATTAACTGGACCCCGCTGGAAATTATTTTCAGAACTTTCGTGGGCTATCCTAACATCATTATCATTGTACAATTTCATCTCATTTATATCTATTGTTTACACCTCATTATTTATTACCTCATTATTTATCATTATTTATTATTGTTATGCCTCATTGTTTACAATTGTACTTTGTTGATGCTGTTGAATAAAATAAAATCAAATCAAAATGGGGAATAATTAACCCCCCCCCCCTCTACCTGCATGGGCATCTGGCCCCGTGTTGCATGCTGACCATTTGAAAGAGCATTTGAGTAATAATTGTAAGATAAGTAAAGATTGGTGGTAGAGGAAGTGAAGTTACAAATGCATCTTTTTGGCGGGAAGGCAGACGGTGGCGCCAGTCCTAAACGTGAGCAATAGCGGAACAACGATGGAGATGCATGCGCCCCTGGTGGGGAAAAACAGTAGAGGCAGAAAACGTAAATAAGGGAGCTGTTTCACTGTTATTTGCTGTTATCAGAAGGAGAGGATATAGCAATAAGGATAGGTGGACAGTTTAGGTGAGTGGCATTGCTCGGGGAGGAGTTTTTAGCTGTTGCAGCTGTGAGCATGTCACCCATGATTTTTGCATCTTATACCCGGCAGGGATTATTGGTATACATATGCGTGCATGGCAGTCTGCCAGTCACTGAGTCACGTGACCCCCATTCCACTGCCAGCAAAATTAAACTTTCCTTGAGCTTACCCTGCACTTCTATTATCCATTTACCCTTCTGTTATCATCCTCAGCTCGGACAGATTGGTATAACCATTCAAACTATTCTTTATTACTTCTTTTCTGCTAACTGCATGCTCTTTGCAAGTTAACGTTAGACTGGGTTTGTTGTAGTGGTAGTTAGTTTTCCCTGGGCTCCGAGGAGGGAGGGATGGGCCCTTGTCTTCAGACTTGGTTACCCATTCCTCCAGATGTCGCTCCAATCTCCACACTGTGGGAATGGGAGTGTTATTACTTAAGGAGGCCAGCTTGACCCCGATAGAAATCTGAAGTAGCTTGTCTATTGGCTGCGCTGTGACATGACCTATCCTACATAGAGACAGCCCAGCAATATTGACCTACTGACTGGCTCTGCCCAGGCAGCATGGTAGCATGGTGAGCTGTAGCAGAAATGACAGACTGTCTGGCATGGTATTTGGTGGTTTCACACTCTATTCAGGTATGCTAAGCCTTTAATTTTCATCATAATGCGTAAGTGCTCTGTTAGACTTTCTGTATCAGTGTGAATTGACATGGGCCTAATGAACAATGTGAATCAGACTTTCAATGCAGTAGTATAAGGTACAGAACTACATTAAGATATATAAATGGATACATGGTATGGGTTCATTGAGTAATTTGTAATATATATATAATGATGAATGATTATTCTGCAGTTATATTATTTTTAAACCTGTGCATAGACAAGATTAGTCCAATACATTCCATATTTAATCGATCCATTCCTTTACTCTCACACTCTTACTCTTGATATGAATATTGTGTTGCTCATTTGTAAGTGTTTAAAATAATAATTGTACTTGCAGGTTTGTACCCTTAAAAGAAGTATTTGAAGTCCTGAGTGAGTGGTCAGAGATGGTCAAGCCAGCACCAATGGATATTCCTTGACTGCTTAATTGGTGTACAACTGCATCTTCTTTTGAAAATCCAACTTAATCATTAACAAATGACCTCTAGTTTATAGGGTTTCTGTTTATACGGAATTTCCAGAAAAATGAAGAATACAGATCTATACATTATATTGCAAGAAAACTAATATTTTTTATAACAACATTTTTGCATGTATTTGTATTTGGTATTTATGTATGTACTATTGGTGTGTAGTGTTCATAATTCTTTAGGAGTGCTAAAGGCATAAAGATGGATGGATGATTGGGGCTTTACGTCCTGTATTTATGCACTTGGTAGGCTAATTAGGACAGGAGGAGGACATGGCAATGAGGTGAAGAATCATTGAAACAGCCGTCCAACATAGGTCCAGGTGACCCGGCAAGAGCTGGATTCAAACTCTGGACCCAGCGATTGGCAGTCCAGCACGTACAGCCAGAGAATTCATAGGCCTACACGTTTGCACAAAAATTAATATGATTTTAATTGTTGAATAATTGTATGATATTCTGGTCACTATTGTGTAAATGTGAAAAAGCAATTTACATCTTGATGGGTGATTGGGTGGTCCAGTGGTTTTACCACAAGTGGAACATTCATAGGGCTTTTCTGCACTCTGTATTTTCATGTGTCTATTGAGATTTTTACTTTTGGAAACTTTTTGCCACAAACAGAACATGCATAGGGCTTATCAGCAGAGGGTTCTCACATGCATTGTTAGATTTCCACCTGTGGTAGACGTTTCGCAACAAACAGAACACCCGTACGTCTTTTCTCCCCTCTGGATTCTCATATGTATAGTAAGATATGTATAGTGAGATATCCGCTAGTGCTAAACATTCTACCACCAACAGAACATCCATACGGCTTGTGTATTCCCATGTGTGCATGCTCTTAGCTGACCACTTCGGCTAAACATTCTACCACCAACAGAACATCCATACGGCTTGTGTATTCCCATGTGTGCATGCTCTTAGCTGACCAATTCGGCTGAACATTTTGCCACAAACAGAACATGCGTATGGCTTGTGTATTCCCATGTGTGCATGCTCTTAGCTGACCACATCGGCTGAACATTTTGCCACAAGCAGAACATGCGTATGGCTTGTATATTCCCATGTGTGCATGCTCTTAGCTGACCACTTCGGCTGAACATTTTGCCACAAGCAGAACATGCGTATGGCTTGTGTATTCCCATGTGTGCATGCTCTTAGCTGACCACTTCGGCTGAACATTTTGCCACAAGCAGAACATGCGTATGGCTTGTGTATTCCCATGTGTGCATGCTCTTAGCTGACCACATCGGCTGAACATTTTGCCACAAGCAGAACATGCGTATGGCTTGTATATTCCCATGTGTGCATGCTCTTAGCTGACCACTTCGGCTGAACATTTTGCCACAAACAGAACATGCGTATGGCTTGTGTATTCCCATGTGTGCATGCTCTTAGCTGACCACTTCGGCTGAACATTTTGCCACAAGCAGAACATGCGTATGGCTTGTGTATTCCCATGTACTTATTTTCACTGGAAAAATGTTATTTCATTGACAGTAGAATGTGTTCGTCCCGAGGTGCTCATCTCTACATATTCATTCAGTGGCGTATCTGGAAAGTGCCTGATTGGGCCATAACATTTTGAAGAATGTGCTGCAATGTGTGGCTTCTCCGTTTATATTGGGTCGGGAGAGAGGGGTATATGGCTCAATGCCCCCTCCCTAAATATTCTGCAGTATAAATTAAAATGACTGATTCTCTGAATTAATTCTATTCTTTGGCTACCTGGAAATTTCGTGATGTAATAGAGCATAATGGAATAATGGACAGCAAATATGTGCAAATTGGGCTATTAATTGTTTCTTGATATTTTTTTTGGATAGCGATGCGGACCATGAAGTTTTGCACGGGCATAACCCGGTATGTCACCTTGACAGGATTGTTATCTCCCTCCCCCCTGGCTGAACTAATGTTTGATGGGCACCCTATGTAAATTGCTTTAATTAGGTCTGGGCTTTTTTCTCTTGGATAACTAGAGCAAAATGAACTTTGTTCTGGTGTTCAATATAGCCCTATAAGGTGTCGCAGAGGTGTTAAACCCAGCTGATCAAACTGGGAGGGGATTGGAGGGTTAGCTCAGTGGTAACATGTTGGGCTGCCAATCGGTGGATCCCGGGTACTGATCTTGCTTTGATCGGGCATCCTGGGCTGTTTCCATCTTCTTTAGCCTCATTGCTGTGTCCTCTTGTCTTAATTACCATACCTAGTGCATTAATAAAGGACATAAATGCCCTAATCATTCATTAGATGATCTGGTGTTGAACTGTCAGAAAGTTAAAAAGTGAGTCGCCACTATTTTTAGTTTAATATTTTCCAGAGACAAAAGAATGCATATTTTATTGCATATTCTTTCATTGCTCTCTCTATTATTAGGCTGGTGATTAATGAATTACAGAGAGATCAGATTTTTATATACCTCTATATATGTATATGTCAGAAAATATCCAGAAAAATATGATCAAGTTAAGTAAAATGGGCAAATGGTAACAAATGGGCAAATGGATATATGCATGCAGAAGCTGACCATATGACAGAGGGGGGGGGGGACAGATTTTTTGTGAACATTAGGCCTACAGTGTACATTGAAAATATATTGTTTAACACATGAAAATGTGGTTTGTTTCCATCAAGGCACTGTAATGACTACTGTTGAAATTGCGAGAAAAACGTTGATCACCCCTCAGTGAGCAAAAAAGTTAGAACTTGCACAACAGAAGAATTAAATTACAGTTTGTCACCTCTAGCATTGAGACAGAAATTTAGTATCGTTTGTACAGGCCATAAAAATCACCAAAATGAGATTGGAGGTCTATTTTAATACAAACTTGACAAGAACTAAGTCTGGGGTGGCGCTGCAGTGCACTTTTGTGATGCCACCACCCATTGTGTGTCTTGACAGCATCACAGATGTCAACATTTTGCGAAATTTGACTGCCATTTCCATAAATTGTCAAATATCGGACAAAGACGGCACCAAAACATTGTGAAAGTGTGATATTCATATAACAAATGAGCTGAGCTATAAATAGGTACGTGTATTTCTCCTGTGGGGCTTGTGGTTGCCGAGATATTTGGGAAAACGTCTGTCCTCTGCTTGACGTGACAAACTGTAGTGGTTAAATTTCAGAAATAAGAAATGACATAGGTCATCTTAGAGTCGGACAGCTGGGTTCTAAAAACATGGCATCAAATATACAGTTTCTTTAGATCCTTCCCTTCAAATAAAAAAGCCCATATTAGAGCACAATATAGGTTAAGCTTACTTCTAATTGAATGACACAGACACTGAAGTCAGGTCAATACCGAAGGCCAGCAAAGGATATCTTAAACATGACAAATTTCCACTAAAATTCACGATTCGAACATGAAATTGAGAGCAAAACAGGATTTTTACCCAATCGTTATAGCCATGAAAAAGGCACTTACAGTAGCGGACAAAAGTTTAGGCCACGTCAATTTTTTGGCAATATTAGGGAAAATAGGTGCTCAGCTGAAAAATTTCTGCATGGATTTTGTTGCCTATGTATCAGGGAAGTTCTACAAGAGAAAAAACTTGATCTATTTTTAGCGCTTCCTTGAATATGTGTGATAAACCAAATTTTCAGGTGGTCTAAACTTACGTCTGATGCTTGCTTACATCCACAAAGGCTCTTAATGGCATTGTGCATTAGCGGAAAGGTGGCTAAATTATTCAATGTTATTTTAGACAAGTTATTTAAACATGTTTCATGTGATTTAAAGGCAATTAGTCATGAAACAGGAAAAAACACATTTTTAAATAATTTTTAAAATTTTCAACTTAGGAGGTAATAATGGTGATTCAATGAGCCAAAATTGTTAATAAATAAAAGTCAACTGAAAACAACTAAGAAAATATGTGTCTGACACATTTTCATCCCTCTAGTGGAGTATATGAATACACTTGACACCCGGTCATACTGCAAAAATGGTGTTTTTGCCTGGTTTTGTCTAAGAGACTCCTATTTGAAGCATCATAAAACAGTGAAAGGAGAGTTTTCATTCATCTGAGTATGTGTCCTGATAAAATCAAACAACTTTTGTTTGTTTGCTTCACTTATGATGAAACTACAGCCACTTTTATGGAAGGCGTAAAACTGGTCCATTCATTAACATTACGTTTCAGTGCACTTTCCAGAGTGGCTACGGTAATTTTGTCTATACTGTGGGAAAAGAGCAAAAGTTTGTTGATTTTATCAGGACACATACTCAGGTGAATGAAAACTCTCCTTTCACTGTTTTATGATGCTTCAAATAGGAGTCTCTTAGACAAAACCAGACAAAAAACACCATTTTTGCAGTATGACCGGGTGTCAAGTGTATTCATACTCCATTAGATAAGGATGAAAATGTGTCAGACACATATTTTCTTAGTTGTTTTTAGTTGACCTTTTATTTATTAACAATTTTGGCTCATTGAATCACCATTATTACCTCCTAAGTTGAAATTTTTAAAAATTATTAAAAAATTTGTTTTTTCCTGTTTCATGACTAATTGCCTGTAAATCACATGAAACATGTTTGAATAACTAGTCTAAAATAACATTGAATAATTTAGCCACCTTTCCGCTAATGCACAATACCATTAAGGGCCTTTGTGGATGTAAGCAGCATCAGACGTAAGTTTAGACCACCTGAAATTTTGGTTTATCACACATATTCAAGGAAGTGCTAAAAATAGATCAAGTTTTCTGTCTTGTAGAACTTCCCTGACACATAGGCAAGAAAATTCATGCAGAAATTTTTCAGCTGAGCACTTATTTTCCCTAATATTGCCCAAAAATTGACGTGGCCTAAACTTTTGTCCGCTACTGTAGGTTGCTCATATCATGCTGATACTTTTTGAGTAGATAATGGAATATACTAAGCTGAAGATTGGATAAAACTAAGCTAAAGATTGGTTCCAAATATATCGGTGTGGGAGCTCTCAGTTGGCCTATACAACCCAAGAAAAAGTGTCCGCCTCAAGGTTACACCCTCTAAGTGTCCGACTCAAAGAATCTTACCCTAACTCCTGTGCATGTATAGCCAAAACATCCACCCATTTTCCAAACATTATCACTACATAATTTATTGGGTTAATTATTAATTAAGATGTGAAACTTGCAATGACACGGTAGTTTTATCTTTATTCAAATATTTACATATTGGATGTATTAATATATATGTATTGGTATATTGAAATGTTAACTCTTTGGCCTTATTTTCTTTCTCTTTTTGTGGTCCTGTTTTTCATCTTAAATTTGTTAACTTATAATAAATACTTTATGCCAAGTGTATTGGTCACATGCCTTCTTGGCGAAAATTGACATGACATCATATAAAATGTAATTTGAAGTCATTTTTATCAAATTTATAGTCAAATAAAATTATGATGTACGAAAATTATGACATTAGTTGCTTTTTGTGTTTGTGTGTTTTTCTTGCATGTTATGAACATGGATTTTCAAGAACTTTGCTGATGGTTTTGCTCCTCTTGGAAAATTCATGAATGCTTGGCTGCTTCTCTCCCCGAACATCTCTTAAAAGACATATTCAGAAAGATATTTGCAATCCTAGGGTTTGCTGCCAGGCAGCTTATGAATTTGCTCTTTTAGTATGTAACTGGAGCATGCGTTGCTGCCCTCTTGTGGTCAATTTTTCTGCCAAAGGCTACCCCCAGTCCCAACCTGCAGGGGAGTAGATGACCGAGTCTAAGTTAACGTACCAAGGGCCGCCATAGTTATCTTCCCAGTGTCATCCAAACCAGTTGTAATTTTGATCTATCCTGGAATTGTAAATTCTCCATTAAAATAGCAGATTATATGTCAGATTATTAAATCGCATAAGACCTGGTGAAGATGGCCCTGCATTAGGCAACCTATGGGTTCTTGTTGTCTGAACTTGGTGCAGCTTACATGGAGCATAACAAGTGGGTAGCTGAGTGAGTAATTCAGCATTTTGTGCTTTATCTGTAACTGTGCAGGGTGGAGGGAAACACTGGCCATAAATCAAGTTGTACATTAAAGGGGAGGGTTGGGGTGGCAAGGGTATGCTCCTGGAACAACAAGCGATGTACCTGCCATACTTAATAAGCCCTCTTATGAACCATACCTGCATTTCCCTCTCCTGATGAATTGGCTTTATAGCACACAAAAAAAGGAGAGGTAAGAAGATATCTGGGTGTAAGCATTTTGTATCTTGTGCTGATTATGATGGATGCGAGGGGCTTCCAACTTATGATTTATGATGAGCTAAGGGGCGCAGAGAATGTTTATGTTGATTCTGTTGTAAGGCAAAGGTTGCTAAGGGCAGCTGAGGTATCCCAAAAAGAAGACAAGCAACTATATACAACCCGATAGAGATAACTCTCTGCTCAGCCCCTCTCATAGATTGTGTTTTGTGTGCAGACTAGATGCTTACAAGTATTTTGTTTGAGTTTGTTTTCTTCAAAGCAAAAAGTGAGAGGAATGGAAAAAGATACTTATGAAGTTTTATTTGTCAACATTTCTTCAGTTCAGGTCTTGCTCTTGAAGAATAAATCTATTTAATTGTAAGTGCAAGATGATACGGTCAGCAATTCAGGTGTGTTTAACAAAAGCTCGGTATACGTTTTAGCCTATAAGGCCAGCCACCTTACGATGGGGTGGTTGTGTTATTGGGAGATACCAAGGATGGCCCAAGGGAGCTGCAGAAAGGGCAGGGATTCCCTGAGGAAACGGAGACAATCGTTTGCACTTAGTGGAAGAAGGCACAGCTTAAGGGGAGGAGCACAGGACAACATGGAAATGTGGGTCCATATTCCACAATGCTTCTTACAACTCTGGTTGGAATACTGGAGGGTTGGTACCAATGTTGGTGAATAATCATCATTAGTCCCTGCACACAGGAAGGTACAACGCTTTTAAACTGTAGGGGTTGATCTCTCGAGATCTCTTCAAAAATATTTTTTTAACAAACAAAGCTAACTCCGAGATGTCCAGCATCTTAAAATAAGATGCCCCAACAATTCAATTTTTACCTTCAGCGAACCAATTTCGAAGAAGGTATTGTATTCACTTGGGTAAAATGTTGTCCTTCTGCAAGGCAGGTGGCAGCGGGCGTTCGGGTGGCGGGCATATAGATGGTTGCGGGCCATTACTCAGCTCCTATTGATGTACATGGATGAAATTTGGTACACGTGTAGCCTATATTATAGTCTAGTCATGCCTTTGATGGTCTGATTGATGGATATTTTGTACTTTTTGAAATAATGAAAAAAAAAAGTAAAATACTTTTTTTTATTTCCGGGCTGGGATTCAGCCACTATTGCATGAACGTGGATGAAATTCGGTACCGTACAACAGGGTGACTTTGAACAGTTTTCGCCTCAATTATCTTACCTTCGAAAGTATATAAGATCCTAGAAGTATTTGATGCGATTAAATGTAACCTACTGGCATCCAGTTAAACTGTGCATCGGCATTTTGAGATATACATCATGTATATGCCAATGCTAGTGGATAAATGGGCATTCAAACTCACCCTGAGGATACGGAGTGACTTTGAATAGAGTGTGTTCCACTGAAAGAAAACCATCAATTCTCAAAAAACAAATGTTTTATCTGTATTTATGATTTTTTCAGGGCTTGATTGCCTTTGCCTAAAAAATTTGTGTCTGTTTTTTATACTTTCTGAAATTTTTATTCTTGATCTACTTCTGTGCAATTGGAGCTAAATGACTGCCTACTACAGACGTGATAAAACATTCATAGGTTAAACTATTTGCATAGTATTATGAAATATGATACAAGAGTGAATATGGTGTACCTGGAAATGTATGGTGTACCTGGAAATGTATGGTCTCTGCACTCTCTAAAAAAATACGGTGTTCAAAGTCACCCCGAATTTGTGTTGCAAGTCAAAATCGTCCACTAATATCATTTGTTGTCGGTCTCTTCGCATAGCTTGCAATAAGTTTTTGGTAGATTTTGGAAGCATTTGATTGACATTGGAATGAGGCTGGTATTTATGAGGCCAGGCTTATTCAGTACTGTTGTAGGCACAGAAGTTTACACGCTATGGTAACTAGCAAAAATAATGATACGGTGAGTGTATATCATCAAAATCAAGAAAAAAAAATCCAGTCACTATGATTTTATGCAGAAAGAAATTAGACCTTAGTAGAATATAATCAGAAGTCAAATACTTCCAGTAACCTATATGACACTGTGAGCCCGAACAATTTTTTGGGTTAAAAAAATGGCCCAGCATAACCATTGGCACCATTACGTAGCTTAAGATCAGACGAACAAGCAGATGTAAAGAACAAAAAAATCACTCGGGAAAATTTTGAGATATACATTTTTTTTTAATTTCTGACTTATCACACCCAGTATTTAGCATCAACAGTCATGTGGAAAGTCCTCTTAATGAGTGCCTTTTTTGCAAAACCTGTTTTAAAGCTAGAAAATTTCATTCAAAAGAAATAAAAATATTTTCTTTGAAAACGCAAATATATACAGTTGCATTTTATGTCAGGAAGGTGTGACAAACTTATGAATGCAAAAATTCCTAGTATAGTGCCATTTTTTAAAAGAATTGCAAAATGAACATGCTCAATCATTCCAAGGGCTTAAATTGGAAATCATACTGCAACATGTTATGTGCATACATGCTTGACATAGCTTCTGTACTGGAAAGTCTGGAATATTCTGAACCTGTCAATTAAGAAAGTAAGGGAAAAAATTATTATTGCAAATCTGTGATAACAAACAGAGGTTAGTTGAATAATAACAAAACTTGACCTGTAATATACTGTTTGACTCCAATCCATTTGAATAACAATAGCTTTTTGAATAGATGAACATGCATGCATGGTGCAACTTGGTCAGTACAGCATTAAAATCACAAATTTTAGATGTGCCATAACGTTATGAAAGGCTAGGATATATAATAAAGCTCTGTTTGAAGTTACAAACCTCTGCATTGCCTGACATCAAATTCATTTACCCAACTTGAAAGTACACTTAATTCTTTCATGAAATTAGAGTGAAAAAACCTAATTTGAGAACATTTGAATCAAAGGTTTAAAAATGTAAGGTTCAAATGTTATAAAACCAATTGAGTACTTCTTCTTTAATACCAAACTGTGAAAGGCAGACACACAGGCATACATCATAGGATCCATGGGTAATACCATTCATATCAAAAGAATGATGAAGAGATATATGGCTGTCCTGGATATATGTGTATAACTCGAAATTTCTTGGAAATCATATTAAATGATTAGTTTTAGTAATTTATTTAATCAAGATATTGTGTCAGATATTGTCCTTTCCTTCTCAAAGTCATAGGTAAGGCCAGCAATGTTACATAGTTCTTGTGACACACTAATACACGCATTTTAAGTTTATCACACACACACCTCATCAAAATGTAACTTTTCTTAATAATTATGATGTTCTGTATTTCAATTGTTATTTAATAGGCAGTGATATGTTGTTTTGAAGTTCAATCATGTGAAATTGAAATTTGCACCCAGGTTTGATGGAATATTACCAAACAAAACAAAGGAATGTGACAAACAAGAAATTGAAAAATTGAAATATCTCAAAGAATTACCAACAGATATTTTTGTTCTTTACATCTGTTTGTTCGTCTGACCTTAAGCTACGTAATGGCGCCTATGGTTATGCTGAGCCTTTTTTTTAACCCCAAAGATGGTTCGGGCTCGCTGTGATAACCTTGCATTCGCAGAGGATCAATCTTTTTCAGAAAAGTGTTCAAAGTTTAATACCCCTGGCTGTTCAAAGTCACCCTGTCGTGCGGTACATATATAGACTATATGGTCCAGTTGTACCTTTTGATGGTCTAATTGATGGATGTTTCGTACTTTTTGAAATATTTATAAAATATGAAACTTTTTTTTTTGTTCACAACCCACGACTCAGCCACTATTGCAAGTATACATTGATGAAATTTGGTACATATATATCCTAAATGGTCTAGTGGTTTCTTTTTGGTGTATTGATTGAAGTATATTATATATTTTTTTAATATTGGGAAAAATAAATATAATTTTTTCCCGTTTCTGGCCCAAAATTCAGCCACCATTGCATTTACTTCAATGTAATGTCGTACACATATAGCCTATATCACCTTGGTAATAAAACTGTGAATGAAACAATTCCATTGTAAATAGTCTTGTTTTTCTATCACCTATGCTCCCCATGATAGAATACCACATTCACTGTTGTAAAGTTATTCGCTGAAGGTTTGCTGCTTTGTAGCCTATGTAAATGTCCCGTGGGCTGGGATCAAATTGGGTCCCAGGAGTGGGATTCAAACCCGCAACCTCAGAGCTGATGTCACAGGTGTCAAACAATGGCCGCTAGGCCTCTGTCAAACCACTGAGTATCCATTTTAATATATGTATAATATGTATGTATAATAATTATTGCGCTTCTTATTTGGGTAGCCTACATATTGTTGTGAGGTGATTTGCTGCTCAGCTCATGTTAGTGTATGTTTGTCACAAGTACATGTGTCTCGGGCAATTCTACGCTGTATGTCCAAAAGTATAATGCTGTTCATCCAAAAGTATAATGCTGTTCATCACTGGAAAGCTGACAAAGAGAGCTTCCATATGATATTAATGACATTGCTATAGCTTAAATAGGGAACGAGATATATTGAAAAATTGGGTTTTTGTACGTCCGTTGAACCTAGACCGTGCAAACAGATGGACAGATGGACTGAGTGACAGACAGACATCCGTAGATGAAAACATTAGCCCCATCCTATGGCCGGCCTACCAAGTGACGGCACCCATTGTGACACATAATTAAGCTTCTATGCTGCATTCGATGAATAGCTGAATTACTTTTTTTGGAAAAACTGATAAAATTACACTCAGACGTTGTCTGTTATCTGTGACAGCTAATTTAATTTATTAACAAGAACTGAGATGGAATATTGAATTACTAATCATATGCTTTATGGCAGAGCATTCTAAAAGATAGCTAAGATAACACATAGTTTTTATTCCCGCATGATAAGTACATAAAAAGGGTGTAAAATGTGTAATATCTTAATCAGGTGTCAAGCAAGGCGCCGTTTTATCTGCTGCTGAGACTGATGATGCAGGTGATGAGGGATGCTTCAGCCATGGCAACAAAAAAGTGAAATGATGGCTTGCATAACTGGCAGGGCAAGAGCTTGTTTTTGGGCCTTTTATCTTAAACTCCCCCCGAGGGTGCTAATTGTCTCTTTCTCTCCCCAGTCTCTCGGTTTGTTTTTGGGTTGTGTGTTGAGATGGAATTGACAGATTATAAGATAAGATGCTGACCAGTGTCATTGCCAGTCTGGGGAATCTGCTGTACAACCTCCAGGAACAATACTTGAGGTGAAGAGTCACTAAAAAGACTCGCCTGACTTGTTCACAGTTCTGCAATGGTCATTAATGCGACAGGTTCCAGCTGGCAATGTTCCCAATGTTCAGGGCAAAAATCATTAGACCAATTTTAATTGTGATAATAACTGAACCTTTTATGTATGAGATTTAAGATCCAGATAGGAATGTGGCGCATAAGACAATTTTTTTTTTTTGGTAAAAAATTAAACAATAAAAAAAAAAAAAGATTTTGGGGCAATGGAAAGCAGCAGATATGTTCAAGGCTTAAGTCAATGATTGAATGTGAAGATTTTTCAATTGGTAGAGGTTGCCTATAAATAGCCCACACTGCCATGGTGCTGATGGGGCGTAAAACGCAAACTCACTCACTTCAAATGGAAGATCTGATGACATGTTTGCATCTTTTTGCACCATTCCAGTTGTCTATATGCACAGTTGGTATGTGACACTTATCAAGGGTAAATTGACTGTGTTTAGGAATTCTCTTAAACATGTTGATGACATCACAACTGACGTTGTGGCCACCAGGTGTATAATTCAGAACTTGGTTGTTGGCCCTGCAGGAGGGCCGACAATGATCATATCGGCCCTGTCCGATGACCAATATTGGAGATATTTCATTGTCGGCCCAGATGGAGGGTCATTATTCATCATTGGCCCCAGTAGAGGGTCGGTATTCAATATTGGCCCTGCAAGAGGGCCGACAATGATTTTAATGGCCCTGGTGGGGGGCGTTATGGGAGATTGTCACATGGCAAAATGGTGACAATGTCTTACTTGTTTAGCCCTGGTATGTGGCAATAATATTCAACTGAAACATGTCAAAGGGAAGCTAGAGCATCCCAGATCATGAAGTTTTTAAATTTGACTTAATTTTTCGAAGTCAACCATTGAATGCAAATTACTCAATTATGTCAACACAGGCATATAAAAATACTTGGCTTGATGGATTTATGAAGCCTGAGGATGTAGAGATTCCAAAAAGCGTTGGGAAATAGCATTATGATATGTCAATACATGTATTCGTAAAACTGAAAGAATTCAAGCCTTCAAAAATGTTATGTCGCGTTAAATTTGTGAAAAAAATGCTTTTTTTTTCAATATAATTCATCTCTGTCTCAATAACTATGAGACATAATGTCATCAAATTTTCAGGAATTTGGCACAAAAATGTACTTAAAGCAATAGTGTACCACCATGAAGTTTTCACATATAGCCATTCTCGAAATTTGAGACGCCTACTGAAACTTTGCTGTGTGGCTTCATTATTTTTGAACTGGGCCTTTTAAAAGAGTTGTTGGGCTGAAGTTGTTTGGAGACTGAAGTTGTTGGTCTGAAGTTGTTGGACTGAAGTTGTTAAACTGAAGTTGTTAAGACTGAAAAGTTGTTTTTCATAATTGTACCGCTGATGAAGACTTGATGGTCGAAATATTCAGAAATAATTTATTTCCAATAAATATTCAATTCGCCATATAAAGAACTCCTTCATTCATTTTATACTGAAAAGTTGTTGGACTGAAAAGTTGTTGGTCTGAAGTTGTTGGAGGTCAGTTAGAAGAGCTCAGAAGGTTCAAGATGCGGTCAAATTAGATGTCAAGGTTACAACAAAAGATCCCGCAAGGTGCCATTCTGGGTCCTACAGAGGCCAGTACTAATGAATGAACACGTTGCCACTGTTTTGGTGGCCTTAGTATGTGGATGATATGTGGATGAGTTATGGCCAGTACATTTCTGCTCTGCATCAGGGACATCCATCAAAGAGGCAATGGGCGAAAACTCCAGGCTGGCACTTGATGGCATTCCTGACGTTTAGAACTCTCCAATTAGTGAAGCTCTGCTGCACGTGCCCTAACTCCGGAACTGGAGACTCTCCACTCATTAGTTCAGGCTGTTGGTGGCAAAGGGCATTCATGCAGGGACACTTTGCACCTGTACGCTCCCTTTGGCTCCCTTTGGCTTCCTTTGCCTTCCCCTTGCACAACACAAGTATTTGACCCTTCTACTGACCCAGCCATGTTGCCTGGGGCACTGAGGCAGCCCAGCAGCAAAATGGACATCGAAAGGGACTGCCAAATGAGCAGCCAACTGAGCATTAACTTAGGAGTAGAATAGGCTGTGGAATGAGCTTTTTACTTGCCACAGCAATTAAAAGAATCTGCCGGTACAGCTCTATAGACAGTTGTTGATGCTGGGCTGCGGACTGAAAGTTTAAGGTGCAGGACAAATGTGGGCAGTGCTGTCGACCCGGGCAGAGCTCTTAACTGGTACACTAACTCCCTCACTGCGGACACTTCATTTAGAACCACACCGCACTGTACTGCAGCTTCGCCGAACTGCCTTAGGGGTGTCCCTCTTTGGTCTCAAATTCAAGAGTACCTGTGTTCTGAGATTAAAGGCACAGGTAAGGGTTTATAGTCTGCTTCCACACTGACTGTCGCATCTGCATGCTCAGCCGACTCTACACAGTACCTTTGGCTGACAGGCTCACCAATCTTTCTGATCGGTCTCACTCCCCATACAGCTGGCAGCCTCACACAACTTACTGATCAATAGTGTGTCTTCTCTGCCTATATATAGCCAACCTCCCTATTTACACCTGGGTGAAGTGAAGCAGTGATCCAAGCAGGATCTGCTCGTTTCCTCCGTGCCCTGGCCAGGTTTGAACGTGTGTGAGTGCGGCATCATACCCACTAGACCACTCGCGGCATCATACCCACTAGACCACTCGCTGATTACAATCAGAATTGGTGCCATCAATATACCATATGAGTGAGTCTCCTGTTGCTTTTTGAAGAAATAAAACTGTTCCCTGGCCTATCCCGATGGATGCATGAGGAATTGGTTTCAAACCTCTCTCCGGCCATGTCCAGTTCCATGTTCAGTATGGTAAGCGCCGGTGAGCAGATTCATCTGGAATGGACACTATAAAATCATATGTAATAATTATCTACATTTATATTTATCGTGAAGGTAGAGCACTCCTCACTAGACCTAATTGTTTCGAAAGCCCAGAACAACCAAAATTGAACTTACCCAAGTATATCAGCTTCTCTGATTCGCTGGGAAGGTTCAGATAATGGCAGGGTTGCACCTGTCACGAATTTCTTCATTTATACATAATGACTATGTTTTCATATTATTGAACAGAGACAGGGGATCAAAGCCAACTATCAAACTGAAACGCTGTAAACAATTCCAGTGAAATAAAGGCACTTTTTGAAAAAAGTTATAAATAAATTTTTGTTTTGCCAGATATCCTCCTTCAAGTCACTGATTGATCAAATCAGTTATTATTTCTTGTTCAGTTTTGTCTTCACTTAGGGATTTCTATTTTCTACCCAAAAACATACGTGGCAATTTAATCCAAAATGGACAAAAAATGATCCTGCAAGGTACTTCCTTCATGTCGTTCTTTCAGTGTGATGGCTCCATGCTGGTGGAAGATCTGCCAAATGACACAAAGGCAGCAGAATCAAGTGAATACTTTAAAAGAAAATTAGAGACATTCCTATTTAATCAATTTTAATGTCATACATTTCTGTTGTTATGTGCAGAGCTTCTGAAAATGATATTTTATTATGGTAGATCTATATCAAATAAATAATTTTCAATAGACCTATTTCACTGAATAGCCTGAACATTGACCCTAAATAACTTTTTTGTAATTCTGCAATTCTTCATGTGCTTTAGGAGATGTAGACACTCTCAATCCAAAAACACAACTTTCAAAATTTAAACTGCAAGGATGACCAAGTTATAATACTCAAGTTTGAATTAATTGATGTAAAAGATGTGTCACTAGTTCATGTCTATTTCATGTCTATTTCTTGTCCACTCCGTTTCTTGCCATAGCTCAAGTCGCTATTGTTTTTAATGAGCAATTTCCACTAAATGTCGTAAGATACACATGCGTCACATTACCACAGCTTTACAGATTTCATTAAACAGGTATTCAACAAATTTTAAAGGCATAATTTTCATTGGAACATTTTTTGGTTCCCTTCATTCCCGAGCTTACCAATGATACTTTTTCAATGTATATATTGCTGAGGGTGACAACTAGGTTTTAATAGACTGCAATCATAACATCGTATCTCTCAAATGGAATGCAGTATTGACTGGTATTAAAAGAAAACCAAACCCTTACTGTCCACTTCGTTACACAAATTTAGCAAAAATATTCAATATTTAATTTAAAAAACAATTGATCTGAGATGAAGTACTTACATGTACATCATTTTTTCCTTTTTTCTTTTTTTTAAATTGCTCAAAAAGCAGGTTTTTTGCAACAAAGGTCCACTCCGTTACCACATTTTCCAGGGCACTTTGTTCCAAAATTTGAGAACGGCCCATAAAATGATGGTACCAGAGACATAGGAGTCTGTGGAGTAGACAATTCCGGGCAAGAAACATTGTTTCAAGGGCTGTGATTATCTCAAGGATAAAACAAGAAAGATTCAAAGGCTTATTGGGCAGTTTTACAGTATCTGCACTCAAAGTGTCTCACGGGGGGTCAAAATAAAGGTCTGTAAATGAGAATTTCCTTCATGCTATCATGAAATGAACGTATTAAAGATTCATAAATCAACAAGAACACATGTGATTTGTTGGTTTATCACCAAATTGCCACTCCATAAGGTAGGCAAGGTTTGAATTTTTGAAAAAAATGTTTATCAGAAAAAATGTCCATGTGAATTCTAATTTAACCATTTTTGCAATGGAAATCCAGCCATCTTGTTGCATAGAACCCCCAAAAGCAATACAAAACTTAAATTTCGATGAAATATGGCAGAACTTTATTTCCAAAGATTTTTATGATGAAATTAAAGAAATTAAATATTCCTTACTCTCAAAGTTTATGTTTTAGAGTGTTTATTAAGGTTTTAGTCTCAATAGACACATGATTGCCAAGATAAATAATGCTTTTGGCATCATACTAACTAAAAGTCAAGTTTTGTTGCTGTATGATTTGAATTCATAGTGTTTCCTTTGAGTGAAAGACCATGTTCTAGAGAGAAAAATCACCAAAAATGACCCAAAATTAAGGCTCAGAAAAAAAAATCAGCTTGAATTGCTCCATAAACAAGATGGTTACACATAATCTTGTTTAGTCACTCTGTTATATGCGAAAAATTGCAGTTGTAATGATATATTACATAAAATAAGTGCCTTTTACTCTCAAGTTTGACTTTCTCATAATAGTGCAATTTAATAATCTAAAACCATATATCTTTATTTTCTATATTTATAAATACCCTTTTTAGGCATCCTGGTTAAATTATTTATTTTAGCCATGTTCTTTTCTTTAATGAATCCAGTGTTAAAAGACTTGAATCAGTGCGAAACTTATGATGTACTGGAGAGGACATTTTGTGACATAATGAATTTTAATTGCTAAGAAAATGTATGTGCATTGCCTGGATATCTTTTCAACTTGCATTTGTCACATTGATGTAGAGGCACACAATCGAGAAAAGAAAACACAAATAGCTTGTTTTTTCCTTTCGAATCCTGAGTGTTTTTTCCTCGTACTGGATAGGACACATTTTTTTGACATCATATTCAAGCCTCAAATTCCGAAAACAAGGTATAGATTCTGGAATGAATCTTTTTGATTTACCTTGAGACATGTCTCCAGCTACAAAATTGACACAAACAGTAGATACGCTCTTTGATACTGATTCATAACAGCATATGCAGTAATAAATGGTCCATCGAAGACAAACTTTTTGACACATGCCATTTTCTACATTGTGGGAGACAGCTCCTTTAGTACATAACTTATTCACATGAAACCTGTTGTATTTTATGCCCTAGACATAGGTCCAGACAAGCATCATTAACATGAATCACAACTGCCTCCATTTGCTTTTCTGTGTTGCCATAAAAATATGGGAAACTGCCTGTGAGACACAAAAAAGTGCAAAAATTGGTCATAAATTGCCTACTGTATCAAAACTAAGTGTCGTAGCAAGGTAAAATGTGGTACACATATACTTCAATGTAGTACAAGACTGCCACCAAGACAAATTTCTGTCTACCTGTCATACTTTTCTCAGAGTAATTGCTTAAAGACGAAAAATCGGCTGAGTGCAAATACCGTAAAACTGCCCTATTATAAATCGCTGCCTTTAAATAAGAACTATATTAAAAGCATTTGCCAAAATTGAATTAGTTATAATCAATCTTGACACTGAATCTAAGACATTGGTCTAATAAGTATAAGGTCATGACCTTGGGGTTTTAAGGTCAAGGTCATGCTTATTAGCCACTGATGCTCAGCCCCCCTTTGAAGTGTGCCAACCGGTTTCCTGGAGTCTGTCAGATCCCATCAATGTTCCCTTATCTCCTCCTCTCTGAATCTGATCATTTTCCTATTCATGCAACCCACGAATCTCTGTGTCAAGGGCAAGGTTGATAGATACACATGTAATGTTCTTCGCATTACAGTAAACAGAAAAACAAGTGCAGTGCACGAGTGCTTACAAACAAGCACTGGAATGTTTCTTGCGGGGCATTGCTATCCCTGCCATGTTATTCTTTATGAGTCCTAAGAAATTGTCTTATCCTATACTTGCAATGATCAATCCCAAGATCAGGTGAATCTGTCTGACTCTTTTTATAAAAACTGACACAGCTTGGCATTCTTACATTGGATGAATGGAAACTTTTGCTTTTTAGTAGCTATAGGAACACTGTAAAATTTGAAAACTGTGTTGAAGCAATAATTTGAGCTGTCTGAGAATGTTAATAATTTTCAAGCTATGCTAGCTCAATCCTATAAGTTGTCAAGGTATGATAGCTCAATGCTGTAAGTTGTCCAAACGAATCATAACATTAAGCTGTAAAAACATGAAAGCTTCAGTTGTTGCAGATAGCTTGTCATCTCAGCCATGCCACATATAGCGCCATCTATAACAAGCACTTCTCACAAGACTGCATTTAGTTTTAAATAATTATTTACTCACAAGAAAAAAGAACATTTATATTACACTATCCCAGAGAAAAAATGAGTAGCACACCACTTTAGCTGGTCACTTTTTTATTTTTATCTCTCTTAAATTAATTTGTTTGAGTAATTAGATGCATGCTTTCACACGTCAACCAACATCTCCAAGTCAGAGTGTGTTCAATTATAGGCTTCTAGCACTGTATACCAACTCAGATGAGCCACAGTCCATTGGGATTTATTCGCAAGAAATTTTTCAATCTCCTTGTGATTCAATGGTCTGTGTTGAATGCATCTTGGGCCTGTCCATGGTGTGCTAAAATGAAGCATATACTGGATCAGGTAGATCCCCTTAAGAGCTCAAACAATATTTTGGGATTTATGACATATGTATCAACTGTGATATTTGTAGATGTCAATAAAAGAATATATATATTACAGCCCATATTCATAAATAACTTTATAAGACAGGTCACACAAATATAAATCAAAAATAAGTCAACACAGCTCAAAATTTTGAGTTGTGTCAGCTTGGATCAATAAGTCAACAAAACTCAATATTTTGAGCTGTAAGTCAACACAGCTCATTGTTTTGAGTTTTCTCAGTTTGAATACCTTAGTCAACATAGCTTAGTATTTTGAGCTATCTCAGCTCGGTATTTTGAGTTATCTCAGCTTAAAACATTAATCTATGTTAGCTCAATCAACTTGTGCAACCATCTCACTCAATCAATTGAGCTGAATCAGTGCCTCCGATTTTACAGTGAAGTTAAGCACTGTAAATTTGATAACATTTGAACAGTAGATGATGATACCTCCAAAAATCATCAATTTTGTGGTGTCCCGCATAACGAAAAACCTGCATCTTCTGTGTTTAAGAGTTGGTATTTTTGTAACAGTGCGCAGTATTGATATGAAAGTTTGCAAGTGTCTTCTCCTGCATATCATAAGAATATTCTGAATGTTTGAGATGAATATTGAAAATGAGATAGACACACCTACAGTTAAACTTATGTGGCACAAGGTGTCCCGATTTATGAGAATTTTCAAACAACTGACTTTTGGACTGGATAGAAAAGAACATACAAACATTTTACTGATCTTACAATGTACGTTCTTAGTCCCACCTACCTGAAATCTATTCAAGCAAACAAGGTGAATCTGCTATATATATTTGATGAGTAATGAAGAAAACAAAAATGTGATATGGGATGTTCCGTCATGAAATTTTTGCTAATTTCTGCCAACTTTCGATTTCAGCATCCTTTTCAATCAAGTTCCTGACAAAAAAAGTTGCTAATTTTGGGGATTCTGTTGGCCCCAGCAGTTGGCATTATACACTGATAAAATTGGACATCTACTTAAATTGCAACTTGACTTTTCTCTTGAATCAAAAATGGGACATGAAATGTTCCCAAGGCATTTTGTCATGGAGTATGTGTGCAGATATGCAGGAGTCATAAAACTAAAACTCTGGAATACCCCAAGAGTACACCACATGACTTTCTAAAAACCAGGAGGCATCATTGGAACCTACAAACCCATTGCTAATCCAAAAGCTGAGTAATTATATTGATTTGTGCGGAAATATTCGAAAATTGAGGGTTTCAAGTACATTTTCTTCAATTTTAATGGTGCAACTAGGATTTTAATACATCTGTTTAGGCAGTCATGACCACAATAATATTTGCTTCCAGCTACTTTTTAAATCGTCAAAATATTATGACTTGAACAGAAGTTATGTTTGAAAATGCAATATGATATCAGTGCTCCTCATGTTACACCAAACCTGTGCCTGATCTTTGGATTGGCTAATGGTATTAGGAAAAGTCATATAACATGTCACACCACTCATCAATTTGGTCACAAGCTACCTTGTGGCAGATTGACAGTTTATTTCCATTTATTTGATAGGGCATGTTGCGATGTCTTTGATGGCCACCAACAGCTTTTCTGTAAGCACTTGTTTTTTGGCTACTGTAAGTCTGACCTGTCGGAAGAATGTGCATGCACAAAATTCGGTAAACTTATCTCCTACATGGTCTCATTGCACCTTTTGATGATCTTATTGATAGGCATTCAACACTTTTTGAAATACAGGATTTTTTCCGCCGTTATTAAATGTAGCCTACATGCACAAAATTATTTGGTAAGCAATATAAAATACATATCATCTGTAAGGACTAGTTGTGATTTTTTAAAGTCTGATTGATAAGTATTTAATCTCTTTTGATATATTGGAAAATTGTTTTCAAACATTTATATTTCCTATCCAATCGATAGCTCTCGGAGACTATACTTCCTAAATGCTTGAAACTGCGCCAAAACAAGTGTAAACGAGTCTAGTAGTAATATTTTTTGCTCACTGTCATGCATATCAAATCAGAAATTTAATATTATGTAATTTTCCCTCAGATCATGTTGTCCTGTTCTGCTGCAGAATATTTCAATGGAGGGGCCGAAATGCAGACATTATCTGTTAGAATTACATCAGTTCTTTCACCCTAGGTATTTCATATCTTCTCAACCTGTCATTCTGTGGCAACCTGTCTGTTTTTCCACCTTTAAAATGATTAATCGCCTAACTTTTTCACCTCCACAAAAAGTTGGGAAGAAAATTAAGAGAAATATCCATTAATAGAAACGGTGCTGTCGCATGGTCTGTCAGTTTCTTATCTAACTTTATGTCAGTTGGGAATTCCCTGTGTAGATGACATACTAATTATAGTGTTTTGTGCTCTTTGACAATGGATTTCCATGGACTGGAATAAATCTATGTCCTATAAGAGTGAAAGTCTGTTGCTGCATTATGCCATTGTACCAGGGATAAGTGTCAGGTTGGCTGTACATCGCAACATTTTTCAACTTTGAAAAGATAAAGGAATGAGTGACAGAGAGACTCCTTTGTCTGTGACATTGGTTATCTAATGATTTAGTTTCCCCTTGCATGGAGCTGCAGAATTTATTAATGGTGGTGGAAGCCACTGCATAATGCATTTGTGGTATAACTTTATCTGGAGAAAGTTGCTCATCATGGAATCTAAGGGCTTAACTTGAGAATTTTTGTCGTTCTGTATTGTCATATTTTTGATATGCCAGTTTAATATTTACCATCAAGGGGTCACTGTCCACAGGCAGCTGGGTGGTGTAGTGGTTAAGGTTCCCGCCTTGAGCCTTCTCCGTTGAAGGTCTTTGCCTCCACGGGTTCGAACCCCGGATGGGGAACCCAAAATTTTCAGTGTACCTTCACGAGCAAAATCCCAGCTGGCTGTCGTTCGGATAAGACGTTAATTTGGCGCCCCCTTGTATCAGTGTCTGTGCTTGGCAAGTAAAAGATCCCTCACATGGGGTAAATGTGCAACATGTTCAGGACTCCCGCTCTCTCTCTCTCTCTCATCTCATCAATCAACCCTCGTGAGCGCCCAGAACTGGGCTTAGAGGGCTGCACTTACCATATCTATCTATCTATATCTATCTGCAATATCCTATGCTATACAACCTGCCATGACAACCCCTGCCCACACAGGCTGCATAACTCAAATTTGGCAAAAGTGACTATTCTGGGTAAAAATTTCATTTTCATGAGCTGCTGGTCATTACTACCATATAAAATTTCCTAATGGGAGTTTCTCTCACTATCTGCTCTCTAATACCCTAAAATAGCCCATCTGTTATCCATTAAGGGGTTGCTATTTTTGTGGTTAGCAAGTTTAAGGTTTCAAAATGACGTCCATATAAAGATTCCTTGTCTTCAACTTGGAAGGTCACATAAATTATACCCTTAGCGTTTCTTCATTCAGTTACCTGATTGGCTGAGAAGGCCAACTGGGTCAAAGCCTGGAATAGTTGCGGAGACTGCCTGTGTTGGCAGTGTAACTGCCTGGGAGTATGTTGCTAGACCGAGGTCACAGTCTTCACGTTGCTGTAAGCAACGTAGACTTGAAGACAAACCACTGGTTGAGCACTTCTGAAAAGATAACCACACAAAAATCCATTTTTAACTGTGATAAGCTTAAAGCAGTGAGGCTCTAACGTAACTCAAACTCAGTAAACAGAGCCATAAACTGAAAACGACCAAAGGAACTCAAGCCACCATCACAGCTGCATTGTGAGGGGTCCTCCTGTCTAATCCACTGCTACAACAAGAAATGTGTTTATTACAAGGTGTCTGCAATTCTACATTCTGCAAGTACTGACACCCCCCCCCCACGAAGTACGCCAAATGCTTTTAGATGTAGTTTTCCAAAATATGATAACCGGGTGGCACTAGAGTTCTCCGCCTTGATTAATTCATACAGTACAAAACCATTCTGTTGCACACCTGTGGTCGTAGCTAAGAAGCTTGATTAGTGCTGGTTCATTGTGGTGCCTGTTGCTTCTTCCATGTCTCCCAGTGAGTATTTCAACAAGCCTGCTTGGTATCAGATAAAAAGTACCTCTTTTCATATAAAAACATTTTCCAGTTAGATAATTATTTTTCTCTTTTCTTTCTTTTCAGGCAATGTGAATGAACTAGAAGGGGACCACAACCACAAGATCATCATGCCCGATCCTGCCGACCTCAACGTCTCCTACACCTTTCCCGACAAGAACAGTAAGTGGCTTGCCGTGGCCATCTGAAATGTTGTTAATTCATGGTAATATATCCCATCGTAGGACGGGACTAATGTTTTCATTGTATATGTTCTCCTGTCTATCGGTCTGTCTGTCTGTTAACAAGATTGAGGAAAAGCTACAGCATATGGTTTCTGATGAAACTCAGCACAAATTTTCCCTTCACCGAAACTACTGGTAAGACCTGGTAGATTTTAGGCCATTTTTGTGGGTATGGTCCAATGTATGCTACTGCTTATGAGTTTCAACAATAAAATATAGTAGTGCCCTGTGGCGTCTCGCTGCTCTGGCTACTTTAGCTTGTTCTGATGGCTCTATTAGTCAGATTTGCAAATGGCCACTGATATCTACACAAGCACAGGCCACTGGATCTAGCTTCTTTTGACTTCCAACCCCAAAAGAAAAACCAAGTTCCACTGCTCACCTGACTTTATTGGCCTCTATTGAAATAGCTTGTTGGAATCATGGCGAGCTCTATTTCATTGCACATCATTTGTTTTTACCAGACTTGAGAACCATCACCAACACCCATTGCCATGACAGGCCCATGTAATTTGGGACTTGTTTTAGTTATTTCGTTGTTTATTTCAGAGCAAGCAGCGTCCCCAGGGGGCTTCCTGTCCACCTCCACCAACATCTTCTACATGGCATTGGGATGCGTCTGTGCCATTGTGGTCCTTGTAGCCTTCATTGTGTTAATCCATTACTTCCGATCTCAGAAGTCCAACAGGAACGAACGCATGAGGTACCTTGCTTAGGAAATTATATAATGTGACTAAATATAATTTATTACTAAAAATACTAAACATGACTTTGTGATTGTGCTGGGAAGCATTTTGTAGCTGGTATCCAATGGTTGACCCCTTTAAGTTTGTTGCATGTTTGGCTTCAGCGGGCACCATCATTTTGATGTTTGGCATGAATTAAGTGACCCATTTCTTGGCAATATTGTGTGATGCAAATTGCATCATGCAATACATTCAAGACCAAAATGATGTCGCCTAATGTACTGAGTGTGCCGTAGCTGTATACAAGGGATCATCCCATCTATATGTTAAATTATTTTAACTGCTGGGGCTGCATTCGGCATTAAGAATTTTTTGCTTGTAAAATGACATAAAGCAAACGCGCAGAAAAAGATGAATGATGACTTAGAAGAAATTTGAAAATATTTGTCCAACTGCCAATTCTGTGCTGCCATTTACCTACCCAGTACCCATTCACTGAATATATAGTTTGGTGATAATTAACAAGTAACAACTGCCAGTTGTCCTAAGTAGTACTCTTAATCAATTGATTGGCTTTTTTAACTAGATCCTAAATGTGTTACTTTTGTTTATTGGCCTGTCCCTGGCCCTTATCCGGCCATGTATGCGCCTTATCTGAGGAAAAGGTAAGTTTGTGAATGATAACCCTAATTTTGGTAAGGTGACCCTGTTTGCAACCCACATGCACTCCTGCATGATCCTCTCTTCCTCTGACCATACTCCGCCCTTTGTGCTCACTCTGTTGTCTCAATAGTACAAGTCAACTGCCATGGCAATTTCCAGCCGGACTAATTTCAAGGTACTTCAGATGGACAAACCATAGGATTACTGAAAAAAAGTGTGACTGTTTTGCAAGCTTGTGCAAGTAGAACTGCCATTTGATGAGGACAAGTACATTCAGAAAGTTGAGAAAACCCAGAACACTTTTCACACCAAGAACACTTCTTTCAACTGTCTATAGGGTTAATGTAGACTTAAGTTTAGAGACACGTATTTTTACACTTATCACAAACGCCTTGGTTAATTAGCTCCTGTCATGCATTTAGTAATTGATTTTGTCCCTTGTAGTCAATAGATTGAATTTATTTGAAGACCCTTATTCTCACTGTTCAAATATCTTCTTTTTCAATTGAATTTCTAAAACTCGTAATTAATTATTCTTTTAATTGTTGACTTTGGATGTGGAGCGTGATTTCTCTCTTTTATATCAAAGTATTTTTTGACATTTTTTTAATCTCAGAATATTATGATTATAGGCCTAAGTGGTATTTGAAGAATGTCTGTATTTGTTGCAATGTCATCTGTAGGCCTATTAGTAGGCCTAGCAAATTTCAAGATTTATGAAAAATTCTCAAAAAGTTACTCCAGCCAGAACTTCTCTCATTCATGGTTGCAACTTATATTACAACATAATTATGTTATATTCCATGATTATTGAAGTAATGTGAAAATGTTCTGGATTGACAGGAGAAATTTAATAAGCAAAAAAATATTTTTCATGGCATGGGTCTTCAGCTGAAGTAAAGATGTACCATTCTACATATTGATGTACCGTAATATGGGGTGAATTGGGACACTAGGGTGAATCAGGACAGATCAGGGAAATATTGTATTAAGAAACACATATTTCTACTTGTCTGAGGAAATTAATTTTTGGCACAGTAAAAGTACACATATTGGCGCATATTGTGACAAAATTTTGTATTGCTAACTGCAGGCAGTGAGGAGCTGCAGGACATTAAACTTTGCGCTGCAGAAATGGCCTTTTACAAGTTGGTCAAAACTTTCCATGTACTATATAAAGCATAAATATCAGAGCCACCAAACTTGCAGCAAACTTTAAAATCAGTCTAATATGGTTATAGGGGAACCATAATTATAGACTGGATATAGGATTGTGTATGTTTGGTCCTGGGTGCAGATCCAGGTCAATGGCAAATTTTCCGGATTAACCACAATAACCGCACTAATTTTCGTTTGAGTGTAGTTGCGTGGATTTTTGATAAATAATATTGAACTTAGCATCATTTCCAGCACATTTAGTCCAGAATTATCAATTACTAGAATTTTTTTTTTAAAACTGCAGTTTTTAACAGTTTTCTGTCATTTATCACATTTTTTAAAATCTGCATATTATCAATGAAATTGATTTCAGATTTGCCTCAAAATTCTTTTCTGGCATGTTGAACATGTTTGCTAATATTTATTGACAAGGAGCAATCACTCAAAGTAGGTAGGGAGTATTATTAGTGGAAACAATGGAGTGTCCCGATTCTCCCCAAAGTATGGTTTTCTTGGCCTGGAGCAATGGGGATTTAAGATATCATTTCAAGCTTCTAGGGGTACTTAGACCTTGTGCCCAGACACAATTTGACACCAAATTTATATTTCTAGATTGATTTTTGTCCAAGCTATGACAGAAAAACGGCCAATTCTGTCCCGATTCACCCCATATTACGGTACCATTCTGCATATTGATGTACCATTCTGCATATTGATACCATTCTGCATATTGATGTACCATTCTACATATTGATGTAGCAGTCTGCATATTGATGTGGCATTCTACATATTGATGCAACTAATTTCTGATGTTGAGTAGTTGCTTCTGTTGCAGTGAAACAAGCAGCAGTCAAGCCCTGTCACATTCCGGCCACACCTACCTGCGAGCAGACACGCCCAACAACAGTGTTGCCAGTAAGTTTCACATGGGTTTCTTGAGGTCTACTCTGTAGAAAACAAAAAATAAGTATTCATTTGTAGTACATGGTGAAGAAGATCTTTGTCAAAACTTGGAACGTGACCAAAATGTCACATATATATATACATACATGTAGAGGCCTATATAATGTAGTCCAAAAAAGGATGCTTCTGATATATGATTAAATTCGTTCAACTTACTCTTTCAGCATACGGGGGAGTGAGGAGAATTTTCACCCCAATTCTGGAACCAAACCCAACAGAAGTGCGGTCGATGTTGAAGGAAATCCACATTGATCGGAATTCACTCACTCTTGGAGATGTCCTCATAGAAGGTATGAATATGCAACGTTCTTTAGCAGACTGGAGTCATATGCACTTTGGCTCTGATTTAGGTATTTTGAGGCTGTTATTTATAAGATGACATTTGTTCCAGGTGCATTTGGCCGAGTCTACCACGGCACTTTGTTGTTGGAGGATGAGAAAGATTTGGCCTCTGAACAAGATGTGATAGTCAAGACAGTCCGAGGTATGTGAGGCTTAATTTCTGCTCTTGGTGAATGAGGATAATATCTCTGTTGGATAACTGTATCTAGATGGGAAGAAATGCAAAATGATGATGTGGTAATATGATTATCATTCTATGAAATCAAGTGAAATATTATTGGTTAATTTGCAGAGCAAGTGAGGGCGGACCAGGTGGAGAAGATGTTGAAAGAGGCCGTCCTGATGAAGGGCATGTGCCACCAGAACATCAACCCCATCGTGCGAGCATGCATCCAGGACCCCAGCCAGCCCTTCCTTATATTCCCATTTGCCACTGAAGGGAACCTCAAGAAGTTCTTACAAAGCTGCAAAATGGCCGACATCACCTCCAGATATGTAAGCCATTCTTATTGTGCTCCAGTTACAAGAAACTTGACAAGGCGGTTTGGCAATATGTAATACAGAATTAATGAAACAGCTGAAAATGTGGTTGCCCAAGGAGTCTGTAGATGGTCTCGCCAGTAACTTGGGCTTATAATACCTTAGGCAAAATGTATGTCATGATGAACTGTGCATGACTCTTAATTAGGGCAGGTTGATTTTCCAAAAATTTCTGAATTTCAATCTTGGACAAGTTGGGATAGTGACATATTCATGTCAAAAGGCCATATCCACAATTTCAGGTCTCTAACTCTAATACTTTCAGGAAATCCATTTAAAGTTTTGAGTTTTTAGAATTTTTCGATAGGTTTGCCGATTCGCGGTATGGAATAACTTAGTCAATTTAAGAGATAGGACTATGAAACTGGTATGGTTGGACAGGGCTCAATTAGACCTTCATTTTGAATACCAACATCAATGGTCTAGGCCAAATTTGAAGGCACAAGTAACTTCACAATCTGATAACTTTTTATTTTTTGCTTGACTTGCCAATCAAAGTACGACTATAGGTGTAAATGTAACTCCATTGGCTGTTGAGATATCTGGCAATATTAGTGATCTTAGGTAAAGCACCCAGACCTATAATATAGTTACCTTTATCAATTCAATGATTGTCACAGGTATCCTAAATAAAATCACAGAAATTAAGAACTTGTAAATATTAATTGACAACGGCTATCAGGTTATTACCTTTTGTCAGTGAGTCATTTCAGAATCAGGTTCAGTATTAAAAAGTCTTAAAAAAAGAGAAAGAAATGGAACCCAGGGCATCATACTAACCAAGAAAGAAGTTCAAGTAGAACAACCACCTAAGTGGAAATTGTTTATTTCTGTACTCGTGTGCGGAAGTTGTAACATGAAACTTCCCTGCTTTGAAAATTAAGGTATAGTACTATAAAAATCATTTAAGCACTTCTTTGCAGTTTCTGCAGTTTCTATAATGGAACTAAGATATCTTGGTAGATTAGACAGCTCTATATATCATCACTGGAGCCTTACGGAACACATCATGCCTTTTGGATTGGGAATATTACATTTCAAAAATAATATCATTGCTCAGAAAGAGAGAGAAAAAATACAATTTGCTTTTTTTGTGTGCAATGCCATATAAAGACCTACATCTCAAACTTTAACCTAGCTTTATGCTTGATGTTGGCTGTTGACTTTTTTTCATGAATACCACTTTGAAATTTTATTTCTGAGGTTTGATTTATTAAAAATTAAGCTGTGCAGCTGGAAAACTCGGCTAAGTTTCATAGGTTTGCCAAATAAAACTGTCCCTCCCCAATACCTCAGATATGGCTCATTGTAAGACCTCCAATGCCTGTGAAAGTGTAGTCCAGTAGACTGGCATAGGGTTGAGTATAACCCGGACTAGTAAAAAACTTTGTCAGAAACCCTTCATGTTTGTATTCAAATTGTAGGTCTTTTTGAGATCTTTTCAAATATGTAGGTTGTATTACTGTATGATGAGAAATGACTAAGTTATACGAAACTGCGAGTTTACGAAAAAAGCGAAAAATGTTCAAAATGTCAAAAATTCAATGTCATTTCCTGAAAAAAGTTTTCAAGTTAGAGACCTCAAATTTTGGATATAGCCTTCTGATATGAAAATCTTAATATCCCAACTTGTCCAATAGTGAAGTTCCGAAATCAACCTACCCTACTCTTAATGCCAGGTGCCAACAATCGTTGGAGGCATGTTTTGTCGTAAGTGTCTTGCCTAAATTGTTACAGTGATATTGCTTAATAACCTGCTCTATTTGACATGTTGCAGGGTTTGAATACTCAGCAGCTGGTGTACATGGCGATCCAGATTGTGAGGGGAGTTCAATATCTACACAGGAAAAGAGTCCTCCATAAAGATATAGCTACAAGAAATTGTGTGTAAGTATTGATATCACAGAGTTAGTCATTCAATTAAGTGGGGATTCTTGGGATCCCAAAACAGGAGATCTATTAGAGGTTGTTTGTCAGTTGGACTGTAAACTTGGAACATTCCACCGATTTGCATTATATGTTCAAGTCCTGTTCGTTATTTTGGAAGGCCTTGCCAAGTTGGCTGGATTTCAGAGAGGAGAATGTCACGACGCCCATCAGATGCCACCCGTATCCTCAATAGGCTGTTTGTTTTGTCTTAAATCTTGTGATCATACGATTTGGATTCAGTCTATGGTTTTTTTTTCAGGGTGGACAATCAACTGACAGTGAGAATAACAGACACTGCATTATCACGGGACCTATTTCCCATGGACTATCATTGTCTTGGTGACAATGAAAACCGACCTGTCAAGTGGTTGGCTTTGGAGTCTCTGCTCCAGAGGCAATTTTCGCCAGCCAGTGATGTGGTAAGTTTTTGTTAACTTGAGAAAACAAATCTTTTGAAGAATCCAATGCTTCTTGGCACTGGAGTTACTGTTCAACATATTGGACAACTTTTAGTGCAATTTGCATTCTTCATACTTCTTAGTGAGAAATAAACAAGGGAAGTGCATATTTCTCTTCAAGGCTCGACCACTTTTCAACCAGTGCAACTCATACTTTGCCTTCATAAATGAAAGGTCAAATATAACAAAAAAACTTGGCGAATCCATCTTCACTGCACGATTTGCCAGAACCGTGATTTCAGATCAAAGGGACATAACTCACTAGCCTGATGAAGTGACATGGCTAGCCCGCTTGTTATTCCTTTCTTCATGCAGTGAACATAAGTATGTGACCATTAAAATTGTTAGGCCTATATTTTATCAAATTTAATCAATCTGACTTGCTTGGAACGTGCACAGGTATTGTTAGGCCGTATGGATCAAAAGGTGAATAACTGATTGTTATATTTTGGAAATGGAAATTCTTTGTCAAATATTAGATGATGAGCGCAGGATTTTTCAGTGTGATTTACTGTGACCTTGTTGCTGGCTCACACACTAACAACTATGAGGGCAACTAGTCAGCCGGTGCGAGCCATTGTTTTTGTTGAGAAGGTACCATGGCTAATGGAATCATGTGGTAATAATATGATTCATTGGCTGTTTACCACATTGAGAAGATAGCTAAGCATCACCAAATGCAACAGGGCTTCTGGCAGTGTTACATTGAATTTGAAACCAAATCATTACACCTGACTCAATATAATCTTTCTTTTGCAGTGGATGTTTGGAGTGACCCTTTGGGAACTGATGACCCTGGGTCAACAGCCATATGCTGACGTGGATCCTTTTGAAATGGCCACCTATTTAAGAGAAGGATTTAGAATCTCCCAGCCTCTCAATTGTCCAGATGAACTGTAAGTTTATGCATTTTTGTTTTGTTTATGACCCAGTTTCCGGTAACACTTTTCTAAAGTTAGTTCTCAAAATGTAATGTTCTCACATTGTTAAGGTTGTAAGTGAATATTGTGCACTTTTTTAATAGTTACTGGTTACTACTAGTGGTTAGTGCTATTATATATTTTTTATTATTTGCAGTTTTGCAGTGATGGCATGCTGTTGGGGCCTGAACCCTGATGAACGACCAAAATTCTCTCAGCTCCAGGTCTGTTTGCAGGACTTCTATGCTGCCCTTGGACGCTTTGTTTAACTGCCGTGTGTTAACAGGATTATCTCGTGAATCATTTTGTCACCGAAATGAGTTTGATTGTTGCTGACTGGTCAAGCGCAGTTATTGAGATTAATCAGTTATACATGTATGAAATTTTTACTTTTCAAATGGACTGTCTTCTCATTGCTAGTGTTTTTACTAAGTCAGATAGATATATTTGTATTTGTCATTCAGACTCACTGTCAAGTCTTGACATACTTTGCACTAAATTGTAACGCCTATCAGTTGAGTGGTTGTCTTCCTAACATGTCCTTGGAAAACAGGATTCAAAACTAAAAGGCAAAATGTTGATTGAACCTCCAAAGTAGCCATACAAATTTGTGATGTATGTTAAGCTGTTTAATAAAAAAACAGTTCAACAAGAATAAATCCCCTGTAAATAAACTTGAATATCTTAAGTTTCCGTCTCTGATTTTTAATGAAAGTTGGCCTGTATATCAGCCCTGAATGCGTGCATTTGTAGTTTAGTGGCATAATTCTTGGCTGAGCCAGCAGCCTTAGAGTAAGCCTACCCCCGTTTTCAAAAATCTGAGGCTTTTCCAATGGATATATGACAAATTTTCGGCATGGGGGAGCCACAAGCTGGGCATACTCCATCAAGTAACTCGAAAAAATTTGTTTCTTTATCATATTTAGTGGACAATTGAGGACTTAATGCTAAGGTTCCTTGCATGACATTTAGAAATAATTTGAGTGGTGTATATTTAACGTTGGAGGACTTTTTGGTAAAGACCTTTTTGAACAAGCCAAAACCTCAAATTTTTGAAAATAAAGGTATGTGCTGCTGGCTCTGACAAAAATGAATGAATCAATCTACAAATACACAGACACAATGTCAATATGCAATATAGAGATCAAGATATTCAAGTAAAGGGGGACTTCGATGAACTGTTCACTGTTCAGCATAAATTGCTGATCTATTATGTATTATGTCATTAATGAGAATTTCAGATGTGGGCCTAAATTTTATGATCATTCATGTTATTGGATAAATTTATTAATTCCAAGATTAAATGTTGTTGGATAAATTTATTAATTCCAAGATTAAACTGAAAAAATCTTGATAACTGTAGAAAAAGAAATGTAAACCTCAAGTCATTATACTGAACTTTTGAAACTGGTTAATAATGAAAATCTGCTTGGCCTTTTCATTCATTTGTGTGATAGTGACCTTATTAGTAATTATGCATCTTTGATGAATACTCAGGACATGAACATACTCGGATGACATGCACCTCAACATTTTGTGGTCACCCAAAGTGAGAATATTTTACATATATGCATTAACACAATTGGTATTCTTGTTATACTTAGTGTTGTACTTTAAAGTGCAAATAAGTCCCAAAGAAAACACCAGGGGGCACTATCGTAGTACGACTGAAAGTGCAGCTCCTCTGGTGGTCACTTGTTATCTATGCTGTATATATGTGTGGTGTAAAAGTATTGTGTATTTTTAGCCCAATTTGGTGAAACTGGTCATTTTTGATAAATGCCAGTAAATCATGGACTGATCTTAGGTGCTATGCACTGTTACGTAATAATCAACCGAGTCTCCTTTGCATTTGTAAATACGGTTACTCATCCTCATTAACATCATTATTTCATTCATTTTACATTTATTTATAAGCAAACATCATTAAGTCACTGAGTAAGCTAGTACACTGTATATTTATGTTATTAGTGACATAGGCCTAAAAAGTGGTAACAGTTGTTGAAGAATAGTTGTTCAATGTTTTGCACCGTGAACAAGGATGGACTATATTATGCAGTTACTGTAGTGCATGTATGTAGAATTAAATTTTATGATTTAGGTATTTAAATGTGATTATAATGTGTGTTAAAAGATATGAAATGTTTAATTGCTTATTTCTGAATCCTGAAACCCAAAAATTGACTTATTCGTAGCTCTTATTATCAATATTCTTGGACCCTTTCGCCGTACCTGACATAAATTATTTCAGACTGTAAAGATCTCAGTTGAAATATTCAGTAACTTGTGTGGGATACTTTGTCAATTATATTATTAGGCCTAATTTAACACTGTATTGCTACAAATATTATATACATATAACAGGCCTACATTTATTTTGGGGAAGGACAATCTCAATCGTAATTCAAAGGAGTAAATTCCAGATTTCTTTTCTCGTGCTTTGATTATAATTGCTGCAAGTCAGCCATGTTTCTCATGCAGTTGTACTATTTCTTTTCCGATGGATGAATAAAAGTAATGCTAAAGTGGTTACACTCACACAATGCCTGTGGAACTGAGCTCCGTCATTATGCATGAGTGAAAGTGAAAGGATGTGTCGGGTGATTTTTTAGAATGTTGTATATAAATGCACTATAATTGATCACTATCCCTTTGTAGGGCCTTACCATATATTGGCAGTGTACAATGTGAATTGTGTGTTATTTAGCTACTTCTGCATACCTTTGTGTGTAATGTACAGATAAACTAAATAAATGTTATATTAATTAACCATACATTGAATTGTTTTTCTCAAAACTTGCTGGGTGTATCTTGTTGGAATGAGTCAAAGCATTGGTAGATCCAAGGAGTAGACCAAAGTTGTATCAAGTTGTTGCATCCCATGTATAGATTAGGCTTAAAGTGATTTGATATTTGATTTACTTATTACAATAACATAAATATAACTGCATGGTATTCGGTGTGGTTTCATTTTTAAAAATATGTAGCTTTCTTGCAAGTGTTAAGGTTTATTGACAATTACTTTGACAAGCTCATAAAACAATTAACATTCACAACACCAAATAATTCTATCTTCACATGTGAGACAGCAGTAATGGCATGTAATTAGCTTGAAGAGTATAGCGTACTTGCTCCATTTTTAGATAAATAATGAATCTATAAAAACCAACAGTCCAATACTGGAAACTGATGTCTCTGATGAGCAAGTTACTCCCAAATTGAGTATTTTAATCATATCCATTTGTTTGCTATGCTCACCTGGTAGTAATGATAGGCCTATATATAACATCAAAGAAGAAAACAGAGGATTTTTCAAGAAGAGAAACAAGAAGACATAATCCATTCATTTTTTTGTCCGTTATATGACTGAACAAAACCATTTACAATGTACTGACTGTGCCTGACATGTTAATGAACAAAATGTGTATCAGGAATATACCCTGAAAAATCGGGTTTGCATATATAGCTCTGAAAGTAAAGTATGCTGTTTCTCTGAGAGAATAATTAAGCAGAAACATCTATACTACCAAAGCTAAGTGACAGAGTTGTCCAAACTCTCAATACTCTAGTATTGAAAGTTAGGACAACTCTGTGTCTTGACTTGCATTCGACTTCTACACAATCGAGTGTACAAACCAAAATGGTCAATCGTTACGGGTTCATTACTCAACAGGTATTACCATGAAAGTTCTGATCTGAAGACTCAAGGAGAATCTTGATCGCCGGCCCAGCAAGTGTCAGAGCGAACCAAATCACCAGTCTCTTATGCTTAAAAGTAGACGGTTGCTAGGAACTGTTTTAACTCTAGTTTTGAGAAATTGTTTTATAATAAGGTTTTTAACCTGGATTTCAATATGTAACTCTACTCCCTAAACAGGAGGTTCGTCTAACACAAAGGCGGAACATAACCGAAGAAGAAGATCTCGTATGCACTTTAAAGACAATAAAGTTACGAAAAATCTAAACCAAAAATAGTGAAAATTGGTTGATATTTGAGGTAGATACAATCAAAAATGTCGCACAATATCTCATTTTTCCCATTGACAACTTGTGTTACGAAAATTCACTTTAAAACTTGTTTTTGTAAGCCCAGCATGTCAAATATATACAGCTGCACAAATTTTTCCATTGGAGAATCTATATTGACATAGTTTGTAAGCATTTAACCTTGATTGGAAGCACTGCATCTATTTTGAAATTACACACCAAAGGCAAAATGCCATGATTGTTACGCAATTGCAAAATTGAACATGGTGCTGTGGATGAATTGCTATAACACTGTATTATCACTTTGGATGAATTTTTTCCGCCTGTTATTTCCATGCAGTTGTTCAGACAAATGAACTGAACAGTTTTCAGAAGGCCTGAGACTTCCTCCTTGGATTTGTGAGATCACAAAGTTGAGTTTCACTTTCCACAAAAAGGCATAGTGTCCGTCCACCTAACTATACCTCTCATATAGGCCTAAGCTTGCACTACAATGAGAAATTTCAAAACACCTGCCATTTGTAGCTACTCATACGCAAACAAAATCGCAACAATGAGCGAGTTGATATTTCTATTGGTTGTTGGGTTATGTTTGATTTAGTGTATTGTAGTGTCCCCCCCCCCCATAGAGGTTTTAGCCTTGTGCCCGGGGGGGGGGGGGTACTCACTATGAAAGGGTGTATAGAGGCTCCGCTGGATGGTACTGGTTTTTTGGCCTTCTAGGATTAAAATGGTCAAGGCTTTTTGGGAATTCAGATTAATTTGGTTGCCCTTTTTGCACCCCCAACATGTTTGGTACCGTTAGAATCGGCTTGAAAAGACGATTTCGATGGTATAAAAGTCATTAAGATTAAATTGGTTGTGGATATTTTTTACAAACAGATTAAAATGGTTTGTGGTTTTGGTCGGTTTCCGGATTAAAATGGTTCTGGTTTTTAAAATTGCAGTGGCGCATTCCTACCCAAAAGTCTGCGAAGTACCCCCCCCCCCCCCCGGGGCCTTGTGTAGGTGAATGCAAGTAAGGGATGCCATATTCTCAAGGATTACTCCACTTACTTAATTTTATCTTTTCTTTGACCTTGGATTACCCTTGACCCTTCTTTTCAAGGTCACAGGATCCAAATTCAGAACAACCTTGTTTAGGAAATAGATAGGAAATCTGAGAGGTAGCAGGACGTTTCACCGCTGGGACGTTTCACCTTCGGCAGTGTGAGACATTTCACCGCCAGTTAATTTCACTATTTGGGTATTAAAGTAATTGGAAATGATAACTTAGTTGATTGTTATAGTGAATTTTGTTATCTGGTAATCACATTGTCCATTTAGTTATTTTTCGTTGTTAGTTTGTATTCTTTTGAATTGTAACTTGTGAAGTCAGACACAACAAATGTTGGGTCTTTTTGCTACAAAGTAACAAAAAAATATATGATCATAGATGGAGTAGCAACAGAGACAATATTTTGTGTGTTTTTGTTGAATTTTGTCTATTACCAGGCTTATACAAGACAATTATTACTTTACTAACATTGTTATAAACCAGTGGTGAAACGTCCCACCACTGCCGGCGGTGAAACGTCCCAGCGGTGAAACGTCCTATAATCATCTGAGAGGTTTGGAATGTAGTATTTGCAGTTATTATATTTAGCAAACTAAGATGAATTTCAATTTCAATGACCTAGCATGTTTTTCATGGTCAAAGAGTATGTTTAAAAAATGTAAATATCTCCTGTAATTCTTGCCGCATAAAAGTTTGTAAATATCTCCTGTAATTCTTGCCGCATAAAAGTTTGTTAGCAAGCAAGGAATAGGGCTATTGTCAGAAATATGTAAGTATTTGTTGCCTCCGACACTCCAGAATATTGGTAAAAAATTTCTAGATCCTCTAACATTACGATGCGGTGAAAGGTCAAAATGTTGAAAAATGACCATTATTTTAAACGGCCATATCTCCGGTCCTAATTAAGTTACAGAAATCAAAAAAATATTGTTACAAAGCTCAGACTCTCTTCTTCCTGGTGAGTGGTAATGGATGTCTTAAGTTGGCCACCTCCTCCAGCATGCACTGGTGTTTACACAGACTGTAGGACCAGTGCTATGGATGTCTGTACATTTAATGGCGCTAAAGATCGCCAGACCCTCAAAATTCCATATTTTGAATTTTTCAATAATCTATCATGCAATTTTTCTATAGGAACAAGCAAAAATATTGTAGGCTATCATTCCCAAGATATGTATAAATACATTGACATTGTTACTGATGAGATACAATGAGGTTCATTTTTGGACCAAAGTGACGGCCGAATTGTACACTCGATTGTGTAGAAGCCGATTGGTTGGTAACTTGTTGGAGGCTGAGCTTGGAGCAGAAAAATTCTCAGCATTCCAGTTTCGTGCCTGAAATTGTTTCTGAACAAAGATTTAGTGGCTTGTTTTCTCAAGTATTACTATTCCTTGTCATCATTTGTCACTTGTTGTCTGTGTAAGGGTCATTCTCAAATTTCGGGACAATCTTGAATCTCCGTCACTCAGGTGCCATGACATAAGTTTGAATGCAATTAATATCTGCAGTGTCACTCCACATTTGTTATTAATTTTTCTAATTAGAACCATTGTACTTGGAATGAAGTCATTTATTAGACCCTTTTTTGGTACATTGTGTCCAGTCACCCATGCTAAATTGATGGTTTTTCCATATGTCACTGAACCTGATACAACAAAATCAAGTGTCAATTTTTCTGCTAATATACCAGTATTTTAAACATTTCTTTGCACGATTCATGAGAATATAGACTTGAATTTATATCTAGTTCACCTTTAATTTGTTTTTTTGCTTATTTCATTGATTTAATTGACATAACAGACGTGTCACTGAAGTCAATTTTTTTGTCCCCTGCGTTACTTGCGATAGCTCGGTTCGTTAATGTGTTTTAAGAGCTATTTTCACTGAATATCTCAGACTTCATAAAACATGTAATACATTCAATAAATTAAGTCATAATTTTCATAGAAAATGTTTTTGGTCTCACTAAAATGTCCACTCTGTTTCCTTCTTTTCCAAGCTTCCCAATGATAGTTTTACAGAGTGATTTCATGTATATTGCTGAGGGTGACAGCTTTTAATAGTCTGGAATTATTTTTTCTAATCACCCAGATAAAAAGCAGTATTGAGCGAAATTGCGAAAAGCAAAAAGTCATTCCACTCCGTTACCGTCCACTCTGTCACCTAGATCATGGGCTAGAAATCGACATTTGGGCCAAAACATCTATTGATATAAATATGAGATGAATTACTTCTGAAAATAATAATTACATCAATATTTTATCATTTTTCGTTTTGTTGTTGTTCCTACAGTCGGTTTTTTACATCAAAATTCCACTCCGTTACTAGTAGGGGGGCTTAGCCTCAATATTTGGTGGAATCGTTCACTTTATTACGATTTTATGAGGTTTTGGTTGTGGGTAGCCATGACAAAGACCTTTCAAAATCCACTGACCGCCAAGCTGATTTCACCCCCTGGTGGCCGTATTTGGCAAATCCAATATGGCCGCCGTCAGACGTCGGCGATATCGTAACTTTTCAACCGGACATTGTAAATACACAAGTGATACCTCTAGTTTGGGGTTTTTCTGACTGAGGAATTCATTTTTGGCATCAATTTGGTGATTTGAGCAATCCTGGTGGCCATATTGCAAAAATTCATGATGGCCGCCCTAAAAATTGGCAAACTAACGTAACTTTGTTACTAAGCGTCACAGATTCTCATATGATACCTCCATTTTGGGGTTTTAATGGGCAAGGAATTCATGTTTTATATTTTATCTTTGATTGGAGCACTCCTGGTGGCCCTATGAGATTCTGACAATATGTTTTTTAGTCAATGGAAACAATGCACATGTATTTGGAGCATTGAATTAAGTATTGTAGACCTCAAAAATTGCATTGAGATTTTTGAACTGAGACCCTTCTTTATGGCTCTTTATCTTGAGAAGTTATTTGTCATTGCATTTGCATTGCATGATCACTCAATTAATAGGGACAATAGGGCACACTCTTTACTTTTTAGCTGCTATTTGACTTCTTTCTGTACAAAGAACGGCTTCTTTTGTCTTCGTACAATGGAGGGACCATGCCATGTCAATAAATATCAGACATATTCGTTTTAGCAAACAACCTTATCCACTTGAACACCCAGATATTCATAATTTACAGCCGGCTCTCACTGCAGCTGTTAGGCACTGCATGGATTTCAACCTTCTTTAAACTGATGATAGAAGAATTAAGAAACCATCAAATAATGTCCCATGCAGTAGGACATTATGTGCGGTGGACGTCATCCATCAGCAATTGTGCACTGATAAAAAATAAATAGTGACTGGCATTCTCCCCTCTGAAATAAAAATTCAATCTATGCGGACTAGCACCCCTTTCCAAACGTGGAAGTGAAAGTCCTGAGTGATACCTTGGATTAGGTTGTATTCTTGAGCCCAAAATGTGCAGTTTCCATTGATATAGCATTGGTGTATCCTAGCACCTTGCTCCCAGACTCGCAACAGTGGCTCAATTTCACTTGTTGTGAGATGTGATATGCAATACAGCAGAACAATAAACTAATGTAGGCCAACAGACTTCATACTGTATTCATAAATGCGGGGATTTGCGGTATAGGGTGTCATTGAATTAGCAGGTGCTCATATGGACAAGATTAGGGCAAGACATCCCATTGATATATAACAGAAAAACCTTGATTTCTCTGAAAGGAAGGGAGGAATTTAAGCACCCCAACCTGAATTCTGCCTAGTTAAAATAAAAGTCCACGAGGCCGAGCATCTTGCCAACTCACATGGTGACTTCTCACTTCATCACGTAAATGATTAGATAAATGTTTATCAATGCTATACTCTTGACAAGGAAGAACATGATTCAGATTTTCTTTTGTATATTATGAATTTTCATACGTATGCTTGACAGTTGGACAAAAATCACTGAAGTTGAATAAGCAATTTTGAAATTCTCCTTCAGAATCTGTCAAAGTGAGTTGCATGAAAACTGTCATCATATCAGTGGCTGGCAATCTGCTTTGTGCATTAGAATAATGTATGTCATTCATCCGACAACTGACGAAAAAAAGCAATAGAATTACTATTCTGCTATTGGCATTATCCAAGAAAATCACGATCATCAACAAGCCAGCAAATCTGCTATTATCTAACATTGAGATACTTCAGAGATGAGATTGGGACTCTCAGAAGCAGGGGCGAACTGGCCTATATGGCAACTGGCAGCTGCTACGAGCCCATCCACTCACGGGTGTCCATTCAAGATGCCAAAAAATAAAAATTTCAAGAAAAGAGTGAAATTTCACTATCAGGTTCATGATTGTGTGTTGTACTAGGGACACAGCCTTTCAAGTGGCGGCCCCAACCTAATTCTAACAACTTGCCAAATCAGGCCTGTAGTATTTCTTTTTTATTTTTAAATATCACTGATGGCAAGGACCTATGGGCCCATGGACTTATTTTGCCAAGAGGCCCGAAATGCCGCCAGTCTTCCCCTGCACAGCAGCTTATACACATATCAGATTTGTCAACATGTCTCATTGTCTAGGTTACCAAGGAAAATGAGGGCCCTTACAATCAGCATTAGGTGATTACAGTACATTCTTATAAAAATGTCACCCATGGCGGACTTTAAAAAAAAAGCAAATATCTAAATTACTTGAAAACAAGTTGTACTGCTGCATTATTGTTGATCACACCATTTCAAACAACTGACAAAGTGTTTAAGTTACTCCGCATAATGAACTGTCAATGAGATCTGAACACCTTGACCTGGTCAATGAGCCTGACAGAATTCAGGACCTGCTGGCTTACCTACTGCTTTTACACTTGTACCATAACACGCATAACTATTTGGCTGTTCAGATTTTCTAATTACCCTGTTAATAGCAGTGAATTTCCATCTTGACGACCAATTAAGATCAAAGCATTAGCAACTTGTCCTATATGTGCATTGCTATGCCACTGTCAGGCATAGTCATCTCAAAGAATACAGGGAAATTGCAATTAAAGTTGTTTTGCCAGAAATGAAATGTGATTGTTTTAGTCTACATTATACATATATGTCAAAACCTCGCCTTTCTACTAAAATCTGTACCTCTCCCTCATTTCAGAGCCAGAAATCCTACATGTATCTTTAATCAAATTACATCAGTTGTCATCAGTTTTTCCAGAAACCAATTATTCCCTGAGGTACAAACCACTCCTCTAAGCATTTTTCTTTGGGAATTGGAGTGCCACAACATAGTTGTCAAAGAAAGGAAGATGTCTGGTGTCAATAAAATTTTCATAAGGGCTGTTTTACAGTAATTGCACTCATCAGAAATATCAAGGTTAAGCTCTGATTATTATAATTAAACTGATTGTAGTGAAATAGTAATGCCAGATGTTGTCTATCATATTGAACGACATGTGTGCAAATTTCAAGTTCCTGCAATACTTACTTCAGAAACAGCAAGACATTGAAGACAAATTTTTGCACATTTTCTCACCGCAGTTTATGCTAATAATTGAGAGAGAAAAAACGTGTGGCTGTGGATTTGAAGCGGATTGGAAGGTGTTGGCCTGTTGAGTGGAATCCAGATGACCGCAATATTTTTTGATTTGTTCTGAACTTTCAAGGTGACAGACTAATCAAGGCAATCAGTTTGAAATAGTCATTCTAAAAGATACTGCTTTTTGAGAAATTGTCTCCTGTTTAATGGCAGAATATCATCTTGATTGTTCAAAATATTTGCAAGAGCATTGTGAACATACAATTTGAGGGTAAATATTTTCATTCCACCAGCTTATAGGAGAGTGTCCCTTAAAAAGGTTTTGCTGCAATTATTCTAAAGAACTGGGAAATCAATTCTGCATCCAAATGAAGGTGTTCCTTGCATATTTCATGTATGAAACCCATATATTGTAGATTATCTCGAACGTCAGTACAAATATCACAGGAAATTAATCTCATATAGTAGAGCAGCTGGAGGCCAAAAAGTGCAATATTTAAGAAGATACCCCGCACGGAAGTACAACAGCAAGTTTCATATACCAAAATGTGCGGAAAATTCTCTAGTTTCGGGTTATGCTACTAAAAAATGCTGAAATTGTGTGCGAACTTGGCAGTACAGGTTTCCATGGCAACGGATTCATTTAAATTTACCGCAATACTTGTTTCAGTAAATACTGCATAAAACAGAGACAATTAGTGATAAATGAAATCTGACTTCACATTATGGTAAATCGGAGAATGGGTGACCAGACTGAGAAAATCATTGACACCCATTGTTTATATGGTTGCCATGACAACCGGGAATTCTTAAAAACAGTTAATTTTTTTCTGAAAGTCAATGATAACTTCTCTAAAACTAAGGAAATTTACATATTTTTAGGATTTCAATTACATGCACCTGAAAGCCCTTTTTCTCAGCTTTCTGGTGATGTCTTTCTTTTCTCTGTCGGTTTAATACCCTTGACACAAAGTGTTACCAAAGTAACCCAAGTAAACAAATTCGAATCCACCAGTAAGCTCACAATTTCCGCAGTATAGAAGAACAAGCAATTCAATTCAAACTTTTTGTCATCAGAGGGTGGTCCATGTGTGAGGGATACTTTAAAAATGTTAAAATTATCAACTGATGATCAAATTGGTTGCCATGGAAACAATCAAATCGGCAAAAATACACCATTTTGAGAAAAAAACCTCATGATTCTGAGTTTCTGTTTCATTTTGCATGAAGAAAAATTGAAAAATTTGTGTATGGAAAATTTATCGTTAAAACATTTGAATTTCACTTGGTTACCAAGGCTCAGCATTTGTTTATTACCTTAGCAACTGATAAATAGTACATTTTGGTGGTATTGGCATGCCTCAGTCTGGACAGCTCAAACATATTTCTTGTCACATTTGATCAGAGATTTACTGTTTGGTGTTTTGCATCACCACTACATCATTTTTGAAGAGAGATTCACCTCCAGTTGGGTTATCTAACATTTTTAGAACAAGGAACTTTTTTGTCATCAGAGGGTGGTCCATGTACTCCAAGAATATCAAAATGGTTATAGGATCAAACTGTTTGCCATGGAGACCACCAAATCAACAAAAGTATGCAATTTTGAGGAAAACTTCCGATGATTCTGAATTTTAGTCTCTGTTTGCATGGGGGAATATTTAGAAATTTAAGTGTGGAAAATGCCATTCAAGGTTCATCATCAAAATATTTGAATTTTAGTTCATTCCCTGTCAGCATGCCACGGCGGTCCAACGTCGGCCCAGCGTCAGTCCGATGTCAGTAGCATCGGACCAGCTTCGGCCGACGTTGGACCGCCGAGGCACGTTGATAGGGTTACCAAGGTCTAGCATTTGTTTATTAACCTGGCAACTAACATATTTGTAGAAATTAAGCCACAAATTCTCACTGCAATGCCACATTGACACCTCTGACTGAACCTCATATCTTTATGGATTTGTACCACCTTCTGATGGAATGGTCCTCAATAAGTATGTTATGGCAACAATATAAAAGGAACTGCACATATTTCCAGGTCAGCTAAAGTAGAAAAGAGACAAGCATTGTGATTCACTGCAAGTCTACACTTCAGATTGCCAACAAACCAATACTTGATTGCCAGGCTCAGTCACAAGAACTAGAACCTGACAGTTACATGATAGAAGCAGCTGACAGGCCCAATGTATAGGCCTATGTGGTTGACATGTTTAGGGTAAAGATAGTTGTCTGTATCGTGGTAAAGCATAATTTACAGGTACAGTTCAAGCTCATAGACATGCATGCTCCTAACCAGCGGTATAACATACTGATGACTGATGTCAGAGCAGCTATGTTGATACATGGCACACTTTGCTTTGCAATATCAATCAGTTTTTTACTACCATGCCAATGCTGTTTAGCAGCAGCAAAGCTGTAGACTGAGTCAATCAAATGGGTTTCCAGAAAGCCCAGATACTGCAGCTCAGGTACATGCCTTGCAGAACAGAGCAAGATGGATGGATGATTGGGGATTTACTTCCTATATTTATTCACTAGGTAGGCTAATTAGAACAGGAGGAGGACATAGAAATAAGGCGAAGGATGATTGAAACAGCAGTCCAAATTAGGCCGAAGGGAGCAAGCACTGTGCTTCATGTATGTGTTCATTGACTTCAAATACAGCACCGTCAATGAAATGTTGCGGCCTGCTCACTCCACTTGCACAACCACTGGCTCCTTTACTGCTGTGACATACCTGTAATATGATTAAGTAATTGATTCGAGCAGAAACGCAGCAAAAAACTTGTCTCTGTTCAACTTTTTGCTTCACTTTCTCCTTGTCTGTTCTTTTCTTTTTGTCTCCTTGTCCACTATCTCTTCCTTCCATACCCTACCAATGCTTGTCTTTCCATTCCCTCCTGCTCTAAACTCTCCATGCCCCCTCCCCCTACATAGTCACTGTTCTACATTAGTATCCTGTTTCACTGGTCCCTAGTCTCCTCTTTCCATGACTCCCCCCTCTCAGTCTCTCCTTCCTACTCTCAATTCTAATTTGTCTTAGTATCCATCTCCATGGTGTCCCTCCTTGTCCATCTCTCAATCTTATTACGCCCCTCTTAGTCTGTCCCTCATAGTCTATCAATTCCCACTCCTTTCCCTGTCAGCATGCCTCTGCGGTCCAACGTCGGCCCAGCGTCGGTCCGATGTCAGTAGCATCGGACCAGCTTCGGGCCGACGTTGGACCATCGAGGCACGCTGATAGGGTTGTATCTTCCTTTCAGTCTCCTCTCTCATAGTCTGCTCCACCTGACTGACAATAGTCTGCTGAACACAGTTTGGCTGCAGACTAACAAACTCCAAGTCGAACTGAGTCTCAAATTAGAATCTAGGGCACCAGTTGCCTATCAGGAATGAGCCCGGCAGAACAGTGCAGGAATAGCCCAAAAACACATGTAAGGGCAGTCCTGACTGGCACCACAACCAATGAAATGTTGTAGGGGTGCTGGAAGGAAACGAGGGTGCAGGGGCGACGGTCGAGAAAGGATAAAAATTTATTGCAGTGGCAAAAACAGTTTTTTTTGCCTCAATTCACAATGAATTAAGACTTAATAATTTTTTTTATTTGAGATCAAAAGGGCAACATTGCCCCTCCTTGCCAAGGGCAGGAGGGGCAATTGCCCCCCTCCTTCCGCCCCCTGTTCCAGCATCCTTGCATTTGTCCCCCTCTCCCTCCTCCATAGTCTCCTTTTTTTATCTTCTTCTCTGCTCCAAGGTTGCTTCCCTCCTCCAGCCCACTGCATTGTTTCAGGTACACATTTATATGCATGATGATGCACTTCCTCCCTTTCGGCATGCCTCCTCGTTTAATAGCTATTAATCCGTTCACCACCTCAATGTTAGGAAGGAGGGGGATCACAGGGGCGGGGACAACAAGGAGGGCTGTAGCTAGTGAACTTTTTTGAGGATTTGAAGAATGATGTTTGGAGGGAGGAAGCAGATAAGAGAAGAATCAGGCTGTGTGAGATCAGGAAGTTTTACAGTACAGGCAGAGGGGGGAAGATGATCTGTGATTGGTACTCTACATTTGAAATAATTGGGATAGAACAAAGAGACAGCCATGAGGCAAAAGATGATTGACAATTACAGTAGACGAACATCAAGTGCTTACAGATTTGGACTGAAATGTTCCTTGTGAGGCCAGAGCCCTATACAAGCCGTGTTATTCTTATGAGTCATAAGGAATTTATGAAGTCATAGTCTATACTTGCAATGTTATCAAATCTAGAGACCAATTAATTGTCAATGAGGTCACAAGTTACTCAATGACACGTCAACAGCATATTTCAATGCCATGGATAGCTAGGGCCTGCTGTGAGGTCATTGATTTCCACTAACAGCCAAATGTAAGTACTCGCTGTTCATCGGCTGAAACATAGATCTGAGTGACCCAGCGGCAAGGAATAGGTGAAAATCTTAGCCTTCTCCCTCCTACTTACTCAGGATGTCCTCCAAATGTCATTGTTTGCACCCTCCCTTTCTTCATTCTCCACAGTCTCTGTCCTTCTTTCTAGCCTTAATTTATCCCCTCTGCTCCCATCACCTATTTCACTTCCATTCCTTATGGCCCAACACAAATGTATTCTTAGCCTTATTTCCTTATCCTTCCTTTCTCTGGTCCGTTTTTTCCCCTCCAAACCCTACTTCCTTGCCCATGATAACCCCAAAATAGAGGTATCATATGAGAATATATGACGCTTAGTAACGAAGTTACGTTAATCTGTCAATTTTAGGGCGGCCATCTTGATTTTGTGCAATATGGCCACCAGGATTGCTCAAATCACAAAATTGATGCCAAAAATGAATTCCTCAGTCAGAAAAACCCCAAAATAGAGGTATCACTTATGTTTTTACGATGCCCGGTTGAAAAGTTACGAAATCGCCGACATCCGATGGCGGCCATATTGGATTTGCCAAATACGGCCACCAGGGGGTGAAATCCGCTTGGCGGTCGGTGGATTTTGAAAGGTCTTGGTCATGGCTACCCACAACCAAAACCTCATAAAATCGTAATAAAGTGAACGATTTTTTTACTAAGCCCCCAGTACTATACCACATTGTACCCTCCGTTACAGGACAGTTTTGCTATACACTCTATCCCGAAATTTGAGAATGGCCCGTAACTTTTCCTTTCGTTTGGTTAAATGTTCTCAATCTACATAGTCAAAGTCAGTTGGTTAAATCAGATGAACAATGCCAACGGCACAGCAGTTCAAACAGATGCTGGAGAATTCAATTTCATTTTAAGGCTTGCACCACACAACTAAGCAAGGGGGTTGTTTGCGAAAGAACTGTATTTTTTTAAGAAGTCCCTGGGATTGGTGCAAGGTGTCTTGAGTTGCATTGATAAAGAGACTTTCTCCTATAATGAAAGAGAATATTTGGTTTAAGGAAACGGTATCTGGGTCATTCTCAAATTTCGGGACAATCTTTGTCACTGAGGTGCCATGACATAAGTTTGAACGCAATTAATACCTGCTTTGTGAATCCACATCTGTTATTCATTTTTCTACTTAGAACTACTGTTCTTGGAATGAAATGTCATCTATTAGACTTTTTTGGGTACATTTTGTCCAGTCACCCATGATAAATTGATGGTTTTTCCATATCACTGAACCAGATATAACGAAATCAAGTGTCAATTTTTCTGCTAATATATCAGTATTTAAAAAATTTCTTTGCATGGTTCATTAGAATATAGACCCGAATCAATATCTAGTTTATTTCATTGATTAAATTGATATAACAGACATGTCACTATTTTATGTCAATTTTTTGTCCACTTCGTTACTTTCCATAACTCGTTTCGTTATTGTTTTTTATGAGCTTTTTTTTTTTACTGAATATCATCAGGCGCAAGTGTGCCGCAGTACCACTCCCTTGCAGACTTATTAAAGCATGTATTCACTTAATTAAGACATACTTTTCATAGAAAATGTTTTTGGTCTCACTAAAATGTCCACTCTGTTCCCTTCATTTCCAAGCTTACCAATGATAGTTTTAAAGAGTGATTTCATGTATACATTGCTGAGGGTGACAGGTTTTAATAGTCTGTAATAATTTTATCTAATTTCCCCCAAAAAAAGCAGTATTGAGAGAAAAGCAAAAAATCATTCCACTCCGTTAGGGTCCACTCCGTTACCAGATCATGAGCAAGAAATCGACATTTAAACCAAAAAAGCTTTTGACATGAGCTGAAATACTTCTGCAAACGATAATTACATCAATCTTTTATTCTTTTTCGTTTTGTTGTTGCTCCTTCAGTAGGTTTTTTACATCAAATTCCACTCCGTTACTACATTGTCCCCTTTGTTGCAGGACATTTTTGCTATACACTCGAAATCTTAGAATGGCCCATCTGAAGATTATAGTGAAAAAGGGCCTTGATGCTGAAAGGTCTGTTCGCACCGTCAATGACAAGATGGACAGAGAGGCGCTAACCAGCTAGAAACAGCTGGGGAAGCTCACTTTTATTGCTGAATCAGTTATTTTGTAGAACACAGAAGATATGCTCAACTTGGTCTCTGTGCTCTGATGCCCTAGCTGAGTTGGAAAAGTATGCATTGTTGAAGAACACAGATGTTTACTATCTTTGTAAAGAAGCATAAAGTCAAAATTAATTTAAAAAAAAAACGTTTTACTGGTCAGGTTAGGCTATAATAAAATATAAAATCTGCCGTTCAACTCTGAACCAGACTAGGTTAGGGCACCAAATTTTCACTTTTTCTATTAATCTTGGATGTATGTAAATGATTTTGTTTCAATTTTATATTTATTACACATGTGAGTATATGTACAGTATATATGTTTTAACCCTTGTAGCCGCAAAGGGGGCCTCGGAGGCCCCCCTGGAACTTTGGGCTTCAATACCTCACACAATATTTGGTCAATCGCATAGCAGATTTCATGTAATCCTAGTCCAACTAATTGTAAACAACATCCAGACGTTGTGAATGTATTGATATTGAACATGGTCACTGGCGATAGTTTGAGCATTTTTTCTACACAAAGCCGCAATGGGGGCCTCGTAGGCCCCCACCCTTGTGCATGTCATATAAGTTGAAGAAAAAAAATGCAACTGTGCTGTCACTTATTAGAGATCAGATTATGGTCAATACAGTCACTTTGTATGTTTGGAGCGCTGATATTTGTCTGTCAGTCCATTGCAGCACAATTAAAATTATATATATTTGTAGGGGAGAGGCAGGTTAGTTGAGACGTTTTTCAGAAAAGCTCGCCACCAAGCTAAACAGACGATGATATTGGAATGACGAATAGTCATGTGCATGGGGAAATACATTGTTCAAATATATGGGGAAACTTGACTTTCTCTGTTGGATAGTTTTTACCCCAGATGGCGTCAAAGTAGGTCATGTCAAACGTATCAACTAACCCACCTGGTAAGGTTAGTTGATACACCCAGGCAGGTTAGTTGATACACCAAACCCTGATGGACAATGCAAAGAAAAAGTCACATAATTCCGCCTTGGTAGGATACTATAAAACCATACGCCTTCACCGATCTGCTTTCTGTTCCCATGGATGCATATCTGCTACCATCGTGAGTCGGATCTGATGGTCGACCTGTTGGGAGGGGGATATCTCATGATTAGTTCAACCTAAGATTCACCTATAGAGCTTTTTCATGTAAACTACTGAGTAACACCTAGCATTATGATTGTACTAATAGGTCAGGGTTGTTATTTTGACCAGGCCAGCCAAAAAAACCTAACCAATCCGCTGTATCAACAAACCCATCCACTCGATTATGTCAGAAAAGAGCAGGTCTCTGGACCACAGGTTAACCTAGGTCATCTTTGATGGCTCATAAATAACCCTTTTCACACACCTTATCCATATACTAAGTTACTCTGGATCATCCTTCACTATAGCGAGAGAAAAAAAAAAGCAAGATTTCTGCACAAATTTACTCGGAACAGTGATTTTTGAATTTTTTGACTTTTCTCCTAAATCTTGATTCTGATTCTACATTGACCAAGATGAGAAGATGTGTTTTTTTATTCTACTTCTTACAAATGCCAACACTTTCTCAAATGATCATTTCTGTGACCAGGAGGTGGGGCGTATCAACTAACCTTGCGTATCAACTAACCTGCCTCTCCCCCATTTCTAGTAAAATTCTGATTTAAAAAAAAGGGACAACACTGACCTTTTAGTGATCTTAAACCTACAAAAATGGATTTAGCATATTGAAAAACTCCTTCAGTGATGATTTTGTAAATGTAGTTGGTGTGATTGAAGTGCAGGACCTTCATTCGCAGAAAAAAACTGGCCCGAAATGGGCACCTGAAGGAATGGATCTTGCAGGGCGAGGGCCAAAATGGCCATTTTCAGTGCTCCTTTTCTCATCTCTTGACATTTTTAGGGCACAAAATGGTTGATAATGAAATCAGAAGACAATCCCAATATTTTACAGAATAGTTTGGTGTCAAAATAACTTGAAAAATACTGAATATTCCAAAAATGTATCAAAATGGACAAAATTGCGAAAATTTAATGAAATAATGATATCATATTTTTATCAATGAGATTTCACTTTCCCCCAATTTCACCACCACTATCCTCCATTTTGACTTCATTTAATATACGGATATTACTTTTGAAGAATTTTTTTAAAACCATTGCATATTTGAGGCTTGTGAAAGGGAGGGGGCCTCAGAGGCCCCGCCCCCATTGCGGCTTTAAATTGCGTACTCAAAATTGGTTGCGGCTACAAGGGTTAAATCAAATGCTTAATTTGGATCATTGATGTATCATTATGGTGCTTTTTGATTGCAGTATTACCATTATTTTATGAAAATAGATATTTTTTCATTCTCTTTAGATATAGTTTATAACTATCCCTCTCTTTTGTATATATATATATATATATCTTCTTTGTGTCTTTATAGTTATTTTTTTAACCATTATCACACATGTATCTTGTTGATATTTCGTTGTGAATAAAAATAATATATAGTGAAATCAAGTCTGTATAACAAAAAAAGCTACGCTTCAAAGTGGATACTACGGCTGCACAGTAAAGAAAAAAAAAGTTACAAATATATGTAACTGATAGCTCCATAATCTGGTTTATTATTACTAACTGGTTGGCTTAGTTGGGTCATTCTTAAATTTCGGGACAATTTGTGTCACTCCAGTTCCCTGACATTAATTTGAATGCAATTGATATCTGAAGCGTCACTCTACATCTGTTATTCATATTTCTATTTAGAACCACTGCATTTGGAACAAAAAGTCATTTATTAGACTTTTTTTGGTGCATTGTGTCCATGTAATCATCATCATCATCATCATCATCATCATCATACCCTTAATTCATGGATGCTTTACGCTACTCCTCCCAAAGTACTCAATGCCCACAACTAAAAATTTGCATGCAACTTTATTTCACGTCTTACAACAATCATAAGTGGGTGTGTTTTCTCAAACTGTTCATATTATACCAGTGCACTTATTAGTCATTTATGCATGACTATCAATCTTCTCTAACATAATGGTTTTTGTTCTGTTTTCCCTGGACTCATACTCTCATTATACCCATTATCATGGGTACTATGCTTTTCCTCCTAAAGCACCATCATTTCCAAAGTTTCCATGCACGATTCATGAGAATATAGACTTGAATTAATATATATATAATTATATACATCTTATTTAACTTTTTTCTTCTGCTCGACTGAGGAAAACAAGTTAGAGGAAATACACCATCTTCAAAAGGTCCTTAGTATATCTGGCTACACTAAATCTGCCTGGGCCACGGCCACAAGAGGCAAAGCAACACAAAGGACCAACTCAGAATCCCAAACTAAATCTAAAGGGAGTATCACCCTTCCTTATGCCGGTCCTGTGACAGAAGCTTTGGCTAGGGTGATAAGGAAAGCCGGCGTGGCTGTACATCTAAAACCGTTCAACACCATCAGAAGCAGACTAGTTCAACCCAAGGACAAGATCCCCTAGGAAGAAAAAGCCGGCATCGTCTACCACATCAAATGCGAAGACTGTGATGCTTGTTATGTTGGAGAGACCGAGAGAAGACTCAAAAAGAGAATTACGGAACACCATCGAAGCTCGTCTCCAGTAGGGCAGCATTGTCTGGAACGTAGACATTCATTCTCGGAACAAAATGTCTCCATATTACACCAGGAGAGCAACTGGTTCCGGAGAGGAGTGGCAGAGGCTATCCATATCTCGGAGGAAGAGCCTGCCCTCAACCGGGACAGGCACACCCTCTCGGTAATATACCGGGAGCTCCTTATGTCACGTGACACCTCATCACGTGACAACAACAACACCTTGCCATGTGACAAATACAACACCCCGTCATGTGACAACAACATCCACACTTAGAACTGAGGAAGGACATGAATTCCATGAAAATGTAAACCTTTACAAGGAAAAATAAATTGCATGCAATACAATATGTAAGTATTTTTTTAACAGTTAACTATTCAGGGTTTACAAAATTAGCATTTTCCTTCAAATTTCACTCCCCTGTGTCAGAGGAATGGAGGCCAAACAATGACCTAATTTTGGCTCGATTCGAACTTTCACCCAGAACAACGTATAGTTACATGTTTGTCATATAATTTCCAATACCAAATAAAAATATTTATAAAATATTTTGATATATTTCGAAAATAATACACTTGAAATGATTTATTCAACTATTGTGATAAACCATAGCAAAGTATTTTTTCATAAATTACAGGAAATCTGAAACAAATGATTTATGTATTTTTGTGTGTCCTTCCGTCACGTTTTGTTGGAACATAATTTAATTGCAGTAAGTCGTGGTATCATATCAAGTCAATTGCCATCATGTTTAGAACATATTTTAGGGTAGAAATGTATGCTATATAGCTTATAAATATGTTGCAATATTAACTTGCCCAAATATCAAGTTTAAATCAGTGTGACGGAAGGACAATGAACAAAATTACCCGTGACGGAAGGACAATGCTTAACTTTTTCTTCTTGCTTTTTTGGGTGAAACAAGTGCTGTATGATAAAGAGGTTGAATATATTATAATAAAACTTGTATGGGTGTGAACATGTTGGTCATGTATTCGAAATAGTAATAGTTAGTAAAGAAGAAAATGCACTGCATGTATAGGATAGCCCATAAAAAAGTATGTGACGGAAGGTCATCTTATAGTATAATTTAAGAAAATTTAATTAATCTAGATCAAAGTAGCATTTATAAGTTATTTGGACTATAATATAATGTTTGTAAGGATTTCTGTAATAGAAAACATGTAAAATACAATAATATAAATACTATTATATGATAAATAAATGTATGTGGAAGATAATGAGGAATCCGCAATAGAAACGTAAAGGGCAAAAATATATCATATCGGACAAGGCAGTTGTGCCGAGTATGATATAGTTTTTCTGAGTTCTATAAATAGAAGATAATGACTCGCACACTCCAAAATATACTTTCCGCTACTGACACCAACCAAGCATCGTATAACCACCACCTGACCAATTGCAAACAACCGCAACCTACCCCTCTGCACATCAAGTCACCAAACATAGACCAACCATGCATAGACCAACCATAAACAACCACGTAACCAAAACAACCAGTCAACCACAACTTTTAAGCTTTTATTACAAGCTACCACCCAGAGAATCTACTAGTGATCTACTACACAACCAACTATCATTTCCACCTTCAACTAACCACAACCTAGCACTCAACCATCTTACCAACCACTGCTGGAACCACCAGTGACCACCTCTAACCAACCACTGCCCAACCGACCTATAATGCTCAATCAACCACTTTTATACTTGACCACTATTCAAAAATAGTAACTAGCTGTTGTTCTATTCAAGCAATCACCAATGTACAACTAGAATTAAATGTGGAAGGAAGAAATTGCCACTCAACCAATCAACCACCACTAAATCAACCACCTTCCCCGTTCAACCAACCACCATGAGCCATCCACCATTCGACCAGCCGCTATCAACAAACATCTATCTTTCCTCGAAAAACCCTTCAGCGTCATCCAAAAGTCAGGACTGCTCAATTAACCAACAACCAACCAACCAACCACAAGCCCCACCAACACACCAACAACCACACAACCATCACAACAAACTGCCATTGTCCTTCCGTCACAGTGCATGTGTCCTTCCGTCACACAACATTCCTGCCTCTGTAAATAGCTAACTTGAAGAGTTCTGTGTTATTTTGAGCTTTTTACTCAAAGATTAGACTACATAGTAAAAGTTATAAACAATAATTAGGCCAAAACTCATGTATAATCCAAACAATTGCCAATTAATCTGTTTTCAAATTTTGCTGGGTAAACTAGCCGTCCTTCCGTCACAAAAACTTTGGAGCGAAATTCTACCTCCATAATAATTTTGGAAATCTGAATTAATGGCATAATAATAAAAAATATATTTTCCTCAGTTGAATATGTAGCATACTTAAATCGTTTTGGTTATATTTTATTCAACAAAAAATGTCTAAAGTTGAAATTCCAATTTTTTTTGTCCTTCCGTCACGATGGAATTCATGAGGAGACTGGATGGTCTCTGAAAGCTCTTTGAGTCAAAATTATGTTGTGAGTAAACGTTTAATTCCACTACAACTTTTTCCTTGTTCATGAATTTCATTAAATTAATTGATGTAAAAGGCGTGTCACTAGTTTATGTTAATTTTTTTGTCCACTCCGTTACCAGGCATAGCTCGGCTCGCTATTGTTTTTTATGAGCAATTTCCGCTCAATTTTGTAAGATGCACATGCGCCAAACTATCACTGCTTTGCAGATTTTCATTAAACAGGTATTCAACAAGTTAAGGCATAATTTTCATTGGAACATTTTTTGGTCCCACTAAAATGTCCACTCCGTTACCTCCAATTCCGAGGTTACCAGTGATACTTTTTTAAAGAAATTTATGTATATATTGCTGAGGGTGACAGGATTCAATAAAATGCAATCAAAACTTTGTATCTCCCAAACAGAATGCACTATTAAGAGAAAACCAAACCGTTCCTGTCCACTCCGTTACCACAAAATAATCGATATTTAAATTTAAAAACGATTGATCTGAGCTGAAGTAGGGGAGAGCGGGGCACCATGAGCCGCTTTTCCGAAATTAAGCTCCTGAGCCTAAAGTTTCAATGGTAAATGGCTGGTTGCTTTATATAATCATAGCAAGACCTCTTGGCTACAATATCCAGTGTTGTTACATTATATTCTTAATTCTTAAATAGTCAAAACATTGTCTTCAAAAAATGTAGTCTAGCGGCTCATCGTGCCCCGACTCTGGGGCACCATGAGCCATGGCATGGGGGGCTGTTTACATACATGTATTATCCTTCTCATTCAACTGTAAAGAACTGATACCTCATAAACCAGATGTTTTACTTGAAAGTTTCCCTTGGCATACACCACAATATGGATCAGATGGATTTTATATATTTTTCTATGAAATTGCAAAAATGTGTCCTAAACAGCTGCTGATATCTTGCACTATAGTTCTGGACTTACAACAGTAGAGTTGTTGTTACAATGCAGCTTTAACTGTACATTAAAACTTTATAGAAAATGGCTCATGGTGCCCTATCTCCATGTGGCTCATGGTGCCCCATTTGCAAATTTCATTTATTAGTGCATATCACCATTTTCCAGTTTATCATAGTATCAATGTTATGAAATCATCCTAGCACATGCCTTACCTTCTCTAAGAAGACTAAGTTTTATGATGATGCCGGAAATAGTTGAAATACCAGAAGTAAAAGTTCCACCGCCCAATATGTTTACTTTTTACTCAAATTCACTGGTCAAAAGTATTTTTTCAATTCTTTGTCCTACATTGAAAAGAAAGATTATGATTGCTACCCTAGCCGGTAGTACACTAATAAAGGAATATATGGTCTTCCTATCGAGCAGTTCTATGTCGCCGTTTTTTTTTGTAGGGGCCATGGTTCATGGTGCCCCGTGGCTCATGGTACCCCGCTCTCCCCTACTTCTGAAAATAAGACTTAAATAATTGTTTTCTATTTTTAAATTGCTAAAAAAGCAGGTTTTTTGCATCAAAAGTCCACTCCGTTACCACATTTTCCAGGGCATTTTGTCCCGAAATTTGAGAATGGCCCAGTTAGGTTATATATGAGAAGCAGGATAAATCAAAAACAAGTTTGGTTTGTATTATATAAATTTTTTTAAAAATATTTATTCTGAATAATTCATACACATTTACAATGCTATTTGGACAAAACAAGGGGATGACTATTGAAAAACTTGAACAAATATTCGCAAAACAAACATTGTTGATGGATGTTTAAAAAAAAAAAGACTCACTTTCACAATCAAGCATTCGCACAAATTCACTTTTTATGTAAAATGTTTGTTTTTATCACAGTCGGCAATGGCAATAAGTTCTTCACCATCCATGTGGAAATGATAACACAGAAGTTAACGGTCCAGGATTTTAAAAAAATACTCCACCTGCAAAGAATACAAATCCAATGAATATATAGTTTGATCAGTACAATTTGGTATATATCTATCATGGAACAACTGTATATTGAAAATTGATTTGCTAAACATCATAGGCCATTTCCAAGATGTAAAATTGAAAAAAATCATGAATTAATTTGACCACATTGATCTGCCATCACTGATGACAAGGCCATTATTAAAAGACAAAATCATTTGCCTACTCTTACTAAAGTTGCATAAGAAAGTGATTATGAGTCACACATGTTCCGGCCATCTGGTATAAAACCAAATGTGAAGAAGCGAGCAATGGTGCTACATGTTTAAATTTTTTTCTTGTGGCACCAATTTGCAAAATTCAAGTTGTAGAAGGTAGGTCAGCTTTATGAATATACTATACAAATATCGGATGGTAAGTCGTCCAATATAGAGTATAATTGGATGAAGAAAAGTTATATTGGATTCGGCGCATTATATTCTCCATCCAATAAGTTATATTTTTCTTTAAGTTGACTTGCTGCCAAAGGAAAATAAATGCAATCAGATGTTGTAAATTTTCAGGATTTCCTGCTTAGATTGACTTTTTCCCCTCTCAATTGAAGAGAATAAAAATTGCAAAATTTAGAAGGCTTCTGATTCTCAATACCACCCCAGGCTTACATTATAAACAGCTGTAATTTAATTAATTAATTAAAAGGTTTAAACCATGAAGGAGCAGGCAATGGTGACGTCACCATTGTTAGTTTGGTCTCATGACGGCACCAGTTGTAATGTCACAATAACAAGTTTACCATTATGAGTCAATTTATGACATCACCAGTGGTGACGTCACAATTGAACAACAAGTACTCTTGTGTCGGATCACATGGGTGACGCCAAGCTGGTTTTGGGAATCAACTTAGTTCCCTGCCAAAACTCAGATGGCACCACTGATTTTGTTTACTTTTTGCTTAACATGAAAAATATTAGAACTATCCACAATAATTGGTGATGTTTCTACATGAGACTAAATAATAGTTAAGTCAAAATAATTTATGTATTCTCTTTGTTATTCTGTCGACTTTGTCGCCATGGAGAACTCTGGCTGGGTGTACATGCACTTGATGACGTCAAGAAACTGTGCACTGTTGAGTTGCTGGTCTTTTCATGGCTTGAACATGCCATGTTCAGAGATCTGAAACTCACAAAGTATCCATAATATCATCCTGAAATTTTGGGTGCATTTCAGTTAACTATTGAAGTTTATTACCTGCTTCTCAGAATTTGACGAGCATTTCTGTAGCTACCAAAAATGTCGTTTGTTTGCACATGAAAGATCCTGGTGTTCATAGTCCCGAAACTCAATGATTATCAATAGGAAAATTATAAAATTTAAGGAAGAATTCATTTAATACTTGAATTTTATCACCGCTCTTCAGAATTTGTCTAAGATTTTTATTATGCTCGAAAATGCGGTTCATTTAAACACAAAAAAAATCACAAATTTCCAGTGAGTTTTTTTCTCTTTTGCGTCACATGCTAAGTTAATAAATAGCCTTGGTTCTCAAAAACAGAAAATTATGAAAGTTGCAAAATATTTTGTTAAACACTTGCTTTTGATGATGAATTTGGTTTGAAATTTTTTTTCTCAAAATCAATAGCAAACTAAGCCTTAGAGCAAGAGAATGTGTCAAAAAGATGTCTGAAATCGGCTAGCTTCGCCATGACCAATGACTCAGTTTATACATGTACTTTGAAACCCATCTTATCATAAATCGGCAACTATTGAACAATTTTTTCATTTTTGGAATCTGCATGTGTTGTCCTTGTAGTTTGGTTAAATATTTTTCCCAAACTCTATAGCAGATTTTGAACCTATGAGGGAAAGGATTTCTAAAAAGATTGTAAAAAATTGGCATTCCGAAGTAATAACTCAGTTTATGCATGTTGATATGTATCTCATCATAAGTCATTAATTATTGGCTCACAAAATTAATTTTTATGTTTCTAGAATCTGCAAGTATTGTGCTTGAATGTGGATTTGTTTTTTAATTTCTTTTGCAATATAGCAGACTTTAAACCTATGAATGAAAGGATTTCTCAAAAAATCGGCATTCTGACGTAGTAACTCAGTTTGTGCATGTTAATGCGTATCTCATCATTAGTCATTAATTATTGGCTCACAAAAATATTTTTACATTTCAAGAATCTGTGAGTATTGTGCTTGAATGTGGATTTGTTTTTGAATTTTTTTTGCCAACTTTATAGCAGACTTTAAACCTCTGAATGCAAAAAAGTCACAAAAAAGTGTCCAAAATGTCAATTTTTTGGCAATTTAATGATTAATCTAGAAGAAACTGATAATGGTAGGAGCATGAAATGATTTCCCAAAAGAGTCTTTTGAAATACGCATCTTTTGACATCAGCACCGTCTTTCTAACTTTAATATTTTCAGAGTAATGGATTTGTAACTAAAGTCAAAATATGCTTTATCAAAATTCACTTGCTGAAAGAAGCAATAGCTTTGTTTTGGCAACCGTTTTTATCTAGCCTAAGCAGTGTGGAATTTTATTCTCTGCATTAAGCTTTTTTAATTTTGTAATTCGGACTACTATTAAGGTCTGTAGGTCCGATTTTGCACAGAAAGTCATGCATCTCCCATGAAATTAGTTGGTGTGCCACTCCCCAGGTGACGTCTCAATATGAGGATTCCCATGGAGCCCAATGGTGGCGTCACATCTTGGGTACATAATCTTTGGTCGGATCCAATATTATACAGTTATCGCACAGCACCTCGTGCAATATCAGTTTTTATGGCACCGAGGTGACTAATATTTGCACGAGGGCGCAGCCCGAGAGCAATATTAGTCACCGAGGTGCCATAAAAACTGATATTGCACGAGGTGATGTGCAATAACTGTTATATCATATGGTTTTTTGTGGAAAATGCAAAGAAAAGGCCAGGAATTCCTTGTCCAAACTTGTTTTGTGTTTCTTTTGACTTGCATGTTTAAAATGTATCGCGTCAAAAATCAAGAACTATTTCACTCACAAAAAAAATATTTACACTTTTGTACTCCAAAAATGATTTACTTGATGATGGATTTAATTTTCGATTAAAAAAAAAAACTTTATAGCAGACTTTTTACCTCTAAACACATCAAAGTCACTAAAAAATCAACAAAAAAGTGGTTTTTCGGCCACTTGATGCTTTATTCTGATGAAACAAATAATATAACCAGGAAGAAATGATAATATCCAACTAGCCTAGAAATAAGCGCATCTTTTGCCACAAAAACCAGCTTTCTATCTGCCTCCGTTGCCGTGCAATTGTCTGCTTGTGGCTGCAGCAGCTCTCAAAACATGGTGCTTCCTCTCAAGTCCGTCCAATCTCTTACATGTTAAAATGACCGTGCAATAACATGCGTGCAATATCGTAGAATATGGCACGGCTGTCGGCCAATGAGGAGCGAGTATTTCGGCTAGCCATATGATATAGCTTTATATTGGACACTGATACTGCGTTCTGATTGGCTGACACAATCCAAGTGGAGAATATAATAGTATACATTGTGCAAGGTCTAGACATGTCCAACCCTCATTTGTTCGCCAGCAAGGCCCATAGGCCTACGGGACGGGACGGCTGTTTATTTTGCCCTGAAATTTTAACATGGCGCAAATGTGACCATGGCAGTGGATCTGCCCGGATATTGGTCAGCATTTGCCCTGATGAGCTATTTGCCCTGATGCCGGGGGGGGGGGGGGCTGAAGCCCCCTCATTTTCTATCTATTTACTTGACAATACAGCAAAAATAAAATTGAAGACATTTTGGCCTAATTGCATTAGTGTCATTGACTCAAGACTTTAATGCTTTTCCAAACATTGGATTCACTCCTAAACCAAAACTACTTGACCATCCATACCAAATCGTGCAAAATTTAAAGAGGCCCATAATGATTATAGTATTTAAATTGTATTTTTAAGACAACAGAATTAGAGTAGGAATCATTTATTAAGAACAAGATAGATAGAAAGATACATAGAGAGAGAGAGATAGATAGATAGACTTGGTGATTGACAGAATGTTTCATTGATAATATGATTGACTGATGGATTAATTGATTGTTTAACCGTATAAATACAGCCATGGCCGTTAGTTTTCACTCAGCTGCTATGCTTCACCATGGTGCTATCATTTTGACCGATCATAACAAAGCAAATACTTGCTCAATCTTCACCAAAATGTCAGGAATTATAGTCTGTACACAGCAGCAGGTGCTCTGATAAAATTTAGTTGAAAGAAAGAATGTTATATAATAACTGTAAAGCAAAATGCTAAATTAGTCGCAAAATTTGAGCATATAATCAATTCTGATGTAAAATATCATTTGCATGATGGCAATATTCATTAAAGTGTCTGGATGTATTTAGCACACACCGAATTAAGCATTCATGACAAAATCACAATTAATTCTGCAGATTTAACATTTTCTCATCAGATTTGCTGGAATTGTTTATAATTACAAAAATTATTAATTTTTCAAGTAAGAATAAAGTAGGAAAAACATTTTCTTCCAATAAAAATTTCATTTGTTTTATTAAATTCCACATCTATGGTAAGCGTTTAACACAATTTTCTGTTCAGATAAGGTGAAGTTCTATCTTTTTACACCTACTTAGAATTTGGCCATATTTAAAGCCAAAATGGTTTCTGTAAAATCCGACGAATCAACAGTCAAGCTATGTATTTATTTGTAATTTTGTCATGAATGATTAATTTGATATGTACCTAACACATTCAGACACTTTGGTGACTATTATTGTGACATATGGCATCAGAACTGATTATATGCTTAAATTTCCTCTAATTTAGTATTTTGCCATACAATCATTATGTAACATTATTCCATTCAAATTTTTTTTATCAGAACACCTGCTGCTGTGTACAGACTATAATTCCTGACAATTTGGTGAATATTGAGCAAGTATTTGCTTTGTTAAGATAGATCACAACTAGATGAAGCATAGGATAAGGGATCATCCAGTGCATGGAATGCTGTCCCACAGGGACGAAATGTCGCCGCAATAATATATTTGTATTTATACATAAGTCACGAGGCAAACACTTAAGACAGAAAGAGTTTAATTGAACCATACTCTACTCAGTTGTACCATAAGGACTCATTGCATGTTGTAATGTTGGTCCAGCTTGTAAGAGGTCTACAACTTTATAGACTTACTCCAAAAGGATATTTAAAATTGTTTGCCAAGTTGACAACTGAAAAGTTGTCCTCACAAATGATTTTCATAGCTAACTCCAAAAGAACACGTTCACTCATATCCTCTATAAGAACACGTCCACAACTCAATAAGAACGCTTTCCCTCTAGTAGAACGCTTTCCCTCAAGTAGAACGCTTTCCCTCAAGTAGAACGCTTTCCCTCAAGTAGAACGCTTTATGATTATCCCCCGTGCCTATGGAATGAAGTTTCATTCCACGCCGCCAAGCAAGCGACGGCCTGGACAGGCCTGCCACAGAGTAGCCGGCAGATCTAACGATCTAGCCGGCGACAACAATAACACCATGGTGAAGCATGGCAGCTGAGTGAAAACTAACGGCCATGGCTGTAATCTGCTTTCTGATTGCTATTGGGTTGAACCTGATATGAGCGCAGCTCATGGCTGCCGAAGGCAGCCATGAGCAAAGCTCACTTAGCACAAGGACAGCTCATTCTGTGTGGTGCTCCTGTCTACAGTGACTGCCTGGACAGGAAGTGCCTGTAGTTGCAATAAAAGTGGAGCTAGTAGTTTAGTCACAGTTTAGTTTGGTAAATAATTAAATTACCTTAAATATCTTCCAAAATAGCTTTAAAATTTCAGTCTTGTCCTATAGCAACCTCCAGTGACATATTTCAGGAATTTAAATCAACGTGTGTAATAATATTGGAAATAATTATTTCCATACCCCTGATATAAGTGACTGAAAATTAAAAGTCAATACAAAAGTTCATGACTTTAATGGCTCACCAAGTAAGAAATCATAACAACACTTAAGGTCACATAATCTTCATTAACTATCAACAAATTATGTAACAGTCTAATAGTAAACAGTCACCTCTGAATAGCTATGGTTTTATTGATCTCAGATGATGTAAAATCAACAATATCTATCTATCTATCTATCTATCTATCTATCTATCTATCTATCTATCTATCTATCTATCTATCCATCTATCTAATCTTATCTATTGATCTGATCTTATCTATCTAATCTTATCTATCTGCCTATTTGCCCAGTCCTTTAAAAAGATAAATTGGCCTTCTGCATGGAAAGTTGAAGATTAATGCAGTAGTTCTATGACATTGCTGCGCGAATTTCATGGCAGTGCCATTTACATATTAACCTTTAATGATCGGTCGTCCAATGACTTTTTCAAAACTACCAAGGGTCATTTTCCAACCGGAAACTTTGTTTAAATCCAACAAAATCAAATATTGTTTGCTATGGTATTTTGAATATATTGACAAATCTTCTTGAAATATGTATTATGGAATATTTAGTGATTTATAGGGTAAGTTTCCTTGAGTGGGACACTAGATTGTGGACATTTTAGAATATGCCATCTTGCTTGGTCTTCCACTGACTTCAGCTGACTTAATGCAATTTCATAGGGCCCTTCTCTGAAACAGTCTTCAACAATACATTACAACTTTGGAAATTTCAGAATTTTTTCACTCAGAAATCATGCAGGTTGCAAATGTGTCAATTTTTGTTGAGTTTTTATGTTGCAGAGACTTCAAAAGTCCTTGAAGAGTCTGGAATGTACAATGTGCTCTGTATGCTGTTTAGAATGGTACCAAAACCATTTCTGTGAGTTGAAAATTGGCTAAGTTATGCAACAATGACTTGACTTTAGCTGACTCAACTCTGACTTGACTGGACTGAACAATGACTTGCTGCTTGGAAAGCTAACTATGACTTCACAAGTCGACTTTATGTAGTCGACTTAGGGGTCTACTTATACAAGTCGCTTTAGATTTCACTGGCGCTGAAACAGCAAATGGCGGATGAGTGAATGCATGATTTTCAACGTATTCAGTCCTTATTTAGGTAAATTTACCATGTATATCAGCTAAAATGGCAAGAAATTGACTCGAATCCACATTGTTTGCATCCATGCGAAGCCATGATGGCCTTTTTGTTCATGTCTTCTCTAGCTGGAGATTTCGCAAGACCAGAACTTGACGGCGCGTGTTTCAAAACGGCAGACGAGTGCGATGAAAATTCAGAATTTTGCAATTTTTCCCAGAAAACTTTGATAATTTGGTATATTCCATGTATATATATTATTCTATATATATTATTCTAGAGATCCAAATTCTGGGTATCAAAAGTGCGTCTTATATATGCGAGTATAAACGGAATCTCAACAATGAAGACATTGAACAGGTACATGAATATAAGTACTTGGGCACATTCATTGATTCCAAACTTTCATGGTCATGCAACACCGAGACAATTCTGAAAAAAGCTCAGAAACGTTTACATTTCCTCAGATGTCTCCGGAATTTAAACATTAGTGCTGATATTATGACACTTTTTTACAAGACCTTTGTACTACCCATCTTATGTTTCAATTTTATGTCATGGTATGGGAGTCTTTCGTTGCAAAACAAGGCCAAGATCCAGAAAGTTGTAAAAACAGCAGGCAAAATAATTGGTCATAAGATGGAAGGATTGGACTCTATTTATAAGAGACAGGCTACCAACAAAGTGGACAAGATAATGCGTGATCACAGCCACAACCTGCATGACGAATACGAATTTCTGCCTTCCCGTAGACGACTGAGATCAGCTGCAGCCAGAACATCCCGCATGTCCCAATCATTTGTACCTTTGAGTATCAGACTCTATAACAAACAGTGACCCTCAAATTGACAATTTAGATTTTTCTGTATTTCCATTCCATTTATTTATTTATTTCATGCTTGTGATACGTGTACAAGGAATTTCCCACCAGGGATATTAAAGATTTCCTTATCCTTATCCTTATCCTTAATCTCTCAAAACAAGGTGTTATTGATACTGCTATTAAAGAATCTTTTAATCCATTGAAAAGTCCCACATTGCATTGTAAAGCACAAAGGAGACTAAGCTCTGTTCTAACAAATTATTAAATATACAGAAGTCTAGTCAATACCTCAGGCCTGTGAAAGATCCTCCAATTCGACAAAACTTTACTAAAATTAACATTTATTATCAAAAAAGTTAAGAGAAAACGGGGGTTTTGTCCCATCCTTGGGGCTATGGAAAATACACTATGCTCATTGATATGAATAATAAATCATACGGAAAGCATAAAGGAGGTCTTAAGCTAAAGGTAGATACCAAATACTGTGCAAGAAAGGCACTCAATTGGGTAATTCAAGCCTATCTAACAAGTCCGACTCAAGGAGACACTTCTAAAATGTCTGACTCAAAGAACATTACTTTAACAAGACATTTGAAAAATATCAAATGCATTTGCATTTAAATGCTTTAGTCCCATTTGCACCCAACCCGGTCAGCACTGCATGAAATGTTAAGTTTTTGCAGGTGGATTAGACTTGGAATGAACCCATTTGCCTGACTGCATTCTTGCCAGAATGATTGGCTGTTGAAATTCTGTCTCGTGTGCATGCTGTGGCGGCTTGTTCAAGAGGTTCTCATATGGCGAGACTGCCAGAAATGTGATATTAAACATGTGCAGAAATACACCCACCTCCAACAGTCCATCCTCCTCCAGGTCCGAACAGTGCACAGCATTCTGAATCTTGTTCTTGCCAAATTGTGCTCGCAGAGTACTACTTCGCAGCTGTCGGCCAATCTCCTGAAGATTGAGTAACATAAAAGATTGAACTCTCCCCAACTCAAAAGACAAAATCAGAAATTAAGACAAGTGGAAATTTGGGCACGATTAATCACAACTGCAGAACTGCCAGACTTGAGGGTAGACGCTTTGCTATGATGTGGAAAAAAACTGGTAAGTATAAGCCTTCATCAAAAAGACAAGGAAATTTAAAATGACCACGTTGATAAGTCTAAATCAATATAAGACAACCTTTTGTTGGATTTTTCTGACTGTTTGGGCGCTTCAGGTCAGTTCAGATTGAATTATATACACTTTTTCGAAATCAACCGAAATTCAGGAACAGGTGTATAGTAGACTAATAAATAAAGCAACTTTCAATACGCTTTGCTCTTCTTCAAGAAGGCCCATCTTAATTAACATAAATTTAAATCAAATGGAATTTTTCAATCTTAAAATCATCTCATGTCTATAGTTCGACAGTTCCATTGTAATAATAATTCATGGCAACAGAAAGAAAATAACAAAAAATAAAAATAAAAACGTACTGGATCGGCAGGACCACAAAATTCACGGAAACTTTTTGGAACATTGATGCCATGAATCCTGGATTGAATCTCCATGGCGATGCACGGTCCAGATGTTAATTCGTCAACCATATTAGGGTATTCCTGGACAACCCCTTTATATATTTCATAAAATTCTTCTGCGTTGGCTCTGTCCACAGTGAACATCTGCATGGCGGATATTGAAAAACTCTCACTGATTTTCTGGATTATTCTGCCAGCGTAACCTGTATAATAACCAATGTAGTAAGGAGAAACATATCAACTGAATTGCAATATCGACATAATATTGGGACTACTACAACAGCAAATTCAACTTTATGGCAGTCATGGTAAAGATACTAAAAGAATATAATTTTATTAAAATAGCAATTAACAGCAATAACAGTATCTATTATCCGATCAAAATAATTTAGGATGTAACCACACTTACCAGCACAGACAGCATGAGGTTTAATGAGAGCACATGTGCTCTCCTGGAAGCAAGCTGTATTCTGTGGACCAGGACCCTTTGTGGGGAAAAAGAACTCAAGTTCACGAGCAGCTGAAACAGCTGAGTCAGACCCATGACCAGCATTCCGTGTGTTATCTGGTAAAATAAAAGAATAATGTCGACAGATGACAAATAAAGTGAAATATCAAGGACAACTTCATGAACTGACAGGCCCTCATGCCCTCTTTGCGCCTTTGTGTACGAACAATTGTTTAACAGTGGAGTCAGATCCATGACCTGCATGGAAAAAAAGGTCCAGATTGAGATAATAGTTCATGAATATTTGCAAAAGGACGTAGTGGACAATAGCTACTCACCTGTACCAAACATGGCCCTGATGGACATAGGAGCTTCAGTCCTGGCTCTCCCGGAGTCCGTCGGTCCCAAAGTGTGTCTCCATTTGGAAACAGCATTTTCACACATCAGTTCAAGAGCAATCACAGGTCCACTTGACATGAAATCCACTAATTTACTGCAGTAGCAAAAATGAGAATTAATAAATGATTTAAAATATTATCAAGTATGAGTTACCATGAACTATACACAGACTAGGGATAAATATACTTCAAGAATACACTGGGGTCTTTGGGGAATGGGGATGAACATAACCTAGATCACTCTACCCATGGTATTTCCGAATAGTATGATGAGTAGCTTACCCGTAGAAATCCCTAGACTGGTGTTCCTGGTAGAACTCGCCAGCATCTCTCCGTGACAGTTGGCACATTTTCAGTTGAGTGACACTGAATCCGCTTTTAAACACAACATCCAGAATCTCCCCTGCCTTGTTCACTACGTCTGGTTTTATCAAACCTAGGGTTCTGAAAGAGCCAGAAAAATAATACATATATATATTGATTTGATTTATTTCTATTTTAGAGTGACGGGTACAGTGGTAGAAATCAAATCATTTTATTTATAGTCGTTGAAAAGGGTTAAAAACAAATATTAGCCACAAAGGCTATTAACACGACTGTACATATTAAAGTAACCTTATAAAGTCAAAATCACTCCAAAGTATTGGTGCTACCCAGTGGTGGGCATTAACTCGTTAATTGTTAATCGATAATCCGTTAATAATGAAGCGAACAAATTGAGTAACTATTAAGTGAGTTAACATATTTTTTCGTGTTAACAACAATTTAAATCCCATTCTACAACTAATTTGGTTAACCCTGTGTTGTACATCAGGAGTCATTTAGGACTATTCTGTTCCATAATCTACACATCTCAATTTTGACAGTGGAGGGCAAGTTAACAAAAAAAGTTAACTTAGTTAACAGTTAATAAGTTAACCAAATTATTAGCAAAGTTATAGTTAATAAGTTAAAATTGTGGCTAAGTTAAGTTAAATTTTTTTCACTTCGATAAAAATAGCAGACAATATCTGAGGAAATAGTTACTGCAAGTACCAGAATGAGGCTCATCTGTCTCAAAAAGAGGCACAGGTTGACTTTTCAGACAGAGGCAATCAGACAATGGCTGTCTGAGTTTCACTATTTAGCTTTCTTTTATCAACTCCAGTCTTTTTCATGCAAAAATGTGTCTTTTTTGCCTAAATTAACGGAATTTATTAAGGGCACATGCTGGTCGAAAAAAGGTGAAAATATTTTAGAAAATGGAAATTCTGATTTTGACAGTTTCAATAAATACAGATGTCCAGACAACAAATGCAACTGACATTACGCAAAAATTCCTATTATAACCCTGTAAACAACCTTGCCGATCTTACCTTTACAGTTAAAATTATTAAGAGTTTATTTCCTTTTTTTGCCATTTTCCGAAAACTGCCAATTTTAGTGACTTTGAGTGCTTACAAAAAATTCATCTCAAAAACCGCTGAAGGCATCATAATGAATTTTGGCATACTGCTTACTGACAAGTTCGCTTCCGCAATAAGACTATTTTCAGAACTGTATTTCGATTAAAGGCCGAGGGACAGCGATTCAAACCTGAAAGATTGTGAAATAGCTCCATAGTGTCATGTTCGCGAACCCAGAAAAACCCATTAAAAACATATTTTTAGTGTGAAAATAGTCTTATTGCGGATCCGAAAACCTCAAATTATGAAAATAAATGAGTTCTGATTATTCTGATAGCTCAGTCTTGAGATGAATTTTTTGTAAGGCAGAATAATTAAAAATATGTAAAATTCTTTGTTGCCATGGCAACCGTAACCATGGCAACTTAAAATTTCACGGAGTGTCATAATTTGGTGCCCTGAAGACCTGTGTAAAATTTCATAGCTCTAGCAGCAACAGTTTCTTCTGGACAGCATACACACATTTTTCGACCAGCCTGTGCCCTTAACTTAACTGACTTGTAATGAAGTAACGGAAGTTATTAACTTAGGTTGATGCAAAAAAAAGATGTTAACTTAATAACTAGTTACTCAATTTGTTAACTTCGTTATTAACGAATTAACGATTAACGAGTTAATGCCCACCACTGAATTTTGATTGCCTGATTTTGCAATTATCCCATCCAATATATATCACATTTAATTAATTAATGGCAAGTAACAAGAGTCCACTGATGTACCCCCAAAGAGTATCTAGCCTACTTGCTCTCTGCTGAATTTTGTTACGTACGCGAGTCAAAGTTTTTATATAGCTTCAAGAATGTTTGAAAACCAAGATTTTTGAAGGTTTTAAACTTAGAGATCACTCCTCCTAAAGCTCAACCTGCTGCTGTTTACAAAATATTCGCTGTACATATTCAATTCAAAATTCAATAAATACAGTTTCAATATGCGTGTACTCAGATATGATATCCAACGTTGGAATACCAAGTCTGAACATATATGTTCTGCAGCCAATCACATCGCTCAGACTGCATCATGTGAAGGTCCATCACAATTTTATGGACAGTTATGATGGATTGTTGACATGGGTTTCTATGACATAATAGGCCTATTTGTGATGTCACAAATGTGTGGTGATGTGACCATTGCAAAGATGACTCTTCTTCTCACGTTGTGCAGGTACACCCCGGATCGCCAGATAGCTCAACCTCATTTTTGACGGGACTGCCTGAACGCAAAAAATAAATTTTAAAAGACAGACTCTAAATTGTAATTACCTAATTATTTCTCGAAATTCATTTTTGTATTCAGGTTTGTTCAATAAAAAGTCTGGAGGAAAAAATTGGGACAAAGAGAAATAGGGTGGAACGGTAATATTCTAAAAGGAAATGTTTAAAAAAGTTTTGAGGGAAAATGTAACCTTATTATTATTTATTTGGGAAATTCTTTTTTTTCGAAATTTTTTTTTTGGAAAATTTTTGGTAATTTTATTTTATTTTTCGAACATTTTTGGTAATTTTTTTTAAAAACATTTTTGGTTGGCTTAATTTTTTTTTCCGAACATTTTTGGTAGTCACGCATGATGAGAAAAAAGTGCCAGGATCATATTATGGGATGTCTGAATCACTTTTTTTGATTGAACCATCTGGTTCACTCCGCCATAAGGGACGAGACACCTCGCTCCGCTCGGTGAGCCGGTGGCTCTGTCCCGTCTATTAAAACTAAACTATGACTAAACTGTTAGCTCCAAAAAGGCGCAACTACAGGCAATTCCCGTAGACAGTAGCACTACACAGAAATTTGCCTCTAATTGTGAGCTGAGCTCATATAGCAACACAAACAAGCTTTTCTGGTGTTGCTGCAGTGCTACCAAGCAGAAGGTGCTCGGCCAGAACGCCACAGCCCGCTCTAAGGTTCTCTTCACTGCTAAAAATAGTGCATAATCCGTTGGATCCAATTTAAATAGCTTTTCAGCATCAGGCCTCCCAGCAGCCAGGCAAAATATATAGGGACTTTATAGGAATTTTTCTATGAAATTTATAGGGCTTTATATGGCTTCTAGAGTCAAAAAATAGGGAAAATAAAGGACTTCTTGGCTTCAAACGCATGGTAAATTAATATAAAATTTAGTTAATTCACTGGTGGAGTACTCGATTGGTGACTCGTCATATCCAGCGAATGTTCTGAATTGAACTTGAAAATTGTTGAGAAAAAATACATGCAATGTTGAACAAGGAATGAGCTGGAATTCTAGTATATTTCGTTAACACTTTACTGTAATCAGTTTACTAATCACTCATTTTAATTTTACATGAAAAGATGGTAATTGCTAATATAATGTCTTAAAAATATAGGGATTTAGTTCAAAAAGCTTAAAAATATAAGAATATCCCGGGAGCAAAAAAATATAGGGAAGTACAGGGATTTATTGGAAATACAGGGCCACTGGGAGCCCTGCAGCATTCAACATAACACATTTTTAAGTCCAACATTTCAGAGCACAATACTGATTATACAGCGATTCAGGGACTCCACTCAATCGTGATTGGCTGACATCATCCAAGTGGATACAATTAATATAGGCCTATTTAACTTGACGTCACCAAAATAATTATACGTCATCTGTCTGACGGTCGTCAACCTGCCCGACTTAGTGCTGTAACTGCTGTAAAAATAAGTTTTTTAACCTTATCCCATGTTAGAATTATTTTACTATTCAGTGAGGAACTATCATATTCAGTACCATACCTTTTGTCAAAATGCATTTCCTTTGACTTGGCAGGATACAAATGTAGATTCCTGATGTCACATAAACACCAGCATAATGGAGCCTTGTCAAAAAGGAGTAAGCCAATTATGCTCTTTCGAATTGCATATTTCATGATACTCTGGAGGCCAGTACTACAGTTTGTGCTCCATGTACAATGCTATTTATAGCCCCAGGCTCCAGCATCCTTGCCAACTTCAATTTGCCACGACCCCTCTCAAGGGTCTATGTTCTTGTTCATAGCAACTTATTAAGTAGGCCAGTGTATTCAGGCCAGCCTGGCCAGGGTAGATTAACTGCCAATTACTGAATTCTCTCTGTAATATGTATCACTGAAACTGTTGATTACTATTGTAATCTGTCACAGCACATATTGATGATTTTATGCAATTTAAAAACCTTTTAAATTATATTTTAAATGAAAATAAATATATAGAGTCAAGGAGGGTAAATCCATCCACATTTGGCTAAAACAGTATTTCCATTCAGTTTCTTGACACCCCATAATGTTTACAATACCACATGAAAAAGCATATAACCCATGTGGTCATCAGTTGAGCTGCTATCTGCACTCTGATTGGCTAATGCAGCTGTTGAGTATAGATTATCTCAGTGAAATTCAGCTTTCTTTTGAATTACAATATGGGGTATAAAGAAGACCAAATGGTTGTATGATTGGTGGCATTTTGAATGCACCCGCACTGCTGGGTACGGAGGACTCAGGTCTCAGGATATCTTAAACTCGTGGGGTACTTCTCAATATGCCACCATACCCATTTGGTCTTATTATAAGAAAAAATTTGTGATGTCATCTCTCATGACAACATAGGCATGCAATTATTAGCTAAATTGCAAAATGGCTGCAATGTTATTTCAATGGGCGTGAAAAAACTTCATGAAATGAACCTGGAAAGTGCCAAAATTATTCCAAAAATGGTATCATTTTAAAAGTAGGTCATTGAATTTTGTTGGTACTGTGACAAGAAGTTGAGATAAATCAGCAAACAATTGTCCTCTGCTTTACGAGACAAACTGTAATGTAACACAAATTATTTGAGCAAGGGTCCCAAAAATTTTGGCCTGTGGCTCACAAATTTTGGCCGGCGTTTATAAAAAACAATTGACCCAATTACGAAAGACACCGACTCACAAAGGCAGGAAATGACTGTAGACTACATCTACAGCAACAGAATAATACCTTGCCCTTCACATTTTTTACCAGAGGTGCCACACTAAGTCTTAACATTTACATTGTCCTGCAGGAAGAAGACCTATTTTAAGCAAATTTTGTAGATGCTTCATTGTTTAAAAATGTCAATTTTTTAGAGCCTATTTATGTAAATGTGTGCGTTACACCAAAGAAGCTTGCTCTTAAGACTAAGACTAAGACTAAGACTTCTTTATTGGTCATTCATGTAAAATATAAACAATTATACAGAATGAAATTGTTGCTGCAAATATTTGACATGATGAAAGAAACAAATTAAACAAAGCATTAGTTTGCTTGCACAGCTGACCATGGTTTCATGACATTTAAAATGTTAATTGCTTGAGGAATGAAAGAGTTTCTGAACCGTACGGTTTTGCACAAAGGCACACAAAGTCTGGCTCCATGGGGTAAAAAATACATGAATTTGTTTAACGGATGAGACTTATCCTCATACACTTTCACAGCAATACGCTCACATGTCGACCTGTACACATCAATTGGATCATACAGAGTGTCATTTTTGGTAAATCTGATGGCCCTTTTTCTTAACTTCATATAATCATTCTGTTGTTTCTTAGTACATGAGTTCCACCAACATACAACTGCATAGCACATGACACTTGCAACAATGGAGTTATAAAACAGGCTTATAATGCTACCATCAATATTAACATTGCGTAAACATCTTACATAATACATTCTCTTATGAAGTCTGGTCATAGCAAATTTGCAATGAGAGTCCCATTTAAGGTTATCTTGAATATGTATTCCCAAATATTTATATGAGTTAACCACTTCAACAGCAGAGTTATCAATAGACATAGGAAGTTTGTCACATGCATTTCTTCTAAAGTCAATGATTAGTTCTTTGGTCTTAGATACATTCAAATTTAAGAAGTTATCTCTGCACCAGTTATTGACAAAGTTTACGCCTCTTTAGCTCATACAGATACAGATACAGATACAGATATATATACTTTATTAATCGCATGGCGAAACTTGTCTCGTTACAACTCATGCTATATGAAGCTCCTGACTTCGTCCAAAATGTGTTATTTTCCAAGTAGACTGGCATTTTGAGGTGATTGTTGCCAAGCACTTAGTATCTAAGTGCAAGATCACTCTTCAAAATACGTTCAACAGCATTGTTTTTTCAGTTGACCTGGGTCACAAACAAATCAGATCAGGGTCAAGATAAAAATTCTTGCAAAGACCTGGATCATTCAGATCATGTTTCAGGTCAAATATGCAGTTCAAATACTGGAGAGTAAAAATCAGTATTCTGTAAGGCTGGTTTATGAAATAATACTGACATTGCTTTTAGCCAATCAGCAGGGACAATATTGTCATGATTGAGCAAACAGTTAAGTAATTTAAAAAAATGTGTGCATCATGAAGGCGTACATAAGCACTACAATGATTGGCACGATTGCCGTTCAGTATGGAGCGCGCCCATACAGACAAATTTGAAACCACTCCGCCACCTAGCTGCGAAGGTTATCAACCGATGACGAATATATCGTTTTTGTGATACAACAGAACTATATATATCTGAATTATTGTGATGTCACTATGTTTTTTTTATCATCTGGTTTTACCCTTTCGTTATAAATAGGGCTATCACGATTACAGAATTTCAAAATCGATTAATCTATGGCCTAAAATCGAATCGAAATCGATTAATCGCCGTTTTCCCGCCATTCTAGAGGGCAAGAGAAGTCCTGTGTCTTTTAAAATCATTGTCTTGAAGCAGAGCCAAGAGAATCTGATATTCCATTGAAAATATTAATTGCAATTAGGACTTCACACTTCATTCACTCCAACCTGCTTCAATCAGGTAATACCAATCCAATTAGCCAATCCAACAGACCAATACAGTTGCAATCCACTCTTGACACTTGGAATTTGAATGCCATACAGTGTCTTCCAGGTACAAATATACAAATAAAAGATTAATCGATTTTGCAAACTGGAATCGATTTTTAAGTAAAATCTAATTGGCAGCGATTAATCGGTTAATCGTGAGAGCCCTAGTTATAAAGAGAGATATTATCCTGCCATTAAAAAATGTGACGTCGCCACGGAGCAACAATGGCCATGATATCAGAACCCAATTGTTTGGGCTTGTTTGTTTATAACGTCACTGGGCAAACGCAATACTGGTGATGTTATGACCATGGTTTAAAAGTATTGCGCCTGGAAGGTTAAATTTCTGACAAATATAATATCACAGGCCCTGATATTTTGGCTTTAGACAATTCTATTCACAGCCAACCAGGTGATAAAAAATTCTCAGGTCATTGGTGTGAAGATTTTTTTTCACACTGCAAAGCCATGTGCCTTGGTGGCTGAATGCATTGCAAGCTGGCGTTGTAATTTGGAGGTCCAGGGTTCGATATATCACGGATTCTGATAGCGCCCATTCCAGATAAATCTGCTCACTGGTCTGAACCCCGGGCGGGGAACCCAATATTTTCAGTATAAATCCCAGCTGGATGTCATTCAGATGAGACGTTGAATTGGCAGCCCCTTGTATCAATGTCTGCTGGTCAAGAAAAACTTACAGATGCCTCACATGGGGTAAATGTGAAACATATTGAGGACCCATTCTCTTTCCCATCTCATCAATCAATCCTCCTGAAGGGCATGATTCAGATTACTGGCCTCGGTGACATCAACAGCAAAAAGTTGTTATTTGACGCTATCAGTACTTGACAACAATTTAATTTTGTGATGCAAAAAATCACAAATCTATTAAAAGAACAGTAAGTTTTAGTTGTGTTTTGTGTAAATGGTTGATAAAAACGTAATTTGGCGGGGTTTGAGGGCGGCAGTGCCCATATTAACCATGCAGACACAATCGTTTTCACTTGCCAAATCTGGTCATTTTCACAGCCCGCTAAAGTGAATTTTTTCCCTCGTGAGCATAAGGGTTTCTGCACCTTGCAAAATGTAGACTTGTAGAGTACATGGGTTTAGGCCGAACCCGAGGTTGTTGGCCTCTCAAAAATCGTCGGGAGGATGGTTACTTCTTATGGGCCATTCTCAAATTTCGGGACAAAATGCCCTGGAAAATGTGGTAACGGAGTGGACTTTTTATGCAAAAAAACCTGCTTTATGAGCAATTTAAAAATAGAAAAGAATTAAAAAAATTATGTAGGTCTTATTTTCAGAAGTACTTCATCTCAGATCAATCGTTTTTTAATTAAATATCGATTTTTTGTGGTAATGGAGTGGACAGGAACGGGTAACGGAGTGGACAGGAACGGTTTGGTTTTCTCTTAATAGTGCATTCTATTTGGGAGATACAAAGTTTTGATTGCATTCTATTGAATACTGTCATCCTCAGCAATGAATACATAAAATTTCTTTGAAAAGGTATCACTGGTAAGCTCGGAATTGGAGGTAACGGAGTGGACATTTTAGTGGGACCAAAAAATGTTCCAATGAAAATTATGCCTTAACTTGTTGAATACCTGTTTAATGAATATCTGCAAAGCTGTGGTAGTTTGGCGCATGTGCTTCTTACGACATTGAGTGAAAATTGCTCATTAAAAACAATAGCGAGCCGAGCTATGCCTGGTAACGGAGTGGACAAAAAAATTAACATAAACTAGTGACACGTCTTTTATATTATTTAATTATTAATTAATTCAATGAAATGAAACAAGAAACAAGTTAAATATGATGTATATATTAATTCAAGTCTATATTCTCATGAATCGTGCAAAGAAACTTTGGAAATGATGGTCTTTAGGAGGAAAATTAACACTTGATTTTGTCATGTCAGGTCCAGTGACAGGGAAAAACCACTGATTTGGCACAGATTACTAGACACAATGCACCAAAAAAGGTCTAATAAATGACTTTTTGTTACAAATGCAGTGGTTCTAAATAGAAATATGAATAACAGATGTGGACTGACGCTTCTGATATCAATTGCATTCAAATTATTGTTAGGGAACTGGAGTGACGCAAATTGTCCCGAAATTTGAGAATGACCCTTATCTGCCCTTCTGGTTTGAGAGTGGAATGTTGATTTACTTGGTTTCATAAAATCCTTCCTCTAGCCAGTCAGAGCCTTCCTCCTCATTGGTGCAGAATAGCGCACCTATTATTTATTGGGAGAGAGCCCTCTCTCCCTATGGAATCGGTATGATTGTCTGAAAATTTGTGATCGCTTGTGAGAGACAAGAGAACACTTTCCAGAGTGTTTTTTTGATTCTATGGACTAATATGATGCATAAAAGAGGCGTGGTAATGACCTTTTGCTTCTTGTGATTCTGGTTTATTTAATATTAAGGTTTAATTTTTCAACGAAACGGGTGTTTATTCACGCGGGAGCAGCCAGTAATTCATATTGACATGGAAAATTAAAGCTTTAAAATTTGTCTCTTATATGTTCAGTTTGTTTTGTTACGTCTTTAAGGTTGTACCTGACAAAGTTAAATGGTAATTTGGTAAATATTCAGAGGAAAAGGACGACTTCCAGTGTTTTATCAATATTGATAAATTCAGTTACATTCACTGACTGCTCCCTCAGTGCTACACAGAGACTCAGCCATGGTGTAAATGTAAAAGGGAATCTGATTGGTCAAGATCCTAGGTTCATGCTACCTGGTCCATGATTGGCTCATGTCTTTCCGATAGCTTTTTGGACACTTCTGTTAGGGCTAAAATTTAAATTTTAGGCTCTGTAGAATTCCAAATCCTTAAACCATATGAATTCGTTTTTTCATGGAGATATCAATATTCATTGCCGAGAATTCGTTGAAAAGAAATTTTTATTTTTGTATAGTGTTGATGCTGGTCTATTTTTCGGAAAAGGTGTGAATCTTTACAGGCTCATTTCAGCCACTTAGAATCATCAGATCTTCACCAAATTTTCACACAACACAGTTTAGAACCTCCCTGAAGTAATAAAACCATAATTTCCACTCTGACTATTCATTAAGCCCCTTTATTTTCGCTCGTGCGGTAACGTCTTTTTACCGCTAATCACTTCTTTCTTCATTTCAACTTTTCAATTGTCACCTTCAACTTTGCTGTCAATTTCAAACCACTTCTAATCATCGTACCAACCTCAAGCATGCTCATTTTGTTCGAAATTTCATTCTCTACAAACTGTTAATTTTTATTTTCTCAAATTGTTGACTTTAAGCCCTAAAAAACGCCCGTTACACATCCTGATTTCACCGCTACACTTAGTGTTGTATAGGCCTTCATCCCAACATCCAATCACATCTCTCCATTTCAAATTTCCCCTTCCTCATCTACCTATCCCTCTTATAACCTCATCTATCCCCTCATCACATTCCACTATCCTTCCTTTCTTCCCCTTCTCCCTTTCCTCTTCCTATTATTCATATTTACTTCAATTTGTCATGCACTCTCTTGTCATACTGTCAGCTCATTGGCTGTCAATGTAAACATTGTATGTCATTTTCATCATCTAGCCTGTATATGATTTCACCATCTGGACTTCCCAACCACCAAATCTCTCATTGTAAACATTGTATTTGATTTTCACCATTCACCATCCAACCCTTATTTGTAAACATTGTATCCCATTTTCGTCTTCTAGGAATCAAAAGTAAACATTGTATATGATTTTCACCATCTAGAACCGGAACTCATATTTGTCAACAGTGCATAGCATTTTCACCATCTACATGATCTAGATCATAACTCCTTTCGTCACATAAATCCCCCACATCTACTTCTCTCTCATCACTCCATCTCCCAGACTCCCTTCACTTACCCCCACCCTACTTCTACTTTACCCCCACTTACCCCAATCACTACTTTTACCCACAACTTCACTTTTTCCACTTCCCTGATCCCTATACTTAAATTACTTCACTTATCTCCACTTACCCCCACATACCCCCATCACCTCTTCTCCACTTTAAACCTCTTTCTCTCCCTCCCCTCACATCCTACAGTTCAATTACCTCATTTACCCTCACCTACCCCCACTTACCCCCATCACTTTTTCCACCAAAAATCTCTTTTTTCTCCTCCCTTCAGTCCCTACACTTAAATTACCCCACTTACCCTCACTTACCCCCATTTACCCCCACCACCTTTTCCACTTGAAACCTATCTTTTCTCTCCTATCCTCCTTCATTATCTCTCCCATCATCACTATCATTCCATACCATGAGTCCCGATCCCAAAAAGGATAAAGCCGCTGGACGAGGGCGCAGCCGCTCTAAAAGCTGAAAAGAGTCCGCCCCCACCAGTCCCAAGTAAAAATCAACAACTTCACCTCATGGATGCAGACATAGCTGCACAAGTGCTTAGTCTACAAAGAACAATAAACGAGAGGAGAACCAGGAGTCCAATTTTAAAATCCAGTGTCGGATTTTTACAGCTGCTTGCAGCCTGTATTGCAGGAGGAATTTTCAGTTAGCCTCTGACCATATAGGAAGTCGCACTATTTCACCTATCACCTTGAAACTTAGCATACAGTCTCAATATAATTTTATCTTGCTTCCATCAACTTTCGGTAAACTTCTGTGACATTAAAATTTTTATTAACAAAACTAAAATGTTCGTTTTTGGCGCGAATTTCAAATGACCATGCAGCTCCATGAAACCAGCACCAACAGCAGCAGTCAGATTCAGTGTTTGCAGATTCAATAGAAAGAATGAAGGAAGGGATGACAAAAGGAAGGTATGAAGGAAGGAATGAAGGAACGAAAAAAGGAAGGAAAGTGGGAAGGAAAAAAGGGAGGGGAGGGAGGGACGATATACATGTGGATAGATAGATAGATAGATGGATAGGTATATAGATAGATAGATAGATAGATAGATAGATAGATAGATAGATAGATAGATAGATAGATAGATAGATAGACCGATACTCAAGCCCCCCTTCCCACTGGATGCATATAGTCACGTTTTATTGCATTGTGCTAAAAATGACAAAATGCATTCAAATGCACAATGGTGCACGTTTCTTTTGAGCCTGGATTACCATGTTAATTGGAGAGCTGCCTAACAGTTGCAGAACCATGCATAGCTCCGCATTAGGTTTGCATAAGCCTGCAATAACTCTGCAAACGTCTGCAAGTTACATACATGCTGACACATATGACTGCATTATGTGGTCTTTTGTTGAGCAAAACAGCCTCTTACATCACCCAGAAATCGACAAATTAGTGTTAAAACTCCAGTTTACTTGCATATCAATGCATATTGACACATATTGATGCTTACCTATGCATAGGCATGACATATGTCTGCAATGACCATGCATAAGACTGCGTTTCATGACATAGGCTTGCAAACTGCTTTGCATAACACTGCATAGAGGAATAAAACGCAGCCCTGTTGCGTTCAAATTAAACATGTTTAATTTTTGTGCCCTCCCTGCGTAGTTACACACGTTTCCATGCATTTGAGTGCATACCCTTGCATATTGGTGCATAGCATTGCATATCAGTGCATAACCAGGTGCGGATCAACTGCGTTTCACCCTTAAATTACCAAACGCAATGAAACGTGCCCAGTGGGAAAGGGGCTTAAGTCTATCTACAAGCAGCTGTTAAAGTGCTTGCACGTTATTTTGAAGTTATCTTATTTTCAGACCTATAAATGGATAAAAACGATCTGTATTGTGATCCATGAAATGTGAAAGAAACACAGCACTAGGATGACATAAGTTTTATTGCCTGCCTCGAGTCTGTAACTCAATCTATATTGCAAAACAAGGCACTGAGTTTCCCGCCGACTTGTCCTGCGAATCTGAAGGACTTGTTTAAGATCTCACAAATCTACGAGATTGCTGTACTTCTGCTGAAATCCTGCAGATCTAAAGAGCTCTAAAGGAAAGTTGGATTTCACTGTTTTCCCAATCATGCGTTGACAGCAGAATTACTTGTTTTCCTCGAGATCTGCGTGAGTCTCGCTGCGAGACTCTCTCAAGTCTTTTACATCGATATCTACCTGCGTGCGGCGAACTCCCGTACGTTCCGCTTGCGACACGAATTCTAGTTTAATATTTATATTATATAGTCACATAAACTACAAAACCCCTGTGCCCGTGAGTGGGCTAACAGGGCTGCACTTACCAAATATCAAACTATCTATCACGTAAACAATTCTTAGCCATCACAATGAGGTGACATCACAAATTTATTGTTCCAAATGCGGTCATTTTGACGGCGCACAATAATGAATTTTAAACAATGTATTTTGAATTTACAAAATTAAGTTAAAATACCTGTGAAATAAATTGACCATAGCTTCAGATATATTTTCCTCTTCACATGACTGAACAGTGAAGATCATCTAAAATTTTATAAAGTTTATTGAAATTCAAAATGAGGTCGTTCTATAGTCACCATGGACACCACTCACAACCCCTGGTGAGCATCCTGGCCATAATATAGATGAGGAAGAAAATGCGGCTCAAGTACAATATTAGGAGATAAGAAGTTCCTGTTAGACTCTTTATCCTCAGTCCAGTGTGAATCCTTGATTCTGATTGGTTGAGAGCCGCGGTGTATGACACCGTACACCCTGTCTGTCGTCATCAGACAGGGTGTATGAGCAAAGATTATGTATGAGATAAACAATGATGTCACAATTGCAACCACAGGATTGTTATGACGTCATCCTTGTAGCAACAATAGTCATGACGTCACAATGTTGTTGCTTTGTTACTGAAAGACATTTCAGACTCAGTTTGCAAGATAATCTATGGGCATCAATAAAACAAGAAGTCTGAGGATAAAACCGTTACACCCTGCTCGTTTTCGAGGGTACGGGAATATACACCACTCAGGCCTCCATACACCACTCAGCCTTCGGCTTCCCGGTGTATGGAGTCCTTCGTGGTGTATATTCCCTTATCCTCAGTCCAGTGTAAATCCTTGATTCTGATTGGCTGAGAGCTGAGGTGTATGAGGCCGTACACCCCTTCTGTTCTCACCAGACAGGGTGTAGGGGGAACGGGGGCACATTGGGACGCTTTTTACGTCTACTAATTTTGCTCAATGCTGAAAGCTCTGAAGAACTCAGAAGTTTGCATGAATATCACCCATACTATTGAGCTTAAATGCAAGGCATAATAAACTAGACTGCACCTACCCTTTTGCTGCCAGAGAGTCGTAAAAATGACTGTCCCAATGTGCCCCGGCTGGCACAGCCGGGGCACATTGGGACATCAATTAAAAAATCATTTTAACACTCCATTTGCAATAGATATCATACATAAGTAGTGTGTAAGACAACATACAGTGCATTAACACCTTGTAGTGCCAATAGTTCATAACTTTAAACAGTTTTAATAAACATTTAACATAAACTGTCCTGGGTGCGGACATCTATGTAAGTAACACACAGTGCTTTGCGACAAATTTGTTCACAGAGCATGGTAATACACTATACCTCTATTCAATGTAGCCTAAATACCTGTTGTGTGCTGTCCCAGGTCAATCAGTTGCCTTGGACACTTAAATTCTGCCATATTAAGTGCGTCCCAATGTGCCCCGAATTCACTGTCCCAATGAGCCCCGATATGACTTTAACACCAAAATGCTAATTTCTAGGACACCAGTGAGTGTGTTTATCACGACAGCAATTCATAACTGTTCGTTACGATAGATAAAATTCATACAAGCACTGAGAAAGCCTCATTGTTCATGGTTTGTCCACAGAATGGTTCCAATTGAACCCGTCCATATTTACTTTAGTGGTAGGAAAACAAACTTTTGCTTGCCATACTTCTGCATGTGGCTGTAATTTGTCAATAAATTCATGAAAACATCAGGATGTGAAGTTACAAGATATGATGGCACTACCATATCATATACCTTGCCAGGATCTAAGAAAACCCCACCGTCCCACAGTGCCCCGCGTCCCAATGTGCCCCCGTTCCCCCTACAGGAAAAACAATGATGTCACAATGGTTGCTAGGGCCTTGTGACGTCATTCCAGTTGAATGACGTCACGAAATGTCGTGAACTTACTCAAGAAAACAGCTTCAGAACATGTTCTGACACTGTGTTTCATTTTACCTTAGCCCTTACTGGACTAAAGGGACATTTATGTGCATCCCCAACTTACTGCCTGTTGGGCCATTTATGTCCCTAAAATCTGCTGTTGTCCCTGATGATGTCACAAGCACAGGATTGTTTTTTTTGGACTGATCAGTCCAGTAAGGGTTAGAGCTCAGTCAATAGTAGAACGATTCACAAAATTTAACTTGAAGCTTGTAGAATCTGTAGATCAGCTTTATGACTACTCATCTGAATGATTTTTAACTCATTTCCTTGCCACAATACCGTTTTATGGATCACTGTTCAGCTCACGATTTTCTGGGCATTGACAACTAAATTGCTTGAGATGATAAAAGTGGTTTGACAGAGGATAAAACCGTTACACCCTGCTTGTTTTTGGAGGGTACGGGAATATACACCACTCAGGCCTCCATACACCACTCAGCCTTCGGCTTCGTGGTGTATGGGGTCCTTTGTGGTGTATATTCCCGTACCCTCCAAACAAGCAGGCTGTAACTGATAGTACCCTCGAAACGAGCAGGGTGTAACTGATAGTACTCTTTAAAAACATGATGTCACATGGGGGCTGCTGCCCCCCCCCTCCCCGCTGATTGGCCAGAACGGTTGTTATGATGATGTCACCAACCAAACAACACACTTATTATTACACTCTAGAACTATTTGGTACTTATACTGGACTTGAACCGACAATGCTACCCTCCCAGCAGCCAAGCCAAAAAAATTTAGGGATTTTATAGAAAGTTTTCAATGAATATTACAGGACTTTATGTGGTTTCAGTTATCAATATATACAGGGAAAATAAAGTTTCAAATTATTGGCAGATTAAAATTTTAATTAACCGGCCGTGTGCTTGATCAGCATATAAAAATGCTTGAAAATACAGGGAGCAAAAATAAATAGGCAAATATAGGAATTTACAAGAAATATAGAGCCACAGGGCTCACTTTCAATTTGGACACTAGATGGCTCTCTCTTGTATAAATTCTCCTAGGACTATCAGAAGATTAACAGGTTAAATTTATAGGAAATATACTTTTTTTTTCCCCAATAACTAATACAAAGTGCAAAAACAAATACATACAGATCTACATAAACCCCCAAAGAGCTTGTTAACCTGGAAAAATAGTTACTTAATATAGCCTGTTTTTAACCCCCAGAAACTTCACACTTTTGGCTGTGAATATTCCAGATCACCGATGGATGTCTCCACTTTAAGCGGCACTTGCAATATTTCTAACTGACGTGCAAACAAACGTGTAGAATGTCAATGTAGACACCGGTAAAGGGGGGAGGGGAAGATGCCCCTCCCTAAATGTCTGGCAGCATTGTAAATTTACATTGAATTTGAGCAAGGGTTTAAAAGATTTGGGTATTGTTTGTTTGTTTCGTTTGTTTTGTGTTTTACGCCCCATCAGCACCGGTGTGGGCAAAAGATTTGGGAATAGAGGCCAATTAGTTCCGCCTGTAAGGAAGTGAAACTTGTGTGTTTTGCCATTGGGTCAATGCTAAAAATGTATCCTTAACTAAACTACTTGTGGAAGCAAGGGTGCTCATCCAATGAGATGAAAACACATGGGGTCATAATAAAGGATGATATTTGAGGCTCGTGGGATACAAATGGCTGCCAGGTTTTTTTGGTCCACCAGACTCAGACTCAAGACTCAGACGTATTTATTTTCAATAGAGAAAAGACAAGATAGGACAAATTATTAATACATTATACAGTATTTTTTATAATAATTCTCCATTGGGGGTGACCTCTTTAAGGCTAGTAGGCCGCTATCAAGGGGCCACCGTCTGTTACACATGGGTCAAAAACTTTGGTAAGTAAGTGAACCTCCCTTCCATCCTCTTGTGTTTCACTTTATACTTATCAAAGACTTTGACCCATACCTAACACTATTACACTAGGTTATCACTAATATGATAATGCCAAAGCATAGAGAGACCACAGGTGACAGGATAAAGATCTATCTACTTTTTTTGTCACCAGAAAGTGAATTGTTTATAGTTTGTTTTCAGCATTCATGAAACTGTTACAGTGTTGCTATGATTCTCGTAATTATAAATTAAAAGGGTCTGTTAATTAAAAAACACTTTTTAAAAAAAACTGAACGAATTACCATTCTGAAGTAATTTTCTAGAGAAAAACTATGAATTAAATGACAACTATCAGGATTGTCCAGACATGTTAAACCTGTACATTAGGGTGCATCAGCCGCCCCATGAAAAATAAAAAATAGAGATAGGCAGCTGTACCTTGTCATGAAGTTGTGTTTTGGTAGCCAGATGAACATACTAAAAAATCAGCCAGATCAAATAATATTTAGGGGTGCCTCCGGAGGCATATTTCCTAAGACATTTTTCAGGAAAAGTTACGTGTCCGCAGAATCGCGGTTTGCGATATCTTAACTAATATAAAAGATAGAAGAAAAATAATGACATATTTGGATTCTGCTGAAAATTGCCTTCAAAATGAATACCTGGAACCTATACTTTCGTAGAAATAATGTTGTTGATTTTATTTTGAATATTTTATTCGACTTCACTGATATACAAAATTTTTTATTTAAATTACTGGAAGATACTTTGTCTTTAATTGTTTCTTTCTTATTTATTATGTTTGGTACATATGAGTAATAATATACTCAGTATTTCTCTTTTGCTCTCAAAGCCATTTCTATTATTCAAGGATTCAATGATCTTGATTAATGTTTTACGACTGTATGACAATTAAGAAACAACATTACTAATATGCTATACATTAAGAAGTCATTATCTGTTTTAACACTGAGAAAACTTGCCTGATATTATAGTGCAAAAGAAGATGTGTCAATGTACAATTGTACATAATATTGTAATCAACCATTCATATTCTGCAAATTAATGAAATACAAATATTGTCTGCACATTGTATATTTTCTGGAAGTACTTTCTGAGGCCACATTAAGCTTCAAACCAACATTTTTAGAGTAGGCCTATATCAGGGACTATATATGTTCACTGAGACTGTCAATATACATAATCTGTATATCCTGCACAAGATGGATGGCAAGGTCCAGGGAGGATTTATTTCATAGATTTAATCTATAGTCACAATTCCATGAAAAGAATAGAAGCAATTTAATAAATATAATATTTATTTAACATTTTCTTTCATGGCGTTTTAAAAAAGGTATTGATTACTTGCAGTCTCATGCAGAAGGGTACAAACCTTTCTACTTAAATTCCATTATATTAGGAATGTGTGAGATCTGGATAAGTAATAAATGTTTCAGATGCCTTACTGTGTGACCTTCAAGAAAAGTCTTTGAGAGGCAAAGGTGGATAGGCCTTTTAAAAGGAAATTTTCATAAATATAAATTAAATCAGATTAAATTCATTACAGGCAATTTCATTAGTACGCGATCCTAAGACTCTTTACACACTAAATACATAGCATTTTTACTTCATCTGATTGGTTTAGAAACAACAGAACGTCACACAGCTAATATATCAAACGTAGCAAGTATATACATTGCATTGAGTTCTCACAGGCAACTGTGAATGACCAGAATCGCATGGTAATGAAATCGCATGTAAACCAATCATCCTGCACATGTTAAGAATGGTCAAGTTTAAAATATTGCAGTAAATCAATAATGAAGAAAGAGAATATCATTTCAAATGCAGAAATATAGAAAGAAAGAAAAGTAGTACTTACATTCCTCTAACTACCATAACACAAGCTCAAGCCATGGTACGGCTTCCCGGCTCTATTTTTTTTTTATTCATAGGACAGCTGATGAACCTTAATGTACATGGTAAATGGACCCATTTCCTTGTCCACAAAAAGTATTAGGGCTAGTTTTTCATAAGGTTTCAATAAATTGGGACTTATGGTCACTTATCACCACATAGCATAGCAAACTTGTTTTTTTTCTCTTTTCGTAGTCATAAAACTTTTTGAGATCATCATGAATAATTGAAATTGCTTTGAGAGATAAAATTGAATACTGAGTAAATCGCTGCTGATATTTATGAAACATAATTTATATGAAGAGAAAAGCAAAGAACAAGTACTATACCATGCAGTCATATAAACAAAAACTTGTGTATATCAGTGACGTCGTACATGATAATCTAAGTAAAAGCATATCTTGCAGTACATGATCACCATAATGTTGACGGAAACATAGGTTCCAGGTATTCATTTTGAAGGAAATTTTCTGCAGAATCCAAATATGTCATTAATTTTTTTCTATCTTCTATATTACTCAAGTTATCGCAAACCGCGATCTTACGGAAACATAATTTATCCTGAAAAACTCAAAAGAAAGATGCTCTCGGAGGCACCCCTAAATATCCATCGATCAAGCTGACATTTCATAATCTTATTTTGTGTGGTAAAACCCAACTATGGACCAAGGTACAGCTGGATCGGTTGATGTTGGGGCAACTGATGCACCCTACTGTACATACTCAAAAATTAAATACGCAAACATTCAGGACTTGGGGTTTTCCTCGATATGATTATGGCTGCCATAATTATTTATTTCAAGCGTGCGAAGTTCCCCAATATTCATTCCTAGATCAAGCAAAAATCTCTTAATCTTAAGAAATACCCCCAACAGAAATTATTTATTTCAAAAATGTCCAGAATGGATTCAATTTCAGCATGATAAACTTGCTGTCAAGACACTGCTCTGCTTGTGTGGTGACGTCATGAAGTTATTTATAGCTTGCTATAGTGACGTCATCTCTGCAGTATCTGTTGTGACGTTGTCACCATTGTGTCTTATTCAGTAATGACGTCACATAAACGCCCACACTTTTTTTTGTTTGGCGCATGCAAAAAGATTGCTTAGTATATCCCTGTGTGAGTAGCTCTGTCTTCTACCATTTGAAGACCTTCAGTCTCTCGGGGCTTCGCCCCGAGAGACCTGTGGTCTCCATAATGATTGGTAGGTATGAATGCCGTTCAGTACGGTGAGCGCTGGTGAGCACATCTATCTGGAATGGGCGATATATAAAATCATACTATATTATTATTATTAGTATTTTCTTTATCAATTTTTTTGTTAGAGCAGGCCACCAAAATCTATTGGCCTGAGTTATGACTGTATTTTAAGCTCGAATGAGATTGGTGAGAGACGGCGATATCCACAGCGAAAATTCTTGGGGTAAGAGCTTGCTGGGCACTAAAAATTACAAGCACAGAGGCAACATTGGCAAAACCCTGTCCAACCTCGGATTTCATTTCCACATGGTGGCATGTCACAGGCATGACTGAAGGACTTTCTAGCCTATATCAAGTCTGACACAGGTTTGACCAGTGATCAGACCCTATTCATACTAAATATGCTGATGAGTGATGACAGCACAATCTTTCAGATGTTCCCAGAGGTCAATTTCAAGAATGTTCATCAACTTACTTGACATGAATCAGAATTGCATTATCTCCTTTTTGTTATGAATTACCTTTCTGTTCTGGTGGCCACTCTGTTTCTTGTGTAGTCATCTCCATAATCTACGAAAGTCAACTGTCGAGACAGGACATTCACCGTGCTGCCAATGTACAGGTCAGAAATCTTCACATTTTCTACCTTGACTCTGTGCAGGAATATCCGATGGTTTTTCACGTCAAACTTGAAAATGCCAAGATAAAAATTTAAAATTTTTACTAAACACATTCTCATTTAATTACATGAAATATTAACTCAAAAGAAAATAAATTGGACTTACCATCTCAACAGTGTTATCAATGGGATAGAAACAAAACTGGTAGCGTCTGATGAACTGGGCATGAGGGTCATACCACTCAACAATAAACATGAACTTCTCGTCACCACCCTATAATAAAGCAAACATTACAAGCATTGAACGAGAGCATCATCCAGTCACAGACCCAAATATAAACAGATCACAGATCGAATGAACGGGTCACAGATATTTTGAGCAAATAAATCAAAGGCAGGGCTGAGAAAGTCCTTTAAACTGCCTCAAGCCCAAGGAGTAGGCCAAGACAAGATTAACCAGCATTAGAAGACAAAATGCTCAAGCCATTTCAAGCATCCCTCCAGTAGGTACTAAACAAGCATGCATTGCAATTAACAAGTGAAGAAGAAGAGTAATATTTATTTTACCCTGGTTTTAGTATATATTTGTATTTCAATTGAAAATTAAGGTTTTAGTAAGGATCACATCTTTAGGACTGCCAGCAGGCCTTATGTGACGAGTCAGATTCCAACAGTTGTGACTCTGTGCACAGGATCCTGTTAAAACTATGCATTGTATGAATCTGATTTTGTTACAGTATCTTTACTTGTGGTCCATTGAAAGCTCTTTTCAATTTTAGCTGGTCTCTGTGACTTTTTGGTGATTTTATTGAAAAAACTAGTCAACAAAAAATTCCGAATGCTACCTGAGGAAAAATACCTCTATAAACCTAATTCGAGCTTGCTGATTCCAAATCTGAAATCAGAATTTCTCCAGGACATCTAGATTTTAAGTTATGGCCATGTCAATATTAGGCAAAACGCAGATATAATTCCAAATACCACACTCTAATGCAACTACTGAAATATACTTCTACCATGCTTTTCTAGCTGCTGTGATAGCAGTGCCAATCATATGGAGCGAGTGTTTACATATTTATTAAAGGAAAGAAAGGAAAGGAAGAAGGAAAGAAAAACATAGGCTGCGCAGCAACAAACCTTCAGCGAATAACACCTTTAGAAGATTACAATAATATCATAAAATTGGTGCATTACGAAATTGCTTATAGGTATGCAATGGGGGTCGAGTGGTGGCCTTCAATTATTTCTATTTGCCCGCTGCCCTGCCATCTTCCCATCTGCTTGCCAGGATTTGTAAAATCATGGAAAGGCCTTATTAGACTAATTTACGCATATTATGGTGTAGTTTCATGCATGTACAAAGTATAGGTTATGAGCTGTCCGTTGAAAACCAAACAAGAATCCGCAGATTCAAAACCGGCCTAGCCGATGAAATTGAAGGTGCCATTGCTTAAACCACTGAGCAACTGATATTGGAAGATAGGAGAAATAGTTGATTGGAAGATGTTAGACTATTAGTATAGAATCAATGCAGTTTGAACAGATTTCTAAAAAAAAGGAAAGATGGCTGTCAAAATGGCCGCCATCATGGATTTCTCAACATGTTACGAATCCATACCCACAGGCCAATACCTGTACCAAATTTCATAACTGTTAGTGAAATATTAAGGTCACAATGGTCAGTTCAAGAATGAAGAAATATGGCTGCCAAAATGGCTGCAACAAAGTGGCTGCCATCTTGGATTTCTCAAAACGTTCCCATCTGATACCCACAGCCCCATACCTGTACCAAATTTCATAACTCTTAAGTGAAATATTGAGGTCACAATGGGCAGTTCAAGAAATGAAGAAAGATGGCTGCCAAAATGGCCGCCATCTTGGATTTCTCAACATGTCCCTGATCCGTACCCACAGGCCCATACCTGTAACAAATTTTATAACTCTAAGCGAAATATTGAGGTCACTATGAGCAGTTCAATAAATGAAAAAATATAGCTGCCAACATGGTTACCACAAAATGGCAGCCATCTTGGATTTCTCGACATGTTCCCAATCCATACCCAGAGTCCCATACCTGAACCAAATTTCATAACTGTAAGTGAAATATTATAGTCATAATGGGCAGTTCAAGAATGAAGACAGATGGCTGCCAAAATGGCCACCACAAAATGGCCACCACAAAATGGCCACCACAAAATGGCCGCCATCTTGGATTTCTCGACATGTTCCCAATCCATACCCAGAGTCCCATACTTGTACCAAATTTCACAACTGTAAGTGAAATATTATGGTCACAATGGGCAGTTCAAGAATGAAGAAAGATGGTTGCCAAAATGGCCATCACAAAATGGCCGCCATCTTGGATTTCTCGACATGTTCCCAATCCATACCCAGAGAACTATACCTGTACCAAATTTCATAACTGCAAGTGAAATATTAAGGTCACAATGGGCAGTTCAAGAATGAAGAAAGATTGTTGCCAAAATGGCCACCACAAAATGGCAGCCATCTTGGATTTCTCAACATGTCCCTGATCCATACCCAGAGGCCCATACCTGTAACAAATTTTATAACTCTAAGCGAAATATTGAGGTCACTATGAGCAGTTCAATAAATGAAAAAGATAGCTGCCAAAATGGCCACCACAAAATGGCAGCCATCTTGGATTTCTCGACATGTTCCCAATCCATACCCAGAGTCCCATACCTGTACCAAATTTCATAACTGTAAGTGAAATATTATGATCACAATGGGCAGTTCAAGAATGAAGAAAGATGGCTGCCAAAATGGCCACCACAAAATGGCCGCCATCTTGGATTTCTCGACATGTTCCCAATCCATACCCAGAGTACCATACCTGTACCAAATTTCATAACTGTAAGTGAAATATTATAGTCACAATGGGCAGTTCAAGAATGAAGAAAGATGGCTGCCAAAATGGCCACCACAAAATGGCCGCCATCTTGGATTTCTCAACATGTTCCCAATCCATACCCAGAGTACCATACCTGTACCAAATTTCATAACTGTAAGTGAAATATTATAGTCACAATGGGCAGTTCAAGAATGAAGAAAGATGGCTGCCAAAATGGCCACCACAAAACGGCAGCCATCTTGGATTTCTTGACATGTTCCCAATCCATACCCAGAGTCCCATACCTGTACCAAATTTCACAACTGTAAGTGAAATATTAAGGTCACAATGGGGAAAAACCCAAACGTGGTTTACATCTGGTTTGTGGTTGCAGTTTATGCCTAGAGTCAAGGAGGGTAAATCCGTCCACTTTTGGCTAAAACTATGTTTCCAGGAAAATGGTAATAGATACAAAAATAAAAATTAGTTCATTGGAAGGGGCATATTCCATAAAATCGTCAACAGTAAAAAAAAGTCAAATATTCAAATAATTTTTGCTGAAACCATGGCAACAAACATTGAAGGTTAGGGCACCTAAATCCGTCCACCCTGCTGGTAAATCCGTCCAGCAAGGATGGTAAATCCGTCCACATGCCATAGTGCAGCCCTCACCTATCATATCTTGTTATCTTTCCAAGTTTTGCAATTTTTAAAGTCTTACAAAGTTTTTTGTGTCAAATTTTGAATAATGCTTCACTGATTGCACTTGTTATGGAAGGTTTATATAATATAAGTCAAGTTCACTTTGAATAATTTCAATTGACCCCCTCAATTAAAATTATATAACCTTTTAACACAGGCAAAGTGGTATAACTGTTCCTATCTAAATTCTGTAATCAGAGGAAAGTCATTTATGAATATTTAAAGTCATAAAAGTACTATAAAAGTTGATTTTATGTGGGTGGACGGATTTACAAACCCCAAATCAAGCCACTTCTGAAATATTGATGGTAATTCCGTCCACTTTTATTTCTATTGTATTTCCTTTCAATGAGTCACAATTTTACAAATCCTGCAAGAATAATTGAATGTTGCACCTCACTCACTGATTTTCATCTTAAATACATTTGTTTGATAACAAAAAATGGGCATACAATACTAATAAGTCCAACTTCTGAAAAGATCAAAATGGCTGTGATGCGTCACAGGATTTGATTGTATTTCATCCTTTGTTCTTAAATGGACCTGAAATATTATTTAAATTGCTAAAAACAACAAAAAACGGCAAAACTAGTTGAAAAACTACTTTCTCTTGCCTATTAAACTCTCACAACTCTAACAGATATATTTATACCCATAAAATAGGGGGTGGACGGATTTGCCATCCTGGACGGATTTACCATCCTTGACTCTACTGTTTATGGTTTCACCTGATCCATTTACAGCTCCTGTATTAACCGGCCTCCGCTGTTAGGCCGGTTAAAAATATAACGCTGTTATAATTTTCTGAAGTTTTTCCAATGATTCATAAAGTGTTATACGCATCAAAAGCACTGGTACATTCCATAGGTGATTTGTTTAGAAAATTGCATTACTGTATATGCAATAGTGGGCAAGTTTTGGCTCCGATATAAAAAATATATATTTTAAATATTTTTTCTCAATATTACAGAAACTATGGAAGAGCCATCTGTCAGACAATGAAAAGGCACAACTAGACCATATAAGCCATATGCATGATATGTGTACCAAACTTCACCAATGTATAATTATGGAATAGTGACCGGATGTTGTGCCAGAAACAAAAAATAAATTTTTATTATTTTCTTAATATTTCAAAAAGTATACAATATTTTCCATCAGACCTTTCAAAAGGCATAAATAGACCATATTGACCATATGTTTACCAAACTTTATCCATGTACATGCAATAGTGACCGAGTCTTAGCCCAAAAAACAAAAAAACAAAAAAACATACGTTTTTATATTTTTTCTCATTTTTTCAAAAAGTATAAAATATCTGTCAATGAGACCATCAAAAGGCACAACTAGACCATATAGGCCACATGTGTACCAAATTTCATCCATGCACATGCAATAATGACCGAGCCTTGGCCCGGAAACGAAAAATTTTTTTTTTCATATTAGGTTAATAATTTCAAAAAGTATTTTAGATGTATTCATCAGACCATCAAAAGGCACAACTAGACCATACAGGCTAGATGTGTACCAAATTTCATCCACGTACATTCAATAGAGGCCGAGTGCTGGGCCGGAAACGATCTATCCGCCCGCCCGCCCGCCCGGCGGACGGACAGCATTTTTACCCAAGTGATTACAATACCTTCTTCGAACTTCGTTCGCTGAAGGTAAAAAGAAAGAAGGAAGGAGAAGAATCGAAGGAGAAGAAAGGAAGGAGAAGAATCGAGGGAGAAGAAAGGAAGGAAGAATCGAGGGAGAAGAAAGAAAGGAAGGAGAAGAGAGGAAGGAAGGAGAAGAAAGGAAAGAAGGAGAAGGAAGGAAGGAAGGATTTGTTTGTTTGTTTGTTTGTGTTTTACACCTCAGCAGCACCTTAGTGGGCTATATAGAGGCAGGCGATCGCCGTATGATGATGAGATGAGAAGACTGTGAGTCTGGTACATACCCTATTAATTCAGGGATGCCCAGGGTCTTTTAGTTGCCCCAGCATAGAACACTGGATACAACCCGCCTCCATTTAACGTCCCATGGGCTCGGACTAAATTGAGTTCCGGGGTGAGATTCGAACCCACGCCCTCAGAGCCAGTGGTTGTGCAAACAAGCACTCTTAACCATTAGGCCACGGAGGTACTCTGCTGGAAGGAAGGAAGGAGAAGAAAGGAAAGAAGGAGAAGGAAGGAAGGAAGGAGAAGAAAGGAAGGAAGGAGAAGAAAGGAAGGAAGGAGAAGAAAGGAAGGAAGGAGAAGAAAGGAAGGAAGGAGAAGAAAGGAAGGCAGGAGAAGAAAGGAAGAAAGGGGAAGAAGGAAGGGGAAGAAGGAAGGGGAAGAAGGAAGGGGAAGAAAGGAAGGAAGGGGAAGAAAGGAAGGAAGGGGAAGAAAGGAAGGAAGGGGAAGGAAGGGGAAGAAAGGAGAAGGCAGGAAGCAAAGATGGAGAAGGCAGGAAGAAAGGAAACAGAAGAAAGGAAGGAAGAAAGGAAGGAGGAAGAAAGGAAGGAAGCAAGAAAGGAAGGAAGACCAAAAGATACACAGATATAGGCAGAAGATATAGGACACAACATAGATAGATATTCTGACTCGATACATAGATAGATAGAGAGATAGATGGATAGATAGATTGATAGATCAATGGACAGGTGTATACGAACATAGATAGGAGACTACAGATAGGCCTAGGGCTATATTATGGCAGGCTGGCAGTCCTACGTATGCACGCTCTGAGTGTTTGTTCTTGTTTATAAATAAAATTCAGAACAAATGCGTGCTGTGCATTAAAATGTGTAAATTATATTAACTGGGCTTAGAGGGCTGCACTTACCATATCTATCTATTTATACCTATCTATCATTTCTGTTTTACGTGCTAAAGATGGGAAATTACTTATTTTCATTCAGGCTACCCCCTAACCATTAACAGGGAATTAAAGTCCGTAATTTCATGAACTACAAACTAAAGTGTCCAGGAATTTAACATTATCAATGATAATTACAAAGGTTTATATATATTGTCAGATTTTTCAACAAGCTAGTGGCCGACACTCCTTCAAACAACATTTATGAAAGAACTAATTATGATTAAGAATAGTAAAGTAAATGTAGGTAATATCACGCATCTAATGCATGATATTATAACAAAACAAAAAAATGTGCGAAACAGCGAAATCGCCCTCATTTGCATAACAGTTGTAAGCCTGTTCATTGGTCAGCCTTGTGGGCGTGTCTGACTAAATCACTGAAGGCTTTGCTGAAGTGCCTGACACGTGGTTGTTTTGTTTTTATCACCTGGTTTTACCTCAAATTCTTAGTTAAAGAGGGACTATTTTCTGTCATTACAAAAATGTGATGTCACCATGGAGCAACAATGGACATGATGTCACAATCCCATTGTTTTGGCCATTGTTTGGTTTGTGACGTCATCGGGCAGCTGAAATGCTGGTGATGTCATAACCATTGTTAAAAAATATCACCCTTAAAGGGTGGTATTTATTACAATATCATGGGCCCTGATATTTTGACTTTAAACAGTGATAGTCACAGCCAACCAGGTGATAATAAACAGAAGTGTGTCATATTACCCACAGAAATGGCTGGAATGATCTAGGTGTTTTAACTATGTGCGAAGTGCTCTAAGTACAAGCTGCCGACTTCAGGAATTGGATTTTTTTCAATTCCGATAAAAAGACATATTTTTGGTCATGATGGTTAAGACAACTCAGGCCTGGTAGCAATACAGAAACATTGCAGTGTAATAGGCCTAAAAAAAAAAGTCAAGACATTTTATTTTGGCAGTAAGTTTTTGGCTGATAATTAAAAACATACCTTATTCTTGACAAAAATACTTGTCTCATCCTGTTCCTGACACCTTGACCAAACAGTTTCATAAACATTTGGAAGTATTGGCATGTTGTAGTCCTAGTTTTGAGGTAGTCCCATTAGAATAACATGTCAAAACAGCTCAAGAAGCCATTTTCTTCAGAATTCTTCTACTGCTTCTATTGCTGCTGTTGTGACGTCACCATTGTTTCTGTGATGTCATAGAGCCAACAATGCTGATGATGTCACAACAGAAGGCTAAAAATAGCCCTACAGGACTAGTACAGGTGCCTGAAGCGCAGCAGTAATTTAGCATTGTAAGTGCCTGCATGATGGAGCTGGGGGGTCAGAGGTCATAATTTTAGTCCAAATCATGCTTGGTCATGGTGTACTCTGATTGATTTGATTTGATTTTATTCAACAGCATCAACAAAGTACAATTGTAAACAATGAGGCATAACAATAATAAATAATGATAAATAATGAGGTAATAAATAATGATGTGTAAACAATAGATATAAATGAGATGAAATTGTACAATGATAATGATGTTAGGATAGCCCACGAAAGTTCTGAAACTTATTTCGGAACTTGTTTGATTTTATGTTTAGAGGCAAACAGGATGGCTTCACATTTACCAGGGTGAAGAGATAATTTATTCTCAATGAGCCAGTGATTGACAGCTTTTAGTTCAACAGCTAATTTCTTCTCGATAACCTTGGGATCTTTATCTGCATGTATTATTATGCTGTCATCTGCATAAAGAATAAGATTGCTCTCAGTAGCGATCTCCATGTCGTTACAATAACATAAATATAATAGTGGACCCAGTAAGCTGCCTTGTGGGACTCCACATTTGATATTTTCTGTCTCCGACTTAACACCATTTGCAATAACAATTTGAGTTCGTCCAGTCAAATATGAGCAAAACCATGAGCTCTCTACACCAATGAGTTCGAGTTTTTCACATAAAATTTGATGGTTTACACAATCAAAAGCTTTTTGTACATCAAGAGCTACCATTCCAACATATTTACCAGATGTAATTTGGTATTTAATATAATCTGTTAAGTAAACCAGACATGTGTTGGTTGATAAACCAAAAATTAAACCTCAGACTTAATCATGTATTCTTTTATTGGCTAAAAACTTACTGCCAAAATAAAATGTCTTAACTCACCCTGAATGGTCCCTGATAAACCAAAAATTAAACCTCAGACTTAATCATGTATTCTTTTATTGGCTAAAAACTTACTGCCAAAATAAAATGTCTTAACTTTAAGTATAAACATAATATTATACGTACCATGTCGACGTTAACGACGAGCTAGATGATCTTTGGACAAATTCACTGAACAAAACAGAAACTCAAGTTCAGTCGACAGTGTTGTTATTGGCAACGGCGGCAAATTCCCTTAATGTAACGATGATTCTGATTGGCTGATTGGAGAAAATGTTGGTTTTGAGACACTAAATAAAGAATATTGGACTACAAAGACTTTTAAAAAAGTGATTGGGACCTGGTATGTTGATATATTTTCTTAGAAAATACTCATTAGGTTTATGGATGTTAAAAACATTTCTGTTATATTTTTCCCCGCAAATCATCATAATTTTCCGTCGGCGCTTTTTTCCTCTTGTTTTTGTGTAGTGGCCACCAACCTGCCAACTGGTGAGCACCTCTGACAAGAATTTAGGAAGGTGGGAGTGGTTGTCCGCATTTTAAGTAACAAGTGAAGACTGAAGTAGCAAGTACGGTAGGCTAATTACTGGACGCTGGTCCCGAGGGTCCTCTATTTAAATTTATATCCAGATCAAAATGGTACACGTAGCCGTAGGGGAGAGCGGGGCATGATGGGCATCTTAACTTTGAAGGTCCACCATGTCATTACTATGCCAACAAAAATTACTATTTGTTGCTGACTGGTTTTGAATTAGGTTCTACTTTAAACACAGAAAATCTTGTTTCGCTCAATGAAATAGTGTTTGAGTTATAAGCACTTTAAATTTTTCGATAGGTGCCCATCATGCCCCGCAAGGGTGGGGCATGATGGGCACCTTGTTGGGGCATGATGGGCAGCTTCAAATGTTGGTCAATACTTATGGCATTATAGTTGTAAAACTGAAATAATTCCAATATTCTTAATAGAAAACTTGCATTACATGATAAATGGTAGTTATTGAACCAACTCAGCAAACCTTAATCACTTTTTTGTCTAAAAATGCAGGTAACAATCCAAAAACGTAAATTTTAACATCATAAAAGGTGATTTGGCACACAAATTATGTTCTTAATTTTGTACCTGATGTAGTAAATAAGATAATACCAATAGATATTGAAATGGACAGTATTGTCCATTCTCGCCAATCTTCAACTATTGTATTGCAAGAAATGCATATGATTAGTTTACATGGGGCTTGATGGGCCTGGGCCCATCATGCCCCAATCAACAGACCCATCATGCCCCAAACTTCATTTTTCATAAATGCCCTCAGACATCAGTTTCCAAGAATAAAGTCAAATCAAAGAGTTTTAATGCAAAATGTTGAGATATCTCTTGGTGAGAGTAAAACAAGACAACTGTGAAAATATCACATACGCAAAATCACAACACATTTGGAAAATCAGGAAAGAAAGTTGTTAGGGCTTCAAAATCCTAGAAAGGGCAATATCTGCTAAAGCATTGGTATCTGAACCATGTAATTTTTTCTGCAATAATGGCTCGCAAAAGGTATTCTAAACAACAAACATCAGCTTCTTCCAATGTTAAACTTTGGAGTTAAAGCCCAAACCCATCATGCCCCGGGGGCCCATCATGCCCCGCCCTCCCCTACTACATGACATGTACGATTGCCAGTCAACCAGGCGACAGTCAACCAGGCGACATCAGTACCAGCCAGGCGACAACTAACCAGGCGACAGACCACTACTATCTAGGCGACACAAATATCTATACATTAACCAACCAGGTGACATTGGGTTGAACCAGGCGACAAGCACAAAAAACGTTGCGGTCCGTGTCTTAACTTTGTGGTCAATTTTAACCAACTTCTACTTAATTCTCAGCAGAAATAAGCATATGTACATGTAGAAGAACTCAATATCTACATGATAAAAGTTATTTGAAGCCGATCGGATAATTGGTTGACTCATAAACTTGAATTCTGCAATCGTCAATTTATTGGAAAAGATCGCAAAAAATGTATTGCTTGTCGCCTTGAAAGAACTGATTGTCACCTTGTTGGTACTGCTGTATGATTTCTAAAATTCCTGTCACCTAGTTGGTAGTGGTATACTGTCGCCTAGTTGGTTGTCGCCTAGTTGACCACACACCGACATGTACAGTGAGTTTGTCACGTCAATAGGTACATTTTTTGTACATTCGTTTCGTGCTCCAAAGTGTTCTAGGAGTAGGAGTAGTTCACTCCAGATCGAAAGTACCCCAAGAAATTGGGATATCTCATGACGTATGATTGTTTACATATATGAATGACAGAAGCTTTTATTTATGGGAATCCTCATAGCAAGGGAACCCCCAAATAATGACACTCCTAAGTACTCCTTTTTATTCGATTCAGACCTAGCTTTGAGTAGTTGGGAGTAGTTTACTCTCGGAGTAGAAACGTCACTTCCTCGAGTAGTTCCTAAATACTCCTTTTCATTCGATTCGGACCAAGCTTGGAGTAGTTTGGAGTTTTTTACTATCGGAGTAGAAACGTCACTTCCTGGAGTAGTTTAGAGTAGGTGATTCGAATGTACCCGTTAAGCAGAGGACAGGCGTTTGGCCAGATATCTCAGCAACCACAAGGGAAAAACTAAAAAGCGGGCTGGAAGTAGCGGGTACCGGGGTAGCGGGTAGATTCTTATACAACACAAGAAGCTAATGATACAACTGCAGTTACCCCATCCGCTACCCCCTCGACCATAGCTTCATCCGCTACCTGTCCCCGCTCCCTCTGCCCCTTTCTGAGTGTCAACTACTGTCAAGCAATCATATTTGGGCAGTAAAGAATTGGGAATCACTATAATTGCTCTCATTAACTTATCATTGACCTTCTGTCTCAATGGCAGTCAATGTCTGCAATGACAACACTGTCAAATCCAATTAGACATATCCACTCCTCTAACTTCTTAAATTTAAGAAAATAATTAGGCCTAACAATCAGCATCAGAGCAGGGAAAATAGGGTTATTCTCCTTGATCAGAGTACACATCTTTAAATTCTTCCTTCTTGGACCCTCTATCTCTCTGTCTAGTTCTTCTACTCTGTCAGTCTTTTTATTATTTTGTTTTCTATGGGTCTATCATCTATCTATTAATAATAATAATAATAATATTTTATTTGCCTCAAAAATGAGATAATATGTACATGATATTTATAGACAAAACAGTAAATATGTCAGATAATAAAAGTTATTAAGGATTAAAACATACAGTGTCATAATAAAACATTATAAATACAAAACATGTGATAAAAGCTAATATATCAATAATTTGGCATTAAAAGAGTTCTCAAGAGACGTTTGTTGTTGGCAGTAAAATTGGATAAAAGCATTTTGCAACTGTCCATAATGCCATCATTCACAGGGAAGGCTTTAAATCTTTTGAGACAGTTTTTAGTGAGCTGATCATCTAGAAGTAACCTGGGAATGGAAACAAGAGCAGTGTCTGTATCACAGAAATGTTTTACTCTACCGTACAAAGTGTTATCTTGCTGAGTAGATGCAAGTAGAAGTCTTTAGATCTAGAGTCATTCAACATTTAATAGACTTGAATCGATTAATAGATTGAGCATTTATCTGAGTTTCTACTTTATCTATTGACATGGCATTCAGCAAAGGAGATGATCGCAGATATTTGCTGAGCCCCAAGGAGGCCTTCACTAGTTTGGCCTGAAGCATCTCCATTGTGCCAATGTGAATTCTCTGCAGGGGAAGACAGTCCATAGCATACGACAGAACAGGTTGGAGCGCCATGCGCCACAAATGGCTCTTGAGTTGTGGTGCTACCCCATCCTGACACATACCATCCCCCTGGAGACTGTGAAAGGCTTTGCGGCATTGACTCAGTCGCTTGTCAATGTGGGTCATAGGTGTTTGAGAAGAGTGAAGTGTGGCCCCCAGGTGCTCTATCGTATCCTTCGAGCAAATGGGATTGCCATCAATTGGGAAGTAATTCCTTCGTTTTTGCGTTCGTTTCCTCCGGGAATCAACGCTCCCAACGAATCCCAAGTTGTCATTTCCATGCGTTTGGGTGGACTGAAACTGATAATTTATGAGCTATTAGCTAAAATGGCCATTTTCGAATGAAAATTCAATGTTACACCCCAATCTATCTTTGGGGCTCTTGAGCAACATCTAAAACAACTTCAAATGAGCTTAAATTTTACATGGGAGTCAGAGAGGAGCTATAGAACATATTCAGAGGTTAGCTCCAATGAATTTCAGACTTTCGCTTTTTACCCCGCTGGCTATGTAATAGCCTACGGGGTACTGCAGTCCTCAACAGGGTTGCTGGATGAGGATTTTGTTAAGCATAACTCACTTTGTGATGCACGTATTTCATTCAAACTTTGCCTGTTCATTGATTTGGTCATGAAGTCGGGTATGACAAGTTTCCAGGCATTTCCAACAATTAGATGTGTGTCTTTCCATGTTATTTCAACAAATTTCAACAATTTTCCAAAATTGACCCACTCAGATTTTCTAAAAAAATATTCACAGACCTGCCTTTAGTAGTGTAATGGATGTGTGCAGAGTTTCTGCTCAATATCTTGAATAGTTTAGTCTAGAAAAATTATCAAAACAGAGTTTTTAGGCTTTTTTTTCTCATCTTTTGAAAGTCGCTATTCAAATGTTAATATTATTTTGGATTTCGCGAAAGATGCAATCTTGATTGTTTCCAGACATGACATCTAGGCTCCATAAATTGCCTTTGAATACCTTTAAGGGTATCTTTCATCTTGAGTTGTTTCTGTAGGCATTCAAAAAAGCCCTTCCATTTGGCGTAAATTATTGATGCAACGGTTTGAAATAGCTAAAACTCCTGAACTGTATCATCTATGAACTTCTTATGTCAAACCCATGCCATTTAAAAGTGTATATTAATGCTCATTATTCATATAAGTTTCTTTGGAAACAATACTGAATAACTGAATTTATTGTGTATGCAGTGTCCTGATTGTCTCAGTGGCTTCATATATAGCCAGCGGGGTTTACGTGCTTGCACGGTATTTTTTTGGGACACCCTGCTCTACGTCTCCTTGTCGTACTCCGCCTGGTGGCTCTAGACCTCTGTCTTGGTCCTCCTTCTTCTCACTGGGACTCCTCTAGGTTCTTGCCTGGGGCAGGGCCATGGATTCTGCCGCACTGTTCCTGTAGGGCCGGCTCTGCTCCGCCCTGCCTGTTTGGAGGTCTTTCTACAATTCCCCTGTCTTGGACCCCCCCTTCTTCTTGCGGGTGGTTTACTCCCTTGGATGGGCATTTTTCCTTCCGGACATGGAGCCTGGATCTACTGCTCCTTCCTGCCTGCCACTGGCATCATGGGGATTTGGTTGCTTCCGCCAGAACTCTTTCTCCTACTGGCTCATATCTCCTGTGCCGTTGCATTCTTGGAGTCCCGCCTGGCCCCGGACGGCACTGCTCCGGGTCGCTCTCAGTGGCTTGGTCCTGCCGCTTCCTGTGTGGTTGCCACACCTTTGGCTGGCCTGGGGCTGGACGGCCTCCATCTGCGATCCACAGTTCTGTGCTTGACAGCCCTGCCGGCTGCCTCTTCTGGCTTCTTTGCTGCCTCTTTTGGATGACTCACTGCCTCTTCTAGACTACTTTCTGCATCTGCTGCGCTCTGGATGGGCGGGTTCCCGCAGGGGCCCTCTCCTGTGCTCTCCGGAGTGTTGGGGTCTCGGCTGCTTAGCCATTGCTCCCTGGGCACTGGCTCGTCAGTTCCTGCATTGTTCCTGTTTCCTGGGTTGTCACGCTTGGCGCTGCACTACCCTGGTCTTTGGTGTCCCTGGAACTCGGACCCCTGGCCGTTCCCGTGACTCTTCTCACACTGCGCCTTTTTGGGCAAGTTGTGGTTTCTTGGGCTGCCCTCTACCTCCGCTGGAATTTCAATTTCCCTGTCCGTGTGACTTTGGCTCCAGTTGCACTCTTGCCCAGCCGGGCTCTGGCACGCCTCCTTCGTCCCTGGGCTTTGGTACTCCTGGCCTCTACAATCTCGGCTCTGGACAGGCCTCTTGATGGTGGCTTCTACTCTGGAGACCGATTCCCTCTGGTCTTCCTTGGCCCGTGTCTATTCCTCTATGCTAGACTGCTTCGCGGTCTTTGCCCAGCATCTACTATGGTTTCTTGGGCCACATCATCCTGCCCTTCGTGCGACCAGGCTTCCTCTTCTGGGCTCGGGTCTCGTCTATCGGGCGTTGCCCACAGCGGACCCTTCTTGCCTTTGGGAAGTTCTTTTCTCCAGCTTCCATGTACCCTTGCATGGTGGGCTATCTTCGCACTCCTGGATTGACTTGGCCTTGGCTGTCCTGCGGCTGGTTGGCCTGGATTCGTCGGTTCAACTGCTCCTCCGCTGCCTTCCTCGGGGAGGGGGGGATGCTTACGGCTGGTTCTGGTTCCCAGCACTGGCTCCTTCCTGACCGGGACCCGTTCAGAGAGTGTCTTCAGGATGGCTCTTGTCTGTCTGGCTTGGACTGCTCTGACCTAAGCCTTCATCTGGGCTTGCCTCTGGCTTTGCTGCTTGTGGCCTTTGGATCTCTTCCTCTCGGAACGGCTGCTCTTCTCTCCCCTTGCGTCTTGCAGGAGCTTGTAGCTTGGGTCCTGCCGCGGTTTTTCCCTGGCTTACCAGAACTGTCCCTCTTCACCGAGGGCCCTGATCTGCAGTCCTCTGCCAGTAGCCACTGACTCTCCTCCCGATAGTCGCCGCATTGCTTCCACCCTCCCCGGATATCCTGGTTTGGGTGGCTTGCCTCTGGGCATGTTCTTCTATGTGCCTTTCCTGGGGATTCTGGCCTCTCCCTGCGGGGGGGGGGGCTTGGACCCTCAGGCCTCCTCATGCCGCCTCCCGTCTTCTGGCTCCAGCATCTGTGGGCGGCTCCTGTGTCTCGCTGCGCCTGGCGGTCTCCTCGGGATCAGTCTCCCGCTCTGGCTTCCAGTAGCTGGGCACTGCCCGTCTCTCAGCCCGGACATGGCCTGCTCTCTTCGGCGGCCGCTTGCCCCGGCAGCTTTCTCCAGGTCCCCTACACCTCCGGGTTTCGTTGCCTGTGCCTTGGGCCTTCTCCTCGCTTGATGTCAGCTCGGCCGTGGTCCTCTTTCCTGCGACTGAGGCTCCCGGCGGCTTTCTCCGGTTCGTCTACCTCTCCGGGGTTGGTCGCTTTTGGCTCTGGCCTGTCTCTCCAGCCTCCGGCATGTGAGCGGACTCCTGGTGGTGCTTCTTTGGAAGCATCCCCGTTGCCTTCTATGGTCTTCTGTACGCCTCTTGGCTGCCTTGACCTTTGCTTTTGCACCTTGATGCCTTCCCTCGGCTTTTGGGGGGGACCTGGGTGCTCCCTGGTGTACAGCTCTCACCTCTGGCTGTCGTTGCAGCCTTCCGTACGCCACTGGGCTACTGTTACCTGTTTCTCCCGCTCGGACACCCTCCACGGGCTCCGGGGCGGGTCCTTTGGTGCTCCCTCGTCGCAACCTTTACTCCGGTCGTCCGTATGCCTCCCGACTCCGCTGACCCTGGTTGCTGACTCTCGCACGCCTCTCTAGGGCGTTTGGGGGGGGGGGTGAACACAGGTTGTCCTCTTCGATTCCGCAGTATGCCTCTGGGCTACAGGGACCCTTGTTGCCCCCCACAGGCCTGCCAACGGCTTTTGGGTGGGGGATCTTCTACCTTGTTCTGCTGCCCTCGCCTGTACGCCTCTGGGCTACATTGCCTTGGGTTCTTCCCGCTTTGACGCCTTCCCACGGCTCTTTGACGGGCCCCTGGGTGCTCCCTTGGCTCAGTTTGGCAGCAGTTTCCAGTCATCCATACGCCTCTCGGCTATTTGACTCTTGTTCCTCCTGCCTTGACGCCTTCCCACGGCTCTTTGGCAGGTCTGGTAGTGCCTCCTTGGAGCCACCCCCGGTTATCTTCTCAGGTCACCCCTACACCTGCGGGTTCCGGTGCCTGTTTTGTTAGTCTCACCTCCAACCCCCTCACGTGGCTCTTGGGCGTACGACACTTCAAGGACTCCCTTTCTCTCAGCTCAGACAAGGTGTCGCTCTAGATGGGAGGCTACTTTGGATCTTCAGCCAGACCACAGTGAGGCCGCCCTTGGCAGCGTTCCCTGCTCCTTTATGGGTGTCAATGCCTCTTTCTTTGGCCCGCGGGTTCCTTCCCCACCGCCTCTTTGTGAATCTGCACAAGTAAACGTTGTCACTCTTTTAGATGAGTGACAATAAGTCTGTGGGCCATGAGCGACAATAGAGTTTGGGTCCTCCCCTATGGGGATAGGACCTATCTCTATGAGCTCACAGTCTTATTACTTGAGCTTCCCACCCGCCTCCACTCGGCGGTTCTTGTCTGTGCGCTATGGCTTCGATGAATAGAGGTCGACGCAAGGCATGCTGGGAGCAGGTCACCTAAGGTCACGTGGTCTGGCCTTATGATAAAACTTAATGGGAGTGTGGTTCACAGCAATGAACCTCATGAATGTCAGGTCGCGGAAGAATACAACACGAGTCCGAAGGACGAGTGTTTATTCTGCAGCAGACCTGACATGAGTGAGGTTCATTGCTGTGAACCACACTCCCATTAAGTTTTATTTATATCCCACAATAAAAACAGACCTGCAGTGATAATAATTAATAATTTCAAGAGGCACTATTTTGTTTGAATGGCCACAAAAAGATCCCTAGCAACCACATCGACCAATGAGAGCGTCAAAACATTGTGACGTCATCACTTCACTGCCGAATGTTTACATAACAACGTCAAATAATGATATGCATGTGGTTCACAACGATGAACCACATGGCTTGAATCACATGGTTTTTTGCCAGAACTACACTGCCTATTGTGGGATATGGCACTAAATTTAATTTTTCTCAGCCGAAAACAAGCAAAGCGCATGTTTGAGATGAAATATGCACAAGTAAACGTTCTCTTATAGAATGACAATAAGTCTGTGGGCCATGAGCTCAGAGATAGGTCCTATCGCGATAGGGAAAATTGACACAAAAATTCAGTGAATTGCTGGACAGAAAATACCTGAAATTAAGTGAAAGTATGTGAAACCATAGCTTCCTGCCATTCATTCGAAAGCTAATTTTCTGCTGATTTCAGAAATGTATATATTATTTATGTGGATTAAGAATTGACCGAAATATCGCAAACCGCGTATTCTAACAGAAATTAGTAATTATAAAGTTCAGATTTCTTGAGAGCCACATACATATCATTAGATCAAGCTAATATTCATCAAAATACATTCTAAGCTTAATAGAATGAATGAGTCTTTCAAAAGTTCTATGTATGTCCCACACAACCATGTCATTTACATTTCCCAGACCAAGAGATTTTGTAGGTATGCCTGGCAGTGAAAAATAATTAATTTTGAAAAATCTACTTTTCATTTAAAACAATTGAATGTATCATGTTTACAGAAGATTTGAACAGCATAACTAAATGAAAATACTGTTTTGTGATATAAAAAAGGTCACCACCTCTCCCGTGCAAAATTTCAGGATCTTTGACGTCAACCTGTTTTCACAGCCTTTGACTGGATGATACCTATTTAAAATGCCCAATATAAGTATTATACTTGATCTGCACATTTAGTATTGTATTTAAAAAGCTACCAGACCTTTTAAAACCACATCAAACTTGTAGTGATAGCCATTTGAGTAGGGCGTTATGGTTGGGACAAAAACGTTATAGTTGGGACACTTCTCTCTTTGCAGTACTGTATGCCAAGTTTTCTAGGTATCTAAAAAAGCTGGAATACAATGACCAGTGTGTGGGTCAAGGAAACTCATCTGGGGAATATGGCTTTCCAAGACATTTATCAGGGAAGTAGGAGCTGAGAATTCACCTTATAGTTTTGACCGTTATGGTTGGGACACTCAAATATGGTGTTATAAAGTTGCATTTATAAGATATTACAGTTAGTTAGATGTGGTGAACAAGTATTATTTTATTAAAAGTAATAGATAAGCAGCGCTCATACACAGAAGTGGTCTAATAGTGTCATTCCTTCTTCACTTACAAGCCAGCAATGACAACACTTCCAAAAAGTTGAATTTTGGCTTCATTTGTGTCATTCTGCAAAGTCTTTGTTTCCATGCTTATTTCTGAGTATCAAATAACCAAAATGCCTCTGCCTCCAAACATATATACTAATGGAATGATATAACATACAATATTGATGAAAAATTAGGGCATTATTTTTGTTTTCTTCATTACAAAAAGTTGCTTTTGAGTTTGTCACTTCAAAATCGCCCATTTTAAGCACATTTTCCTGAACGTTTTGTGTAATATCTTGAGTGCAAATCATCCGATTTGGCTGAAATTGGAAAGGCAAATACATAACAATGTGACAAATCGATATCGATTCTTAACTGCTCTCAAAATGATGTTGGGAAAGCGTAGAAACCTACGATTTTTGGCCTCAAAAAAAGAAGTCACAAGGTGCACCAGGCCGTATATGAGGTTGCAATGCAGCATTCCGTGGCTTGCAGTGTAGATGGATTCACTTGAATATGGCGGGAGGGGGAAAGTACTGGACGGCCGAAAATCGATTTTTCCTTTTAAAATGATACTTCGAGCAGTCCAATGAGGATACAAATGCGGGAGTGGTGGTCCATGGGTATTTGAAAGATACATGGAAAGTTAGAAGGCAATAACTAAAGTAGATTTTGAGAAAAATCCCGGACACTGTTATTTGAATATTAGTAAGAAGATAAGAAGATTAGTCAGAAGATTAGGACGTTTTCGGAAAGGTTACACTTGTAACTTAGGTGACATGTGTAAAGAGTATTTGTTTCAGAACACACCAGACTCGACCCTCGTGTTTCCGGGAGGTGCCAATGTCAATTCTCGAGTGTAGTTTTTCCGGCTACTAGTCTACGGTCGCGAGATTTGTACGTGACCCAAACTGGTTCCTGCTCGAGTGAAGCTCTCCTGTTCTGGTTCCGGGTAATCGTCTAGAACTTTAATCCCCATCTGATTCCTGACACTAGCTTTAACATGTTTAACTGGTATTCATTATCATTACTTTTGCAGAGAAAATGTTGCAGAGATTGGAGGGAGATGGCATGGACAGTGAAGTCCTTCGCTTACAAGATCTTCAGTCTGTGCCAAGCAAACCTTCACGGGCTAAACAAACGTCACATACAACCAAACCCCGCAATTTGAAAACCAGTGAGAAAACTGCTACATTTGACAAGAAGGTCAATGTAAAGTTTGTACCACGTGAACCAGTCAAGGTAAATCTGTAATATTATATATATATATTTTTTTACACCAGTTATGTTCTCCCGTGTTATAGAGAGAGAATGGGTGAAAGAGCTTTCCAGTAAAAAGTTGTGGAGGCAACTTTAGAGGTTTTAGAGGCTTACAAACAAAATGGGGACCTTAGTATACTTGGTTTGCATTTTGTAATTTGGCGCTATAGGGTAAGGTTCCTTGAGTCGGACAGCTGGATTCAAAACAATATACAAAGTGTTATCTGGTCAGGTTTGAGGGTTGTAGGTTATGTCAACTAGTACATCAAAATGTGTATTTTTCCGAAATCTATTACAAAATTGCCAATTTGCATAATTAGGACACTCGATATTGGCTTAATTTTAGAAATAAAAGAATGAGAGGGGTAACCTTGAGTCGGACAGTTACAAGGCATGGATCACTATTTATTTACAGGTATCATCACGTCAATCGCGAACACTCGTTTTCGTCAATTCCACGGCAACCAGGCCACACAGAACAAAAATTTCTTCACTAACTTACTTGTCTGGGCTGTTTATAACTTCCTATCACACTTTAGCGATGTTTTCGCGATGTTTTTTCCGTTTTTGAAAATGTCGGAAAATTTCATCTGTTTTCAGTCCATTTCACTCGTGACGTAACCAAAGAATTTAGCTGTGCGTGGCTATGACGTCATCACAGATAGATAGATAGATAGATAGATATGGTAAGTGCAGCCCTCTAAGCCCAGTTCTGGGCGCTCACGAGGGTTGATTGATGAGATGGTAGAGAGAGCGGGAGTCCTCAACATGTTACACATTTACCCCATGTGAGGGATCTTTTACTTGCCCAGCATAGACACTGATACAAGGGGCCGCCAATTTAACGTCTCATCCGAACGACATCCAGCTGGGATTTTGCTCATGAAGGTACACTGAAAATTTTGGGTTCCCCACCCGGGGTTCGAACCCATGCAGGGAAAGACCTTCAGCGGAGCAGGCGGGAACCTTAACCACTTGGCCACCCAGCTGCTTAAGCAGACAGTGGCACCACCACCATTTAATTCTCAGTTCGCGAGGAACGTGATGACAACTGTAGGCCCTTCCATCTATTAAAGTTGAATCCCACACTTGGCAAGAAATCGAAAATCCATGAGATATTCACGAAACTTTGCCAAAAAGTTCTTCTAGAAGAGAGCTTTCCAATGTAATAAAAAATAGGTGGGCTATCCAATATAATTTTTGAACTATGATCTTTTCAAAATCTTATGTCATTACATTAAAAAGTACAGTAAAATACTAAAAAAAGTGTTCGATTTATAACGAAAAGCGGCGTCACTCGAACAATATCCATGAGAATTTTATGAAAAATTAAAGGAATATAGCTGGAAATACACTTTATTGAAAAAGTGGTCTTTGAAGGGGGATAACCGATGTTTTTTAAGAGCTACATGGATTACAATATGAGAAAATTATGAAAAAATCGGGGAAATTTACTAGCAATACTAAAAAGTGTGTGCAACTTCAGACGAAAAGAGAGGTCACTTAAAAAATATCCATGAGATTTTCATGAAAAATTTAAGTAATATAGCTGAACATATCTTTAATGAAAAATAATATTAAAAAGGGGGAGTATCCATGTTTTTCAGTAGTTACGTGGAGTGCAATATCAGAAAAATATGAAAAATCAAGCAAATTTACTTGCAGTACTAAAAAGTGTGCTTGATTTCTGACGAAAATGGAAGTAACTTGAAAAATATCCATGCGTTATTCATGAAAAATTGAAGGAAAATAGCTGAAAATACACTTTATTGAAAAATAATTTTTAAAAAATGGAAACACCCATGTCTTGTTAGTGGTTAGATGGAGTACAATACCAGAAAAATATAAAAATCATGCAAATTTACTAGTATGACAGAAAATATGTGCGACTTCTAATAAAAAAGGAGGTCACTTGAAAAATATCCATGAGATATTCATGAAAAATTAAAGGAATATAGCTGAAAATACACTTTATTGAAAAATACTAAAAGGAAGGGTTAATCCCAATGTTATTAAGGAGTTACGTTGAGTAAAAGTCGTGCTGAAAAATATGAAAAATAAAGGAAATTTACTCGTATTTACTAAAAAGCTTGTGCAATTTCTGACAAAAAGGGAGGTCACTTGAAAAATATCCATGAGATGTTCATGCAAAATTAAAGGATTCTTAACTGAAAATACATTTTATTGACAACTATTTTAAGAAGGGATATTACCAATGTTTTTTTTGGCAGTTATGTTGAGTACATAAAATGAATTTATGAATAAATCGAGGAAATTTACTGATAAAGGGCCATATAGCAGAGTAACTGGTTTAGATATATATCATGAATTAAATTTGTTCATTAGATATTCATGAGACTTTGCCAAAAATTTCTTCAAAAAGTTTTTTAAAGTAGTGAAAAATGAAAGGTCACCATCAATTTGTCCTGTGACCTATTCAAATTCCTGTGTACTTACAAAAAGTACAAGTTACAAACCTCATTTTGAGTGATTTCTGACATAAAGGGCAATCATGTGACAAATATCAAGATATCCATGAAAAAATAATGGAATATAGCCTTAAATAAGAAATTTAAGAAGTGCAGTCCCCAAATCAAGGTTAATGATAACAACGCCACCAAGACACAAATAAAATATCTCATAATTTTATGCATGACGTCAACTAGAATTCTTGAGTTCAAGCAATGACACAACAATTACTTCAAATTATGTTGCAATTGTTTGTCTTGTAAAAATTGGTATGACTTAATAATTTTAAAAAAGCTCAATATTTCATGATTTTAAAAAAGCTTAATATTTTATCCTTTTTTTTCAAAGTTCAAAGCATTACTCGTTTGCCCTGAGCTGAAATTTATGCAAGTAAGTCAAGACAAGCAAGCATATTGTTTCAGGCTTATGCTGCTTTTTTGTTTTTGTAAGAAATCTAGTTTGATTCAAATCACATATATATATAAATATAAATATTTAAAACTGTTTATAATCCTGTTTATAATCCTGATATTAAGGTCATTCATAAAATAAAGAAGTATGACATTGGAAATAAGGCAACATCCGTTAGATTTGCAGGGTGGTGCTTGGAGTTTTTTTAACTGAATAATTTCTAATCCAATTTTATAACACAAATAACTTCTTCCTTGGCAATCTTTGAACATGTTGAAGTCATTACTTCAGTGCAGATATTTTTTAAACACTGTATTTTTTAAATTCAGAAATCAATATTTTCAGTTGTCGCAGATGACACTCAAAATAAATGATTTTATTACATGACCACTATGCTAGAATGATGCTGATTGGCCGAAGTCAGCTCAATGAAAACTCATATTGCATGGTTAGAGTGCAATAATTGAACACAAGTTTTTCCCCAAAAAAAAAATTCCAATTTTTTTGTTTTTTGCCGAAATGGAGTGCTGGAAATGTTAGACCATGTCTGCAATAGCCAATATTTTTCAACCAATTTATTATTTTTTTCCAAAAAGAGTTTTTTCTAAACATTTTTTTCCCCCAAAAAGGTTCTTTCCGATTTTTCTTGTTTTTTTGTTTGTTTGTCAAAATTTTTCCATCGATTTTTTTTTTCCAGAATTTTATTTTCGACTTACTTTTTATTCATACATTTGTTTTCCCACTTTCTTCAACATATACTTTAAAAATATTTACTGTCATATAAAAAAATATATATTTACTGTCATTTCTTTATCTGATAATGTCAGAAGTCATTTTTCTTTGGCAGATTTATTCCGCAAAAAATGTAAAAGTTTCTGCTGTTGCAGAACAGATGGGAGCGTAGTGGTCATGCAATAAAACAAATACGGCACTTATCATGTCGCCCTAGTGCAATATGAATTTCCTCGTGCAAATAAGTTTTCACATTGTACTTAAATCATGCCATATTTGTATAACATTGATATCATGCCTTATTTGTATAACATTGATACTGTTACAAAACAATGACGTAAAGTCACAAAAAAAAGAGGGATTCTGTCTCATTTTGGTTATGTGACGTCATAACCAATTGTTTATGGAGGATGATGTCACAATCAAACAATGAGATTGTGATGTCATTACTATTGTTGTTGAGGTGACGTCATCACAAACTTTTATAATCATAGGTGGAGCAGCTGTGTTCTGTGGGATTCAACTTTAATAAAGGTCATATTAGAGCACAAAATACATCAAGCTCAAAACTGACCATGCACTGTACAAACTGATGCCAAGTCAATACCATACGCCTACAAAAGATCCTTCAAACTTATGAAATTTTACTAAAATAAGCAAATTCCTGACCAAAAAAGTAATTGAAAAACGGAATTAGAAAGTTGGCCTCTGGCCCAACTTTCTCTAGGGATTGGCCAGGAAATATATTAGCTCTTTTCAATCATACTCAGGCATCATACTGGGCCTTGTAACTGTGCATGTTGATTGTGTGACCCCTGAAGATGGAAAAAAACCATTTCTTGGCCCACTAGCGCCGTTGATTGTTTTATTAATGGAGGTGTGTACACATCTCCATTTATTTTTTCTAGCGCCGTTGATTGTTTTATTAATGGAGGTGTGTACACATCTCCATTTATGCAGTCATAGTGACAAAATGGACAGTTTTGGCGGGAAATTTGAAATTTGAGCATTTTCAGAATGTCTTTTGGGCCCTGTCTTGGCTATTTTGTTTGGAGATGTTTGGGTCAAGAGATGTGGATAACTTGATTATAGAGCATGCATCTGGCATAGGAATGAATACCAGGCACGTTTAAATTAGGACGTGACTTCCTTTTATATCTTGCTTGGATCCACTGGGGGGCGGCTGCACACATTGTGTATTGGCCGCTGTGCCTAAACTATTGTACTCTTATATAAGATATTTGGCACATGAATGGGTCTTACAGCATATATAGTGCATTTTGGTGTTCGTACTCAAGCAATTGGTCGAGTTTTTGTAAAATATTGAAAATTAGAAAAAAAAAATTTTTTCGTTTCCAGAGCACAACTCTGAAACGGTTATACCTATGGGCATGAAATGGTACCATCATATGCATTAAATGCCCTTAATGTTCCTTTGGGGGATCTAAATGCTCTTACAAAAATTAATAACAGTAAATTCAGCAAAAATGTAAAAAAAAAGTTATTTTTTCAATGCTCCATGATTCCATCAATTTTGGAGTTACACTGCGGAAATGGTGCATTTAGATGTCTAAATTTTACCTCTTTAAATGACTAAACTCATTTGGAGGGCCAATCTTACGAAATTTTCATAAAAACCAAAAAACTGGGGAAAATGAGGATTTCTGATATTTTTCTCAAATTTCGGTTTCTCAAAAATTAATGGTAAACAATAAATTGGTAAACTTTAACAAATATTTACCCTATCATATTAGGAAGTTACTTTTGTAGCCATATATCTATATAGTTTAGTGTAAAATTTTGTTAAAATGGATTATTTTGAAAATTCTGAAATTTAGCACGCAATATAAACAACACCTGGTTCTGGCCACTCAGGGAAAGTCTTTTTCGGGGGATATGAAGTGAAGTTTCATATTTTTCTCGAAGATTATTTCAGTCTTCACATTACAATTTGTTTGTGCATATGTAAACAATGTGTTGGTAGATTTAGAGTAAGTAGACCTATAACCCATATTGAATACCGGTAGATAGATAGATAGATAGATTCACAAAGAAATGCATGAGGGGTTAAAAGTAGGAGGGAAGCAAACAAGGAAGAATGGAAGGAAGATGTATGGTTACAAGTCCTGGGATTATAAGAAAATCCAATGGTTGCAAAAGGCATAACTAACGTTTTTCACAGTTAAATTATGTAATATGTAAAATCAACACTGCATCTTGAGACTCTGGGCCAACTTTCTATTCTTCGACTCATTCATGATCGAAATTCTAGTTTTAAACCATTTGCAGGGCTATGAAAAACACAATATTCTTATTTATATCAATGCTGATGCCTTTTGAACAGATGGAAGAAGTCCTAAGCTAAAGATTGGTACCAAATACCTGGCTAGAAGAGCATTTATTTCAATTGGGTAATTCAAGCCTACTAAAATGTCCGACTCAAGGTGACATTTCTAAAATGTCCAACTCAAAGAACATTACCCTATGTGCTGGGGTTATTGAGAATATAGCAAAATTCCAAAACATGTCTTTTTCCTCATTTGGCCGCTTTTGACAGCAATTGCCACATTTTAAAGTGTCCTTTGTGAGCTTAGTATTTCATTTATAGTTATGAAATTTAGTAAACGATTCGTTTGAGGGTTTGAATTAGGATCATTTTTGGGGAAAATCAAGGTGGCTGCAACAAAATGGCCGTCATTCTTGATTTGCCCACTCTGACCTCAGTATATCAACTAGAGGTTTGAAATTTGGTGCTTGTATAGAGATATGTTTAACTGTATGGATCACCTGGGGAGATCCAAGATGGCTTCTACAAAATGGCTGTTTTGTCATTCTTGATTTGTCCACTGTGAGCTTGGTATTCAAAGATGAATATGTTTTTTAATGGTCCGACGTACCCCAGAGTTAATGGTCCAACGTACCCCAGAGTCGGTGCACGCTGGACCACCATGTGTGTTGTTGGCACATAGAAAGATGCTGTAGGAGTTTCAATGCTAACTGAGTTCCATTTGCTTGGCCACTTTGCAGCATGACTATCACCAGATGGCTCCCTATCTGTATCTTAATTTAGTAGTTAAGCATTTGGCATGCAGTGGAATCGAACCCTGGACCTAAAAATTACGAGGCCAGCTTGCTAACCACTCAGCCACTGAGGCATACAACATTAAAGTGAGAAAAAAATCATGACACCAATATGCATCATAATATTGTGGAATCTTTCATTGAGATTTAAGAGCAAGGCAGGAATTTGGGGGATATGAAGTAACTTGATTATGCACATTTAAGAACAGCAGAAGAAGGTCAAATATTCTATTGAGGCCGAACTGCATGTATTCCCTGATATCAGTCTATTAATGGAGTAACCAATCAGAGACTTGCATCATGACAAGTAAAATTTTGTTTTCCAGTAGCAGACTAGCATAAAATCCCAAAGAACACTGTCAAGCGCTACTCAAATTCTTATTTGTTTTAAAATTAGTTGGGGAAAAATATTGCCATGTGTTGGAATTGAACCCTGGAACTCAGCATTAGAAAGCCAGTGGGCTATCCACTCTGCCACTGAGACTTCCTGTCTGTGCAATGGGAAAAAAATCATGAGACCAAATGTACATCACAACAACTATGGAATCTTTATTTGAGATTTACGAGCAAGGCAGGAAATGGACACATTAGGCAAGACTGATTTTAGTACATTGAAACTCAGCAGAATGCAATAGTATTATGCCTATGGGTGTCCATCTCCTGCCTAAGAAGATACAAGCCTTTTAAAAATCTCAAGGCTTAAGTCAATGACTATATGACATGATTTAACAACAGAGGGAGCTTGATGTTTTGCATTATATTGCACTGTGTGGAAATCCTTAGTGGTTGGGTAGGTTGGACATGCTTTAAAGTCCAGTGAAGTAGAGGAAAGTAAGCTAACACCACATTGCATTGCCAGAAATCACAAGACAGACTTTCGTGTCTTTGCAGAGTGATTATATATGAAAATTGTTGGCCCTGTATAATGTATCTGTTGTGGAAGAGATTTTGTAGTGCCATCTCCATCAAGGTCACATTGCGTATCCCTCAAATGTCACTTCACTTTTATTTGTTTTATGTATGTTAACTTCCTAATTTACACCTATTTCAATCATGGCTGCATGGTTGATCTCAAATTTATCATTATCGCGATATCAAGTTGTGTGATATTGTTATCATACAAAGGTAAGATAAATAAATAATAATTCAATTGCAAGGAATAATTAGAAGAATTTCTGTACTTTTTAACGGGGGGAGGCTTGGTCTAGTGGTAGCATGCTAGGCTGGCAATCGCTGTGTCAAGGGTTTGAATCCAGCTCTTGCTGGCGTGCCTGGGCCTATGTTGGACGGGTGTTTCAATCATCCTTCACCTCATTGCTGTGTCCTCCTCCGGTCCCAATTAGCCTGTCAAGTGCATAAATACAGGACCTAAAGCCCCTATCATCGATCCATCCATCCAGCTGTACTTTCTACCAATAAAATCATTCTAAAAATTCCAGGTTTTAGGCTAAAAGTCAGATTTTGCCTCATAATGTCCAAACAGTATGTTTTATCAAATTTCACACCTGATTAAGTTGGTTACTCCTATAATACATCAATCATATGAAAATATATTGAAATATTTCTATTTAGCATCCAAGGGAGTCCATTGATTCACTGAGTACTGTGACTCTCTGTATCCCTGTTTCCCGCATAGGTTTCTTTCCCTAAAAATTTTTTTTTATTGTTGCAAAATGTCTATTTTTTAAAGGGTGCTGTCCGACCAGTCACTTCTGCTGCAGCCAAAAATGTTAAGGCAACACAACAGATATACACAGATGTCCAGAAAACCAAAGCCAGTTTGAATGCGCCTCACAATTTGCTTGAGTACAAAATCATCCCACAGATATCTGCCATCAAATCAAAGGTATGAACTGTAGTTTTGAGTGAAAATATGTCAAAATGATCAATACTTTTATATATATGTAGAAGAGTCATATGGTGTGTTGTATGAAGGATTACTTGCAATAACTTACAAGATGGTTTATTAAATTTTATGCAATAATGGCATTCTGCCTGCCAAGGTATTTATTATCAGGGCTGTTCACGGTTTCTTATTTCTGAAAGCAAGTCTTTCAATTGCTTCAGATGACTCAAAATCAAAGTATTGCTCCTGCTTCAAAGGCAGCGGATGAGGTCAAGGTAAATATCATAGAATCTCCGTCTGGAACAAATGCCGCAACTGAGGATGTCAGGAGCGTCGAGGGACAAGTCGATTCAGAAACAGATGCACAAAAGTTACAGAGGGAAGTGGAGGAAATGCAGAATAGATTGGATGTTCAAACTAAGGTATGAACCTTGTAGCATACTCTACAGTACTTGCAAAATGGAAAACTTTGTACATAAGTTCAGTCCCTCTGATGGATAAATCCTTCATTAGGCCAGACTTTTTTTCATTTTTAGCTTCTCGAATCGACCGACCCAACAGATTTTCTGCCTACAGAAAAAAAGATTGAGCTTTCCCTTTTTTTTCTCGTTCTGCCGACCGAGCCTAGAAAAAGTGCCTCGAGAAGATCCGAGAAGCTAAAGATCAATTATGTCTGGCCTTGGCCTGAATTTGGTGCGATGTGACATTGTGTGGAGAATAGAGCTGGCTATTGATTTGTCCATGTTGCATGCTGCGTGGTGTTTCATGTGTATCAGTGAAAATGAAATTACAAAGGAAATGGAGAAGACTGTATCAGTTTTGGTGTCACACAGCAATGTCAGTTCTGCATCAGCCATATCAGTTCCATGTTCAAATTCACTTCTATGAACTTGCAAAATCAGACAAGCAGTGATTTTTTTAGACAAACTGAGACACTGACTCCCATGAGTCCCTCTTGTAATTGAGGTGACTCCTGAAATGGCTCTCTGCCTTTTGATAGTAGGTCGAAATCAAGCAAGTAACTGGCGGCAACTACCGTCAAGGCTGGGCCCACCTTGAACTTATCAACCTCATTTATACTCTATAGGAATTAGCAGCACTTGTCATTTGACACCCAAATCTTAGAGACATGTTAAGCATTGTCTTGTTGTGGTAGAGTAAACTAAACCAGGGGAACTAAATAGGTTGCCGCCTTGCAGGTCATCTGCTGCTGAGTGTACTGTTACTTATTCCTGACCACATCACTGGGTTCATAGATTTCCGGTCTCGTAGAGATAGACATTCACATGATTTCTGGCTGTACCTATGATGTCACAAGGGTATTTTCTCACCGCTGCCACGTTCAATGAATTAACTGACCATACACCAGAAGAACTTTACTGATAAATGTATAACAAAAACACTGATACATCCATGGAGCACTGATTCACTGACCAGAGATCACTGACAAATGGATCTATATAGCCTGTCTAGATAACTTCACAATCTCTGCTGCCCCTGCCCTGGCTGCTTCAACATCTTTTCTTTTTCAATTTAGGAATTTCAAACGTTAGCTGGTCTTTGGTTTTGTGAAGGCTCTAATAGGGGGAGACACCTAAGTTCTTTCTGAGACCTTCTCAGTCTGACCTTTTCCTTAAAGCATAAAGTAGACGCAAGGCCACAACGTACCCAAAATGATATCTCAGAGAATAACTGTCACTAAATTAATTTGGTAGATAAATGAAGATCTGAAGAAACTGTTGGTGGCTTCTATGGGCGATGATTTGCATTACAAAATGGAGGCTATTGTCAGGTACATTAATTTTATAATTTATTTATAGTAGCCTATATTATTTTCTTAAATTATCGATATGTGGTTCCATGTTTTGAGGAACCATTATGACTCTTATTATGTTATTCTATTGTGTTGCAGAACGAAGGCTCACCTTGCAATGGAAGTGGGGGATTTCACTCAGAAGATGTATCAGGATTATGAGGATTTGGATAAGCTTTCTATTCAGGCTGACATGTGGCGCAGTAAATATATGGCTCTCAGGTTGGTTTCAAGAATGGTCCTTGAAAATTCTGAAAGGTCATTGGCAAACACGTGGTCCTTGAAACTCATGGAAAAGTCCTGGAATCATAAAAACCAGGAGAAAATCTTTGATTGAAAGTCATGTTGTTTGTGAAAATGTTGATTAGGTTTTAGAAATGGTCTTCATCATGTTCATACATGAATACATCTAAAGAGAGCGTTGACCATCCCTACATGTCTATGGAGAGTAGGCAAACTTATGACAGGCTTCAAGGTCTTAAAGAGGAGTAACTGCCACAAGTGTGAAAAAATCCTCGATGTCCCACATATATTGCAAAAATCCTGAATTGTATTTCTTCTTGAGTAAAAAAAAAAGTTTCCTTTTTCAGATGGTTACCTTCCAAATGTCTTTAGGCCTGCCATGATCTAAGTAACATCACATTTTGACCATTTATGCTGAGAAAGAATTTCTGAAAAAATTGTGCTTTATATCAGTTGAATGTCATGAAAGTTAAAAAAAATTATGAGTTCTCAAAGCCTGCCCAATATGGCCATGGCAAGTTGGTTGGCAACCTTCTAGTCTTTGTCTCACTCTGAACATGATTTGTCAGGCTGTGCAAGTTATTGGATCAGAAATTCTGGCATTGCGACTGAAAAACCTGGAAATTGGTCAATGTAAATTCTGGAATATACTGGAAGAGTCTTTGAAATGATTTTTCAAATTTTAGTGGGTATCCTGTTAAGAGTCAAATTTAGCTATTTTTATCAAGATCAACGTTCAATTAACAGATTGATAGAATTTAGAATGTTCTCAATATCTTCAATTTCTTTGTTTTCTTTTGGGCAGGGTTATGGCTGATGAGTTGTCATCATTGAAGACGGACCTGAGCGAAAGATGCCAACAATATCAGCATGCCATGGGAACACTGATGCAGGAAATGCAGCAAATTTTGGAGTTCAATAGTCACACATACAGGTGAAGCTTCTTTTTTCTGATTAATTATTAGACCAGCTGGGCTTGTCTTTAGGGGGCAACCATCAGACGTTAAGGGGGAGGGGTGCTTGGAGTTGTTAAAATAAATAATTTCTTGCCTAGTTTTGGTGAAATACCTCAAATTTTTTCGGGCAGTCTTAAAGTGACTAATTTTTGGTGTTTGGCCAATGGGTGTAAATGTTTGCCGATGGGTGTAAATGTTTGATGATGGGCGTACATGTTTGCCAATGGGAATTAATTTGCCAAAGGGTGTAAATGTTTGCCAATTGGTGTAAATGTTTGCCGATTGGTGTAAATGTTGGCAAATGGTTGTAAATGTTTGCCAATGTGTGTAAATGTTTGCCGATGGGTGTGAATGTTTGCCAATTGGTGTAAATGTTTGCCGATGGGTGTTAATGTTTGCCAATGGGTGTAAATGTTTGCCAATGGGTATAAATGTTTGCCAAAGGGTGTAAATGTTTGCTGATGGGTGTAAATGTTTGCCAATGGGTGTAAATGTTTGCCGATGGGTGTAAATGTTTGCCGATGGGCGTACATGTTTGCCGATGGGTGTAAATTTGCCAATGGGTGTAAATGTTTGCCGATTGGTGTAAATGTTTGCCAATGGGTGTAAATGTTTGCCAATGGGTGTAAATGTTTGCCGATGGGTGTAAATCTTTGCCAATGGGTGTAAGTGTTTGCCGATGGGTGTAAGTGTTTGCCAGTGGGTGTAAATGTTTGCCAATGGGTGTAAATGTTTGTCGATGGGTGTAAATGTTTGCCAATGGCTGTAAATGTTTGTCAATGGCTGCAAATGTTTGCCAATGGGTGTAAGTGGTTGCCAATGGGTGTAAATGTTTCCTGCTGGGTGTAAATGTTTCCCGCTGGGTGCAAATGTTTACCCATGGGTGTAAATGTTTGCCAATGGGTGCCAATGGATGTAAATGTTTGCCAATGGGTGTATTGACGGTGGATGGCAACAGGGCCAAAAAGTCAAGCAGCTATGTTGCCATTTTATGTTCCCATCTTCAGTTTAGAAACCCTACTTTGCCCGCCATTCTCACAAACTATTCCCCTAATTGGTTCCCTTAAATGCTCAAACCACCAACAGCTCATAATGAAGTCCTAAGCAACCATCCAAACATTTCACATTCCTCCATTGTCGGTTGGTTGGCTGTTGGTTCTCCCTGGACTCCCAAGAGGGAGGGACCTGTGAATGCTTGCCAATGGTGTGAATGTTTGCCCGTGGGTGTAAATGTTTGCCAATGGGTGTAAATGTTTGCCAATGGGTGTAAATGTTTGCCAGTGGGTATAAATGTTTGCTGATGGCTGTAAATGTTTGCCAATGGGTGTAAATGTTTGCCAATAGGTGTAAATGTTTGCCAATGAGTGTAAATGATTGCCAAAGGGCGTAAATTTTTGCCAATGGGTGTAAATGTTTGCCAATGGGTGTAAATGTTTGCCGATGGGTGTAAATGTTTGCCGATGGGTGTAAATGTTTGCCGATGGGCGTCCATGTATGCCGATGGGTGTAAATGTTTGCCGATGGGTGTAAATGTTTGCCGATGGGCGTACATGTATGCCAATGGGTGTAAATTTGCAATGTTTGTCAATGGGTGTAAATGTTTGCCAATGGGTGTAAATTTGCCAATGGGTGTAAATTTGCCGATTGGTGTAAATGTTTGCCAATGGGTGTAAATGTTTGCCAATGGGTGTAAATGTTTGACGATGGCGGTAATTGTTTGCCAATGGGTGTTAATGTTTGCCAATGGGTGTAAATGTTTGTCGATGGGTGTAAATGTTTGCCAATGGGTGTAAATGTTTGTCAATGGCTGTAAATGTTTGCCAATGGGTGTAAATGGTTGCCAATGGGTGTAAATGTTTCCCGCTGGGTGCAAATGTTTGCCGATTGGTGTAAATGTTTGCCAATGGTTGCCAATGGATGTAAATGTTTGCCAATGGGTGTAAATGTTTGCCGTTGGGTGTAAATGTTTGCCAATGGGTGTAAATTTTTGCCAAAGGGTGTAAATTTGCCAATGGGTGTGAATGTTTGCCGATGGGTGTTAATGTTTGCCAATTGGTGTAAATGTTTGCCGATGGGTGTGAATCTTTGCAGATGGGTGTGAATCTTTGCCAATGGGTGTGAATGTTTGCCGTTGGGTGTAAATGTTTGCCAATGGGTGTAAATTTGCCAATGGGTGTAGATGTTTGCCGATGGGCTTAAATCGATGGGTGTAAATGTTTGCCAACGGGTGTAAATGTTTGCTGATGGGTGTAAATATTGGCCGATGGGTGTAAATGTTTGCCGATGGGTGTAAATGTTTGCCAATGGGTGTGAATGTTTGCCGATGGGTGTGAATGTTTGCCGATGGGTGTAAATGTTTGCCAAAGGGTTTAAATGTTTGCCATTGGGTGTAAATAATGGCAGACGGGTGTAAATGTTTGCCAATGGGTGTGAATGTTTGCCAATGGGTGTGAATATTTGCCAGTGGGTGTGAATATTTGCCGATGGGTGTGAATGTTTGCCAATGGGTGTGAATGTTTGCCGATGGGTATGAATGTTTTCCGATGGGTGTAAATGTTTGCCAAAGGGTTTAAATGTTTGCCATTGGGTGTAAATAATTGCAGACGGATGTAAATGTTTGCCAATGGGTGTAAATGTTTGCCAATGGGTGTGAATATTTGCCAGTGGGTGTGAATATTTGCCGATGGGTGTGAATGTTTGCTGATGGGTGTAAATGTTTGCCAATGGGTGTAAATTTGCCAATGGGTGTAAATGTTTGCCGATGGGATATGTTTGCCAATGGGTGTAAATGTTTGCCAATGGGTGTAAATTTTTGCCGATGGGTGTAAATGTTTGCCAATGGTTGTAAATGTTTGCCGATGCGTGTAAATGTTTGCTGATGGGTGTAAATGTTTGCCGATGGGTGTAAATGTTTGCCAATCGACGTAGATGTTTGCCATTTGCGTACATGTTTGCCAATCGAAGTACATGTTTACCGATAGGCGTACATGTTTGCCGATCGACATACATGTTTGCAAATCGACGTACATGTTTGCCAATCGATGTTAATGGGTGTCAATGGGTGTAAATGTTTGCCAATGGGTGTAAATGCGTTTCAATGAGTGTTAATGGGTGTCAATGGGTGTAAATGTTTGCCAATGGGTGTAAAATGCGTTTCATTGGGTGTAAATGTTTGCCATTAGGTGTACATGTTTGCCAATGGGTGTAAATGTTTGCCAATTGACGTACATGTTTGCCAATGGGTGTAAATGTTTGCCAATATTGGATTATGTCTGAACAGCCCAGTGTCAAGATCAAATGTTACAATTACAATTTGGACATTTATTGTCTCAAATTTATGATTCAAACACAAATCCACCTTTCAAGTTTCACCTTCCCATTGTGTTCCACTTCTTCTAATACACTTGCATACTCACATTTTCACATGAACAACATTATGCCCCTGAGTCCTAGCCACACTTCAGTTATGGGCTAGGGGTGTCAACTTATGCTATCAAGCCATAACTTATGCCTTGGCTCTCAAACCTCCCGTTCGTAGAACGGGTATAATGCTAGTATTTTTAATGGAGGTTATGTAGTCAGTGAGAGACTGGAAATTTTGGCGGAAACAGGTCCTCGAGCAGCCTGTACAAATGTAACAGTAAAAAAGGCTTAGGCTCTATCAAATAGACCTCCCAAAACCTGTATAGCAGCTGTAGGAATAACAGCAGTACCATATGTGCCCTCCTCATGCTTTCTTACTGAGGGAGGTGAGTGGTTGTGAGAATAGCACAAAGAGGGCACATACAGTAAGTACTGATGTTTGCCTCTGCAGCTCTTACTCAGGTGTATGCGGTCTTTCTGATAGACCCTAAGCCTTTTTTACTCCTCAGCTATTGTATAGCCTGTTCTGTTATCATTTCACCTTTCACCCTTACGGTATTTTCAACTCATTTGACATTATGTGAATATATGTAATTTCAATTTCAATTTCAATTTCTTTATTGATGTGTGTAATAATTAATTAATTAAAAATTTAGTCTGATATCTTTTTACCTCATAGGTGGCATTCACGGTAGCGCCATATTCATGGCAGAGTGAATGTCTCCTGACATTGACAGGACGGTAACTATATTATTTACTCACTGTAATTGTATGGCAATTCATGTCAAATAAAAGTTTATGTTTGTCTGTCTTGAGGACTTGTTTCCATAGTTGCATTGCTGCATTGGAATATCATTGTGTGTGAAAAACTCTGACCCGACTTCTCAAAAAAATTTTACCCTCGGCAATGTATATTGTCGTCAGGTATTGTAGTTTCTTTGGAAAATTTTTAGCCGGGCGGGCAGGCGGGCGGGTGTCACACACATGTGTTAGTCATTGCGCCGAAACTATTGCACCTAAATGCTCTTAAGCCCTTTCACACATTCCCGGTTTTGCCGTGAGACTACTCCCGGCAGTTTGAAATCCACGACCATCCAGTTTCCGCCGAATGTTTGATTTCTCCACAGGCAGACACGGCAACGAATTAGCCGTAGAAATACGATGTAATTATGCCGTGTTGACTTGATTTAAACGTTTAACCGTATATACAGTCCTTCATGTCGTCAGATTTCCTTTTTTCCAAGGGTTAAACTCGTCAAGTCGCCGACAATCCGGCGTGTCTCTGTTCATTACTGCGACATTACTGCGTGTCTCCGTCCATGAAAACTTCATGAAGTTGAACAGCCAGAAAATACCGGATTCCAAAGAAAAATCATAGGATTTCCGTCGTTTTGCCGCAGTTTTGTCGAAGTTTTGCCGTTGATTCCTCAAGGTAAAACCCCGTCAGTCCATGCCAGGCCAGCTACGGCAATACCACGGCAAATCGGGTCATGTGTGAAAGGGGTATTACAAAAATTGATAACAGCATTTTTAGCAAAAATGTGAAAAACACCTTTTTTTGAGTGCTCCGTGATTCCGTCAATTGGAGTTAAACCTCTGAAATTTTGCATTTAGACGTGTTAATTATAGGCCTACCTTTTTAAATGACTTAACTCATGTGGAGAGCCAATCTTATGAAATTTTTATAAAAACCTTAAAAATGAAAAAATTAAGGATTTTTGACATTTTTCTGGAATTTTTGACTCTCACAAAATTATTGGTAATGAATAAATTGGTTAACGTCAATAAATATTAAAGTTAAACATATTATAAAGTTACTTTTATGGCCATTACATAGTTGAATGCAAATTTTTGCATCGATATAACAAAGTTATCAGCTCTGCTGATTGGGCTATCCTTTGAAAATATATTCTAATGATAGAGTTATAATGCAAAAACTTGGCTTTAGCTGGGTGATAAAGCTGTTTAGCCAGATTCATTGTACTGCCCAAAGTTGTTTAGCCAAATGATAGAAATGAATAGTATTTTTTGCTAATTTCTTTAGCCAGATCACAATTGTGTTAACATTTTGCTTGGTTAATGGCCAGCTAATCCCTAGAAAAAGATGTGAAAATACCTATTTCCTCACCATTTTCCTTCTAATGTTATGCTAAGCTATTGAATATGCATAAAATAAATATGAGATTGTATCACATGATTATCACGCATATATTTGTCATATCACTATGTTCAAATTGAAGATATTTTGACATATGAAGGTTAAAAGCTAAAGTCTCTAATCACATTTCAGTCAATTTTGGACCTTGTTTAATAATATTTTCCAACTGCTTGCTTGATTATACTTTCTGTGCCATGTTCTTTATCAATGGGATTGGTCAGATATATTTACACTATTTTAAAGTGTTTATAAATGCAAATTATACAATGAAGTCTTTCTTCTGGATCAGAATTGCTGCAGAAAGCTGTGAGTATGCTACCGCGAACGCCGCACTGGCGCGCAGCCTATGTTTTAACAAGTCAGATGGCACCAAAAGTTTATTGTGTGGCTTTTGCATCATTTTCTTCAAGCTTTAACATGAAATCATTAGCTCTGCTCTATGGGTGCCTGATGTCACGGTCCACTTGCCTATCTGATAAACTTGGCCGTAGACATGCAAAAAATGGTAACACTGGAGTGATTTTATGCAACTGAGTCCTTTGACACATGATTAGTAATCAGTGATTACACATATGTATACTTAATGGCCCATCTGAAGCATATACAAAAAAATATAGCCCTAGTTAAATATTGAGGTCACATTGCACAATTCATTAATGGCGGATATTTTTGGTGGCCATTTTGGAAGCTATTTAGGATTTCCCCAAATGTTCTTGATCCGTACCCTCAAGAAAATCCCTGAACCAAATTTCGTAGCCTTGAAATTAAATACTAAGCTGAGCCAGAGTCCGCAAAAAGTGCTTTTGATGTACAGGACATTCGGGCAGGTAGTTTCCGATGTTTACCTGCCCGAACGAAATTTTACCTGCCCAAAATAACCATTTCATTAATTTCAAAAGGCAACTACACAAACTGTTCCCCATATTAAAAGTCCACTCATTGCTGAGGCTTATTAAACCTTTAGGCCTTATTACAAATATATGATATATTACATATGATATAATAAATGTCGCACTATTTCAAAAATTGAGTACATGTATTGAATATAATTTTGTTGGTATTATTACACCCGAAAGGACCACACTGGAAATAAGTTGAAAATGTTTCTGTGCTATCCTAGTTTAATTCTTATAAAGGACTTATTGTATGCTAACATGCATGTACATATTTCTTATTGGATAAAGTCAATCAGTTGGTCTTTTATGATAATAACAGTAATGTATAATTCACTAGGCATTGCAGAAAACCTGTCAGGACCCTGATAACTGTTGCAACCCTGCAAAACCTCCAATCCAGTGCAAAAACATACATGTACTTCCTTAAGAAGAAACTTGCTAAATGCAGTCTTGACCTATTCACCATTGGAGGTATTGACACTTGATCTGATGCTTAATTGCAATAAATTTGACACTACTGTCAACCAATTTGTGTCATGGCTGCTTGTCAATTGCACTGGAGATTTCACAAGCCTGTGCTACTTGCATTGCTTACTGTATCAATGGATTGATTGACTCCACAGCATAACCATCCGACATTTGGGCACTGGGCAGGTAACCACTGTATTTCTGCCAGCCACACGCTATTTTTGCCGATTTTGACCAGTAAACCGGCACTTTTCGCGGACTCTGCTAAGCTCATAGAGGACAGAAATTACGAGTGATGGCATTTTGTGGTGGCCATGTTGGATTTCCCAAAAACTTTTTATTGTTCTTGATCCATATACTGAAACAAATATCTATACCAAGTTTCAGAAATTCCTCTTTTAAGTGACATATTAGGTTACAGTGATCAAATCAAGAATGACGGCCATTTTGTGGCAGCCATTTTGGTAGCCATCTTGGATTTAACCAAATATTATTGGTCCGTACCATCAAACAAATCTCTATTCCACATTTTTAAACTCTTAAGGGAAATACTAAGCTAACAGTGGGCAAACAAAGAATGGTGGCTGTTATGTAGTGGCTATTTTGGCAGTCATCTTGACTTTCTCAGGATGTTCGCAATTCATGCCCTCCAAATTGACAAATGAATCCCAATACCAAAGGTCACAGTAGACACTTCAAAATGTGGCAATTTGCTGCCAAAATGGTGTATGAATGAGGAAACCCACAGTATTTGACATTTTGCTAATTACTCATTAACAGTGGTGGGCAAGTTTTAAAACAAAAAATGTTAACTAAGTTAACAGTAAGAAGTTAATCAAATCATCAGCTAAGTTATAGTTAATAAGTTAAAATTGTGGCTAAGTTAATTGAAGTTAAAGTTAAAAAGTTCTGTAAATTTTCTTGTTACTGCGATAAAAATTGCAGACAATATCTCTATCTTCGCTCATGGCCCACAGACTTATTGTCACTCATCTAAGAGAGTGACAACGCTTACTTGTGCATATATCTTCTCAAACAAGCGTTTACGCTTGTCACAGCCGAGATTTTAAATTTGGCGCCACCGCCAGACCACCTAATCTCCCATAATCCCATGCGCTTAGACTTCCTCTTTCTTCTCGGCTGTCCTACGCATCGGACGTGTGCTAGACAGCCGCTTGTTACAGTCGATTGGGGCATTGACAATGGGTTATTTACGGTGTATTTCGTTTTCTAGGTTGTTATTTACGGTTCACAGAGCTGAACTGTATTCAGGTAAGTTTCTTTACCCTATTTCGTCGCCTCAAAGACGTCGACTTCGTCGCGTTTCAGCTATCCACAATGGCGGACGCTGTGATGAACGTCGACTTTAGCACGGGTTTTCGATTGTTTCTAGACATAGTACATGCTCTACTGCCTGAATTCCTTGCTTATTGGTGCCTGTGCCACTTGTTTTCTTCAGTTTTTGAAGTTTTACTTTCGTTTGTTACGAATAACGACCCCTTTCCCGCTTGACGTTCGCCCCTCAACATGGCGTCCGTCCCGGGTGAGTCGTCAATGTGCGAAGTCTTTCGCCATTTTTCAGGCCGTCTCGCCTCTCTTGACGGTTTATTTTGTACATGGACTCCTCAGTTCATTACAATCTACTATTCTCCTTCGTTTGTGTGCGTTTTCCTCCCCCTACAGCGCTGCAAACGATCGTTGATTTCCACGTGCGTCCCACTGGTGGGACCCGGCTCCGCTCTGGACCTCGATGACGCCGACCCGGCAAGCGGCGCTTCCTGCCTCTGTCTTTTCATGTTCGCTGCGTCCCACTGGGCGTACCTGGCTGGGCGCCGTGTTACGCCTCGATGACGTCTCCTTGGTTTGTGGAGCGGACGTCTCACTGGTCGATTCTATTGGGCACCCGCCCCATCTTGAGGATGGACCAGTGCCTTTGGAGGGGTATGGTCCTCCCTGGACCATCTCTCCCTCTTCGCGGTTTCTGCTGTGCTGCCTCCTGGATTTGCCTCCACCAGTTCCGACTGATGGGGGCTGCCTCTCCTGCTGCCTGCCTGCTTGGGTACCCCCATACCCCTTGCTGGGCCTCTTCTGGCTACCCGGTTTCTGCTGTGGTGGCTCCTGGCTTGCCTCTCCCGGTTCCGGCCGGTATTGGCTTCCTCTCCGGCTGCCTGCTGGGGTATCCCCATACCCCTTGCTCGGCCCGGCTCCTTGGCTGCCTGCCTGCCTCTCCAGCTGCTGGCCTCTCCTGCAGTTGGCCCGCCTCTGCTGTGGATGGCCGGCTTCTCCGGCTGCTTGCCGGAGTCTTTTGGCTGCTGGCCTGCCTGCTGGGGTACCCCCATACCCCTTGCTAGGCCCGGCTCCTGGGCAGGCGGCCTGCCTGCCTGTCCTGCTGCTGGCCTCTCCTGCTGTTGGCCTGCCTCTTCTGTGTGTCGCCGGCTGTTCCTGCGGATGGCCGGTTTCTCCTGCTGCTGGCCTGCCTCTCCTGGCTCCTGGCCTGCCTCTCCGGGCTGCTGGCCTGCCTGCTGGGGTACCCCCATACCCCTTGCTAGGTCCGGCTCCCGGATGTCTGCTGGTGCCTCGCGCTCCTGCTTTTGGATCCTGTAGGGGGGCTTGGCCCACTCGGCTGGGCCTCTTCCTTGCCTCTGCCGGTTTCGGCTTGTGGGGGCTGCTTCTCCTGTTGCCGCAGCCTGCTGGGGTACCCCCATTCCCCTGGCGCTGCTTTGCTTCTTGCCTTCCTGCTGAAGCTTGGATTCTCCTATGTTTGGGCTGGCAGGCCTCCGGCTTTGCTTCTGGCCTGCCCCCTTGGCTGGCCGCGCTGGTTCCGGCTGGTGCACGCTGCCTTCTTCACTGTTTGTGTGGGTGCTGGGGTCCCCACATCCCCCGCTATGTTCGGCGCCTGGGCTTCTCCTCAGGCCTGGGCTTTCGCCCTACGCCTGACCGTCTCCCTGAGTTTCGGTTGCTAGTGCTGGATCCGGTTCACCGGGTGGTCCTGGTTGCTGCCTGGCTCCGTTGCCAGTCCCCTATTCCGGTTTCTTCGTCCCACGGGCCCTTCCTCCTGTGGATTCCTTGGCGGTGCTTCCGGGCTTTGGTCCTTTCCCTTGGTCTTTGCCTTGGGCTGGACTCTGCCCGACCCCTGGGCCCCTGGATTTGGGGGGCTGCTTCTGTGGTCCTCCCCTTTGGCTTGCCTCTCCTGGGCCTGTCTGTTTGGCTCTGCTCTGGGCTTCTGCTGGTCCTCTGCCCAGCTGTGCCGTGCCTTCTGGTTTGCCGGCCTTCTTCTTCTTCCGCGGGCTGGGAGTCCCCCACTCTCCTGGCGCCCGCTACCTCCAGGGACATCCGTTCCTCCTTGCCTTCTGCTGTCTGCTGTTCGGGCCTCTGGCCTTGGGCTCGGATGCTTGAGGCCTGGTTCTGGCCTCTCTCCTGCCCCGGCTCTGCTGGTGGAACCTCTGCGGCTCGGGTCCCTAGACCTCCCCGGCCGGTCTGGTTCTTCCTTCGCCCTGGCTGTTAGGCCCGTCGGCTCCTGCTTTGGGGGCCGGCGTCCTGCTGCTCTTCCCTTCTGGGCCGGCTCACGCCCTTGGCTCCTCTTGGTCGCCGCTAGGGGCTTTGGTTCTTTCCATGGATGCTGGCCTTCTGGCTGTGATGGGCCTCGTCTACCTACTTGCTTACATCGAGGCTGTCCTCGCGTCTCACCGGGATCCTCCTCTTCCTGATCTGGCGCTGACTGGTTGTTTGTTCCCTGCCTCTGCCCTGGTCTCCTCCTGCGACCGGGGGTGCCCTCATTGGCCTTCTCTGAGCTACGCTCCTCTGGCTGTTTGCGGGGCCTGGGGCCTCCGGGCCCTTGGATTCGTTTCAGTTTCCTGGGTCCTGCCTCCTTCCTCGGAGGTCTTTTCCGGCTGGGCCCCCTTGCTCAGCTCGGCCTGTGCTTGGTTGCGGTAAATGCGGTGGCTGTTCTGGCCGTCGCCCTGCCTCATCATCCTGCTTCCCTGCGTCTCTCGGGCTCCTTGGCTGTTTGGGCGAGGTGTTTGCACCTCCCCTCCTTCAGCTGACCTCCTGCCTTGGCAGGTGCTCCCCCTCACACCTGCTGGGGGGGAAGGGGCTGGGGTCTCGCTCCTCAGCCCATTCTCCGCCGACGTTGGATTGGGCTTCCTGTGCGGCCTTCTGGTGCCTTTGGCCTCTGGGTCCGCCGGCCTCCCGGCTGTCTGGGCGGTTTACCCCAGGGATCGGGCCTAGCCCTCAATCTACCTAGCTCCCTCCGGTGCTGGTGGGACTTTGCCCACCCCTGGCCCTCCATCTGGAGGCCTGCATGGGTGCTAGTGTAGCAGCCGTCATCTGGCTTGGGTCTCCCTTGCCTTGTTCCTCTCCTTCGACCGTCTCCGGCTCCCCCTTGGCCTTGGTTCGGTCTCTCCAGGCGCTGTCCCTCGATCCTGAGGGTTTGCCGCCTGGTGTCCTTGTTCTATCCCAGGCTCCCCCGGGGCCTGTGTTGGGAGTCTCTGCCTGGCCCGGGTGCCTCCGCTTGGCCCGGCGGCCTCGTCTGCACTCGTCTGGGTGGCCTCGGCTGCCCTTATCCTCTGCCTGCGCCTTCGGGGGCCTGACCTGCTCCCTCCCTGGCTTCCCCTGGCCTGGGTTGGGGGCTTTTCTTCTGGCGCGACGGCCTTGGGATGGTGGGGTGCTTCAGTCTTCCCACCTCTCCGTCGGATTTGCCTGCGCTTTGCCGTTGGAGCCTTCCTCTGCCTCTGCTTCCTCCGGCGTCTCCCGTGGCTTGGACCCCTCCCGGGATCCTCCCCTCTTGGCTCCTGGCCTTGGCTGTTCCTGTCGCTTCTAGCCTCTGGTACCCTGGCTTCTCCATGGCCGTTTAGGCTTCCGTGGCTTCAGGCCTCTTTTGGCCTGTTGCTTCCTGATCCACTCCTCGCCTTCCTGGGCTCCTCGTTTTCCTGCTGGTCCGCGGCCGCGTTGTCCGTGGCCGTTGGTCTTGCGGGACCTCCCTGGACCTCAGAGATCTCCGTGAGTCTCCTTGGCGCTCTGGGGTTGGTTTAGGTCTTGCCTTCTGGCTTGTCCTACTTCTTCCCTTCCGGGCCTGGTCTCCCCCTGACCGGTCTGGTTGTGGTCCTCGGCGATGCTTCTGACCTCCAGGGTCAGTGGCCTCCAGGCTCTGGGGCTCGCGATGGTGGCCCTTGGCTGCCTTCTGCCCCTGCGACTCCTTTGGCCGTCCTCGGCCCCTCCGTAGCTTCGTCCTGTGCTTCTGCCATCTGGGCGTGTCCCCTGCCTGTTGCGTCGCCTTGACCCCCCTGGCGCGGCCCTCCCCTAGTCTCTGGACTTTGGGAGGAGGACACCTGGCTCCTTCCTAGGCGCTCCTTTTGGTTGGCGGATTTCCTCGGCCTTCCCGGCGGTTACTCCGCCCCAGTGGCTAGCCTCCCTGTTTCCTAGGCGGCCATCCCATCTGGACGTCTGGGCCTCCCTCTGGGCTCCTGGACTTTCCTCCCTTGGTATGCCCATTTGGTCCACCTTGCCTTGCTATCCTGGGTTTGGAATCCTCCTCCGTTCCTATTGGGCCTTCTGGATGTCTGCGGATGGGCCTCTGCCTTTGTGGCTGAAGGCCCTTCCACGGGTCCCAACCTTTGGGACCGGTTGCGTCAGTCTCGGGCTTCCACCTTCTGCTCCGACTGGCTTAGCCGTCCCTCCTCCTGCTTCGCGAGGGGGATGGTCCTCCTTCTGGCCTCGGTGCTCCGGCCACTCCTCTGGGATGTGGTCTGCCGGCCATTGGGATTCTACCCGAGTGCCTTCTCAGTGGATGTTCCTTTCCAGTCGTTCGGGCCGTCCTCTGCGACGTTGTTCCCGGACCCTGGGCCCTCTCCTCCTCTCCTGGTGGTGTGGGGTGCCCTCAGACTGCGGTTGCGGGCGAGTTCCCAGCTTTGCTCTTCCCCTGCCCTATGCAGTCTCTACTGTCGATCGCTCTCCAGCTAGGGGTCCAGTTCCCTGTGCGGGTACTGGCCCTGGTCTTCTGCCTCCTGCTTGCTCCGGCCTGGTTGTGCCCTGAGCTTGCAAAAGGGGGGGGGGGGTGTCCCTCCGGGGGACGGGCCCCCGAGCTGCCTGCAGCACGTGCTGCCTCCCGGCCCCGAGCCTCCTGGCTCGGTGCGCCGGGTGATTTCTGGTTGTTGCCCCTCCACGGCACAATCTCTTGCCCGTTTGGGGTGCCCCCTCTTGCACCGGCCTCCTAGTGTCCGGTGTATGGGGGCCCCCCGTGGCTCTCTTCATGGCATTCTTTAGGCCTGCCTTCCGAGTTCTGGCTCTCTGCCTACTGGCTTGGTTGGCTTTTGCCTCGCCCAGTTTCCAGTCCCTGTTAGCGGCACTGAAACGGGCTTAACATCTGTCCCCGCCTCTTTCCCAGGCTTTGTAGTGCCCTGGGTTTGGATGCTTTTGGGTGATAGTCTTGATGCCTTTGCACTCACGCCAGACCACGCATTAGGCCCCCTTGGCAGCAGCAACTGTTATTTGCTCTGTCCTGGTGTCAATGCCCCTTTCTTGCTTGCGGGTTCCATTCCCTCCTCCACTTTGTGAATCTGCACAAGTAAGCGTTGTCACTCTCTTAGATGAGTGACAATAAGTCTGTGGGCCATGAGCGAAGATAGAGTTTGGGTCCTCCCCTATCGGGATAGGACCTATCTCTATGAGCTCATGGCCCACAGACTTATTACTTGAGTTTCCCACCCACCTCCCCTCGGTGGAATGTCCTTGCGTTCCGCCTCGAAGTAAGAGGAAGTCTAAGCGCATGGGATTATGGGAGATTAGGTGGTCTGGCGGTGGCGCCAAATTTAAAATCTCGGCTGTGACAAGCGTAAACGCTTGTTTGAGAAGATATATGCACAAGTAAGCGTTGTCACTCTCTTAGATGAGTGACAATAAGTCTGTGGGCCATGAGCTCATAGAGATAGGTCCTATCCCGATAGGGGAGGACCCAAAATTTACGGCAAGTACCAGAATGAAGCCCGTCTGTCTCAAAAAGAGGCACAGGTTGAATTTTCAGACAGAGGCACTCAGACAATGGTGTCTGAGTTTCACTATTTAACTAACTTTTATCAACTCGAGTCTTTTTCATGCAAAAATTAACAAGTTAATGCCCACCACTGCTCATTAACCTACCCCAGCCCTTGCAGCACCAAATTATTAAATGCATTTCAGAAAGAGTGTATAGTGTATACTGATCTCCCGAGTTGGTTTGAAAACTCTAAATTAGCCTGTACAACTTTTGACAGAAAGGCGATTTGACCCATTCTCTCTATCCCTCAGAAAGGCCTGCTTTCTAGAACTTCAAATGCAAAAAAGATGAAATATTTAGAAAAAAGCTTTTCTTCTTTTATTACATGTAAGGGGTCTTCTATATATATATATTCTATATCCTTATCCTGTGATACTAAACAACTTGTGAGAGATCCGCTGTCCAAGACCATTGATTACATGACTATATCTAACTTTTATTTCATGCGCTCCTGTGCTCGGCACTGTATTTTGACATGTTGGAAATTTGAAATGTTCAAATTTGTTAGAGCATTGCCATACGATTATAGATTTCAATTTTGAAAAGGAATGTTGAGGATACTCTGTGTTAATCAATAGAGAGGTTTTGCTACATGTATACATTACCAATGAACTTATAGGTTGCAATGGAAACAATGTAATTAAACAGCACCTGTATACGTACACAGAAATGTGTAACAAAACCTTTCTATTGATATGCGTTCAGTTGCTCAGTTCTAGTCGTGACAGTGATCTTCATGGCGTCAATGAACCTTTTATGTAACCTTCATACCGGCTTGGAACATTTTATTATAAACTGTTCTGTCATTGCATTGCAGATATCTGTACCAGTTGCAAGATGCACTTGGGATGAGAACTCGGCGCACGGGTATAGGACGACCAGACAACCCTCTGAATTTAGCCAACATCAACATGCAGTTGGCAGACTCTGTTAGGTTCACCTTAATAGGTTCCATCCCAGCTGCTCCACCCCCCGTGGACACAAGTGCTACCAACTTCAGGACTCCTGGGGAAAATATGGCCATGCAGGTTAGTCAAACTTTCAAATACTAGAACTGTATTAATTTAGGTGCATAATGTCATCAAGATGTTAATCTTACAAAGTAGACCTGTGAGGCTGTGACAATTTTAAACTCCTGCAGACGGCTGAAGAAGTCCTTGAGAGAAGGACGGAAGCTCCCTTGTGAGTGAAAATTAGAGCTTTAGTCACGCTGTACAAATGGACAGACTATATATATATATAGACTTTTATTTGACAACGGAATATCACATAGATACATGTGTCATAAATCAAAATTAAATAAATCATATAAGGAAATGAATATGTACAAAAGAGGGATACAACATCAACAAAAATACAGACAATACCCATACATAAACACAAATTTCTTGTTCTGTAATCAATCATTTTAAAGACTATGAAATAGTATGGAAATGCTAACAACTTAACTAAAAATATAACATCAATAATTCACATTAGATCAATTGTAATTCTTTTTTTCATGCAATCATGAACATATTTACCTATGACACCTATGACCACGCCATCACTATTCATCATAATTAATCTAAACCTCTCTGCTGTTCCTAAACTGTCCAAATTAGGTATGGTATTTCTAATTTTTTGCAACATAATTGTTCTCTCTGTTTCATAAAGTCTACAATTTAGCAAGAAATGTTTCTCATCTTCAATTTCACCCGAATCACAGTACACACATTTTCTGTTTTCCACTGGAGTTTTTGGTCTAGTAAATCTCCCTGTTTCAATCGCAAGGTTATGTGAACTGATTCTAAATTTTATAAGACTTAACTGGTGACTAACGTTAAAATCCTGTCTTAAATAATTTTCAAGTTTAAATTCAGTTTTAAATAATTTGTAGGTTCTAAGTTTGGGATTTCTAACACTATCCTGAATTTCCATCATACACTTTTGCATAAAGTTGTTATGTATCTTCTCTTTGAATGTTAATAGATGCTTTTTTGAAAAGTTTTGTTGAACCCAACATTCATCTAGATTAACCTCATTCAGGATTTCTTTTATTGTAGTGCACCAATTTAGTCTACCTGAGTCTAATGATAACACTAGTGAATTATAAGCTTGTTTTACTAAACTGTTATCATCATATGACAATATTTTTTGCCAATAACTAATCAATCTTACTTTCATTTTTAACAATAATGGAAACCTCCCTGTCTCACTATACAGCGCTACAGTAGATGTAGACTGTTTCACTCTCAATGTCCTTTTCATATAGCTGAGATGAATTTTCTCGAATTCAGCTAATTCTTTGTTGTTAAACCAAACTTCAGAGCCATACTCTAAGATAGGAGATATTTGAACATCAAACATTTTAAATGCTAGTACGGGTTGCAAGTATCCAACGGAACATTTCACTTGTGTACTAAGTGCAAATTCTGCATTTCTGGCCTTTTCATTTAAATGTGAAACATTATTCTTAAACATTGCCCCCCTACTTGAAAATATGACACCTAAGTATTTATAGTTGTCAGTGATAGCGATTTCATCAACCCCATATTTAAATTGAAAGTTTACAATTTCTCTTTTCTTTCTAAACACCATTACATTAGTTTTATTAATGCTTAAAATAAGATGCCATTTTGTACAAAACGTATATAAACCATTTATTAATATCTGTAACCCCTTTGCTGACTCTGAACAAAGAACCATATCATCTGCGTATAGCAAATGAGTTACAATATTGTCGCCTATTGTGATTCCTTGACTAACATCTAAGTACTTGTTGAGATCAGTTAGATATTCAGTGAAGAGATTAGGACTCATTATACCCCCTTGTAAAACTCCATATTCACTTTCTATTTCTTTGCCTACTTTACCTTTCCATTTTACACGACATTTTGCTTTGGCATACATATCCATTAGTAATTTCAGCATTTTACCTGATAAACCTCTTTGACCTAACTTATAATACAATGCATTGCGGTTGACATAATCGAAAGCTTTGGTAAAATCTACAAAACACACCCACAAATTTTTGTTCCTCGTTTTTTGTAATGCAATCATAGAATTAAGCATGAATATGCTATCCACAGTGCTACATCCTTTTTTAAAACCAAATTGATGACAGTCATCAATCTCTAACACGATATTTTTGAAAACAAGTCTTTCGTTTAGAATTGATTCTAAAATTTTACCAACGGCTGGCATTACCGTTATCTTTCGGTAATTATCAGCTATATTGACAGAATTTTTCTTATGGACTGGACTAATGAGACCCACAGCCCATTGTTCGGGCCATTCACCACTTTCAAAAATTTTGTTGAACAATACTCCTAATAATGAAATTATATTACTAGGTGCATATTTCAGAAATTCTCCTACAATGCCATCATTTCCACTTGCTTTATTGTTCTTGAGTTTCTTCAGATGCAATTCAATCTCATCTTTACTAATTACAGCATTGCATATTTCATCAGTCATTGCATTTGGTTGTACAATATCCTCATTAATAACTTTTGATTTGATTTCATCCATGTATTGTTGGTCAAAGTATTCTACAGCAGGAGGCAATACCTGGCCTTCAAAATAGGATTCAAAGTCCTGTAAAGTCAGATTGCTATTATTTATTGTTTTATTCTTTAATGATTTCCAGATATTCCAATATGTGGCTGGGTTTTTGGATTTACACTCATTCAGACGGTGACGAATGTCATTGAAATAGTCCCTTTTTGATTTTTGTATTATTCTTTTATATTCCCTTTCTAATTCCCCGTATCTTTCTGCATATATGTGTATACTGATATCAAAATTCTTAGCATATTCATGAACTTTTTTCTTGATATTTTTACAATCTTCATTAAACCAGCCATTTTTGGGAAATACTGATTTATTTGATTTCCTTGTTTTGAAATTTGGCTTTGCTGCAGCTTCAATTATATTTTGAAACATATTACTTATTTCACAGCTGCTTTTATTAGGAGCTTCAGTAATTAACAAGCTTTCAAGTTCCTTACAATTTCCACTTTCAAAGCTTTCTTTGTATTTTGTTAATTTAGAAGGATCCCATCTGTATACTTTTGGCTCCACTCCAAAGTTTTCTCTAGCTTTGTATGATTCGCAACCTTGCATTTCAATTTCAAAGAATAATGCTCTGTGATCAGATTCTGGATGTTTTGAAAGAATTTTAAATTCCTTAATGCAACAAAAGAAATCATGTTTGGTTAACAAATAATCAACTACACTGGCTCCTCCATTTGATTTATAACAAGTAAAGTCACCTGTGTTATTGGTGTTTCCAACACGACCATTGACTATTCTAAAATCTGTGCTTTTACAAAAATGTATCAACTGTCTACCATAATCGTTTACCCTATTGTCTTTACTTTTTCGTTCAGGGTATATCACATTACGATCAATGGCAGTTTCTACTGGGCATATTAAGTCAAACAAATCACCATCTTTGCCTGGTACCACATCTAATTCATCATTAAGATTTCCAGTTCTGGCATTTAAGTCACCACATAATATAATATGACAGTCATTGCGATCTTTTTTTGAGAACTCTTCCTTCAAGATATTAAAATAATCAGTTCGCACAGAGGTATTATGGATATATGATGAATCTAAAGGAGAAAAATAAATGCATCCTATCAGTAATTCTTTAGACAAATCAAAGCATTTTAACTTAACTCTAACCCACACAATACATTCTTGACTTGTTTCGAAAGTTACTTTGCTGAATAATTCAGATCTAATAAAAATACCAATGCCACCGGATCCATTTGGAGCCCTATGATGCTTAAATTTCCTAGGAAAATCTTTATAAACAAAACCTGGTATGCAGTTATAGAAAGATTCCATGTTTTTTTCTGAATGTGTTTCTGTAAATATCACAATATCATGGCTAAATAATTGAACCTGTAAGTCAGAACATTTAAGTTTGTCCCCTAATCCTCTAATATTCCAACATAATATACTAAATTTACAGGGTTTCTTTTCTAAAATAGGTAATTTACCGACTGATATTTCAATTGGACGTTCTGACAGCTGATCATCGTTATTTGTACAAATGATGCTAGGTGTAGAGACATCAATGTGGTCATAGCTGCCTTGGCTAAATACTATTCTTCAGTACAAAATCCTTGATACTTGAAACCAGACGCTTCCTTGACATTCTGGTGTAGTGTATTCCATCTCTCAGTGGTAGATCAGTATTGTCAATGTAAACCAGTCTGTCATTTGTAGCACATAGTTCTTGCGACTTTCTGCTGAGATTCACCAATTTACGACTCAGCTGGGTTTCATGCACTGCAGTTGAAATTCCATTAATCAGAATTGTTGCTTCAGGAAATAACATATGAGCCGCCAAGTATGTGTCCAAAGTGTCCTTCATTGGTCGGTCATCCCTTCTTGCATCGATGTCTCCAGTATGAAGAAAAATATGAGAAGGTGTGTCTTCTGACCTCAAACTGGATAAGCGACTTTTTATTTCATGAGATGGTCTGCCACCGTATACGAACGCTGATGCATCAATGCCTTTGCTGTTCAATTCAGTTGCTACTCCTCTGATATTAGAGTTTCCAATTAACAAAATGGAGGGACATTTGCTTGATGATTGCTGTGGCATTGGAACATTATGAGTAGAATTTTCCTGAATCACTTCAGCCGAGGATTGCATCTTTCTGGATGGAGCAGCTGACACAGCAGTAAATTCCTCATTCTTCAGAGAATTACGGATTTCCATCAGTAATTTTCCCATCATATTAAATCCTTTCAGATTTGTGCCGCATCCCCAATAGTCATCAGTTTCTATGTTGTGGACGAGCTCCTTATTTCCCGTTGACTTGAGAGCATTTTTGAAGGTTGGAGATTGATTTGCCTTACAATGTAGAATTGCGAGCATAATTTCCGACTTGCACTCGTGCCATGCTGGAATTTGGTTGATGGACTTTGCTTGTTTTTTCGCTTGTTGTGGTGACTTGGATTTTAAGATTCGAATTGCAGTTGAATTTTCCTTGTGAAAAAGGGCCTTTTTGTGTTGGTACGCTTGTTCCACACTGTCATATTTTCTGCCTTGGTAATCAATTTTCATTTCAAAAAAGTTAGAAAACACATGATAATTTCCATTTGCCCGAAAAAGAATTATTTCTTTTGAGTCAGTCACAAGAGGGGGCGTTTCTGTCAGTTCCATCATAGGTACATTGTTAATAACTGACTCAGAGTTAATAGCCGCAAGACCAGTAGTCGCAGGAGGGGGCACTTTTGACAGTTCCGTCATAGGAAGATTGTTAATGACTAACTCAGACCTAGAAGACGCAAGAGGGAACGCTTTTGTCGGTTCAGTCATAGTAGTAGGGGTCGCAATCAAGACAGGGGTCGTGGCAATATTTTGGGGCTCGGCCTTAAACTTCATGTTGACTTGCAAGTTTAGACTAACGATTTGTTCTTTTGCAACCAACAGTTCTGCTTTGAGATTATTAATTTCCTGATTTGCCAGAATTAATTGTTTAAGAAATTCTTCTAACAACGGAGTGGGAGGGGGAGATTGAAATTGTAGCAATGCAGAACTATTCAGTACTGACAATGGAATCGTTGACCCAATTAAAATTGAATCATCTTGATCGTCAATGGGTGCAGGAACGGTAGATGAAGCTGGTGAAACTTGAGTGGGAACAACATTAGAAGCTTGAGAATCGGAAGATGGAGACGGAAAAACTATTTTTGGGGTGCTTCCAGATAACGACAAAGGAAGATGAAGAGATGAATCGGCTTTAACTGAAGTTAATGAAGGACTTGATGCATAACTTGAATGATTAGAGGGAGTCTTTGAACTTGAGGTTAGATGACTTGAAACTGGACTTTCAAAGGGAGACATTTCAGGCCTAAAAGAGTCAGTTAAATAATACTGGAAGTCAGGGTTAATCTTAGGCCTACGGGTTCGAGACGAACGAAAGTTCATTGTCAATTAGAAATTGTACTTGAACTTTAACTTGAGCTTGTTATTGTTGACTTTACATCTTTAAATTTTGCTTGTTAATGTTGACTTTATATCTTTAAATTTCCTTGAACTTGTTTAGTTGGACTCTTGAACTGTAACTTGAGCTTGTTATTATTGAATTTATATCTTTAAATTTTGCTTGAACTTGCTATAGATGGACTTGAACTTGACTTGGACTTGACTTTTAAACCTTGGACTTGACTTTTTTTACTCACATGATCGAATCTTCAATCTGACACTGCCACTGGCTTTCCCATTAACCATTACCAAGTAATGAAGACAGAATGTTCCATGTCAAAAAAAGGTAATGATCATAGTTGTCAACAGTTCACATTCGTTTTGTTTTGACAGCTCCCACGTGTGTGTCAAAATATTGTTCAAATGGCTGCCTCTGATTGGCTGGTTAGCCTTGTCGTCCAGGTAAACAACAGATGGGGCGCTAGTCAAATAACGGACGATGACGCCACCTTCAGAGTTTAAGTTTGTGACTGAATTCACAAAATATCCGACGAAATTGACGAAATCCAATGAATAACTCGTGATCAGACCACTTTTAGCAATGACTGCGTCAATTCTCACGACTTGAAAGTGTAGATTTCCATGAAATGACACGAAATTAAACCTCGAGATGAAAACACGTGCATTTGTTTTGATCACGTGCATACTATACAGCAGTGATGTGACGATAATGGCCGTCAACCTATTATTTCCTTTACTATTATTCTTTTAAAACTTAATATGATATACTTAGATAGTCTGGATTGCTCACCAGGCGTCTCTTGATGATTCTGGCTGCATTAGAGAAAATTAGCATAGAAAATTCCCACACTGTGACACAATTTGTGGTTAATTATTTAATACCAAGACGTTAGAAATTAAATAACCATGTTCCTTATATTGTTGGTCATTTTATGCACAGTATTTCATAATTATTTCACCCGTCAGTCACATCTAAATTAACAAAAACTTAAGGCACTATGGAAATGTGCCAGTTCAAGCCTACTGCATTATATTAGGCTATCCTTTCAAGATTGGTGTGCAGAAGCTGATTTTAAAATGTTAATCAAGTGTATTAATGAAGCATTTGAAAGCTTGCAAAGTATCTTATAAAATGCCTTATATTTTTAGCTGTTTACTTCTTTCTCGGTTTTTCCTAATTTTTTACCGAAAATAACTGAAAAGTGAGTTACAAAGACAAAAGTAAGACATCAATCAGTTTAACATGCCTCAACATTTCTGTGGTTATTTCAAATTGAATTTTTTCGTTGGGATAAAAGTTCCTGCAGTCAGTTATTTCATTTGGATCATAATATCATAGCCGTAGTTTATGTGGACATTGTTATTTGTTTTCTTTTAAAATATGTGCATCACCGCATTTGCCTGATAACTGCTGTTGAGTCTGTCCATTTGTACAGTGTGTTATTGTATAGAAAAATATACTTTTAATATGAATTTCTGAAGGTCAGGATCTAAAAATACACGGTTATAGCGAGGCGCAGCCCGCTCGATCGCCGAAGGCGATCGAGCTGTGCCGAGCGTCTATGCCAGTGCACGTGACCTTTTTGTCAAAAGGGACTTGATCAAAAAATTTTGTACATCTGCGCAATCGCACTTGCGTTGCACTTGCGTTGCGTCATTTGAATCCTACGATAGTCTCGGCGGGGGGTGACCACAGCTGACAATCTCCAAACAAAATCTTTTTATTATGTAAAGCTTCAGGCTAACTGACCGTGATTAACAGCAATATTGGTTGTGTGAAATGGCGCCCTGATAAAAAAAAACAAGCGGCTGAAAATGCTCGGTTGCCAAGGGGACGACGTCAACTCTTCCCAGCACCTTGACATGCTTGATCCACGTGGCTGAGATTGAGCAGATCTGTGCCACTTGCAAGCACACTAGCACACACAGTACTTGGCCGATGTAATGAATATGATTACTAATTTAAACCTGTATGTCTTTGACCAAGGCTTGTTCAATTACATGGCCTCATGCTGACTGAACACAGTCTGCTGGTTTTAGAGCAGGCCAGCGAGCAACTGAAGCAGGCTGCTGTAGCCTGGGCCTACAAAAAAACAGTGTGTTTTTTCTTGCATGCGAACTCAAATTTAGCACTGTTTATATAGTAGGCCATGAAAAAGCAATGCATGAACTTAAAGCAATGCAAATAATTAACCTTAGTAGAACTAAGTCATGGGTGGTGCTGCAGTGCATTTTTGTGATGTCACGGCAATTGATTTAGGCCATCGTTTTTGTTGCGTCAAGAATGTAAACAACAGTGAATGAACTGTCGTCATCAGAAAACTGTCAAAAATCAATCTAAAGTCACCAAAACATCGCAAAAATGTGATAAATAAATTACAAAATGGCTATTCTATCCGTGAGTATGTGTCACCAAGCTGCCTGACAAGTGAATGAATCAGTCCAGCCAGTTGTCGACATTTTTGCCGACACATTTATACTGCAGTTGCAGCATGTGTCAAATGCACTTGACAAGTTGACCCCCAATCTCCATGTCGAATTCAACTGTCGTGTCGAAATTTGAAGTCGTCAATACCTACTCGATCACTGCTCAATAAACTGAGACAATTACAACAGTCGTGATAGAAATAAAGTACTTAAGACGTGACCAACCTGTTAGAACAATGCCAACGTAAAACCCAAGGTATATCCAGTACATGAATGTAAAGAGAAAAAAAACATCTTTCAAGTCTGAACAAAAAACTCGCACTGACAAGCATTCGTTTTCCTGACGTCATACATTGATTGCGGAATTGTTACATTTGTCCAGGCACCATGCACTGATCAACAAAACCCAGACGCTTTTACTCACATCATAACTATTTTGCACCAGATAAACGACTAAATGAACTATGTGCTTATGAAATGTAACTGTTTTCAATTGAGAAAATGAGTGCACATTTATATAGGTCAATATCGGTCAACTCACTTTTTTTTTTTAAGTTCAGCACATGGAAATCATCATCATAGGCTACTATTAATTCACGGACCCCTAACGCCACTCCAACCAAACTACTTATTGTCCAGTTATGAAAACTTACAAGCTGCTTTTTTGTATTCTCTACAATTTCCTTAGCAGGGTTTGATGTTCAAATTACAGTCACAGAAATGCAGGTGATGTTTTCCCATAATCTAGCAATAGACCATTACAAAACACACTTTAATTATTTCCCCTTCCCTCACATGCATGCTTTCACGGGTCTTATGCTAGTAAAAATAAAATATTGTTTCCAACTGTAGCTAAAACTGTCGGTCTGGTAGACCTGGTCATGACAATTTTTTTATGAAATTGCAATGGAATTCATGTTCTCACAGTAAAAGAATTTGAATTTTGGATTTGATGTGACAAATGAAGATGCTGTCATGTTGTGGGTTCTGGTACCAGCTAATGCTTGTTGGGTAAGAACGATGGGCCCTACAAATATCAATTCACCTAAACTTAAATTTTTTTTGTTAGTTAGGCCTACACTGATTTCATGGCAGTCAGCTGCATTGGATTTCGCAACCAGCTATCTCATTTCCCTGATTTCAGTGATCTGATCTGTCAATCAAAACACCTCTGGCCCTACGTCTATGGCTTTGCTTCACTGCCCCCTCACTGTCCCTGAAGCTACCAGCCAATCACAACAGAGAATTGGTGTGGCCTGCTTTTTGACTCCTCCCACCACAGCAGCCCACAGCAAAGCCACGTGGGGGCCCTGCTTCACAGGTGACTGACCTCTGCAAACACTTTGTTGCTCCAAATGTGCACACATAGCTTGTTGTAGCAGCAGACTGGGATTGTTACCTGACTTTCTTAAACTTGATGACCTCTTGATTAAAGAAAATACCTGTACAGATCTGAGCTCACTCCAAAATACAGAATTGGTGGATCTCAGCAACCAGTTGTGCCAGAATGATGCGGTTTTCTGCTAACCAAATTACTTTTTTCTATTCATAAACATAATGAGCTCATTGCATAATCAGGTAGTGCTACTATGCTGCCCCTTATCAGTGCAATGCTTATATTCGTAATAAAAGGGTATTTTGCTGTTAATTCTGCATTTATTTTGTTTCTATTGGACCAAACAAAATACTCATCCTCTTCTTGCCTTTACCTTGAGCACATGGGTGGAAGTAATACAGATTGTATAAACAATAGATACAATTTCTGAAAATTAAATTTATTTAAATCAAACCACTGACACACTCTCACATTATATCTTCTGTTTTCCTTTTTTTTCTTGTTTTAATATGGCCTGCTTTTCTAAGTATATGGGCCTATGGGGGAGGGGGGAAGGGTTCACTATTGAATAAGGGGCCGACCAGATGATCTTTGGAGGGGGGCTATGGATATTTGGTGAAAAAAAAAGATTGTTTTCCACTTGACACTGAAAAAAAAAAGTTTGTTCAGCAAATGGAAATAAAAAAAAAGTTTGTTTCCCCCTGTAGCTAGGGTACCGTAACAGGGTTCCCACAGTCATGGAAAGTCAGGGAAAGTCATGGAAAAAATAGTGGTCATGGAAAAGTCATGGAAATTAAAAATATTTTGGAAAGTCATTGAAATTTCACATTTTGACTACGATTCGCGCTAAAATTTAACACATTTGGGAGCTTATAACAGTCAGATGGTTGATCGGATGGCCGGATAGTGAACGATGGTCATCGCGTGAATTAATTTTGGGGGTAATTCTCAACCTCAACGAGTAAAACATTGGTCATGGAAAATCCGAAATTTGGTCATGGAAAGTCATGGAAAAGTCATGGAATTCCCATCGTAAAATTTAGTGGGAACCCTGCGTAATGTTAAAAAAATTCCGATAAAAAAGTCTGTTGCGAGTGCACGTGCGATCATTTTTCGTCGACGCACCGCAAACGAAAAAAAGTTCGTCCCGGGGTAAAGTCCATAGCCCCCGCCCCAACTATCGTCTGGTCGGCCCCTAAGGCCTGGGCCACAAACATTCAAAAACCTATCAATTACACAAACAATCAGAGTTACTAACTTACTTTACGTATCATGACAGGTTCTTTACGATACACATTATATTGCGATATATAGATTTTTTGGGAATTAAGCAATTTTTTACGAATTTCGGGGCAACATCCAGAATTTCATGGCGTTATGTCACGGTTTTTTGAAACTTGTTTCGTGTAACTTTCTCGGAGGCATTTAGACCAGTCCGTCGTCGGTCAGTAAATTAAAAAAAAGCAAAAAGTCAACATCTAATTTATATTCATATTTCCGTCTCGAAGCAGTCTGTCGGACAAAAAAAAAATCTTCAATTGAGATGAAAATAGCATAAGGGACCGTTCAGAATTTATGACTGGGGGGGGGGGTTGGAGTTTTGGCCGAGGGGGTACTAACTTTTCACACGTGTTTCAAGGGGGGGTATTAATTTTTGACAACACTTCCAAGGGGGGTAAGAATTTTTAACAAAGAAAAAATGTTTAAAAACACACAATAAACTAATTTTATTTGGACCTTTTTCATGCGCAAATGTCCGCGAAATGACGCAAATCTGTACGCATGGCCATGTATAACAGTATATATATGTATTGCTTTGTATGTCGAGGGGGGGTACTAAAAATATGCGTGAAACCTAATGGTGGGGTACTAAAAATCCGCATGAAACTCAAGGGGGGGTATCAATTTTTGACGGGAAGTTCCAGCAAAACTCCCACCCCCCAAGTCATAAATTCTGAACAGTCCCTAATGAGTATTTTAGTCCTTTAAAACTTCAGTGCAAACATGCTTTGTTGTAAACAAACAGGCTGTGTTAATGTATTGATTTTGTTCTCAAAACTGGACTGGTATTATTCATTTTCAAAAGTATATCTTGAGCATAGAATGGTCCCAAATAAGTTAAAATTGAGCTAATAAGTTAAAATTGAGCTGAAAATAAATAATTATTGTCTTGATATACATTTTGATGAAAAAAATAATATAGTGAAGCTTGTGACTCAAAGGATCAAAATTTGATCCCTTGTGTCACAAGGTTCACTATATTATTTTTTTCATGTAAAAGAGGCTCTAGCCTCAGGTAATATGAAATTTCTGGGTGTTTTTTGTTGAGTTTTTGATCGGCTCCTTTCAGTTCAACGACATGCAGGATACGAAAAAAATTACTTTTGCGCCTCGCTCTTATGCTATGGCATTTACATATTAATTTAATGCTGTTAGTTTTGGTTATCATCATGATTATTATTTCTGCATTCAGCTTAAGATCGGTGACATATTTGTGTGTGAAATTATGCAATTTTAGCTTGTCTGTTTTGTTGGAAAACAAAGCTATTGGTACAAACGTTTGAAGAGCCATCGTCTTCACTTCATTGAGTGATCTTAAACTGTTGATACCAAGATGTACACATTGATAGGTTTCACAAAAACAGACATGCATTCACTCCGCTTGCAATACTCTTGGTTGTAATAAAGTTTCCATGTTTGTCAATACAATGTATAGTTGTATACTGTATATGTCTTTGGACATTGATGTGAGCAGAGCATATTAACTTTATTATTAATGTCTTGGATGTCAACACAATTCGTCATATAAGCCTCAGTGCAACCTTGCCTGCAGTAGCGGTAGTTCAATTTCAATTCCAGTACAATTCTTGATATGGCACCTCCTTTTGCAATTCTTTTCTTGTCCAGATTTCCTGTCTTTTAAATGATTGATTTTTAAAAAAGGTAGTGTGCAGGTAATTGGGCATATACGGTAAAATTGGCTCCATAGTAAACATCTGGCTTGTTTGTGGATATTGTATTATGATTTATGTGTATTATGTAACAGATAATGCAAAGTAAATGAAGGATGAACAGGTGGTGCAATCTGTTATTTATTCAGAGTGAAGCTAACTTACAATCACTGCTAAACAGAAACATTATTGACACTTACTTGAGGATTGAAGTTCCTCCGTAGTTGATATATACAGCTAGACCAAGAATTATTCAGACGCCTGCTGTTTTGTTATTATTTTGAAGGAATTACAAAGAAAGCAATGAAACATGCAGTCAAAATCATCTTTGGTATTAAGTGTAACCTGTCCAATATAATACAAATTTATTGCAAACTGATTCAAAATCGGATGAATATAGCTAATTTGTAGATTTCAGGAACCAGAAATTATTCAGACACTTTTACAAAGTTGTAGAAAGTGAACTATTTACCAATATTAATCACAAATATTGCCAATAAACTACCATGGGATCATTGTGACCACATTGGATGACAGATGTGATCATCAGTTAAGAAAATTTGGATGAATATGTGAGATAAATATCTGATCAATTCAGTTTATCACATTTTCTTGACTAATGTGGCTGAAATTTGTCAGATATCAATTGGAAATATTTCAGAAAATCATATAATAACAATTGTTAACTGTTCTGACTAGTAAAATTGAAATACAGGCTTATTTGAAAAATTTTATGCACTTTGGTCAAATCGCTTATCACTTAAAATAAAGTTGCATGGCCTTCCTAAGGCTGTTCACTCTATTGCATATACAGGATAGCCCATTTACACCAGTTGTTTACAAATGGTGTGCCATACTAAAACTATAGTGTGCTTTCATGGATAAATCTCCATTGGAATAGCAATGAGGCCGAAGAACCACATTTTTGCCCCCTTCCCAAATGAAGTTGAAAGTGCCCCACTGAGTTGCTGTTCGGACCATGCATGGAATATAGTTTGAAATGGATAATGAATCTTGCTTTCCGAAAATTTGTTAGATTTTGGTGCCACATGGACGTGTTTTTGTTTTGGTAAAATTGGACAAATAAATACAAAAGCTCACTGAGCTTAGTATGCGGCCTCCAATGTTTCATATTGTGACTGCAATACAATTTTAAGGTAAACTAAAAGCAATTTGAATCGATACAAGGCATGTTTGAGGTTAAAGAGTGCATGAAAATGTGATAAACTGGACATAATGTTTATCTCCAATATTTATCCTAATTTTCTCTATTGATGGTCACACCTGTCATTCTATGCTGTCATAACGGTCCCTAGGTAGTTTATGAACATTATTTTGACATAAATACTAACAAATGATAGTAAATAGTTATCTTTCTACAATTTTGTTAAAGTGTCTGAATAATTGTTGGTTCATGGAGTTAACAAAAGTAGCTTTTTTCACTACATTTCTTGCCAATTTGCAATAAATTTGTTTTGTGCAGGTTACATGTAACGCCAAGGATGTTTTTGATTGCATGTTTCATTGGTTTACTAGGTAATTCCTTTAAAAAATAACAAAACAGCAAGCGTCTGAATAATTCTTGGTCTTACTGTAACCTGCTCACACTCAAAAATGCACACCTCTTAAAGTAGACAGAACTTGTAAACTACTCAAGAGAATTCTTTTGAACCTTCCAAGCCTGTTTATTAAATGCTTGGCCAAAGATTTTGAAAGTTTGAAGAAAAACAATAGATTTTTCAAAGAGCCAAACACAATTTTGTAAGGTTGTTTGAAATTTGGGCTTTGCGAAGTTGAATGAGGCTGTAATGCGAAGAATACACACCACATTTTAAAGTTGCCCTGAACGATAGATCAGTTTTTGAACAAAAATAATTCTAATTTTTGCTCTACATTATGTAATCTGGTATCGGTGATCCGTGTATAAAGTCTTTTATCTCTAGGATGATTATTTCCTGCTGTATTAACCTCTACAATGCACTAAATGGCCCCTGGATTTATTTTGGGTATGCACGGAATAAAATCATCAGTGTTGGTCGCTATCAACTCTATGACGTCGTCACCGTTGTAAGAATTAGTTAACTTATAACAATATATTGACAACAATGGATATTGTGACATCATCTATTAAGGCATGCTGGAGGTGGGAGGTGCTATCAAGGAAAGGGAAAGGGAATAAATAAATAATTCATGGAATCAAGTAAATACTTGTAAAGATTTATAGTAAATATTAATGTTAAAAGTTTATATTGTAATGCCTAGAACTAGACCAATATTTTGCAAAGGATTCTATCGTTCAGGGTAATTTTCATGATTTCTAATTGTCAACAAGTAAGTCCAACAAGATTGCATTGCAAAAAATTGTCACTTTGGGGTAATTGTCCAAGCTTATGAAACTACTTTTTGAAGTGGATGTGAGAAACAAAATATGAAAAACACCAACTTGGGCTGAAATTCCACTCAAAATGTAGCAAAATGCTTGGAGGGGTAAAGGGAGCCACTTTCATTATCTGTGAACTCCACAAAATTTGACTCTGATGGACTTATGCAAAAACGTTTTCGGGCTCGATTTGCATTGGCAGAGCTCCCAGCGGCCCTATATTTCCTATAAATTCCTATATTTCCCTATATATTTTTTGCTCCCTTTATTTCCCTATATTTTCAAGCATTTTTTGCTGAAAATCCCTATAAAACCCTATATTTTTGTGGCATTCAATTTGAAATTTGGCCGTTTGCATGTGAAATGAAAATGATGGTGACTGTTTAGCATTTCTGATGGCTCAGGACTAGCATATTTTAAAGAAAAATTCCCAGATGCCAGTTCGTACCTTGGGTCAACAAGTTGGCATATCTTTTCTCAAAAAATGCTCAAGTTGCGTTTATAATCTTTTGATATGCCAATCGAACACTCGGCCGCTTTATTTAATATTAGTTTGCCATACGTTTGAAGTTGTAAAGCCCTTTATTTTCCCTACATTTTAGTCGCTAAATCCGCATAAAGCCCTATAAATTTCAGTGAAAACTTCCTATAAAATCCCTATATTTTCTGATGGGGCTGCTGGGAGGCCTGCATTGGTTGTGATTTTGGATTTTGAAGCAGTCACACTAAATGTTGCCTGACACAGCGGTTCCTCAATGTTTTTTAGCTTGTCTGATTTCTTTGAAAACAAAGAGCTATTGCCGTCACTCGATCGTCGTCACTCGTTGTCGTCGTCATTGTCGCCGTCCTTGTCGCCGTCGTGGTCGCGGTTAAGGTTTGTATAAGTGTCCATTTATCAGTGCTGAGACCCATTCTGGTGGCCTTGGCCTCGGTCTCGGTCTCGGATAACCAATCCTTGGCCTTGGACTCGGAGCCTTTGTGCCTCGGATATGTGTCCGAGGCACGTCTGAGGCCAGCCAAATAAAGAAAGTACAATTTTGCTTGAACAGTCAAACAAAATTTTCCATTCTGTTTAGTATAATTATCTGTCAGTTTATCTTATATAAGGACCTATTATCCTATATATCAGAATCTGACATATCGTATATTGTATATCGTATCTATTTAGGCTGAGTTCCAGTTATAAGGCTGATTTGTGATACATGAAATTATGAATGGACCAGAGTATTTGAATATTTTTTATTTTCTTTCACTAATTGAGATGCTGTGACATTGAATATTGTTTCATGTATATTTCGACTATAATGATTTGAAGTTTTAACGATTTTGTTTACATTTAATGCAAGATGCCTAAGTACCAGATCATTAACTTCACACACAAGAGTGTCTGACTTAAAACATTATTATTATTATTATTATACAAGCATTTCTATAGCGCCTTATTCAGAATATATCCTGCTCTAAGGCGCTTCACATGTAAAATTAAGATCACAATAAAAATGTAAAATGTAGAATATAGATAAGAGTATGTAGTATAGATTAAATACTGAAAGCAATTCTAAACAGGTGAGTCTTTAAGTGTTTTTTAAAAACAGTAAATGTTTGACAGTCTCTGAGGAACTTCGGGAGTGCATTCCACTCAGTGGCAGCGGCAAACTGGAATGTTCGATCACCATAGGAACGTAGTCTCGATTTTGGTGGTGCAAGATATAGTTCCCCCGATGAACGAAGTGATCTTGCTTGTTGACGTTCATGTATCAACTCTGAGATGTAAGAAGGCGCTAGGCCATGGAGTGCCTTGTATGTCATGATCAGAATCTTGTACTGAATTCTCCAGGTTACTGGCAACCAATGTAACTCCATCAGAACTGGGGTGATGTGGCATGTACGTTTCGTACATAACTCAACGAAATGGAATGGGACAAAATTTATGACCGAATCCCATCTCTGTCTCAAAAATATATCCCAAATAGCTTTGACTTAGCGCAATTCTGCCACTGCCTAATAAATTGGAGCTGTTTTCTTAAAAAAAAATTCCCTGTGAGACAAATTCCATGCCCGTCCGGTAAAAATGTAATGATTACCCTCTTATTGTCTTCATTCGAGTGTTTTTACTGGAGTCATTGAGTGAATATTTAATTGCACTGTTACAGCCAGCTGCCTTATATTCTAAGCGTCACGATGGCTAAATGTCGATAATATTCTAAGCTAAAATAGTTTGGCAGTCAGCTAAATGTCGATAATATTCTAAACTAAAATAGTTTGGCAGTCAAGCATAATTTTTATTCAGTCGGCCTCGGTCTCGGTCTCGATAGCTGATGCCTCGTTCTCGGTCTTGGAGGGTCAATGCCTCAGTCTGGGTCTCGGATGCTCATGCCTTGGTCTCGGTCTTATGAAATTTGGTACATGTATTGACCTGTGGGTATGGATCAGGAGCATGTCAAAAGAAATCCAAGATGGCTACCAAAATGGCTACCACAAAATGGCCACCATTCTTGAACTACCCACTGTGACCTTACATAATATTTCGCTTAAGAGTTATGAAATTTGGTACAGGTATTGGCCTGTGGGTATGGATTGGGAATATGTCGATAAATCCAAGATGGCGGCCTTTTTGTGGCAGCAATTTTGGCAGCTATCTTTCTTCATTCTTGTACTGCCCACTGTGATGTTAATATTAAGCTTATAGTTATGAAATTTTGTGCAGGTATTGGCCTGTGGGTATGGATCAGTAACATGTTGAGAAATCCAAGAAAGCGGCCATTTTGGCAGCCATCTTTCTTCATTCATGTATTTCCCTGTGGGAATGGATTGGGAACATGTCACCTGTGCGCGATAATGAGGCGCACATTAATAGATTTCACATTAACAGATGAGCGTTGAAACCGCTTGCGGTTCTGGTCAGTGAAACTTACCATGCCCTAAGACTGGATATTCAGCCACATCAGTCAAAAATTTCATGGCCGCAGCTCAATTACTTATTAATTAGTTTCCAAGCTGTGTTAAAAAGTGTGCGTTTTTAAGTGTGAGCAGATTGTATATAAGATATATACATATATATATTGTTTGATAGGTAACGGGTTGCGTCACATCTCTAAGATGTGATTATAAAATATCAGACCTATAAATTTACATACACTCACAAGTATCACTCAGCTTGCAATGTTCTGTGATAAAATATATGAGCACTGTCTTCAATTTCTTTTCTCAGCATATAGCACAGTCTACTGAGGTTGCCAAAAAGGAGAACACTTCAAGATCTGAGGTTGAATATCTAGTCTTCTTTTCAATTGGTGCATGACATGGTATTCTGGTAGTTACAGTGGGTCTCAATTATTTTACATCAACAAGTCACAATTTGTAAGAAGTTATTTATTGCATGAATTTTAAGATTGTGTTTATTTGTCAACTGATATTATTTTTTCTATGCAAGATGTTTGAGGACGATTAACATTGACTGGTCATGGTATGATGCTGAATTTATTTTCTTGTGTTTATGCTTGTACAAGATCTGCTTTTGACGATGCTCATTGTTGGCGCAGACATTAATTTTGATGATAAATCAATGGTTCATGTAAACTTTCATAAAGTCCAAAACAAGCCTCTCAGATGCATACAGTTTAAACTTTGATGAAAAGTGTGATTTTACGACACATAAACCTTACCTCATATAAATGATAAAAAAAAAAAAAAAATCACCCAGGTGGCCCATAAATCTGATCTTCGGAGAAGAAAAACAAGGCCACCTGGTATAAATTAATGACAATTCAAGGCCACAGGGGCTTCGTGCCCATATTGGCCTTGGGCCTTGGGCCCAAAATGACACTATCATCATCAAATGATAAAATGCTAGATCAAACATGTGTGAATTGCAATGAAAATCAACGTAGCATAAGAAATGGCATCTAAAATGTGGGCAGTGATGGTCTCAATATAGGTGCCAGGGCCCCCTTAGACCACTGAAATGGAAATAATATTTTGAAGAAATTATGGAGCAACACGAGCCCGCAGATGCGGAAATGTCATCCACGTGGGCCGCAAATGCCAAAACGACGTCCGGGCCACCCCTAGACTGTTCTGTCTGGATCCGCCATTAATGGAACACTACTCAGAAGAGGCTATACCATAAAACGGGTTACTTTGGCCATTTCGGAGCACCAAATTTGTGTTCTGAGAAAAACTATTCGTTGAATATCAACAGTTTTGTGCCATAACACAGCCAGTACATTGAGGTTTTCATCTGTCAAAAAGCTTTCCAAAATCTAGGATGGTTCTATTTTTTATTACATAATTAAAGGGTCGGCCAAAGTAACCCCGGAGTTGGGGTAACTTCGGCCGCCTTAGATTTTGAGCATGCAATACCATGTACTGAAGTAGAATTGAATTAGTTATGTTATTTTGGCCACCCAATAAGCCAAGGAATGTGTTTTTTGTAACCTAAAATGAGTTGTGACTCATTCGCAGATTTCTGAACAAAAACTAAGTATTGATACGTGAACCACACTCTGTGTATTACTGCCTCCTAATTCAGAATGAAATAGTTTGAAAATATGGGTTTTTAGGCCACAAGAATGTAAGATATAATGCCAGTCATAAAAGGTGTCATTGTAAAACAATTTTTTTCAATCATATGACATTTTACATTTCTATTCTAATTTTCAATTTTTTGCATAATGCACCGATGTAAACACCATAAAAAATAATCCAAGATGAAATAACTTTGTCTAATGCTATTTCGGATGAAATCATATATATCTATGGTGGTTCACAGCTTCCGTAGCAGCCAGTACATCATCGCTATATTATGCTTGTTAAATCACATAAATTCCAATTGTTGCATTGGACAATTTATGGTATTCAGGGTTCCCACTCAACCTGGAAAACCTTGAAAACTAGGAATTTTAGGTTGTGCTTTTCCCGGCCTGGAAAAACCTGGAAAATGTGATATTTCCATCAAAAACCTGGAAAAAGTCTGGAATTTGGGGTACTGCCAAAATTGAAACGGTCCAACAAATTGTGGACTACGATGACTGTCCGGGCGCAAAATCAGTTTGAAAGAATTGCAGGTTTAGACCTTGAAAATTGGTTTTGGCAGCCTTGAAAAACATCTTGAATTTGAACTGGGCAAAGTTGGAACCCTGGGTATTTTTAGCCTGTCTGTTTTCTTTTAAAACGAAGAGCTATTGTCGTCGCTCGATCGTCGTCGTCGTTGTCCCGGTTAAATTTGGTTTGTGTAAGTGTCCATTTGTGATCCTAGATGGCGACTATTTTGTGGCGGCCGTATTGGCAGCCATCTTTCTTAGTTCTTGAACTGCCCACTGTGACCTTGGTACTTCGCTTAGAGTTACGAAATTTGGTACATGTATTGACCTGTGGGTATTGATAAGAAACATGGCGAGAAATCCAACATGGTGGCCATCTTGTGGCGGCCATTTTGGCAGCCATCTTTCTGCATTCTTGAACTGCCTACCGTGACCTTAATATTTCGCTAATAGCTATGAAATTTGGTTCAAAATGGCGGCCCTCTTGTGGTGGCCATTTTGGCAGCCGTCTTTCTTCATTCTCGAACTGCCCACTGTGACCTTAATATTTCGCTTATATTTATGAAATTTGGTACAGGTATTGGCCTGTGGGTACGGATTGGGAACATGTTGAGAAATCCAAGATGGCTGCCAATATGGCAACCTCAAAATGGCCACTTTTCTTGAACTTCCAATTGTGACCTTGATATTTCGCTTAGAGTGATGCAACTTTGTACAGGTATTCGCCTGTGGGTACGGATCGGAAACATATCGAGAAATCCAAGATGGCTGCCAAAGTTGCCACTCCATAGTGGTCACTACATAATGGCCACAACATAATGGCCACTACAAGGCAGCTGGGTGGTGCAGTGGTTAAGGTTACCGCCTGCTCCGTTGAAGGTCTTTGCTTGCGTGGGTTCGAACCAGGGTTTCTGTTGACAGCGTCCCTATCACCGCACTTTAAAAAGCCTGTATGCGTCCCCAGGATGCATTGGAAAGTGTAGCTTTCAATTCTAAGTGTCAGGCAATCCAGAAATTCACAATTCAGCCAATTGCCTTTGGAGGCTTTCACACTTGAAATCAGTCAATTGCAATTCACACCTATTATAGCTCTGCTGGCCCCTACATCATCAAAATTGTCAACAGTAATCAATGCCATCTTTCGGAAAGCAATCCGCTTAATTTCAATTAAACATGACCATCAACAATTTTTTTGTTGTAGAATATGACATCCAAGCACAGAATGACTTGCCTCTGAAATAGTGATTGGTCATTGGCCAATGACAAATTTAGACAGTTCAACAGTAACTGTTGTACAAATGGTTTCAATGTATTTGTATGATGAACTTATTTTATTTTCTCACTTAATTTTGATGCAGGGGCTTCAGATTGTGTCATTGTGAAATTTGAATGACAAACAGTTAGCATAATGCTAGGAGTGGGGAGAAATAACATTATCATCAACTTAGTTGAAAATGGTTGCCCTAATGTCCTTGCTACATTGCAGCTGTCGATGTGCGTAGCAGAATACAGTCAAGGAAATGCAAATGATAACTTTTTTGTTGCCATTTTATATTTATCCTCAAAATTTTTCAGACATATAAAAAGAAAATTTGGGGTTTTAGCAGTGTATACCACCAGCTATTACCCGAAGAATTTTTAAAATCTTTTGAATACTTTGCATGTCGTCTTGTCTCACCAATCTCATTTAAATTTTGCATAGTTGCAAAATTTTAATGAGATTGGTTGCCTAACATGCTATTTTATTTAATTACGATAATAAGGCAGCCTGCTCCTCCTTCTTCTTGTTGATATGTCCTGCCTATAAATCAGAAGTTCTAACACTCCATGAGCTTTTTCCCCTCCCGATATCTCGAGAATCAAAATCAGGCGATTGCCAAAATATTTAATGAGAAAAAAAACATCAACTGCGACTGGGACCCAGAATTTCTGCAGGGGACCCACTTTTTTGGACCTCATTGGGTCCCTGGGACCCACTTTTTGGGCACCCCAACAGAAACCCTGGTTCGAACCCCGGGTGGGGAACCCATAATTTTCAGTGTACCTTCATGAGCAAAATCCCAGCTGGATGTTGTTCGGATGAGACGTTATATTGGCGGCCCCTTGTATCAGTGTCTGTGCTGGGCAAGTAAAAGATCCCTCACATGGGGTAAATGTGTAACATGTTGAGGACTCCCTCTCTCTCTCTCATCTCATCAATCAACATGTATATGTTTTTCAACATTTGACACACACACAAATGTGTGTAGGTGTAAAAACGAGCTTGAACGAATTTGTGGACATGCAAAAACGAGCATATTACTCGTGTAAATGTAACGGCTAACATTTGTGTATGTGTTGTAATTTTCATTAGTGCAACTGCCATTTCTAACATTTGTGGAAGTGCTAGATAATTAGGGTTGGGGTTAAGGTTAGGTTTGGTTTGGGGTTAGGCAAGTTCAGGGTTATTATGTTCGTAATTACATCTTTTCAAATTCCTGAAAAGCAGTATTTGACACTTACACAAATACCAAATTCGTGTATATGTTCGTTTTTGCAGGTTTACAAATTCGTCTACATGCAAAATATTGAAAAATATATACCTCCAATCAACCCTTGTGAGCTCCCAGAACTAAGCTTAGAGGGCTGCACTTACCATATCTATCTATCTATCTATCTACAAAATGGCCACCATTGTTAATTTGTCCATTTTGAGCTTAGTCTTTCACTACCAGTTCTAAAATTAGTATTGGCATGTGGATGATAATCAGTTACACATTGATAGATTTCACATTAACAGACGAGCGTTGACACCGCTTGCGGTTCTGGTTTTAGCATCTATGGCAGTCAACATAATTTTTCAGGGTCATTTACCTGTTTGTCAAATCAAGGTTTATACCTCCTTGACAGCTATTAACGACAAATTGTGCCAACTCTTGCCAATTGCCATTTCCAGGGGTGGCCAAAGTAACCCTGACACTGACTGGGAGATTTGGGGTAACATTGGCCATAGCCCTAAACTCACTAAATTACTTAACATATAAACAAATCTTGTGTAGTTTGAAACTTTGATATATTATCTGTAAAAATTACCTATATTAATGAAGATTTATCACAGTATGTGTTAGATATTAAAAATAAAAATAGGATATACAATGAATTCACAAACTGTTGCACACTTCCAAATTATATGTGTTTCCTTGCCTAGAAATTAAGGCTATTAGATTTGTTGACATTATGTAAAATTCAACTTGGGAGTTGAAGGTCATAACTTGATACACATTAAATCATTGTCCCTTTCGATCATTTTCAAAGGGGGTAAACGTGCAGCCTGTAGAGGACTCCTGCTATATCTACCATCTCATTAATCAACCTGATATCACCCACTCGGCCACTCCTCTTAAGACTTAAATGGCTGCACTTGTGCATACCATATCTATCTATATATCTGTCTATACAGATCAAATTTGCTTTAAGATATCCAATTTTTTTCAATGCTGGGGAAAGGCTGTGATGTTTACGCTAGGGCCCTGCACGGGACCAGGTGTTCAGTCCCGCTCCCGCCCGCTCCCGGCCTGTCTGCTCCCGGTCCCATCCCGGTCCCGTTAAATTTTTCTATTTTAATCCCGCTCCCGTCCCATCCCGTCAAGTTGAATCCCACTCCCGTCCCATCCCGTCACAAATTTGACATGGGACTCCCGTTCCCATCCCGGAGAAATCTCAGTCCCGTTTCAGTCTCGTACCATATAGTGGTATCTTAATTGATTAAAATGATATTCTGTACTTAAGAAAGTTGCTCATTCAGGCACATTGGCTTAGTAATGTTGTCTATTCACATTTGTACTTTGCAATTTATTGAAGCTGATTTGTCAAATTCAGCCTAATAAGTGAAACAGTTGACTAAATTAGTGAAAAGACTAAATTAGAGAAATGACTAAATTAGTTGAATGACTACAATGTAAGTTAGTGAAATGACTTACAAAATCACTCATTTTGAGTTTACACTTGCTATTAACTAGTAAGAGACAATTTCAGTGTTAAAACGATTTTGATCATTTGGATTATCTCTGAGTTCAGATTATCATTTAAGTATTTGCTAGTTGTAAAATAGGGTAATTAAATAATGATGTAAACTTTTTAAAGGTAAAATAATATTAATTTTATATAAATGCTATTTGTTTAATTAATGCTCAGACAATAGTACCCATATATATGCAATGCACCATTGCTCACAATAATACAATAGGGGCCTGTGTTTGAATAGCAATTTAAGACAATGGCTGGTGTCAGAGTAGCAACTAAAATTCAAAATGGGTGACAGTTATGTCCATGAATGAATATTGAGCTATTTCATATTATTAGACAATAGCACATGATATATACCTGTAACTATTAGATGTATATGTAATTATTTTTGTCAAAAGAAACATATTAGGCCTAGTACATAGGTGTGTACACATATACTACTACAAGTAAACAATTAGTAAACATGTATTGAATTAATTAATAAAGACAAATACTTGAATAGTTGAATACTAATACTTGACTACTAAATTTTCATTTTATTCCTGACTTCTACAGAGCATATTTAATTTGTATCTTGTGTTACACAACAATTTTCTTAAAAATTGGAATTTTAGGTGTGACAAAATCTCGAGTTGTATTTCACATGTGAAGTCCATTACTACTTGGTTCTTTGAATTACTAAGAAACATAGGGTAAAGATATAGATGGTGCTACATGTTTTTAATTTCACATTGGAGGCAATGTAGTGCAGACAGTGTTAAAACTTTGCCAAATTAGTGAAATATTTGAAAGAAATCAACTCATTAGAAATATCAATTTAAAGAGAACAACCAGAATGTGGCTTTCTGCCAGTTTTGTGTTTCTTGATGAGATAACCCAAAATATACCACCAGTGGGTTTCACAAATGAAATCTAGCAAGGCTAATATGAATGTTTAAGGGCTACTGACGGGACTGCAACGGGAGTGACTCTTGACAGTCAGAACCACTCCCGTCCCGCTCCCGGGCCTAATGGATGAAGACGATCCCACTCCCGTCCCGTCCCGCCATCTCTGGTCCCGCTCCCGTCCCGCTCCCGCTCCCAAAACAGTTAGGGACTCCCGTGGGTCCCATGGGAGGCGGGACCCATTGTCCCGTGACTCCCGTCCCGTCCCGTGCAGGGCCCTAGTTTACGCATAATAAAACCCCCTTGTTTCAATTATTTCATAATAATATGAACCTCTACAGCCCAATTTGCAACCAATTCCGAGGTGTGTGCTAATTTCTGCAGGATACTGTATGTACCTGTCTGAATAGTTACAGCAGTGCAGTACAAATGATCTGCTGGATTCAAGGGATGTGGACTTACCCACTACACCACCTCCATTTTTATCCCCTGGATTCTTGTTCAAGTTTATCTTTGTTTTTGGTGATCCTGTTTGGTCCTCGGGATTGAGGCTGGCTACTGTTTCCCGAAGCCCAAGGCCTCAATCCCTCATTCCAAACATATTTCACTGTTGCCCTCGTACCAGTCAACATTTGTACAATATGTCATGGTACATACAAGCCTGTACTCGTAATCATCATCAAAATGTAAAATTTTTCCAATTGTATTGTATGACATCACAAGTTCACCACACATGATCATGTACATAGAATATGCTGTCTTTATTTCCATGAACAGATGCTCAGTACAATGCACAAGAGCTCTGATCAATCTCTCCTCTAACACAATCACTTTGAAGTGGTATGTTCTTTGAATTTATTTAATTTTGATTTTTTTTTTCTTCAGGTTCTCTCCACACCTATCCCTGACATAACAAAGAAACATGTAGCAGACTCAGGATTACTGCTTGGGCCATCTGTGGAGAAATTCAGCCGGTTTCACCCAATGACGAGATACGAGAATATCACTTTCAACTGTTGCTCCAACTGCTTGGGGGAGTTGCAAGTCGTGTGAAAGAGCTGAGGACTTGTTGTGAACTGTTGATGTTTTGAGTCAAACAATATCCATGGCGGTCACTAATGAGGTTTCATAATTCTACAAAAGTAATCACAAGTTATATAAACTGTTACAATGTATTACGATCTCATTTGATCAATGAGTAACTTCATAAGCCCCATCTTCTCACTGACTTTTAGGCTCAATCCTGTCCAAAATGTGTCATTTTATGTTAAAGAGTGTATTAATACAGAAACTAAAGCTCCAATCAACCGTCCATTCCTGACTTTAAGAAAGGTGAGAGGAGACAAGTCCAAAGGAAAACAATATTACGTCGCAATGTAGCATTGGCTGCATTTTATTGCGATGGTTTCAGAGCAAAACTGCAAGGCTCCGAGTATTTTGTGGATTCTTAATTTCTTTAGAATGTTTGTTTAGTTCATTTCCTTGGATACATCTATTATGTGCAATATGGAATTTTGAAAGATCTAATCAACAATTTTAAACCAGCCTTTTAAAAAGATGTCTTGGCAGCATGTTTGCTGAATTGTTTCTTATATTAGTACATGTATTCTTTTTATCTGGACGGAGTCCGGATACTGTTGAGCTACACTGCTAGTTCTGTCTCTCTTGAATTCCTGTCATCAATGCCAGCATTAAACATGACATATAATGGTTTAATCCACATAGCTCCTATTTCACCCTCCACCTCTGCACACACGCCATCCTAATGCGTCAGAGTGATGCAGCAGATAGATAAGGGCTAGATCTATCTGTAGCGACTGTGGATAGATGCATACAGTGCCGAGAATAGACAGAAATTATGACATCCGATGTGTTTTGACTGCTATTTGGCCCAGCTGTCTGTAGCTTTGGGGGGACCAGTCCATTGGAATGCAGATATTTGATTGGTCGATACATAGAGTAGCTGGTTGCCATTGGAATGAAGCCATGTGATTGGTTGATGTCGTCTGGCTGGTTCCCGCTGTCTTTGGTGGCGTGAACAAAATAGTGCGTAGCGCATATTCAAGTAGTTCTTGGGTTTCCCACTGGGGGGACACTCTCCTTAGCCATTTTGCATGAAAAACGCGTACCAGAACAAGTGGATTTGTATGCTTTTGCTTCTTCAAGTGCAATTTAGCAATTACCCATGAATTGGTCAGGTATGCCACTTGTCACCTGGAAGGGTCACCTGGGGGGCTCGCACCGTATAGTTTGACTTCGGCAATCGTTGTAAATCTCAGGATATTTCCGCCGTTAGCACATGCGTCTTGCCTATAGATGCGAACTAGATTGATTACAAAAATTTGTGAAATGAACTATTTTAAAACACGACTTGTCAACCCCTACAAACTGTCATCTCTCCCAATTCAACATAAGTATCAATCAAAAAACTTTTGTGTGTTGCACTGTTGCTGCATGTCAAGCAAAATATGAATTTCTCCCTCTCAAGGCCGCTTAGGGCTCATGCCCTCATAAATCGGGACCCTGCTACTATAATTCAGCTTACCAAACTACTAGCCTAATAGCTTGTTTAACAATGTTCAGGTCGATTATCACCGTCCAGATATGCAAATTCCAATTTGCCTTCTAGTTTGTCATTGTACCTTCTATGATGTCCAATTGACTACCACTACAGCGAAGCGTCTGATTGTGTCATGTTTGGATGAACTTGAATCTTCAACCATAAATGTCCATAACTCCCATGTTATGATATAGTCAAACTTCCAATGCAAAGTAAATTTATACCTGTACACTGTGTACATTTTCATGAGGTTTTGGTCTTTCTTGGTATTGATGCATGATATTAGGGAGGTTTTGCTACGTGTTTAGGTATCCGGGTGTCCCATGAGCTCCCATGTACAATGTGCATGGCTCACATGGACAGGTGATGTATAATTATTAATTACTTTGTTGCTGTGGCAACGTATGCGTCCTACAAATGCACAGAACTTCTAATGCAGCAGATAATTGCAAATAACCATAAAAATGTTTAAAATTGGTACGCAAGCATGAAATTTGGCACACATGCTCTTTAAGGTCTATTCAACCCAAAAAGCCCGCTAGCCAAACATATATTCAATTTGGCGGCCATTTTCCAAGATGGCCGCCAAGTACATGGTTTTTCTTTAAAAATAAGGCCAATACCACACCAGCACTTATTTTATTTTGGTCCAGAACAAGGTTTTGGGGAAAATTTATTTCATGTATGATATCACCTTGGGTGTAGGGTACTTTTTGACTTGAAAAATCCAAGATGGCGTCCAATATGGTCACCAAAAACAATAATAACCAGTATTTCAGCTCCGGAGAGACATACAGTAAAACGGGTTACTTTGGCCGTTTCGGAGCACCAAATTTGTGTTCTGAGAAAAACTATTCGTTGAATATCAACAGTTTTGTGCCATAACACAACCTGTACATTGAGGTTTTCATCTGTCAAAAAGCTTTTCAAAATCTAGGATGGTTCTATTTTTTATTACATAATTAAAGGGTCGGCCAAAGTAACCCCAGAGTTGGGGTAACTTTGGCCACCTTAGATTTTGAGCATGCAATACCATGTACTGAAGTAGAATTGAATTAGTTATGTTATTTTGGCCACCCAATAAGCCAAGGAATGTGTTTTTTGTAACCTAAAATGAGTTGTGACTCATTCGCAGATTTCTGAACAAAAACTAAGTATTGATACGTGAACCACACTCTGTGTACTACTGCCTCCTAATTCAGAATGAAATAGTTTGAACATACCGCGGTTTTTAGGCCACAAGAATGTAAGATATGCTGCCAGTCATAAAAGGTGTCATTGCAAAACAATTGTAATATTCTGGATTCCCGGGTTATTAAATAAGATATATAATGATGTATGTTAAATGATGATTTACACAGAGATGCAGTAAATCCTTTATTCCATCTTCAAGACAAACAAGTAACTGCCCAGAGAGAGCTGGGCACTTTCCTCATCATTGGGGCTGCAACCAATCAGAGGCCTTTGCCTCTTGGATCCTGCCCAAACAACAGCATTCCAATCCCTAATATGAGGATGGAGTTGGTGGGGCAAGCTGCCAAGATATTTATAGATAGGTGCTCTGACTGGTTGCTAGCTGTACATACTGTAAAACCCAAATAAAATACATTACATGCTTTAGGTATATTAGAAAATGTTGCTAAATAATTTAAAACTTAATAATTTTGAATTACAGGAAAATTTTCTCAAAGTTACTTCTTTAATAAATTTAGTTATCGCAGTAGGTATAAAAATTTATGAAATTTTTAAAGGAATCAGAATAACTGCTCTTCGAATTATCCACAGCACACAATTATTTTAACACAACAAGCTTAAGTATAGCGATAAAAACATAATATATATAAACATAATTTTGGCTGTAGAAAGCTGAAGACAAAATGTCTATCATGAAACAGCAAAAAATATGTTGCAATAAACATGAAAAGCATAATAAAGCAGTTATACTTAATTATACCATTTGACACCTCTGTCAGCCTATCACATGCCAGCATTACAGGGAAATAATTCCCATATTCTTTGTTGTCCAGTTATCCTCTCATGTTTGAGTGTTTGAGTGTTTGTCTCATGGTATAAGCCGGGATCAGGAATATGTGTTTATCACACCTCAGCCTAAAGGCCTCGGGTGATAAATCACATATTCCCTCTCCTGTGGTGAATAACCTTTACGTATACCAATAATAATAATACCATTACTAATCAATCATATACCAATAATAATAGAATTACCATGAAATACAGATTGTTTTTCTAGTAAATCAGTCATATACCAATAATAATACAATTACCATGAAATACAGATTGTGTTTCTAGAATTTCGTTAAGTCGAAGAATTTGATAAACATAGTAAAACATAGAATAGCATAATTCACATATTAATCAGTATAAGATGTGAAACAACATTAAATAGCACAATTCACTTCATAATCAGTATAAGATGTGAAACAACATTATTCACACAGTAAGAATTATAACATGTAAAATAACAATTTCACATAGTAACAATTAAATATGCATAGGCGTACGGCGCGCGCAGTTTTTGGGGGGGGGGGGTGAGCGACATCTGCCCGAATCTCAAGATCTAGATTTAGTTCCATTTCATATCAAATTGGCTGGAAATCATTATTTAGACTAGCAGGAGGCTAGTCTCTAGAGACACTACAAGTTGTCAGGATCCTGTTGCCACACTCAATGTTTGTACGTACACGCTTGTTGTCTGCTAACTCATCATCACATGAGCTCAAGTAGCAGCTGCAATCGTCGTATTTCCACATTGCTTACCTGTCAGTCAAGTGAACTAAACCTTTATAATGTGACATGCCACATTCTTAAACAATTATTATACTTAGATCCGTATTAAATTGCTTTATTTCGACTGCAAATGCACAAATCTCCAGGCACTGAAAGAATAGTTCATTGTGTATCCACTAGATGGAGATTGACTGCGTTGTGTTTCAATTACACTAGGTGGCATCTTGGGGCCAATATGGCTGCTCTCATCATAATGTTGCACAGAACATTTTCAATCAAGCTATTTATTGTCATTAAAGACACAGGAAAGACACAAAAGTACATTGCAATGCTATTAAAGTTTTGTTTAGGGAAAAATCTACACTTCTGGTAAGTTTTTGCCTCGGTAGCTTGTGTAACAAGCCTACGGGGCTCTGCAGTCCAATCTGACCTGACCTGTCAACAATTTGCTGGCTGCGGACTCCTCGTTTTACACCAAATACGTCATTTCTCTTCAACGTAGCCCACTGAAACTTCGCATAAGCGTTTATTACCGTGTAAGCAGCTGCATGTGCCATTATCAGCCATCTACGCGTTTCCTATATATCCGATTTGATGTTGCCATCAACCCACAAATATTTGACATGACTCCTTCGTCAGCCATGCTTGGCTACTTGTGCACTTTTCTCCCGTAAACGATGACGTCATCGCTTATTGCGTAGCAGTGCTGACTTTGCGTGGCAGCAAACCTTCAGCAATGTGCACTTACTGCAATAAAAGGCCACTGATACACAATAAAGACACACCAGAGAGGCATAGTGTTATAATTGTAAGGGTGTAGGCTTATAAATGTAAATATACCGCTTTTCATCAAATTTCTTGTAGGATTTCTTAAGTCACTTCATTCTGACACCTTGCAAAGAAATTCAATGGAAATAGAAATCGTGATTTAGTTGTTCTTTTCTTTCTTCTTCTTCTTCTGTCTCATCAAGGCAAGAAAAATCCTCGCTATTTTTATTCAAGCCCTTTTGCTTTATTGCCGCTTTTTGCACACCACAGCTACCGGGGCTCACGTGCTTGCACGGTATTTTTAACAAAGCAACTCATTGGTTTTCCATAAATTTCATTCCCATTTCTTAATGGGTGATAATATGACTGTTTCTATGTTAATGATCTATTGACAAACATACATTTCCAATCAGTGATGACCATCAATGATTACCATCAATGATGGCAGTCTATTCTGGCAATCAAGTGTCAGCTCCCTGCTGATTGCCTTTGTTCTTCTTCTTCCATTTCTTGCCTTTTAATTACACTTCTCAGTGGGTGATAATAATTTAATTAATTACACATATGACTATTTCTCTCTGAATTTACTTGAAAAGTATAACACATTTTCAATCAATGTCGGCTATCACTCATGACATTTAGGCCACTCAATGCTGCTAACCTGTTGAGGCCCTTTTGCTACCTTTCCCATGTTACTTTGCCTTCACATTGGGAGGCAATGGCCCAAAAACACCTCCCTAAATATGCCGCGGCCTGCTAGTCTTGCTAATTTTAATTTGCCTTCATCTAGTTTTCAATAGTGTTTATTTAATTATCTGCCCAAATTTTTTAGCCTCTTTGCCCGAATCTTACTGTTTCCCAAACTTTTAGGGGGGCGATCTCCCCCCCTACCCCCCCTCCCTCCGATACGCCTATGTAAATATGTGAATATTAGCATGTGAATACAATTAGATGGGAGTAATTATCAAAAAATATATATCATCAGTTCGATTTTTTTTTCAATCATATGACATTTTACATTTCTATTCTAATTTTCAATTTTTTGCATAATGCACCGATGTAACATTAGCCTATGTTGACAGACACCATAAAAATAATCCAAGATGAAATAACTTTGTCTAATGCTATTTCGGATGAAATCATATATATCTATGGTGGTTCACAGCTTCCGCAGCAGCTAGTACATCATCGCTATATTATGCTTCTTACAGGAATTCGCGTTGAAGTAGACTTGCTGGTTTTCATTTTTGGGTCCTCCAGCAAAATCGGTATTTTCAATATTGTGTAAAAACTATCAAGATAAATCTTGAACTTTTTGCCCTGGCAAGAGGGCATACTACTTTAGAAACAAAATCAAATAAGCACGAAGTTCAGAAATGGAAAATAAATTAGTAATTGTGAATTTAAAAATACATTACATGACGTATGGAAGCCCACATGACGTGTGGTAGCTGCACAGTCCATTCCAAAGATTAATCTCAACAGTGATACACAGATATCAACAAACCAAGCTGTCAATAAAACGACAAACAAGTGTTTAAATCAAACTATAAATGTAAACTGAAGTCAAATGATATTTAATTGGATATTGTGTGTGGTTATCATTCAATCATGTAATATTCTATAACACTAGGCCTAATCTTTGATTGGTTGACACGAAAGTTTGGATTACACATATAACCTTGACTGGAACCTGCACAGTGTATCCATATTTGAACATCTCAAACCGCATTTCAATGAGCTTCTAAGATAATCATTTCAATTGGACCCATGGACAGATAGCCAGATAGCAGATTAAGATGGAACAATTAAGATAGATAGATAGATAATATCAGAAAAGATTCATAGACAGAAAGACAGACAGAAAGACAGAAAAATAGATAGATTGATAGATAGATAGATAGATAGATAGATAGATAGATACTAAGATAGATAGATAATATGTAAGGGGCCGACCAGATGATCTTTGGGGGGGGGGGCTATGGATATTTGGTGAAAAAAAAAGATTGTTCAGCACATGGAAATAAAAAAAAAAGTTTGTTTCTACCTGTAGCTAGGGTACCGTAATGTTAAAAATTCCGATAAAAAAGTTTGTCGCAGTGCGTATGCGAAAAAAATTGTTCGACGACGCGTCGCGAAAAAAAAAGTTAGTCCCGGGGGTAAAGTCCATAGCCCCCCCCCCAACTATCGTCTGGTCGACCCCTTAATGCAAATTATTGAATAGCCAATCCTAAAATCATGTTTCTTGTACCTTCAATACAGAGGTCATTCTTTTTAAAAACATTTACAAAATGCGGTCTTGGATTGTCAAACGTGGTCCCAAGTCAAAGACTGCACACAGGAGGTATGATTTGGTGACCATCAGAATGCCACAGTTGATGATTAACAGGGATTAGGAGAGAGACTCTTGCCAAACTTGCGATATACAAAATTTCACTGTTTCAGTTTGTTTGAGGTTGCATTTTTTCTGGAATAAACAGAATTATCTGATGTTAGAGGATTTGACTTCACAGATTCTTTACACACATAAAAATGAATGAAAATTGGTCACAGATGAGTAGCTTTCTACCATACGTCACGTAGAGCCAAATTGCTTGATCAGATTGCCTGTGAAGTCTACTGCAACGCGAATTCCTGTAAATCACACAAATACCAATTACTGCATTGGACAATTTATGGTATTTTTTCGGCATCTATGTCAGTCAACATAATTTTCAGGGTCATTTACCTGTTTGTCAAATCAAGGTTTATACCTCCTTGACAGCTATTAACGACAAATTGTGCCAACTCTTGCCAATTGCCATTTCCAGGGGTGGCCAAAGTAACCCCAACACTGACTTGGAAATTTGGGGTAACATTGGCCATAGCCCTAAACTCACTAAATTACATAACATATAAACAAATCCTGTGTAGTTTGAAACTTTGATATATTATCTTTAAAAATCGTCCACAATTTTCACTGCGTAAGCTTGCACTTGACCCACCCAGAACAAAATAGACACTTCCCTGCAAAATCACACTTTTTTGCAAATCTGCTTTTTCCCAGAATGGCCTTCTCAGGAAGCACTGGTATCATGATATTGAAACAAAATTATTACACATAGAAAGTAGACAAGTAACTCTAGCAGATGCAAAAAGAAATTTCCTGGTATCTATATTGGTTTGAGAGATACAGGATACAGAATCTTTTTCTCATTTGGCGACCAAAGTAGTACAGAACGGCCAAAGTAACCCTGTTTTACGGTATTTGTACAATTTGTACATGTATTACTGGTTCAGTGTTTTGATGGTGTGGACCCGAGATCCAAGAAGTGATTCATGTCTGGGAGATACGGATGGACATTAAATTGTTGTGCAGTTGACAACATCAACAGTGCAGTGTGCTGCTGGCAGCCTTGTACAGTGTGCTGCAGCACTGCTGCTGGGGTAAACTGGCAACTCCGTAAAAGCACATGTTACAAGAAAGATTTCATGCTGGGATCCCCAGAGTGGGACAAATTATTCATTTTCGTTACATCCATGTGAAGTACATGTAGGAGTAGGCTAAGTTTTTCTCCCCGATATTTACATTGCGTTCCCAATTATTATGCAATCATGCTTTTCCGTGATACCTCAAAAAGAAATAACACTGTTTGGATATCCTTTACACATAATGATAAATGGGCCTTGGAGCCAATGAGTTCCCCCGTGGCCTAACTGGTAAGTGCACTTGTCAACTGGCTTTGAGGGCGTGGGTTCAAATCTCACCCCGGGAACTTACTTTAGTCCGAGCCCATGGGACATTAAATGGAGGCGGGTTGTATTCAGTATTCTATGCTGGGGCAACTTAAAGATCCTGCGCATCCCTGAATTAATAGGGTATGTGCCAGACTCACAGTCTTCTCATCGATATAGCCCACTAAGGTGCTGCAGAGGCGTAAAACACAAATAAACAAACAAACCATGGAGCCAATGTTTTGTCAATTTTGTCCAATTCCATTGGCTCAGTTAGGAGTTATACGAGGGGTGTCCCAAAAGTTCTGACCAATTTTTTTTGGCAGACCTTTCTATTTGAAGTAGCTGTATGAAATTTTCACAGAATCAATTTAAGGTATTTCACTATCAATTCTGAAAATATAGTACCTGTTTGAACATTTTAAATAACTTTTCTGTTGCCATGGAAACAGAAGGTCAGTGCACCCAGCGCAGCTCAATTTTTTAGGCCAAATCCAAGTGTCTAGGCTTGTAAATAACCTAGGAATTTACTGTAAATATGCAATGAATGATCCTGAAAAATATTATTTGGAAACCTAACAGTATCTCAAATTTTTTTATTTACATTTAAAGTCACTGTGAATCAGTTTAATCCATGTGCTGAGGCGATCACCTGGATCCTCCAAACTGGGCTGTTCCTAAATTGTGGAATTTCAGTGTATGTGGCGACTGCTTCTTTTCTCGTTATGACTATTATTTTTTAAATTTTTGAACTGGTATATATATTTTGGTATCACACAAAGTTACAGAAGGCCAAATCTGGAAATTAAAGCAGATCAGATTGGGTTTTGTACCTAAGGTTCTTGAGAACTGCCTCTTGACATCAGATTGTTTCAGCCAAACCGTCTCAAGCACTGTTAGGCAACTGCTGGAAAAAGCCTTTGGTAATTGCCTCATCTGATCAGGTTGAAATATAAATAAAAGTTTATAATCTAATGGAAGATATCTTGATAGACTACAAGCTTATCAGGAAATACATTTTCTTGCAATCATTTGCTTTTTTATTATAAATTCTCTGACTTTTAACACAGCTAATTTGCTGGATTTCGTGTGAGAAATTGAGCTGCGCTGGGTGCACTGACCTCTCGTAACCATGGTAACAGAACAGTAACTTAAACAATTCTTACAGTCTTGATTTTTTCAAAATAGATGGTCAAATACCTGAAATTTATTCTGTGAAAATTTCATTTAGCTATTTCAAATAGAAAGGTCTGCCAAAAAAATTGGTCAGAACTTTTGGGACACCCCTCGTACTATATAATGATGTTTTGAGATGTTCCCAATTATTATGCAAATTCTTGGAAAAGCTTCCCTGGCCACTCAAAATCACCCAAACTAATCTAAAGATGCCATCAACATATACCCCATAACACAAAAGGAAAAGTATAACCATAATTTCAAACATAGATGCATTCATATCCAAGACATCCATGTTATTCTACTACATTGAAATAGCACTGAAATTACAGTTTTATTGCAATAAAAAGCCTCTGTTTAATAGATAGACAAAATGCAAAATCACTACCTAAATCATTTACGCTTTCCTTAGGTTTAGAACTCTCCTGTAAACCAATGATAATCAATTTTCAACCATGTGTCTGAAAATATCTTAAAATGAATTGAGTGCATCCAATTACCAATGCGATTCCGATGGGAAACAGAGAAGTGTGAGTTTTAGATTTGATGTCATATTTTGTAGAGATATCGGATTTGGTGTTTCATCGTACAGTGTGACTGTAGTGTGCTAAAGATATATTCTAAGCTGAAATTTTATTGATATCAATTTTTTTAAGTGCACGGGAGGTTTGCTTATTGAGAAAAATGCCAATTTCAATGGTTTTTCAATGCAGTTGCATTACTTTGATTTCTTGGTCATGAAGGTATCCACGTTTGAAATGATGGTTCCATTTTTTTTTAGCCGATGCCCAGGCCCTTAGCAATACAGGATATGTGAAGTAACTTACTTGCCACAGGCGGATATATGTTCACCACCAAGAGTCCTCCAGGTGGATTTGTCAATGGAAATAAGGAAACATGTGTGAAGACACATCATCAAAGTTTGTGCACTTTTGGGGAAACCCTGGGCTAAATTTAGACATGTTGGGGAAATGTCAGTGTGACCTTGCTGCAGCTGAGATTCCCAGAAAAGGCCACAACTGCATTGTGGCTCTTTTCATGGAGCAGAGGAGATCTTTTAGAGCTGCCAGTAGCACAGATCTTCTGTCAGATGGTTAAATAAATATAATAGACAGATAGAAGATCTGTAGACACTACTAGACAGGTATATAGGTAGAAAGGCTATGAAAAAGATCAGACATGAAGGAACTTGCAGCTTTGAATTGAAGCTGTGAATGGAATTCTCATCAACCTCTCAACAAATCTCTTTTAAAAATCCCATTATCTAGCAAAACAAATTATAACTACAAATATCGGCTATATTTTTTTCCGAAAAAGATTTTCTTGTTAGTGTTATGAGGTATATTCTGGTGTCATTTCATAATGAACTTTGTTGATTTTGAGTGGAAATGGATGCTTTTCAAAGAAGTTGCATAACAATTGGGAACACCCAAAAACCTGATTATATGGCATAACTCCTCACTGAAACAACGAAATTGGACAAAAGTGACAGAATATTTGCTTCATGGCACACATGTCATTGTGTGTAAAGGATATCCAAATAGTGTTATTTCTTTTTGAGATATTGCAAAAAAACATAGTTGCATAATAATTGGGAACGCAGTGCAGGTGTCACAAGCTTGAAGCTTCGCCAACAAAAACCTGGCCACTGTTGTCACTCAGCTGCTATGATATGTGAGAATTGGTGCAGAAGCGGGAGACAGTGGATTATTCAATATATTGTACATGTATAGTAATCAAGTGGTCCACCTGCTTGTGGACAAGTTTTGATTGCTGCACTAAACCCTCATCAATCAACAATTAGCAGGCCGTATGCGAACAGACAAAGAGTTTTTTGTGTGCTGAGGTTAGCATGCAGTTTGAGTGTCTAAAAAAAGACAGTTATGTTTGAAAGGCAGCGACTTTAAGACATATATACATGCCTGTATGGTGATAGGTATAGTGGTCTTCATTTTGGCCTTGTGTCGAATGAGGGGAAACAGAAAGAGAACCTCCTGCTTGTAAGAACCCAGGCATTATACCATATATGCACCGTGCTCGGGCACGAAAACAAACCAAACCTGCATCCAGACAAATCATTATGCACATTATGCACATTGATAGGGCAAAATACTTAACCAAGACAAATCATTGTAAAGTAGGGGAGACCGGGGCACGTTGGTCCACTTTTTTATTTTCCGGCTCTCGATCAGAAAGTTCTTTAAATATTTGAAAAATCTCTTTACTCACATACTGACTGACTTCTGAACATCTACACTACCTTTATGCCAAACCAAGTCGATCTACCATCCATAGTTGTGGAGAAAAATAAGTTTGAAAAAAAAAATTTGTGGTCCAACGTGCCCCGGATCCGGGGCACGTTGGACCGCCATGTGGGGCAGGTTGGACCACGGAATGAAAGTCCAGCAAAGTAGAAGAAAGTGAGCAAGCACCACATTTTATTCTCACAGATCATGACACACACTTGTGTGTCATTGCAGAATGATTATATCGGAATATATACCCAGATAATTTACATAAATCTCGTTTTAGCTAGAAGCGCTGGCAGATTAGCCATAGTCCTGAATTGTTTTACCCTCATATTGTACAGGAATGACTTCTAAGTGCTCTATTCATGTTAAAACTTACACAGCTGGCATTCTGCTGATCATTTTTTGTCATTCAATACAGTTTATAATGGTCCAACGTGCCCCGGCAATGCTAGTCCAACCTGCCCCGTCCCAACCTCTTATGAAAATGTGCATGCCTTGCCAACAAGGTTGAATTTGAACTCGGGAAACTTGTATCAAACTTTACTTGGGTCATTCTCAAATTTCGGGACAATTTGCGTCACTCCAGTACCCTGACATTAATTTGAATGCAATTGATATCTGAAGCGTCACTCCACATCTGTTATTCATATTTCTATTTAGAACCACTGCATTTGGAACAAAAAGTCATTTATTAGGCTTTTTTTGGTGCATTGTGTCCAGTAATCCGTGCCAAAACAGTGGTTTTTCCCTGTCACTGGACCTGACATGACAAAATCAAGTGTTAATTTTCCTCCTAAAGTACCATCATTTCCAAAGTTTCTATGCACGAATCATGAGAATATATACTTGAATTAATATATACATCATATTTAACTTTTTGGCTGGAGAATTCTGGAGAATTCTCTAGCCTTTTCAATAATGGGTTTTGGGGGTGTGGTCGATATTTGGAGGTGTGGCGCATAATGACAGGTATGCATTTTTGGCCATCATGCGTTGAGTTTGTGTTTATGGTAATTGCTGGTTAGAAGCAATCTTAGTTGGCTAATTTGACAGCATTAGGCAAGGTGTAATTGGTTGACAGTTGTTCGGTTGAAACTGTGGCAGTACTTAAAAATTTTTAATTTTTGGGGGTGTGGCCATTTAGAGCCAATGAGAATAAGGGACTTGGTGGGAGTGGCCATTTCAGCCAATAGGGAGACATGTAGAATGCAAGGCCTGGGGGGGGGGGAGGACACATCCAGGGGGGTACTTGCAGAAATTATTTTTTTTGCTAGTTATACTTCTAGGCTGGGGGTCACCTCGGAGGGAGGTAATTTTAAAAGTTTTAGATTTTAAAAGTCCCGAGGGGGGTCACCTCGGGGGGTACTCGCAAAAAAAAACATTTTCTGCCTGTTATATTGCCAGACTTGGGTCACCTCGGGGGAGTATTAAATTTTATATTCTATACAAGGCCCCGGGGGGGGGGCACATCCGGGGGGGTACTCGCAGAAATTTTTTTTTTTTGCTAGTGATATCTCTAGGCTTGGGGTCACCTCTGAGGGAGGTAATTTAAAAAATTTTAGATTTTACAAGTCCCGAGGGGGGTCACCTCGGGGGGGGCGTTACTCGCAAAAAAAAAAAATTTTCTGCCTGTTATATTGCCAGGCTGGGGTCACCTCGGGGGAGGTATTAAATTCTATATTCTGTGCAAGGCCCCGGGGGGGGGGAGGACATTTCCAGGGGGTACTTGCAGAAATTATTTTTTTTGCTAGTTATACTTCTAGGCTGGGGGTCACCTCGGAGGGAGGTAATTTTAAAAATTTTAGATTTTAAAAGTCCCGAGGGGGGTCACCTCGGGGGGGGGTACTCGCAAAAAAAAAATTTTCTGCCTGTTATATTGCCAGACTTGAGTCACCTCGGGGGAGGTATTAAATTTTAAATTCTATACAAGGCCCCTGGGGGGGGGTCACATCCGGGGGGGTACTCACAGAAATTTTTTTTTTTTGCTAGTGATATCTCTAGGCTTGGGGTCACCTCTGAGGGAGGTAATTTAAAAATTTTTAGATTTTAGAAGTCCTGAGGGGGGTCACCTCGGGGGGGGGGGGGTACTCGCAAAAAAAAAAAAAATTCTGCCTGTTATATTGCCAGGCTGGGGTCACCTCTGAGGGAGGTATTAAATTCTATATTCTGTGCAAGGCCCGAGGGGGGGGAGGACATTTCCAGGGGGGTACTTGCAGAAATAATTTTTTTTGCTGGTTATATTTCTAGGCTAGGGGTCCTCGGAGGGTGGTAATTAAAAAATTTTGGATTTTACAAGTCCCGAGGGGGGTCACCTCGGAGGGGATACTTGCAAAAAAAATTTTTTTTTTCTGCTAGATATATTGCTCGGCTGGGGTCACCTCGGGGGAGGTATTAAATTTTATATTCTATACAAGGCCCGGGGGGGGGGTCACATCCGGTGGGAGCTTGCAGAAATTTTTTTTTTTGCTTGTTATGTTTCTAGGTTAGTCACCTCGGAGGGAGGTAATTAAAAAATTTAGGATTTTACAAGTCCCGAGGTGGTCACCTCGGGGGGGGGGGAGTACTCGCAAAAAAAAAAAAGTTTATTTCTGCTAGATAGGCTGGGGTCACCTCGGGAGGTATTAAATTTTATATTCTATACAAGGCCCGGGGGGGAGTCACATCCGGGGGGGGGGTACTTGCAGAAATTTTTATTTTTGCTAGTTATATTTCTAGGCTGGGGCTCTCCTCGGAAGGAGGTAATTTTAAAATTTTATATTTTACAAGTCTGGGGGGGGGTCACGTCGGGGGGTGTCCTCGCAAAAAAAATTTTTTTTTGCTAGTTTTGCTAGTTATATGCTAGGGGTGAAAGCAGAAGAATGAGTAGCCTTCCTGTCGAGACAACTGAGATAGCGTGCATTTTAGCAGCCATCTTTCTTCATTCCTGGACTGCCAAATGTGACCTTAATATTTCATTTAAGGGTTATAAAATTTGGTTCAGGTGTACGCCTGTGGGTATTGATTGGGAACATGACGATAAATTCAAGATGTAGGCCTTTCTGGCAGCCATCTTTTGTCATTCTTGAACTGTCCATTTGTGACCTTAATATTCCGCTTATTTTAGAGTTATGAAATTTGGTACAAGTATTCCACATTATGAATTTGTCGGCCCATAGCTCTATATGGGCAGCGACTCTGTTAGACACTAGTGTCTGCTGTCACGCTCTACTCAAACACTTGCGCAATGCTCACTGCAGCAAGTTGCACCTATACTTCATTGCTATACCCTGACGTCAAGAGAATCTAGTTCACGCAGACATCACCCTACTATACCTCAACCTCCAGTTCCACTGTTCCTACACTCATATTTTTTGCCTCAGACGCTCTCGCATGCTGCAAATCACACCTTCTACTTTCCCATAGGATTAACCAGCCATTGTATCCGAGGATGCTTGTTTCTTGTTTCATTTCATTGAATTAATTGATGTAAAAGACGTGTCACTAGTTTATATTAATTTTTTTGTCCACTCCGTTACCAGGCATAGCTCGGCTCGCTGTTGTTTTTAATGAGCAATTTCAACTCTATGTCGTAAGATGCACATGCGCCAAACCACCACAGCTTTGCAGATTTTCATTAAACAGGTATTCAACAAGTCAAGGCATAATTTTCATTGGAACATTTTTTGGTCCCACTGAAATGTCCCCTCCGTTACCTCCAATTCCGAGCTTACCAGTGATACCTTTTCAAAGAAATTTTATGTATATGTTGCTGATGGTGACAGGATTCAATAGAATGCGATCAAAACTTTTTATCTACCAAATAGAAACCACTATTAAGAGAAAACCAAACCGTTCCTGTCCACTCCGTTACCATTCCTGTCCACTCCGTTACCACAAAAAATCGATATTTAATTTAAAAAAACGATTGATCTGAGATGAAGTACTTCTGAAAATAAGACTTACATAATTTTTTTCATTTTTTTCTATTTTTAAATTGCTCAAAATGCAGGTTTTTTGCATCAAAAGTCCCCTCCGTTACCACATTTTCCAGGGCATTTTGTCCCGAAATTTGAGAATCGCCCACTTAAGTAGTGATAGTTTCAATTTATGAGACTTGTCTGACTGGATCCCCCATATTTTAAGAAGGGTAACCTTGCCAATGAGAAATCAGACAACCTGAAATAGAACTCGCACTTTTCCTTCAATGCTCATGAAATGTTTTGACCAAAAGGAATACCACTAAAGGTCTCTTCATTGGGAATTTGGATAACTGCGCATGTTTATTAAAAAAAATATTGGCGATGGTCCAACTTGCCCCTATAATACCCATGAGAGTTGACGGATACTACGCCCATTGTATGGAGGCCATATGTGGTGCTGTTGTCATTTGCCACCCTTAAAGTTGGCCCATTAGTTACAGGAATTCGTGTTGAAGTTGACTTGTGAGCAAGGGTGCCGGAAGAAAATGAGGGCGGCAGGGGCAGTCTGTCGAGAGAGGGCAAATCCAATTTGCGAGACAAAAATTTACTGAGCGGCAATGACAATTTTGAATATATTCTTATAGATTTTAGCCTAAATTCACTGTAAATTAAGGCTTAATAATATTTTTTCTTGGAGATGACAAGGGCAACCTTGCCCCCCTTGCCCCCCTTGCCCCTCCTGGCCAGGGGCAGGAGGGGCAATTGCCCCCCCCCCCCTTGCCCCCCTTGTTCTGGCACCGTTGCTTGTGAGACACTAAGATAAGGCAATTTGGCTGTACGTGACGTATGGTAGAAAGCTACTCATCTATGACAAAGTTTCATTCAATTTTATGTCTACAAGGAAGCTGTGAAGTCAAAAGTATTTCTGTCAGTTTGTAGAGTTGATATGGGTAAATTGTATACTTATAGTCTTATACACTTATAAACTAAGTGAAACCTTGATAACCTGTAATCACAAATCTGAGAAAATTCTCTCTTGTGTTTGATTGGTCAAAATTCTTGATTTGGGATTGACTTGCATTGGGCCACGCAGATAGATAGGTAGATAGATAGATAGATAGATAGATAGATAGATAGATAGATATATCTATTAATCAATAAATCGACCAATCAACAATCCTTCTGTCAATCAATCAATCATCAATCAAACAATCAATCTGTAAATCAATTAATCAATCTTATGTAGGACGGCAATTTCAATCATCCTTCGCTTCATTGCTGTGTCCTCCTCCTTTCCTAATTAGCCTACCAAGTGCATAAATACAGGACGTAAAGCCCCAATCATCGATCTATCAGACTATCTATCAGACTATCTATCTATCTATCTATCTATCTATCTATCTATCTATCTATCTATCTATCTATCTATCTATCCATTAAATTTCGCATTTATTGAGTGTCTGTTACATTTCCACTGTGTTCACACAAAAATGCGGTCTGAGTTTGTCAATGTACTTGTAAAGATTAATATATCCCATGGTTGGATTATTTTCAAGTTAATCGCTTTTCACAGAAGGCATGGATGTCCACCAATCAGCCACGAGATGATTGGATAACTAATTGGTGATTTGACAAAGAAGCCAAATCTGTGTATCACAATATTTTCCAGTTATTTTTTTTAGTTTCTGTCAGTTATTAGTGTGCTTCACAGGATTCCAATGCAAGCTTATGCCTACCGTACGTCATGTAGGCCTACACTACCACACATCATGTTCAATTATGTACTACCCATTTTATCATATCTTTCATGGCCGGGATCACTTCCAAATTGAAATGCCATCCTATTGGATACAAAATAATGTAGGATCAACTCATTTATTTAGTGCTAGTAGCCAAAATACAATTTCGCCGAAAACACACATCCATGAAATCCAAAAGTCTACTTCAACGCGAATTCCTGTAATGTAATTGATCGCGTATACAGCCCTTGGTTTAACACAATGCTTCATTTCAATAAGCGAGTCCTGAGAGTCAACTTGTGTATTATATAATAGTCTCATAGTTTAAGGAAAAGTGAAATGTTCACCAGGAAAGGATTAACAGCTTGTAAACTGGCGATGCTTTAATGGCCTTATAAATACCAGTAAAAGCATAATTGGATAGTTTGTCTGCTTTTAGATGTCCAGAATGGAGTTTTAAATAGCAAACTATACTTTCCTGGTATTTTGAATTTCAGAATATCAGAATTATGCCTGTTTGACATACAGTGGACAATATACTAGTTGTCCCTTGATCACTGTACCCAACCGGAAATGAATTGGGAGCGTAACTGCAGTTACGCTCCTAAAACGACCACCATCTTACCACTCGATTCAGAAGTTTGAATGGCTATTATTAATTTGCTGAGCTTCCCTATGTCAAGGCAGTTTGCGAGGGGATTGTTTGGTTAGTTAAAGACAGGATGGCATTTTGTTTTTGGTTAAAAAACTGCCCAAAAGTTCAATAACAGCACATAAATGTATGCCTGGCCGGAGCGTAACTCCACGATCTGTAAAATGTTTAGGAGCGTAACTCAAAATTTAAAGAGCGTAACTCATCTTTTTAAATACAACAACCAAACACAGAGCCAGTATTCTTAAGTATTATACGAGGCTCCAGGGCCCACTGTGAAGTGCAGGTTCTAATTGTGAGTGTCTGGCAATCCTGTATTGCAATTAAGTACTTGGCTAACTAATTTTCACACTTTGAAGTGTCAGTCAATCATGATTCATAAAAAGCAATGTATTATGGTAAGAGGAACTTACAAACTGCGAGAAGTGAGAGATTCACTGCAGCTTGGTGCAGCCAAGCCACCACCAATGAAAATTGACAATCATATCACAATCATACACTTGGAATGATTATATAATATTGAATGTTTGATTCATTTGTGACTAATTTCCAAAGAAATTTCCGTGTATAAGAAGCTGTGAATTAAAAATATTATCTTCAGTTGGTCCACTTTGGGCAAACCTAAACAAACTGATAGGTCCCTGTCATAATCCCCTGCCAACCAACATGATCAAGGGAGCATTTTTGAGTGGCAGGCATTCAATGAGACCGCATTTGACCATTCCAGATCGCATTCTGAGAATTTCTTACCAATGCGCTATGTATTGAAAGTATAAAAAGCGCATTCAACTTATTATTAAAATTACAAACGTGTTGTCGACATGTTCCTAATAGATAGATATATAGATTAGATAGATTAGATAGATTAGATAGATAGATAGATAGATAGATAGATAGATATATAGATAGATCAGTGGCAGTGGATCTGCAGTTCGATAGATAAATGAATTGATAGATAGACAGCTAGTCAGATAGATAGATAGATAGATAGATTGATAGATATATAGATAGATAGATGGATATATGGATAGACAAATTCTATAGATAGACAGATCGGCAGACAGATCGGCCCAGATGAAAAAGTAAATTATTGACCAAGTGATGTGACACAGTGTCACCACAGTCTTGGACAAGACAGATATATCTATCGATCTACCTTTCCATCTATCTATAGGTCTGTATCTGTTGAACGCGCAGATGAATGAGTGAGGCAACCATGCATGGTGTCAATGTACACCCATATGACATGTAGCAAAGAAAGTCGGGGGTTGAATGCTAAAGTTTCGGGAAACAAGTCTAAAAATTCAGACACATGATCAAATATGAATTATTGAAATTCAATCACTCCCAAGATATGCCAATCTTTATTACACAATATCTGGATCTTGAAATTCGTTCAGAGTGTGCCCAACCCCTCTCCCAAAAGCACTACAGTCCACATTATGGTGTCCATGTCGAAGGAAAATAGCCATATCCCAGCCAATAAAGCATTTGCTTCACTGAGTTACTCTCCTTATCACAAGAAAAACTTTACAGTTACGCTCCCAAAGATTTGAGTTACGCTCCCAACGGCCCTGGCTTCAAACTCAAATTCGTAGAATTACAGGCAATTGCTGACCAGTTAATGGTATCATGACAACTCTTACATGTATAGGGGAGAGCGGGGCATGATGGGCACCTTAACTTTGAAGATCCACCATATCAAAACTATGCCAACAAAAATTACTATTTGTTGTTGACCGGAGTTGAATTAGGTTCTACTTTAAGCATAGACAATCTTGTTTCTCTCAATGAAATAGTGTTTGAGTTATAAGCACTTCTAATTTTTTGATGGGTGCCCACCATGCCCCGCAAGGGTGGGGCATGATGGGCACCTTGTTGGGGCATGATGGGCAGCTTCAAATGTTGGTCAATACTTGCAGCTGTATAGTTGTAAAACTGAAATAATTCCAATATTCTTAATAAAAAACTTGCATTACATGATATATGGTAGTTATTGAACCAACCCAGCAAACCATTATCACTTTTTTGTCTAAAAAATGCAGGTAACAATCCAAAAACGTAAATTTCACATCATAAGAGGTGATTTGGCACACAAGTTATGTTCTTAATTCTATACCTGATGTAGTAAATAAGATGATACCAAGAGATATTGAAATAGGCAGTATTGTTCATTCTCGCCAATCTTCAACTTTTGTATTGCAAGAAATACATATATGATTAATTCACATGGAGCATGATGGGCCTGGGCCCATCATGCCCCAATCAAGAGACCCATCATGCCCCAAACTTCATTTTTCATAAATGCCCTCAGACACGTACCATTTTCCAAGAATAAAGTCAAATCAAAGAGTTTTTATACAAAATGTTGAGATATTTCTTTGTGAAAGTAAAACAAGACAGCTATTAAAATATCACATTCGCATAATCACAACGCACTTGGAAAATCAGGAAAAAAAGTTGTAAGGGCTTCAAAATCCTAGAAAGGTCAATATCTGCTAAAGTATTGGTATCTGAGCCATGGAATTTTTTCTTCAATAAAGGCTAGCAAAAAGGTATACTTAACAACAAACATCAGCTTCCTCCAGTGTTAAACTTTGGAGTTAAAGCCCAAACCCATCATGCCCGAGGGGCCCATCATGCCCCGCTCTCCCCTACTCAACATTGACAGACATACAGGCATCCCCAATTGGTACTACAGGACGAGGAAAGTGCCTGCAAAGTTCTGAATCAACAATAATCATGGTGGACGTTTTGAGAGCGTAACTGCAGTTACGCTCCCGATCTATTTCCGGTTGGGTACAGTGTTGATATAGCTAGATGTAGGCCCGTAACATCGAAGGCTGGTGCAATGCAGACGTGTAAGTTTGCTTACAACTTGAGCATCACAATCTGTGACATTCAGTGTCACTGTCCTTGAAAACAGTTCATTTCAATCAGCAATCAATCAATGTTGACAGGACCTGTGTCATCAATAATGACAATATAATGACAATATTATAACAACAGTTGATATAAGGGATCCTGGGACTTGGAAGTGAGACAAAATAAACATCATTTTGTTCTGCGTCTTTGGAGACATACATTATGTGTTTGATCTTATTGAGCACCGATTATGATTAGGCTAATAAAATGGTCGACATTGGTTGGGAAAGCACCTGCCTGGGCTTTCATTTGTTATCATTACCTGAACAAATTCATTTACTAGGATATGTCCCAAGTAAGGACAAAAAATACCAACTCCAATGAATTCCTTGACCCCAAAAACCTAGGTGTAGACCCAAAGATTGTCTCTGTATGTCTCTCCGGAGCTGAAACACAGGCTATTATTGTTTTTGGCAGCCATATTGGATGCCATCTTGGATTTTTCATGTCAAAAAGTACCCTACACCCAAGATGATATCATTAATGAAAAATATTTTCTCCAATACCTTGTTTTGGACCAACATAATATAAGTGCCAGTCTGAAATTGGCCTTATTTTTAAAGAAAAACCATGTACTTGGCGGCCATCTTGGAAAATGGTCGCAATATTGAATTTAAGTTTGGCTAGTGGGCGGGTAGAACAGACCTTAAAGAGCATGTGTGCCAAATTTCATGCTTGCATACCAATTTGAAATATTGTTACAGCTATCTGCCACACTTTTCTACACATGTAGCAAAATCTGTATTATTATGTTTTTATTTTTTGGTTTTACATAAAAATGTTAAATATAATTATATGAATTATTAATCGACTTTTGACCTATATGTACAATGAAGCATTAAAAGCACATTCCAGTCAAAATCATACTTTTAATAAATATATCTTCTCATAAAAATAATGTGTTACTTTGACTCACCTTTGAGAATGTCCTTGTTTCGAAAATTGGTTTTTACATAAATTAGGATTTCGACCAAAACTACGCTGCCCTACAAAGGTGAACTACAGTAACTGCAATAATCATGTTTTTGAGAAAAAGCCATTTAAAGTTTTTCCTGTGATATCCAGCAAGTAATACATATATGAAAAATCACTCATATTTGCCAGAGTTTTGTAAAATGAGTGTAAATTACCTTGAAAGTTCCTTATAGTGTTGTTTATTTTAGTATCTACAGATGTTAAGACAGGCTTTAAGATCTTGGTCAGGAATTACTGCCAAACTCACCACTTTACAACTTACACAAAATGTATTTTAATTTCAGCCTGTCTTATGCAAAAATTTGTCAGGAATCCAAATTTCAAGAGAAAAATGCACCCACTCTTTCATTTTGGAAGTTACACCCTTATTTGTAACGCCCCCTCAGCGGGGCGTGTCTGATGTATACCCCAAGATATTATAAATTTCTGGTGGTCAATGGCTTCAGTAATAAAGCTTCTCTAATACCACTTATAAATATCCTTGAATTCTAAGATGGTCCATCAAAAACTACAATTTCCAAATGGGTATGAATAATTCCTTGAGATGACAAACATTTTTTGGCTCTAAGTCGCAGTTTTTTACATTTTGCTTAATTTACAATATACACACACATAATTTTATACCATCATTCTCAGCGGAAAATAAGCTTCAATTTGAGTACCAACAACCTATATTTCCGATAAGTTTAACTCGAACCAAGAAATTGCTATTTTCAAAAATAAAATTCTAAATAACTTGCATTTTTTCATTTTGGCAGATATCGAACAACTAACATAAACTCGTTTTAATATAACTATCTGGGCATAACGAGTTAGACTTTCAGACCTGTATAACAGAAATTGACAAAATGCAAGTTATATAGAAAAATGGCATAATTTTTTCACACATCTTGAAGTAAAAAGCATCAGTTTCATGTTTTGGGTCTGTGATCCTAAATATGCAAAGCAAGGAAATTTTTATGTAATCTATTGTGTTCGTCTGGTCCTTCTGAACACTTTGATGTGTAATTCATATCAATAAGTATCTCAGATGACGTTAAAAAAATTAAATGAAATAGGAACCTCATGCCATTTTTACCTTCAGCGAACGAAGTTCGAAGAAGGTATTGTAATCACTTGGGTAAAAATGTTGTCCGTCCGCCAGGCGGGCGGGCGGTCGGGCGGCGGGCGGATAGATCGTTTCCGGGCCAGCACTCGGCCTCTATTGAGTGTACATGGATGAAATTTGGTACACATATAGCCTGTATGGTCTAGTTGTGCCTTTTGATGGTCTAATTGATAGATATTCAATACCTTTTGAAATAATTGAGAAAATATAAAAATTCTTTTTGTTCGTTTCCGGGCCAAATCTCAGTCACTATTCCATGTGCACTTATGAAATTTGGTACAGATGTGGCCTATATGGTCTAGTTGTGCCTTTTGATGGTCTCATTGATGGATATTCTATACTTTTTGCAAAAATTTGGAAAATAGAAAAATATGTATTTTTTTAGTTTTTTGGGCTGAGACTCGGTCACTATTGCATGTAAATGGATAAGGTTTGGTACACACATGGCCCATAAGGTCTAGTTGTGCCCTTTGAAAGGTCTGGTGGAAAATAATAAACGCTATTTGAAATATTGAAAAAAAGAGAAAAAAATATATTTTTTGTTTCTGGCCCAAGACTTGGTCACTATTGCATGTACATGGATAAAGTTTGGTACACATATGACTTATGTGGTTTAGTTGTGCCTTTTCATGTGTCTGACTGATACATATTCTATACTTTTTGTAATATTGAGAAAAAATATTAGAAATACTTATTTTCTTATAGGAGCCAAAACGTGCCCACTATTGCATATACAGCAATGCCATTTTCCACACGTATCACCTATAAAATGTAGCAGTGCTTTTTGACTTGTATTTAACACTTTTTGAATGATCGGAAAAAAATTGGTGCATGCATAAAACCGTACCATAATATATGTAAGTAAATTAGTATAATAAGGCCTTTCCCTGCTTTTACAAACCCTGGCAAGCACACAGGTAGATCGCAGGGCAGCAGGCAAATAACAGATAATAGAACGCCATTACTCGACCACTGTTGCATACCTATAATATACGGAATTTGGTAAACACACCAATTTTATGATGTAATTGTAATCTTCTAAATGTGTTATTCGCTGAAGGTTTGCTGCTGCGCAGCCTATGTTTATAAATTGTTTTTACTTTTGTCACTTGACTTCATATCCATATTCTGGTCACAGAGCAGCATACATTGGTGCAAATTATTAAAGCTTGGTAACATTTCAAACTTTAGACAATAGAGAATGTCATGGTACCTTCAATTATCATGAATCCTTGATATATTTCAAGAAAGAGACAGTTGAACTCTGATGTCTGAAAATTTTGTCACCAAAAATTAGCATTTTTCGCACGTTTTTTTCATGTGAATGACAAGACAGCTTCTTCGAATCATCATGAAGACACTTAAAAACGTCACCATCAGAAAGAGCACAATTTTTTACCCAAGATAGAATATATTTTAGAATCTCTGATACGATTTTATGGCATCAAGAATTTGTTCACAATTGTGGCTGTAACTCCTGACCAAGATGTTGAAGCCTGTCTTAAATGCTTCTGCAACCTTTTCACGGGCTTACATAGGAATAGATTATTGTCATTGAAGAATATTTACTTACAAATGATATTAAAGTTTTTTCTCTAGAACTTTCTCCATACCAATGTAAACTACAGTATTTGCACAGCTCTGCAGTGGCGTAGCTAGGAAATTTTCCAGGGGGGGCAAAATATTCAATTCAGCGATGGAAATGGAACATTTTTGTTGGGGGAGCTATTATCGCTGTCATCGGCAAAATGGCGCGCCATCGGCAAAATGCAACGTTTGATGACAATGTAATAATTTCTTTCCTGGTCAGGATGGAGCCAGGCCCCTGTAGCTACGCCACTGCAGCTCTGCACAATGATGCTGTAGATACCGCACTTCACCTCTGTATACAGCAAACTTTTGCAGATACTGTAAATTTTGCACCCTGATATCTCCGTATCCAGAGCAGTTGGGACTTTGAAACTTTACCAAAAGATAAAGCTTTATGTAGGTGACACTAACATGGCATTAGTCCAATTCCGACCAAAATTGCTGTAGTTTACCTTTGTGGGGCAGTACGGTAGTGGCACGAAGGCTTCAATTGTACTTACTGGTGTGTATGTACGGTATAGTACATATATGATAGAAGAAAAACTTCGTGGTAGACCCTGAAGCCGTTTAATTTGCGTGATTCGGCAGGCTGAGCAATTATGCAACTGGCCGTAATTTTAAGGCTGCTCATGGCTTCTAGTAGAGGAATGTGCCATACGTTCCGTGACCAATTTCTCCGACTCAATTTTTCGATGCAAATTCTGTTAGATGGGTTCAAAATAAAAAAATTTAGCTGGGGTACCCCTCTCAAAAGTTCGGGCTAACTCCATCAGTGGCCATTTTCCAAAATGGCCACCAAAATTCAAAATTTACCATAATTCCACTTCTATTTGGCCTAGAGATTCAAATGTCAAAATATAGGTTTTAAGGGTCAAGAAACCAAATAAACATATTCCTAAAGGTGACTGTCCAACCTTAGTGGTCATAATCCAATATGGCAGCCAAAATGGCCGACGAAAATGGGTAACTCACAATTCCTGTATCATAAGCTCAAAATATGGAGTTGGACCATCATACAATATTTTAACATACCTCAGAGAAGTCAAATATTGTGATTAATGATTTGTGTATTCAACCCCTATGGTACCATATCCAATATGGCCACCAAAATGGCCACTCAAAATACCCTAAATCTCACTTTTATCACAACGAAGCCAATATTTGGTCTTTTATTTGGTGAAAACATCAATATATATATATATATACTTTAATTGTCAAAAACAACTGACTAATAACAATTTATAAGATTTACACACAAATCTGTTCTAATAATCTAATATGGCTGCCAATTTGTTGTATTTTTGATCTGTGGGTGCTAGGCCATGAAGTGTCTTGTGTAGTAGAGCAGCTGGAGGCCAAAAAGTGCAATATTTAAGAAGATAATTGTGACCAGCTGTACCTTTCCGTTTACCTGTATTGAGTTCGTGTTGGAATGCTACGCAATGCGCATGCGCACGAATAAATTACTAGTTTCGAACCGCAATGGAAGCGTTGTTGTTGCGATGTTAAATTGGCGACGAGGATAAACGGCCAGAAAAGGCATTTTCGATGGAATTACAAGGCAAAATATAGCAGCAACAACTTCGCGGAAGAGTCAACGACGCACGGCACACAATGTCAGGTGGATACGCTCGTCCCGGAACTCGGCAGGAGTGAAATTCCGACGAAAAATTGTGACATTTTCACCACGTGGTTGAAGTCCACGAGGCACCGGACAAGGATAAACGTTCAGAAAAGACATTTTTGATGGATTTACCAGGCAACTTATAGCAGCAACAACTTCGCGGAAGGGTCCACGAAGTGAGGCACGTAATGTCAGGTGCATACGCTCATTCCGGAGCTCGGCAGAAGTGGATTTCCGACGAAAATTGTGACATTTTACCTCGTGGTTGAAGCCCACGAGCGCAAGATCTCAGCATGGCAGCGCAAAATGTCTACATCGGAGGTATTTATCTTCATATTGAACCTTTCAAAACCCCAGAAGACAGACTTAATATCGGGGGAGCCTGGAAATTGTGGTTAGAGGAATTCGAGGAGGAGGCACACTTGCAAAAAGTGACAGAAGTTGCCGATTGGGTCAGATGTTTACGTCGATATGGGGGACCCGAAGTTTGAAATTTGGTGAAATATTTACCCGACCCGCCCGCTCTACTAATCTGACTATCAGAAATTGGTGAGGAAATTAAACAGCCGCTTCATCCCACAAGAAAATAAACATTACGCAAGATTCGTCTTCTTAAAACAGAAACCACAGCACCATGAGAGCACAATCAGCTTCGCTGCTAGGTTGATGGAAAAAGCTGAAAAGTGTGAGTTTGGAAATGCGAGAGATGAGAGGATATTAGAACACCTGTCCCAGACACTCAGCGACGACACGCTCATCAAGAGGTGCATTGCGAAGAAATGGAACCTGGCAACATTCTTAGACGAAGCAGCTAAGAAGGAGGACATCTCCACAGAAGTAGACGAGATGAAAAAGCAGCTCAAGGTATTGGCAATCAACGATCACAGGGGCAGATCCAAATTTAGAGGCAGGACACGTGGTCATCACAACTATCGTTCACGTGGACGTTCGCAGAGCAGATATGGACATTCGCAGAGCCGCAGCAGACACCAGAAAAGAACGGAATCTAGCAGTCAGGGAGAAGTGAGTGCATCTAACTACTCTAAGGAAAAATGCTCGCATTGTGGTGAATCCGGAGGACACAAGAGTAAGAAAGATTGTGCAGCTTATGGCAAGTTTTGTGAAAAGTGTGGCAGGCAACATCACCTAGCATCATGCTGTCAAGCAGGTCGATTTATTCCACCAAGTTACAGAGGAAGGTCCAGAGGACATCAGAACTACTCCCGATGGAGATCCGGAAGAGGCAGATTTAGACATGCAAGAGCAGTCGACCGTTATGAGAACGACGAGGGAAACTACAAGAATGATTCAGACAGTAGCACAGACTCTAACTTTCTGCACAGCGCAAAGAAAATAGTGTTGACGGCGCGGAGTCAAGAAAGCGACAAGGGCACAGTCTCAGTACAATTGAACAAGGTACAAGCAAATTGTGAGCCAGACAGTGGGGCTACGGCCAATGTGATGGACGAACATCAATTTAGAGCTCTTAAGAAGAGAGACAAGAACATCAACTCCACAAGTGAAGGACTGAGAGCACTTCAAAACAAGTTGACAGTCGTTGGAGAATTCCCAGTTCTGATTAGGAAAAAGAACAGAGGAGTGAAGGCAAAATCCCTAGTGATAAAAGGGCACATAGATTCACCTCCATTGCTATCCAGGAGAACTCTGGAAGAACTAGGGATGTTGAGGATAGACCCTCAAGGCAAGCTGAGAGATGAGAATGAACTCAGAATCAAGAAGGTGAAAGAACAGTCAAATTTAGAGAATATTATCAGCGATCACAGCAAAGTTTTCAGCGGAATTGGTGAAATTAAAGACCCGAAGACAGGTGAACCTATAGAAGCCAACTTAGAGATGGATCCGAAAGCAGTCCCAGTAGCCCAGAGACCAAGGAATGTACCTTACTACTTGCAAGAACCGTTGCGAGAATGGCTAGAAGAGGGAGAAAGAGAAGGCATTTTCGAGAAAGTTCCAGCAAATGAACCAATCACCTGGTGTTCACCGCTCGTGGTCCAGCCGAAGCCGAAGTTCAGCAGCAATACAAGGAGAAACTTGGCTCACACATGATAAGAGCAAGCATCGATATGAGAATTCCAAACAAGGCAATGTTGAGAAGCAGATGTGTACAAGCACCCATTATTGAAGACTTCACCTACTCACTGAGGGATTGCAAGATCTTCAGCAAACTTGACCTGAAGCAGGGATATCATCAGTTACATGTGGGCCAAGAGACAGCAAAAGTAGCAACATTCAGCACCCCCTTGGGAAATTACAGACCAAGACGACTAGTCTTCGGAGCAAAATCTTCATAAGACGTCTTTGACGAGGCAATGTTCAGAGTATTTGGCGACATACCACACTGCATGCTGCAGAGAGATGATTTGTTGATTGGAGGCCGAGATAAAGAAGAACCTGACAAGACACTGGAAGAAGTCCTGAAAAGAGCCAGCGAATACAATGTTACCTTCAACAGAGATAAATGTGAATTCGCCACCAATGAAATTGAATTCTTCGGACACAGATTTACCAGTGACAGACTGAAGGCAGACCCAGAGAAAATCAGGGCAGTGAAGGAATGTTCAGCACCCAAGAGCAAAGAAGAAGTGAGAAGTCTGCTGGGTATGACTGGATACCTGTCTAATTTCATTCCCCAATATTCTACACTGACGGCGCCACTAAGAAGATTGACGAGAAATGAGACAAAATTCAAGTGGATGAAGATAGAAGAAGCAGCATTCCAGAAGCTCAAAGATGCCATCACAAGCACTGAGACGATGATGTATTTTGACCCAGCGAAGGAAATTATTCTACGCACAGAAGCAAGCTACAATGAAGGATTATCTGCAGGATTATTCCAGCCATCAGAGAAAGGGCCGAGACCTGTTCACTTCATCAGCCGAAGTTTGACTGATACAGAAAAGCGCTACAGCCAGACAGAGAAGGATGCTCTAGCGATCAAGTGGGCAGCAGGCAGGTTGAGAATTTATTTATCTGGCGCTCCGAGATTTACTGTCATCACTGGTCATAAGCCTTTAATTCCCATGTTCTCAAAGACCAAGCAGCTTCCACCAAGAATAGAGAAGTGGATCATGGAATTGCAGGACTTAGATTTTGAAGTCAAGTATGAACCAGGCAGAGATGAGCAAGACCCAATGGACTACTTGTCAAGACATCCACTTCCAGAGACAGAAAAGGACAAGACTGAGAAAGTGGTCAGGCAGATTAGCAGAAGTGAAAGCAGCACAACCCTAGAGGAGCTACGTGAAGAAACAAGGAAAGATGAGAAAATGCAATTGCTTATCGAGTGCATCAACAAGTGCGACTGGCAGAGACGAAGGAAGGAACTGTCATCCTATTATGACATGAGAGATGAGTTCAGCGTTGTAAACAGCCCAGTTTACAGAATAGACCGTATTGTTGTACCGCCAGAACTACAACGGAAAATAGTGAAAATTGGACACCGAATGGGGCACCTAGGCAAGACCAAGACCAAGCAGATGCTGAGGGAGAAGTATTGGTTTCCGGCGATGAACAGCATAGTGGATACTGTAATAGAAAAATGCTATGAATGCAGAGTAGCGACCAAAGAAGAGAAGCAGGAGCCGATAAAACTAACGGAGATTCCAGCTAAACCTTGGGACGTTGTGGCTATGGATTTTGGTGGACCGTACCCAGACGGACACTACAACTTAGTGCTGGTGGATAAGAGGACCAGGTACCCGGTGGTGGAAGAAGTGTCATCGACTTCTATGAAAAGCACCAGAGAGAAGTTGCATCAGATATTCGCAACTTACGGAACACCAAGTGTACTGGTATCTGACAATGGACCTCCATTCAACTCCCATGAGTTCAAAGATTTTGGCAAAGAACAGGGATTCAGGCATCACCGCATCACACTGTTGCACCCAAGGGCGAATGGACAAGCAGAAAACTTCATGAGATTGCTAAACAAGACTGAGCAGATCGCAAGAATGCAAGGAAGAGATCCTTCTAAAAGACGGACAGCAATACAAGAGATGCTCATCGCATACAGATCGACACCACACCCAGCAACGGGAGTTACCCCGTACAAAGCTATGCAGTTCAGAGAGATTAGAACGAAGTTGGATTACGAACCACCAGAAGAAGAGAAAAATCCAGAAAATTCCAAGATCAATGCCAAAGACCGGGAGTAAAAGGAGAAGATGAAGTCGAAGGGCGAGAACAGAAATTTCAGAAAGATTTTGTTAATTCTGGGTGACTATGTACTAGTCAAACAAGAGAAAAGGAACAAATGGACGACGCTGTATGAACCGACGATATACACGGTGATTGAGGTTAAAGGATCACAGATAACAGCGAGACGTGTTACAGATGAAAGAACAGTCTGCAGAGACGCGAGCTACTTCAAGTTGGTGAACTCAGTAGTGAACACAGCAGATGACATCAGTGACGAAAATGAAACACCGGCGATAAGCGAAATTCAAGAAGTACCAATCGTGAGTGAAAACGAAACAGCTGAAATCGAAGACCACCAAGAGACCAGAAACGAAGCGAGAAACGGAAATGAAGAAACCGAAACAGCAATCAGAAACGGTGACAACGCTGACGTACCAGAACCAACCAGGTCACCAGCTGTCGAATGACCCAGAAGATCGCGTAAACCACCAGTGAGGTTTAAAGACTATGTAACTGTATTGAATTAATTGACTGGACTTCATTACGAGTGTAGGCGGATCGCTGCTCGTAATGACACAAATTGACTGAATTGACAGATAGAATGAGTGCAGGCGGATCGCTGCTCATTTAGTAATAATGACAAAGACCAGATTGTATGAAGATCGTGAAAAAAATCTGTGAAATTGTGAAAATTTATTATGTGACTGAGATAAGACTCTATGAATCAAAGTGAAGAACGGAATATTGTGAAATTTATTAATCAAGTGTGAAATCGTGAAAATTTATTATGTGACTGAGATAAGACTCTATATGAATCAAAGTGAAGAACGGAAGATTGTGAAATTAATTAATCAATTGTGAAATCGTGAAAATTTATTATGTGACTGAGATAAGACTCTACGCATCAAAGTGAAACAGGAAGATCGTGAAATTTATTAACCAAATGTGAAATTGTTAAATTTAATTATGTGACTGAGATGGAACTCTATAAATCGAAATGAAACTGGAAGATCGTGAAATTATGAACAAAGTGTGAAATTGATAACCAACGTGAAAATTTTAATTATTGTGATATTGACACTACTATTATACCAAGGATGAAAAAAAAAAAAAAAAAGAATTATTAACAAAATCAAGTGAAAAAAAAAAGAAGAAGAGATATTGACTCTGATTGACTATTAATTCCGTTGGGAAGAACATGACTCATTGCGATTGTTTCGCACAGAAGAGAAGTTCCACTGAAGATCATACACATCGAAGAAACTATTTGAAATGTATCATTATACCATCTGATATATGTAAAATGTTATAATGTGATGAAAATGATTTATGCAAACTTATGTAAGAACCTTGGTATCTTGTAACAACAGAGAAGTAAGATCAAAATGTCAACATTATAAGATCAACTTGTAAAATCTTATGAATTATATAAAAGTATTAATCAACCGTATGGTAAACTCTAATTGAGATCATAATGAGTAAAAAGGTTGTATAATGTAAAAAGTGTAAAATACATAATTATACTGTTTTAGAAGTCAGTTAGAATAACTAGAGATGAGTTACTATTGTTCACAATGTTCAATTTAATTTCAAGTTGCGGTCAAAATAAGATCAAATACTGAGTAATAACTTTTATACGAAGTTACAGTAAAAAACTCAAAAGTTAAAGTAACCTGTTAATTGTAAATTAAAATAGTGAAGTAAAAACAACACTGTAAAATTGATTCAAGATCTTTATTAAAATAAGGGAGAGATATTGTGACCAGCTGTACCGTTCCGTTTACCTGTATTGAGTTCGTGTTGTAATGCTATGCAATGCGCATGCGCGCACGAATAAATTACTAGTTTCGAACCGCAATGGAAGCGTTGTTGTTGCGATGTTAAAATACCCCGCACGGAAGTACAACAGCAAGTTTCATATACTAAAATGTGCGGAAAATTCTCTAGTTTCAGGTAATGCTACTAAAAACTGCTGAAATTGTGTGCGAACTTGGCAGTACAGGTTTCCATGGCAACAGATTCATTTAAATTTATTCCAATACTTGTTTTACTAAATACTGCATAAAACAGAGACCATTAGTGATAAATGCAATCTGACTTCACGTTATGGTAAATCGGAGAATGGGTGAGCAGACTGAGAAAATCATTGACACCCATTGTTTATATGGTTGCCATGACAACCGGGAATTCTTAAAAATAGTTAATTTTTTTCTGAAAGTCAATGATAACTTCTCTAAAACTAAGGAAATTTACATATTTTTAGGATTTCAATAACATGCACCTGAAAGCCCTTTTTCTCGGCTTTCTGGTGATGTCTTTTTTTTCTCTGTCGGTTTAATACCCTTGACACAAAGTGTTACCAAAGTAACCCAAGTAAACAAATTCGAATCCACAAGTATGCTCCGTCAATGGGTTGGAATATCCAGGTATATTATGATAACATTAATAGACGACAAATACACATCATGTCAGAATAAACCTCGTGCGTTTATTGACGATAATTGGGGACCAGTACAATAAGCAACAGATGGCGCTATTCGTAAATAAACACTACAACGCCCCTAGTGGCGTGGTTTCTCTTTATCCCGTTTTTTTGTCTTAACATGAAGAAACACATGCTTACAAAGGATAAGAACTGGATACAACTATACTGTTTTTTTGTTAAAGGTGATACATGGAATCAAGTTTTTAAACAACTTTAAACTTCTTGTGAAAGTTAAGAAACTTAAACCTTTTTGTGAAAGTGGAGAAACCTATGCTAACAAAAAATATAACTTGAACATATCTATGACTAACTCATAACACCTTATGGAACATGTAACAAGAAACCTGACTTATTAAAGCTAAATGTTGATACACAAACCATAGTATGATAAGCAATTATGGTGGAAGTACTTTGAATACAATATAATACAAAGAGCATTATAATCAAGGGAGAGTTATATTAACATATATAGACAGTGGGAACGACATATACATGTATGTGATTTATAATGTTAACAAAGTGTTGTTACTGATTCATGGAACACTAAATTGAAATTTGATAACAGAAAAGAACAAATAAAGTGAGAGTACATCGGACGGTTATGATTGAATAATATTTTCATGGACAATTAATGTGACAATACCAGTGTACAAAAATATGAGAACAATGTATCAGTCCAATTGATAGTCCATCAAGTAGGCTGGGAGTTTTGAAGTTCGATCTGATCTTCTGGGTTCCGGACTGTCAGGACAGGGAGCACTGTCTGAAACGGGCTCATTTGGGGGTTCGTGATCATGATGTATTGAGGAAGGGCGCACAGGGGATCGAGGTGGTCTCACGAGAGGGGTCTCACAAGGATCTGGGGGCAAGCTGAGAATGGGGGGTATGACCACAGGTGTATGGGGAATTGTGTGTGGTATAACTGGACTATCTGGGATAGGATCTTCCTCTGGTGATTCATCGTCCTGGTTGGCATGGGGTCGAGGGATGTTTAGGGACAGTGTGAGGTTACTATCACTGGGTACTCTGTAACACTCAGACTTCCGTACTTTGTAGGACACACTGCGAAACTGATTGCCTACGAGCTTACGCACATGACACCACGCTCCATCACAAGCGATGACAAGATATCTCTCACGGGCACGAGTCTTGTCTTTGTCACAATACAGGTATACTAAGTTGCCCACACTTATGTCAGAAGAGTCAGCGCGAGAGGACTTGGGAAATTTGGACAGGAGACTGGGCTCATGATTATCAACACGATTGCTGTATTGGTCATAACTTATGTCTGTGTCGTTAACAGTCAGTTGTTGATTTGTAAACATATCACGTTGGTACCACATTTCGCGAGCTGATAATCCTCTGTCTCTCACACGGGAATTTAGGGTGGAAATAGCAATTGCGAGGCGAGATGCGGAAATAACTCCGCCTGTTGGATCCAAACGGTTGAGCTCATTCTCAAGTTCCTGAATGCACTTTTCTGCTATGGGATTTTTGTTGACATTCTTTGCATGGCCAATGTCAAGGGACATGTGCACTGGCTGTAACAAATTGAGGCGATGGACTCTTTGGAATCCAGGGGCAGGGTCAACGCGAATTACAAGTGGAGGACCATCCAGGGGGGCCATATCGATGCACAAACACACAAGACCATCACGTAAACTGTCAGCAGACTCATCACTGATGATACAAGCTTTGGTGAGGGAGGTGACATTTTCCCGCACCACCAGAATACACTGACGATGTCGCCGCAGAACATCTGCAGAACAAGCCTGGCCAGCACCTTTCGGAAGCTCAGTGGAAAAGCTCTTACTTAAGGTACTTGGAACACTTTTGAGGGAAGCACACATGTGGCAGGTTTTGCTGACGACATCAAGGATAGAGTCTAAGTCAAGTGCAAAAAAATAACGTTGGACCACTTTTCTCAGTTGGTGAGTCGTTGGATGGTTAAGTTTTAAATGCAGAGCAGTAAGTAATCCTTCAACGACTGCTCTGGGTATCACAATACGTTCAGCCGCAGTGGAGAATGGACGGTCTTGGCGCACGATTAACAGACCATCATGTGCGACAGTTACGCTATTGAGATAGCGTTTGACATCCCGTATCTTATTGGCCTTCTTCGAGGGACGTGTACCCTGACGAAGGTGTGACTGAACTCTGCGAAGATCTGGGCATTCGGATTGGGTCATTAGCCATGCAGCCCGGCTGGTGAATGGCAGGTGTGCACGCCCAGACTCAATATCCGTGACTGTGACATGCTTAACTGTACTAAATTCTTGAGCAATTACAAAAGAACAAATTTGACACTGGGGGAGGTTGCACTCCGGGGCATTGCGACTCGCAAAGTCTGATGGTAAGTTGGATTGGCCTGACAAATGTAATATAGATATTTGATATCTACTGACAGTGCTCAAGAATGTTGAGAGACGCGCGCTGCATGAGAATTCTCCACGACATAACTTGTCGTAAGCCTGGACACACGGCTTACTATCAGTCAGCACATAAGCTTTGCTTAGAGATTGTATCAGATAGGGGCTGAAATGGCTAATTGCAGTAGATATGGCAAGAGCTTCAAGCTCACAGGGAAGCCATGTAACTTGTCGTTGTCGAAGCTTGGCACTGAAGTACCCAGCAAGCATAATTTGATTGCGTTCTCTGGCATGAGCTTTGGGCGTTGACCTTTGTTGGAAGCGCTGTTGGTCAAATGTGGCCTGGGCACGTAGCACTCGTGACTCGTTGGTAAGTTCATCAAGCAGCGAGGGGAGTGCTTGGGATATTTCCGCTTTAATAGAGGCAAGTGTCCTTGTGCGGAGTTCGGTCCCATAGCGCTGTTTGACCAGTCTGGGTAGTTCCCTGTGAAGTAGTGATAGCCAGGTGAGCACGATCATGTTTTCTGTTGTTGGGGACATTTCTTCATCGGATGCAAGCGCTTCGCCATGGTGCGTAATACCACCGTCCATGGTCACCAAGTTGTCTTCCACGAACGACATCAACCTCTGATATAAGTCCTCGGGACGTTCCTGCGGTTCTTGCTTAATGGACGCGAGATCCAGGAAGTGACCGCCTGTAGACTGGAATCCGTAATGTAAGCGGATGGCCTGCCATATACTTGACAACGATGTGGAAGTCTTAACGATGGTATTTCTGGATATGATTGGGCAATAGTTGGCGATTTGCCCGAGCATGAGCTCAAGCTGGATGAGCTTTTGTGCTGCCGTCTTGCGATTACCTGCTGCAACAGCTTCTCCATCATCCTTGAGGCCTCTGTGAGGGGCAGCTGCAGTTTTCTTTCCCCACTTGCAAGTGTCCACAAGGAAAGCAGCAAAAGCTGGATCCAAAGATAACGTGTATTGCAGGTTCTGCCTCCAATTTTCGAAGGTATTGATTGTCTCATCTTTAGTAAGACACCATTGTTTTGGTGCCCTGTGGGTTGCCATGATGTGCTTAGTCTTAGACTTAAAATGTTCACAAATATGTAGGACTTCTTTACCAGTTTCAGATCCTTTTCATTGGACCGAGGGATGAGTTCGTTGATCCCGACGCTGTCACCACGTCAATGGGTTGGAATATCCAGGTATATTATGATAACATTAATAGACGACAAATACACATCATGTCAGAATAAACCTCGTGCGTTTATTGACGATAATTGGGGACCAGTACAATAAGCAACAGATGGCGCTATTCGTAAATAAACACTACAACGCCCCTAGTGGCGCTCACAATTTCCGCAGCATAGAAGAACAAGCAATTCAAATCAAACTTTTTGTCATCATAGGGTGGTCCATGTGTGAGGGATACTTGAAAAATGTTAAAATTATTAATTAATGATCAAATTGGTTGCCATGGAAACAATCAAATCGGCAAAAATACGCCATTTTGAAAAAGAACCTCATGATTCTGAGTTTGTGTCTCATTTTGCATGAAGAAATATTGAAAAATTTGTGTATGGAAAATTTTTCATTAAAACATTTGAATTTCACTTGGTTACCAAGGCTCATCATTTGTTTATTAGCTTAGCAACTGATAAATAGTTACATTTTGGTGGTATTGGCATGCCTCAGTCTGGGCAGCTCAGACATATTTCTTGTCACATTTGATTATAGATTTACTATTTGGTTTCCTGTATCACCACTACATCATTTTTGAAGAGAGATTCACCTCCAGTTGCATGTATATATTTTTTATTATTTGGCATGTTCATGAATTCGTTGAGGTGTAAAAACGAGCATGTACGAATTTGTGGATGTGTAAAAACCAGCATAAGTGCTTGTGTATGTGTAATAACTCACACTCGTGAATTTGCTTTAGTTTCATTCATGTATCTGCTAACACTAACATTCGTGGAAGTGCTATATCCAGTGGCGTAGCTAGTGGGGGGCAGGGGGGGGGGCAAGTTGCCCCCCCAGACAACTTTTTGGGGAAAAATGGGGAAATGGGGAAAAAATGGGGAAATGAGGGAAAAAAGTGGAAAAGGAGGGAAAAGAGGGAAAATGGGGAAACAAAAGAGAAAAGGAACCTATATTTTCCCTGATTTTCCCTCCGTCATTGTATGTTTTCCCTGACTTTATTCGCACTTAGCGTTGTGTTATCGGAGTTCAAAAATCTTTACTATACGGATTCGGCTAAAAATGGAGATCATTCTTATTATCAATTAACATGTATGTAAAACCAAATTCCCTGAGTTTTGACTGAACTTAAAGTCAAATTTTAAATTCTGTGATATTTCCCTGCAGGGTTTTTTATCCCATTTCCCCTTTCCCACCGAGAAGGGAAATAAAGAAGACAAAACGAGAGGGGAAAGGAAATACTAAAATATTTCTTAGAAATCCTCTTTCACGTTAGAAATATTTTAAGTTTGCAGTATGACTGTTCAGCAGGAAATGATACACACAGGAACCAATAGAGTTAATCACAGAAAAAAAAGCGTTATCAATTTTGCTTTAGCAGTAATTCATTATGTGATTATCCATTAAATCGACATGGTGTGCATTTGGTAATGAAGATGTTGATACAACCAGGGAATCTGAGAGACCAAGAATCCCAGCTCAATATTAGGAGTGTGAAAATAATTATGGTCACTGGTCAGTCCTGGTTACCATGGTCACATAAAGCTTCCTTTTTTTGCTGCTATTTGCAGGTTTTTGTTTGATTTTTCTGCAAAGTTGGTGTTCACATTGTCACATCTTATAACTTCTTCAACTTTTCATCCAAACATGACATGGATTCGCAAAAGCGTGTCTGGCTCTGAGAACAATCAGGGATTCTGTTCAAACGTTCATAATCTTTAGTTGACTAGATTATAAACAAATTTGGTATGTTACATTAAGTTAAATTTAGTATTTCAATAGTTATGGAACTTCAAAAAAGTGTGTGTTTCTAATGTTGCTGAGTTTTAGTTTAGTATCATCGTGTTGAAAGTATTTTGTATGTGTCACTTGAGAATCCAGTAAAGCTTAGAGAAATATATTGTCGGTACTCTCGTTACGACTATTATTTTTGGGGAAATTGAGGGTCATTTGCCCCCCCAGAGAAAAAACCTAGCTACGCCACTGGCTATATCATTAGGGTTTAGTGTTAAAATCAGGGTTGCTGGATTTAAATCATTCGATTTAAATCATTGATTTAAATCATGATTTAAATCACTCAATAAAAATCATGATTTAAATCAAAGTTGTGATAAAAAGGCTTAAAAAAGCACAAATAAAGCTGGCAGTGAGATATTACAGCTTGCAACCTACCATTTAGCAATACTCTTTCATAAATATGTCTGATGACATATCACACAGGCCCCTTGTATATATATAAGGTATAATTTTAGATATATATGATAAAATATTTCTGATAAATATATCCGAGTAGAATGACTACATGCATGTAAATAAAGATTTAAACAATTTTATTTCAATCATGGCATTCTCATGATTCTCTAAACAATTTCATTGCTGCAATGAAAAACAAAGCCATGTTCTGCAAATGCAGCACTGTCCCCAAAGCCCCTACTGCTAAACTGATATCAAATACACTACATGTGAAACAAAATTAACAGGCATCGTGAGACTGAGTGCTGGGACTGGTGATTTAACGTAGCAGTTCAGTTCATTGCAGAGTAGGGAAAATGATGACTCGTTTTGACATCCCTTTTTATCTTTTAGAAAGTATACTTCTATGACAAGTAAGCTGTATAGTTATGTTGGATGTTCAGTGAAAAAGACATTTATTAACACATCCGTATCAAAATGTGGAACTGCTGCCGTAGCTTATTATATTTAATACATCACCTGCCCTGATTTCATAATTTTGTATTATAATTTCTCTAATTTAAACAAAATTATTATATATATATATGCCTTATTGACATCCATATATGTGTTATTCATAATATGTCAATGCATAAAAATTAATAACAGTTGGTGAAATTTATACGGAAAATGAACTTTTTCCATTAATGATTTAAATCCGATTTAAATCAAAAAAATCCGATTTAAATCAAAAAAATCCGATTTTTTTGATTTTTTTATAAAAATCAATAAAAATCGCAACCCTGGTTAAAATTAGGTTTAGAGCAGGTTTGAGGTTAGTAGGTTCATTATTACACCTAAACAAATTCGTGAATGACAATATTTGACACCTATACGAATGCAAATTTGTGTAAATGTACTCGTTTTTGCAGGGTTACAAATTCGTCCACATGCAAAATATTGAAAAATATATTGGGTTATCCAACATTTTTAGAACAAACAACTAAATTCAATTTTTTGTCATCAGAGGGTGGTCCATGTACTTCAAGAATATCAAAATGGTTAACCTAAGATCAAACTGGTTGCCATGGAGACCACCAAATCAATAAAAGTATGCAATTTTGAAGAAAAAATCTGATGATTCTGAATTTTCGTCTCTGTTTGCATAGGGGAATATTGAGAAATTTGAGTGTGGAAAATGGCATACAAGTTTCATCATCAAAATATTTGAATTTTAGTTGGTTACCAAGGTTTAGCATTTGTTTATTAACCTGGCAACTGACATATTTGTTGAAATTAAGCCACAAATTCTCACTGCAATGCCACATTGACACCTCTGGGACCGTAGTCCCCTGACTGGACCTCATATTTTTATGGATTTGTACCACTTTCTGATGGAATGGCCCTCAATAAGTATGTTCCAAGGTGAGTGGCAACAATATAAAAGGAACTACAAGTATTTCCAGGTCAGGTTAAGTAGAAAAGATACTAGCATTGTGATCACTGCATGTCTGCACTTCAGATTGCCAACAAACCAATACTTGATTGCCAGGCTCAGTCACAAGAACTAAAATCTGACAGTTACTACATGGTAGAAGCAGCTGACGGGCCAAACGTTTAGGCCCACGTGGTTGACATACTAAGGGTCAAAGATAGTTGTCTGTATCGTGGCATAATTTACGAGTACAGTTCAAGCTCATAGACATGCATGCTCGTAATCAGCGGTATGACATTGCTGTTTAGCAGCATTAAAGCTGTAGACTGAGTCTATATCGAATGGGAATCTAGGATGCCCAGACACTGCTGCTCAGGAACATGCCCCGCAGAACAGAGCAAGATGGATGGATGATTGGGACTTTACTTCCTATATTTATTCATTTGGTAGGCTAATTAGAACAGGAGGAGGACATAGATTGAGGCGAAGGATGATTGAAACAGCAGTCCAAATTAGGCCAAACGGAGCAAGCACTATGCTTCATGTATGTGTGCATTGACTTCAAATAGAGCACCATCAATGAAATTTTTCAGCTTGCTCACTCCATTTGCATTACCATTGACTAATTTACTGCAGTGACATACCTGTGATATGATTAAGTAATTGATTCGAGCAGAAACTCATCGCGAAACACTTGTCTCTGTTCACCTTTTTGATTTACTTTCTCCTTGTCTGTTCTTTTTTCTTTTGTACCTTGTCCACTATCTCTTCCTTCCCTACCATACCTATGCTTGTCTTTCCATTCCCTCCTGCTCTCTACTCTCCATGCCCCCTCACTGTTCTCCATTAGTCTCCAGTTTCACTGGTCCCTAGTCTCCTCCTTCCATGACTCCCCCCTTTCAGTCTCTCCTTCCTACTCTCAATTCTAATTTGTCTTAGTATCCATCTCCATAGTGTCCCTCCTTGTCCATCTCTCAATGTTATTATGTCCCCCTTAGTCTGTCCCTCATAGTCTATCCATTTCTACTCCTTTGTTACTTCCTTTCAGTCTCCTCTCTCATAGTCTGCTCCACCTGACTGAACACAGTTTGGCTGCAGACTAACAAAATCCAAGTCGAACTTGTTCTCAAATTTGAATCTAGGGCACTAGACCAGTTGCCTATCAGGAAAGAACAGTGCAGGAATAGCCCAAAACACATGTAAGGGCAGTCCTGACTGGCACCACAACCAATGAAAGGGGGCGCCGGAAGGAAACGAGGGAGAAAGGATAAAAATTTATTGTAGTGGCAAAAACAGTTTTATTTGCCTCAATTCACAATGAATTATGGCTTAATAATGTTTTTAACGAGTTTTCCATACGAAAACTCGTTATACTAGTCACTTATGTGGAGAGAGGGATATACGCGATTTTTAACGAGTTTTCGATACGAAAACTCGTTATACTAGTCACTTATGTGGAGAGAGGGATATACGCGATTTAATGACGCAGGTTTATTGTGTGAAATATAGACTTGTTACAATGTAGCAAGTCGTTTAAATTAGCAATAAAGACATCCTAGTTATGTGCGCATGAACGTTTTTGTGTTGTTCTTGAGTTGTCTGGCTTTGTATCAATATAAATTGTCTGTTTACAGTGCAGACATCACAAAAACGTCTGTTTTGAGCCGACATTACCGTGTTTTGACGAAATGTTAAGTGTGTCAAACCAACAACACTCTCCACTATGGCAAAAGTTAAAAAATTCCAGAAAAACGTATGAGGAACTCATATATTGTGATCGATCCCGGTCCTTATGATCATCATACAATAGCACACTAAAGCCCTAGCCCTGATTACAGATTTACAGTTTAGTACAAGTTGTGTCTTCTCTGTTGATGGTCACGGCAAAACAGGATACAGAAATGTTGAATAAATTACCCTACTGCCCTCTGATTGGCCGAAACAGGTGAGATTTTTTCCCGATTTGTTTGAGACACTTCTCTTTGGATTAGAATAACGATTTCAGCTTTATTAGAATCGCAATTTTTTTCTCAATATGCCCACTTAGTTTCATTCAAATATCTTTTTTCATTGCCAAGAATTCGTTGAAAACGCACATAGAATATTGCCACGGCAGATTACTGCAAAATAAAATTTAATTTAAAATCAAGAAATGGCGTTTTCATTCTTCTAACAGCATTATCAGAATCGATGATTTTGGCCGTCTCTGTCAATCTTTGTTTTATTTAAATATCTTTTTTTATTGCTGAGAATTCGTTGAAAGCGCATAAACAAGTTAAAACTGTTACATGTATGTCGACCTACCGGTAGTTTCTTTTTGTGTAATCCTTGCTTTTTTCATGTAATATGTTTAGCAAATAAAATAAATCATGCAAGTCATCTATCTATAGGCCTATCTTAATCTACTGTGCATTTTCATTAAATCGTAGATGCACTGATCTGATTGGTTGCCTGATCATTGGTGATTGGTGGCCAGTCTTATAGAGGTGGGATATCATGCACATTAACACAGAATTAAGCTGTCAATCATTCTGATCATTTTGTACACTCACCCAGACAGAAATAGTTACATTGTAAAAGAACAAAGTTGTAAAAATAGTTAAGTCGACTATTTTATTATTTGGCACTATTATTGTTGTCGATCAAGTGCAGTGACCTTTACCTGACGACCAAGTGCAGTGACCTTTACCTGACGTCTTTTTGATGCAAGTCCATATATAAATATGAATCAATAAATGTATCAATTTTGATGTAAGTCCATATAAAGTTTGAATCAATAAATATTTCACCTGAAATCTTGACTTCACCTGAAAATCATGAAATGCTTTAAATCCTGTTCTATTTGTGTTATAACTGAATGTCTAGTTTTCTGCTAATTTATATTTTTTGTGTCATAAATAAGCAGACCTGCAAAACGAATAAGCAGACTCACAAGATTGGTATTTTAAAATTAACCACCCATCAGTGAACATGTAACAATATAACATTAGCAATGAGGGACTCTCAGAGACAAGACAATTTATATTCTACAACCTAGATGAAGCATGAGGGATGATAGCACAAGACTAAAAGAATTTGCCAGAAAATTTCAATGTACTGAAGCTGATTGGAGAGCCAAGTGAAAAAACAAAGGCAGTGCTCACAGCATTGGGGTTGTAACGCCACCAATCCACCAGGCGGCACTGTGAGCGATGATACCAGCAGAGTAGAGAGTTTGTTTACAAGTTGCTTGCTATAGGCAATTCCATGGTTTTCAAGACAAAAACTGGCCTACTGACCTTAATTTTCATCCAATTTGCGAATTGAAAAAAGCATCATGGAGGAAACAATATTTCCCAGCACATAGGCTGATTACAATTTTCCATTCTATAGCAGCTTTTGTGCATTCAGCGAGTAAACTTCGATTTAGCTTAGTTTTTTTGACGAACTTTTTTTTCAGAGGTTAGAAGTCTGCTATAAAGTTTCAGTAAAAAATGTCAAACCTAGCCTATCATCAAGGACTATATTAACAGATTCTAAAAATGTAAAAAAAAGTTTTCAGAGTCCAATAGTAACTGATCTATGATGCGATACATTTCAACATTCATAAACTCTATTATGACGTCAGATTGCCAATTTTCGATCTTTTTTTGAGACAAACTTGTTTTCAGAGCTTTAAAGTCTGCTATAAAGTTGGCAAAAAAATAATTCAAACCCAATCAGTCATCAAGGACTGTCTTTGCTGATTCTAAAAATGTAAAAATTATATTTTGAGACTCTATTAGTAGCAGATTTATGACGAGATATTTTTCAATACGCACAGACTGAGATATAATGCCTGAATGCCTATTTGCAAGAAAATTCTTGTTTTCAGAGCTTAAAGTCTGCTATAAAGTTTGCAGAAAAAATGTCAAACCCTGTCAATCGTCAAGGACTGTATTTTCAGATTCTAAAAATGCAAAAATTGATTTTCAGAGTCCAATGGTTACAGATGTATGACAAGACATTTCGAAATGGACAGACTGAGCTATGACGCCAGAATGCCTATTTTCGGCAAAATTTGTGTTTTCAGAGGTTAGAAGTCTGCTATAAAGTTTCAGTAAAAAATGTCAAACCTAGCCTATCATCAAGGACTATATTAACAGATTCTAAAATGTAAAAAAAAGTTTTCAGAGTCCAATAGTAACTGATCTATGATGAGATACATTTCAACATTCACAAACTCTATTATGACGTCAGATTGCCAATTTTCGACCTTTTTTTGAGACAGACTTGTTTTCAGAGCTTTAAAGTCTGCTATAAAGTTGGCAAAAAAATGTCAGACCCTATATATATCAATCATCAAGGACTGTATTTTCAGATTCTAAAATTACAATGGGTCCAATGGGTGCACATGTGTGACAAGATATTTCGAAATGGGCAGACTGAGCTATGATGCCAGAATGCCTATTTTCGGCAAAATTCTTGTTTTCACAGCTTTAAAGTCTGCTATAAAGTTTGCAAAAAAAAAACTTTTACAACAAATAACAAGTTCCTTGGCACAAAACAGCCATAGCATCTCATACAGTGGTAGAATTTGAGAAATACAGAGAAATAAATTGACTGTAAATGTTAGGGTGTCAAAAATGCAAATGGAAGGAATATGGTTGCCATGGAAACCACATTTGTTATTTGTTTCATGTCCGTCCAAACTACACAATGTGGGGTAACAAAAATGTTATTATAATGTTCTTAATTCTCTGCTGATTTGATTTAAAGTACACAAATTAATCTGGATTCCTCATCTCCATAGCAACACTGCCAAATATGGTCATAGCAGTTGGGTATTTGAATGATTCATTACAACATTACTGGCATTTTACGCAAAAGTTCCCTAGTGTGAGCATACTGCAATCAATGTGTGGTTGTTACCCCTATGTGTGACATATCGTTTGGAAGCTGAGGAAAAGGAGAGTTCATATATGTATATAAAATGGTCACCACGGCAATGAGAGTCCCATAATGGTGGCCATTTTGTGCAAGACCTTGGATTGTTTCATTTCATGTTCGTGAGATATTTAACAATGTTCATAAGATATCTTCAGCACACTTTTGGCATAAAGTTATTAGTTCAAAAGCTCTTTTGTTGTAAATTTTTACTTATTGTTTTAGATTCATTGTTTCTGTAAAAGCAGAGGATGAGATACTGCTCTCTATCTTGCAGAAAACTGTACCAAATATTGTGAGTCAACAGTGCACAAGGTGTAAAATTGTGTTTCGGTTGCCAAATTATCTCGCCCAGTGTGTAACACTAATTTAAAGCTCAGAGAGACAACCATGTCATTCTATTAAATGAATTAAATAATAATATACATTATCCTTAATTAAGCACGTCCAACAATCTTCCCAGTCTGGTATTATGTTCCAGAAGACCGATGGAAGGGTTTGTGTTTGGCGGGAAGCTGGCCTGGGCTTTTCTGTAGACTGTATCATGCCCGCATGCACTCCTGTACCAGAGTGTACACAGGTTATCCTAAAGTGGTTAAGTCATTTTACTATACAATGTAAATGTGTCAATGCTGAACATGAGTTAGATAACTAGTTTCAATTAACTGACCTTATAGTATTACAAACTGACAAATTTTTTTTACCGGTTACCCAGTAACCTAGTGAGAGATAAGTTATTGGAGTTAACAACATGTTAATAGATAGATATACATGCAGATAGATACGATAAGTGCAGCCCTCTAAGCCCAGTTCTGGACACTCACGAGGATTGATTGATGAGATGGGAGAGAGAGTGGGAGTCCTCAAGATGTTACACATTTACCCCATGTGAGGGATCTTTTACTTGCCTAACACAGGCACTGATACAAGGGGCCTGAACATTTCGTGTTTCCCAACCGGGAGTCATGTTAAGGTTGCAAATCATTATGACAGAAACTTTGGTCTCGTTCTGCTGAATGAAAATGCCATTGTTGCCTCCTATATCTGTTCTTTCTGAAAGTGGATATTGCACCTGTACTCATGATAGAGAACACTTCAGTTGAAACTTATTATTCAGGTGGCAACAAATCCCACAAAACATAGAAAATTAGGAAACATGAGGAAGGTCTAAACCACACTGTAAACCCTGCTGCGTTACTTTTGTGGCAGTTATGGTTAAAACAACAGTATTTTTTTGGTCTACAGTGCTACAACAGTCATCTGTGATGCCTCAAATATTCTCATTTGGCATCAAACTCCCTCAATTACCCTTGGCTCCCCTCAACTACCCTCTGCTTTCCCCAACTACAACTCCTCCTGCTATGTATACTCAACTTCCCTCAACTAAACTCGGCTTCCCTCTCAACTTAACTTGGCTTACCTCAACTTAACTCGCCTCCCCTAAATTTAACTCGCCTACCCTCAAATATCACCAAATACCCTCAGATACCCCATCAAAAACCAGCAGTGACCCCTTGATTTTGTGCATGAGGGTGTATCCTTGTCTTGAGGCATCACTGAAACAATGTGTACCTCCTGTCTACAAGTTGACCTCGGTTTCATTGCCAGTGCTGAGTATACGAAAATTTTGGATTCTCGAAACAAGCAAAAATCCCACCACAACAACATTGTGGCTTGCAGGAAAACCAATCTTGAAAATGTAATAAGCTGGAAACATCTAATTTTAATAGGCAGATAATGGACGGACAAGTAAATTGAAGTAAAGGACACTTTTACAAGGTGCCCATGTTGGGTGTACATAATTGCAGACTGCATGGCTAGGTTTATTTGGTCGTTCCTTGCATAGGTACAACCAGTAATAATATGTAAATGGCACAGCCATGAAAATCCTCAGCACTTAAAAAGTTTTTTTTAGGATTTATGGTTTTACCATAACTTTCATTACATTTATTTAATATTCAATGTATGAAAGGCGGTTATGTTACTGTTTCAAAGAAATTGAAAGACGGAAATAAAAAAGGGAGAAATTTATACAAGAAACTATTAGAAAGATAAAATAGATCAAAAATAGACAGATAGATAGATAGATAGATAGATAGATAGATAGATAGATAGATAGATAGATAGATAGATAGATAGATAGATAGATAGATAGATAGGATAGCAAATAGATAGGATTAAGGATAAATAGAATTGATAGATAATCAGCTAAATAGTAAAAAGGAAGACAACACTGAAAGCTCTTAAATTTAAGTCTATGCTACATTGTTGATATTACATAATAGTGATAAAAAAACAATAACATGATCTGCACATTGATTAATTACTCACTGTTTTATAATCATCAGTTGACAAAGATTATGTAACTTTAAATTTGTTATGTTTCCTTGTTGTCTGTTTTGAAAAGAAATTAATTACATGTTAATACTTTGATTTAGTAATGTAAAGGGAATATAATTAGCACCAGGAGTCTTTCATAATTTAATATGTAAGGTCCTGGGATGTAGAGCTGCCTGCTCGAGGACAGGTGATCGTAAGTTGTCATTGCCAATCTCATATAATTGACGCAATAAGTGTCCTGCACTCAGGAAAAGCAGAAGAAGTTTCTATTTGTGGATTTAATATGTCTCTTTCTATTGGAATATTGATTTCCAGAACATGGCTCACTGGTCATATTCTTGAGACTGACACTGCATCAAATTACTCAACAACATCTGACAGATTCTGAAACATTATTCTGGCTGCTGTACTGCAGCATTCAACTGATTGATAGCTAGAAACAAATGCAAAATCAACCATGCATATCTATTCTATTATATTTAAGACCCAAGAGTTTAAGTTAAGTTAAATTATTTATTGTGCACAACCATGGTATTTTAATTATACATACAGATAGACCCAAAATAACAATACAACAACACACATGACAGTCATAAGATATAAATTAATCAATTTCACTTCAATCCAGATAACTCATGATCCAGTCATACTCTTATTATATATTTTCCCTCATAACTGTTAAATCCCATGTCTGCTCTGTCTTCATTCCACTTTCCACTTTCCCCTGCTACTCAATCCCATGTCTACTCTGACCTCAATCCACTTTTTGTCTTTCCTACATCAAGTCGCACAGGCTGTAAAAAGGCCCCGACATCTATATGTCCAGGCCCACCTCTGCCCCCTGGATATCATAAAAGTATCATAATAAATGATTGTAAAGCGATACCCCGGCCGACAGTGTGGACTCTGGCATATTTAACTTGTGATCCAGTCAGGCTGTAAAAAACCCTGGGCTTGGTACCCTGACCCATATCTGCCCTCAGGTATCATAAAAGTATCATAATTAATGATTGTAAAGCGATACCCAAGCCCACAGCATGGGCCCTGGATCATGCAAGTCTCCTACTTTACCTACATTTCATCTCACTCATCTCAATTCCTCATTATAGTCACACTTAAATTAATTCCTATCCTTATTACCAGTCTGGCTGTAAATGGGCCCTGGTTCACACATTTAATCTAGCTCCTATCCCCAAAACACCATACTTAGCTACCACAACTATCCTCAATATACCATATATAATCAAATAATATTGTTATTAATAAAGCACTGACCTTATACAACACCTGATCAGAGCCATGGCTAGTGGCAAGAGCCACTGCCCTCTGATCCTGCTGCTTCAACAGACCTCAAACTGAACTGCACTCCACTCAAAAGACCCCCCTTGTAACTTTTATAGGCCTCAACTATGGCCCCCTTCCTATAGCAATTTGCATACAACCCACAGCTAACCCAGGATGCTTGAGCCCTGGCTACCAACCATGCAAATTAATCCATATTCAGTTTTCCAACAAGCTCCCCCTATAGGCAAGTTACTGCAATTCTGATCAACTTGTTCTAATGTTATATGATAATATTTTAGGTGGATTCATAACATCAATTTTACAAATGTTTTATCAGTTGTACAATCATTTATGAAAATCAAATACCAAACATTTCTACCAATAAAATACACAAAACAAAAGCACTCCAACAGTAATGTAACTCAATTCTTAACTCATGCGTTACGATATTAGCTTGTCAAGGCTTATAATTAACTATTCCATAAAAATTATAGATACAGGGAATATTAATGGATAATATTGAATTTTTTAGACACTTTTGAATATGAATATGTCATGTTTTGTTAAGTTCAAAACTAAATCATTGATAAGAAGCTGGTCCCACTTGACCTAATTTCCTGCTGTCGACCATTGATGTTGAGACCATCACTGCACAGGTTTTAAAACCTTTCTTGTGCTCAATTCGCTTCGCGAAACGGCCTTCAGCCGTTTCGCTGCGCGAATATTAGATGACGAGCACATGGGCACCATGAGCCATGGCCCCTACAAAACAAACGGCGTGACAGAACTGCTCAATAGGATGACCATATATTCCTTTTTAGTTAAGAACTAGCTAGGGTAGCAATCATAATCTTTCTTTTCAATGTAGGACCAAGAATTGAAAAAAATGCTTTTGACCAGTGAATTTGAGTGAAAAGTAAAATATTGGGCAGTGGAACATTTTCTTCTGGTACTTTAACTACAACCGACATCTTCATAAAACTTAGTCTTCTTAGAGAAGATAAGGCATGTGCTAGGATGATGACACAACATTAATACTATATGATAATCTGGAAAATGGTGATATGCGCTAACAGATGAAATTTACAAAGGGGCACCATGAGCCACTTTGAGATAGAGCACCATGAGCGTGTTTATATAAAGTTTCAATGTACAATTAAAGCTGAATTGTAACAACAACTCTGTTGTTGTATGTCCAGAGCTATAGTGCAAGACATCAGCAGCTGTTTAGGACACATTTTGTGCTATTTTCATAGAAAAATGTGCAATCCATCTGATCCATATTGTGGTATGTGCCAATGGGAAATTTCAAGCAAAACATCTGGTTTATGAGGTATCAGCTCTTTACAGTTGAATGAGAAGGGTAATACATGTATGTAAACAGCTCCCCATGCCATGGCTCATGGTGCCCCAGGGTGGAGCTCGATGAGCCGCTTGACTACATTTTTTAAGGACGATGTTTTGACTATTTAAGAATTAAGAATATAATGTAAAACACTGAATATTGCAGCCAAGAGGTCTTGCTACAATTATATAAAGCAACCAGCTATTAACCATTGAAACTTTAGGCTCAGGAGCTTAAAATCAGAAAAGCGACTCATGGTGCCCCACTCTCCCCAAATTTTACTGTTATTGTGTCGATGCTGAACATGAGTTAGATACCTATAGTGTTAATAAGCTGAACTCATTTTGGAAAATGACAGAATTTTTTGCCAGTAAGAGGTTAAGTTTAGGATAACATGTGTTAAGCGTTCATACAATCTAGTACTGGTGAGCAAATTGGCTAGGGGAAGGAGGTTGTTATGGTTAGTGTGGGATTGCGTATAAGAACGTTTCTGTCAAAAACTGGATGTATTCCGCCACAACACTCAGTTTATACATATCCTATTGTTTAAAGGATGTGTCTGAGTTGAATGACACAGGTATTCGGATGAACTAATGAGGTTGGACTTGGGCACTGGCATTATGCATGTTGCTTATCCCGTCAAATACTAAAAGGAAGGTGCACAAGTTACTATGTAGTTTTCACAACCTTGGGTAGAAGATAATGCAACTTGCCAATTGGTCCAGGAAGGACTGTTGTGAATATTTCTTCTGCCTATGGTCATAAATCACTTATTTGGGTATAATTGCTAATAATTTTATAAACGACAAGGTGTTGCATGCCCTTCAAATTGGTTTGTTATGGGCATCATGAATACTGAATAGTTGTTTGAAATGATTCTGCAACCAAAAAAGGCCCTATACCACAGCCGGTATATAGTTTTCAGCAAGTTAAAGAGCAATAACTCCTCCTATCTAATTACAGAACCAATGATATCTGATTTGCAACAAAATAGCTTTTGGACTAAAAATTACATGCCAAAAATGTACTGAAGATCGCCTGTGAACAGAATGTTAATAACTCAAGAAGCCATCTTAGAACATGCTCTTTAAACAAAATGGCCAACATTATAGGACTCTTGTTGCCGTGGTGACCATCTCATATACATATATGAACTCTCCTTTTCCTCAGCTTCCAAACGATATGTCACACATGGAGGTAGCAACCACACATTGATTGAAATATGCTCACACTGAGAACTTGTTGCGCCAGTAATGTTGTAATGAATCATTCATATACCCAACTGCTATGACCATATTTGGCAATGTTGCTATGGAGTTGAGGAATCCAGATTAATTTGTGTACTTTAAATCAAATCAGCAGAGAATTAAGAACATTATAATCACATTTTTGTTACCCTACATTGTGTAGTTCGGACAGACGTGAAACAAATAACAAATGTGGTTTCCATGGCAACCAAATTCCTTCCATTTGCATTTTTGACCCCCTAAGATTTACAGTCAATTTATTTCTCTGTATTTCTCAAATTCTACCACTGTATGAGATGCTATAGCTGTTTTGTGCCAAGGAACTTGTTATTTGTTATAAAAGTGAATTTCGTCATTGGTTGATATAGTGGCCATTCAGTTCACAACAGTTGCCATGGTGACTGCTAATTTGGTTGTTTTGGTAAGCAGGCAAGATATGTATTTCACCAAGACTGATTTAATGCCAGCTAACATTTATTTGGGACCAAGACAGCAACTGGAAAATTGAATTTCTTGAAGAAAACAAGAAAATTTTCCAAATAACAAGCATTTTACCCCTTTTATGACCATATATGGTCATGTTTATTTTTTTGTCAGAAGGGTCTCATTTCCCTACATAAACTGGTAGAATTTCATTTTCTTGCATCAAACGTGTCTCAAGTTATGCAACTTCAAATTTGTTTAAGGCAGTTTTTAATTTTACTGCTTTCGTTGTCATGGTAACCATTTTTCTGAAAACTGTCCGAATCGATTTTTCTAAAAACCATATATCTGAAAAATACAGAAACTTCTGAACAATACACATTCATTAGTTTGCTTGGCGCTAAAAACATAAATAAAAGTGTGTCAGCTCTTGGACTAGAAGCAAGAAGAGGAGGGAAGGAGGATTCAGATTCAGATTTTTTAAAATTTATAGTCCAGATAGCATAATATTCATGAGTACTTCGCACAACAGAAGAATCGCACAATGAGCTACAGGGACACCTCTAGGTGCCACTATTGAGGAGCTCCTGAGGAGGAGGAGGAGATTAGAGGGAAGGAGGAGAAGGATATTAGAGGGGAGGAGGAGGAGATTAGAGGGGAATAGGGGAAAATGGGGGGGGATAGGTAGAAGATGAGAGGAAGAGTAGGAAGAGATGGGAGGATGATAATGAGAAGGGAGGAGGAGGAGAAGGGAGGAGAAGTAGATGGGAGGAAGATGAGGAGGAGAAGTAGGTGGAGATGAGAGGAGGAAATCACATACATGTAGATAATTGTCGTGGAGCAGGGGGAGCAAGGGGAGGAGGAGGAGGAGGATGAGGAGCAGGAAATAAGGGGGGAATGGGGAAATAGGCAGAAGATGGGAGGATGATAGTGAGGAAGAAACGGGGAAGAAACGGGGGGAGGATGAGGAGGAGAAGTAGGTGGAGGAGGAGATGAGGGGAGGAAATCACATAGATAATTGTCGAGGAGGAGGAGGAGGAGGAGGAGGAGGAGGAGGAGGAGGAGGAGGAGGAGGAGGAGGAGGAGGAGGAGGAGGAGGAGGAGAACAATGATGAATAGGGAGAAGATGAGAGGAGGAGAAGAAAGAGATGGGAGGACGATGATGAAGAAAAAGGAGGCGGAGAAGTGGAGGAAGAGGAGAACTAGGAGGAGTTGAGAGCCTGAGAGGAGTAGATGGGAGGAGAAGTAGCAGGAGATGAGATGAGTAGATGATTGGAGGAGATGAGAGGAGGAGATGAGAGAGGAGGAACATCATCACTCCTGCACTTGGCCACCCACTACACCAAGGAGACCAACTTCATGCACCAGTCCATCTGAAGGAGGTGGAGATGGGAGTAGGAGAACAGGTCTCCTCCTCCTTCGCATCTACCAAGTGCACAAATACAGGACGTAGAACCCCAATCATCAATCCATTCATCCTCCTGTTTCACATACCTTCCTCCCATCTCTTCTCATATACCTCTCATCTCCTCCTCTTTCTGCCATCTCCTAATTCTCCTCCTATTCCTCCTCCTCTTCCTCCCGTCTTTTCCTCCCACTTTTTCTCCCACTTCCTATTTCTCATGCTTCTCCTATCTTGTACTTCTCATCTGGCTCCCATCTCCTCCAACCTATGTTCCTCTAATCTCCCAGTTCACATCCTCTCCTCAATTCTGTCCTAACCCTATCAGCGTGCCTCGGCGGTCCAACATCGGCCCGAAGCTGGTCCGATGCTACTGACATCGGACAGACGCTGGGCCGACGTTGGACCGCCGAGGCATGCTGACAGGGAAATAATGGATATGTATTGGATTTTTTTCCTCAAACTTTTCAGCAGATTTAAAAGCTTTGAACACAAGAATGTCTCAAAAATGGGCGAAAAATTGGCATTCTAACGTCATACTAAGTTATTGTATTCTAAAATGAATTTCATCATAATCAGTAACTATTAAACTTTTTTTAAACACATTTTTAGAATCTGCTAATTTAGTACATAATGATAGATTTGGTTTAAAATTTTTACTTAAACTTCATAGCAGACTTATGGCTCTCAAAGCAAGAATTTTGCCAAAAATAGGCATTCTGTCGTTATAGCTCAGTCTTTGCACGTGGAAACATATCTCGTCATAAATCTGCCACTATTAGAGTCTCAAAATATAATTTTTACATTTTTAGAATCTTTAAGTACAGTTCTTTATGATTGATTGGTTTTAAATATTTTCTCTCAAACTTTATGGCAGACTTTAAAACTCTCAAAACAAGAATTTTGCCGAAAATAGGCATTCTTGCATCATAGCTCCGTCTGTGCATGTTGAAACATATCTTGTCATAAATCTGCAACTATTTGAGTTTCAAAATATAATTTTTACATTTTTAGAATCTTCAAGTACAGTCCTTAATGATTGATTGGGTTTGAATTTTTATTCAAACTTTATAGCAGATTTTAAAGCTTGAGAACAGGTTTGTCTCAAAAAAGGTTGAAACTTGACATTTTGACGTCGCAATTAAGTTTGTGCATCTTAAAATGTATTTCATCATAGATCTGTAACTATTGCACTCTGAATACTTTTTTTCACATATTTAGAATCGGAAAATATAGTACTTGATGATGGATTCACTTTGAAATTTTTTACTCGAACTTTATAGCAGACTTTTAACCTCTGAAAACAAGATTTTCTCGAAAAATCACAAAAATTAGCAGTTTTGGGTGACTTAAAGCTTATTCTTTATGAAACCAATACAGTGAGAAGTATGAAATGTTTCTCGTAGTGTTGTCCTTTAATATAGGCATCTTTTGACATCAAAACTAAGTTCCCCCGTGGCCTAATTGGTAAGTGCGCTTGTCAACTGGCTTTGAGGGCGTGGGTTCAAATCTCACCCTGGGAACTCACTTTAGTCCGAGCCCATGGGACATTAAATGGAGGCGGGTTGTATCCAGTGTTCTATGCTGGGGCAACTGAAAGACCCTGGGCATCCCTGAATTAATAGGGTATGTGCCAGACTCACAGTCTTCTCATCTCATCATCATACGGCGATCACCTGCCTCGATATAGCCCACTTAAGGTGCTGCAGAGGCATAAAACACAAACAAACAAACAAACAAACAAACATCAAAACTATCTTTCTAACTTTAATCATTCCACGGCAGTGAATTTTTTAATATAGAGAAAACATGCTAAATCGAGGTTCACTCGCTGAACGTGCAAAAGTTTTTATAGAAACAACAATTATGATGATTTTAAGTGCTGGAAAATATTGTTTCCTCCATGATGCTTTTTAAATTTTGCATATCGGACAAGTATTAATGTCTCTAGGCCCGTTTTTGTTGTGAAAACCATGCAATTTCCTGCAGTCAGCCACTTGTAAACAAACTCTCTGCTGGTATCATCGCTCAGAGCGCCACCTGGTGCATTTTAATTTAAGGCACAACCTCAATGCATAAAATTACATGGCAGAAATGAGGCTGTCACAACGTTGTGAAGCAATGTCAAAGATATATATTAGGGTGGCCGGAAAAAAAAAAATTTCTTAAATTCATATCGCATACCACTTAATTTTATGCGAAATGGTAAAATAATCATGCTGTTAAAATTTTAGAAAGATCCTTCGATTCTAAGTGGTCCCCCAAAGCCACTCGTTTTCTGCCCAATAGTTTAGAAAAATGTCCTTTTGCGTAATCGCGGTTTTAAATATCTTGCTTATTATTCGATACACAAAAATAATATTTATACCGTTGTTCTCAGGAGAAAATTATCTTTATCCATAAATTTAGAAGAGGTGTACACTGGATGCCTTGTAGTAATTATGGTGCAGTTTCAGAATGAGGCTCTATCGTTTACAAGGGAGGCTCAGGTAAAACACATCAGAATAAGGTTGTCAGACATTGTCTTTCTGGAATGAATGTTGTGTCAACTGGTGTTATTACTTGAACGCAGTAACAATATTTCCCTCTGAAGTTTGTCATCTGATGCACTAGAAATCAGGTGAAGTTACTCGTCCTCCTCTATTAGAGAGGTTTTGCTACACGTTCACGTGTGACGTATACATGTACAAGTGCTATCTAATTACATTGTTGTCATGGCAACTCCCACGTACACGTCACACGGAAACGTGTAGCAAAACCTCTCTATTTATACTCGCCTCAGGCGAGCGGACAACTACTTATCTCTGACCCCTCTGTGGTGGGGGAGGCATCAAATCTACCCCGTGGGGAGTGGCGGGGTCATAGAGTTCTGGTTTTATATCACATTTAATGAAAAACACTGAGGAAAAACTCGTTTTGCAATCCGCGGATTCTTGTTTCTTTGAGATCAAAAGAGCAACCTTGCCCCTCCTTGCCAAGGGCAGGAGCAATTGCCCCCCCCCCCTCCTACCGGCCCCTGTTCCAGCACCCTTGAGTGTGTGTCCCTTTCCCTCCTCCATAGTCTCCTTTTTATCTTCTTCTCTGCTCCAAGGTTGCTTCCCTCCTCCATCCCCTTGCATTGTTTCAGGTACACATTTATATGCATGATGCACTTCCTCCCTTTCTTCTCCCATGCGGCATGCCACCTCCATTAATAGCTATTAATCCATTCACCACCTCAATGTTAGAAAGGAGGGGGATAACAGGGGCGGGGAATACAAGGAGGGCTGTGGCTAGTGAACTTTTTTGAGGATTTGAAGAATGATATGTGGAGGGATGAAGCAGATAAGAGAAGAATCAGGCTGTGTGAGATCAGGAAGTTGTACAGGGAGAGGCAGAGGGGGAAAGATGATCTGTGATTGGTATTTTACATTTGAAATTTATGCCTTTGGTAAAATAATTGGGATAGAACTAAGAGACAGCCATGAGGCAAAGGATGATTGACCATACCACATATGTCTGCGTGACCCAGCGGCCAGGAAGAGGTGCAAATCTTAGCCTTCTCCCTCCTACTAACTAAGGGTGTCCTCCAGATGTCATTGTCTGCACCCTGCCATCACCCTTTCTTCAGTCATCACTGTCTCTGTCCTCCGTTCCAGCCTTAAATTATCCCCTCTGCTCCCATCACCTATTCCACTTTCATTCCTTATCGCCCAACACAAATGTTTTCTTAGCCTTCTTTCCTTATGCTTCCTTTCCCTGGTCCGTTTTTTCCCCTCCGAACCCTACTTATACTAGGCCTGTACTTCCAATCTGTCTCCCCATATAGGGCTTGGGCCTAGGTCAGCTTGGTAGCTGCAAAATCCTGGGGAAACCCAATTAATTTTCAACCAATGCTTGTTAGATGATCCCTGATCATTTATTGAGTCTCCACTATTTATACTTGCATAATAGTAGACTACTGTTGCTGTCAAGAACTTGCCAACATTCACTTGTAAGAGTATTATGACTATATATGGAAAGTAAACTGATAGATAGATACATGTAGATAGCATTTCATCCGCACGACATCCAGCGGGATTTTGCTCATCAAGGTCCACTAAAAATGTTGGATAACCCAATTGGAGGTGAATCTCTCTTTAAAAAAAAAAGATGTAGTGGTGATACAGAACACCAAACAGTAAATCTCTAATCAACTGTGACAAGAAATATGTATGAGCTGCCCAGACCGAGGCATGCCAATACCACCAAAATGTAACTATTTATCAGTTGCTAAGCTAATAAACAAATGATGAGCCTTGGTAACCAAGTGAAATTCAAATGTTTTAATGATAAATTTTCCATACACAAATTTTTCACTATTTCTTCATGCAAAATGAGACACAAACTCAGAATCATGAGGTTCTTTTCTCAAAATCGCGTATTTTTGCCGATTTAATTGTTTCCATGGCAACCAATTTGATCATCAATTAATAATTTAAAAAATTTTTAAGTATCCCTCACACATGGACCACCCTCTGATGACAAAAAGTTTGAATTGAATTGCTTGTTCTTCTATACTGTGGAAATTGTGAGCATGCTGGTGCCAGTGGTTGATTTGAATTTGTTTACTTGGGTTACTTTGGTAACACTTTGTGTCAAGGGTATTAAACCGACAGAGAAAAGAAAGACATTAGTCCATGAGCTGAAATCCAAAAAGGGCCTTATTTTAGAAGTTGGCAGCGTCGGCAACCGAACCATGGTTGCAGGGTACCAAATTAAAGCTAAGAATGTCTAGTTTCAGAATCAAAAAGTCCAAAAGTGGTTTGCTAACTCACCAGTACAGTATATGTGAGGCAATGTATAAAAACGTCAAAAATAATCGAAATTGGCATTAAAAATTGAAAGTGGTGGTGTATGAATTCCACTTTGCCCATAATAACTTATTATATGCCACATGAAAGCTGAGATTATTATCTGTCATATGGTATGCATTGCATCTTTGTATCTTGAATGGTTGAGGAGTAATGCCATTGCAAACAGCATCATTCTGTTATGCGGAAAATGGGTGAACGGAACATGCTTCTTTTTAATTTAAATGCCATTGCCTTCCTAACTGTAACACATAGGTCATGTTTATCAGATAATGTGAACAGCAGACATCTTACTCTTTCATTTAAATGTACAACCAAACTTCTAGCTTAAATATTAGTGAAGATATGGAAGGTAGAAAATGCATGTTTCAGCTCACGAAATTCACAAATTTAGCATATTTGAGGTAGTCTATCAGGTTGTTTGCGAAAAATTTGCCATTACACCGCCTTTCTTCCAGATATATCCACTAAAACATCTTGATCAGGGTTTTGGGGGATGCTGAATCCTTTTTCAATGCCTTCAAACCATTTAAAGGTCAGGATTATGTGAAATCATGCTCAATTTACCTTCGAGAACTTTTAAAATAAATGTGCCGCTTCTTCATTTAAACAATATGGAAATTTGTCTGCATATTTCTGTCAAGCATATCTCACTTCAAGGGAATCCCTAGGCTGCCTAAATAGCTCTTTCTAGTGTTCTCAATATCATTAAGGATCAACAACAGTTTTGCCTGGAGACTAAATGCATTAAAATTTCTCCCTGACATCATAATCTTTGAGGCAACTGTACACTTATGCTTCTATAGTTATGACAACAAAAGGTACCATATGTGGGTTAGAAAGTCTCTTACTCACTGATGCACACTTCATCAATCTAATCAGTATCTAGTACCAAAAAATTTTTATTTTAATTATATGTACCCAATAGCAATATAATTACCAAACCAGTGTTTTTTTGTTTGTCTATAAGCTGATGTTAGAATTTGCTTGGAGTCGTTTTTGAAATGAGCTGGGAAATCAAGGAAAGGAATAGAAGGGGTGAGGTTAAGAACCAAAGGGCATGGATAATGAGCATCCTCCTGAGAGGAAAGGATTTAGTAAAACATTTTGGTTTGTGCTGAACCATAACTTTTGCTGTGGCTTCGCAAATGTGTTGATCTTTATAAATGGCAAATTAAGATTTGACACGATACTAAATTAATACTAATAAATTAATTTAATTTTCATGCCATTAATACTATTTAAAACTCAATTACTCAGATCACACCAATGCAATGAAATGCATGTATTATATTGGGTGTACTCCAAGTATAGGTTAGGTAAGGTTAGGTTTTTATTGCCATATGGACACTCTCTTAGCTTCTCTTTAAGTCCAAGAGATATCATGTCCTGACTTGAATGAACTCTGCTGCCACCTCCAGATCATCGATGGAATCCAGGTCAAACTTCACTTAACAAGTAAGTTCATTTAACCTTTTAATTATTATTGGCAAATTAGTCAGGGTGGCACAGGGATATACTTACCGGGCCATATAAACTATGTATGTATAGTAAATTACAATATGGGTCATTCCGTGTCAGATCAACAAGTGGCTTCCACTGACCCGTCAGCGAATTGGCTGAAAAAATTATATGTTGTTTGATGTCTCAAAAGATGAACTTCCTGAAAATGTCAGCTCAATCGGTCAATTTTTCATGATTTGGCTGGGGTTTTAAAATTGCTCAATTTACCAGTTTTTCAGGCATCGTTTTGACCACAATTACATTGTTTGCTCAATAAATCACTTAATACTCAACCTTGAGCTTTGAAATTCGGGATCTACACTAACTGGACATTGGAAAAGGATCTTTGATAGACATTTATTGTTTTGCTATAACGATCAAGAAACTATGGCCTTGTTAAATACCCCCCTCAAAAATTAATGTTCACCACAAAAAAATTCAAATCTCCTATAGTTATTCCGGGTACAGATATAAAATTCCTAGGATATATTCTACATATGTATGATCAAATAATAATTAAAAATTGGAGATGTGTTCAGCCTCGTTTTTTTAATATAAATTTTCGAAAAATATTGTATATTTTCAGTATGTCTAAAACAAAACTAGCTAGATCTCAAGAGGTACAAGTGGCACATCCCTGAAAGTTCCCTATTATCTTTCACATATATATGGGTATAATACAGAAAATAATTCAGGAATATGTTCAGCTTACTTTAGATTCCTCGGAATTTTGAATATTTTTGTGTCCTTAACAGCAGTGCAACTGTTGAGTAGACCTTACTAGACATTCTTCAAAAGGTATCATAGACACAGCTTTTAAAATTCTTAGGTATATTTTAAATATGTATGGTCAAATAATAGTGGAAAATTGGAGATGTGTTCTGCCTCGTTTTTTTAATATAAATTTTCGAAAAATATTATATATTTTTTGGTATGTCAAAAACAAGACTAGCTAGATTGCAAGAGGTATAGGTGGAACATCCCTGAAACTTTCCTATTATCTTTAAGATCTATACAATATGATACAGAAAATAATTCAGGACTATTTTCAGCTTACTTTAGGTTCCTCTGAATTTTGAATATTATTACAACAAGAATAATATTCAAAATTTACAGAACCTAAAATAAGCTGAACATATTCCTGAATAATTTTCTGCATTATACCCTATATATGGGAAAGATAATGGGAAAGTTTCGGAGATGTGCCACCTATACCTACTACAATCCAGCTAATTTTGTTTTTGACATACCACAAATATATAATATTTTTCGAAAATTTATTTTCAAAAAATGAGGCTGAACCCATCTCCAATTTTCCACTATTATTTGACAATGCACATGTATAATATACCTGAGAAGTTTAAAAGCTGTGTCTATGATACCTTTTGCAGAAGGTCTACTCAACATTTGCACTGCTGTTACAGACAGAATAATATTCAAAATTCTGAGGAACCAAAAGTAAGCTGAACATATTCTTGAATTATTTTCTTTATTATGCCCTATAGATGTGAAAGATAATTGGAAACTTTCAGGGATGTTTCAAGTGTACCTCTTGAGTTCCAGCTAGTTTTGTTTTTCACATACTGAAAAATATACAAAATTTTTCAAAAATTTATATTAAAAAAACGAGGCTGAACACATCTCAAATTTTCAACTATTATTTGACGATACATATGTATATCCTAGGAATTTTACATCTGTATATCTGTACCTGGAATACCTATAGGAGATTTGAATTTTTTTGTGGTGAACATTGATTTTTGAGGGGGGTATTTAACAAGGCCATAGCTTCTTGATCGTTACAGCAAAACAATAAATGTCTATCAAAGATCCTTTTCCAATGTCCAGTTAGTGTAAATCCCGAATTTCAAAGCTCAAGGTTGAGTATTAAGTGAATTATTGAGCAAAGAATGTAGTTGTGGTCAAAACGATGCCTGAAAAACTGGTAAAATGAGCAATTTTCGAACCTCAGCCAAATCATGAAAAATTGACCGATTGAGCTGAAATTTTCAGGAAGTTCATCTTTTAAGACATCAAATAACATATAATTTTTTCAGCCGATTCGCTGACAGGTTGGTGGAAAATTTCTCGAAAATCTGATGATTTGACACGGAATGACCCATATTTATGTTTCACCAATCTGTCTTATGAAAGACAAGCTTGAACCTCACCAATTAATATGACACAGGCTGTTAAACAGGATCTTAAAATTAATTTCAATTACATGTACTCATTTTTAATCAATAATCAATATATATTTTTGCCGATTTTGTTTGGATATTTGTATATATCTTCTTTGTCCCCTGGTGTGGGGAAATTTGTGACGAGCCTTCTACAGCTTACAGCTCAGGGCAGCCACTGAGCAGCTCCCTTTAGCAGAGGATATTGGAACATTGTCCAAGTTTCCTATGTCATAGCATCATGAACTCTTGCCGATGATGCATTACTTATTTGTTAGATTTCAAATGTTGAATGAGAGTTACCCTGCCTTTTCTTTGATGAGCAAGAGATGGACATGAAAATTACTAGACACTAGACTTAAGAAGCTTGACCAAAAAAGTCTCTGGAAACATTACCGGGTAATTGAGGTTTTTGAAAGTACTGTACTGGAATTTAACCCTGGTTGGAATTACAATTCTACAGTTGGATATAAGGTGGTGATGTCAAATGGAACTTTATTTATGGAATATATTCCAAAATGGCATCACACTGTCACATGAGTGAATGGCACTGAACAACTTCATGAATATTCTCATTGAGCTTCATAAACAGGACCCAAAACAGGGGTGTACAGATTAGAGTGTCTCCAGTTGTTACTTTTGTGACCGCTAGAGACATCGGTTGATGGACAATATTTGGCCCATCTAGACAATTTAGAAATCATTGATTTCTGTAATATATTTTCCAGATGTGGTCAAATGTTATTAGAGGTTCTTTTCAAAGCTTTTACAGATGTCTGGAACAGTCAAAATTCTTGATATAACAGAGAGTCAATGTCACGGTCCTCGTCATATTTACGTGGAATCTCAAGTTCTTTTCTATGCTGTTGAACTATGATGTCAGAGATGACTCTATTCTAGCACTGCAATATATTTAAATTAACTACAGCTGTCAATTTAGCTTTCAATGTACCTGTCAGTGTAGTTGTCAATGAGGTTATCAATGTAGTTGTAGATGAAGTTGTCAATGTAGTTGTCTAGAGTAGCTGTCAATGCAGCTGTCAATGTTGCTGTCGATGAAGTTGTCAATGTAGTTGTCAATGAAGTTGTAAATGAAGTTGTCATTGAAGTTGCCAGTGAAGTTGTCAATGAAGCAGTCAATGAAGTTGTCAATGAAGTTGTAGTTGTCTATGAAGTTGTTGATGACGTTGTCAATGAGGTTGTCAATGAAGTTGTCATTGAAGTTGTCATTGTAGTTATCAATGAAGTTGTCAATGAATTTGTGAATGAAGTTGTCAATGAAGTTGTCAATGAAGTTGTTAAAAAATCTGTGAATGAAGTTGTCAATGAAGTTGTCCATGAATTTGTCAATGAAGTTTTCAATGAAGTTGTCAAAGTACCTGTCAAAGCAGCTGTCAATGTAGCTTTCAATGTATCTGTCAATGCAACTGTCAATGTAGTTGTCAATGAAGTTGTCAATGTAGTGGTCAATGAAGTTGTCAATAAAGTCGACCATGAAGTTGCCGATGAAGTTGCCGATGAAGTTGTCAATGAAGTTGTCTAGAGTAGCTGTCAATGCAGCTGTCAATGTTGCTGTTGATGAAGTTGTCAATGTGGTTGTCAATGAAGTTGTCAATGAAGTTGTCGATGAATTTGTCGATGAAGTTGTCCATGAAATTGTCGATGATGTTTTTGATGAAGTTGTCAATGAAGTTGTCAATGAAGTTGTCTATGAAGTTGTCCATGAAGTTGTCCATGAAGTTGTCAATGAAGTTGTCAATGATGTTGTCAATGATGTTGTCAATGAAGTTGTCAATGATGTTGTCAATGTACCTGTCAAAGCAGCTGTCAATGTAACTTTCAATGTACCTGTCTTTGCAGCTGTCAATGTACAGTAGTTGTCAATGAGGTTATCAATGTAGTTGTCGATGAAGTTGTCAATGTAGTTGTTAGAGTGGAGTCAATGCAGCTGTCAATTTTGCTGTCAATTAAGTTGTCAATGTAAATGTCAATGAAGTTGTCAATGAAGTTGTCAAAGTAAACTTCATTGACAACTTCATTGACAATTACATTGACAACTTCATTGACAGCAACGTTGACAGCTGCATTGACAGCTTCACTGACAAAAAGTTGTCAATGAAGTTATCAAAGAAGTTGTCGATGAAGTTGTTAATGAAGTTGTTAAGAAAGTTGTCAAGAGTACCTGTCAATGCAGCTGTCAAAGTTGCCGTCAATGAAGTTGTCAAGGTAGCTGTCAATGAAGTTGTCAATGAAGTTGTCAATGACGTTGTCAATGAAGTTGTCAATGAAGTTGTTGATGTTGTTGTCAATGAAGTTGTCATTGAAGTTGTCAAAGTAGTTTTCAATGAAGTTGTCTGGAGTAGCTGTCCATGCAGCTGTCAATGTTGCTGTTGATGAAGTTGTCAATTTAGTTGTCAATGAAGTTGTCAATAAAGTTGTCAATAAAGTTGTCAATGAAGATATCAATGAAGTTGTCAATGTACCTTTAAAAGCAGCCGTCAATGTAGCTTTCAATGTACCTGCCCATGCAACTTTCAGTGTGGTTGTCAACGAAGTTGTCAATGAAGTTGTCAATGAAGTTGTCGATGAAGTTGTCAATGAAGTTGTCAGTGAAGTTGTCAATGAAGTTGTCAATGAAGTTGTCAATGTAGTTGTCAATGAAGTTGTCAATAAAGCTGTTAAAAACTTTGTGAATGAAATTGTCAATGAGGTTGTCCATGAAGTTGTCGATGAAGTTGTCAATGTAGTTTTCAATGAAGTTGTCAATGAAGTTGTCAATGAAGTTGTCAATGTTCTTGTCAATGAAGTTGTCAATGAAGGTGTTTAAAAATTTGTAAATGAAGTTGTCAATAAAGCTGTCAAAAACTTTGTGAATGAAATTGTCAATGAGGTTGTCCATGAAGTTGTTTATGAAGTTTTCAATGAAGTTGTCTATGTACCTGTCAAAGCAGCTGTCAATGTAGCTTTCAATGTATCTGTCAATGCAACTGTCAATGAAGTTGTCAATAAAGTTTTCCATGAAGTTGTCAATGAAGTTGTCGATGAATTTGTCAATGAAGTTATCAATGAAGTTCTCAATAAAGTTGTTGATGAATGAAGTTGTCATTGAAGTTGTCTAGAGCAGCTGTCAATGCAGCTGTCAATGTTGCTGGCGATCAAGTCATCAATGAAGTTGTCATGAAGTTTTCAATGAAAATGTCGATGAAGTTGTTGATGAAGTTGTCCATGAAGTTGTCAATGAAGCTGTCATTGACTTTGTCATTGTAGTTGTCAATGAACTTGTCAATGAAACTGTCAATGAAGTTGTCAATAGAGTTGTCAATGAAGTTGTCAATGTACCTGTCAAAGCAGCTGTCAATGTAGCTTTCAATGTACCTGTCAATGCAACTGTCAATGTAGTTGTCGATGAAGTCGTCCATGAAGTTGTCAATGAAGTTGTCGATGAAGTTGTCGATGAAGTTGTCAATGAAGCTGTCGATGTAGATGTCAATGAAGCTGTCAATGAAGTTGTTGATGACATTGTCAATGAAGTTGTCAATGAAGTTGTCATTGAAGTTGTCTATGTAGTTGTCAATGAAGTTGTCAATGAAATTGTCTTTGAATTTGTCAATGAAGTTGTCAATGAAGTTGTCAGTGATGTTGTCTATGAAGTTGTTAAAACATCTGTGAATGAAGTTGTCCATGAAGTTGTCAATGAAGTTGTAGATGAAGTTGTCAATATAACTGTCAAAGCAGATGTCAATTTAGCTTTCAATGTACCTGTCAGTGCCGTTGATAATGAGGTTATCAATTTAGTTGTTGATGAAGTTTTCAATGCAGTTGTCTAGAGTAGCTGTCAATGAAGCTGTCAATGTTGCTTTCGATGAAGTTGTCAATGTAGTTGTCAGTGAAGTTGTCAATGAAATTGTCATTGAAGTTGTCCATGAAGTTGTCAATGAAGTAGTCAATGAAGTTGTCAATGAAGTTGTCAATGAAGTTGTTAGAAAATCTGTGAATTAAGTTGTCAATGAAGTTGTCAGTGAAGTTGTTGAAGAAACTGTTAATGAAGTTGTCAATGTAGTCCTCTATTAAGTTGCCAAAGGAGTTGTCAATGAAGTTTTCAATGTACCTGTCAAAGCAGCTGTCAATGAAGCTTTCAATGTACCTGTCAATGCAACTGTCAATGTAGTTGTCAATGAAGTTGTCAATGTAGTTGTCGATGAAGTTGTCAATGAAGTTGTTAAGAAAGTTGTCGATGAAGTTGTCGATGAAGTTGTCGATGTAGTTGTCAATGATGTTGTCATAGAAGTTGTCAATGTAGTTGTCAATGAAGTTATTAATGAAGTTGTCAATGAAGGTTTCAATGAAGTTGTCAAAGAAGTTGTCAATGAAGTTGTCAATGAAGTTGTTGATGACATTGTCAATGAAGTTGTCAATGAAGTTGTCAATGAAGTTGTTGATGTTGTTGTCAATGAAGTTGTCATTGAAGTTGTCAAAGCAGTTTTCAATCTGTCTGGAGTAGCAGTCCATGCAGCTGTCAATGTTGCTGTTGATGAAGTTGTCAATTTAGTTGTCAATGAAGTTGTCAATGAAGTTGTCAATGAAATTGTCGATGAAGTTGTCGATGATGTTGTCAAAGAAGTTGTCAATGAAGTTGTCAATGAAGCTGTCATTGCGGTTGTCAATGTAGTTGTCAATGAAGTTGTCAATGAAGTTATTAATGAAGTTGTCAATATACCTGTTAAAGCAGCCATCAATGTAGCTGTCAATGAAGTTGTAAAGAAAGTTGTTGATGAAGTTGTTGATGAAGTTATTAATGAAGTTGTCAATGAAGTTGTCATAGAAGTTGTCAATGTGGTTGTCAATGAAGTTGTCAATGAAGTTGTCAATGTAGTTGTCTATGAAGTTATTGATGACGTTCTCAATGAAGTTGTCAATGAAGTTGTCATTGTAGTTGTCATTGTAGTTGTCAATGAAGTTGTCAATGAATTTTTGAAAGTAGTTGTCAATGAAGTTGCCAATGAAGTTGTAAATGAAGTTGTAATGAAGTTGTTAAAAAATCTGTGAATGAAGTTGTCCATGAAGTTGTCAATGAAGTTGTCAATGAAGTTGTCAATGTACCTGTCAAAGCAGCAGTCAATGTAGCTTTCAATGTACCTGTCTTTGCAACTCACAATGTAGTTGTCAATGAGGTTATCAATGTAGTTGTCGATGAAGTTGTCAATGAAGTTATCAATGAAGTTGTCAAGGAAGTTGTCAGTGAAGTTGTCAATGAAGTTGTCAATGAAATTGTCAATGTACCTTTCAAAGCAGCTGTCAATGTAGCTTTCAATGTACCTGTCAATGCAACTGTCAATGTTGTTTTCCATGAAGTTGTCGATGAAGTTGTCAATGAAGTCGTCCATGAAGTTGTCAATGAAGTTGTTGAGGATGTTGTCAATAAAGTTGTCATTGAAGTTGTCATTGAAGTTGTGTATGTAGTTTTCAATGAAGTTGTCAATGAATTTGTCATTGAAGTTTTCGATGAAGTTGTCAATGAAGTTGTCGATGAAGTTGTCTATAAAGTTGTTAAAAAATCTGTGAATGAAGTTGTCCATGAAGTTGTCAATGAAGTTGTCAATGAAGTTGTATACCTGTCAAGCTGGTGTGAATTTAGCATTCAATGTACCTGTCAGTGTAGTTGTCAATGAGGTTATCAATGTAGTTGCAGATGAAGTTGTCAATGTAATAATCTACAGTAGCTGTCAATGAAGCTGTCAATGTTGCTGTCGATTAAGTTGTCAATGTAGTTGTCAATGAAGTTGTTAATGAAGTTGTCATTGAATTTATCAATGAAGTTGATAGAAAATCTGTGAATGAAGTTGTCAATGAAGTTGTCAATTAAGTTGTCGATGAAGTTGTCAATGAAGTTGTTAAAAAAACTGTGAATGAAGTTTTCAATGAAGTTGTCTATTAAGTAGCCAATGGAGTTGTCAATGAAGTTTTCAATGTACCTGTCAATGCAGCTGTCAATGAAGCTTTCAATGTACTTGTCAATGCAACTGTCAATGTAGTTGTCAATGAAGTTGTCAATGAAGCTGTCGAAAAGTCATCCATGAAGTTGTTGATGAAGTTGTTGATGAAGTTGTCAATGAAGTTGTCGATGAAGTTGTCAATGAAGTTGTCAATGAAGTTGTCAATGAAGTTGTCAATGAAGTTGTCAATGAAGTTGTCAATGAAGTTGTCAATTAAGTTTTAAAAAATTCTGTGAATGAAGTTGTCCATGAAGATGTCAATGAAGTTTTCAATGAAGTTGTATACCTGTCAAGCAGGTGTGAATTTAGCATTCAATGTACCTGTCAGTGTAGTTGTTAATGAGGTTATCAATGTAGTTGTAGATGAAGTTGTCAATGTAGTTATCTACAGTAGCTGTCAATGAAGCTGTCAATGAAGTTTTCAATCAAGTTGTCAATGAAGTTGTCAATGAAGTTGTCAACGTACCTATCAAAGCTGCTGTCAATGTAGCTTTCAATGTACCTGTCAATGCAACTGTCAATGTAGTTGTCAATGAAGTTGTCCATGTAGTTGTCGATTAAGTTGTCGATGAAGTTGTCAATGAAGTTGTCGATGAAGTTGTCGATGAAGTTGTCGATGAAGTTGTCGATGTAGTTGTCGATGTAGCTGTCAATGAAGTTGTCAATGAAGTTATTGATGACGGTGTCAATGAAGTTGTCTTTGAAGTTGTGTATGTAGTTGTCAATGAAGATGTCAATGAATTTGTCATTGAAGTTGTCAATGAAGTTGTCAATGAAGTTTTCAATGAAGTTGTCAATGAAGTTGTCAATGAAGTTGTCAATGAATTTGGCAATAAAGTTGTCAATAAAGTTGTTAAAAAATCTGTGAATGAAGTTGTCCATGAAGTTGTCAATGAAGTTGTCAATGAAGTTTTCAATATACCAGTCAGACAGGTGTCAATTTAGCATTCAATGTACCTGTCAGTGTAGTTGTCAATGAGGTTATCAATGTAGTTGTAGATGAAGTTGTCAATGTAGTTGTCTACACTAGCTGTCAATGAAGCTGTCAATGTTGCTGTCGATGAAGTTGTCAATGTAGTTGTCAATGAAGTTGTTAATGAAGTTGTCATTGAAGTTGTCAATGAACTAGTCAATGGAGTTGTCAATGAAGTTGGCCATGAAGTTGTCATAGAAGTTTTCAATGTAGTTGTCAATGAAGTTGTCAATGATGTTGTTAAGAAAATTGTTGATGAAGTTGTCGATGAAGTTATCAATGAAGTTGTCAACGAGGTTGTCATAGAAGTTGTCAATGTAGTTGTCAATGAAGTTGTCAAAGAAGTTGTTAATGTAGTTGTCTATGAAGTTGTTGATGACGTTGTCAATGAGGTTGTCAATGAAGTTGTCAATGAAGTTGTCATTGTAGTTGTCAATGAAGTTGTCAATGAATTTGTGAATGAAGTTGTCAATGAAGTTGTCAATGAACTTGTCACTGCAGTTGTTTGATGAAGTTGTCAATGAGGTCGTCCATGAAGTTGTCAATGAAGTTGAAGATGAAGTTGTCGATGAAGTTGTTGATGAAGTTGTGACTGAAGTTGTGCCTGAAGTTGTCAATGAAGTTGTCAATGAAGTTGTCAATGAAGTTGTCAATGAAGTTGTCAATGAAGTTGTCAATGAAGTTGTCAATGAAGTTGTCAATGAAGTTGTCAATGAAGTTGTCAATGAAGTTGTCTAGAGTAGCTGTCAATGCAGCTGTCAATGCAGCTGTAAATGTAGTGTCAATGAAGTTGTCAAGGTAGCTGTCAATGAAGTTGTCAATGAAGTTTTCTGTGAAGTTGTCCATGAAGTCGTCAATGAAGTTGTAAATGAAGTTGTCAATGAAGTTGTCAATGAAGTTGTCAATGAAGTTATCAAAGAAGTTGTCTATGAAGTTGTCTATGAAGTTGTTAATGAAGTTGTTAAGAAAGTTGTCAAGAGTACCTGTCAATGCAGCTGTCAAAGTTGATGTCAATGAAGTTGTCAAGGTAAATGTCAATGAAGTTGTCAATGAAGTTGCCAATGAAGTTGTCAATGAAGTTGTCAATGAAGTTGTTGATGTTGTTGTCAATGAAGTTGTCTTTAAAGTTGTCAAAGTAGTTTTCAATGAAGTTGTCTGGAGTAGCTGTCCATGCAGCTGTCAATGTTGCTGTTGATGAAGTTGTCAATTTAGTTGTCAATGAAGTTGTCAATGAAGCTGTCGATGAAATTGTCGATGAAGTTGTCGATGAAGTTATCAATGAAGCTGTCATTGCGGTTGTCAATGTAGTTGTCAATGAAGTTGTCGATAAAGTTGTCAATGAAGATATCAATGAAGTTGTCAATGTACCTGTTAAAGCAGCCGTCAATGTAGCTTTCAATGTACCTGCCAATGCAACTTTCAGTGTGGTTGTCAACGAAGTTGTCAATGTAGTTGTCGATTAAATTCTCAATGAAGTCGTCCATGCAGTTGTCAATGAAGTTGTCCATGAAGTTGTCCATGAAGTTGTCCATGAAGTTGTCGATAAAGTTGTCGATGAAGTTTTCGATGAAGTTGTCGATGAAGTTTTCGAAGAAGTTGTCCATGAAGTTGTTGATGAAGTTGTCGATGAAGTTGTCAATGAAGTTGTCAGTGAAGTTGTCAGTGAAGATGTCAATGAAGTTGTCAATGAAGTTGTCAATGAAGCTGTAATTGACTTTGTCAATGAAGTTGTCAATGAAGTTGTCAATGTACCTATCAAAGCAGCTGTCAATGTAGCTTTCAATGTACCTGTCAATGCAACTGTCAATGTAGTTGTCAATGAAGTTGTCCATGCTGTTGTTGATGAAGTTGTCGATGAAGTTGTCCATGAAGTTGTCGATGAAGTTGTCCATGAAGTTGTCAATGAAGTTGTCAATGAAGTTGTCAATGAAGTTGTCGATGTAGTTGTCGATGTAGCTGTCAATGAAGTTGTCAATGAAGTTTTTGATTATGTTGTCAATGAAGTTGTCATTTAAGTTGTATTTGGAATTGTGTATGTAGTTGTCAATGAAGATGTCAATGAATTTGTCATCGAACTTGTCAATGAAGTTGTCAATGAAGTTGTCAATGAAGTTGTCAATGAAGTTGTCAATGAAGTTGTCAATGAAGTTGTCAATGAAGTTGTCTATGAAGTTGTCAATAAAGTTGTTAAAAAATCTGTGAATGAAGTTATCCATGAAGTTGTCAATGAAGTTGTCAATGAAGTTGTCAATGAATTTACCAATGAAGTTGATAGAAAATCTGTGAATTAAGTTGTCAATGAAGTTGTCAATTAAGTTGTCAATGAAGTTGTCTTTGAAGTTGTGTATGTAGTTGTCAATGAAGATGTCAATGAATTTGTCATTGAAGTTGTCAATGAATTTGTCAATGAAGTTGTCAATGAAGTTGTCAATGAAGTTGTCAATGAAGTTGTTAGAAAATCTGTGAATTAAGTTGTCAATGAAGTTGTCAATGAAGTTGTCAATGAAGTTGTCGATGAAGTTGTCTATAAAGTTGTTAAAAAATCTGTGAATGAAGTTGTCAATGAAGTTGTCAATGAAGTTGTCAATGAAGTTGTATACCTGTCAAGATGGTGTCAATTTAGCATTCAATGTACCTGTCAGTGTAGTTGTCAATGAGGTTATCAATGTAGTTGCAGATGAAGTTGTCAATGTAATAATCTACAGTAGCTGTCAATGAAGCTGTCAATTTTGCTGTCGATTAAGTTGTCAAGGTAGTTGTCAATGAAGTTGTTAATGAAGTTGTCATTGAATTTATCAATGAAGTTGATAGAAACTGTGAATGAGGTTTTCAATGTAGTTGTCTATTAAGTTGCCAATGGAGTTGTCAATGAAGTTTTCAATGTACCTGTCAAAGCAGCTGTCAATGAAGCTTTCAATGTACCTGTCAATGCAACTGTCAATGTAGTTGTCAATGAAGTTGTCAATGAAGCTGTCGAAAAGTCATCCATGAAGTTGTTGATGAAGTTGTTGATGAAGTTGTCGATGAAGTTGTCGATGAAGTTGTCGATGAAGTTGTCGATGAAGTTGTCGATGAAGTTGTCAATGAAGTTGTCAATGAAGTTGTCAATGAAGTTGTCAATTAAGTTTTAAAAAATTCTGTGAATGAAGTTGTCCATGAAGTTGTCAATGAAGTTTTCAATGAAGTTGTATACCTGTCAAGCAGGTGTGAATTTAGCATTCAATGTACCTGTCAGTGTAGTTGTTAATGAGGTTATCAATGTAGTTGTAAATGAAGTTGTCAATGTAGTTGTCTACAACAGCTGTCAATGAAGCTGTCAATGAAGTTTTCAATCAAGTTGCCAATGGACTTGTCAATGAAGTTGTCAATGCAGCTGGGTGGCCAGGTGGCTTAGGTGCCCGCCTGCTCCGCCTGCTCCGCTGAAGGTCTTTGCCTGCATGGGTTCGAACCCCGGGTGGGGAACCCAAATTTTCAGTGGACCTTCATGAGGAAAATCCCAGCTGGATGTCGTTCGGATGAGACGTTAAATTGGCGGCCCCTTGTATCAGTGTCTATGCTGGGCAAGTAAAAGATCCCTCACATGGGGTAAATGTGTAACATGTTGAGGACTCCCACTCTCTCTCCCATCTCATCAATCAACCCTCGTGAGCGCCCAGAACTGGGCTTAGAGGGCTGCACTTACCATATCTATCTATCTATCTATCTATGAAGTTGTCAACGTACCTATCAAAGCTGCTGTCAATGTAGCTTTCAATGTACCTGTCAATGCAACTGTCAATGTAGTTGTCAATGAAGTTGTCCATGTAGTTGTCGAGGAAGTTGTCGATGAAGTCGTCCATGAAGTTGTCAATGAAGTTGTTGATGAAGTTGTCGATGAAGTTGTCGATGTAGTTGTCGATGTAGTTGTCAATGAAGTTGTCAATGAAGTTGTCAATAAAGTTTTTAAAAATTCTGTGAATGAAGTTGTCCATGAAGTTGTCAATGAAGTTTTCAATGAAGTTGTATACCTGTCAAGCAGGTGTGAATTTAGCATTCAATGTACCTGTCAGTGTAGTTGTTAATGAGGTTATCAATGTAGTTGTAGATGAAGTTGTCAATGTAGTTGTCTACAGTAGCTGTCAATGAAGCTGTCAATGAAGTTTTCAATCAAGTTGTCAATGGACTTGTCAATGAAGTTGTCAATGAAGTTGTCAACGTACCTATCAAAGCTGCTGTCAATGTAGCTTTCAATGTACCTGTCAATGCAACTGTCAATGTAGTTGTCAATGAAGTTGTCCATGTAGTTGTCGATTAAGTTGTCGATGAAGTCGTCGATGAAGTTGTCAATGAAGTTTTCGATGAAGTTGTCGATGAAGTTTTCGAAAAAGTTGTCCATGAAGTTGTTAATGAAGTTGTCAATGAAGTCGTCCATGAAGTTGTCAATGAAGTTGTCCATGAAGTTGTCCATGAAGTTGTCCATGAAGTTGTCGATAAAGTTGTCAATGAAGTTTTCGATGAAGTTGTCGATGAAGTTTTCGAAGAAGTTGTTGATGAAGTTGTCAATGAAGTTGTCAATGAAGTTGTCAGTGAAGTTGTCAGTGAAGATGTCAATGAAGTTGTCAATGAAGTTGTCAATGAAGATGTTAATAAAGCTGTTAAAAACTTTGTGAATGAAATTGTCAATGAGGTCGTCCATGAAGTTGTCGATGAAGTTGTCAATGTAGTTTTCAATGAAGTTGTCAATGAAGTTGTCAATGAAGTTGTCAATGTTCTTGTCAATGAAGTTGTCAATGAAGGTGTTAAAAAATTTGTAAATGAAGTTGTCAATAAAGCTGTCAAAAACTTTGTGAATGAAATTGTCAATGAGGTTGTCCACGAAGTTGTTTATAGAGTTGTCAATGAAGTTGTATACCTGTCAAGCAGGTGTCAATTTAGCATTCAATGTACCTGTCAGTGTAGTTGTTTATGAGGTTATCCATGTAGTTGTAGATGAAGTTGTCAATGTAATTGTCTACAGTGGCTGTCAATGAAGCTGTCAATGTTGCTGTCGATTAAGTTGTCAATGTAGTTGTCAATGAAGTTGTCAATGAAGTTGTCAATGAAGTTGTTAGAAAATCTGTGAATTAAGTAGTCAATGAAGTTGTCAATGAAGTTGTCAATGAAGTTGTCAATGAAGTTGTTGAAGAAACTGTGAATGAAGTTGTCAATGTAGTCGTCTATTAAGTTGCCAATGGAGTTGTCAATGAAGTTTTCAATGTACCTGTCAGAGCAGTTGTCAATGAAGTTATCAATGAAGTTGACAATGAAGTTGTTGATGATGTTGTCAATGAAGTTGTCATTGAAGTTGTCAAAGTTGTTGCCAATAAAGTTGTCTAGAGTGGCTGTCAATGCAGCTGTCAATGTTGCTGTCGATCAAGTTGTCAATGAAGTTGTCAATGACGTTTTCAATGAAACTGTCGATGAAGTTGTCGATGAAGATGTCCATGAAGTTGTCAATGAAGCTGTAATTGACTTTGTCAATGAAGTTGTCAATGAAGTTGTCAATGTACCTATCAAAGCAGCAGTCAATGTAGCTTTCTATGTACCTGTCAATGCAACTGTCAATGCAGTTGTTAATGACGTTGTCCATGCTGTTGTTGATGAAGAAACTTTGTCAATGAAGTTGTCCATGAAGTTGTTGATGTAGCTGTCAATGAAGTTGTCAATGAAGTTGTTGATGATGTTGTCAATGAAGTTGTATTTGAAGTTGTGTATGTAGTTGTCAATGAAGATGTCAATGAATTTGTCATTGAAGTTGTCAATGAAGTTGTCAATGAAGTTGTCAATGAATTTGTCAATGAAGTTGTCAATGAAGTTGTCAATGAAGTTGTCAATGAAGTTGTCTATAAAGTTGTTAAAAAATCTGTGAATGAAGTTGTCCATGAAGTTGTCAATGAAGTTGTCAATGAAGTTGTATACCTGTCAAGCAGGTGTCAATTTAGCATTCAATGTACCTGTCAGTGTAGTTGTCAATGAGGTTATCAATGTAGTTGCAGATGAAGTTGTCAATATAATTGTCTACAGTAGCTGTCAATGAAGCTGTCAATGTTGCTGTCGATTAAGTTGTCAAGGTAGTTGTCAATGAAGTTGTTAATGAAGTTGTCATTGAATTTATCAATGAAGTTGTTAAAAAATCTGTGAATTAAGTTGTCAATGAAGTTGTCAATTAAGTTGTATACCTGTCAAGCAGGTGTCAATTTAGCATTCAATGTACCTGTCAGTGTAGTTGTCAATGAGGTTATCCATGTAGTTGTAGATGAAGTTGTCAATGTAATTGTCTACAGTGGCTGTCAATGAAGCTGTCAATGTTGCTGTCGATTAAGTTGTCAATGTAGTTGTCAATGAAGTTGTCAATGAAGTTGTCAATGAAGTTGTCAATGAAGTTGTTAGAAAATCTGTGAATTAAGTTGTCAATGAAGTTGTCAATGAAGTTGTTGAAGAAACTGTTAATGAAGTTGTCAATGTAGTCGTCTATTAAGTTGCCAATGGAGTTGTCAATGAAGTTTTCAATGTACCTGTCAGAGCAGTTGTCAATGAAGTTATCAATGAAGTTGACAATGAAGTTGTTGATGATGTTGTCAATGAAGTTGTCATTGAAGTTGTCAAAGTTGTTGCCAATAAAGTTGTCTAGAGTGGCTATCGATGCAGCTGTCAATGTTGCTGTCGATCAAGTTGTCAATGAAGTTGTCAATGACGTTTTCAATGAAACTGTCGATGAAGTTGTCGATGAAGATGTCCATGAAGTTGTCAATGAAGCTGTAATTGACTTTGTCAATGAAGTTGTCAATGAAGTTGTCAATGTACCTATCAAAGCAGCAGTCAATGTAGCTTTCTATGTACCTGTCAATGCAACTGTCAATGCAGTTGTCAATGAAGTTGTCCATGCTGTTGTTGATGAAGAAACTTTGTCAATGAAGTTGTCCATGAAGTTGTCGATGTAGCTGTCAATGAAGTTGTCAATGAAGTTGTTGATTATGTTGTCAATGAAGTTGTATTTGAAGTTGTGTATGTAGTTGTCAATGAAGATGTCAATGAATTTGTCATTGAAGTTGTCAATGAAGTTGTCAATGAAGTTGTCAATGAATTTGTCAATGAAGTTGTCAATGAAGTTGTCAATGAAGTTGTCAATGAAGTTGTCTATAAAGTTGTTAAAAAATCTGTGAATGAAGTTGTCCATGAAGTTGTCAATGAAGTTGTCAATGAAGTTGTATACCTGTCAAGCAGGTGTCAATTTAGCATTCAATGTACCTGTAAGTGTAGTTGTCAATGAGGTTATCAATGTAGTTGCAGATGAAGTTGTCAATGTAATTGTCTACAGTAGCTGTCAATGAAGCTGTCAATGTTGCTGTCGATTAAGTTGTCAAGGTAGTTGTCAATGAAGTTGTTAATGAAGTTGTCATTGAATTTATCAGTGAAGTTAATAGAAAATCTGTGAATTAAGTTGTCAATGAAGTTGTCAATTAAGTTGTCAATTAAGTTGTCAATGAAGTTGTCTTTGAAGTTGTCTATGTAGTTTTCAATGAAGTTGTCAATGAATTTGTCATTGAAGTTGTCAATGAAGTTGTCAATGAAGTTGTCAATGAAGTTGTCAATAAAGTTGTTAAAAAATCTGTGAATGAAGTTGTCCATGAAGTTGTCAATGAAGTTGTCAATGAAGTTGTATACCTGTCAAGCAGGTGTCAATTTAGCATTCAATGTACCTGTCAGTGTAGTTGTCAATGAGGTTATCAATGTAGTTGTAGATGAAGTTGTCGATGTAATTGTCTACAGTAGCCGTCAATGAAGCTGTCAATGTTTCTGTCGATTAAGTTTTCAATGTAGTTAACAATGAAGTTGTCAATGAAGTTGTCATTGAAGTTGTCAATGAAATTTTCAATGAAGTTGTCAATGAAGTTGTCATAGAAGTTGTCAATGTAGTTGTCAATGAAGTTGTCAATGAAGTTGTTAAGAAAATTGTTGATGAAGTTGTCGATGAAGTTATCAATGAAGTTGTCAATGAAGTTGTACATAGAAGTTGTTGATGTAGTTGTCAATGAAGTTGTCATTGAAGTTGTCAAAGTAGTTGTCAATGAAGTTGTCAATGAAGCTGTCATTGCGGTTGTCAATGTAGTTGTCAATGAAGTTGTCAATGAAGTTGTCAATGAAGTTATTAATGAAGTTGTCAATATACCTGTTAAAGCAGCCATCAATGTAGCTTTCAATGTACTTGTCAATGCAACTTTCAGTGTAGTTGTCAATGAAGTTGTCAATGAAGCTGTTAAAAAAATTTAAAATGAAGTTGTCGATGAAGTTATCAATGAAGTTGTCAATGAGGTTGTTCATAGAAGTTGTCAATGTAGTTGTCAATGAAGTTGTCAAAGAAGTTGTTAATGTAGTTGTCTATGAAGTTGTTGATGACGTTGTCAATGAAGTTGTCAATGAAGTTTCCAATGAAGTTGTTGATGTTGTTGTCAATGAAGTTGTCATTGAAGTTGTCAAAGTAGTTTTCAATCTGTCTGGAGTAGCAGTCCATGCAGCTGTCAATGTTGCTGTTGATGAAGTTGTCAATGTAGTTGTCAATGAAGTTGTCAATGAAGTTTTCAATGAAATTGTCGATGAAGTTGTCGATGATGTTGTCAATGAAGTTGTCAATGAAATTGTCATTGAAGATGTCATTGTAGTTGTCAATGTAGTTGTCAATGAAGTTGTCAATGAAGTTGTCAATGAAGTTATTAATGAAGTTGTCAATATACCTGTTAAAGCAGCCATCAATGTAGCTTTCAATGTACTTGTCAATGCAACTTTCAGTGTAGTTGTCAATGAAGTTGTCAATGTAGTTGTCGATGAAGTTGTCAATGAAGTCGTCCATGAAGTTGTCATTGAAGTTGTCGATGAAGTTGTCGATGAAGTTATCCATGAAGTTGTTGATAAAGTTGTCGAAGAAGTTGATGATGAAGTTGTTGATGAAGTTGTCGATGAAGTTGTCAATGAAGTTGTCAGTGAAGATGTCAATTTAGTTGTCAATGAAGTTGTCAATAAAGCTGTTAAAAACTTTGTGAATGAAGTTGTTAATGCAGTTTTCAATGAAGTTGTCAAAGTACCTGTCAAAGCAGCTGTCAATGTAGCTTTCTATGTATCTGTCAATGCAACTGTCAATGTAGTTGTCAATGAAGTTGTCAATGAAGTTGTCAATGAAGTTGTCAATGAAGTTGTCAATGAAGTTGTCAATGAAGTTGTCACTGAAGTTGTATAGAAAGTTGTTGATGAAGTTGTTGATGAAGTTATTAATGAAGTTGTCAATGAAGTTGTCATAGAAGTTGTCAATGTGGTTGTCAATGAAGTTGTCAATGAAGTTGTCAATGTAGTTGTCTATGAAGTTGTTGATGATGTTGTCAATGAAGTTGTCAATGAAGTTGTCATTGTAGTTGTCAATGAAGTTGTCAATGAATTTTTGAAAGTAGTTGTCAATGAAGTTGCCAATGAAGTTGTAAATGAAGTTGTCAATGAAGTTGTTAAAAAATCTGTGAATGAAGTTGTCCATGAAGTTGTCAATGAAGTTGTCAATGAAGTTGTCAATGTACCTGTCAAAGCAGCAGTCAATGTAGCTTTCAATGTTCCTGTCTTTGCAACTCACAATGTAGTTGTCAATGAGGTTATCAATGTAGTTGTCAGTGAAGTTGTCAATGAAGTTATCAATGAAGTTGTCAAGGAAGTTGGCAGTGAAGTTGTCAATGAAGTTGTCAATGAAATTGTCAACGAACCTTTCAAAGCAGCTGTCAATGTAGCTTTCAATGTACCTGTCAATGCAACTGTCAATGTAGTTGTCGATGAAGTTGTCGATGAAGTCGTCCATGAAGTTGTCAATGAAGTTGTTGATTATGTTGTCAATAAAGTTGTCATTGAAGTTGTCATTGAAGTTGTGTATGTAGTTGTCAATGAAGATGTCAATGAATTTGTCATTGAAGTTGTCGATGAAGTTGTCAATGAAGTTGTCGATGAAGTTGTCTATAAAGTTGTTAAAAAATCTGTGAATGAAGTTGTCCATGAAGTTGTCAATGAAGTTGTCAATGAAGTTGTATACCTGTCAAGCTGGTGTGAATTTAGCATTCAATGTACCTGTCAGTGTAGTTGTCAAAGAGGTTATCAATGTAGTTGCAGATGAAGTTGTCAATGTAATAATCTACAGTAGCTGTCAATGAAGCTGTCAATGTTGCTGTCGATTAAGTTGTCAATGTAGTTGTCAATGAAGTTGTTAATGAAGTTGTCATTGAATTTATCAATGAAGTTGATAGAAAATCTGTGAATGAAGTTGTCAATGAAGTTGTCAATTAAGTTGTCAATGAAGTTGTCAATGAAGTTGTTCAAGAAACTGTGAATGAAGTTTTCAATGTAGTTGTCTATTAAGTTGCCAATGGAGTTGTCAATGAAGTTTTCAATGTACCTGTCAATGCAGCTGTCAATGAAGCTTTCAATGTACTTGTCAATGCAACTGTCAATGTAGTTGTCAATGAAGTTGTCAATGAAGCTGTCGAAAAGTCGTCCATGAAGTTGTTGATGAAGTTGTTGATGAAGTTGTCAATGAAGTTGTCGATGAAGTTGTCAATGAAGTTGTCAATGAAGTTGTCAATGAAGTTGTCAATGAAGTTGTCAATGAAGTTGTCAATGAAGTTGTCAATGAAGTTGTCAATGAAGTTGTCAATAAAGTTGTCAATGAAGTTGTAAAAATTCTGTGAATGAAGTTGTCCATGAAATTGTCAATGAAGTTTTCAATGAAGTTGTATACCTGTCAAGCAGGTGTGAATTTAGCATTCAATGTACCTGTCAGTGTAGTTGTTAATGAGGTTATCAATGTAGTTGTAGATGAAGTTGTCAATGTAGTTATCTAGAGTAGCTGTCAATGCAGCTGTCAATGAAGTTGTCAATCAAGTTGTCAATGGACTTGACAATGAAGTTTTCAATGAAGTTGTCAACGTACCTATCAAAGCTGCTGTCAATGTAGCTTTCAATGTACCTGTCAATGCAACTGTCAATGTAGTTGTCAATGAAGTTGTCCATGTAGTTGTCGATTAAGTTGTCGATGAAGTCGTCCATGAAGTTGTCAATGAAGTTGTCGATGAAGTTGTCGATGAAGTTGTCGATGAAGTTGTCGATGTAGTTGTCGATGTAGCTGTCAATGAAGTTGTCAATGAAGTTATTGATGATGTTGTCAATGAAGTTGTCATAGAAGTTGTCAATGTAGTTGTCAATGAAGTTGTCAATGATGTTGTTAAGAAAATTGTTGATGAAGTTGTCGATGAAGTTATCAATGAAGTTGTCAACGAGGTTGTCATAGAAGTTGTCAATGTAGTTGTCAATGAAGTTGTCAATGAAGTTGTTAATGTAGTTGTCTATGAAGTTGTTGATGACGTTGTCAATGAGGTTGTCAATGAAGTTGTCAATGAAGTTGTCAATGAAGTTGTGAATGAAGTTGTCAATGAAGTTGTCAATGAACTTGTCACTGCAGTTGTTTGATGAAGTTGTCAATGAGGTCGTCCATGAAGTTGTCAATGAAGTTGAAGATGAAGTTGTCGATGAAGTTGTTGATGAAGTTGTAAATGAAGTTGTCAATGAAGTTGTCAATGAAGTTGTCAATGAAGTTGTCAATGAAGTTGTCAATGAAGTTGTCAATGAAGTTGTCAATGAAGTTGTCAATGAAGTTGTCAATGAAGTTGTCTAGAGTAGCTGTCAATGCAGCTGTCAATGCAGCTGTAAATGTAGTGTCAATGAAGTTGTCAAGGTAGCTGTCAATGAAGTTGTCAATGAAGTTTTCTGTGAAGTTGTCCATGAAGTCGTCAATGAAGTTGTCAATGAAGTTGTCAATGAAGTTGTCAATGAAGTTATCAAAGAAGTTGTCTATGAAGTTGTCTATGAAGTTGTTAATGAAGTTGTTAAGAAAGTTGTCAAGAGTACCTGTCAATGCAGCTGTCAAAGTTGATGTCAATGAAGTTGTCAAGGTAGCTGTCAATGAAGTTGTCAATGAAGTTGCCAATGAAGTTGTCAATGAAGTTGCCAATGAAGTTGTTGATGTTGTTGTCAATGAAGTTGTCTTTAAAGTTGTCAAAGTAGTTTTCAATGAAGTTGTCTGGAGTAGCTGTCCATGCAGCTGTCAATGTTGCTGTTGATGAAGTTGTCAATTTAGTTGTCAATGAAGTTGTCAATGAAGCTGTCGATGAAATTGTCGATGAAGTTGTCGATGAAGTTGTCAATGAAGTTGTCAATGAAGTTATCAATGAAGCTGTCATTGCGGTTGTCAATGTAGTTGTCAATGAAGTTGTCGATAAAGTTGTCAATGAAGATATCAATGAAGTTGTCAATGTACCTGTTAAAGCAGCCGTCAATGTAGCTTTCAATGTACCTGCCAATGCAACTTTCAGTGTGGTTGTCAACAAAGTTGTCAATGTAGTTGTCGATTAAATTCTCTATGAAGTCGTCCATGAAGTTGTCAATGAAGTTGTCCATGAAGTTGTCCATGAAGTTGCCCATGAAGTTGTCGATAAAGTTATCAATGAAGTCTTCAATGAAGTTGTCGAAGTTTTCGATGAAGCTGTCAATGAAATTGTCGATGAAGTTGTCGATGACGTTGTCAATAAAATTGTCAATGAAGTTGTCAATGAAGAAGTCTATGTAGTTTTCAATGAAGTTTTCAATGAATTTGTCATTGAAGTTTTCAATGAAGTTATCAATGAAGTTGTCGATGAAGTTGTCTATAAAGTTGTTAAAAAATCTGTGAATGAAGTTGTCCATGAAGTTGTCAATGAAGTTGTCAATGAAGTTGTATACCTGTCAAGCTGGTGTGAATTTAGCATTCAATGTACCTGTCAGTGTAGTTGTCAATGAGGTTATCAATGTAGTTGCAGATGAAGTTGTCAATGTAATAATCTACAGTAGCTGTCAATGAAGCTGTCAATGTTGCTGTCGATTAAGTTGTCAATGTAGTTGTCAATGAAGTTGTTAATGAAGTTGTCATTGAATTTATCAATGAAGTTGATAGAAAATCTGTGAATGAAGTTGTCAATGAAGTTGTCAATTAAGTTGTCAATGAAGTTGTCAATGAAGTTGTTAAAAAATCTGTGAATGAAGTTTTCAATGAAGTTGTCTATTAAGTAGCCAATGGAGTTGTCAATGAAGTTTTCAATGTACCTGTCAATGCAGCTGTCAATGAAGCTTTCAATGTACTTGTCAATGCAACTGTCAATGTAGTTGTCAATGAAGTTGTCAATGAAGCTGTCGAAAAGTCATCCATGAAGTTGTTGATGAAGTTGTTGATGAAGTTGTCAATGAAGTTGTCGATGAAGTTGTCAATGAAGTTGTCAATGAAGTTGTCAATGAAGTTGTCAATGAAGTTGTCAATGAAGTTGTCAATGAAGTTGTCAATGAAGTTGTCAATTAAGTTTTAAAAAATTCTGTGAATGAAGTTGTCCATGAAATTGTCAATGAAGTTTTCAATGAAGTTGTATACCTGTCAAGCAGGTGTGAATTTAGCATTCAATGTACCTGTCAGTGTAGTTGTTAATGAGGTTATCAATGTAGTTGTAGATGAAGTTGTCAATGTAGTTATCTACAGTAGCTGTCAATGAAGCTGTCAATGAAGTTTTCAATCAAGTTGTCAATGAAGTTGTCAATGAAGTTGTCAACGTACCTATCAAAGCTGCTGTCAATGTAGCTTTCAATGTACCTGTCAATGCAACTGTCAATGTAGTTGTCAATGAAGTTGTCCATGTAGTTGTCGATTAAGTTGTCGATGAAGTTGTCAATGAAGTTGTCGATGAAGTTGTCGATGAAGTTGTCGATGAAGTTGTCGATGTAGTTGTCGATGTAGCTGTCAATGAAGTTGTCAATGAAGTTGTTGATGACGTTGTCAATGAAGTTGTATTTGAAGTTGTGTATGTAGTTGTCAATGAAGATGTCAATGAATTTGTCATTGAAGTTGTCAATGAAGTTGTCAATGAAGTTTTCAGTGAAGTTGTCAATGAAGTTGTCAATGAAGTTGTCAATGAATTTGGCAATAAAGTTGTCAAAAAAGTTGTTAAAAAATCTGTGAATGAAGTTGTCCATGAAGTTGTCAATGAAGTTGTCAATGAAGTTTTCAATATACCAGTCAGACAGGTGTCAATTTAGCATTCAATGTACCTGTCAGTGTAGTTGTCAATGAGGTTATCAATGTAGTTGTAGATGAAGTTGTCAATGTAGTTGTCTACACTAGCTGTCAATGAAGCTGTCAATGTTGCTGTCGATGAAGTTGTCAATGTAGTTGTCAATGAAGTTGTCATTGAAGTTGTCAATGAACTAGTCAATGGAGTTGTCAATGAAGTTGGCCATGAAGTTGTCATAGAAGTTTTCAATGTAGTTGTCAATGAAGTTGTCAATGATGTTGTTAAGAAAATTGTTGATGAAGTTGTCGATGAAGTTATCAATGAAGTTGTCAACGAGGTTGTCATAGAAGTTGTCAATGTAGTTGTCAATGAAGTTGTCAATGAAGTTGTCAATGTAGTTGTCTATGAAGTTGTTGATGACGTTGTCAATGAAGTTGTCAATGTAGTTGTCACTGAAGTTGTCGTTGCAGTTGTCAATGAAGTTGTCAATGAATTTGTGAATGAAGCTGTCAATGAAGTTGTCAATGAACTTGTCACTGCAGTTGTTTGATGAAGTTGTCAATGAGGTCGTCCATGAAGTTGTCAATGAAGTTGAAGATGAAGTTGTCGATGAAGTTGTTGATGAAGTTGTGACTGAAGTTGTGCCTGAAGTTGTCAATGAAGTTGTCAATGAAGTTGTCAATGAAGTTGTCAATGAAGTTGTCAATGAACTTGTCAATGTAGTTGTCAATGAAGTTGTCAATGAAGTTGTCTAGAGTAGCTGTCAATGCAGCTGTCAATGCAGCTGTCAATGTAGTGTCAATGAAGTTGTCAAGGTAGCTGTCAATGAAGTTGTCAATGAAGTTGTCCGTGAAGTTGTCGATGAAGTCGTCAATGAAGTTGTAAATGAAGTTGTCAATGAAGTTGTCAACGAGGTTGTCATAGAAGTTGTCAATGAAGTTGTCAATGTAGTTTCTATGAAGTTGTCAATGTAGTTGTTAAGAAAGTTGTCAAGAGTACCTGTCAATGCAGCTGTCAAAGTTGATGTCAATGAAGTTGTCCATGAACCTGTCAATGAAGTTGTCAATGAAGTTGCCAATGAAGTTGTCAATGAAGTTGTCAATGAAGTTGTTGATGTTGTTGTCAATGAAGTTGTCTTTAAAGTTGTCAAAGTAGTTTTCAATGAAGTTGTCTGGAGTAGCTGTCCATGCAGCTGTCAATGTTGCTGTTGATGAAGTTGTCAATTTAGTTGTCAATGAAGTTGTCAATGAAGCTGTCGATGAAATTGTCGATGAAGTTGTCGATGAAGTTATCAATGAAGCTGTCATTGCGGTTGTCAATGTAGTTGTCAATGAAGTTGTCGATAAAGTTGTCAATGAAGATATCAATGAAGTTGTCAATGTACCTGTTAAAGCAGCCGTCAATGTAGCTTTCAATGTACCTGCCAATGCAACTTTCAGTGTGGTTGTCAACGAAGTTGTCAATGTAGTTGTCGATTAAATTCTCAATGAAGTCGTCCATGAAGTTGTCAATGAAGTTGTCCATGAAGTTGTCCATGAAGTTGTCCATGAAGTTGTCGATAAAGTTGTCGATGAAGTTTTCGATGAAGTTGTCGATGAAGTTTTCGAAGAAGTTGTCCATGAAGTTGTTGATGAAGTTGTCGATGAAGTTGTCAATGAAGTTGTCAGTGAAGTTGTCAGTGAAGATGTCAATGAAGTTGTCATTGAAGTTGTCAATGAAGCTGTAATTGACTTTGTCAATGAAGTTGTCAATGAAGTTGTCAATGTACCTATCAAAGCAGCTGTCAATGTAGCTTTCAATGTACCTGTCAATGCAACTGTCAATGTAGTTGTCAATGAAGTTGTCCATGCTGTTGTTGATGAAGTTGTCGATGAAGTTGTCCATGAAGTTGTCGATGAAGTTGTCGATGAAGTTGTCAATGAAGTTGCCAATGAAGTTGTCAATGAAGTTGTCAATGAAGTTGTCAATTAAGTTTTAAAAAATTCTGTGAATGAAGTTGTCCATGAAGTTGTCAATGAAGTTTTCAATGAAGTTGTATACCTGTCAAGCAGGTGTGAATTTAGCATTCAATGTACCTGTCAGTGTAGTTGTTAATGAGGTTATCAATGTAGTTGTAGATGAAGTTGTCAATGTAGTTATCTACAGTAGCTGTCAATGAAGCTGTCAATGAAGTTTTCAATCAAGTTGTCAATGGACTTGTCAATGAAGTTGTCAATGAAGTTGTCAACGTACCTATCAAAGCTGCTGTCAATGTAGCTTTCAATGTACCTGTCAATGCAACTGTCAATGTAGTTGTCAATGAAGTTGTCCATGTAGTTGTCGATTAAGTTGTCGATGAAGTCGTCCATGAAGTTGTCAATGAAGTTGTCGATGAAGTTGTCCACGAAGTTGTCGATGTAGTTGTCGATGTAGCTGTCAATGAAGTTGTCAATGAAGTTATTGATGACGGTGTCAATGAAGTTGTCTTTGAAGTTGTGTATGTAGTAGTCAATGAAGATGTCAATGAATTTTTCATTGAAGTTGTCAATGAAGTTGTCAATGAAGTTTTCAAAGAAGTTGTCAATGAAGTTGTCAATGAAGTTGTCAATGAATTTGGCAATAAAGTTGTCAATAAAGTTGTTAAAAAATCTGTGAATGAAGTTGTCCATGAAGTTGTCAATGAAGTTGTCAATGAAGTTTTCAATATACCAGTCAGACAGGTGTCAATTTAGCATTCAATTTACATGTTAGTGTAGTTGTCAATGAGGTTATCAATGTAGTTGTAGATGAAGTTGTCAATGTAGTTGTCTACAGTAGCTGTCAATGAAGCTGTCAATGTTGCTGTCGATGAAGTCGTCAATGTAGTTGTCAATGAAGTTGTTAATGAAGTTGTCATTGAAGTTGTCAATGAACTAGTCAATGAAGTTGTCAATGAAGTTGTCATTGAAGTTGTCAATGTAGTTTTCAATGAAGTTGCCAATGATGTTGTTAAGAAAATCGTTGATGAAGTTGTCGATGAAGTTATCAATGAAGTTGTCAATGAGGTTGTCATAGAAGTTGTCAATGTAGTTGTCAATGAAGTTGTCAAAGAAGTTGTTAATGTAGTTGTCTATGAAGTTGTTGATGACGTTGTCAATGAGGTTGTCAATGAAGTTGTCAATGAAGTTGTCATTGTAGTTGTCAATGAAGTTGTCAATGAATTTGTGAATGAAGTTGTCAATGAAGTTGTCAATGAAGTTGTCAATGAAGTTATCAAAGAAGTTGTCTATGAAGTTGTTAATGAAGTTGTTAAGAAAGTTGTCAAGAGTACCTGTCAATGCAGCTGTCAAAGTTGATGTCAATGAAGTTGTCAATGAAGTTGCCAATGAAGTTGCCAATGAAGTTGTTGATGTTGTTGTCAATGAAGTTGTCTTTAAAGTTGTCAAAGTAGTTTTCAATGAAGTTGTCTGGAGTAGCTGTCCATGCAGCTGTCAATGTTGCTGTTGATGAAGTTGTCAATTTAGTTGTCAATGAAGTTGTCAATGAAGTTGTCGATGAATTTGTCGATGAAGTTTTCGAAGAAGTTTTCCATGAAGTTGTTGATGACGTTGTCAATGAAGTTGTCAATGAAGTTATCAATGAAGCTGTCATTGCGGTTGTCAATGTAGTTGTCAATGAAGTTGTCAATAAAGTTGTCAATGAAGATATCAATGAAGTTGTCGATGTACCTGTTAAAGCAGCCGTCAATGTAGCTTTCAATGTACCTGCCAATGCAACTTTCAGTGTAGTTGTCAACGAAGTTGTCAATGTAGTTGTCGATTAAATTGTCAATGAAGTCGTCCATGAAGTTGTCAATGAAGTTGTCCATGAAGTTGTCCATGAAGTTGTCCATGAAGTTGTCGATAAAGTTGTCAATGAAGTTTTTGATGAAGTTGTCGATGAAGTTGTCCAAGAAGTTGTCCATGAAGTTGTCGATGAAGTTGTCAATGAAGTTGTCAATGAAGTTGTCAGTGAAGTTGTCAGTGAAGATGTCCATGAAGTTGTCAATGTAGTTGTCAATGAAGTTGTCAATAAAGCTGTTAAAAACTTTGTGAATGAAATTGTCAATGAGGTTGTCCATGAAGTTGTCAATGTAGTTTTCAATGAAGTTGTCAATGAAGTTGTCAATGAAGTTGTCAATGTTGTTGTCAATGAAGTTGTCAATGAAGGTGTTAAAAAATTTGTAAATGAAGTTGTCAATAAAGCTGTCAAAAACTTTGTGAATGAAATTGTCAATGAGGTTGTCCATGAAGTTGTTTATGAAGTTGTCAATGAAATTGTATACCTGTCAAGCTGGTGTCAATTTAGCATTCAATGTACCTGTCAGTGTAGTTGTCAATGAGGTTATCCATGTAGTTGTAGATGAAGTTGTCAATGTAATTGTCTACAGTGGCTGTCAATGAAGCTGTCAATGTTGCTGTTGATTAAGTTGTCAATGTAGTTGTCAATGAAGTTGTCAATGAAGTTGTCAATGACTTTGTTCGAAATCTGTGAATTAAGTTGTCAATGAAGTTGTCAATGAAGTTGTCAATGAAGTTGTCAATGAAGTTGTTGAAGAAGTTGTTAATGAAGTTGTCAATGTGGTCGTCTATTAAGTTGCCAATGGAGTTGTCAATGAAGTTTTCAATGTACCTGTCAGAGCAGTTGTCAATGAAGTTGTCAATGAAGTTGTCAATGAAGTTGTTGATGATGTTGTCAATGAAGTTGTCAATGAAGTTGTCAAAGTGTTTGCCAATGAAGTTGTCTAGAGTGGCTGTCAATGCAGCTGTCAATGTTGCTGTCGATCAAGTTGTCAATGAAGTTGTCAATGACGTTTTCAATGAAACTGTCGATGAAGTTGTTTATGAAGATGTCCATGAAGTTGTCAATGAAGCTGTAATTGACTTTGTCAATGAAGTTGTCAATGAAGTTGTCAATGTACCTATCAAAGCAGCTGTCAATGTAGCTTTCTATGTACCTGTCAATGCAACTGTCAATGCAGTTGTCAATGAAGTTGTCCATGCTGTTGTTGATGAAGTGTCGATGAAGTTGTCCATGAAGTTGTTGATGTTGCTGTCAATGAAGTTGTCAATGAAGTTGTTGATTATGTTGTCAATGAAGTTGTCATTGAAGTTGTATTTGAAGTTGTGTATGTAGTTGTCAATGAAGATGTCAATGAATTTGTCATTGAAGTTGTCAATGAAGTTGTCAATGAAGTTGTCAATGAAGTTGTCAATGAAGTTGTCAATGAAGTTGTCAATGAAGTTGTCAATGAAGTTGTCAATGAAGTTGTCTATAAAGTTGTTAAAAAATCTGTGAATGAAGTTGTCCATGAAGTTGTCAATGAAGTTGTCAATGAAGTTGTATGCCTGTCAAGCAGGTGTCAATTTAGCATTCAATGTACCTGTTAGTGTAGTTGTCAATGAGGTTATCAATGTAGTTGCAGATGAAGTTGTCAATGTAATTGTCTACAGTAGCTGTCAATGAAGCTGTCAATGTTGCTGTCGATTAAGTTGTCAAGGTAGTTGTCAATGAAGATGATAGAGGGCGCTGCTCTGTAGCTGCCTGGGTTTTGACATGAGTCTTTACAATTTTTCCCAACATCGAAATGCTGACTGTGTCCTTGAGACCTCATTACCTCCCAAGAGAATTCACAAATGTACATGTGACAATTGTGTACATCCCTCCATCAGCCAATAAAGACTCAGCAATTCAGACATTACATGACACTGCAACAAGACTCGCAAATGATAAACCTGATGCCCCTAACATCATCTTTGGGGATGTGAACCATTGCTTTGATGAGCTAAAATCTTCACTGCGTGGATACCATCAATTTGTTACATGCAACACAAGGGAGCAGGCTATACTAGATCCGTTCTTTTGTGATGTTCCTAACTCGTATAAATGCAAGAAACTTGCCCCCCTGAAGACAAGTGACCACAACATGTTAGAAATGTTACCCAAGTATCGATCTAAGCTTAAGCAGAATAAGCCAACAAAAATAGACAAACTGGTAACAACTGAGAACACTTATGAAACACTGAATGCATGTTTCGACCTGACTGATTGGGATATGTTTATAAATGACTGTAATGGTGATGTTCATAGACTGACAGATGTAGTTACATCTTACATCGTGTTTTGTAGAGAACAACACATGGAGAAAAAACAATTTAAGGTCTTCCAAAATAACAAACCCTGGATAACATCTGAGTTAAGAAAGGCCATCGTCCAGAAACATAAATCTTTTGGCACAGCTGATTACAATGTATGTCAAAGGTCATTGAACTGTAAGATCAAACAGGCTAAAGTGACATACAGAGAAAAGATTGAACAACTTTTTAAGACTAATAACATGCAGGATGCATGGAGGGGAATTAAGACCCTGACAGGAATGAGTAAAAAACGAAGTGAACCTGCTATCTTGGAAGGCTCTGCTGATAGACTAAATAATTTCTATGCCAGGTTTGACAATAAAGACTTTTCTCATGAACATCAGATTATTAAAGCTGAACTGTCTACTCATGCATCTGGTGAACCCTTGACAATACCCGAGGGTACTGTCACTAGGATTCTCCGTAGCATTAAGGTGGAAAAAGCTGCTGGTCCTGACACTATAAGTGGGATGTTGATAAAATCATGCAAAGACAGTCTACTGTATATCATCGAGCACATCTTCAAACTTTCCATCAATTCTGCTGAGTATCCTTCTTTATGGAAACTAGGTAAGATAATACCAGTATCTAAGAAGGATTTCCCAGAGAAAGACAATGATCTTAGGCCAGTCACATTGACCGCCATCCTATCAAAATGCTTGGAACGTGTGGGTTTGTCTCTGTTACTTCCTTATGTTAGAAGTCATCTTGACCCGATGCAATTTGCATACATGAACAATAGATCCACTGACGATGCTATCTGTACACTCACACATCTCGTAACTGATCATCTTGACAAGAAGACATCAAATACAGCCCGTGCCCTCTTCATACACTTTCGCTTGACACGATGCATCGCCACATACTACTACAGAAGCTAAGTGTCTATAATATCCCAGAACGCCTTAGACTGTGGATACTGGATTATCTCCTTCTTAGACCGCAATATGTGAGTACAAGCAGTGAGTTGTCAGGTATACTCACCCTCAACACTGGTGCCCCACGGGGTGTGTTCTCTCTCCCGTTCTTTTCATTATTTACACAAATGACATGACATGGAATTCAGGTGCCACACATACAGTCAAATACGCTGATGACACTTCAATAATTGGTCTAATCCGGAATGATGACGATAAAGACTATCGCAGCTGTGTCGAGCATATCAGCACCTGGTGTCGAGACAACTTCCTGGATCTCAATGTGACCAAAACTAAGGAACTATTGTGGGATTTTCGTCGATCAAAGTCTGTTACACCGCAGTCAATTTTAATCAATGACATGACAGTTGAAAGGGTTCATGACTATAAATACCTTGGAGTGATTTTGGACTGTAAGTTAAGTTTTGCTAAACATGTTGAGACTCAGATCAAAAAAGCAAACAAGCGTGTATATTGCCTAAGAGTTATGAAAAGCCTTAATGTCAACAAGGAGATTGTAGCACTGTTTTTCAATTCTACTATAGCAACTGTACTTATGTATGCAAATGTAGCATTCTACAGATCATTAACTAAGAGGCTGTGCCAAACTCTTGACAGGCCTAGGAAAATCTGTGTACGATTAATTGGTCAAACTAAGGAACATCATGTAGTCAGTAATGAAGAACTATTCAAATCAAAACTCAGACAAATGGCTAAGAAGGTCCAAGAGGATGTAAGCCACCCTCTGAACTGCTATTTTGAACTCTTGCCTAGCGGCCGTAGATTTAGAGTCCCAAATATACGAACTTGTAGATTTGGCAAAACGTTTGTTCCAGCAGCAATTAATTCATTGAATACTAATGCATAATGTATATTTTATTGTTACTCATGTCTATGACCAAGCCAAATTTCATGTACCACATGACCAATAAATTATCTGTTATCTGTTATCTGTTATCTGTTAATGAAGTTGTTAATGAAGTTGTCATTGAATTTATCAATGAAGTTTATAAAAAATCTGTGAATTAAGTTGTCAATGAAGTTGTCAATAAGTTGTCAATGAAGTTGTCTTTGAAGTTGTGTATGTAGTTGTCAATCAAGATGTCAATGAATTTGTCAATCAAGATGTCAGTGAATTTGTCTTTTAAGTTGTCAATGAAGTTGTCAATGTAGCTTTCAATGAAGTTATCAATGAAGTTGTCAATGAAGTTGTCAATGAAGTTGTCAATAAAGTTGTTAAAAAATCTGTGAATGAAGTTGTCCATGAAGTTGTCAATGAAGTTGTCAATGAAGTTGTATACCTGTCAAGCAGGTGTCAATTTAGCATTCAATGTACCTGTCAGTGTAGTTGTCAATGAGGTTATCAATGTAGTTGTAGATGAAGTTGTCAATGTAATTGTCTACAGTAGCTGTCAATGAAGCTGTCAATGTTGCTGTCGATTAAGTTGTCAATGTAGTTAACAATGAAGTTGTCAATGAAGTTGTCAATGAAGTTGTTGATGATATAGTCAATGAAGTTGTCAATGAAGTTGTCATAGAAGTTGTCAATGTAGTTGTCAATGAAGTTGTCAATGATGTTGTTAAGAAAAATCGTTGATGAAGTTGTCGATGAAGTTATCAATGAAGTTGTCAATGAGGTTGTACATGAAGTTGTCAATGTAGTTGTCAATGAAGTTGTCAAAGAAGTTGTCAATGTAGTTGTCTATGAAGTTGTTGATGACATTGTGAATGAGGTTGTCAATGAAGTTGTCAATGAAGTTGTCATTGTAGTTGTCAATGAAGTTGTCAATGAATTTGTGAATGAAGTTGTCAATGAAGTTGTCAATGAACTTGTCACTGCAGTTGTTTGATGAAGTTGTCAATGAGGTCGTCCATGAAGTTGTCAATGAAGTTGAAGATGAAGTTGTCGATGAAGTTGTTGATGAAGTTGTTGATGAAGTTGTTGATGAAGTTGTGACTGAAGTTGTGCCTAAAGTTGTCAATGAAGTTGTCAATGAAGTTGTCAATGAAGTTGTCAATTAAGTTGTCAATGAAGTTGTCAATGAAGTTGTCAATGAAGTTGTCAATGAAGTTGTCAATGAAGTTGTCAATGAAGTTGTCAATGAAGTTGTCTAGAGTAGCTGTCAATGCAGCTGTCAATGTTGTGGTCAATGAAGTTGTCAATGTAGCTGTCAATGAAGTTGTCAATGAAGTTGTCAATGAAGTTGTCAATGAAGTTGTCAACGAAGTTGTCAATGAAGTTGTCAATGAAGTTATCAAAGAAGTTGTCTATGAAGTTGTTAATGAAGTTGTTAAGAAAGTTGTCAAGAGTACCTGTCAATGCAGCTGTCAAAGTTGATGTCAATGAAGTTGTCAAGGTAGCTGTCAATGAAGTTGTCAATGAAGTTGCCAATGAAGTTGTCAATGAAGTTGCCAATGAAGTTGTCAATGATGTTGTTGATGATGTTGTCAATGAAGTTGTCAATGAAATTGTCAATGAAGTTGTCAATGAAGTTGTCATAGAAGTTGTCAATGTAGTTGTCAATGAAGTTGTCAATGATGTTGTTAAGAAAATTGTTGATGAAGTTGTCGATGAAGTTATCAATGAAGTTGTCAATGAGGTTGTAATAGAAGTTGTCGATGTTGTTGTCAATGAAGTTGTCATTGAAGTTGTCAAAGTAGTTTTCAATGAAGTGTCCAGAGTAGCTGTCCATGCAGCTGTCAATGTTGCTGTTAATGAAGTTGTCAATTTAGTTGTCAATGAAGTTGTCAATGAAGTTGTCAATGAAGTTGTCGATGAAGTTGTCGATGACGTTGTCAATGAAGTTGTCAATGAAGTTGTCAATGAAGCTGTCAATGAAGTTGTCAATGAAGTTGTCAATGAAGTTGTTAGAAAATCTGTGAATTAAGTTGTCAATGAAGTTGTCGATGAAGTTGTCAATGAAGTTGTTGAAGAAACTGTGAATGAAGTTGTCAATGTAGTCGTCTATTAAGTTGCCAATTGAGTTGTCAATGAAGTTTTCAATGTAACTGTCAAAGCTGCTGTCAATGAAGCTTTCAATGTACCTGTCAATGCAACTGTCAATGTAGTTGTCAATGAAGTTGTCAATGTAGTTGTCGATGAAGCTGTCGAAAAGTCATCCATGAAGTTGTTGATGAAGTTGTCGATGAAGTTGTCAATGAAGTTGTCAATGAAGTTGTCAATGAAGTTGTCAATGAAGTTGTCAATGAAGGAGTCAATGAAGTTGTCAATGAAGTTGTCCATGAAGTTGTCAGTGAAGTTGTCAATGAAGTTGTCAATGAAGTTGTCAATGTAGTTGTTCAATGAAGTTGAAAATGAAGTTGTCATTGAAGTTGTCAATTAAGTTGTCAACGAAGTAGCCAATGAAGTTGTCAATAAAGTTGTCAATGAAGTTGTCAATGAAGTTGTCAATGTAGTTGTCAATGAAGTTGTCAATGAAGGTGTTTAAAAATTTGTGAATGAAGTTGTCAATAAAGCTGTCAAAAACTTTGTGAATGAAATTGTCAATGAGGTTGTCCATGAAGTTGTCTATGAAGTTTTCAATGAAGTTGTCTATGTACCTGTCAAACAGCTGTCAATGTGGCTTTCAATGTATCTGTCAATGCAACTGTCAATGAAGTTGTCAATAAAGCTGTTAAAAACTTTGTGAATGAAATTGTCAATGAGGTCGTCCATGAAGTTGTCGATGAAGTTGTCAATGTAGTTTTCAATGAAATTGTCAATGAAGTTGTCAATGAAGTTGTCAATGTTCTTGTCCATGAAGTTGTCAATGAAGGTGTTAAAAAATTTGTAAATGAAGTTGTCAATAAAGCTGTCAAAAACTTTGTGAATGAAATTGTCAATGAGGTTGTCCATGAAGTTGTTTATGAAGTTGTCAATGAAGTTGTATACCTGTCAAGCAGGTGTCAATTTAGCATTCAATGTACCTGTCAGTGTAGTTGTCAATGAGGTTATCCAAGTAGTTGTAGATGAAGTTGTCAATGTAATTGTCTACAGTGGCTGTCAATGAGGCTGTCAATGTTGCTGTTGATTAAGTTGTCAATGTAGTTGTCAATGAAGTTGTCAATTAAGTTGTTAGAAAATCTGTGAATTAAGTAGTCAATGAAGTAGTCAATGAAGTTGTCAATGAAGTTGTCAATGAAGTTGTTGAAGAAACTGTGAATGAAGTTGTCAATTTAGTCGTCTATTAAGTTGCCAATGGAGTTGTCAATGAAGTTTTCAATGTACCTGTCAGAGCAGTTGTCAATGAAGTTATCAATGAAGTTGACAATGAAGTTGTTGATGATGTTGTCAATGAAGTTGTCATTGAAGTTGTCAAAGTTGTTGCCAATGAAGTTGTCTAGAGTGGCTGTCAATGCAGCTGTCAATGTTGCTGTCGATCAAGTTGTCAATGAAGTTGTCAATGACGTTTTCAATGAAACTGTCGATGAAGTTGTCGATGAAGATGTCCATGAAGTTGTCAATGAAGCTGTAATTGACTTTGTCAATGAAGTTGTCAATGAAGTTGTCAATGTACCTGTCGAAGCAGCTGTCAATGTAGGTTTCTATGTACCTGTCAATGCAACTGTCAATGTAGTTGTCAATGAAGTTGTCCATGCTGTTGTTGATGAAGTTGTCGATGAAGTTGTCCATGAAGTTGTCAATGAAGTTGTAGGTGAAGTTGTCGATGAAGTTGTCGATGTAGTTGTTGATGTAGCTGTCAATGAAGTTGTCAATGAAGTTGTTGATTATGTTGTCAATGAAGTTGTCAATGAAGTTGTCAATGAAGTTGTCAATGAAGTTGTCAATGAAGTTGTCAATGAAGTTGTCAATGAAGTTGTCAATGAAGTTGTTAAAAAATCTGTGAATGAAGTTGTCCATGAAGTTGTCAATGAAATTGTCAATGAAGTTGTATGCCTGTCAAGCAGGTGTCAATTTAGCATTCAATGTACCTGTTAGTGTAGTTGTCAATGAGGTTATCAATGTAGTTGCAGATGAAGTTGTCAATATAATTGTCTACAGTAGCTGTCAATGAAGCTGTCAATGTTGCTGTCGATTAAGTTGTCAAGGTAGTTGTCAATGAAGTTGTTAATGAAGTTGTCATTGAATTTATCAATGAAGTTGATAGAAAATCTGTGAATTAAGTTGTCAATGAAGTTGTCAATTAAGTTGTCAATGAAGTTGTCTTTGAAGTTGTGTATGTAGTTGTCAATGAAGATGTCAATGAATTGTCATTGAAGTTGTCAATGAAGTTGTCAATGAAGTTGTCAATAAAGTTGTCAATAAAGTTGTTAAAAATCTGGGAATGAAGTTGTCCATGAGGTTGTCAATGAAGTTGTCAATGAAGTTGTGTACCTGTCAAAGCAGCTGTCAATTTAGCTTTCATTGTACCTGTCAATGCAGTTGTCAATGAGTTTATCAATGTAGTTGTAGATGAAGTGGTCAATGTAATTGTCTACAGTAGCCGTCAATGAAGCTGTCAATGTTTCTGTCGATTAAGTTGTCAATGTAGTTAACAATGAAGTTGTTAATGAAGTTGTCATTGAATTTGTCAATGAAGTTGTCAACGAAGTAGTCCTTGAAGTTGTCAATGAAGTTGTCAATGAAGTTGTTAGAAAATCTGTGAATTAAGTTGTCAATGAAGTTGTCGATGAAGTTGTCAATGAAGTTGTTGAAGAAACTGTGAATGAAGTTGTCAATGTAGTCGTCTATTAAGTTGCCAATAGAGTTGTCAATGAAGTTGTCAATGCAACTGTCAAAGCAGCTGTCAATGAAGCTTTCAATGTACCTGTCAATGCAACTGTCAATGTAGTTGTCAATGAAGTTGTCAATGTAGTTGTCGATGAAGCTGTCGAAAAGTCATCCATGAAGTTGTTGATGAAGTTGTTGATGAAGTTGTCTATGAAGTTGTTGATGAAGTTGTCAATGAAGTTGTCAATGAAGTTGTCAATGAAGTTGTCAATGAAGTTGTCAATGAAGTTGTCAATGAAGTTGTCCATGAAGTTGTCAGTGAAGTTGTCAATGAAGTTGTCAATGAAGTTGTCAATGTAGTTGTCAATGAAGTTGTAAATGAAGTTGTCATTGAAGTTGTCAATTAAGTTGTCAATGAAGTAGTCAATGAAGTTGTCAATAAAGTTGTCAATGAAGTTGTCAATGAAGTTGTCAATGTAGTTGTCAATGAAGTTGTCAATGAAGGTGTTTAAAAATTTGTGAATGAAGTTGTCAATAAAGCTGTCAAAAACTTTGTGAATGAAATTGTCAATGAGGTTGTCCATGAAGTTGTCTATGAAGTTTTCAATGAAGTTGTCTATGTACCTGTCAAACAGCTGTCAATGTAGCTTTCAATGTATCTGTCAATGCAACTGTCAATGAAGTTGTCAATAAAGTTTTCCATGAAGTTGTCAATGAAGTTGTCGATGACGTTGTCAATGAAGTTGTCCATGAATTTGTCAATGAAGTTGTCAATGAAGTTATCAATGAAGTTGTCAATGAAGTTGTTGATGACGTTGTCAATGAAGTTGTCAATGAAGTTGTCAAAGTTGTTGCCAATGAAGTTGTCTAGAGTGGCTGTCAATGCAGCTGTCAATGTTGCTGTTGATCAAGTTGTCAATGAAGTTGTCAATGACGTTTTCAATGAAACTGTCGATGAAGATGTCCATGAAGTTGTCAATGAAGCTGTAATTGACTTTGTCAATGAAGTTGTCAATGAAGTTGTCAATGTACCTTTCTAAGCAGCTGTCAATGTAGCTTTCAATGTACCTGTCTGTGCAACTGTCGATGTAGTTGTCAATGAAGTTGTCCATGCTGTTGTTGATGAAGTTGTCGATGAAATCATCCATGAAGTTGTCAATGAAGTTGCCGATGAAGTTGTCGATGAGGTTGTCGAGGTAGTTGTTGATGTAGCTGTCAATGAAGTTGTCAATGAAGTTGTTGATTATGTTGTCAATGAAGTTGTCATTGAAGTTGTATTTGAAGTTGTGTATGTAGTTGTCAATGAAGATGTCAATGAATTTGTCAATGAAGTTGTATACCTGTCAAGCACTTATCAATTTAGCATTCAATGTACCTGTTAGTGTAGTTGTCAATGAGGTTATCAATGTAGTTGCAGATGAAGTTGTCAATGTAATTGTCTACAGTAGCTGTCAATGAAGCTGTCAATGTTGCTGTCGATTAAGTTGTCAATGTAGTTGTCAATGAAGTTGTTAATGACATTGTCATTGAATTTTTCAATGAAGTTGATAGAAAATCAGTGAATAAAGTAGTCAACGAAGTTGTCAATGAAGTTGTCATTGAAGTTGTATTTGAAGTTGTGTATGTAGTTGTTAATGAAGATGTCAATGAATTTTTCATTGCAGTTGTCAATGAAGTTGTCAATGAAGTTGTCAATGAAGTTGTCAATGAAATTGTCAATGAAGTTGTCAATGAAGTTGTCAATAAAGTTGTTAAAAAATCTGCGAATGAAGTTGTCCATGAAGTTGTCAATGAAGTTGTCAATGAAGTTGTCAATGAAGTTGTCAGTGAAGTTGTATACCTGTCAAGCAGGTGTCAATTTAGCATTCAATGTACCTGTCAGTGTAGTTGTCAATGAGGTTATCAATGTAGTTGTAGATGAAGTTGTCAATGTAATTGTCTACAGTAGCCGTCAATGAAGCTGTCAATGTTGCTGTCGATTAAGTTGTCAATGTAGTTGTCAATGAAGTTGTTAATGAAGTTGTCATTGAATTTGTCAATGAAGTTGTCAATGAAGTAGTCAATGAAGTTGTCAATGAAGTTGTCAATGAAGTTGTTAGAAAATCTGTGAATTAAGTTGTCAATGAAGTTGTCAATGAAGTTGTCAATGAAGTTGTCGATGAAGTTGTCTATAAAGTTGTTAAAAAATCTGTGAATGAAGTTGTCCATGAAGTTGTCAATAAAGTTGTCAATGAAGTTGTATACCTGTCAAGATGGTGTCAATTTAGCATTCAATGTACCTGTCAGTGTAGTTGTCAATGAGGTTATCAATGTAGTTGCAGATGAAGTTGTCAATGTAATAATCTACAGTAGCTGTCAATGAAGCTATCAATTTTGCTGTCGATTAAGTGGTCAATGTAGTTGTCAATGAAGTTGTTAATGAAGTTGTCATTGAATTTATCAATGAAGTTGAAAGAAAATCTGTGAATGAAGTTGTCAATGAAGTTGTCAATTAAGTTGTCAATGAAGTTGTCAATGAAGTTGTTCAAGAAATCTGTGAATGAAGTTGTCAATGTAATTGTCTATTAAGTTGCCAATGGAGTTGTCAATGAAGTTTTCAATGTACCTGTCAAAGCAGCTGTCAATGAAGCTTTCAATGTACCTGTCAATGCAACTGTCAATGTAGTTGTCAATGAAGTTGTCAATGAAGCTGTCGAAAAGTCATCCATGAAGTTGTTGATGAAGTTGTCGATGAAGTTGTCGATGAAGTTGTCGATGAAGTTGTCAATGAAGTTGTCAATGAAGTTGTCAATGAAGTTGTCAATGAAGTTGTCAATGAAGTTGTCAATGAAGTTATTGATGACGTTGTCAATGAAGTTGTCTTTGAAGTTGTGTGTGTAGTTGTCAATGAAGATGTCAATGAATTTTTTATTGAAGTTGTCAATGAAGTTGTCAATGAAGTTTGCAAAGAAGTTGTCAATGAAGTTGTCAATGAAGTTGTCAATGAATTTGGCAATAAAGTTGTCAATAAAGTTGTTAAAAAATCTGTGAATGAAGTTGTCCATGAAGTTGTCAATGAAGTTGTCAATGAAGTTTTCAATATACCAGTCAGACAGGTGTCAATTTAGCATTCAATGTACCTGTCAGTGTAGTTGTCAATGAGGTTATCAATGTAGTTGTAGATGAAGTTGTCAATGTAGTTGTCTACACTAGCTGTCAATGAAGCTGTCAATGTTGCTGTCGATGAAGTTGTCAATGTAGTTGTCAATGAAGTTGTTAATGAAGTTGTCATTGAAGTTGTCAATGAAGTAGTCAATGAAGTTGTCAATGAAGTTGTCATAGAAGTTGTCAATGTAGTTGTCAATGAAGTTGTCAATGATGTTGTTACGAAAATCGTTGATGAAGTTGTCGATGAAGTTATCAATGAAGTTGTCAATGAGGTTGTCAATGAGTTGTTAATGTAGTTGTCAATGAAGTTGTTGATGAAGTTGTCAATGAAGTTGTCAATGAAGTTGTCAATGAAGTTGTCATTGTAGTTGTCAATGAAGTTGTCAATGAATTTGTGAATGAAGTTGTCAATGAAGTTGTCAATGAACTTGTCACTGTTGTTTTGATGAAGTTGTCAATGTTCTTGTCAATGAAGTTGTCAATGAAGCTGTTAAAAAAATTGTAAATGAAGTTTTCAATAAAGCTGTCAAAAACTTTGTGAATGAAATTGTCAATGAGGTTGTCCATGAAGTTGTTTATGAAGTTGTCAATGAAGTTGTATACCTGTCAAGCAGGTGTCAATTTAGCATTCAATGTACCTGTCAGTGTAGTTGTCAATGAGGTTATCCATGTAGTTGTAGATGAAGTTGTCAATGTAATTGTCTACAGTGGCTGTCAATGAAGCTGTCAATGTTGCTGTCGATTAAGTTGTCAATGTAGTTGTCAATGAAGTTGTCAATGAAGTTGTCAATGAAGTTGTCAATGAAGTTGTTAGAAAATCTGTGAATTAAGTAGTCAATGGAGTTGTCAATGAAGTTTTCAATGTACCTGTCAGAGCAGTTGTCAATGAAGTTATCAATGAAGTTGTCAATGAAGTTGTTGATGATGTTGTCAATGAAGTTGTCATTGAAGTTGTCAAAGTTGTTGCCAATGAAGTTGTCTAGAGTGGCTGTCAATGCAGCTGTCAATGTTGCTGTCGATCAAGTTGTCAATGAAGTTGTCAATGAGGTTTTCAATGAAACTGTCGATGAATTTGTCTATGAAGATGTCCATGAAGTTGTTAATGAAGCTGTAATTGACTTTGTCAATGAAGTTGTCAATGAAGTTGTCAATGTACCTATCAAAGCAGCTGTCAATGTAGCTTTCTATGTACCTGTCAATGCAACTGTCAATGCAGTTGTCAATGAAGTTGTCCATGCTGTTGTTGATGAAGTTGTCGATGAAGTTGTCGATGAAGTTGTCAATGAAGTTGCCAATGAAGTTGTCGATGAAGTTGTAGATATAGTTGTCCATGAAGCTGTCAATGAAGTTGTCAATGAAGTTGTTGATTATGTTGTCAATGAAGTTGTCATTTAAGTGTATTTGGAGTTGTGTATGTAGTTGTCAATGAAGAGACAATGAATTTGTCATTGAAGTTGTCAATGAAGTTGTCAATGAAGTTGTCAATGAAGTTGTCAAAGAAGTTGTCAATGAAGTTGTCAATGAAGTTGTCAATGAAGTTGTCTATAAAGTTGTCTATAAAGTTGCTAAAAAATCTGTGAATGAAGTTGTCCATGAAGTTGTCAATGAGGTTGTCAATGAAGTTGTATGCCTGTCAAGCAGGTGTCAATTTAGCATTCAATGTACCTGTTAGTGTAGTTGTCAATGAGGTTATCAATGTAGTTGCAGATGAAGTTGTCAATGTAATTGTCTACAGTAGCTGTCAATGAAGCTGTCAATGTTGCTGTCGATTAAGTTGTCAAGGTAGATGTCAATGAAGTTGTTAATGAAGTTGTCATTGAATTTTTTAATGAAGTTGATAGAAAATCTGTGAATTAAGTTGTCATTGAAGTTGTCAATTAAGTTGTCAATGAAGTTGTCTTTGAAGTTGTGTATGTTGTTGTCAAACAAGATGTCAATGAATTTGTCATAGAAGTTGTCAATGAAGTTGTCAATGAAGTTGTCAATGAAGTTGTCAATGAAGTTGTCAATGAAGTTGTCAATAAAGTTGTCAATAAAGTTGTTAAAAAATCTGTGAATGAAGTTGTCCATGAAGTTGTCAATGAAGTTGTCAATGAAGTTGTATACCTGTCAAGCAGGTGTCAATTTAGCATTCAATGTACCTGTCAGTGTAGTTGTCAATGAGGTTATCAATGTAGTTGTAGATGAAGTTGTCAATGTAATTGTCTACAGTAGCTGTCAATGAAGCTGTCAATGTTGCTGTCGATTAAGTTGTCAAATGTAGTTAACAATGAAGTTGTTAATGAACTTGTCATTGAAGTTGTCAATGAACTAGTCAATGAAGTTGTCAATGAAGTAGTCATAGAAGTTTTCAATGAAGTTGTCAATGAAGTTGTCAATGATGTTGTTAAGAAAATCATTGATGAAGTTGTCGATGAAGTTATCAATGAAGTTGTCAATGAGGTTGTACATAGAAGTTGTCAATGTAGTTGTCAATGAAGTTGTCAAAGAATTTGTGAATGAAGTTGTCAATGAAGTTGTCAATGAACTTGTCACTGCAGTTGTTTGATGAAGTTGTCAATGTTCTTGTCAATGAACTTGTCAATGAAGGTGTTAAAAAATTTGTAAATGAAGTTGTCAATAAAGCTGTCAAAAACTTTGTGAATGAAATTGTCAATGAGGTTGTCCATGAAGTTGTTTATGAAGTTGTCAATGAAGTTGTATACCTGTCAAGCAGGTGTCAATTTAGCATTCAATGTACCTGTCAGTGTAGTTGTCAATGAGGTTATCCATGTAGTTGTAGATGAAGTTGTCAATGTAATTGTCTACAGTGGCTGTCAATGCAGCTGTCAATGTTGCTGTCGATTAAGTTGTCAATGTAGTTGTCAATGAAGTTGTCAATGAAGTTGTCAATGAAGTTGTCAATGAAGTTGTCAATGAAGTTGTCAATGAAGTTGTCAATGAAGTTGTTAGAAAATCTGTGAATTAAGTTGTCAATGGAGTTGTCAATGAAGTTTTCAATGTACCTGTCAGAGCAGTTGTCAATGAAGTTATCAATGAAGTTGACAATGAAGTTGTTGATGATGTTGTCAATGAAGTTGTCATTGAAGTTGTCAAAGTTGTTGCCGATGAAGTTGTCTACAGTGGCTGTCAATGAAGCTGTCAATGTTGCTGTCGATCAAGTTGTCAATGAAGTTGTCAATGACGTTTTCAATGAAACTGTCGATGAAGTTGTCGATGAAGATGTCCATGAAGTTGTCAATGAAGCTGTAATTGACTTTGTCAATGAAGTGGTCAATGAAGTTGTCAATGTACCTATCAAAGCAGCTGTCAATGTAGCTTTCTATGTACCTGTCAATGCAGTTGTCAATGAAGTTGTCCATGCTGTTGTTGATGAAGTTGTCGATGAAGTTGTCCATGAAGTTGTCAATGAAGTTGCCGATGAAGTTGTCGATGAAGTTGTCGATGTAGTTGTTGATGTAGCTGTCAATGAAGTTGTCAATGAAGTTGTTGATTATGTTGTCAATGAAGTTGTCATTTAAGTTGTATTTGGAGTTGTGTATGTAGTTGTCAATGAAGATGTCAATGAATTTGTCATTGAAGTTGTAAATGAAGTTGTCTATGGTAGCTGTCAATGCAGCTGTCAATATGCTGTTGATGAAGTTGTCAATGTTTTTGTCAATGAAGTTGTCAATGAAGTTGTTGATGCAGTTGTCGATGAAGTTGTCGATGAAGTTGTCAATGAGGTTTTCTATGAAGTTGTCAATGAAGTTTTCAACGAAGTTGTCCATGAAGTTGTCAATGAAGCTGTCAATGAAGTTGTCAATGAGGTTATCAATGTACCTGTCAATGCAACTGTCATTGTAGTTGTCAATGAAGTTGTCAATGTAGTTGTCGATGAAGTTGTCGATAAAGTCGTCCATGAAGTTGTCGATGAAGTTGTCAATGAAGTTGTCTAGAGTAGCTGTCAATGCAGCTGTCAATATGCTGTTGATGAAGTTGTCAATGTTTTTGTCAATGAAGTTGTCAATGAAGTTGTCGATGCAGTTGTCGATGAAGTTGTCGATGAAGTTGTCAATGAAGTTTTCGATGAAGTTGTCAATGAAGTTTTCGATGAAGTTGTCCATGAAGTTGTCAATGAAGCTGTCAATGAAGTTGTCAATGAGGTTATCAATGTAGTTGTAGATGAAGTTATCAATGTAGTTGTCTACAGTAGCTGTCAATGCGGCTGCCATTGTTGCTGTCGATGAAGTCGTCAATGTAGTTGTCAATGAATTTGTAAATGAAGTTGTCATTGAAGTTGTCAATGAAGTTGTCAATGAAGTAGTCAGTGAAGTTGTCAATGAAGTTGTTGAAGAATCTGTGAATGAAGTTGTCAATGAAGTTGTCTTAAGTTGCCAATGGAGTTGTCAATGAAGTTGTTGATGTACCTGTCAAAGCATCTGTCAATGTAGCTTTCAATGTACCTATCAATGCAGCTGTTAATGTAGTTTTCAATGAAGTTGTCAATGTAGTTGTCGATGAAGCTGTCGAAGAAGTCATCCATGAAGTTGTCGATGAAGTTGCCAATGAAGTTGTCAATGAAGTTGTCAATGAAGTTGTCCGTGAAGTTGTCCATGAAGTTGTCGATGAAGTTGCTAATGAAGTTGTCAATGAAGTTGTCATAGAAGTTGTCAATGTAGTTGTCTAGCATAGTGCTCAATGCAGCTGTCAATGTTGCTGTTGATGAAGTTGTCAATGTGGTTGTCAATGAAGTTTTCATGAAGTTGTCGACGCAGTTGTCGATGAAGTTGTTAATGAAGTTGTCAATGAAGTTTTCGATGAAGTGTTCAATGAAGTGTTCAATGAAGTTGTCCATGAAGTTGTCAATGACGTTGTCAATGAAGTTGTCAATGTACCTGTCAAAGCATCTGTCAATGTAGCTTGCATTGTACCTGTCTTTACAGCTGTCAATGTAGTTGTCAATGAGGTTATCAATGTAGTTGTCAATGAAGGTGTCAATGTAGTTGTTTAGAGTAGCTGTCGATGCAGCTGTCAATGTTGCTGTCAATTAAGTTGTAAATGTAAATGTCAATGAAGGTGTCAATGAAGTTGTATGTGAAGTTGTTGATGACATTGTCATTGAAGTTGTCGATGAAGTTGTCAATGAAGTTGTTGATGTAGTTATCAATGTAGGGGAAAGTGGGGCATAACCACCCCCTAAGACAAAATGTCTCACAGGATGATAATGACCAACACAATTAAGAACTCCAGTTGGTAATATGACACACTCTTAGAGTACTTTCATATCCCCTACCTGCAGCATCAAATGACTCTCCCTTATAGCACAGGGATATGAAATAGTTTTTAGTACAAGGTGGGTGGTTATGCCCCATGCTCGGGGCATAACCACCCACCCCATGGAGCATAACCCCTCCGCCAAGGTACCAGCAATAAAAATAACTGAAGGATTTCCATATTTGGTGGAAGGATACTATGTCCCTTTCTGATGAAAATGCAGGTGCTCTTGACTTGGAGAGTATCAAACCATATCAGTGTCCTCACTTTTGCTACGGTACTGACTTCTGAATATTTCTCTCCGGGACGCTCCCGCCAATACCAATCTTTTGGTTTTTCAAGAAAGCCCAAATGACATAATCTATGCTAACCCTTCCCAAGTTTCTCGCACATTTACAGTACATTTTTGAAAATCCCCCTCCTGTTTCTGTCACCCCCCTACTGTATTTTTTCCTGGGGCGGGTGGTTATGCCCCATATTGGGGTAAAACAGCCAGTACCCCTATTATCACTCATGACATGATTTAATGACAGTTAAATCCATTTTAAAAATTAGTCAGAATATGAACTGACACAATGCCTATCACCGATACCTTACATCTCCTTTATGTAGAATGCCATCACAAATACCGTCACATGCAAAAATAAGATGAAGCGGCTTAAAAAAGCTAAAAAACTAAACAAACTGACCTTTTGAGTTTGGTTCTGCCTTTTGCTTGCACCCCATTCCATTAAAATGTCATCTAACACAAATAAAATCACCTGCACTAACAATAGTTTCACTATGTGGAACCAATCACCTGGAACCACTGGGTGGGTGGTTATGCCCTAGGGGGTGGTTATGCCCCACTCTCCCCTAGGTGTCAATGAAGTTGTCAAAAGCTGTTAAAAACTTTGTGAATGCAATTGTCAATGAGGCTGTCCATGAAGTTGTCAATGAAGTTTTCAATGAAGTTGTCAATGAAGTTGTCAATGAAGTTGTCAGTGAAGTTGTCCATGAAGTTATCAGTGAAGTTGTCCATGAAGTTGTCAATGAAGTTGTTAAGAATGTTGTCAATGAAGTTGTCCATGAAGTTGTCCGTGAAGTTGTCCATGAAGTTGTCGATGAAGTTGTTAATGAAGTTGTCAATGAAGTTGTCATAGAAGTTGTCAATGTAGTTGTCTAGTGTAGCTCTCAATGCAGCTGTCAATGTTGCTGTTGATGAAGTTGTCAATGTGGTTGTCAATGAAGTTGTCATGAAGTTGTCGATGCAGTTGTCGATGAAGTTGTCAATGAAGTTGTCGATGAAGTTTTTGATGAAGTTGTCAATGAAGTTGTCCATGAAGTTGTCAATGACGTTGTCAATGAAGTTGTCATTGTACCTGTCAAAGCATCTGTCAATGTAGCTTGCAATGTACCTGTCTTTACAACTGTCAATGTGGTTGTCAATGAGGTTATCAATGTAGTTGTCAATGAAGTTGTCAATGTAGTTGTTTAGAGTAGCTGTCGATGCAGCTGTCAATGTTGCTGTCAATTAAGTTGTAAATGTAAATGTCAATGAAGGTGTCAATGAAGTTGTATGTGAAGTTGTTGATGACATTGTCATTGAAGTTGTCGATGAAGTTGTCAATGAAGTTGTCGATGAAGTTGTCAATGTATTGTCAATGAAGTTGTCAAAAAGCTATTAAAAACTTTGTGAATGCAATTGTCAATGAGGCTATCCTTGAAGTTGTCAATGATTTTTTCAACGAAATTGTCAATGAAGTTGTCAATGAAGTTGTCAATGAAGTTGTCAATGAAGTTGTAAAAGAAGTTGCCGTTGAAGCTGTAAATGAAGTTGCCAATGAAATTGTCAATGAAGCTGTCAATATAGTTGTCAATGAAGTTGTCAATGAAGTTGTCAATGAAGTTTTCAATGAAGTTGTCAATGTACCTGTCAAAGCAGCTGTCAATGTAGCTTTCAATGCATCTGTCAATGCAACTGTCATTGTAGTTGTCAATGAAGTTGTCAATGTAGTTGTCGATGAAGTTGTCGATAAAGTCATCCATGAAGTTGTCTATGAAGTTGTCAATGAAGTTGTCAATGAAGTTGTCTAGAGTAGCTGTCAATGCAGCTGTCAATATGCTGTTGATAAAGTTGTCAATGTGGTTGTCAATGCAGTTGTCGTTGAAGTTGTCGATGAAGTTGTCAATGAAGTTTTCGATGAAGTTGTCAATGAAGTTTTCAATGAAGTTTTCCATGAAGTTGTCAATGAAGCTGTCAATGAAGTTGTCAATGAGGTTATCAATGTAGTTGTAGATGAAGTTGTCAATGTAGTTGTCTATGTAGCTGTCAATGCAGCTGTCAATGTTGCTGTCGATGAAGTTGTCAATGTAGTTGTCAATGAAGTTGTAAATGAAGTTGTCATTGAAGTTGTCAATGAAGTTGTCAATGAAGTAGTCAACGAAGTTGTCAATGAAGTTGTCAATGAAGTTGTTGAAGAATGTGTAAATGAAGTTGCCAATGAAGTTGTCTTAAGTTGCCAATGGAGTTGTCAATGAAGTTGTTGATGTACCTGTCAAAGCATCTGTCAATGTAGCTTTCAATGAAGTTGTTAAGAAAGTTGTCAGTGAAGTTGTCCATGAAGTTGTCCGTGAAGTTGTCCATGAAGTTGACGATGAAGTTGTTAATGAAGTTGTCAATGAAGTTGTCATAGAAGTTGTCAATGTAGTTGTCTAGTTAGCTGTCAATGAAGCTGTCAATGTTGCTGTCGATGAAGTTGTCAATGTGGTTGTCAATGAAGTTGTCATGAAGTTGTCGATGCAGTTGTCAATGAAGTTGTCAATGAAGTTGTCAATGTACCTGTCAAAGCATCTGTCAATGTAGCTTGATATGTACCTGTCTTTACAACTGTCAATGTAGTTGTCAATGGTATTATCAATGTAGTTGTCAATGAAGTTGTCAATGTAGCTGTCAAGAGTAGCTGTCAATGCAGCTGTCAATGTTGCTGTCAATTAAGTTGTAAATGTAAATGTCAATGAAGGTGTCAATGAAGTTGTTCGTGAAGTTGTTGATAACATTGTCATTGAAGTTGTCGATGAAGTTGTCAATGAAGTTGTCGATGAAGTTGTCAATGTAGTTGTCAATGAAGTTGTCAAAAAGCTGTTAAAAACTTTGTGAATGAAATTGTCAATGAGGCTGTCCATGAAGTTGTCAATGAAGTTTTCAATGAAGTTGTCAATGAAGTTGTCAATGAAGTTGTCAACGAAGTTGTCAATGAAGTTGTCCAAGAAGTTGCCCTTGAAGTTGTCAATGAAGTTGTCAATGAAATTGTCAATGAAGTTGTCAATGAAGTTGTCAATGAAGTTGTCAATGAAGTTGTCAATGAAGTCTTCAATGAGGTTGTTAAAAAATCGGTGAATTAAGTTGTCAATGAAGTTGTCAATGAAGTTGTTGAAGAATCTGTAAATGAAGTTGTCAATGAAGTTGTCTATTAAGTTGCCAATGGAGTTGTCAATGAAGTTTTCAATGTACCTGTCAAAGCAGCTGTCAATGAAGCTTTAAATGTACCTGTCAATGCAACTGTCAATGTAGTTGTCAATGAAGTTGTCTCTGTAGTTGTTGATGAAGCTTTCAAAGAAGTCATCCATAAAGTTGTCGATGAAGTTGTCGATGAAGTTGTCAATAAAGTTGTTAATGAAGTTGTCAATGAAGTCCTCAATGAAGTTGTCAATGAAGTTGTTAAGAAAGTTGTTGACAAAGTCATTGATGAAGTTGTAAATGAAGTTGTCAATGAAGTTGTCATAGAAGTTGTCAATGTAGTTGTCAATGTATTAGTCAATGCAGCTCTCAATGTTGCTGTCAATGAAGATGTCAGTGAAGTTGTCAATGATTTTGTCAATGAAGTTGTCAATGAAGTTGTCAATGAAGTTGTTGATGACGTTGTCAAAGTATTTGTCAAGGAAGTTGTCTAGAGTAGCTGTCAATGCAGCTTTCAATGTTGCTGTCGATCAAGTTGTCAATACAGTTGTCCATGAAGTTCTAAATGAAGTTGTCAATGAAGTTGTCAATTTACCTGTCAAAGCAGCTGTCAATGTAGCTTTCAATGTACCTGTCTTTGCAACTCATTGACAATGTAGTTGTCAATGAGGTTATCAATGTAGTTGTCGGTGAATTTGTCAATGAAGTTATCAACGAAGTTGTCAAGGAAGTTGTCGGTGAAGTTGTCAATGAAGTTGTCAATGAAATTGTCATTGAAGATGTCAATGTAGTTGTCAATGAAGTTGTTAAAAAATCCGTGAATGAAGTTGTCAATGATGTTGTCCATGATGTTGTCCATGAAGTTGTCAATGAAGTTGTCAATGAAGTTGTCAATGAAGCTTGTCAATGAAGCTTGTGGATGAAGTTGTCATTGAAGTTGTCATTGAAGTTGTCGATGAACTTGTCAATTTAGATTTCAATGAAGTTGTTGATGAATTTGTCAATGAAGTTGCCAATGAAGTTGTCACTGAAGTTGTCAATGAAGTTGTCAATGAAGTTGTCGAAATTGTCAAAGTAGTTGTCAATGAAGTTGTCAATGAAGTTGTCAATGAAGTTGTTAATGATGTTGTCAATGAAGTTGTCAATGAAGTTGTCATTGAAGTTGTCTATGAAATTGTCGATGAAGTTGTCAATGAATTTGTCATTGAAGTTGTCAATGAAGTTGTCAATGAAGTTGTCAATGTACCTGTCAAAACAGCTGTCAATTTAGCTTTCAATGTTCCTGTCAATGCAACTGTCAATGTAGTTGTCAATGTGGTTATCAATGTCGTTGTCAATGATCTTTTTAATGACATTGTCAATGTACCTTTAAATGCAACTGTCGATATAGTTGTCAATGCAGTTGTCAATATATTTGTCGATGAAGCTGTCGATGAAGTCATCCAAGAAGTTGTGGATTAAGTTGCCGACGTGTTGCCGATGAAGTTGTCATTGAAGTTGTCAATGAAGTTGTTAAAGAAGTTTTCGATGAAGTTGTCAATGAAGCTCCCAATGAAGTTGTCCATGAAGTTGTCAATGAAGCTGTCAATGAAGTTGTCAATGTACCTGTCAAAGCAGCTGTCAATTTAGCTTTCATTGTACCTGTCTTTGCAACTGTCAATGTAGTTGTCAATGAAGTTGTCAATGTAGTTGTCAATGAAGTTGTCAATATAGTTGTTTAGAGTAGCTGTTGATGCAGTTGTCAATGTTGATGTCAACTAAGTTGTAAATGTAAATGTCAATGAAGGTGTCAATGAAGTTGTCAGTGAAGTTGTTGATGACATTGTCATTGAAGTTGTCGATGAAGTTGTCAATGAAGTTTTCAACCATGAAGTTGTCAACCATGAAGTTGTCAATGAAGTTGTCAATGAAGTTTTCAATGAAGTTGTTAAGAAAGTTGTTGATAAAGTCATCGATGAAGTTGTAAATGAAGTTGTCAATGAAGTTGTCATAGAAGTTGTAAATGTAGTTGTCAATGTATTTGTCAATGCAGTTGTCAATGTTGCTGTCAATGAAGTTGTCAATGAAGTTGTCAATGATTTTGTCAATAAAGTTGTCAATGAAGTTGTTGATGACGTTGTCAAAGTAGTTGTCAAGGAAGTTGTCTAGAGTAGCTGTCAAGCTGCCGCTTTCAATGTTGCTGTCGATCAAGTTGTCAATATAGTTGTCCTTGAAGTTATGAATGAAGTTGTCAATGAAGTTGTCAATGTACCTGTCAAAGCAGCTGCGAATGTAGCTTTCAATGTACCTGTCTTTGCAACTCATTGACAATGTAGTTGTCAATGAGGTTATCAATGTAGTTGTCGGTGAATTTGTCAATGTAGTTATCAATGAAGTTGTCAAGGAAGTTGTCAGTGAAGTTGTCAATGAAGTTGTCAATGAAATTATAACTGAAGATGTCAATGTAGTTGTCAATGAAGTTGTTAAAAAATCTGTGAATGAAGTTGTCAATGAAGTTGTCCATGAAGTTGTCAATGAAGTTGTCAATGAAGTTGTCAATGAAGTTGTCAATGAAATTATCAATGAAGTTGCCAATGAAGTTGTCACTGAAGTTGTCAATGAAGTTGTCGAAAGAGTTGTAGATTAACTTGTCAAAGTAGTTGTCAATGAAGTTGTCAATGAAGATGTCAATGAAGTTGTCAATGAAGTTGTTAATGATGTTGTCATTGAAGTTGTCAATGAAGTTGTCAATGAAGTTGTCAATAAAGCTGTTAAAAAATCTGTTAAAAAATCTGTGAATGCAGTTGTCCAAGAAGTTGTCAATGAAGTTTTCAATGAAGTTGTCAATGTACCTGTCAAAACAGCTGTCAATTTAGCTTTCAATGTTCCTGTCAATGCAACTGTCAAGGTAGTTGTCAATGAGGTTATCAATGTCGTTGTCAATGATGTTTTTAATGACGTTGTCAATGTACCTTGAAATGCAACTGTCGATATAGTTGTCAATGCAGTTGTCAATATATTTGTCGATGAAGCCGTCGATGAAGTCATCCAAGAAGTTGTGGATTAAGTTGCCGACGAAGTTGTCGATGAAGTTGTCGATGAAGTTGTCAATGAAGCTGTCAATGAAGTTGTCCATAAAGTTGTCAATGAAGCTGTCAATGAAGTTTTCAATGTACCTGTCAAAGCATCTGTCAATGTAGCTTGCAATGTACCTGTCTTTGCAACTGTCAATGTAGTTGTCAATGAGGTTATCAATGTAGTTGTCAATGAAGTTGTCAATGTAGTTGTTTAGAGTAGCTGTCGATGCAGCTGTCAATGTTGCTGTCAATTAAGTTGTAAATGTAAATGTCAATGAAGGTGTCAATGAAGTTGTATGTGAAGTTGTTGATGACATTGTCATTGAAGTTGTCGATGAAGTTGTCAATGAAGTTGTCGATGAAGTTGTCAATGTAGTTGTCAATGAAGTTGTCAAAAAGCTGTTAAAAACTTTGTGAATGAAATTGTCAATGAGGCTGTCCATGGAGTTGTCAATGATTTTTTCAACAAAATTGTCAATGAAATTGTCAATGAAGTTGTGAATGACGTTGTCAATTAAGTTGTCCAAGAAGTTGCCATTGAAGTTGTCAATGAAGTTGTCAATGAAATTGTCAATGAAGTTGTCAATATAGTTGTCAATGAAGTTGTCAATGAAGTTGTCAATGAAGTTTTCAATGAAGTTGTCAATGTACCTGTCAAAGCAGCTGTCAATGTCGCTTTCAATGCATCTGTCAATGCAACTGTCATTGTAGTTGTCAATGAAGTTGTCAATGCAGTTGTCGATGAAGTTGTTGATAAAGTCGTCCATGAAGTTGTCTATGAAATTGTCAATGAAGTCATCAATGAAGTTGTCTAGAGTTGCTGTCAATGCAGCTGTCAATATGCTGTTGATAAAGTTGTCAATGCGGTTGTCAATGCAGTTGTCGTTGAAGTTGTCGATGAAGTTGTCAATGAAGTTTTCGATGAAGTTGTCAATGAAGTTTTCAACGAAGTTGTCCATGAAGTTGTCAATGAAGCTGTCAATGAAGTTGTCAATGAGGTTATCAATGTAGTTGTAGATGAAGTTATCAATGTAGTTGTCTACAGTAGCTGTCAATGCAGCTGTCAATGTTGCTGTCGATGAAGTCGTCAATGTAGTTGTCAATGAATTGTAAATGAAGTTGTCATTGAAGTTGTCAATGAAGTTGTCAATGAAGTAGTCAGTGAAGTTGTCAATGAAGTTGTCAATGAAGTTGTTGAAGAATCTGTGAATGAAGTTGCCAATGAAGTTGTCTTAAGTTGCCAATGGAGTTGTCAATGAAGTTGTTGATGTACCTGTCAAAGCATCTGTCAATGTAGCTTTCAATGAAGTTGTTAAGAAAGTTGTCAGTGAAGTTGTCCATGAAGTTGTCCGTGAAGTTGTCCATGAAGTTGTCGATGAAGTTGTTAATGAAGTTGTCAATGAAGTTGTCATAGAAGTTGTCAATGTAGTTGTCTAGTGTAGCTCTCAATGCAGCTGTCAATGTTGCTGTTGATGAAGTTGTCAATGTGGTTGTCAATGAAGTTGTCATGAAGTTGTCGATGCAGTTGTCGATGAAGTTGTCAATGAAGTTGTCTATGAAGTTTTCGATGAAGTTGTCAATGAAGTTGTCCATGAAGTTGTCAATGAAGTTGTCAATGAAGTTGTCAATGTACCTGTCAAAGCATCTGTCAATGTAGCTTGCAATGTACCTGTCTTTGCAACTGTCAATGTAGTTGTCAATGAGGTTATCAATGTAGTTGTCAATGAAGTTGTCAATGTAGTTGTTTAGAGTAGCTGTCGATGCAGCTGTCAATGTTGCTGTCAATTAAGTTGTAAATGTAAATGTCAATGAAGGTGTCAATGAAGTTGTGTGTGAAGTTGTTGATGACATTGTCATTGAAGTTGTCGATGAAGTTGTCAATGAAGTTGTCGATGAAGTTGTCAATGTAGTTGTCAATGAAGTTGTCAAAAAGCTGTTAAAAACTTTGTGAATGAAATTGTCAATGAGGCTGTCCATGAAGTTGTCAATGAAGTTTTCAATGAAGTTGTCAATGAAGTTGTCAATGAAGTTGTCAATGAAGTGGTCAATGAAGTTGTCCAAGAAATTGCCTTGAAGTTGTCAATAAAGTTGTCAATGAAGTTATCGATGAAGTTGTCAATGAAGTTGTCAATGAAGTTGTCAATGAAGTTGTCAATGAAGTTGTCAATGAAGTTGTCAATGAAGTTTTCAATGAAGTTTTCAATGTACCTGTCAAAGCAGCTGTCAATGTAGCTTTTAATGTACCTGTCAATGCAACCGTCAATATAGTTGTCAATGAAGTTGTCTACGTAGCTGTCGATGAAGCTTTCAAAGAAGTCATCCATAAAGTTGTCGATGAAGTTGTCGATGAAGTTGTCAATAAAGTTGTCAATGAAGTTGTCCATGAAGTAATCAATGAAGTTGTCAATGAAGTTGTCAATGAAGTTGTTAAGAAAGTTGTTGACAAAGTCGTCGATGAAGTTGTAAATGAAGTTGTCAATGAAGTGGTCATAGAAGTTGTCAATGTAGTTGTCAATGTATTTGTCAATGCAGCTGTCAATGTTGTTGTCAATGAAGTTGTCAATGTTATTGTCAATGAAGTTTGTCAATGAAGTTGTCAATGAAGTTGTTGATGACGTTGTCAAAGTAGTTGTCAAGAAAGTTGTCAAGAGTAGTTGTCAATGCAGCTTTCAATGTTGCTGTCGATCAAGTTGTCAATACAGTTGTCCATGAAGTTCTAAATGAAGTTGTCAATGAAGTTGTCAATGTACCTGTCAAAGCAGCTGCGAATGTAGCTTTCAATGTAACTGTCTTTGCAACTCATTGACAATGTAGTTGTCAATGCGGTTATCAATGTAGTTGTCGGTGAATTTGTCAATGAAGTTATCAATGAAGTTGTCAAGGAAGTTGTCAGTGAAGTTGTCAATGAAGTTGTCAATGAAATTGTCATTGAAGATGTCAATGTAGTTGTCAATGAAGTTGTTAAAAAAATCTGTGAATGAAGTTGTCAATGATGTTGTCCATGAAGTTGTCAATGAAGTTGTCAATGAAGTTGTCAATGAAGTTGTCAATGAAGCTTGTCAATGAAGCTTGTGGATGAAGTTGTCATTGAAGTTGTCATTGAAGTTGTCGATGAACTTGTCAATTTACTTTTCAATGAAGTTGTTGATGAAGTTGTCGATGAAGTTGCCAATGAAGTTGTCACTGAAGTTGTCAATGAAGTTGTCAATGAAGTTGTCATAAAAGTTTTCAATGTAGTTGTCAATGAAGTTGTCAATGAAGTTGTCAATGAAGTTGTTGATGATGTTGTTAATGAAGTTGTCAATGAAGTTGTCATTGAAGTTGTCTATGAAATTGTCGATGAAGTTGTCAATGAATTTGTCATTGAAGTTGTCAATGAAGTTTTCAATGAAGTTGTCAATGTACCTGTCAAAACAGCTGTCAATTTAGCTTTCAATGTTCCTGTCAATGCAACTGTCAATGTAGTTGTCAATGAGGTTATCAATGTCGTTGTCAATGATGTTTTCAATGACGTTGTCAATGTACCTTGCAATGCAACTGTCAATATAGTTGTCAATGCAGTTGTCAATATATTTGTCAATGAAGCTGTCAATGAAGTCCTCCAAGAAGTTGTGGATTAAGTTGCCGACGAAGTTGGCGATGAAGTTGTCATTGAAGTTGTCAATGAAGTTGTTAAAGAAGTTTTCGATGAAGTTGTCAATGAAGCTGTCAATGAAGTTGTCCATGAAGTTGTCAATGAAGCTGTCAATGAAGTTGTCAATGTACCTGTCAAAATATCTGTCAATGTAGCTTGCAATGTACCTGTCTTTGCAACTGTCATTGTAGTTGTCAATGAAGTTATCAATGTAGTTGTCAATGAAGTTGTCAATGTAGTTGTTTAGAGTAGCTGTTGATGCAGCTGTCAATGTTGCTGTCAACTAAGTTGTAAATGTAAATGTCAATGAAGGTGTCAATGAAGTTGTCAGTGAAGTTGTTGATGACATTGTCATTGAAGTTGTCAATGAAGTTGTCAATGAAGTTTTCAATGAAGTTGTCAACCATGAAGTTGTCAATGAAGTTGTCAATGAAGTTTTCAATGAAGTTGTTAAGAAAGTTGTTGATAAAGTCATCGATGAAGTTGTAAATGAAGTTGTCAATGAAGTTGTCATAGAAGTTGTAAATGTAGTTGTCAATGTATTTGTCAATGCAGTTGTCAATGTTGCTGTCAATGAAGTTGTCAATGAAGTTGTCAATGATTTTGTCAATAAAGTTGTCAATGAAGTTGTTGATGACATTGTCAAAGTAGTTGTCAAGGAAGTTGTCTAGAGTAGCTGTCAAGCTGCCGCTTTCAATGTTGCTGTCGATCAAGTTGTCAATATAGTTGTCCTTGAAGTTATGAATGAAGTTGTCAATGAAGTTGTCAATGTACCTGTCAAAGCAGCTGCGAATGTAGCTTTCAATGTACCTGTCTTTGCAACTCATTGACAATGTAGTTGCCAATGAGGTTATCAATGTAGTTGTCGGTGAATTTGTCAATGTAGTTATCAATGAAGTTGTCAAGGAAGTTGTCAGTGAAGAAGTTGTCAATGAAGTTGTCAATGAAATCGTCATTGAAGATGTCAATGTAGTTGTCAATGAAGTTGTTAAAAAATCCGTGAATGAAGTTGTCAATGATGTTGTCCATGAAGTTGTCAATGAAGTTGTCAATGAAGTTGTCAATGAAGTTATCAATGAAGCTGTCATTGCGGTTGTCAATGTAGTTGTCAATGAAGTTGTCGATAAAGTTGTCAATGAAGATATCAATGAAGTTGTCAATGTACCTGTTAAAGCAGCCGTCAATGTAGCTTTCAATGTACCTGCCAATGCAACTTTCAGTGTGGTTGTCAACGAAGTTGTCAATGTAGTTGTCGATTAAATTCTCTATGAAGTCGTCCATGAAGTTGTCAATGAAGTTGTCCATGAAGTTGTCCATGAAGTTGCCCATGAAGTTGTCGATAAACTTGTCAATGAAATTTTCGATGAAGTTGTCGATGAAGTTTTCGAAGAAGTTTTCCATGAAGTTGTTGATGAAGTTGTCGATGAAGTTGTCAATGAAGTTGTCAGTGAAGTTGTCAATGAAGTTGTCAATGTAGTTGTCAATGAAGTTGTCAATGTAGTTGTCAATGAAGTTGTCAATAAAGCTGTTAAAAACTTTGTGAATGAAATTGTCAATGAGGTCGTCCATGAAGTTGTCGATGAAGTTGTCAATGTAGTTTTCAATGAAGTTGTCAATGAAGTTGTCAATGAAGTTGTCAATGTTCTTGTCAATGAAGTTGTCAATGAAGCTGTTAAAAAAATTGTAAATGAAGTTGTCAATAAAGCTGTCAAAAACTTTGTGAATGAAATTGTCAATGAGGTTGTCCATGAAGTTGTTTATGAAGTTGTCAATGAAGTTGTATACCTGTCAAGCAGGTGTCAATTTAGCATTCAATGTACCTGTCAGTGCAGTTGTTTAAGAGGTTATCCATGTAGTTGTAGATGAAGTTGTCAATGTCATTGTCTACAGTGGCTGTCAATGAAGCTGTCAATGTTGCTGTCGATTAAGTTGTCAATGTAGTTGTCAATGAAGTTGTCAATGAAGTTGTCAATGAAGTTGTTGAAGAAACTGTGAATTAAGTTGTCAATGTAGTCGTCTATTAAGTTGCCAATGGAGTTGTCAATGAAGTTTTCAATGTACCTGTCAGAGCAGTTGTCAATGAAGTTATCAATGAAGTTGACAATGAAGTTAATGATGATGTTGTCAACGAAGTTGTCATTGAAGTTGTCAAAGTTGTTGCCAATGAAGTTGTCTAGAGTGGCTGTCGATGCAGCTGTCAATGTTGCTGTCGATCAAGTTGTCAATGAAGTTGTCAATGACGTTTTCAATGAAACTGTCGATGAAGTTGTCGATGAAGATGTCCATGAAGTTGTCAATGAAGCTGTAATTGACTTTGTCAATGAAGTTGTCAATGAAGTTGTCAATGTACCTATCAAAGCAGCTGTCAATGTAGCTTTCAATGTACCTGTCAATGCAACTGTCAATGTAGTTGTCAATGAAGTTGTCCATGTTGTTGTTGATGAAGTTGTCGATGAAGTTGTCCATGAAGTTGTCAATGAAGTTGCCGATGAAGTTGTCAATGAAGTTGTCGATGTAGTTGTCGATGTAGCTGTCAATGAAGTTGTCAATGAAGTTTTTGATTATGTTGTCAATGAAGTTGTCATTTAAGTTGTATTTGGAATTGTGTATGTAGTTGTCAATGAAGATGTCAATGAATTTGTCATCGAACTTGTCAATGAAGTTGTCAATGAAGTTGTCAATGAAGTTGTCTATGAAGTTGTCTATGAAGTTGTCTTTAAAGTTGTTAAAAAATCTGTGAATGAAGTTTTCCATGACGTTGTCAATGAAGTTGTTAATGAAGTTGTCATTGAATTTATCAATGAAGTTGATAGAAAATCTGTGAATTAAGTTGTCAACGAAGTTGTCAATTATGTTGTCAATGAAGTTGTCTTTGAAGTTGTGTATGTAGTTGTCAATGAAGATGTCAATGAAGTTGTCATTCCAGTTGTCATTGAATTTGTCAATGAAGTTGTCGACGAAGTAGTCAATGAAGTTGTCAATGAAGTTGTTAGAAAATCTGTGAATTAAGTTGTCGATGAAGTTGTCAATGAAGTTGTCATTGAAGTTGTCGATGAAGTTGTCTATAAAGTTGTTAAAAAATCTGTGAATGAAGTTGTCCATGAAGTTGTCAATAAAGTTGTCAATGAAGTTGTATACCTGTCAAGATGTTGTCAATTTAGCATTCAATGTACCTGTCAATGTAGTTGTCAATGAGGTTATCAATGTAGTTGCAGATGAAGTTGTCAATGTAATAATCTACAGTAGCTGTCAATGAAGCTGTCAATTTTGCTGTCGATTAAGTTGTCAATGGACTTGTCAATGAAGTTGTTAATGAAGTTGTCATTGAATTTATCAATGAAGTTGATAGAAAAACTGTGAATGAAGTTGTCAATGTAGTTGTCTATTAAGTTGCCAATGGAGTTGTCAATGAAGTTTTCAATGTACCTGTCAAAGCAGCTGTCAATGAAGCTTTCAATGTACCTGTCAATGCAACTGTCAATGAAGTTGTCAATGAAGCTGTCGAAAAGTCATCCATGAAGTTGTCGATGAAGTTGTTGATGAAGTTGTTGATGAAGTTGTCGATGAAGTTGTCGATGAAGTTGTCGATAAAGTTGTTGATGAAGTTGTCAATGAAGTTTTCAATGAAGTTGTCAATGAAGTTGTCAATTAAGTTTTAAAAAATTCTGTGAATGAAGTTGTCCATGAAGTTGTCAATGAAGTTTTCAATGAAGTTGTATACCTGTCAAGCAGGTGTGAATTTAGCATTCAATGTACCTGTAAGTGTAGTTGTTAATGAGGTTATCAATGTAGATGTAGATGAAGTTGTCAATGTAGTTATCTACAGTAGCTGTCAATGAAGCTGTCAATGAAGTTTTCAATCAAGTTGTCAATGGACTTGTCAATGAAGTTGTCAATGAAGTTGTCAACGTACCTATCAAAGCTGCTGTCAATGTAGCTTTCAATGTACCTGTCAATGCAACTGTCAATGTAGTTGTCAATGAAGTTGTCCATGTAGTTGTCGATTAAGTTGTCGATGAAGTCGTCCATGAAGTTGTTAATGAAGTTGTCGATGAAGTTTTCGAAGTTGTCGATGTAGTTGTCGATGTAGCTGTCAATGAAGTTGTCAATGAAGTTGTGTATGTAGTAGTCAATGAAGATGTCAATGAATTTTTCATTGAAGTTGTCAATAAAGTTGTCAATGAAGTTTTCAAAGAAGTTGTCAATGAAGTTGTCAATGAAGTTGTCAATGAAGTTGTCAATGAAGTTGTCAATGAATTTGGCAATAAAGTTGTCAATAAAGTTGTTAAAATATCTGTGAATGAAGTTGTCCATGAAGTTGTCAATGAAGTTGTCAATGAAGTTTTCAATATACCAGTCAGACAGGTGTCAATTTAGCATTCAATGTACCTGTCAGTGTAGTTGTCAATGAGGTTATCAATGTAGTTGTAGATGAAGTTGTCAATGTAGTTGTCTACACTAGCTGTCAATGAAGCTGTCAATGTTGCTGTCTATGAAGTTGTCAATGTTGTTGTCAATGAAGTTTTTAATGAAGTTGTCATTGAAGTTGTCAATGAACTAGTCAATGAAGTTGTCAATGAAGTTGTCATAGAAGTTGTCAATGTAGTTGTCAATGAAGTTGTCAATGATGTTGTTAAGAAAATTGTTGATGAAGTTGTCGATGAAGTTATCAATGAAGTTGTCAATGAGGTTGTCATAGAAGTTGTCAATGTAGTTGTCAATGAAGTTGTCAAAGAAGTTGTTAATGTAGTTGTCTATGAAGTTGTTGATGACGTTGTCAATGAGGTTGTCAATGAAGTTGTCAATGAAGTTGTCATTGTAGTTGTCAATGAAGTTGTCAATGAATTTGTGAATGAAGTTGTCAATGAAGTTGTCAATGAAGTTGTCAATGAAGTTATCAAAGAAGTTGTCTATGAAGTTGTTAATGAAGTTGTTAAGAAAGTTGTCAAGAGTACCTGTCAATGCAGCTGTCAATGTTGCTGTTGATGAAGTTGTCAATTTAGTTGTCAATGAAGTTGTCGATGAAATGGTCGATGAAGTTGTCGATGACGTTGTCAATGAAGTTGTCAATGAAGTTATCAATGAAGCTGTCATTGCGGTTGTCAATGTAGTTGTCAATGAAGTTGTCAATAAAGTTGTCAATGAAGATATCAATGAAGTTGTCAATGTACCTGTTAAAGCAGCCGTCAATGTAGCTTTCAATGTACCTGCCAATGCAACTTTCAGTGTAGTTGTCAACGAAGTTGTCAATGTAGTTGTCGATTAAATTGTCAATGAAGTCGTCCATGAAGTTGTCAATGAAGTTGTCCATGAAGTTGTCAATGAAGTTGTCCATGAAGTTGTCGATAAAGTTGTCAATGAAGTTTTCGATGAAGTTGTCGATGAAGTTTTCGAAGAAGTTGTCCATGAAGTTGTTGATGAAGTTGTCAATGAAGTTGTCAATGAAGTTGTCAGTGAAGTTGTCAGTGAAGATGTCAATGAAGTTGTCAATGTAGTTGTCAATGAAGTTGTCAATAAAGCTGTTAAAAACTTTGTGAATGAAATTGTCAATGAGGTTGTCCATGAAGTTGTCAATGTAGTTTTCAATGAAGTTGTCAATGAAGTTGTCAATGAAGTTGTCAATGTTGTTGTCAATGAAGTTGTCAATGAAGGTGTTAAAAAATTTGTAAATGAAGTTGTCAATAAAGCTGTCAAAAACTTTGTGAATGAAATTGTCAATGAGGTTGTCCATGAAGTTGTTTATGAAGTTGTCAATGAAATTGTATACCTGTCAAGCTGGTGTCAATTTAGCATTCAATGTACCTGTCAGTGTAGTTGTCAATGAGGTTATCCATGTAGTTGTAGATGAAGTTGTCAATGTAATTGTCTACAGTGGCTGTCAATGAAGCTGTCAATGTTGCTGTTGATTAAGTTGTCAATGTAGTTGTCAATGAAGTTGTCAATGAAGTTGTCAATGAAGTTGTTCGAAAATCTGTGAATTAAGTTGTCAATGAAGTTGTCAATGAAGTTGTCAATGAAGTTGTTGAAGAAACTGTGAATGAAGTTGTCAATGTAGTCGTCTATTAAGTTGCCAATGGAGTTGTCAATGAAGTTTTCAATGTACCTGTCAGAGCAGTTGTCAATGAAGTTATCAATGAAGTTGACAATGAAGTTGTTGATGATGTTGTCAATGAAGTTGTCATTGAAGTTGTCAAAGTTGTTGCCAATGAAGTTGTCTAGAGTGGCTGTCAATGCAGCTGTCAATGTTGCTGTCGATCAAGTTGTCAATGAAGTTGTCAATGACGTTTTCAATGAAACTGTCGATGAAGTTGTTGATGAAGATGTCCATGAAGTTGTCAATGAAGCTGTAATTGACTTTGTCAATGAAGTTGTCAATGAAGTTGTCAATGTACCTATCAAAGCAGCTGTCAATGTAGCTTTCTATGTACCTGTCAATGCAACTGTCAATGCAGTTGTCAATGAAGTTGTCCATGAAGTTGTCAATGAAGTTGTCGATGAAGTTGTCCATGAAGTTGTTGATGTAGCTGTCAATGAAGTTGTCAATGAAGTTTTTGATTATGTTGTCAATGAAGTTGTCATTTAAGTTGTATTTGGAGTTGTGTATGTAGTTGTCAATGAAGATGTCAATGAATTTGTCATGGAAGTTGTCAATGAAGTTGTCAATGAAGTTGTCAATGAAGTTGTCAATGAAGTTGTCAATGAAGTTGTCAATGAAGTTGTCAATGAAGTTGTCAATGAAGTTGTCTATAAAGTTGTCAGTGAAGTTGTCCATGAAGTTGTCCATGAAGTTGTCAATGAAGTTGTCAATGAAGTTGTATGCCTGTCAAGCAGGTGTCAATTTAGCATTCAATGTACCTGTTAGTGTAGTTGTCAATGAGGTTATCAATGTAGTTGCAGATGAAGTTGTCAATGTAATTGTCTACAGTAGCTGTCAATGAAGCTGTCAATGTTGCTGTCGATTAAGTTGTCAAGGTAGTTGTCAATGAAGTTGTTAATGAAGTTGTCATTGAATTTATCAATGAAGTTTATAGAAAATCTGTGAATTAAGTTGTCAATGAAGTTGTCAATAAGTTGTCAATGAAGTTGTCTTTGAAGTTGTGTATGTAGTTGTCAATCAAGATGTCAATGAATTTGTCAATAAAGATGTCAGTGAATTTGTCTTTTAAGTTGTCAATGAAGTTGTCAATGTAGCTTTCAATGAAGTTATCAATGAAGTTGTCAATGAAGTTGTCAATGAAGTTGTCAATAAAGTTGTTAAAAAATCTGTGAATGAAGTTGTCCATGAAGTTGTCAATGAAGTTGTCAATGAAGTTGTATACCTGTCAAGCAGGTGTCAATTTAGCATTCAATGTACCTGTCAGTGTAGTTGTCAATGAGGTTATCAATGTAGTTGTAGATGAAGTTGTCAATGTAATTGTCTACAGTAGCTGTCAATGAAGCTGTCAATGTTGCTGTCGATTAAGTTGTCAATGTAGTTAACAATGAAGTTGTAAATGAAGTTATCGATGAAGTTGTCGATGAAATAGTCAATGAAGTTGTCAATGAAGTTGTCATAGAAGTTGTCAATGTAGTTGTCAATGAAGTTGTCAATGATGTTGTTAAGAAAATTGTTGATGAAGTTGTCGATGAAGTTATCAATGAAGTTGTCAATGAGGTTGTAATAGAAGTTGTCAATGTAGTTGTCAATGAAGTTGTCAAAGAAGTTGTTAATGTAGTTGTCTATGAAGTTGTTGATGACATTGTGAATGAGGTTGTCAATGAAGTTGTCAATGAAGTTGTCATTGTAGTTGTCAATGAAGTTGTCAATGAATTTGTGAATGAAGTTGTCAATGAAGTTGTCAATGAACTTGTCACTGCAGTTGTTTGATGAAGTTGTCAATGAGGTCGTCCATGAAGTTGTCAATGAAGTTGAAGATGAAGTTGTCGATGAAGTTGTTGATGAAGTTGTTGATGAAGTTGTGCCTGAAGTTGTGCCTAAAGTTGTCAATGAAGTTGTCAATGAAGTTGTCAATGAAGTTGTCAATGAAGTTGTCAATGAAGTTGTCAATGAAGTTGTCAATGAAGTTGTCAATGAAGTTGTCAATGAAGTTGCTAAAGAATCTGTGAATGAAGTTGTCCATGAAGTTGTATACCTGTCAAGCAGGTGTCAATTTAGCATTCAATGTACCTGTTAGTGTAGTTGTCAATGAGGTTATCAATGTGGTTGCAGATGAAGTTGTCAATATAATTGTCCAAAGTTGTCAAGGTAGTTGTCAATGAAGTTGTTAATGAAGTTGTCATTGAATTTATCAATGAAGTTGATAGAAAATCTGTGAATTAAGTTGTCAATGAAGTTGTCAATTAAGTTGTCAATGAAGTTGTCTTTGAAGTTGTGTATGTAGTTGTCAATGAAGATGTCAATGAATTTGTCATTGAAGTTGTCAATGAAGTTGTCAATGAAGTTGTCAATGAAGTTGTCAATGAAGTTGTCAATAAAGTTGTTAAAAATTCTGTGAATGAAGTTGTCCATGAAGTTGTCAATGAAGTTGTATACCTGTCAAGCAGGTTTCAATTTAGCGTTCAATGTACCTGTCAGTGTAGTTGTCAATGAGGTTATCAATGTAGTTGTAGATGAAGTGGTCAATGTAATTGTCTACAGTAGCCGTCAATGAAGCTGTCAATGTTTCTGTCGATTAAGTTGTCAATGTAGTTAACAATGAAGTTGTTAATGAAGTTGTCATTGAATTTGTCAATGAAGTTGTCAACGAAGTAGTCCTTGAAGTTGTCAATGAAGTTGTCAATGAAGTTGTTAGAAAATCTGTGAATTAAGTTGTCAATGAAGTTGTCGATGAAGTTGTCAATGGAGTTGTTGAAGAAACTGTGAATGAAACTGTCAATGTAGTCGTCTATTAAGTTGCCAATTGAGTTGTCAATGAAGTTTTCAATGTAACTGTCAAAGCTGCTGTCAATGAAGCTTTCAATGTACCTGTCAATGCAACTGTCAATGTAGTTGTCAATGAAGTTGTCAATGTAGTTGTCGATGAAGCTGTCGAAAAGTCATCCATGAAGTTGTTGATGAAGTTGTTGATGAAGTTGTCTATGAAGTTGTTGATGAAGTTGTCAATGAAGTTGTCAATGAAGTTGTCAATGAAGTTGTCAATGAAGTTGTCAATGAAGTTGTCAATGAAGTTGTCCATGAAGTTGTCAGTGAAGTTGTCAATGAAGTTGTCAATGAAGTTGTCAATGTAGTTGTCAATGAAGTTGTAAATGAAGTTGTCATTGAAGTTGTCAATTAAGTTGTCAACGAAGTAGCCAATGAAGTTGTCAATGAAGTTGTCAATGAAGTTGTCAATGAAGCTGTCAATGTAGTTGTCAATGAAGTTGTCAATGAAGTTGTCAAAAACTTTGTGAATGAAATTGTCAATGAGGTTGTCCATGAAGTTGTCTATGAAGTTTTCAATGAAGTTGTCTATGTACCTGTCAAACAGCTGTCAATGTAGCTTTCAATGTAACTGTCAATGTAGCTGTCAATGAAGTTGTCAATAAAGTGTTCCATGAAGTTGTCAATGAAGTTGTCGATGACGTTGTCAATGAAGTTGTCCATGAATTTGTCAATGAAGTTGTCAATGAAGTTATCAATGAAGTTGTCAATGAAGTTGTTGATGACGTTGTCAATGAAGTTGTCAATGAAGTTGTCAAAGATGTTGCCAATGAAGTTGTCTAGAGTGGCTGTCAATGCAGCTGTCAATGTTGCTGTTGATCAAGTTGTTTTCCTTGAAGTTGTCAATGACGTTTTCAATGAAACTGTCGATGAAGATGTCCATGAAGTTGTCAATGAAGCTGTAATTGACTTTGTCAATGAAGTTGTCAATGAAGTTGTCAATGTACCTTTCAAAGCAGCTGTCAATGTAGCTTTCAATGTACCTGTCAGTGCAAATTTCAATATAGTTGTCAATGAAGTGGTCGATGTAGTTGTTGATGAAGTTGTCGATGAAGTCATCCATGAAGTTGTCAATGAAGTTGCCGATGAAGTTGTCGATGAGGTTGTCGAGGTAGTTGTTGATGTAGCTGTCAATGAAGTTGTCAATGAAGTTGTTGATTATGTTGTCAATGAAGTTGTCATTGAAGTTGTATTTGAAGTTGTGTATGTAGTTGTCAATGAAGATGTCAATGAATTTGTCATTGAAGTTGCCAATGACGTTGTCAATGAAGTTGCAAATGAAGTTGTATCCCTGTCAAGCACTTATCAATTTAGCATTCAATGTACCTGTTAGTGTAGTTGTCAATGAGGTTATCAATGTAGTTGCAGATGAAGTTGTCAAATTAATTGTCTACAGTAGCTGTCAATGAAGCTGTCAATGTTGCTGTCGATTAAGTTGTCAATGTAGTTGTCAATGAAGTTGTTAATGACGTTGTCATTGAATTTATCAATGAAGTTGATAGAAAATCTGTGAATTAAGTAGTCAACGAAGTTGTCAATTAAGTTGTCAATGAAGTTGTCTTTGAAGTTGTCAATAAAGTTGTCAATGAAGTTGTCAATGAATTTGTCATTGCAGTTGTCAATGAAGTTGTCAATGAAGTTGTCAATGAAGTTGTCAATGAAGTTGTCAATGAAGTTGTCAATGAAGTTGTCAATGAAGTTGTCAATAAAGTTGTCAATGAAGTTGTTGAAAAATCTGTGAGTGAAGTTGTCCATGAAGTTGTCAATGAAGTTGTCAATGAAGTTGTCAATGAAGTTGTCAGTGTACCTGTCAAAGCAGCTGTCAATTTAGCTTTCAATGTACCTGTCAGTGTAGTTGTCAATGAGGTTATCAATGTAGTTGTAGATGAAGTTGTCAATGTAATTGTCTACAGTAGCCGTAAATGAAGCTGTCAATGTTGCTGTCGATTAAGTTGTCAATGTAGTTAACAATGAAGTTGTCAATGAAGTTGTCATTGAATTTCTCAATGAAGTTGTCAACGAAGTAGTCAATGAAGTTGTCAATGAAGTTGTCAATGAAGATGTTAGAAAATCTGTGAATTAAGTTGTCGATGAAGTTGTCAATGAAGTTGTGAATGAAGTTGTCGATGAAGTTGTCTATAAAGTTGTTAAAAAATCTGTGAATGAAGTTGTCCATGAAGTTGTCAATAAAGTTGTCAATGAAGTTGTATACCTGTCAAGATGGTGTCAATTTAGCATTCAATGTACCTGTCAGTGTAGTTGTCAATGAGGTTATCAATGTAGTTGCAGATGAAGTTGTCAATGTAATAATCTACAGTAGCTGTCAATGAAGCTATCAATTTTGCTGTCGATTAAGTGGTCAATGTAGTTGTCAATGAAGTTGTTAATGAAGTTGTCATTGAATTTATCAATGAAGTTGAAAGAAAATCTGTGAATGAAGTTGTCAATGAAGTTGTCAATTAAGTTGTCAACGAAGTTGTCCATGAAGTTGTTGAAGAAACTGTGAATGAAGTTGTCAATGTAGTTGTCTATTAAGTTGCCAATGGAGTTGTCAATGAAGTTTTCAATGTACCTGTCAAAGCAGCTGTCAATGAAGCTTTCAATGTACCTGTCAATGCAACTGTCAATGTAGTTGTCAATGAAGTTGTCAATGAAGCTGTCGAAAAGTCATCCATGAAGTTGTTGATGAAGTTGTTGATGAAGTTGTCGATGAAGTTGTCAATGAAGTTGTCAATGAAGTTGTCAATGAAGTTGTCAATGAAGTTGTCAATGAAGTTGTAAATGAAGTTATCGATGACGGTGTCAATGAAGTTGTCTTTGAAGTTGTGTATGTAGTAGTCAATGAAGATGTCAATGAATTTTTTATTGAAGTTGTCAATGAAGTTGTCAATGAAGTTTGCAAAGAAGTTGTCAATGAAGTTGTCAATGAAGCTGTCAATGAATTTGGCAATAAAGTTGTCAATAAAGTTGTTAAAAAATCTGCGAATGAAGTTGTCCATGAAGTTGTCAATGAAGTTGTCAATGAAGTTTTCAATATACCAGTCAGACAGGTGTCAATTTAGCATTCAATGTACCTGTCAGTGTAGTTGTCAATGAGGTTATCAATGTAGTTGTAGATGAAGTTGTCAATGTAGTTGTCTACACTAGCTGTCAATGAAGCTGTCAATGTTGCTGTTGATGAAGTTGTCAATGTAGTTGTCAATGAAGTTGTTAATGAAGTTGTCATTGAAGTTGTCAATGAACTAGTCAATGAAGTTGTCAATGAAGTTGTCATAAAAGTTGTCAATGTAGTTGTCAATGAAGTTGTCAATGATGTTGTTAAGAAAATCGTTGATGAAGTTGTCGATGAAGTTATCAATGAAGTTGTCAATGAGGTTGTCAATGAAGTTGTCAATGTAGTTGTCTATGAAGTTGTTGATGACGTTGTCAATGAAGTTGTCAATGAAGTTGTCAATGAAGTTGTCATTGTAGTTGTCAATGAAGTTGTCAATGAATTTGTGAATGAAGTTGTCAATGAAGTTGTCAATGAACTTGTCACTGCAGTTGTTTGATGAAGTTGTCAATGTTCTTGTCAATGAAGTTGTCAATGAAGGTGTTAAAAAATTTGTAAATGAAGTTGTCAATAAAGCTGTCAAAAACTTTGTGAATGAAATTGTCAATGAGGTTGTCCATGAAGTTGTTTATGAAGTTGTCAATGAAGTTGTATACCTGTCAAGCAGGTGTCAATTTAGCATTCAATGTACCTGTCAGTGTAGTTGTCAATGAGGTTATCCATGTAGTTGTAGATGAAGTTGTCAATGTAATTGTCTACAGTGGCTGTCAATGAAGCTGTCAATGTTGCTGTCGATTAAGTTGTCAATGTAGTTGTCAATGAAGTTGTCAATGAAGTTGTCAATGAAGTTGTCAATGAAGTTGTCAATGAAGTTGTTAGAAAATCTGTGAATTAAGTTGTCAATGAAGTTGTCAATGAAGTTGTCAATGTACCTGTCTGAGCAGTTGTCAATGAAGTTATCAATGAAGTTGTCAATGAAGTTGTTGATGATGTTGTCAATGAAGTTGTCATTGAAGTTGTCAAAGTTGTTGCCAATGAAGTTGTCTAGAGTGGCTGTCAATGCAGCTGTCAATGTTGCTGTCGATCAAGTTGTCAATGAAGTTGTCAATGACGTTTTCAATGAAACTGTCGATGAATTTGTCTATGAAGATGTCCATGAAGTTGTCAATGAAGCTGTTATTGTCTTTGTCAATGAAGTTGTCAATGAAGTTGTCAATGTACCTATCAAAGCAGCTGTCAATGTAGCTTTCTATGTACCTGTCAATGCAACTGTCAATGCAGTTGTCAATGAAGTTGTCCATGCTGTTGTTGATGAAGTTGTCGATGAAGTTGTCCATGAAGTTGTCAATGAAGTTGCCAATGAAGTTGTCGATGAAGTTGTCGATGTAGTTGTTGATGTAGCTGTCAATGAAGTTGTCAATGAAGTTTTTGATTATGTTGTCAATGAAGTTGTCATTTAAGTTGTATTTGGAGTTGTGTATGTAGTTGTCAATGAAGAGACAATGAATTTGTCATTGAAGTTGTCAATGAAGTTGTCAATGAAGTTGTCAATGAAGTTGTCAAAGAAGTTGTCAATGAAGTTGTCAATGAAGTTGTCAATGAAGTTGTCTATAAAGTTGTCTATAAAGTTGCTAAAAAATCTGTGAATGAAGTTGTCCATGAAGTTGTCAATGAAGTGGTCAATGAAGTTGTATGCCTGTCAAGCAGGTGTCAATTTAGCATTCAATGTACCTGTTAGTGTAGTTGTCAATGAGGTTATCAATGTAGTTGCAGATGAAGTTGTCAATGTAATTGTCTACAGTAGCTGTCAATGAAGCTGTCAATGTTGCTGTCGATTAAGTTGTCAAGGTAGATGTCAATGAAGTTGTTAATGAAGTTGTCATTGAATTTTTCAATGAAGTTGATAGAAAATCTGTGAATTAAGTTGTCATTGAAGTTGTCAATTAAGTTGTCAATGAAGTTGTCTTTGAAGTTGTGTATGTTGTTGTCAAACAAGATGTAAATGAATTTGTCATAGAAGTTGTCAATGAAGTTGTCAATGAAGTTGTCAATGAAGTTGTCAATGAAGTTGTCAATGAAGTTGTCAATGAAGTTGTCAATAAAGTTGTCAATAAAGTTGTTAAAAAATCTGTGAATGAAGTTGTCCATGAAGTTGTCAATGAAGTTGTCAATGAAGTTGTACACCTGTCAAGCAGGTGTCAATTTAGCATTCAATGTACCTGTCAGTGTAGTTGTCAATGAGGTTATCAATGTAGTTGTAGATGAAGTTGTCAATGTAATTGTCTACACTAGCTATCAATGAAGCTGTCAATGTTTCTGTCGATTAAGTTGTCAATGTAGTTAACAATGAAGTTGTTAATGAAGTTGTCATTGAAGTTGTCAATGAACTAGTCAATGAAGTTGTCAATGAAGTAGTCATAGAAGTTGTCAATGAAGTTGTCCATGCTGTTGTTGATGAAGTTGTCGATGAAGTCATCTATGAAGTTGTCAATGAAGTTACCGATGAAGTTGTCGATGAAGTTGTCGAGGTAGTTGTTGATATAGCTGTCAATGAAGTTGTCAATGAAGTTGTTGATTATGTTGTCAATGAAGTTGTCATTGAAGTTGTATTTGAAGTTGTGTATGTAGTTGTCAATGAAGATGTCAATGAATTTGTCATTGAAGTTGTCAATGACGTTGTCAATGAAGTTGTTAATGAAGTTGTATCCCTGTCAAGCACTTATCAATTTAGCATTCAATGTACCTGTTAGTGTAGTTGTCAATGAGGTTATCAATGTAGTTGCAGATGAAGTTGTCAAATTAATTGTCTACAGTAGCTGTCAATGAAGCTGTCAATGTTGCTGTCGATTAAGTTGTCAATGTAGTTGTCAATGAAGTTGTCAATGACGTTGTCATTGAATTTATCAATGAAGTTGATAGAAAATCAGTGAATAAAGTAGTCAACGAAGTTGTCAATTAAGTTGTCAATGAAGTTGTCTTTGAAGTTGTCAATAAAGTTGTCAATGAAGTTGTCAATGAATTTGTCATTGCAGTTGTCAATGAAGTTGTCAATGAAGTTGTCAATGAAGTTGTCAATGAAGTTGTCAATGAAGTTGTCAATGAAGTTGTCAATGAAGTTGTCAATGAAGTTGTCAATAAAGTTGTTAAAAAATCTGTGAATGAAGTTGTCCATGAAGTTGTCAATGAAGTTGTCAATGAAGTTGTCAATGAAGTTGTCAGTGAAGTTGTATACCTGTCAAGCAGGTGTCAATTTAGCATTCAATGTACCTGTCAGTGTAGTTGTCAATGAGGTTATCAATGTAGTTGTAGATGAAGTTGTCAATGTAATTGTCTACAGTAGCCGTAAATGAAGCTGTCAATGTTGCTGTCGATTAAGTTGTCAATGTAGTTAACAATGAAGTTGTTAATGAAGTTGTCATTGAATTTGTCAATGAAGTTGTCAACGAAGTTGTCAATGAAGTTGTCAATGAAGTTGTCAAGGAAGTTGTTAGAAAATCTGTGAATTAAGTTGTCGATGAAGTTGTCAATGAAGTTGTGAATGAAGTTGTCGATGAAGTTGTCTATAAAGTTGTTAAAAAATCTGTGAATGAAGTTGTCCATGAAGTTGTCAATAAAGTTGTCAATGAAGTTGTATACCTGTCAAGATGGTGTCAATTTAGCATTCAATGTACCTGTCAGTGTAGTTGTCAATGAGGTTATCAATGTAGTTGCAGATGAAGTTGTCAATGTAATAATCTACAGTAGCTGTCTATGAAGCTATCAATTTTGCTGTCGATTAAGTGGACAATGTAGTTGTCAATGAAGTTGTTAATGAAGTTGTCATTGAATTTATCAATGAAGTTGAAAGAAAATCTGTGAATTAAGTTGGCAATGAAGTTGTCAATTAAGTTGTCAATGAAGTTGTCAATGAAGTTGTTCAAGAAATCTGTGAATGAAGTTTTCAATGTAGTTGTCTATTAAGTTGCCAATGGAGTTGTCAATGAAGTTTTCAATGTACCTGTCAAAGCAGCTGTCAATGAAGCTTTCAATGTACCTGTCAATGCAACTGTCAATGTAGTTGTCAATGAAGTTGTCAATGAAGCTGTCGAAAAGTCATCCATGAAGTTGTTGATGAAGTTGTTGATGAAGTTGTCGATGAAGTTGTCAATGAAGTTGTCAATGAAGTTGTCAATGAAGTTGTCAATGAAGTTGTCAATGAAGTTGTCAATGAAGTTGTCAATGAAGTTGTCAATGAAGTTATTGATGATGTTGTCAATGAAGTTGTCTTTGAAGTTGTGTAAGTAGTTGTCAATGAAGATGTCAATGAATTTTTTATTGAAGTTGTCACTGAAGTTGTCAATGAAGTTTGCAAAGAAGTTGTCAATGAAGTTGTCAATGAAGCTGTCAATGAATTTGGCAATAAAGTTGTCAATAAAGTTGTTAAAAATTCTGTGAATGAAGTTGTCCATGAAGTTGTCAATGAAGTTGTCAATGAAGTTTTCAATATACCAGTCAGACAGGTGTGCATTTAGCATTCAATGTACCTGTCAGTGTAGTTGTCAATGAGGTTATCAATGTAGTTGTAGATGAAGTTGTCAATGTAGTTGTCTACAGTAGCTGTCAATGAAGCTGTCAATGTTGCTGTTGATGAAGTTGTCAATGTAGTTGTCAATGAAGTTGTTAATGAAGTTGTCATTGAAGTTGTCAATGAACTTGTCAATGAAGTTGTCAATGAAGTTGTCATAAAAGTTGTCAATGTAGTTGTCAATGAAGTTGTCAATGATGTTGTTAAGAAAATCGTTGATGAAGTTGTCGATGAAGTTATCAATGAAGTTGTCAATGAGGTTGTCATAGAAGTTGTCAATGTAGTTGTCTATGAAGTTGTTGATGACGTTGTCAATGAAGTTGTCAATGAAGTTGTCAATGAAGTTGTCATTGTAGTTGTCAATGAAGTTGTCAATGAATTTGTGAATGAAGTTGTCAATGAAGTTGTCAATGAACTTGTCACTGCAGTTGTTTGATGAAGTTGTCAATGTTCTTGTCAATGAAGTTGTCAATGAAGGTGTTAAAAAATTTGTAAATGAAGTTGTCAATAAAGCTGTCAAAAACTTTGTGAATGAAATTGTCAATGAGGTTGTCCATGAAGTTGTTTATGAAGTTGTCAATGAAGTTGTATACCTGTCAAGCAGGTGTCAATTTAGCATTCAATGTACCTGTCAGTGTAGTTGTCAATGAGGTTATCCATGTAGTTGTAGATGAAGTTGTCAATGTAATTGTCTACAGTGGCTGTCAATGAAGCTGTCAATGTTGCTGTCGATTAAGTTGTCAATGTAGTTGTCAATGAAGTTGTCAATGAAGTTGTCAATGAAGTTGTCAATGAAGTTGTCAATGAAGTTGTCAATGAAGTTGTTAAAAAATCTGTGAATGAAGTAGTCAATGAAGTTGTCAATGAAGTTGTCAATGTACGTGTCAAAGCAGTTGTCAATGAAGTTATCAATGAAGTTGTCAATGAAGTTGTTGATGATGTTGTCAATGAAGTTGTCATTGAAGTTGTCAAAGTTGTTGCCAATGAAGTTGTCTAGAGTGGCTGTCAATGCAGCTGTCAATGTTGCTGTCGATCAAGTTGTCAATGAAGTTGTCAATGACGTTTTCAATGAAACTGTCGATGAATTTGTCTATGAAGATGTCCATAAGGTTGTCAATGAAGCTGTAATTGACTTTGTCAATGAAGTTTTCAATGAAGTTGTCAATGTACCTGTCAAAGCAGCTGTCAATGTAGCTTTCTATGTACCTGTCAATGCAACTGTCAATTAAGTTGTCAATGAAGTTGTCCATGCTGTTGTTGATGAAGTTGTCGATGAAGTTGTCCATGAAGTTGTCAATGAAGTTGCCAATGAAGTTGTCGATGAAGTTGTCGATGTAGTTGTTGATGTAGCTGTCAATGAAGTTGTCAATGAAGTTTTTGATTATGTTGTCAATGAAGTTGTCATTTAAGTTGTATTTGGAATTGTGTATGTAGTTGTCAATGAAGAGACAATGAAGTTGTCATTGAAGTTGTCAATGAAGTTGTCAATGAAGTTGTCAATGAAGTTGTCAAAGAAGTTGTCAATGAAGTTGTCAATGAAGTTGTCAATGAAGTTGTCTATAAAGTTGTCTATAAAGTTGCTAAAAAATCTGTGAATGAAGTTGTCCATGAAGTTGTCAATGAAGTGGTCAATGAAGTTGTATGCCTGTCAAGCAGGTGTCAATTTAGCATTCAATGTACCTGTTAGTGTAGTTGTCAATGAGGTTATCAATGTAGTTGCAGATGAAGTTGTCAATATAATTGTCTACAGTAGCTGTCAATGAAGCTGTCAATGTTGCTGTCGATTAAGTTGTCAAGGTAGATGTCAATGAAGTTGTCAATGAATTTGTCAATGAAGTCTTCAATGAAGTTGTTAAAAAATCTGTGAATTAAGTTGTCATTGAAGTTGTCAATTAAGTTGTCAATGAAGTTGTCTTTGAAGTTGTGTATGCTGTTGTCAAACAAGATGTAAATGAATTTGTCATTGAAGTTGTCAATGAAGTTGTCAATGAAGTTGTCAATGAAGTTGTCAATGAAGTTGTCAATGAAGTTGTCAATAAAGTTGTCAATAAAGTTGTTAAAAAATCTGTGAATGAAGTTGTCCATGAAGTTGTCAATGAAGTTGTCAATGAAGTTGTATACCTGTCAAGCAGGTGTCAATTTAGCATTCAATGTACCTGTCAGTGTAGTTGTCAATGAGGTTATCAATGTAGTTGTAGATGAAGTTGTCAATGTAGTTGTCTACAGTAGCTGTCAATGAAGCTGTCAATGTTGCTGTCGATTAAGTTGTCAATGTAGTTAACAATGAAGTTGTTAATGAAGTTGTCATTGAAGTTGTCAATGAAGTTGTCAATGAAGTTGTCAATGAAGTAGTCATTGAAGTTGTCAATGAAGTTGTCAATGAAGTTGTCAATGATGTTGTTAAGAAAATCATTGATGAAGTTGTCGATGAAGTTATCAATGAAGTTGTCAATGAGGTTGTACATAGAAGTTGTCAATGTAGTTGTCAATGAAGCTGTTAAAGAATTTGTGAATGAAGTTGTCAATGAAGTTGTCAATGAACTTGTCACTGCAGTTGTTTGATGAAGTTGTCAATGTTCTTGTCAATGAAGTTGTCAATGAAGGTGTTAAAAAATTTGTAAATGAAGTTGTCAATAAAGCTGTCAAAAACTTTGTGAATGAAATTGTCAATGAGGTTGTCCATGAAGTTGTTTATGAAGTTGTCAATGAAGTTGTATACCTGTCAAGCAGGTGTCAATTTAGCATTCAATGTACCTGTCAGTGTAGTTGTCAATGAGGTTATCCATGTAGTTGTAGATGAAGTTGTCAATGTAATTGTCTACAGTGGCTGTCAATGAAGCTGTCAATGTTGCTGTCGATTAAGTTGTCAATGTAGTTGTCAATGAAGTTGTCAATGAAGTTGTCAATGAAGTTGTTAGAAAATCTGTGAATTAAGTAGTCAATGGAGTTGTCAATGAAGTTTTCAATGTACCTGTCAGAGCAGTTGTCAATGAAGTTATCAATGAAGTTGACAATGAAGTTGTTGATGATGTTGTCAATGAAGTTGTCATTGAAGTTGTCAAAGTTGTTGCCGATGAAGTTGTCTAGAGTGGCTGTCAATGAAGCTGTCAATGTTGCTGTCGATCAAGTTGTCAATGAAGTTGTCAATGACGTTTTCAATGAAACTGTCGATGAAGTTGTCGATGAAGATGTCCATGAAGTTGTCAATGAAGCTGTAATTGACTTTGTCAATGAAGTGGTCAATGAAGTTGTCAATGAACCTATCAAAGCAGCTGTCAATGTAGCTTTCTATGTACCTGTCAATGCAACTGTCAATGCAGTTTTCAATGAAGTTGTCCATGCTGTTGTTGATGAAGTTGTCGATGAAGTTGTCCATGAAGTTGTCAATGAAGTTGCCGATGAAGTTGTCGATGAAGTTGTCGATGTAGTTGTTGATGTAGCTGTCAATGAAGTTGTCAATGAAGTTGTTGATTATGTTGTCAATGAAGTTGTCATTTAAGTTGTATTTGGAATTGTGTATGTAGTTGTCAATGATGATGACAAGGAAGTTGTCAGTGAAGTTGTAAATGAAGTTGTCTATAGTAGCTGTCAATGCAGCTGTCAATATGCTGTTGATGAAGTTGTCAATGAGGTTGTCAATGAAGTTGTCAATGAAGTTTGTTGATGCCGTTGTTGATGAAGTTGTCGATGAAGTGGTCAATGTCATTTTCAATGAAGTTGTCAATGAAGTTTTCGATGAAGTTGTCCACGAAGTTGTCAATGAAGTTGTCAATGAAGTTGTCAATGAGGTTATCAATGTACCTGTCAAAGCAACTGTCTGTTGTTGATGAAGTTGTCAATGTAGTTGTCGATGAAGTTGTCGATAAAGTCGTCCATGAAGTTGTCGATGAAGTTGTCAATGAAGTTGTCTAGAGTAGCTGTTAATGCAGCTGTCAATATGCTGTTGATGAAGTTGTCAATGTTTTTGTCAATGAAGTTGTCAATGAAGTTGTCGATGCAGTTGTCGATGAAGTTGTCGATGAAGTTGTCAATGAAGTTTTCGATGAAGTTGTCAATGAAGTTTTCGATGAAGTTGTCCATGAAGTTGTCAATGAAGCTGTCAATGAAGTTGTCAATGAGGTTATCAATGTAGTTGTAGATGAAGTTATCAATGTAGTTGTCTACAGTAGCTGTCAATGCGGCTGCCATTGTTGCTGTCGATGAAGTCGTCAATGTAGTTGTCAATGAATTTGTAAATGAAGTTGTCATTGAAGTTGTCAATGAAGTTGTCAATGAAGTAGTCAGTGAAGTTGTCAATGAAGTTGTTGAAGAATCTGTGAATGAAGTTGTCAATGAAGTTGTCTTAAGTTGCCAATGGAGTTGTCAATGAAGTTGTTGATGTACCTGTCAAAGCATCTGTCAATGTAGCTTTCAATGTACCTGTCAATGCAGCTGTTAATGTAGTTTTCAATGAAGTTGTCAATGTAGTTGTCGATGAAGCTGTCGAAGAAGTGATCCATGAAGTTGTCGATGAAGTTGTCAATGAAGTTGTCAATGAAGTTGTCCATGAAGTTGTCCGTGAAGTTGTCCATGAAGTTGTCGATGAAGTTGTTAATGAAGTTGTCAATGAAGTTGTCATAGAAGTTGTCAATGTAGTTGTCTAGCATAGTGCTCAATGCAGCTGTCAATGTTGCTGTTGATGAAGTTGTCAATGTGGTTGTCATGAAGTTGTCGACGCAGTTGTCGATGAAGTTGTCAATGAAGTTGTCTATGAAGTTTTCGATGAAGTTGTCAATGAAGTTGTCAATGAAGTTGTCCATGAAGTTGTCAATGACGTTGTCAATGAAGTTGTCAATGTACCTGTCAAAGCATCTGTCAATGTAGCTTGCATTGTACCTGTCTTTACAGCTGTCAATGTAGTTGTCAATGAGGTTATCAATGTAGTTGTCAATGAAGGTGTCAATGTAGTTGTTTAGAGTAGCTGTCGATGCAGCTGTCAATGTTGCTGTCAATTAAGTTGTAAATGTAAATGTCAATGAAGGTGTCAATGAAGTTGTATGTGAAGTTGTTGATGACATTGTCATTGAAGTTGTCGATGAAGTTGTCAATGAAGTTGTCGATGAAGTTGTCAATGTAGTTGTCAATGAAGTTGTCAAAAAGCTATTAAAAACTTTGTGAATGCAATTTTCAATGAGGTTGTCCTTGGAGTTGTCAATGATTTTTTCAACGAAATTGTCAATGAAATTGTCAATGAAGTTGTGAATGAAGTTGTGAATGAAGTTGTAAAAGAAGTTGCCGTTGAAGCTGTCAATGAAGTTGCCAATGAAATTGTCAATGAAGCTGTCAATATAGTTGTCAATGAAGTTGTCAATGAAGTTGTCAATGAAGTTTTCAATGAAGTTGTCAATGTACCTGTCAAAGCAGCTGTCAATGTAGCTTTCAATGCATCTGTCAATGCAACTGTCATTGTAGTTGTCAATGAAGTTGTCAATGTAGTTGTCGATGAAGTTGTTGATAAAGTCATCCAAGAAGTTGTCGATGAAGTTGTCAATGAAGTCGTCAATGAAGTTGTCTAGAGTAGCTGTCAATGCAGCTGTCAATATGCTGTTGATAAAGTTGTCAATGTGGTTGTCAATGCAGTTGTCGTTGAAGTTGTTGATGAAGTTGTCAATGAAGTTTTCGATGAAGTTGTCAATGAAGTTTTCAACGAAGTTGTCCATGAAGTTGTCAATGAAGCTGTCAATGAAGTTGTCAATGAGGTTATCAATGTAGTTGTAGATGAAGTTGTCAATGTAGTTGTCTACAGTAGCTGTCAATGCAGCTGTCAATGTTGCTGTCGATGAAGTTGTCAATGTAGTTGTCAATGAATTGTAAATGAAGTTGTCATTGAAGTTGTCAATGAAGTTGTCAATGAAGTAGTCAACGAAGTTGTCAATGAAGTTGTCAATGAAGTTGTTGAAGAATGTGTAAATGAAGTTGCCAATGAAGTTGTCTTAAGTTGCCAATGGAGTTGTCAATGAAGTTGTTGATGTACCTGTCAAAGCATCTGTCAATGTAGCTTTCAATGTAGTTGTTAAGAAAGTTGTCAGTGAAGTTGTCCATGAAGTTGACAATGAAGTAGTTAATGAAGTTGTCAATGAAGTTGTCATAGAAGTTGTCAATGTAGTTGTCTAGTGTAGCTCTCAATGCAGCTGTCAATGTTGCTGTTGATGAAGTTGTCAATGTGGTTGTCAATGAAGTTGTCATGAAGTTGTCGATGCAGTTGTCAATGAAGTTGTCAATGAAGTTGTCAATGTACTTGTCAAAGCAGCTGTCAATGTAGCTTGATATGTACCTGTCTTTACAACTGTCAATGTAGTTGTCAATGAGGTTATCAATGTAGTTGTCAATGAAGTTGTCAATGTAGTTGTTTAGAGTAGCTGTCGATGCAGCTGTCAATGTTGCTGTCAATTAAGTTGTAAATGTAAATGTCAATGAAGGTGTCAATGAAGTTGTTCGTGAAGTTGTTGATAACATTGTCATTGAAGTTGTCGATGAAGTTGTCAATGAAGTTGTCGATGAAGTTGTCAATGTAGTTGTCAATGAAGTTGTCAAAAAGCTGTTAAAAACTTTGTGAATGAAATTGTCAATGAGGCTGTCCATGAAGTTGTCAATGAAGTTTTCAATGAAGTTGTCAATGTAGTTGTCAATGAAGTTGTCAACGAAGTTGTCAATGAAGTTGTCCTTGAAGTTGTCCTTGAAGTTGTCAATGAAGTTGTCAATGAAATTGTCAATGAAGTTGTCAATGAAGTTGTCAATGAAGTTGTCAATGAAGTTGTCAATGAAGTTGCCAATGAGGTTGTTAAAAAATCAGTGAATTTAGTTTATTGAAGTTGTCAATGAAGTTGTTGAAGAATCTGTAAATGAAGTTGTCAATGAAGTTGTCTATTAAGTTGCCAATGGAGTTGTCAATGAAGTTTTCAATGTACCTGTCAAAGCAGCTGTCAATGAAGCTTTAAATGTACCTGTCAATGCAACTGTCAATGTAGTTGTCAATGAAGTTGTCTACGTAGCTGTCGATGAAGCTTTCAAAGAAGTCATCCATAAAGTTGTCGATGAAGTTGTCGATGAAGTTGTCAATAAAGTTGTCAATGAAGTTGTCCATGAAGTCCTCAATGAAGTTGTCAATGAAGTTGTCAATGAAGTTGTTAAGAAAGTTGTTGACAAAGTCATTGATGAAGTTGTAAATGAAGTTGTCAATGAAGTTGTCATAGAAGTTGTCAATGTAGTTGTCAATGTATTAGTCAATGCAGCTGTCAATGTTGCTGTCAATGAAGATGTCAATGAAGTTGTCAATGATTTTGTCAATGAAGTTGTCAATGAAGTTGTCAATGAAGTTGTCAATGAAGTTGTTGATGACGTTGTCAAAGTAGTTGTCAAGGAAGTTGTCTAGAGTAGCTGTCAAGCTGCCGCTTTCAATGTTGCTGTCGATCAAGTTGTCAATATAGTTGTCCTTGAAATTATGAATAAAGTTGTCAATGAAGTTGTCAATGTACCTGTCAAAGCAGCTGCGAATGTAGCTTTCAATGTAACTGTCTTTGCAACTCATTGACAATGTAGTTGTCAATGAGGTTATCAATGTAGTTGTCGGTGAATTTGTCAATGAAGTTATCAATGAAGTTGTCAAGGAAGTTGTCAGTGAAGTTGTCAATGAAGTTGTCAATGAAATCGTAATTGAAGATGTCAATGTAGTTGTCAATGAAGTTGTTAAAAAATCTGTGAATGAAGTTGTCAATGATGTTGTCCATGATGTTGTCCATGAAGTTATCAATGAAGTTGTCAATGAAGTTGTCAATGAAGCTTGTCAATGAAGCTTGTGGATGAAGTTGTCATTGAAGTTGTCATTGAAGTTGTCGATGAACTTGTCAATTTAGATTTCAATGAAGTTGTTGATGAATTTGTCAATGAAGTTGCCAATGAAGTTGTCACTGAAGTTGTCAATGAAGTTGTCAATGAAGTTGTCGAAATTGTCAAAGTAGTTGTCAATGAAGTTGTCAATGAAGTTGTCAATGAAGTTGTTAATGATGTTGTCAATGAAGTTGTCAATGAAGTTGTCATTGAAGTTGTGTATGAAATTGTCGATGAAGTTGTCAATGAATTTGTCATTGAAGTTGTCAATGAAGTTGTCAATGAAGTTGTCAATGTACCTGTCAAAACAGCTGCCAATGTAGCTTTCAAAGTTTCTGTCAATGCAACTGTCAATGTAGTTGTCAATGAGGTTATCAATGTCGTTGTCAATGATGTTTTCAATGACATTGTCAATGTTCCTTGCAATGCAACTGTCGATGTAGTTGTCAATGCAGTTGTCAATATATTTGTCGATGAAGCTGTCGATGAAGTCATCCAAGAAGTTGTGGATTAAGTTGCCGACGTGTTGCCGATGAAGTTGTCATTGAAGTTGTCAATGAAGTTGTTAAAGAAGTTTTCGATGAAGTTGTCAATGAAGCTGTCAATGAAGTTGTCCATGAAGTTGTCAATGAAGTTGTCAATGAAGTTGTCAATGTACCTGTCAAAGCAGCTGTCAATGTAGCTTTCAATGTACCTGTCTTTGCAACTGTCAATGTAGTTGTCAATGAGGTTATCAATGTAGTTGTCAATGAAGTTGTCAATGTAGTTGTTTAGAGTAGCTGTTGATGCAGTTGTCAATGTTGATGTCAACTAAGTTGAAGGTGTCAATGAAGTTGTCAGTGAAGTGGTTGATGACATTGTCATTGAAGTTGTCGATGAAGTTGTCAATGAAGTTTTCAACCATGAAGTTGTCAACCATGAAGTTGTCAATGAAGTTGTCAATGAAGTTTTCAATGAAGTTGTTAAGAAAGTTGTTGATAAAGTCATCGATGAAGTTGTAAATGAAGTTGTCAATGAAGTTGTCATAGAAGTTGTAAATGTAGTTGTCAATGTATTTGTCAATGCAGTTGTCAATGTTGCTGTCAATGAAGTTGTCAATGAAGTTGTCAATGATTTTGTCAATAAAGTTGTCAATGAAGTTGTTGATGACGTTGTCAAAGTAGTTGTCAAGGAAGTTGTCTAGAGTAGCTGTCAAGCTGCCGCTTTCAATGTTGCTGTCGATCAAGTTGTCAATATAGTTGTCCTTTGAAGTTATGAATGAAGTTGTCAATGAAGTTGTCAATGTACCTGTCAAAGCAGCTGCGAATGTAGCTTTCAATGTACCTGTCTTTGCAACTCATTGACAATGTAGTTGTCAATGAGGTTATCAATGTAGTTGTCGGTGAATTTGTCAATGTAGTTATCAATGAAGTTGTCAAGGAAGTTGTCAGTGAAGTTGTCAATGAAGTTGTCAATGAAATCGTCACTGAAGATGTCAATGTAGTTGTCAATGAAGTTGTTAAAAAATCTGTGAATGAAGTTGTCAATGATGTTGTCAATGAAGTTGTCAATGAAGTTGTCCATGAAGTTGTTGATGAATTTGTCATTGAAGTTGCCAATGAAGTTGTCAATGAAGTTGTCAATGAAGTTGTCGAAAGAGTTGTAGATGAACTTGTAAAAGTAGTTGTCAATGAAGTTGTTGATGAAGATGTCAATGAAGATGTCAACGAAGTTGTTAATGAAGTTGTCATTGAAGTTGTCAATGAAGTTGTCAATGAAGTTGTCAATAAAGCTGTTAAAAAATCTGTTAAAAAATCTGTGAATGCAGTTGTCCAAGAAGTTGTCAATGAAGTTTTCAATGAAGTTGTCAATGTACCTGTCAAAACAGCTGTCAATTTAGCTTTCAATGTTCCTGTCAATGCAACTGTCAAGGTAGTTGTCAATGAGGTTATCAATGTCGTTGTCAATGATGTTTTTAATGACGTTGTCAATGTACCTTGAAATGCAACTGTCGATATAGTTGTCAATGCAGTTGTCAATATATTTGTCGATGAAGCCGTCGATGAAGTCATCCAAGAAGTTGTGGATTAAGTTGCCGACGAAGTTGTCGATGAAGTTTTCGATGAAGTTGTCAATGAAGCTGTCAATGAAGTTGTCCATGAAGTTGTCAATGAAGCTGTCAATGAAGTTTTCAATGTACCTGTCAAAGCATCTGTCAATGTAGCTTGCAATGTACCTGTCTTTGCAACTGTCAATGTAGTTGTCAATGAGGTTATCAATGTAGTTGTCAATGAAGTTGTCAATGTAGTTGTCAATGTACCTGTCAAAGCATCTTTCCATGTAGCTTTCAATGTACCTGTCTTTACAACTGTCAATGTAGTTGTCAATGAGGTTATCAATGTAGTTGTCAATGAAGTTGTCAATGTAGTTTTAGAGTAGCTGTCAATGCAGCTGTCAATGTTGCTGTCAATTAAGTTGTAAATGTAAATGTCAATGAAGGTGTCAATGAAGTTGTATGTGAAGTTGTTGATGACATTGTCATTGAAGTTGTCGATGAAGTTGTCAATGAAGTTGTCGATGAAGTTGTCAATGTAGTTGTCAATGAAGTTGTCAAAAAGCTGTTAAAAACTTTGTGAATGCAATTGTCAATGAGGCTGTCCTTGGAGTTGTCAATGATTTTTTCAACGAAATTGTCAATGAAATTGTCAATGAAGTTGTGAATGAAGTTGTCAATGAAGTTGTAAAAGAAGTTGCCGTTGAAGCTGTCAATGAAGTTGCCAATGAAATTGTCAATGAAGCTGTCAATATAGTTGTCAATGAAGTTGTCAATGAAGTTGTCAATGAAGTTTTCAATGAAGTTGTCAATGTACCTGTCAAAGCAGCTGTCAATGTAGCTTTCAATGCATCTGTCAATGCAACTGTCATTGTAGTTGTCAATGAAGTTGTCAATGTAGTTGTCGATGAAGTTGTCGATAAAGTCGTCCATGAAGTTGTCTATGAAGTTGTCAATGAAGTCGTCAATGAAGTTGTCTAGAGTAGCTGTCAATGCAGCTGTCAATATATTGACATGAAGTTTTCAACGAAGTTGTCCATGAAGTTGTCAATGAAGCTGTCAATGAAGTTGTCAATGAGGTTATCAATGTAGTTGTAGATGAAGTTATCAATGTAGTTGTCTACAGTAGCTGTCAATGCAGCTGTCAATGTTGCTGTCGATGAAGTCGTCAATGTAGTTGTCAATGAAGTTGTAAATGAAGTTGTCATTGAAGTTGTAAATGAAGTTGTCAATGAAGTAGTCAGTGAAGTTGTCAATGAAGTTGTCAATGAAGTTGTTGAAGAATGTGTAAATGAAGTTGCCAATGAAGTTGTCTTAAGTTGCCAATGGAGTTGTCAATGAAGTTGTTGATGTACCTGTCAAAGCATCTGTCAATGTAGCTTTCAATGAAGTTGTTAAGAAAGTTGTCGGTGAAGTTGTCCATGAAGTTGTCCGTGAAGTTGTCCATGAAGTTGTCGATGAAGTTGTTAATGAAGTTGTCAATGAAGTTGTCATAGAAGTTGTCAATGTAGTTGTCTAGTGTAGCTCTCAATGCAGCTGTCAATGTTGCTGTTGATGAAGTTGTCAATGTGGTTGTCAATGAAGTTGTCATGAAGTTGTCGATGCAGTTGTCGATGAAGTTGTCAATGAAGTTGTCTATGAAGTTTTCGATGAAGTTGTCAATGAAGTTGTCCATGAAGTTGTCAATGAAGTTGTCAATGTACCTGTCAAAGCATCTGTCAATGTAGCTTGCAATGTACCTGTCTTTGCAACTGTCAATGTAGTTGTCAATGAGGTTATCAATGTAGTTGTCAATGAAGTTGTCAATGTAGTTGTTTAGAGTAGCTGTCGATGCAGTTGTCAATGTTGCTGTCAATTAAGTTGTAAATGTAAATGTCAATGAAGGTGTCAGTGAAGTTGTATGTGAAGTTGTTGATGACATTGTCAATGAAGTTGTCGATGAGGTTGCCGAAGTAGTTGTCAATGAACTTGTCAATGTAGTTGTCAATGAAGTTGTCAAAAAGCTGTTAAAAACTTTGTGAATGAAATTGTCAATGAGGCTGTCCATGAAGTTGTCAATGAAGTTTTCAATGAAGTTGTCAATGAAGTTGTCAATGAAGTTGTGAATGACATTGTCAATGAAGTTGTCCAAGAAGTTGTCCTTGAAGTTGTCAATGAAGTTGTCAATGAAATTGTCAATGAAGTTGTCAATGAAGTTGTCAATGAAGTTGTCAATGAAGTTGTCAATGAAGTTGTCAATGAAGCTGTCAATGAAGTTTTCAATGTACCTGTCAATGTAGTTGTCAATGAGGTTATCAATGTAGTTGTCAATGAAGTTGTCAATGTAGTTGTTTAGAGTAGCTGTCAATGCAGCTGTCAATGTTGCTGTCAATTAAGTTGTAAATGTAAATGTCAATGAAGGTGTCAGTGAAGTTGTATGTGAAGTTGTTGATGACATTGTCATTGAAGTTGTCGATGAAGTTGTCAAAGAAGTTGTCGATGAAGTTGTCAATGTAGTTGTCAATGAAGTTGTCAAAAAGCTGTTAAAAACTTTGTGAATGAAATTGTCAATGAGGCTGTCCATGAAGTTGTCAATGAAGTTTTCAATGAAGTTGTCAATGAAGTTGTCAATGAAGTTGTCAATGAAGTTGTCAATGAAGTTGTCCAAGAAGTTGTCCTTGAAGTTGTCAATGAAGTTGTCAATGAAATTGTCAATGAAGTTGTCAATGAAGTTGTCAATGAAGTTGTCAATGAAGTTGTCAATGAAGTTGTCAATGAAGTTGTCAATGAGGTTGTTAAAAAATTGGTGAATTAAGTTGTCAATGAAGTTGTCAATGAAGTTGTTGAAGAATCTGTAAATGAAGTTGTCAATGAAGTTGTCTATTAAGTTGCCAATGGAGTTGTCAATGAAGTTTTCAATGTACCTGTCAAAGCAGCAGTCAATGAAGCTTTAAATGTACCTGTCAATGCAACTGTCAATATAGTTGTCAATGAAGTTGTCTACGTAGCTGTCGATGAAGCTTTCAAAGAAGTCATCCATAAAGTTGTCGATGAAGTTGTCGATGAAGTTGTCAATAAAGTTGTCAATGAATTTGTCTTGAAGTCCTCAATGAAGTTGTCAATGAAGTTGTCAATGAAGTTGTTAAGAAAGTTGTTGACAAAGTCATTGATGAAGTTGTAAATGAAGTTGTCAATAAAGTTGTCATAGAAGTTGTCAATGTAGTTGTCAATGTATTAGTCAATGCAGCTCTCAATGTTGCTGTCAATGAAGATGTCAATGAAGTTGTCAATGATTTTGTCAATGAAGTTGTCAATGAAGTTGTCAATGAAGTTGTTGATGACGTTGTCAAAGTATTTGTCAAGAAAGTTGTCTAGAGTAGTTGTCAATGCAGCTTTCAATGTTGCTGTCGATCAAGTTGTCAATACAGTTGTCCATGAAGTTATAAATGAAGTTGTCAATGAAGTTGTCAATGTACCTGTCAAAGCAGCTGCGAATGTAGCTTTCAATGTAACTGTCTTTGCAACTCATTGACAATGTAGTTGTCAATGAGGTTATCAATGTAGTTGTCGGTGAATTTGTCAATGAAGTTATCAATGAAGTTGTCAAGGAAGTTGTCAGTGAAGTTGTCAATGAAGTTGTCGATGAAATTGTCATTGAAGATGTCAATGTAGTTGTCAATGAAGTTGTTAAAAAATCCGTGAATGAAGTTGTCAATGATGTTGTCCATGAAGTTGTCAATGAAGTTGTCAATGAAGTTGTCAATGAAGCTTGTCAATGAAGCTTGTGGATGAAGTTGTCATTGAAGTTGTCATTGAAGTTGTCGATGAACTTGTCAATTTAGATTTCAATGAAGTTGTTGATGAATTTGTCAATGAAGTTGCCAATGAAGTTGTCACTGAAGTTGTCAATGAAGTTGTCAATGAAGTTGTCAAAATTGTCAATGAAGTTGTCAATGAAGTTGTCAATGAAGTTGTCAATGAAGTTGTTAATGATGTTGTTAATGAAGTTGTCAATGAAGTTGTCATTGAAGTTGTCTATGAAATTGTCGATGAAGTTGTCAATGAATTTGTCATTGAAGTTGTCAATGAAGTTTTCAATGAAGTTGTCAATGTACCTGTCAAAACAGCTGTCAATTTAGCTTTCAATGTTCCTGTCAATGCAACTGTCAATGTAGTTGTCAATGAGGTCATCAATGTCGTTGTCAATGATGTTTTCAATGACGTTGTCAATGTACCTTGCAATGCAACTGTCGATATTGTTGTCAATGCAGTTGTCAATATATTTGTCGATGAAGCTGTCGATGAAGTCCTCCAAGAAGTTGTGGATTAAGTTGCCGACGTGTTGCCGATGAAGTTGTCATTGAAGTTGTCAATGAAGTTGTTAAAGAAGTTTTCGATGAAGTTGTCAATGAAGCTCCCAATGAAGTTGTCCATGAAGTTGTCAATGAAGCCGTCAATGAAGTTGTCAATGTACCTGTCAAAGCAGCTGTCAATGTAGCTTGCAATGTACCTGTCTTTGCAACTGTCAATGTAGTTGTCAATGAAGTTATCAATGTAGTTGTCAATGAAGTTGTCAATGTAGTTGTTTAGAGTAGCTGTTGATGCAGCTGTCAATGTTGCTGTCAACTAAGTTGTAAATGTAAATGTCAATGAAGGTGTCAATGAAGTTGTCAGTGAAGTTGTTGATGACAATGTCATTGAAGTTGTCAATGAAGTTGTCAATGAAGTTTTCAATGAAGTTGTCAACCATGAAGTTGTCAATGAAGTTGTCAATGAAGTTTTCAATGAAATTGTTAAGAAAGTTGTTGATAAAGTCATCGATGAAGTTGTAAATGAAGTTGTCAATGAAATTGTCATTGAAGATATTAATGTAGTTGTCAATGTATTTGACAATGAAGTTGTCAATGTTGCAGTCAATAAAGTTGTCAATGAAGTTGTCAATGAAGTTGTCAATAAAGTTGTCAATGAAGTTGTTGATGACGTTGTCAAAGTAGTTGTCAATGAAGTTGTCTAGAGTAGCTTTCAATGTTGCTGTCGATCAAGTTGTCAATATAGTTGTCCATGAAGTTATGAATGAAGTTGTCAATGAAGTTGTCAATGTACCTGTCAAAGCAGCTGCGAATGTAGCTTTCAATGTACCTGTCTTTGCAACTCATTGACAATGTAGTTGCCAATGAGGTTATCAATGTAGTTGTCAGTGAATTTGTCAATGTAGTTATCAATGAAGTTGTCAAGGAAGTTGTCAGTGAAGTTGTCAATGAAGTTGTCAATGAAATCGTCACTGAAGATGTCAATGTAGTTGTCAATGAAGTTGTTAAAAAATCTGTGAATGAAGTTGTCAATGATGTTGTCCATGAAGTTGTCAATGAAGTTGTCAATGAAGTTGTCAATGAGGTTGTCAATGAAGTTGCCAATGAAGTTGTCACTGAAGTTGTCAATGAAGTTGTCGAAAGAGTTGTAGATTAACGTGTAAAAGTAGTTGTCAATGAAGTTGTCAATGACGTTGTCAATGAAGTTGTCCAAGAAGTTGCCCTTGAAGTTGTCAATGAAGTTGTCAATGAAATTGTCAATGAAGTTGTCAATGAAGTTGTCAATGAAGTTGTCCATGAAGTTGTCAATGAAGTTGTCAATGTACCTGTCAAAGCATCTGTCAATGTAGCTTGCAATGTACCTGTCTTTGCAACTGTCAATGTAGTTGTCAATGAGGTTATCAATGTAGTTGTCAATGAAGTTGTCAATGTAGTTGTTTAGAGTAGCTGTCGATGCAGCTGTCAATGTTGCTGTCAATTAAGTTGTAAATGTAAATGTCAATGAAGGTGTCAGTGAAGTTGTATGTGAAGTTGTTGATGACATTGTCATTGAAGTTGTCAATGAAGTTGTCAAAGAAGTTGTCGATGAAGTTGTCAATGTAGTTGTCAATGAAGTTGTCAAAAAGCTGTTAAAAACTTTGTGAATGAAATTGTCAATGAGGCTGTCCATGAAGTTGTCAATGAAGTTTTCAATGAAGTTGTCAATGTAGTTGTCAATGAAGTTGTGAATGACGTTGTCAATGAAGTTGTCCAAGAAGTTGTCCTTGAAGTTGTCAATGAAGTTGTCAATGAAATTGTCAATGAAGTTGTCAATGAAGTTGTCAATGAAGCTGTCAATGAAGTTGTCAATGAACTTGTCAATGTAGTTGTCAATGAGGTTATCAATGTAGTTGTCAATGAAGTTGTCAATGTAGTTGTTTAGAGTAGCTGCCGATGCAGCTGTCAATGTTGCTGTCAATTAAGTTGTAAATGTAAATGTCAATGAAGGTGTCAGTGAAGTTGTATGTGAAGTTGTTGATGACATTGACATTGAAGTTGTCGATGAAGTTGTCAAAGAAGTTGTCGATGAAGTTGTCAATGTAGTTGTCAATGAAGTTGTCAAAAAGCTGTTAAAAACTTTGTGAATGAAATTGTCAATGAGGCTGTCCATGAAGTTGTCAATGAAGTTTTCAATGAAGTTGTCAATGAAGTTGTCAATGAAGTTGTCAATGAAGTTGTCAATGAAGTTGTCCAAGAAGTTGTCCTTGAAGTTGTCAATGAAGTTGTCAATGAAATTGTCAATGAAGTTGTCAATGAAGTTGTCAATGAAGTTGTCAATGAAGTTGTCAATGAAGTTGTCAATGAAGTTGTCAATGAGGTTGTTAAAAAATTGGTGAATTAAGTTGTCAATGAAGTTGTCAATGAAGTTGTTGAAGAATCTGTAAATGAAGTTGTCAATGAAGTTGTCTATTAAGTTGCCAATGGAGTTGTCAATGAAGTTTTCAATGTACCTGTCAAAGCAGCAGTCAATGAAGCTTTAAATGTACCTGTCAATGCAACTGTCAATATAGTTGTCAATGAAGTTGTCTACGTAGCTGTCGATGAAGCTTTCAAAGAAGTCATCCATAAAGTTGTCGATGAAGTTGTCGATGAAGTTGTCAATAAAGTTGTTGATGAATTTGTCTTGAAGTCCTCAATGAAGTTGTCAATGAAGTTGTCAATGAAGTTGTTAAGAAAGTTGTTGACAAAGTCGTTTATGAAGTTGTAAATGAAGTTGTCAATAAAGTTGTCATAGAAGTTGTCAATGTAGTTGTCAATGTATTAGTCAATGCAGCTCTCAATGTTGCTGTCAATGAAGATGTCAATGAAGTTGTCAATGATTTTGTCAATGAAGTTGTCAATGAAGTTGTCAATGAAGTTGTTGATGACGTTGTCAAAGTATTTGTCAAGAAAGTTGTCTAGAGTAGCTGTCAATGCAGCTTTCAATGTTGCTGTCGATCAAGTTGTCAATACAGTTGTCCATGAAGTTATAAATGAAGTTGTCAATGAAGTTGTCAATGTACCTGTCAAAGCAGCTGCGAATGTAGCTTTCAATGTAACTGTCTTTGCAACTCATTGACAATGTAGTTGTCAATGAGGTTATCAATGTAGTTGTCGGTGAATTTGTCAATGAAGTTATCAATGAAGTTGTCAAGGAAGTTGTCAGTGAAGTTGTCAATGAAGTTGTAATTGAAGATGTCAATGTAGTTGTCAATGAAGTTGTTAAAAAATCCGTGAATGAAGTTGTCAATGATGTTGTCCATGAAGTTGTCAATGAAGTTGTCAATGAAGTTGTCAATGAAGTTGTCAATGAAGCTTGTCAATGAAGCTTGTGGATGAAGTTGTCATTGAAGTTGTCATTGAAGTTGTCGATGAACTTGTCAATTTAGATTTCAATGAAGTTGTTGATGAATTTGTCAATGAAGTTGCCAATGAAGTTGTCACTGAAGTTGTCAATGAAGTTGTCAATGATGTTGTCAATGAAGTTGTCAAAGCAGTTGTCAATGAAATTGTCAATGAAGTTGTTGATGATGTTGATAATGAAGTTGTCAATGAAGTTGTCATTGAAGTTGTCTATGAAATTGTCGATGAAGTTGTCAATGAATTTGTCATTGAAGTTGTCAATGAAGTTTTCAATGAAGTTGTCAATGTACCTGTCAAAACAGCTGTCAATTTAGCTTTCAATGTTCCTGTCAATGCAACTGTCAATGTAGTTGTCAATGAGGTCATCAATGTCGTTGTCAATGATGTTTTCAATGACGTTGTCAATGTACCTTGCAATGCAACTGTCGATGTAGTTGTCAATGCAGTTGTCAATATATTTGTCGATGAAGCTGTCGATGAAGTCCTCCAAGAAGTTGTGGATTAAGTTGCCGACGTGTTGCCGATGAAGTTGTCATTGAAGTTGTCAATGAAGTTGTTAAAGAAGTTTTTGATGAAGTTGTCAATGGAGTTGTCTATGAAGTTGTCCATGAAGTTGTCGATGAAGTTGTCAATGAAGTTGTCAATGTACCTGTCAAAGCAGCTGTCAATGTAGCTTGCAATGTACCTGTCTTTGCAACTGTCAATGTAGTTGTCAATGAAGTTATCAATGTAGTTGTCAATGAAGTTGTCAATGTAGTTGTTTAGAGTAGCTGTTGATGCAGCTGTCAATGTTGCTGTCAACTAAGTTGTAAATGTAAATGTCAATGAAGGTGTCAATGAAGTTGTCAGTGAAGTTGTTGATGACAATGTCATTGAAGTTGTCAATGAAGTTGTCAATGAAGTTTTCAATGAAGTTGTCAATGAAGTTGTCAATGAAGTTGTATTTGAAGTTTTCTATGAAATTGTTAAGAAAGTTGTTGATAAAGTCATCGATGAAGTTGTAAATGAAGTTGTCAATGAAGTTGTCATTGAAGATATTAATGTAGTTGTCAATGTATTTGACAATGAAGTTGTCAACGTTGCAGTCAATGAAGTTGTCAATGAAGTTGTCAATGATTTTGTCAATAAAGTTGTCAATGAAGTTGTTGATGACGTTGTCAAAGTAGTTGTCAAGGAAGTTGTCTAGAGTAGCTTTCAATGTTGCTGTCGATCAAGTTGTCAATATAGTTGTCCATGAAGTTATGAATGAAGTTGTCAATGAAGTTGTCAATGTACCTGTCAAAGCAGCTGCGAATGTAGCTTTCAATGTACCTGTCTTTGCAACTCACAATGTAGTTGTCAATGAGGTTATCAATGTAGTTGTCGGTGAATTTGTCAATGAAGTTATCAATGAAGTTGTCAAGGAAGTTGTCAGTGAAGTTGTCAATGAAGTTGTCAATGAAATTGTCATTGAAGATGTCAATGTAGTTGTCAATGAAGTTGTTAAAAAATCTGTGAATGAAGTTGTCAATGATGTTGTCCATGAAGTTGTCAATGAAGTTGTCAATGAAGTTGTCAATGAAGTTGTCAATGAATTTGTCAATGAAGTTGCCAATGAAGTTGTCAATGAAGTTGTCAATGAAGTTGTCGAAAGAGTTGTAGATGAACTTGTCAAAGTAGTTGTCAATGAAGTTGTTAATGAAGATGTCAATGAAGTTGTCAATGAAGTTAATAATGATGTTGTCATTGAAGTTGTCAATGAAGTTGTCAATGAAGTTGTCAATAAAGCTGTTAAAAAATCTGTGAATGAAGTTGTCCAAGAAGTTGTCAATGAAGTTGTCAATGAGGTTATCAATGTCGTTGTCAATGATGTTTTCAATGACATTGTCAATGTACCTTGCAATGCAACTGTCGATGTAGTTGTCAATGCAGTTGTCAATATATTTGTCGATGAAGCTGTCGATGAAGTCATCCAAGAAGTTGTGGATTAAGTTGCCGACGAAGTTGTCGATGAAGTTGTCGATGAAGTTGTCAATGAAGCTGTCAATGAAGTTGTCCATCAAGTTGTCAATGAAGCTGTCAATGAAGTTTTCAATGTACCTGTCAAAGCATCTGTCAATGTAGCTTGCATTGTACCTGTCTTTGCAACTGTCAATGTAGTTGTCAATGAGGTAATCAATGTAGTTGTCTATGAAGTTGTCAATGTAGTTGTTTAGAGTAGCTGTCGATGCAGCTGTCAATGTTGCTGTCAATCTAGTTGTAAATGTAAATGTCAATGAAGGTGTCAATGAAGTTGTATGTGAAGTTGTTGATGACATTGTCATTGAAGTTGTCGATGAAGTTGTCAATGAAGTTGTAGATGAAGTTGTCAATGTAGTTGTCAATGAAGTTGTCAAAAAGCTGTTAAAAACTTTGTGAATGCAATTGTCAATGAGGCTGTCCTTGGAGTTGTCAATGATTTTTTCAACGAAATTGTCAATGAAATTGTCAATGAAGTTGTGAATGAAGTTGTCAATGAAGTTGTTAAAGAAGTTGCCGTTGAAGCTGTCAATGAAGTTGCCAATGAAATTGTCAATGAAGCTGTCAATATAGTTGTCAATGAAGTTGTCAATGAAGTTGTCAATGAAGTTTTCAATGAAGTTGTCAATGTACCTGTCACAGCAGCTGTCAATGTAGCTTTCAATGCATCTGTCAATGCAACTGTCATTGTAGTTGTCAATGAAGTTGTCAATGTAGTTGTCGATGAAGTTGTTGATAAAGTCGTCCATGAAGTTGTCTATGAAGTTGTCAATGAAGTCAGCAATGAAGTTGTCTAGAGTAGCTGTCAATGCAGCTGTCAATATGCTGTTGATAAAGTTGTCAATGCAGTTGTCGTTGAAGTTGTCGATGAAGTTGTCAATGAAGTTTTCGATGAAGTTGTCAATGAAGTTTTCAACGAAGTTGTCCATGAAGTTGTCAATGAAGCTGTCAATGAAGTTGTCAATGAGGTTATCAATGTAGTTGTAGATGATGTTATCAATGTAGTTGTCTACAGTAGCTGTCAATGCAGCTGTCAATGTTGCTGTCGATGAAGTCGTTAATGTAGTTGTCAATGAAGTTGTAAATGAAGTTGTCATTGAAGTTGTGAATGAAGTTGTCAATGAAGTAGTCAGTGAAGTTGTCAATGAAGTTGTCAATGAAGTTGTTGAAGAATGTGTAAATGAAGTTGCCAATGAAGTTGTCTTAAGTTGCCAATGGAGTTGTCAATGAAGTTGTTGATGTACCTGTCAAAGCATCTGTCAATGTAGCTTTCAATGAAGTTGTTAAGAAAGTTGTCGGTGAAGTTGTCCATGAAGTTGTCCGTGAAGTTGTCAATGAAGTTGTCAATGAAGTTGTTAATGAAGTTGTCAATGAAGTTGTCATAGAAGTTGTCAATGTAGTTGTCTAGTGTAGCTCTCAATGCAGCTGTCAATGTTGCTGTTGATGAAGTTGTCAATGTGGTTGTCAATGAAGTTGTCATGAAATTGTCGATGCAGTTGTCGATGAAGTTGTCAATGAAGTTGTCAATGAAGTTTTCAATGAAGTTGTCAATGAAGTTGTCCATGAAGTTGTCAATGAAGTTGTCAATGTACCTGTCAAAGCATCTGTCAATGTAGCTTGCAATGTACCTGTCTTTGCAACTGTCAATGTAGTTGTCAATGAGGTTATCAATGTAGTTGTCAATGAAGTTGTCAATGTAGTTGTTTAGAGTAGCTGTCGATGCAGTTGTCAATGTTGCTGTCAATTAAGTTGTAAATGTAAATGTCAATGAAGGTGTCAATGAAGTTGTATGTGAAGTTGTTGATGACATTGTCATTGAAGTTGTCGATGAAGTTGTCAAAGAAGTTGTCGATGAAGTTGTCAATGTAGTTGTCAATGAAGTTGTCAAAAAGCTGTTAAAAACTTTGTGAATGAAATTGTCAATGAGGCTGTCCATGAAGTTGTCAATGAAGTTTTCAATGAAGTTGTCAATGTAGTTGTCAGTGAAGTTGTTGATGACATTGTCATTGAAGTTGTCGATGAAGTTGTCAATGAAGTTTTCAACCATGAAGTTGTCAACCATGAAGTTGTCAATGAAGTTGTCAATGAAGTTTTCAATGAAGTTGTTAAGAAAGTTGTTGATAAAGTCATCAATGAAGTTGTAAATGAAGTTGTCAATGAAGTTGTCATAGAAGTTGTAAATGTAGTTGTCAATGTATTTGTCAATACAGTTGTCAATGTTGCTGTCAATGAAGTTGTCAATGAAGTTGTCAATGATTTTGTCAATAAAGTTGTCAATGAAGTTGTTGATGACGTTGTCAAAGTAGTTGTCAAGGAAGTTGTCTAGAGTAGCTGTCAAGCTGCCGCTTTCAATGTTGCTGTCGATCAAGTTGTCAATATAGTTGTCCTTGAAGTTATGAATGAAGTTGTCAATGAAGTTGTCAATGTACCTGTCAAAGCAGCTGCGAATGTAGCTTTCAATGTACCTGTCTTTGCAACTCATTGACAATGTAGTTGCCAATGAGGTTATCAATGTAGTTGTCAGTGAATTTGTCAATGTAGTTATCAATGAAGTTGTCAAGGAAGTTGTCAGTGAAGTTGTCAATGAAGTTGTCAATGAAATCGTCACTGAAGATGTCAATGTAGTTGTCAATGAAGTTGTTAAAAAATCTGTGAATGAAGTTGTCAATGATGTTGTCCATGAAGTTGTCAATGAAGTTGTCAATGAAGTTGTCAATGAAGTTGTCAATGAATTTATCAATGAAGTTGCCAATGAAGTTGTCAATGAAGTTGTCAATGAAGTTGTCGAAAGAGTTGTAGATGAACTTGTCGAAGTAGTTGTCAATGAAGTTGTTAATGAAGATGTCAATGAAGTTGTCAATGAAGTTAATAATGATGTTGTCACTGAAGTTGTCAATGAAGTTGTCAATGAAGTTGTCAATAAAGCTGTTAAAAAATCTGTGAATGAAATTGGCCAAGAAGTTGTCAATGAAGTTGTCAATGAGGTTATCAATGTCGTTGTCAATGATGTTTTTAATGACGTTGTCAATGTACCTTGAAATGCAACTGTCGATATAGTTGTCAATGCAGTTGTCAATATATTTGTCGATGAAGCCGTCGATGAAGTCATCCAAGAAGTTGTGGATTAAGTTGCCGACGAAGTTGTCGATGAAGTTTTCGATGAAGTTGTCAATGAAGCTGTCAATGAAGTTGTCCATGAAGTTGTCAATGAAGCTGTCAATGAAGTTTTCAATGTACCTGTCAAAGCATCTGTCAATGTAGCTTGCAATGTACCTGTCTTTGCAACTGTCAATGTAGTTGTCAATGAGGTAATCAATGTAGTTGTCTATGAAGTTGTCAATGTAGTTGTTTAGAGTAGCTGTCAATGCAGCTGTCAATGTTGCTGTCAATTAAGTTGTAAATGTAAATGTCATTGGAGGTGTCAATGAAGTTTTCAGTGAAGTTGTTGATGACATTGTCATTGAAGTTGTCGATGAAGTTGTCAATGAAGTTGTCGATGAAGTTGTCGAACTAGTTGTCAATGAAGTTGTCAAAAAGCTGTTAAAAACTTTGTGAATGAAATTGTCAATGAGGCTGTCCATGAAGTTGTCAATGAAGTTTTCAATGAAGTTGTCAATGTAGTTGTCAATGAAGTTGTCAATGAAGTTGTCAATGAAGTTGTCCAAGAAGTTGTCCTTGAAGTTGTCAATGAAGTTGTCAATGAAATTGTCAATGAAGTTGTCAATGAAGTTGTCAATGAAGTTGTCAATGAAGTTGTCAATGAAGTTGTCAATGAAGTTGCCAATGAAGTTGTTAAAAAATCTGTGAATTAAGTTGTCAATGAAGTTGTCAATGAAGTTGTTGAAGAATCTGTAAATGAAGTTGTCAATGAAGTTGTCTATTAAGTTGCCAATGGAGTTGTCAATGAAGTTTTCAATGTACCTGTCAAAGCAGCTGTCAATGAAGCTTTAAATGTACCTGTCAATGCAACTGTCAATATAGTTGTCAATGAAGTTGTCTACGTAGCTGTCGATGAAGCTTTCAAAGAAGTCATCCATAAAGTTGTCGATGAAGTTGTCGATGAAGTTGTCAATAAAGTTGTCAATGAAGTTGTCCATGAAGTCCTCAATGAAGTTGTCAATGAAGTTGTCAATGAAGTTGTTAAGAAAGTTGTTGACAAAGTCATTGATGAAGTTGTAAATGAAGTTGTCAATGAAGTTGTCATAGAAGTTGTCAATGTAGTTGTCAATGTATTAGTCAATGCAGCTCTCAATGTTGCTGTCAATGAAGATGTCAATGAAGTTGTCAATGATTTTGTCAATGAAGTTGTCAATGAAGTTGTCAATGAAGTTGTTGATGACGTTGTCAAAGTATTTGTCAAGAAAGTTGTCTAGAGTAGCTGTCAAGCTGCCGCTTTCGGTGTTGCTGTCGATCAAGTTGTCAATACAGTTGTCCTTGAAATTATAAATGAAGTTGTCAATGAAGTTGTCAATGTACCTGTCAAAGCAGCTGCGAATGTAGCTTTCAATGTAACTGTCTTTGCAACTCATTGACAATGTAGTTGTCAATGAGGTTATCAATGTAGTTGTCGGTGAATTTGTCAATGAAGTTATCAATGAAGTTGTCAAGGAAGTTGTCAGTGAAGTTGTCAATGAAGTTGTCAATGAAATCGTAATTGAAGATGTCAATGTAGTTGTCAATGAAGTTGTTAAAAAATCCGTGAATGAAGTTGTCAATGATGTTGTCCATGAAGTTGTCAATGAAGTTGTCAATGAAGTTGTCAATGAAGTTGTCAATGAAGCTTGTCAATGAAGCTTGTCAATGAAGCTTGTGGATGAAGTTGTCATTGAAGTTGTCATTGAAGTTGTCGATGAAGTTGTCAATTTACTTTTCAATGAAGTTGTTGATGAATTTGTCAATGAAGTTGCCAATGAAGTTGTCACTGAAGTTGTCAATGAAGTTGTCAATGAAGTTGTCAAAATTGTCAAAGTAGTTGTCAATGAAGTTGTCAATGAAGTTGTCAATGAAGTTGTCAATGAAGTTGTTAATGATGTTGTCAATGAAGTTGTCAATGAAGTTGTCATTGAAGTTGTCTATGAAATTGTCGATGAAGTTGTCAATGAATTTGTCATTGAAGTTGTCAATGAAGTTTTCAATGAAGTTGTCAATGTACCTGTCAAAACAGCTGTCAATTTAGCTTTCAATGTTCCTGTCAATGCAACTGTCAATGTAGTTGTCAAAAAGGTCATCAATGTCGTTGTCAATGATGTTTTCAATGACGTTGTCAATGTACCTTGCAATGCAACTGTCGATGTAGTTGTCAATGCAGTTGTCAATATATTTGTCGATGAAGCTGTCGATGAAGTCCTCCAAGAAGTTGTGGATTAAGTTGCCGACGAAGTTGGCGATGAAGTTGTGATTGAAGTTGTCAATGAAGTTGTCAATGAAGTTTTCGATGAAGTTGTCAATGAAGCTGTCAATGAAGTTGTCCATGAAGTTGTCAATGAAGCTGTCAATGAAGTTGTCAATGTACTTGTGTAAGCAGCTGTCAATGTAGCTTTCAATGTACCTGTTGTAGCAATGTAGCAAATAATAGTCACACGCCGTATAAAGGGCCCCCAGCGCTGCACGAAGCAGAAGCGAAGAAGACATGGACAAGCGAGGACTGTTGTGAATTTGGACTTGATATTTCTGTATTATATATGTGTATGCTTTAGTGGTGTCAGAAGTGGGAACTCTTGAGTTTTTGACAGCTCCTAACAATTCAGAATTTTATGGGTATTGATTTCAACAATTCTGAATTTTGTGTGGCTATTGTCAGACTTGTTTTTCTTCCTTGAAATTCAGCCTGGGTCCTTCCATATTTTTTGGAGGGGAAGGGACCTGGATATTTAATTGTGAATTTTGTGTCAGGTTGGCTGGCAAATTTGGTTACATTTTTATTCAGCTGATATTTCTTCTGAATAATTATTCAACAATTGTCTGAAGTGTTTTGCTTCATTTTGTGTATTAAATTGTGCTGGCTGAACAGGCTGTAATTTTCATTCAATTTGTAGTGCCGGGTAGTGTATTCTAACTTGTCCATCCTTGTGACTGTTGACAGTTGGGGTATACACCAGGGCATGCAGGTTGTGTGAATTTTGCAGTTTTTTCTGATAGCTTCTGACTTGACCAGTGTGCAGATTAGCTGCTTGCTTTAAGACTTTGCCTTATTGAAGTTTCGGCTTCGATCAGGACTGGGTTTGTTATTTGTTTACATTGTCACTTAAGTTGGGAGAAATTTAACTTATCAATTAATTCAGAAAAGTTGAACTTGTGTGACAATTGCCTTGCGAAAGCTGGTAGCAGTTGACTTGTCTTTTTGGGCCCCAATCTACAAGGTTGGTGGCCATTCTGACATAGTCCCCTGGCAGTTCATGCTCGTTTAACTAATCTTTTAATTTGTGTAATTAGGCACTTGTGGATTCAGTTTCCTGGGTTAACGTGTTGATAGACTAGTTTGTCTGGGCACTGAACTTATGTGGTTCAGGTGGCCATTCAAATTTGTTCTTTTTTGACATTTTGTCTCCAATTTGAACATTGTCAAGACTTCGCGACGGTTCTTGGTTGGCTCGGCCCCGGACTTAAATAGTGCGGTGGCTATTCAATCTTTGTTACCTCGGCTGCTTGTCTTTGTCCCGTGTTGGAGAATCACCAATTAATTAAAGTTTGTGAACCCAGGTCTTCTGCTGATCACTCCATATATATTTTTTAAATTTAATTCAGAACTTGTGTTGACACACGTTTGTGTAACTTGTTTGTCTGTGGCCCCGGGTATCTTTTTGGTTCTGGTGGCCCTGCAAATTTGTTTCATTGACGATAAATTAGCCTCAGCTTGATTGTTGCTATTTATTATTTTTTTAGTTTGACAGTTGTTTAACTGACTTGTGCGTATTGTTCTGTGGATTCCTGGTTGTCAGGGCCCCAAATATTTTGGTGGCCTTTCAATCTTGTTAAATTCTCATTTCAATACCTGTTATTGTATTGTGTGGTGGCCCTTTCCCATTAAATCACAATTTAAAGGGGGGAGGAGGCCTGGTGTAATTTTGTGATTTTGTTACTTATTGTGAATGCACAACCATTGGCTATCCAGTATGTCATTTCCCATTGATATACGGACTGCCACATACGAACAGCTTCTGACTTTGCCAAAAGTTGGTGAGGCCCGAGCTGCCCAAATCCTACGCGAACGCGAGGTCAATCCGGAGTTGACTTTGGATGTGTTAGCGGATCGGGTGAAACTGGGGGACCATTGGCGCTGGCTATTGGACAGTGGTGTCATATGTTTTGGTAAAGATGATTCAACGCCAAATGCCTCTACGGTTGTGAGTGGGAGCCCGACTTCTGGTACAGGAGTGCCCGTCGGACCGGACAGGGACCCGGAAGATGGGAAGCCACAGTCTAGTGACGCCGGCGGAGCCACCGAAGATGTGACCGTCAATACGGATGTGCAGGGTGCTGTGGGCGGACATAATGAGAAGTCCATGAGTGAACCGCCTTCCAAGGACAGTATGAATATTCCAGGAATTGGGCCTTCCTTGTCGACAGATACAAAGATAGCATCATCATTCTCAAGATATCGGGACTCTGTTGTGGAAGTTCCGTCAGAAGCGGCAGAGAGTTCCTCGGATGATAATGTGTCCAGTGGCAGTTCCCACAAGTCGCGAAACAAGAAATTGGAAGCTCGATTGTTGCGACGTGCCAATGACACAGAGGAATATGTCCTGCGACACCGAGCAGACATTGAGAACATTATCCATGGTGTCCAAGGCAGGCAGCAGCAACAGTTTCAAGAGCTAGACAGGAAGCTGGAGTCCAGTCGACAGGAAATGAAACATGTACAAGGGACTCTGGAGAGAGTGTCTGAGCAGCTGGCTGAACTTTCTCTTTATCGCAGCCGCAGTGGGACACCAAGTTCGACCCGTTCACGAAGGTCGAAACGGAGCACCCGCTCTCTTGAATTGCCTTCTGCCCGATCTCAGCGTGAAGATCTCGAACGTTACATTGATGAATGTGCAAGTCGACTACAGACCGGATCCCATGCTGGTACTACCCTGGCATCTGATGTTCCTGTAGGACCTCACATGGAGGAAGTGGTTGAAGAACAGCGTGAGGAAGAAGAGCAGTGTGATGAAATACGTCCAGAGGATCTGCAACTGGATAAGTCTGTGCCCCTGGTACAACCATCCCAAGAGGCTGTCTTTGGAAACATCCTTAACTCTCTCCCACCGGATCGGATTTACAGACCGCTGCCCCGAGGGACTGACGAGGAATGGGTGAATTTCCAGAAATATCTGCGGGCCAGCGAACCGCCAAATTCTGTTGTACCAGCTGGTGTTGTGCAGAAACTACAGTGGGCGGACAGAGATCCGGAGCAGGACGCAGAGGGAGTTGACAATGCATCTGAGGGGACAGATGAAGGTTCAGCGGAAATGAATTGGGATTCCATGGGGATGTCCCTCCGGGATAATGTGATCAGTGTGATGACATCGATGAGTGACGCTGCACCAAGAACGTCCCAAGCGAGAATGACCGGTGGCCCAACACCTGTGTTGGATCAGGCAACCACTGGGAAGCACACCCCAACTGAAGGAACGCCTCCATCTGCCTGCGGCATGACCCCTCTTGCCCCACCGGTGAAGGTCGCGCCATTATCTCAAGACCGACCAAGAGTGAGTCACCAACTTGTCATGGGGAATGAAGCTTCAGTAAGGACCCAATCCTTTCCCAAGGTGCCTGCTTCCTCCTCTAACAGACTTTCGGCATCCACATCGCATGTCCCTCAAGGGAATCTGAATAACAGCCTCCATGTGTATTCAGGTTCAAGACCAGCAGCAACGGACACCTGCAGACTCGCTCCTTCACATGTGTATACCCAAATGGCGACAACGGAAGATGGATGTGGAATACAGCCAGTATCGACGAAAAAGGATCTTGGTCGTCGTGTGGTGGTGAACACAGGGCCACTCACCTCTACAGCCGTAAAAACTGAACGACGTTCCCTGGCCCCAGGGCAGTCCTTCATGCAGCCGAAGTCCAGTGAGATCCTTGGATCTGTGGTGAAGGAACCCAAGGTGCGGTACATGGCAGCGCCACGACCAGGCCATCCTCCACCGCAGTCATCTCACCGATTGCACCCACAGGCATCGCGTCCAGTGATTAGGACCCAGGCGACAGTTGGTCCACCGCCTCAGCATGTTCATTTTGATAAGAGTGAGCCAATGATGCCTGCATCGGAACCATCGGATTATGCAGCTCACTATGCGGGCGCACCAGTAACTCCAGTTGTTTGTGATGGTTTGCCTCCCCTCAAAGGGATGGGTATATGTCAGCCAAGGCCGTGGCACACGGAGACAAACAACCACGTTATACCCATATCCATCAGTGCTTCCGGAGACAACGGTTGATTCGTTGCGACGGACTGACCAGACTCATGGAATGGCCGATTCCTCCTATCCAAAGATTCCTGCCGGACTCGGCCATGCTAATCCAAGTACGTCAATGGCTGATGGGACATACAGTATCCCAAATCAGAGAGCTCAGCAAGAACTTCCTCAACATCCTGAGCCATGGAGAGATCCTTGCACTGCCGGCCTCCAACTGGCCGACGTGACAAGTGTGAAGGGAGGAACTGTCAAAGCTGATGATCACTCTATGGCCAGTAGACCACCACCAGAGAAGAGGGAAAATTGGTCTCAATCATCTGCTCCAAAGAGAAGTTGGTCCCAATCAACTCCAAAAAATGAGCATCTGTCATATCAAGCTCCGCAACCGGCATTTGAGAGTGACAATGACTATGACGACCAGGCAGCAGGTAGCCGAGGTAATCGACGTCATGCCAACAGACGAGGGCCCGAACTACCCCGGCCCCGTCTTCCAGACTTCAATGGACTTGATGGGAAGTATGAATCGTTTATTTACCAATTTGAGGGGATGGCTAATCGCTATCGTTGGAGCGATGCTGACCGGTTGGACCAATTTAAGGCATGCCTTTCTGGTAAGGCTGTGGATCACATAATGGCCCTACCAGAGGGTATCACCAACAATTATGAATCACTGAAAAGACAATTTAAGAAGAGATTCGGTGCACCAGACCGCCCTGATGTGATCCGAGGAGAGATTTATGACATTCGCCAACGTGCAGATGAAGGACTGGAAGACTTCGCAGATCGGGTCCAGAAAGCCGCTGCCATCGCTTACGAGGGTATCGACGAGGCAAACCGGAACAAGTTTGCCACGGAAGCCTTCCTCAAGGGAGTTCGTGATGGCAATGCTGCGAGGGATGCTGCCAGATTGCGGCCTACAACCGTTGCAGATGCCCTGGTGGCAGTCAAAGAAGAAGCCGTTCTAAATAAGCTGATTGGAAGGTCTTCTGCAGTGCGAGGGCGACATGTGATGTTCCAGGAAGATGAAGTGGGTGTACGTCATATGTCAACCGGACCTGTTAGTCCCCTGCCTCGACATTCGGCGAGAACTGCCTCAGTAGCCATCCAGTGCTCTCCTCGCGATTTGTCGCCCCGGTTCACCCGTATCCGATCTGGTCAATTCATGGCCAAGTGCCCTGACTTGAAAAAGTTTGCTGTCAGTCGAGGGCGACAGTAGTCGGTCATACTGCCGCCCACCACATCTTGACCGCATTTACTGACTGTGCGGCCGTGCATTCTGTACGGGCCAACATGTCAGTACAACGTCTTCTTACAGAGGACCTTACTTTTCTTGATTTTTTTGGTTTAGTTGGTCCGAAATGGCCGTTTGCTCCCACGTATTTTGATAGGGAGAGGCCTCAAGTATTTTGATGGGGAGAGGCCTTTTGGAAGATTATAATTTTTTGGACTTTGTTGAGAGCTACCTGTTTGTTTGGGCCCTTTCTTGGTGACTGTGGCCATTCAAATTTGTTTCGTCATCACCGTTTGATGCGTTGCTAAGGTTACTGGACCTCGAGGCCGTTAGTCGGTCGCGAAGGTCAGGACCTGCAGTTGACGATCTCATCCCCGTTCCATATGACGTATACTGGGGTGGGTAACTTGTTTGTCTGGGCCCTTCCTGTGGCCATTCAAACTTGTTTCATTATGATGTTATACTATGTGATTTAACTAACATCTTGTTGGTGTTACTCGTTTGTCTGGGCCCTTGAAACTCTTTTCATGATGTATGTATTTCCAAGCTCGCTTTAGGATTCATTTTTAAGTTGACAAGTCTGGCCTCAGTATTTGACGGCCGTCTTGTCGACTTCCACTTATTGCTGTTCACCGATGTGTATTTTTTGGAAATGACTTTTCATGGTTTTGTCTTTGCCTCTAAATAGCCTACACCAGTGCTGATGGGGCGTAAAACACAAACTCACTCGATGGTTTTATCTTGTGGTTCAGGGTTGACAATTGTTGCTGTTAATTGTCAGGTTTCAGGAGTTTTCTGCCTCCAATAAACAAATATATATATATATATATGTTCGATGTTCGAAAATGGTTCTTTATGGTTTTGTATATACATGGTGGTTCTTTGGTGGTTTCATTGTTAACCTTAATCCCAAGTATTTGTGATTCTCTGCATTGATTTGTATTGATCTGTGATGTAGTTTGCGGTTGTCATATTGGTTTTGTGTGTCGGTGTTAGTTTAGGTTAGGCCAGTCCTTATGAGGAAGTAGCCCAGTCTGGAACGGTTGCTCTTCCTGGATCTGGTTTCGTTGTTTTTTAACATTGTTCTGTCCCAGCAGTTGGTTCTTGGTCCAAAGTCCGTCCAGTGTCGTGCGCTTCGCAAATGTATGAACGAAGTGGAAATTACAAGTTACTTACCATCACAAGAGTACATCTGGTAGTGGAGACGAAAGCCCAAGTCTGGGCCACTGCCGATGTGGATGACAGAAGCTGATGTCCGGTTGTGTCGTCTGAAGCAGATGTTCGTGGAAGATAACCTAAAAGAAGATTCGAGTTGGTCAAGTCGCAAGAGTGTTCCAGTCCTCTATAGCTGGACATGAATAATGGTTCCAACAGACAGTTGTGTGTGAGCCCTCCGAAGAGAGACAGTTGTGGAGGTCCAGACCATCCTCCTGGACCTTCCCCTTGGAGAAGAGGAGTCCCCGTTCCCAAGAAGAAAAGAGGGAAGGATGTAGCAATGTAGCAAATAATAGTTCCCCAGTCCGCCGTTTCCCGCTGGTGGCGCTGCAGTGCCGTGACGTCACACGCCGTATAAAGGGCCCCCAGCGCTGCACGAAGCAGAAGCGAAGAAGACATGGACAAGCGAGGACTGTTGTGAATTTGGACTTGATATTTCTATATTATATGTGTATGCTTTACTGTCTTTGCAACTGTCATTGTAGTTGTCAATGAAGTTATCAATGTAGTTGTCAATGAAGTTGTCAATATAGTTGTTTAGAGTAGCTGTTGATGCAGCTGTCAATGTTGCTGTCAATTAAGTTGTAAATGTAAATGTCAATGAAGGTGTCAATGAAGTTGTCAGTGAAGTTGTTGATGACATTGTCATTGAAGTTGTCGATGAAGTTGTCAATGAAGTTGTCAGTGAAGTTGTCCATGAAGTTGTCAATGAAGTTGTCAATGAAGTTTTCAATGAAGTTGTTAAGAAAGTTGTTGATAAAGTCATCGATGAAGTTGTAAATGAAGTTGTCAATGAAGTTGTCATAGAAGTTGTAAATGTAGTTGTCAATGTATTTGTCAATGCAGTTGTCAATGTTGCTGTCAATGAAGTTGTCAATGAAGTTGTCAATGATTTCGTCAATAAAGTTGTCAATGAAGTTGTTGATGACGTTGTCAAAGGAATTGTCAATGATGTTGTCTAGAGTAGCTGTCAAGCTGCCGCTTTCAATGTTGCTGTCGATCAAGTTGTCAATATAGTTGTCCTTGAAGTTATGAATGAAGTTGTCAATGAAGTTGTCAATGTACCTGTCAAAGCAGCTGCGAATGTAGCTTTCAATGTACCTGTCTTTGCAACTCATTGACAATGTAGTTGTCAATGAGGTTATCAATGTAGTTGTCGGTGAATTTGTCAATGTAGTTATCAATGAAGTTGTCAAGGAAGTTGTCAGTGAAGTTGTCAATGAAGTTGTCAATGAAATTGTCACAGAAGATGTCAATGTAGTTGTCAATGAAGTTGTTAAAAAATCTGTGAATGAAGTTGTCAATGATGTTGTCCATGAAGTTGTCAATGAAGTTGTCAATGAAGTTGTCAATGAAGTTGTCAATGAAGTTGTCAATGAAGTTGTCAATGAAGTTGTCAATGAAGTTTGCGGATGAAGTTGTCAATGAAGTTGTCGAAAAAGTTGTCGATGAACTTGTCAATGTAGTTTTAATGATGTTGTCGATGAATTTATCAATGAAGTTGCCAATGAAGTTGTCACTGAAGTTGTCAATGAAGTTGTCGAAAGAGTTGTAGATTAACTTGTCAAAGTAGTTGTCAATGAAGTTGTCAATGAAGATGTCAATGAAGTTGTCAATGAAGTTGTTAATGATGTTGTCACAGTAGTTGTCAATGAAGTTTTCAATGAAGTTGTCAATAAAGCTGTTAAAAAATCTGTTAAAAAATCTGTGAATGAAGTTGTCCAAGAAGTTGTCAATGTAGTTTTCAATGAAGCTGTCAATGTACCTGTCAAAACATCTGTCAATTTAGCTTTCAATGTTCCTGTCAATGGAACTGTCAAGGTAGTTGTCAATGAGGTTATCAATGTCGTTGTCAATGATGTTTTTAATGACGTTGTCAATGTACCTTGAAATGCAACTGTCGATATAGTTGTCAATGCAGTTGTCAATATATTTGTCGATGAAGCCGTCGATGAAGTCATCTAAGAAGTTGTGGATTAAGTTGCCGACGAAGTTGTCGATGAAGTTGTAGATGACGTTGTCAATGAAGCTGTCCATGAATTTGTCAATGAAGTTGTCAATGAAGCTGTCAATGAAGTTTTCAATGTACCTGTCAAAGCAGCTGTCAATGTAGCTTGCAATGTACCTGTCTTTGCAACTGTCAATGTAGTTGTCAATGAGGTTATCAATGTAGTTGTCAATGAAGTTGTCAATGTAGTTGTTTAGAGTAGCTGTCGATGCAGCTGTCAATGTTGCTGTCAATTAAGTTGTAAATGTAAATGTCAATGAAGGTGTCAATGAAGTTGTATGTGAAGTTGTTGATGACATTGTCATTGAAGTTGTCGATGAAGTTGTCAATGAAGTTGTCGATGAAGTTGTCAATGTAGTTGTCAATGAAGTTGTCAAAAAGCTGTTAAAAACTTTGTGAATGCAATTGTCAATGAGGCTGTCCTTGGAGTTGTCAATGATTTTTTCAACAAAATTGTCAATGAAATTGTCAATGAAGTTGTGAATGAAGTTGTCAATTAAGTTGTCCAAGAAGTTGCCATTGAAGCTGTCAATGAAGTTGTCAATGAAATTGTCAATGAAGTTGTCAATATAGTTGTCAATGAAGTTGTCAATGAAGTTGTCAATGAAGTTTTCAATGAAGTTGTCAATGTACCTGTCAAAGCAGCTGTCAATGTAGCTTTCAATGCATCTGTCAATGCAACTGTCATTGTAGTTGTCAATGAAGTTGTCAATGCAGTTGTCGATGAAGTTGTTGATGAAGTCGTCCATGAAGTTGTCTATGAAATTGTCAATGAAGTCATCAATGAAGTTGTCTAGAGTTGCTGTCAATGCAGCTGTCAATATACTGTTGATAAAGTTGTCAATGCGGTTGTCAATGCAGTTGTCGTTGAAGTTGTCGATGAAGTTGTCAATGAAGTTTTCGATGAAGTTGTCAATGAAGTTTTCAACGAAGTTGTCCATGAAGTTGTCAATGAAGCTGTCAATGAAGTTGTCAATGAGGTTATCAATGTAGTTGTAGATGAAGTTATCAATGTAGTTGTCTACAGTAGCTGTCAATGCAGCTGTCAATGTTGCTGTCGATGAAGTCGTCAATGTAGTTGTCAATGAATTGTAAATGAAGTTGTCATTGAAGTTGTCAATGAAGTTGTCAATGAAGTAGTCAGTGAAGTTGTTAATGAAGTTGTCAATGAAGTTGTTGAAGAATCTGTGAATGAAGTTGCCAATGAAGTTGTCTTAAGTTGCCAATGGAGTTGTCAATGAAGTTGTTGATGTACCTGTCAAAGCATCTGTCAATGTAGCTTTCAATGAAGTTGTTAAGAAAGTTGTCAGTGAAGTTGTCCATGAAGTTGTCCGTGAAGTTGTCCATGAAGTTGTCGATGAAGTTGTTAATGAAGTTGTCAATGAAGTTGTCATAGAAGTTGTCAATGTAGTTGTCTAGTGTAGCTCTCAATGCAGCTGTCAATGTTGCTGTTGATGAAGTTGTCAATGTGGTTGTCAATGAAGTTGTCATGAAGTTGTCGATGCAGTTGTCGATGAAGTTGTCAATGAAGTTGTCTATGAAGTTTTCGATGAAGTTGTCAATGAAGTTGTCCATGAAGTTGTCAATGAAGTTGTCAATGAAGTTGTCAATGTACCTGTCAAAGCATCTGTCAATGTAGCTTGCAATGTACCTGTCTTTGCAACTGTCAATGTAGTTGTCAATGAGGTTATCAATGTAGTTGTCAATGAAGTTGTCAATGTAGTTGTTTAGAGTAGCTGTCGATGCAGCTGTCAATGTTGCTGTCAATTAAGTTGTAAATGTAAATGTCAATGAAGGTGTCAATGAAGTTGTGTGTGAAGTTGTTGATGACATTGTCATTGAAGTTGTCGATGAAGTTGTCAATGAAGTTGTCGATGAAGTTGTCAATGTAGTTGTCAATGAAGTTGTCAAAAAGCTGTTAAAAACTTTGTGAATGAAATTGTCAATGAGGCTGTCCATGAAGTTGTCAATGAAGTTTTCAATGAAGTTGTCAATGAAGTTGTCAATGAAGTTGTCAATGAAGTTGTCAATGAAGTTGTCCAAGAAATTGCCCTTGAAGTTGTCAATGAAGTTGTCAATGAAATTATCGATGAAGTTGTCAATGAAGTTGTCAATGAAGTTGTCAATGAAGTTGTCAATGAAGTTGTCAATGAAGTTGTCAATGAAGTTTTCAATGAAGTTTTCAATGTACCTGTCAAAGCAGCTGTCAATGTAGCTTTTAATGTACCTGTCAATGCAACCGTCAATATAGTTGTCAATGAAGTTGTCTACGTAGCTGTCGATGAAGCTTTCAAAGAAGTCATCCATAAAGTTGTCGATGAAGTTGTCGATGAAGTTGTCAATAAAGTTGTCAATGAAGTTGTCCATGAAGTAATCAATGAAGTTGTCAATGAAGTTGTCAATGAAGTTGTTAAGAAAGTTGTTGACAAAGTCATTGATGAAGTTGTAAATGAAGTTGTCAATGAAGTTGTCATAGAAGTTGTCAATGTAGTTGTCACTGTATTTGTCAATGCAGCTGTCAATGTTGCTGTCAATGAAGTTGTCAATGATTTTGTCAATGAAGTTGTCAATGAAGTTGTCAATGAAGTTGTTGATGACGTTGTCAAAGTAGTTGTCAATGAAGTTGTCTAGAGTAGCTGTCAAGCTGCCGCTTTCAATGTTGCTGTCGATCAAGTTGTCAATACAGTTGTCCTTGAAAATCTAAATGAAGTTGTCAATGAAGTTGTCAATGTACCTGTCAAAGCAGCTGCGAATGTAGCTTTCAATGTAACTGTCTTTGCAACTCATTGACAATGTAGTTGTCAATGCGGTTATCAATGTAGTTGTCGGTGAAGTTGTCAATGAAGTTATCAATGAAGTTGTCAAGGAAGTTGTCAGTGAAGTTGTCAATGAAGTTGTCGATGAAATTGTAATTGAAGATGTCAATGTAGTTGTCAATGAAGTTGTTAAAAAATCCGTGAATGAAGTTGTCAATGATGTTGTCCATGAAGTTGTCAATGAAGTTGTCAATGAAGTTGTCAATGAAGTTGTCAATGAAGCTTGTCAATGAAGCTTGTGGATGAAGTTGTCATTGAAGTTGTCATTGAAGTTGTCGATGAACTTGTCAATTTACTTTTCAATGAAGTTGTTGATGAAGTTGTCAATGAAGTTGCCAATGAAGTTGTCACTGAAGTTGTCAATGAAGTTGTCAATGAAGTTGTCATAAAAGTTTTCAATGTAGTTGTCAATGAAGTTGTCAATGAAGTTGTCAATGAAGTTGTTAATGATGTTGTTAATGAAGTTGTCAATGAAGTTGTCATTGAAGTTGTCTATGAAATTGTCGATGAAGTTGTCAATGAATTTGTCATTGAAGTTGTCAATGAAGTTTTCAATGAAGTTGTCAATGTACCTGTCAAAACAGCTGTCAATTTAGCTTTCAATGTTCCTGTCAATGCAACTGTCAATGTAGTTGTCAATGAGGTCATCAATGTCGTTGTCAATGATGTTTTCAATGACGTTGTCAATGTACCTTTAAATGCAACTGTCAATATAGTTGTCAATGCAGTTGTCAATATATTTGTCAATGAAGCTGTCAATGAAGTCCTCCAAGAAGTTGTGGATTAAGTTGCCGACGTGTTGCCGATGAAGTTGTCATTGAAGTTGTCAATGAAGTTGTTAAAGAAGTTTTCGATGAAGTTGTCAATGAAGCTCCCAATGAAGTTGTCCATGAAGTTGTCAATGAAGCTGTCAATGAAGTTGTCAATGTACCTGTCAAAATATCTGTCAATGTAGCTTGCAATGTACCTGTCTTTGCAACTGTCATTGTAGTTGTCAATGAAGTTATCAATGTAGTTGTCAATGAAGTTGTCAATGTAGTTGTTTAGAGTAGCTGTTGATGCAGCTGTCAATGTTGCTGTCAACTAAGTTGTAAATGTAAATGTCAATGAAGGTGTCAATGAAGTTGTCAGTGAAGTTGTTGATGACATTGTCATTGAAGTTGTCAATGAAGTTGTCAATGAAGTTTTCAATGAAGTTGTCCATGAAGTTGTCAATGAAGTTGTCAATGAAGTTTTCAATGAAGTTGTTAAGAAAGTTGTTGATAAAGTCATCGATGAAGTTGTAAATGAAGTTGTCAATGAAGTTGTCATAGAAGTTGTAAATGTAGTTGTCAATGTATTTGTCAATGCAGTTGTCAATGTTGCTGTCAATGAAGTTGTCAATGAAGTTGTCAATGATTTTGTCAATAAAGTTGTCAATGAAGTTGTTGATGACATTGTCAAAGTAGTTGTCAAGGAAGTTGTCTAGAGTAGCTGTCAAGCTGCCGCTTTCAATGTTGCTGTCGATCAAGTTGTCAATATAGTTGTCCTTGAAGTTATGAATGAAGTTGTCAATGAAGTTGTCAATGTACCTGTCAAAGCAGCTGCGAATGTAGCTTTCAATGTACCTGTCTTTGCAACTCATTGACAATGTAGTTGCCAATGAGGTTATCAATGTAGTTGTCAGTGAATTTGTCAATGTAGTTATCAATGAAGTTGTCAAGGAAGTTGTCAGTGAAGTTGTCAATGAAGTTGTCAATGAAATCGTCATTGAAGATGTCAATGTAGTTGTCAATGAAGTTGTTAAAAAATCCGTGAATGAAGTTGTCAATGATGTTGTCAATGAAGTTGTCAATGAAGTTGTCAATGAAGTTGTCAATGAAGTTATCAATGAAGCTGTCATTGCGGTTGTCAATGTAGTTGTCAATGAAGTTGTCGATAAAGTTGTCAATGAAGATATCAATGAAGTTGTCAATGTACCTGTTAAAGCAGCCGTCAATGTAGCTTTCAATGTACCTGCCAATGCAACTTTCAGTGTGGTTGTCAACGAAGTTGTCAATGTAGTTGTCGATTAAATTCTCTATGAAGTCGTCCATGAAGTTGTCAATGAAGTTGTCCATGAAGTTGTCGATGAAGTTGCCCATGAAGTTGTCGATAAACTTGTCAATGAAATTTTCGATGAAGTTGTCGATGAAGTTTTCGAAGAAGTTTTCCATGAAGTTGTTGATGAAGTTGTCGATGAAGTTGTCAATGAAGTTGTCAGTGAAGTTGTCAATGAAGTTGTCAATGTAGTTGTCAATGAAGTTGTCAATGTAGTTGTCAATGAAGTTGTCAATAAAGCTGTTAAAAACTTTGTGAATGAAATTGTCAATGAGGTCGTCCATGAAGTTGTCGATGAAGTTGTCAATGTAGTTTTCAATGAAGTTGTCAATGAAGTTGTCAATGAAGTTGTCAATGTTCTTGTCAATGAAGTTGTCAATGAAGCTGTTAAAAAAATTGTAAATGAAGTTGTCAATAAAGCTGTCAAAAACTTTGTGAATGAAATTGTCAATGAGGTTGTCCATGAAGTTGTTTATGAAGTTGTCAATGAAGTTGTATACCTGTCAAGCAGGTGTCAATTTAGCATTCAATGTACCTGTCAGTGCAGTTGTTTAAGAGGTTATCCATGTAGTTGTAGATGAAGTTGTCAATGTCATTGTCTACAGTGGCTGTCAATGAAGCTGTCAATGTTGCTGTCGATTAAGTTGTCAATGTAGTTGTCAATGAAGTTGTCAATGAAGTTGTCAATGAAGTTGTTGAAGAAACTGTGAATGAAGTTGTCAATGTAGTCGTCTATTAAGTTGCCAATGGAGTTGTCAATGAAGTTTTCAATGTACCTGTCAGAGCAGTTGTCAATGAAGTTATCAATGAAGTTGACAATGAAGTTAATGATGATGTTGTCAACGAAGTTGTCATTGAAGTTGTCAAAGTTGTTGCCAATGAAGTTGTCTAGAGTGGCTGTCGATGCAGCTGTCAATGTTGCTGTCGATCAAGTTGTCAATGAAGTTGTCAATGACGTTTTCAATGAAACTGTCGATGAAGTTGTCGATGAAGATGTCCATGAAGTTGTCAATGAAGCTGTAATTGACTTTGTCAATGAAGTTGTCAATGAAGTTGTCAATGTACCTATCAAAGCAGCTGTCAATGTAGCTTTCAATGTACCTGTCAATGCAACTGTCAATGTAGTTGTCAATGAAGTTGTCCATGTTGTTGTTGATGAAGTTGTCGATGAAGTTGTCCATGAAGTTGTCAATGAAGTTGCCGATGAAGTTGTCAATGAAGTTGTCGATGTAGTTGTCGATGTAGCTGTCAATGAAGTTGTCAATGAAGTTTTTGATTATGTTGTCAATGAAGTTGTCATTTAAGTTGTATTTGGAATTGTGTATGTAGTTGTCAATGAAGATGTCAATGAATTTGTCATCGAACTTGTCAATGAAGTTGTCAATGAAGTTGTCAATGAAGTTGTCTATGAAGTTGTCAATGAAGTTGTCTTTAAAGTTGTTAAAAAATCTGTGAATGAAGTTTTCCATGACGTTGTCAATGAAGTTGTTAATGAAGTTGTCATTGAATTTATCAATGAAGTTGATAGAAAATCTGTGAATTAAGTTGTCAAGGAAGTTGTCAATTAAGTTGTCAATGAAGTTGTCTTTGAAGTTGTGTATGTAGTTGTCAATGAAGATGTCAATGAATTTGTCATTGAAGTTGTCATTGAATTTGTCAATGAAGTTGTCGACGAAGTAGTCAATGAAGTCTTCAATGAAGTTGTTAGAAAATCTGTGAATTAAGTTGTCGATGAAGTTGTCAATGAAGTTGTCATTGAAGTTGTCGATGAAGTTGTCTATAAAGTTGTTAAAAAATCTGTGAATGAAGTTGTCCATGAAGTTGTCAATAAAGTTGTCAATGAAGTTGTATACCTGTCAAGATGTTGTCAATTTAGCATTCAATGTACCTGTCAATGTAGTTGTCAATGAGGTTATCAATGTAGTTGCAGATGAAGTTGTCAATGTAATAATCTACAGTAGCTGTCAATGAAGCTGTCAATTTTGCTGTCGATTAAGTTGTCAATGGACTTGTCAATGAAGTTGTTAATGAAGTTGTCATTGAATTTATCAATGAAGTTGTTGAAAAACTGTGAATGAAGTTGTCAATGTAGTTGTCTATTAAGTTGCCAATGGAGTTGTCAATGAAGTTTTCAATGTACCTGTCAAAGCAGCTGTCAATGAAGCTTTCAATGTACCTGTCAATGCAACTGTCAATGAAGTTGTCAATGAAGCTGTCGAAAAGTCATCCATGAAGTTGTCGATGAAGTTGTTGATGAAGTTGTTGATGAAGTTGTCGATGAAGTTGTCGATGAAGTTGTCGATAAAGTTGTTGATGAAGTTGTCAATGAAGTTTTCAATGAAGTTGTCAATGAAGTTGTCAATTAAGTTTTAAAAAATTCTGTGAATGAAGTTGTCCATGAAGTTGTCAATGAAGTTTTCAATGAAGTTGTATACCTGTCAAGCAGGTGTGAATTTAGCATTCAATGTACCTGTAAGTGTAGTTGTTAATGAGGTTATCAATGTAGATGTAGATGAAGTTGTCAATGTAGTTATCTACAGTAGCTGTCAATGAAGCTGTCAATGAAGTTTTCAATCAAGTTGTCAATGGACTTGTCAATGAAGTTGTCAATGAAGTTGTCAACGTACCTATCAAAGCTGCTGTCAATGTAGCTTTCAATGTACCTGTCAATGCAACTGTCAATGTAGTTGTCAATGAAGTTGTCCATGTAGTTGTCGATTAAGTTGTCGATGAAGTCGTCCATGAAGTTGTTAATGAAGTTGTCGATGAAGTTTTCGAAGTTGTCGATGTAGTTGTCGATGTAGCTGTCAATGAAGTTGTCAATGAAGTTGTGTATGTAGTAGTCAATGAAGATGTCAATGAATTTTTCATTGAAGTTGTCAATAAAGTTGTCAATGAAGTTTTCAAAGAAGTTGTCAATGAAGTTGTCAATGAAGTTGTCAATGAAGTTGTCAATGAAGTTGTCAATGAATTTGGCAATAAAGTTGTCAATAAAGTTGTTAAAATATCTGTGAATGAAGTTGTCCATGAAGTTGTCAATGAAGTTGTCAATGAAGTTTTCAATATACCAGTCAGACAGGTGTCAATTTAGCATTCAATGTACCTGTCAGTGTAGTTGTCAATGAGGTTATCAATGTAGTTGTAGATGAAGTTGTCAATGTAGTTGTCTACACTAGCTGTCAATGAAGCTGTCAATGTTGCTGTCTATGAAGTCGTCAATGTTGTTGTCAATGAAGTTGTTAATGAAGTTGTCATTGAAGTTGTCAATGAAGTTGTCAATGAAGTTGTCAATGAAGTTGTCATAGAAGTTGTCAATGTAGTTGTCAATAAAGTTGTCAATGATGTTGTTAAGAAAATTGTTGATGAAGTTGTCGATGAAGTTATCAATGAAGTTGTCAATGAGGTTGTCATAGAAGTTGTCAATGTAGTTGTCAATGAAGTTGTCAAAGAAGTTGTTAATGTAGTTGTCTATGAAGTTGTTGATGACGTTGTCAATGAGGTTGTCAATGAAGTTGTCAATGAAGTTGTCATTGTAGTTGTCAATGAAGTTGTCAATGAATTTGTGAATGAAGTTGTCAATGAAGTTGTCAATGAAGTTGTCAATGAAGTTATCAAAGAAGTTGTCTATGAAGTTGTTAATGAAGTTGTTAAGAAAGTTGTCAAGAGTACCTGTCAATGCAGCTGTCAATGTTGCTGTTGATGAAGTTGTCAATTTAGTTGTCAATGAAGTTGTCGATGAAATGGTCGATGAAGTTGTCGATGACGTTGTCAATGAAGTTGTCAATGAAGTTATCAATGAAGCTGTCATTGCGGTTGTCAATGTAGTTGTCAATGAAGTTGTCAATAAAGTTGTCAATGAAGATATCAATGAAGTTGTCAATGTACCTGTTAAAGCAGCCGTCAATGTAGCTTTCAATGTACCTGCCAATGCAACTTTCAGTGTAGTTGTCAACGAAGTTGTCAATGTAGTTGTCGATTAAATTGTCAATGAAGTCGTCCATGAAGTTGTCAATGAAGTTGTCCATGAAGTTGTCAATGAAGTTGTCCATGAAGTTGTCGATAAAGTTGTCAATGAAGTTTTCGATGAAGTTGTCGATGAAGTTTTCGAAGAAGTTGTCCATGAAGTTGTTGATGAAGTTGTCAATGAAGTTGTCAATGAAGTTGTCAGTGAAGTTGTCAGTGAAGATGTCAATGAAGTTGTCAATGTAGTTGTCAATGAAGTTGTCAATAAAGCTGTTAAAAACTTTGTGAATGAAATTGTCAATGAGGTTGTCCATGAAGTTGTCAATGTAGTTTTCAATGAAGTTGTCAATGAAGTTGTCAATGAAGTTGTCAATGTTCTTGTCAATGAAGTTGTCAATGAAGGTGTTAAAAAATTTGTAAATGAAGTTGTCAATAAAGCTGTCAAAAACTTTGTGAATGAAATTGTCAATGAGGTTGTCCATGAAGTTGTTTATGAAGTTGTCAATGAAATTGTATACCTGTCAAGCTGGTGTCAATTTAGCATTCAATGTACCTGTCAGTGTAGTTGTCAATGAGGTTATCCATGTAGTTGTAGATGAAGTTGTCAATGTAATTGTCTACAGTGGCTGTCAATGAAGCTGTCAATGTTGCTGTTGATTAAGTTGTCAATGTAGTTGTCAATGAAGTTGTCAATGAAGTTGTCAATGAAGTTGTTAGAAAATCTGTGAATTAAGTTGTCAATGAAGTTGTCAATGAAGTTGTCAATGAAGTTGTTGAAGAAACTGTGAATGAAGTTGTCAATGTAGTCGTCTATTAAGTTGCCAATGGAGTTGTCAATGAAGTTTTCAATGTACCTGTCAGAGCAGTTGTCAATGAAGTTATCAATGAAGTTGACAATGAAGTTGTTGATGATGTTGTCAATGAAGTTGTCATTGAAGTTGTCAAAGTTGTTGCCAATGAAGTTGTCTAGAGTGGCTGTCAATGCAGCTGTCAATGTTGCTGTCGATCAAGTTGTCAATGAAGTTGTCAATGACGTTTTCAATGAAACTGTCGATGAAGTTGTTGATGAAGATGTCCATGAAGTTGTCAATGAAGCTGTTATTGACTTTGTCAATGAAGTTGTCAATGAAGTTGTCAATGTACCTATCAAAGCAGCTGTCAATGTAGCTTTCTATGTACCTGTCAATGCAACTGTCAATGCAGTTGTCAATGAAGTTGTCCATGCTGTTGTTGATGAAGTTGTCGATGAAGTTGTCCATGAAGTTGTTGATGTAGTTGTCAATGAAGTTGTCAATGAAGTGTTTGATTATGTTGTCAATGAAGTTGTCATTTAAGTTGTATTTGGAGTTGTGTATGTAGTTGTCAATGAAGATGTCAATGAATTTGTCATGGAAGTTGTCAATGAAGTTGTCAATGAAGTTGTCAATGAAGTTGTCAATGAAGTTGTCAATGAAGTTGTCAATGAAGTTGTCAATGAAGTTGTCAATGAAGTTGTCTATAAAGTTGCTAAAAAATCAGTGAATGAAGTTGTCCATGAAGTTGTCAATGAAGTTGTCAATGAAGTTGTATGCCTGTCAAGCAGGTGTCAATTTAGCATTCAATGTACCTGTTAGTGTAGTTGTCAATGAGGTTATCAATGTAGTTGCAGATGAAGTTGTCAATGTAATTGTCTACAGTAGCTGTCAATGAAGCTGTCAATGTTGCTGTCGATTAAGTTGTCAAGGTAGTTGTCAATGAAGTTGTTAATGAAGTTGTCATTGAATTTATCAATGAAGTTTATAGAAAATCTGTGAATTAAGTTGTCAATGAAGTTGTCAATAAGTTGTCAATGAAGTTGTCTTTGAAGTTGTGTATGTAGTTGTCAATCAAGATGTCAATGAATTTGTCAATAAAGATGTCAGTGAATTTGTCTTTTAAGTTGTCAATGAAGTTGTCAATGTAGCTTTCAATGAAGTTGTCAATGAAGTTGTCAATGAAGTTGTCAATGAAGTTGTCAATAAAGTTGTTAAAAAATCTGTGAATGAAGTTGTCCATGAAGTTGTCAATGAAGTTGTCAATGAAGTTGTATACCTGTCAAGCAGGTGTCAATTTAGCATTCAATGTACCTGTCAGTGTAGTTGTCAATGAGGTTATCAATGTAGTTGTAGATGAAGTTGTCAATGTAATTGTCTACAGTAGCCGTCAATGAAGCTGTCAATGTTTCTGTCGATTAAGTTGTCAATGTAGTTAACAATGAAGTTGTTAATGAAGTTGTCATTGAAGTTTTCGATGAAGTTGTCAATGAAGTTGTCAATGAAGTTGTCATAGAAGTTGTCAATGTAGTTGTCAATGAAGTTGTCAATGATGTTGTTAAGAAAATTGTTGATGAAGTTGTCGATGAAGTTATCAATGAAGTTGTCAATGAGGTTGTAATAGAAGTTGTCAATGTAGTTGTCAATGAAGTTGTCAAAGAAGTTGTTAATGTAGTTGTCTATGAAGTTGTTGATGACATTGTGAATGAGGTTGTCAATGAAGTTGTCAATGAAGTTGTCATTGTAGTTGTCAATGAAGTTGTCAATGAATTTGTGAATGAAGTTGTCAATGAAGTTGTCAATGAACTTGTCACTGCAGTTGTTTGATGAAGTTGTCAATGAGGTCGTCCATGAAGTTGTCAATGAAGTTGAAGATGAAGTTGTCGATGAAGTTGTTGATGAAGTTGTTGATGAAGTTGTGCCTGAAGTTGTGCCTAAAGTTGTCAATGAAGTTGTCAATGAAGTTGTCAATGAAGTTGTCAATGAAGTTGTCAATGAAGTTGTCAATGAAGTTGTCAATGAAGTTGTCAATGAAGTTGTCAATGAAGTTGTTAAAAAATCTGTGAATGAAGTTGTCCATGAAGTTGTCAATGAAATTGTCTAGAGTTGTATGCCTGTCAAGCAGGTGTCAATTTAGCATTCAATGTACCTGTTAGTGTAGTTGTCAATGAGGTTATCAATGTGGTTGCAGATGAAGTTGTCAATATAATTGTCCAAAGTTGTCAAGGTAGTTGTCAATGAAGTTGTTAATGAAGTTGTCATTGAATTTATCAATGAAGTTGATAGAAAATCTGTGAATTAAGTTGTCAATGAAGTTGTCAATTAAGTTGTCAATGAAGTTGTCTTTGAAGTTGTGTATGTAGTTGTCAATGAAGATGTCAATGAATTTGTCATTGAAGTTGTCAATGAAGTTGTCAATGAAGTTGTCAATGAAGTTGTCAATGAAGTTGTCAATAAAGTTGTTAAAAATTCTGTGAATGAAGTTGTCCATGAAGTTGTCAATGAAGTTGTATACCTGTCAAGCAGGTTTCAATTTAGCGTTCAATGTACCTGTCAGTGTAGTTGTCAATGAGGTTATCAATGTAGTTGTAGATGAAGTGGTCAATGTAATTGTCTACAGTAGCCGTCAATGAAGCTGTCAATGTTTCTGTCGATTAAGTTGTCAATGTAGTTAACAATGAAGTTGTTAATGAAGTTGTCATTGAATTTGTCAATGAAGTTGTCAACGAAGTAGTCCTTGAAGTTGTCAATGAAGTTGTCAATGAAGTTGTTAGAAAATCTGTGAATTAAGTTGTCAATGAAGTTGTCGATGAAGTTGTCAATGGAGTTGTTGAAGAAACTGTGAATGAAACTGTCAATGTAGTCGTCTATTAAGTTGCCAATTGAGTTGTCAATGAAGTTTTCAATGTAACTGTCAAAGCTGCTGTCAATGAAGCTTTCAATGTACCTGTCAATGCAACTGTCAATGTAGTTGTCAATGAAGTTGTCAATGTAGTTGTCGATGAAGCTGTCGAAAAGTCATCCATGAAGTTGTTGATGAAGTTGTTGATGAAGTTGTCTATGAAGATGTTGATGAAGTTGTCAATGAAGTTGTCAATGAAGTTGTCAATGAAGTTGTCAATGAAGTTGTCAATGAAGTTGTCAATGAAGTTGTCCATGAAGTTGTCAGTGAAGTTGTCAATGAAGTTGTCAATGAAGTTGTCAATGTAGTTGTCAATGAAGTTGTAAATGAAGTTGTCATTGAAGTTGTCAATTAAGTTGTCAACGAAGTAGCCAATGAAGTTGTCAATGAAGTTGTCAATGAAGTTGTCAATGAAGCTGTCAATGTAGTTGTCAATGAAGTTGTCAATGAAGTTGTCAAAAACTTTGTGAATGAAATTGTCAATGAGGTTGTCCATGAAGTTGTCTATGAAGTTTTCAATGAAGTTGTCTATGTACCTGTCAAACAGCTGTCAATGTAGCTTTCAATGTAACTGTCAATGTAGCTGTCAATGAAGTTGTCAATAAAGTGTTCCATGAAGTTGTCAATGAAGTTGTCGATGACGTTGTCAATGAAGTTGTCCATGAATTTGTCAATGAAGTTGTCAATGAAGTTATCAATGAAGTTGTCAATGAAGTTGTTGATGACGTTGTCAATGAAGTTGTCAATGAAGTTGTCAAAGATGTTGCCAATGAAGTTGTCTAGAGTGGCTGTCAATGCAGCTGTCAATGTTGCTGTTGATCAAGTTGTTTTCAATGAAGTTGTCAATGACGTTTTCAATGAAACTGTCGATGAAGATGTCCATGAAGTTGTCAATGAAGCTGTAATTGACTTTGTCAATGAAGTTGTCAATGAAGTTGTCAATGTACCTTTCAAAGCAGCTGTCAATGTAGCTTTCAATGTACCTGTCAGTGCAAATTTCAATATAGTTGTCAATGAAGTTGTCCATGTAGTTGTTGATGAAGTTGTCGATGAAGTCATCCATGAAGTTGTCAATGAAGTTGCCGATGAAGTTGTCGATGAGGTTGTCGAGGTAGTTGTTGATGTAGCTGTCAATGAAGTTGTCAATGAAGTTGTTGATTATGTTGTCAATGAAGTTGTCATTGAAGTTGTATTTGAAGTTGTGTATGTAGTTGTCAATGAAGATGTCAATGAATTTGTCATTGAAGTTGCCAATGACGTTGTCAATGAAGTTGTTAATGAAGTTGTATCCCTGTCAAGCACTTATCAATTTAGCATTCAATGTACCTGTTAGTGTAGTTGTCAATGAGGTTATCAATGTAGTTGCAGATGAAGTTGTCAAATTAATTGTCTACAGTAGCTGTCAATGAAGCTGTCAATGTTGCTGTCGATTAAGTTGTCAATGTAGTTGTCAATGAAGTTGTTAATGACGTTGTCATTGAATTTATCAATGAAGTTGATAGAAAATCTGTGAATTAAGTAGTCAACGAAGTTGTCAATTAAGTTGTCAATGAAGTTGTCTTTGAAGTTGTGTATGTAGTTGTCAATGAAGATGTCAATGAATTTGTCATTGCAGTTGTCAATGAAGTTGTCAATGAAGTTGTCAATGAAGTTGTCAATGAAGTTGTCAATGAAGTTGTCAATGAAGTTGTCAATGAAGTTGTCAATAAAGTTGTCAATAAAGTTGTTGAAAAATCTGTGAGTGAAGTTGTCCATGAAGTTGTCAATGAAGTTGTCAATGAAGTTGTCAATGAAGTTGTCAGTGTACCTGTCAAGCAGGTGTCAATTTAGCATTCAATGTACCTGTCAGTGTAGTTGTCAATGAGGTTATCAATGTAGTTGTAGATGAAGTTGTCAATGTAATTGTCTACAGTAGCCGTAAATGAAGCTGTCAATGTTGCTGTCGATTAAGTTGTCAATGTAGTTAACAATGAAGTTGTCAATGAAGTTGTCATTGAATTTCTCAATGAAGTTGTCAACGAAGTAGTCAATGAAGTTGTCAATGAAGTTGTCAATGAAGATGTTAGAAAATCTGTGAATTAAGTTGTCGATGAAGTTGTCAATGAAGTTGTCAATGAAGTTGTCAATGAAGTTGTCTATAAAGTTGTTAAAAAATCTGTGAATGAAGTTGTCCATGAAGTTGTCAATAAAGTTGTCAATGAAGTTGTATACCTGTCAAGATGGTGTCAATTTAGCATTCAATGTACCTGTCAGTGTAGTTGTCAATGAGGTTATCAATGTAGTTGCAGATGAAGTTGTCAATGTAATAATCTACAGTAGCTGTCTATGAAGCTGTCAATTTTGCTGTCGATTAAGTGGTCAATGTAGTTGTCAATGAAGTTGTTAATGAAGTTGTCATTGAATTTATCAATGAAGTTGAAAGAAAATCTGTGAATTAAGTTGTCAATGAAGTTGTCAATTAAGTTGTCAACGAAGTTGTCCATGAAGTTGTTCAAGAAACTGTGAATGAAGTTGTCAATGTAGTTGTCTATTAAGTTGCCAATGGAGTTGTCAATGAAGTTTTCAATGTACCTGTCAAAGCAGCTGTCAATGAAGCTTTCAATGTACCTGTCAATGCAACTGTCAATGTAGTTGTCAATGAAGTTGTCAATGAAGCTGTCGAAAAGTCATCCATGAAGTTGTTGATGAAGTTGTTGATGAAGTTGTCGATGAAGTTGTCAATGAAGTTGTCAATGAAGTTGTCAATGAAGTTGTCAATGAAGTTGTCAATGAAGTTGTAAATGAAGTTATCGATGACGTTGTCAATGAAGTTGTATTTGAAGTTGTGTATGTAGTAGTCAATGAAGATGTCAATGAATTTTTTATTGAAGTTGTCAATGAAGTTGTCAATGAAGTTTGCAAAGAAGTTGTCAATGAAGTTGTCAATGCAGCTGTCAATGAATTTGGCAATAAAGTTGTCAATAAAGTTGTTAAAAAATCTGCGAATGAAGTTGTCCATGAAGTTGTCAATGAAGTTGTCAATGAAGTTTTCAATATACCAGTCAGACAGGTGTCAATTTAGCATTCAATGTACCTGTCAGTGTAGTTGTCAATGAGGTTATCAATGTAGTTGTAGATGAAGTTGTCAATGTAGTTGTCTACACTAGCTGTCAATGAAGCTGTCAATGTTGCTGTTGATGAAGTTGTCAATGTAGTTGTCAATGAAGTTGTTAATGAAGTTGTCATTGAAGTTGTCAATGAAGTTGTCAATGAAGTTGTCAATGAAGTTGTCATAAAAGTTGTCAATGTAGTTGTCAATGAAGTTGTCAATGATGTTGTTAAGAAAATCGTTGATGAAGTTGTCGATGAAGTTATCAATGAAGTTGTCAATGAGGTTGTCAATGAAGTTGTCAATGTAGTTGTCTATGAAGTTGTTGATGACGTTGTCAATGAAGTTGTCAATGAAGTTGTCAATGAAGTTGTCATTGTAGTTGTCAATGAAGTTGTCAATGAATTTGTGAATGAAGTTGTCAATGAAGTTGTCAATGAACTTGTCACTGCAGTTGTTTGATGAAGTTGTCAATGTTCTTGTCAATGAAGTTGTCAATGAAGGTGTTAAAAAATTTGTAAATGAAGTTGTCAATAAAGCTGTCAAAAACTTTGTGAATGAAATTGTCAATGAGGTTGTCCATGAAGTTGTTTATGAAGTTGTCAATGAAGTTGTATACCTGTCAAGCAGGTGTCAATTTAGCATTCAATGTACCTGTCAGTGTAGTTGTCAATGAGGTTATCCATGTAGTTGTAGATGAAGTTGTCAATGTAATTGTCTACAGTGGCTGTCAATGAAGCTGTCAATGTTGCTGTCGATTAAGTTGTCAATGTAGTTGTCAATGAAGTTGTCAATGAAGTTGTCAATGAAGTTGTCAATGAAGTTGTCAATGAAGTTGTTAAAAAATCTGTGAATTAAGTTGTCAATGAAGTTGTCAATGAAGTTGTCAATGTACCTGTCTGAGCAGTTGTCAATGAAGTTGTCAATGAAGTTGTCAATGAAGTTGTTGATGATGTTGTCAATGAAGTTGTCATTGAAGTTGTCAAAGTTGTTGCCAATGAAGTTGTCTAGAGTGGCTGTCAATGCAGCTGTCAATGTTGCTGTCGATCAAGTTGTCAATGAAGTTGTCAATGACGTTTTCAATGAAACTGTCGATGAAGATGTCCATGAAGTTGTCAATGAAGCTGTTATTGTCTTTGTCAATGAAGTTGTCAATGAAGTTGTCAATGTACCTATCAAAGCAGCTGTCAATGTAGCTTTCAATGTACCTGTCAATGCAACTGTCAATGCAGTTGTCAATGAAGTTGTCCATGCTGTTGTTGATGAAGTTGTCGATGAAGTTGTCCATGAAGTTGTCGATGAAGTTGTCGATGTAGTTGTTGATGTAGCTGTCAATGAAGTTGTCAATGAAGTTTTTGATTATGTTGTCAATGAAGTTGTCATTTAAGTTGTATTTGGAATTGTGTATGTAGTTGTCAATGAAGAGACAATGAATTTGTCATTGAAGTTGTCAATGAAGTTGTCAATGAAGTTGTCAATGAAGTTGTCAAAGAAGTTGTCAATGAAGTTGTCAATGAAGTTGTCAATGAAGTTGTCTATAAAGTTGTCTATAAAGTTGCTAAAAAATCTGTGAATGAAGTTGTCCATGAAGTTGTCAATGAGGTTGTCAATGAAGTTGTATGCCTGTCAAGCAGGTGTCAATTTAGCATTCAATGTACCTGTTAGTGTAGTTGTCAATGAGGTTATCAATGTAGTTGCAGATGAAGTTGTCAATGTAATTGTCTACAGTAGCTGTCAATGAAGCTGTCAATGTTGCTGTCGATTAAGTTGTCAAGGTAGATGTCAATGAAGTTGTTAATGAAGTTGTCATTGAATTTTTCAATGAAGTTGATAGAAAATCTGTGAATTAAGTTGTCATTGAAGTTGTCAATTAAGTTGTCAATGAAGTTGTCTTTGAAGTTGTGTATGTTGTTGTCAAACAAGATGTAAATGAATTTGTCATAGAAGTTGTCAATGAAGTTGTCAATGAAGTTGTCAATGAAGTTGTCAATGAAGTTGTCAATGAAGTTGTCAATGAAGTTGTCAATAAAGTTGTCAATAAAGTTGTTAAAAAATCTGTGAATGAAGTTGTCCATGAAGTTGTCAATGAAGTTGTCAATGAAGTTGTACACCTGTCAAGCAGGTGTCAATTTAGCATTCAATGTACCTGTCAGTGTAGTTGTCAATGAGGTTATCAATGTAGTTGTAGATGAAGTTGTCAATGTAATTGTCTACACTAGCTATCAATGAAGCTGTCAATGTTTCTGTCGATTAAGTTGTCAATGTAGTTAACAATGAAGTTGTTAATGAAGTTGTCATTGAAGTTGTCAATGAACTAGTCAATGAAGTTGTCAATGAAGTAGTCATAGAAGTTGTCAATGAAGTTGTCCATGCTGTTGTTGATGAAGTTGTCGATGAAGTCATCCATGAAGTTGTCAATGAAGTTACCGATGAAGTTGTCGATGAAGTTGTCGAGGTAGTTGTTGATATAGCTGTCAATGAAGTTGTCAATGAAGTTGTTGATTATGTTGTCAATGAAGTTGTCATTGAAGTTGTATTTGAAGTTGTGTATGTAGTTGTCAATGAAGATGTCAATGAATTTGTCATTGAAGTTGTCAATGACGTTGTCAATGAAGTTGTTAATGAAGTTGTATCCCTGTCAAGCACTTATCAATTTAGCATTCAATGTACCTGTTAGTGTAGTTGTCAATGAGGTTATCAATGTAGTTGCAGATGAAGTTGTCAAATTAATTGTCTACAGTAGCTGTCAATGAAGCTGTCAATGTTGCTGTCGATTAAGTTGTCAATGTAGTTGTCAATGAAGTTGTCAATGAAGTTGTCATTGAATTTATCAATGAAGTTGATAGAAAATCAGTGAATAAAGTAGTCAACGAAGTTGTCAATTAAGTTGTCAATGAAGTTGTCTTTGAAGTTGTCAATAAAGTTGTCAATGAAGATGTCAATGAATTTGTCATTGCAGTTGTCAATGAAGTTGTCAATGAAGTTGTCAATGAAGTTGTCAATGAAGTTGTCAATGAAGTTGTCAATGAAGTTGTCAATGAAGTTGTCAATGAAGTTGTCAATAAAGTTGTTAAAAAATCTGTGAATGAAGTTGTCCATGAAGTTGTCAATGAAGTTGTCAATGAAGTTGTCAATGAAGTTGTCAGTGAAGTTGTATACCTGTCAAGCAGGTGTCAATTTAGCATTCAATGTACCTGTCAGTGTAGTTGTCAATGAGGTTATCAATGTAGTTGTAGATGAAGTTGTCAATGTAATTGTCTACAGTAGCCGTAAATGAAGCTGTCAATGTTGCTGTCGATTAAGTTGTCAATGTAGTTAACAATGAAGTTGTTAATGAAGTTGTCATTGAATTTGTCAATGAAGTTGTCAACGAAGTTGTCAATGAAGTTGTCAATGAAGTTGTCAAGGAAGTTGTTAGAAAATCTGTGAATTAAGTTGTCGATGAAGTTGTCAATGAAGTTGTGAATGAAGTTGTCGATGAAGTTGTCTATAAAGTTGTTAAAAAATCTGTGAATGAAGTTGTCCATGAAGTTGTCAATAAAGTTGTCAATGAAGTTGTATACCTGTCAAGATGGTGTCAATTTAGCATTCAATGTACCTGTCAGTGTAGTTGTCAATGAGGTTATCAATGTAGTTGCAGATGAAGTTGTCGATGTAATAATCTACAGTAGCTGTCAATGAAGCTGTCAATTTTGCTGTCGATTAAGTGGACAATGTAGTTGTCAATGAAGTTGTTAATGAAGTTGTCATTGAATTTATCAATGAAGTTGAAAGAAAATCTGTGAATTAAGTTGGCAATGAAGTTGTCAATTAAGTTGTCAACGAAGTTGTCCATGAAGTTGTTGAAGAAACTGTGAATGAAGTTGTCAATGTAGTTGTCTATTAAGTTGCCAATGGAGTTGTCAATGAAGTTTTCAATGTACCTGTCAAAGCAGCTGTCAATGAAGCTTTCAATGTACCTGTCAATGCAACTGTCAATGTAGTTGTCAATGAAGTTGTCAATGAAGCTGTCGAAAAGTCATCCATGAAGTTGTTGATGAAGTTGTTGATGAAGTTGTCGATGAAGTTGTCAATGAAGTTGTCAATGAAGTTGTCAATGAAGTTGTCAATGAAGTTGTCAATGAAGTTGTCAATGAAGTTGTCAATGAAGTTGTCAATGAAGTTATTGATGATGTTGTCAATGAAGTTGTCTTTGAAGTTGTCAAAGTAGTTGTCAATGAAGATGTCAATGAATTTTTTATTGAAGTTGTCACTGAAGTTGTCAATGAAGTTTGCAAAGAAGTTGTCAATGAAGTTGTCAATGAAGCTGTCAATGAATTTGGCAATAAAGTTGTCAATAAAGTTGTTAAAAATTCTGTGAATGAAGTTGTCCATGAAGTTGTCAATGAAGTTGTCAATGAAGTTTTCAATATACCAGTCAGACAGGTGTGCATTTAGCATTCAATGTACCTGTCAGTGTAGTTGTCAATGAGGTTATCAATGTAGTTGTAGATGAAGTTGTCAATGTAGTTGTCTACAGTAGCTGTCAATGAAGCTGTCAATGTTGCTGTTGATGAAGTTGTCAATGTAGTTGTCAATGAAGTTGTTAATGAAGTTGTCATTGAAGTTGTCAATGAACTTGTCAATGAAGTTGTCAATGAAGTTGTCATAAAAGTTGTCAATGTAGTTGTCAATGAAGTTGTCAATGATGTTGTTAAGAAAATCGTTGATGAAGTTGTCGATGAAGTTATCAATGTAGTTGTCAATGAGGTTGTCAATGAAGTTGTCAATGTAGTTGTCTATGAAGTTGTTGATGACGTTGTCAATGAAGTTGTCAATGAAGTTGTCAATGAAGTTGTCATTGTAGTTGTCAATGAAGTTGTCAATGAATTTGTGAATGAAGTTGTCAATGAAGTTGTCAATGAACTTGTCACTGCAGTTGTTTGATGAAGTTGTCAATGTTCTTGTCAATGAACTTGTCAATGAAGGTGTTAAAAAATTTGTAAATGAAGTTGTCAATAAAGCTGTCAAAAACTTTGTGAATGAAATTGTCAATGAGGTTGTCCATGAAGTTGTTTATGAAGTTGTCAATGAAGTTGTATACCTGTCAAGCAGGTGTCAATTTAGCATTCAATGTACCTGTCAGTGTAGTTGTCAATGAGGTTATCCATGTAGTTGTAGATGAAGTTGTCAATGTAATTGTCTACAGTGGCTGTCAATGAAGCTGTCAATGTTGCTGTCGATTAAGTTGTCAATGTAGTTGTCAATGAAGTTGTCAATGAAGTTGTCAATGAAGTTGTCAATGAAGTTGTCAATGAAGTTGTCAATGAAGTTGTTAAAAAATCTGTGAATGAAGTAGTCAATGAAGTTGTCAATGAAGTTGTCAATGTACCTGTCAGAGCAGTTGTCAATGAAGTTGTCAATGAAGTTGTCAATGAAGTTGTTGATGATGTTGTCAATGAAGTTGTCATTGAAGTTGTCAAAGTTGTTGCCAATGAAGTTGTCTAGAGTGGCTGTCAATGCAGCTGTCAATGTTGCTGTCGATCAAGTTGTCAATGAAGTTGTCAATGACGTTTTCAATGAAACTGTCGATGAATTTGTCTATGAAGATGTCCATAAGGTTGTCAATGAAGCTGTAATTGACTTTGTCAATGAAGTTTTCAATGAAGTTGTCAATGTACCTGTCAAAGCAGCTGTCAATGTAGCTTTCTATGTACCTGTCAATGCAACTGTCAATTAAGTTGTCAATGAAGTTGTCCATGCTGTTGTTGATGAAGTTGTCGATGAAGTTGTCCATGAAGTTGTCAATGAAGTTGCCAATGAAGTTGTCGATGAAGTTGTCGATGTAGTTGTTGATGTAGCTGTCAATGAAGTTGTCAATGAAGTTTTTGATTATGTTGTCAATGAAGTTGTCATTTAAGTTGTATTTGGAATTGTGTATGTAGTTGTCAATGAAGAGACAATGAAGTTGTCATTGAAGTTGTCAATGAAGTTGTCAATGAAGTTGTCAATGAAGTTGTCAAAGAAGTTGTCAATGAAGTTGTCAATGAAGTTGTCAATGAAGTTGTCTATAAAGTTGTCTATAAAGTTGCTAAAAAATCTGTGAATGAAGTTGTCCATGAAGTTGTCAATGAGGTGGTCAATGAAGTTGTATGCCTGTCAAGCAGGTGTCAATTTAGCATTCAATGTACCTGTTAGTGTAGTTGTCAATGAGGTTATCAATGTAGTTGCAGATGAAGTTGTCAATATAATTGTCTACAGTAGCTGTCAATGAAGCTGTCAATGTTGCTGTCGATTAAGTTGTCAAGGTAGATGTCAATGAAGTTGTTAATGAAGTTGTCATTGAATTTTTCAATGAAGTTGATAGAAAATCTGTGAATTAAGTTGTCATTGAAGTTGTCAATTAAGTTGTCAATGAAGTTGTCTTTGAAGTTGTGTATGCTGTTGTCAAACAAGATGTAAATGAATTTGTCATAGAAGTTGTCAATGAAGTTGTCAATGAAGTTGTCAATGAAGTTGTCAATGAAGTTGTCAATGAAGTTGTCAATAAAGTTGTCAATAAAGTTGTTAAAAAATCTGTGAATGAAGTTGTCCATGAAGTTGTCAATGAAGTTGTCAATGAAGTTGTATACCTGTCAAGCAGGTGTCAATTTAGCATTCAATGTACCTGTCAGTGTAGTTGTCAATGAGGTTATCAATGTAGTTGTAGATGAAGTTGTCAATGTAGTTGTCTACAGTAGCTGTCAATGAAGCTGTCAATGTTGCTGTCGATTAAGTTGTCAATGTAGTTAACAATGAAGTTGTTAATGAAGTTGTCATTGAAGTTGTCAATGAACTTGTCAATGAAGTTGTCAATGAAGTAGTCATAGAAGTTGTCAATGAAGTTGTCAATGAAGTTGTCAATGATGTTGTTAAGAAAATCATTGATGAAGTTGTCGATGAAGTTATCAATGAAGTTGTCAATGAGGTTGTACATAGAAGTTGTCAATGTAGTTGTCAATGAAGTTGTCAAGAAATTTGTGAATGAAGTTGTCAATGAAGTTGTCAATGAACTTGTCACTGCAGTTGTTTGATGAAGTTGTCAATGTTCTTGTCAATGAAGTTGTCAATGAAGGTGTTAAAAAATTTGTAAATGAAGTTGTCAATAAAGCTGTCAAAAACTTTGTGAATGAAATTGTCAATGAGGTTGTCCATGAAGTTGTTTATGAAGTTGTCAATGAAGTTGTATACCTGTCAAGCAGGTGTCAATTTAGCATTCAATGTACCTGTCAGTGTAGTTGTCAATGAGGTTATCCATGTAGTTGTAGATGAAGTTGTCAATGTAATTGTCTACAGTGGCTGTCAATGAAGCTGTCAATGTTGCTGTCGATTAAGTTGTCAATGTAGTTGTCAATGAAGTTGTCAATGAAGTTGTCAATGAAGTTGTCAATGAAGTTGTTAGAAAATCTGTGAATTAAGTAGTCAATGGAGTTGTCAATGAAGTTTTCAATGTACCTGTCAGAGCAGTTGTCAATGAAGTTATCAATGAAGTTGACAATGAAGTTGTTGATGATGTTGTCAATGAAGTTGTCATTGAAGTTGTCAAAGTTGTTGCCCATGAAGTTGTCTACAGTGGCTGTCAATGAAGCTGTCAATGTTGCTGTCGATCAAGTTGTCAATGAAGTTGTCAATGACGTTTTCAATGAAACTGTCGATGAAGTTGTCGATGAAGATGTCCATGAAGTTGTCAATGAAGCTGTAATTGACTTTGTCAATGAAGTGGTCAATGAAGTTGTCAATGAACCTATCAAAGCAGCTGTCAATGTAGCTTTCTATGTACCTGTCAATGCAACTGTCAATGCAGTTTTCAATGAAGTTGTCCATGCTGTTGTTGATGAAGTTGTCGATGAAGTTGTCCATGAAGTTGTCAATGAAGTTGCCGATGAAGTTGTCGATGAAGTTGTCGATGTAGTTGTTGATGTAGCTGTCAATGAAGTTGTCAATGAAGTTGTTGATTATGTTGTCAATGAAGTTGTCATTTAAGTTGTATTTGGAGTTGTGTATGTAGTTGTCAATGATGATGACAATGAAGTTGTCATTGAAGTTGTAAATGAAGTTGTCTATAGTAGCTGTCAATGCAGCTGTCAATATGCTGTTGATGAAGTTGTCAATGAGGTTGTCAATGAAGTTGTCAATGAAGTTGTTGATGCCGTTGTCGATGAAGTTGTCGATGAAGTTGTCAATGTCATTTTCAATGAAGTTGTCAATGAAGTTTTCGATGAAGTTGTCCACGAAGTTGTCAATGAAGTTGTCAATGAAGTTGTCAATGAGGTTATCAATGTACCTGTCAAAGCAACTGTCTGTTGTTGATGAAGTTGTCAATGTAGTTGTCGATGAAGTTGTCGATAAAGTCGTCCATGAAGTTGTCGATGAAGTTGTCAATGAAGTTGTCTAGAGTAGCTGTTAATGCAGCTGTCAATATGCTGTTGATGAAGTTGTCAATGTTTTTGTCAATGAAGTTGTCAATGAAGTTGTCGATGCAGTTGTCGATGAAGTTGTCGATGAAGTTGTCAATGAAGTTTTCGATGAAGTTGTCAATGAAGTTTTCGATGAAGTTGTCCATGAAGTTGTCAATGAAGCTGTCAATGAAGTTGTCAATGAGGTTATCAATGTAGTTGTAGATGAAGTTATCAATGTAGTTGTCTACAGTAGCTGTCAATGCGGCTGCCATTGTTGCTGTCGATGAAGTCGTCAATGTAGTTGTCAATGAATTTGTAAATGAAGTTGTCATTGAAGTTGTCAATGAAGTTGTCAATGAAGTAGTCAGTGAAGTTGTCAATGAAGTTGTTGAAGAATCTGTGAATGAAGTTGTCAATGAAGTTGTCTTAAGTTGCCAATGGAGTTGTCAATGAAGTTGTTGATGTACCTGTCAAAGCATCTGTCAATGTAGCTTTCAATGTACCTATCAATGCAGCTGTTAATGTAGTTTTCAATGAAGTTGTCAATGTAGTTGTCGATGAAGCTGTCGAAGAAGTGATCCATGAAGTTGTCGATGAAGTTGCCAATGAAGTTGTCAATGAAGTTGTCCATGAAGTTGTCCGTGAAGTTGTCCATGAAGTTGTCGATGAAGTTGTTAATGAAGTTGTCAATGAAGTTGTCATAGAAGTTGTCAATGTAGTTGTCTAGCATAGTGCTCAATGCAGCTGTCAATGTTGCTGTTGATGAAGTTGTCAATGTGGTTGTCATGAAGTTGTCGACGCAGTTGTCGATGAAGTTGTTAATGAAGTTGTCTATGAAGTTTTCGATGAAGTTGTCAATGAAGTTGTCAATGAAGTTGTCCATGAAGTTGTCAATGACATTGTCAATGAAGTTGTCAATGTACCTGTCAAAGCATCTGTCAATGTAGCTTGCATTGTACCTGTCTTTACAGCTGTCAATGTAGTTGTCAATGAGGTTATCAATGTAGTTGTCAATGAAGGTGTCAATGTAGTTGTTTAGAGTAGCTGTCGATGCAGCTGTCAATGTTGCTGTCAATTAAGTTGTAAATGTAAATGTCAATGAAGGTGTCAATGAAGTTGTATGTGAAGTTGTTGATGACATTGTCATTGAAGTTGTCGATGAAGTTGTCAATGAAGTTGTCGATGAAGTTGTCAATGTAGTTGTCAATGAAGTTGTCAAAAAGCTATTAAAAAATTTGTGAATGCAATTTTCAATGAGGTTGTCCTTGGAGTTGTCAATGATTTTTTCAACGAAATTGTCAATGAAATTGTCAATGAAGTTGTGAATGAAGTTGTGAATGAAGTTGTAAAAGAAGTTGCCGTTGAAGCTGTCAATGAAGTTGCCAATGAAATTGTCAATGAAGCTGTCAATATAGTTGTCAATGAAGTTGTCAATGAAGTTGTCAATGAAGTTTTCAATGAAGTTGTCAATGTACCTGTCAAAGCAGCTGTCAATGTAGCTTTCAATGCATCTGTCAATGCAACTGTCATTGTAGTTGTCAATGAAGTTGTCAATGTAGTTGTCGATGAAGTTGTTGATAAAGTCATCCAAGAAGTTGTCGATGAAGTTGTCAATGAAGTCGTCAATGAAGTTGTCTAGAGTAGCTGTCAATGCAGCTGTCAATATGCTGTTGATAAAGTTGTCAATGTGGTTGTCAATGCAGTTGTCGTTGAAGTTGTTGATGAAGTTGTCAATGAAGTTTTCGATGAAGTTGTCAATGAAGTTTTCAACGAAGTTGTCCATGAAGTTGTCAATGAAGCTGTCAATGAAGTTGTCAATGAGGTTATCAATGTAGTTGTAGATGAAGTTGTCAATGTAGTTGTCTACAGTAGCTGTCAATGCAGCTGTCAATGTTGCTGTCGATGAAGTTGTCAATGTAGTTGTCAATGAAGTTGTAAATGAAGTTGTCATTGAAGTTGTCAATGAAGTTGTCAATGAAGTAGTCAACGAAGTTGTCAATGAAGTTGTCAATGAAGTTGTTGAAGAATGTGTAAATGAAGTTGCCAATGAAGTTGTCTTAAGTTGCCAATGGAGTTGTCAATGAAGTTGTTGATGTACCTGTCAAAGCATCTGTCAATGTAGCTTTCAATGAAGTTGTTAAGAAAATTGTCAGTGAAGTTGTCCATGAAGTTGTCCGTGAAGTTGTCCATGAAGTTGACGATGAAGTTGTTAATGAAGTTGTCAATGAAGTTGTCATAGAAGTTGTCAATGTAGTTGTCTAGTGTAGCTCTCAATGCAGCTGTCAATGTTGCTGTTGATGAAGTTGTCAATGTGGTTGTCAATGAAGTTGTCATGAAGTTGTCGATGCAGTTGTCAATGAAGTTGTCAATGAAGTTGTCAATGTAGTTGTCAAAGCAGCTGTCAATGTAGCTTGATATGTACCTGTCTTTACAACTGTCAATGTAGTTGTCAATGAGGTTATCAATGTAGTTGTCAATGAAGTTGTCAATGTAGTTGTTTAGAGTAGCTGTCGATGCAGCTGTCAATGTTGCTGTCAATTAAGTTGTAAATGTAAATGTCAATGAAGGTGTCAATGAAGTTGTATGTGAAGTTGTTGATAACATTGTCATTGAAGTTGTCGATGAAGTTGTCAATGAAGTTGTCGATGAAGTTGTCAATGTAGTTGTCAATGAAGTTGTCAAAAAGCTGTTAAAAACTTTGTGAATGAAATTGTCAATGAGGCTGTCCATGAAGTTGTCAATGAAGTTTTCAATGAAGTTGTCAATGTAGTTGTCAATGAAGTTGTCAACGAAGTTGTCAATGAAGTTGTCCTTGAAGTTGTCCTTGAAGTTGTCAATGAAGTTGTCAATGAAATTGTCAATGAAGTTGTCAATGAAGTTGTCAATGAAGTTGTCAATGAAGTTGTCAATGAAGTTGCCAATGAGGTTGTTAAAAAATCAGTGAATTTAGTTTATTGAAGTTGTCAATGAAGTTGTTGAAGAATCTGTAAATGAAGTTGTCAATGAAGTTGTCTATTAAGTTGCCAATGGAGTTGTCAATGAAGTTTTCAATGTACCTGTCAAAGCAGCAGTCAATGAAGCTTTAAATGTACCTGTCAATGCAACTGTCAATGTAGTTGTCAATGAAGTTGTCTACGTAGCTGTCGATGAAGCTTTCAAAGAAGTCATCCATAAAGTTGTCGATGAAGTTGTCGATGAAGTTGTCAATAAAGTTGTCAATGAAGTTGTCCATGAAGTCCTCAATGAAGTTGTCAATGAAGTTGTTAAGAAAGTTGTTGACAAAGTCATTGATGAAGTTGTAAATGAAGTTGTCAATGAAGTTGTCATAGAAGTTGTCAATGTAGTTGTCAATGTATTAGTCAATGCAGCTGTCAATGTTGCTGTCAATGAAGATGTCAATGAAGTTGTCAATGATTTTGTCAATGAAGTTGTCAATGAAGTTGTCAATGAAGTTGTCAATGAAGTTGTTGATGACGTTGTCAAAGTATTTGTCAAGGAAGTTGTCTAGAGTAGCTGTCAAGCTGCCGCTTTCAATGTTGCTGTCGATCAAGTTGTCAATATAGTTGTCCTTGAAATTATGAATAAAGTTGTCAATGAAGTTGTCAATGTACCTGTCAAAGCAGCTGCGAATGTAGCTTTCAATGTAACTGTCTTTGCAACTCATTGACAATGTAGTTGTCAATGAGGTTATCAATGTAGTTGTCGGTGAATTTGTCAATGAAGTTATCAATGAAGTTGTCAAGGAAGTTGTCAGTGAAGTTGTCAATGAAGTTGTCAATGAAATTGTCATTGAAGATGTCAATGTAGTTGTCAATGAAGTTGTTAAAAAATCTGTGAATGAAGTTGTCAATGAAGTTGTCCATGATGTTGTCCATGAAGTTATCAATGAAGTTGTCAATGAAGTTGTCAATGAAGCTTGTCAATGAAGCTTGTGGATGAAGTTGTCATTGAAGTTGTCATTGAAGTTGTCGATGAACTTGTCAATTTAGATTTCAATGAAGTTGTTGATGAATTTGTCAATGAAGTTGCCAATGAAGTTGTCACTGAAGTTGTCAATGAAGTTGTCAATGAAGTTGTCGAAATTGTCAAAGTAGTTGTCAATGAAGTTGTCAATGAAGTTGTCAATGAAGTTGTTAATGATGTTGTCAATGAAGTTGTCAATGAAGTTGTCATTGAAGTTGTCTATGAAATTGTCGATGAAGTTGTCAATGAATTTGTCATTGAAGTTGTCAATGAAGTTGTCAATGAAGTTGTCAATGTACCTGTCAAAACAGCTGCCAATGTAGCTTTCAATGTTTCTGTCAATGCAACTGTCAATGTAGTTGTCAATGAGGTTATCAATGTCGTTGTCAATGATGTTTTCAATGACATTGTCAATGTTCCTTGCAATGCAACTGTCGATGTAGTTGTCAATGCAGTTGTCAATATATTTGTCGATGAAGCTGTCGATGAAGTCATCCAAGAAGTTGTGGATTAAGTTGCCGACGTGTTGCCGATGAAGTTGTCATTGAAGTTGTCAATGAAGTTGTTAAAGAAGTTTTCGATGAAGTTGTCAATGAAGCTCCCAATGAAGTTGTCCATGAAGTTGTCAATGAAGTTGTCAATGAAGTTGTCAATGTACCTGTCAAAGCAGCTGTCAATGTAGCTTTCAATGTACCTGTCTTTGCAACTGTCAATGTAGTTGTCAATGAGGTTATCAATGTAGTTGTCAATGAAGTTGTCAATGTAGTTGTTTAGAGTAGCTGTTGATGCAGTTGTCAATGTTGATGTCAACTAAGTTGAAGGTGTCAATGAAGTTGTCAGTGAAGTGGTTGATGACATTGTCATTGAAGTTGTCGATGAAGTTGTCAATGAAGTTTTCAACCATGAAGTTGTCAACAATGAAGTTGTCAATGAAGTTGTCAATGAAGTTTTCAATGAAGTTGTTAAGAAAGTTGTTGATAAAGTCATCGATGAAGTTGTAAATGAAGTTGTCAATGAAGTTGTCATAGAAGTTGTAAATGTAGTTGTCAATGTATTTGTCAATGCAGTTGTCAATGTTGCTGTCAATGAAGTTGTCAATGAAGTTGTCAATGATTTTGTCAATAAAGTTGTCAATGAAGTTGTTGATGACGTTGTCAAAGTAGTTGTCAAGGAAGTTGTCTAGAGTAGCTGTCAAGCTGCCGCTTTCAATGTTGCTGTCGATCAAGTTGTCAATATAGTTGTCCTTTGAAGTTATGAATGAAGTTGTCAATGAAGTTGTCAATGTACCTGTCAAAGCAGCTGCGAATGTAGCTTTCAATGTACCTGTCTTTGCAACTCATTGACAATGTAGTTGTCAATGAGGTTATCAATGTAGTTGTCAGTGAATTTGTCAATGTAGTTATCAATGAAGTTGTCAAGGAAGTTGTCAGTGAAGTTGTCAATGAAGTTGTCAATGAAATCGTCACTGAAGATGTCAATGTAGTTGTCAATGAAGTTGTTAAAAAATCTGTGAATGAAGTTGTCAATGATGTTGTCAATGAAGTTGTCAATGAAGTTGTCCATGAAGTTGTTGATGAATTTGTCATTGAAGTTGCCAATGAAGTTGTCAATGAAGTTGTCAATGAAGTTGTCGAAAGAGTTGTAGATGAACTTGTAAAAGTAGTTGTCAATGAAGTTGTTGATGAAGATGTCAATGAAGATGTCAACGAAGTTGTTAATGATGTTGTCATTGAAGTTGTCAATGAAGTTGTCAATGAAGTTGTCAATAAAGCTGTTAAAAAATCTGTTAAAAAATCTGTGAATGCAGTTGTCCAAGAAGTTGTCAATGAAGTTTTCAATGAAGTTGTCAATGTACCTGTCAAAACAGCTGTCAATTTAGCTTTCAATGTTCCTGTCAATGCAACTGTCAAGGTAGTTGTCAATGAGGTTATCAATGTCGTTGTCAATGATGTTTTTAATGACGTTGTCAATGTACCTTGAAATGCAACTGTCGATATAGTTGTCAATGCAGTTGTCAATATATTTGTCGATGAAGCCGTCGATGAAGTCATCCAAGAAGTTGTGGATTAAGTTGCCGACGAAGTTGTCGATGAAGTTTTCGATGAAGTTGTCAATGAAGCTGTCAATGAAGTTGTCCATGAAGTTGTCAATGAAGCTGTCAATGAAGTTTTCAATGTACCTGTCAAAGCATCTGTCAATGTAGCTTGCAATGTACCTGTCTTTGCAACTGTCAATGTAGTTGTCAATGAGGTTATCAATGTAGTTGTCAATGAAGTTGTCAATGTAGTTGTCAATGTACCTGTCAAAGCATCTTTCCATGTAGCTTTCAATGTACCTGTCTTTACAACTGTCAATGTAGTTGTCAATGAGGTTATCAATGTAGTTGTCAATGAAGTTGTCAATGTAGTTTAGAGTAGCTGTCGATGCAGCTGTCAATGTTGCTGTCAATTAAGTTGTAAATGTAAATGTCAATGAAGGTGTCAATGAAGTTGTATGTGAAGTTGTTGATGACATTGTCATTGAAGTTGTCGATGAAGTTGTCAATGAAGTTGTCGATGAAGTTGTCAATGTAGTTGTCAATGAAGTTGTCAAAAAGCTGTTAAAAACTTTGTGAATGCAATTGTCAATGAGGTTGTCCTTGGAGTTGTCAATGATTTTTTCAACGAAATTGTCAATGAAATTGTCAATGAAGTTGTGAATGACGTTGTCAATGAAGTTGTAAAAGAAGTTGCCGTTGAAGCTGTCAATGAAGTTGCCAATGAAATTGTCAATGAAGCTGTCAATATAGTTGTCAATGAAGTTGTCAATGAAGTTGTCAATGAAGTTTTCAATGAAGTTGTCAATGTACCTGTCAAAGCAGCTGTCAATGTAGCTTTCAATGCATCTGTCAATGCAACTGTCATTGTAGTTGTCAATGAAGTTGTCAATGTAGTTGTCGATGAAGTTGTCGATAAAGTCGTCCATGAAGTTGTCTATGAAGTTGTCAATGAAGTCGTCAATGAAGTTGTCTAGAGTAGCTGTCAATGCAGCTGTCAATATATTGACATGAAGTTTTCAACGAAGTTGTCCATGAAGTTGTCAATGAAGCTGTCAATGAAGTTGTCAATGAGGTTATCAATGTAGTTGTAGATGAAGTTATCAATGTAGTTGTCTACAGTAGCTGTCAATGCAGCTGTCAATGTTGCTGTCGATGAAGTCGTCAATGTAGTTGTCAATGAATTGTAAATGAAGTTGTCATTGAAGTTGTAAATGAAGTTGTCAATGAAGTAGTCAGTGAAGTTGTCAATGAAGTTGTCAATGAAGTTGTTGAAGAATGTGTAAATGAAGTTGCCAATGAAGTTGTCTTAAGTTGCCAATGGAGTTGTCAATGAAGTTGTTGATGTACCTGTCAAAGCATCTGTCAATGTAGCTTTCAATGAAGTTGTTAAGAAAGTTGTCGGTGAAGTTGTCCATGAAGTTGTCCGTGAAGTTGTCCATGAAGTTGTCGATGAAGTTGTTAATGAAGTTGTCAATGAAGTTGTCATAGAAGTTGTCAATGTAGTTGTCTAGTGTAGCTCTCAATGCAGCTGTCAATGTTGCTGTTGATGAAGTTGTCAATGTGGTTGTCAATGAAGTTGTCATGAAGTTGTCGATGCAGTTGTCGATGAAGTTGTCAATGAAGTTGTCGATGAAGTTTTCGATGAAGTTGTCAATGAAGTTGTCCATGAAGTTGTCAATGAAGTTGTCAATGTACCTGTCAAAGCATCTGTCAATGTAGCTTGCAATGTACCTGTCTTTGCAACTGTCAATGTAGTTGTCAATGAGGTTATCAATGTAGTTGTCAATGAAGTTGTCAATGTAGTTGTTTAGAGTAGCTGTCGATGCAGCTGTCAATGTTGCTGTCAATTAAGTTGTAAATGTAAATGTCAATGAAGGTGTCAGTGAAGTTGTATGTGAAGTTGTTGATGACATTGTCAATGAAGTTGTCGATGAGGTTGCCGAAGTAGTTGTCAATGAAGTTGTCAATGTAGTTGTCAATGAAGTTGTCAAAAAGCTGTTAAAAACTTTGTGAATGAAATTGTCAATGAGGCTGTCCATGAAGTTGTCAATGAAGTTTTCAATGAAGTTGTCAATGAAGTTGTCAATGAAGTTGTGAATGACATTGTCAATGAAGTTGTCCAAGAAGTTGTCCTTGAAGTTGTCAATGAAGTTGTCAATGAAATTGTCAATGAAGTTGTCAATGAAGTTGTCAATGAAGTTGTCAATGAAGTTGTCAATGAAGTTGTCAATGAAGCTGTCAATGAAGTTGTCAATGTACCTGTCAATGTAGTTGTCAATGAGGTTATCAATGTAGTTGTCAATGAAGTTGTCAATGTAGTTGTTTAGAGTAGCTGTCAATGCAGCTGTCAATGTTGCTGTCAATTAAGTTGTAAATGTAAATGTCAATGAAGGTGTCAGTGAAGTTGTATGTGAAGTTGTTGATGACATTGTCATTGAAGTTGTCGATGAAGTTGTCAAAGAAGTTGTCGATGAAGTTGTCAATGTAGTTGTCAATGAAGTTGTCAAAAAGCTGTTAAAAACTTTGTGAATGAAATTGTCAATGAGGCTGTCCATGAAGTTGTCAATGAAGTTTTCAATGAAGTTGTCAATGAAGTTGTCAATGAAGTTGTCAATGAAGTTGTCAATGAAGTTGTCCAAGAAGTTGTCCTTGAAGTTGTCAATGAAGTTGTCAATGAAATTGTCAATGAAGTTGTCAATGAAGTTGTCAATGAAGTTGTCAATGAAGTTGTCAATGAAGTTGTCAATGAAGTTGTCAATGAGGTTGTTAAAAAATTGGTGAATTAAGTTGTCAATGAAGTTGTCAATGAAGTTGTTGAAGAATCTGTAAATGAAGTTGTCAATGAAGTTGTCTATTAAGTTGCCAATGGAGTTGTCAATGAAGTTTTCAATGTACCTGTCAAAGCAGCTGTCAATGAAGCTTTAAATGTACCTGTCAATGCAACTGTCAATGTAGTTGTCAATGAAGTTGTCTACGTAGCTGTCGATGAAGCTTTCAAAGAAGTCATCCATAAAGTTGTCGATGAAGTTGTCGATGAAGTTGTCAATAAAGTTGTTAATGAATTTGTCTTGAAGTCCTCAATGAAGTTGTCAATGAAGTTGTCAATGAAGTTGTTAAGAAAGTTGTTGACAAAGTCATTGATGAAGTTGTAAATGAAGTTGTCAATGAAGTTGTCATAGAAGTTGTCAATGTAGTTGTCAATGTATTAGTCAATGCAGCTCTCAATGTTGCTGTCAATGAAGATGTCAATGAAGTTGTCAATGATTTTGTCAATGAAGTTGTCAATGAAGTTGTCAATGAAGTTGTTGATGACGTTGTCAAAGTATTTGTCAAGAAAGTTGTCTAGAGATAGCTGTCAAGCTGCGCTTTCGATGTTGCTGTCGATCAAGTTGTCAATACAGTTGTCCTTGAAATTATAAATGAAGTTGTCAATGAGTTGTCAATGTACCTGTCAAAGCAGCTGCGAATGTAGCTTTCAATGTAACTGTCTTTGCAACTCATTGACAATGTAGTTGTCAATGAGGTTATCAATGTAGTTGTCGGTGAATTTGTCAATGAAGTTATCAATGAAGTTGTCAAGGAAGTTGTCAGTGTAAGGTGTCAATGAAGTTGTCAATGAAATCGTCATTGAAGATGTCAATGTAGTTGTCAATGAAGTTGTTAAAAAATCCGTGAATGAAGTTGTCAATGATGTTGTCCATGAAGTTGTCAATGAAGTTGTCAATGAAGTTGTCAATGAAGCTTGTCAATGAAGCTTGTGGATGAAGTTGTCATTGAAGTTGTCATTGAAGTTGTCGATGAACTTGTCAATTACTTTCAATGAAGTTGTTGATGAAGTTGTCGATGAAGTTGCCAATGAAGTTGTCACTGAAGTTGTCAATGAAGTTGTCAATGAAGTTGTCTATGAATTTGTCAAAGCAGTTGTCAATGAAGTTGTCAATGAAGTTGTCAATGAAGTTGTTAATGAATGTTGTTAATGAAGTTGTCAATGAAGTTGTCATTGAAGTGTGTATGAATTGTCGATGAAGATGTCAATGAATTTGTCATTGAAGTTGTCAATGAAGTTTTCAATGAAGTTGTCAATGTACCTGTCAAAGCAGCTGTCAATTTAGCTTTCAATGTTCCTGTCAATGCAACTGTCAATGTAGTTGTCAATGAAGTTGTCAATGTCGTTGTCAATGAGTTTATAAAGACGTTGTCAATGTACCTTTAAATGCAACTGTCGATATTGTTGTCATGCAGTTGTCAATATATTTGTCGATGAAGCTGTCAATGAAGTCCTACCAAGAAGTTGTGGATTAAGTTGCCGACGTGTTGCGATGAAGTTGTCATTGAAGTTGTCAATGAAGTTGTTAAAGAAGTTTTCGATGAAGTTGTCAATGAAGCTCCCAATGAAGTTGTCAATGAAGTTGTCAATGAAGCCGTCAATGAAGTTGTCAATGTACCTGTCAAAGCAGCTGTCAATGTAGCTTGCAATGTACCTGTCTTTGCAACTGTCAATGTAGTTGTCAATGAAGTTATCAATGTAGTTGTCAATGAAGTTGTCAATGTAGTTGTTTAGAGTAGCTGTTGATGCAGCTGTCAATGTTGCTGTCAACTAAGTTGTAAAATGTAAATGTCAATGGAAGGTGTCAATGAAGTGTCAGTGAAGTTGTTGATGCATTGTCATTGAAGTTGTCGATGAAGTTGTCAATGAAGTTTTCAACCATGAAGTTGTCAACCATGAAGTTGTCAATGAAGTTGTCAATGAAGTTTTCAATGAAATTGTTAAGAAAGTTGTTGATAAAGTCATCGATGAAGTTGTAAATGAAGTTGTCAATGAAGTTGTCATAGAAGTTATAAATGTAGTTGTCAATGTATTTGTCACTGCAGTTGCAATGTTGCAGTCAATGAAGTTGTCAATGAAGTTGTC